>OX467709.1:77262227-79662227 GCA_950111635.1 Agelastica alni
ATACAGTGTGGAACAGTCAAATGGATTAAATTCGATAACGAATAAATGAGAGCGTGTTGGGAAAAACGCTTGGACACATCGGTTTGTATTTTTGGATGCGCATTTTTTCAAAAAAAAATAATTATATAGGGTGTGTCATGTGACAGTGGCCGATACCAACTTTCTTATTTTAAATACAACCTCTGTATATTATTTATTTTTTGGATTCTTCAGAAAATTTTAGACATAATTCATGTACAAGGTCCGATACCTATCTTCAACTGTTTCGGAAATATTAAGTGTTTTCAGATGTATTACAAAAATTAACATTAAAAAAAGAAAATTATTTTATTTCACAAATTCGCTACATTACACTTAATACTTATTTCTCATTTAGATCTTAATATTGAGAAAATAAGCAAAAACCATTAATGCATTCCTTTTTACTGATTTCACGGTCATGTTAATTGTCAAAATTGCCGCTATTGGTCTAATGAAAATCCTCACTGGATGAGAGAGGAACAAACGCAATATCCTGAAAAAGTTAAAGTTTGGGCAGGAATTGTTAGAAATCATATCGTGGGTCCCTTTTTCATTGATGGCAAATAGAATGGAGATAAATATTTAGATCTGCTCCAAAATAATGTCGTGCCATCTTTGACAAACTTATATCCTGATCAGGCAAACCCACAAGTTCCTGCAAATATACTATGGTTTCAGCAAGATGGAGCACCGCCCCATTACCAAATCAATGTCCGGCAGTATTTGAACCAAAATTTTCCAAATCGGTGGATAGGGAGGCGCGGATCGATAGAATGACCAGCACGATCTCCTGATCTGACGCCATTAGACTTCTTTTTGTCGGGATATGTCAAAAGTATTGTATACAAAACTAAACCACTCCACTTACATGACTTAAAAAGACGAATCACGCTTGCGATTAGATCAGTCACGCCTGAGATGTTGAGTAACGTTAGAAGACATTTCTTACCAGATTAGCATGTTGCCAAGACGTTCGCGGCGAACATTTTAAACATCTTTTGCATTGAAATTAATGTTTTTTGTTTTTTTTTACAATATTTGTGAAATAAAATGTTAATTTTTGTAATACATCTGAAAACAATTAATATTTACGAAACAGTTGAAAATAGGTATGGGACATTGTACATGAATTATGTCTAGAATTTTCTGAAGAATCCTAAAAATAAATAATATACAGGGGGTTGTTTTTAAAATAAGAAAGTTGGTATTGGCCACTGCCACATGACACACCCTATATAATTATTTTTTTTTGAAAAAAATGCGCATCTAAAAATACAAATCGACTTGTCCAAGCGTTTTTCCCAACACGCTCTCATTTATTCGTTATAGAATTTATTCCATTTGGCTGTTCCACACTGTATAAGCCGTTTCTAAAACGTCTTCCACCATTCTATTTTGGGTCTGCCTCTTTTTCGTCGACCCATTGGTTGCCATTCCAGAATTTGTTTAGGTAGTCTTGATGCTGGCATTCGTTGTACATGCCCATACCATGTTAGTTGTTTGGCATTTACGTCTTGAATTATAGATCCTTTCACACCCATCCGTTGTTTTACTATCTCATTCCTAATTCGATCCCATCTGGATATACATAAAGATCTTCTCATCGCTTCCATCTCCACCACCTTCAGTTTTTCTTCTGCCTTTCACTCACCCTCCATGTCTCTGCTCCATATAATAAGGTGCTTCTTATCATTATTTCGTAAATATTATATTTTCGTTTCTTAGTAATTTCCTTAGTCCATAGTATGCCGTTGAGGCACCCAATAACTGAACAATTCATTTTTCGATTTTTTTGACGTCATTTCCTGTGGTATCGAATGTAACACACACAAATACATTGTCTTTGTCAGATTGACAGTTATGCCCCACTGGAGTTTATATAAAGAAAAAACGGCGGTTTTTTTTGTCAAAAGTTACAATGCGAAAGCCAACATACAACAAAAAAATCGTCAGGGATCCCATTCGATATGCTGGCATTATTGCACTGCTGGAAAAATCTAAAGAGGAACTTAAACAAGCACTTCATCACATGGAAATGCCATTCCTCTGTTAAATCATTTCATCTACCATTTTATTCCGATGGTCTCTAACCCCAGAATATTACAGATTCACCTTTATATTTGGGGACGGTTAACTTCGTGACTGACTGAAGACCAATTCTAGTTTCATATAAAAATAAGACAGGGGAAGTTTTTAGCTGAACAATCTTTTAGCTCGAAGTCTTTTTAACAGTTTCATTTGAAAAACTAACACCTGTAGCTTGTAAGAGTTGTCATTAAAGATCTGGAGGGGATACAAAGCCGTTTATTCTTACTATGTAAGCTACAAATTGGACTTAAAGCACTGCGGTAACTTTTCCTATCTTAGCCTTGTTTCTGAAAATGCTTCAAGAGAGAATTCAGAGAGTCAAAGAAAAATACTTGCTGCCCAATAGAAAGATGAAAAAATCACGGATGACGGATAAGATCTTAGAACTAATGACAAAAAGAAGATTGCACAAAAATAAAACAAGTGAATACCAGATCATACACAGAGAAATCATGGAAAGAATAAGAGCAGCCAAAAAAAAGGAGAAACTAGGAAAGTGCATGGAAATTGAGGAATGTCAAGCCAAATTTGATGACTTCAACCTACACAGGAAAGTTAAGGAAATGGCAGGCACAGCCAACAGAAAAACAATTAATGTGCTTAACGATAACCAAGGACGAGTTATAGTAGATAAGATACAGATTAAACACACCTGGGAAGAGCACATTAAAGAGCTGTTTGATGACGTCAGAGCGGAGCCACCAACCTTCGAGAAACCTGAAGGTCCTCCAATCCTATAGAGGTGGAAGTACAATCGGCGCTGAAGAATTCAAAAGATCAGAAAGCAACGGGTCCTGATGAAATTCTTGCTGAAATACTAAAACTAATGGAAAGCGATAACCTACAGTGGTTAACAAGGGTATATAATAAAATTTATGATAAGGGTGACATACCCGTAGAATGGCTGAAATCTGATTTAACCAAATTTACCAAAAAACCAAATGCTAAAAAATGTAATGAGTTTCGTACTATAAGCTTGAAGAGTCATCTGTTAAAGATATTAAAACTTTGTGAAAAACAGATATCTCAGTACCAATTTGGCTTCAGAAGCGCTGTAGCAACCAGGGAAGCTCTTTTTTCAGTACAAGTATTATTTCAGCGATGCAGGGATGTCAACTGTGATGTGTATGCATGTTTAATCGATTACACAACAGCATTTGATCGAGCACGACACACCAAAATGATGAAAGTCTTGAAAAATACTGGCCTGGATGGAGAAGATATCAAGATCATTTAAAATCTCTACTGGAACCAGGTGGCTTGTATCAGGATAGAAGGAGACAAAACAAAATACATGAAAATACTAAAAGGTGTAAGACAAGGATGCATACTGTCCCCAGTCATCTTTAATTTATACTCCAAATATATCTTTAGAGAGGCGCTGCAAGATATTGAGGCCTGAATACTACTGAATGGGGAACGGTTAAACGACATAAGGTATGCAGATGAGACTGTTATTTTCCCAGACAGACAGTTAATAGTTACGTATACTTGGTCACAAACATTAATGATGAGTGGAACTAGCTCGTTTAAAGAGTCGCGATATAATGTCACTACAGCCTTACAAGGATTAGATCGGGAGAGAGAGAGAGAGAGAGAAGCAATAATTTCTTATAAAAAGCAACGTAAACTTTGATTCAATATCTTTAATACAAGAGATGTACGACGTGCAGATTTAATTACTGCTTTAATGACAGACTTTTGCCATACCCTGTATAGGGTAATTATTTGGAAGTCGAATCCATCACATTTAAAAAAAAAACAAAGAACCGTTTGATACACTTTTGTTTTTTTTTCATTTATTAAAATCCTTTATATTTTACCTTTTTCTAGCCTTTACGATTGGTATACAGTATGATGGCGTTATGTCACTGGTTTTAACGTGGTGACGTAATCGGTTATTTTTTTAAATTGAAATTAAAGTCTTGTAATACTTGATCTGAAAGGTTATTCAATACTGTATTCAAATATTAATTTTTGTTCACCCTGTTAGGGTGTCAAAAAAGGCACGTCTAACGGTGCAAAGAGGTGAGTCGGTTCCTACACTTATTTATGGTAGTGAATGTTGAGTTTGGCAGAAGAAGCATGAAAATAGGATTAATGCTGCGGAGATGAGTAGTCTGAGAAGTATAGCCGAAGTGACTCGGTTGGATAAAGTAAAAAAATAGTGAGATAAGAGAACGCTGCGGTGTAAAAGAAGATGTGGTTACAAAGATAGATAAGAGAACGCTGCGGTGTAAAAGAAGATGTGGTTACAAAGATAGATAAAGGAATGCTTAGATGGTTTGGACACGTAGAAAAGATGGATAAAGGAAGATAAACGAAAGAAATTTATAAGGCTAATCTGAATGGACAGAAGTCGGTGAAGGTCGACCTCGGCGAACATATCTTGATTAGATCAACATTGTTTTGAAGAAAGGCCAGGTCAAGAGTACCAACAACCGACGAGCTTGTATAAAAGCACTGATATAAGTGGAGAAAGCAAAAGATATGTGTAAGAACCGTAGCAAATGAAAGGAAGTAGTCTCTGCCTACCCCTACGGGAAAGAGGCGTGACTATATGTATGTATGTATGTATGTTAGGTTAGGTTAGGTTAGGTTAGGTACAAACAAATCAAATTATTGTTACGAGCCCGTCTCTGGTGACCCTTTCTGTCGCAGCAATGAGTCGGCCACAACTGGGACTGTCGGCGCAAAGACCAAAGGAAAGTTCCCGCAAGTTCTCGACCGTTCGAAAAGGGGGCTATCGCCTTCGAGAATAAGGTCGAAGTATGAGTAACATATAAAAAAGACAGCGGTTGTGAGGAAGGACAGTATTGGATTTAAAAGTGTTTATGAATTAAGAAATATAAATAGTTATAAAAAGTTGTAAAAGTTGTATATCCAAGTGAATATCTAAGTGGTTAATAAAAGTAGAATTTATTGTACTGAAATAAACATTGTTTTGTTACTGTATCGAGAGTTTTAATCGCCAAACCCACGAGGAACTAAAAATCTAAACATTATTTATTATCTTTGAATAAGTATTAAAGGAACTTTTAAATAAATTATTACATGAAATCTATTTCAATTAAAAAAAATTAAGGATTAACGTCACCAAGTTAAAATCAGCGACATAACCTTTATAGAATATACATTTAAAAACCGGCATGTAGAAACAAAAATTGACCTCTTTCAGGATTGTTGTTGAAAGTACATTGATTGCGAAACATCAAATTTGTTCCATAATTTAGCCGCACACCCCCCTACCTTAAAACTTCAGAAATGCGACATATTAGAAAGAAATGCCAAAACACGTCAACTTTCCCCCTTATCGCCACCCTTAAAATTTTTCAAATGGCGTTAGGTATAAAGTCATACCTCATTAAAAAGGTCTGGTAAATCTCTATTTAATTATGCTGTTTTGCCTTTGATACCAGCATTCCATTGATATTTAATTGTTGTAATTGGCTTTCTTTAAACTTTTCCTATGCCCCCGTATTGTTTCGGCGTTTCATTCTAATATGTCTTTGCATTTCTGAAATATTAAGGATCGGTTCTTTTCAAATGAACACAGTGTATATTTATTTATCTTCAAAATTAAAATTAGAGCACCTTCCTTAGCATGTTTTTAAAATTTTTATATATCTATTATCTAAAATTAACTAAATTGGAATTAAAAATAAAATAATATTTGTCTACAAATTAGTAAAATAATAATTCCAAAACGTTTACTTACATATCACAACACTATCATCATTAATTTTTTATTTAAGAAAAAAAAAATCTTCAGCACGACGTTTATGTAAACAACGTACGATCTCTCAACCTTGACTTGACTACGACTCTCAAATAGTCTTACTAATTATTTTACTTATATTACACCGAGTTAAGTTTCTATATGTGGGTTGTAACAACACAAATAGAACAATAATATTAATAGTAAAATAATGAATTAATAGGCCAGTCATTCAATGGCGTCGTTTAATCTATTTTTAATAAATATATTTGTAGTAGGGTATCTGAGTTGCATTATTTAATAAAAGATGACAAATATTTATTAATTTTAATTTATACATACACACAAATAGTCACGCCTTTTTCCTTTTTCCCGTAGGAATAGGCAGACAACACATCCTTTCGCTTGCTACGGTTCTTACACACATCTTTTGCTTCCTCTACTTTCATCAGTGACCTGGCCTTTCTTTAAAACAATGTTGATCTGACCTAGATATGTTTTTATCCCTTCAATTTTCGAGCATCATGCATAACATTAACCATCACCTGCACTCCTCTTCAGATGACGCTAATATGACTTGATCATCGGCGTAAAAAAGGCATTTGACGATCAAATCATTCAATTTCAATCCATACGCACTCTCTTTCAAATCTTTTAAACAATCGTCTATGTATAAAATAAACAGCCATGGCGAAGCCACATATCCCTGTCTCACACCTTTTTATGTTAAACCAGTCCGGGCAAGCTTCGTTTATCCTTATCCTTATCTGCTTACGGTCTCCCAACCTAGTTGCGCCAATGGCTCATGAGCTTCATGCAAGATCGCTCCTTACATGTGCCAGTTGACGATATTTCATCTGATGCGTTAAAAACCAATGCCAGGGTCCACCAGGGTTCCATCCTGTCCCTCTATCCCCTATTTCTTACACTTACAGTTTCACTTACAGTTTCACAGACGACAAAACACTTGTCTTAACTTTTACATCCTATTATTTACTTTCGGTGAATGATACAAATAGACTCAGGCAGGAACAGGTTGACTTTATCAATAGAGATCTTGAAGCAATCGTCGAGTGGGGAACCAACAATCTTGTTCAGTTCAACGCCCAGAAAACACAAAGCGTCACGGTTTCCAAGAAAGTGAATTCCTCAAATCTTTCCATCACAATTTCTGGAAATACCCTTGAATCAAGTCTCTTCATTTTGATTTTGGAAGTCACGGTGTCTAATAATATGTCTCGGCATAACTATGTTGATAACATCGCAAAGTCATCAAGACAGAGGCTAGGTTTTCTGTGGAAAGCTAGAAAGTTTTTTACTTCTGATCAACTGTTGACTACGTATAAGGCTCAAACCCGACCTCTACTGAAGTATTGCTCGCACATTTGGGGTTCAGCACCAAGCCATTCTCTTCGTCTACTAGATTCCATTCAGAAAAGAGCAATTCGTTTGATAAACAGCTCAACTACAACATATACCCTTCACCCACTAGGACATAGAAGAATATTTGCAGATCAGACATTACTCTACAGATATTTTCATGGCAAATGTTCCAGAGTAATAAAAACTTTTATACCACCACTGGCCACATATGTTCAAAGAACTCGGCACGCTGATCAGTCTCACCCATTTACTATCAAGATTGACACTACAAGGACCAATCTCCATCAAGAGTTCTTCTTTTACAGGGCTGCTACGGAATGAAACAGGTTTTCAAAATCAGTTTTTTTCAAAATGCGGGTCAACAATCATCTCCTTTCTATAATCCCTGCCTCTTCTAATAGTCGCAGTTCGGGACGTCCGCGGTTTGATCACTGCACGAAACTCGTTTTTTTCTATTTTGCTTGCAAAACATAGTAAGCTTTATGCGTCTACAGAAACGAAACCACTTAATTATTTACGCTCAAAATTTGACAATACACAGCTAAACATTGCTGTTTATTAAAAAGTAAAGTCATACATAACTCTCCGAGTGCCTTGTGATGGATTTTAAAACACTCGTACCGACCAAAAATGAGGAAACATTTTTTCTTAGATTATACTAGGTGATTAACAGTTCCATTACTTTAGTAATTTTATTGACAGTAAAAGTGATTTTGTGAAGCAGGGTTGTGTCCTCTCTCCAATGCTCTTTAATATCGTGCTGGATTCCGTTCTCCGTAAAGCTAATGACCAGGACAGGGGAATAAGATGAGGTTTCAATGGCCGGCTAGAAGCCCTAGAGTACGCCGACGATATCTGTTTTCTGGCTCACTCCTTTAAAGATATGATGCAGAAGATCGTCAGACTCAGTGAAGAATGCTTAAAAGTTGGTCTTAAGATTAATATCAATAAATCTAAACAGTTAAGAATTAACACTGACAACGTTAATCCATTACATATTGAGAACCAACCGATCGAACTAGTCGAACACTTTGTTTATCTTGGAAGTGTAATTGACAAGGAGGGTGGCACAGATACAGACATTAAAAACAGAATATAAAAAGCAAGGAGAGCTTTTGGAATGCTTAGCAGGGTCTGGAGTTCGAGAGCATACACCACCAACACAAAACTACGTATCTTCAATACAAACGTAAAATCTGTTCTTCTTTTTGGATGCGCGACATGGAAAACCACTAAAAGCTCATCCAGGGCTCTGCAAGTTTTTGTAAACAAATGTCTTCGCAGGATATTACGTATTTTTTGGCCGGCTCGCTTTTCAAATGAATAGCTCTGGAAAAGAGCAAAACAGACTCCGACCTATACAGAGATATGGAAGCGCAAATGGGGATGGCTGGGTCACACCCTTGGAAAACATGAAAATAAAATAGCCCGAATGGCCCTGGAGTAAAATCCCCAAGGCAGCCGCGCTAGGAGCCGCCCAAAGACAATCCGGAGAAGAACGATATTAAGTGAAATACGAAAAATGAACAAATCATTGCAAGAAGTCAAAATGCTTTCCAGAAATAGAGTCCGTCGGAGAAACTTTGTTGAGGCCCTATGTTCCGTGATGGGAATATTGATTGAAAAGTGATTTTGTAAACGGTAGCACCTTTAATTCGCACAATTGTTTCGTGACGAGATAGAATTGAAATTGCTCCAAGTAAACATTGTTCGATGGCTCAACGCGGCATTTATATATTCCAAATTGTCCTTTTGTTTTCGTTTTCCACACCTGCGTACGCTTTCCACTTTCTTATTTAATCGTACAGCATCTGTGCGTTAAGTTCCCCAAAATGCGTTTAGGCTCGTTTTACGTTTCTCTTCGTTCTTTTTTACACGAAAAAGTTTTTTAAGTGAACACGCTCGATTAAGAAGTTTCGAAAATCCATTGTTAAAACGGGAATTTTTTTATTATATCTGCATCGAAAAAAAAAAACAAATTATAACTGCTTAAGTACTTTTGATACGGCTGAAAATATTGCACTTTTAAAAATGGTAAAACCTTTTTTATTGTTTTAAAGTTTTAAAAAAATAATATTAAACTGCGGGACTAAAAAAAGTGCGCCGTCTTTCATCTAATGAAAGGAAAATCGCAGGATGTATTAATTAATGGAAACGTTATCTTTGGTCTGGACACAATTAATACCTCGTTTAAACAAAACGATTATGGACACAAAACATCATACACAACTGTATAAATGTTTTGTTTGCAAACAAATGTTTTCAAACACTTTGTGTTTTTTTTTTTTTTATGAAAATAGTCGCAAAAAGGGTAGACCTATCGTGTGGGCCGCGGACGGCACGCACTGCGACTATTAGAAGGGGAAGGGATTATAGAAAGGAAATGATTGTGGACACGCTTTTTAAAAAGTTGTAGGTCATAGTTCTCTGGAAAAACTGATTTTGGGAGCTTATTCCATTACGTAGCAGCCCTGTAAAAGAAGGATTCTTGATGAAGAGTGGTCCTAGTAGTGTCAATCTTGAAAGTAAATGGGTGAGACTGATCAGCGTGCCGAGTTCTTCGGCCGAATGTGGCCAATAGTGGTACAAGAGTTTTTATTTCTCTGGAGCATCTGCCATGGAAATATCTGTAGAGCAATGACTGGTCTGCAACTCTTCTTTTATGTTCTAGAGGGTGAAGGGTATCTGTGAAAGTTGAGCTGTTTATCAAGCGAATGGCTCTTTTCTGAATGGAATCTAGAATACGAAGAGAATGCCTTGGTGCTGAACCCCAAATGTGCGAGCAATACTCCAGTAGAGGTCGGATTTGAGCCTTGTACGTCGTCAACAGTTGATTAGGAGTAAAAAACTTTCTGGCTTTCCACAGTGTATGTAGGTCTGGACTGGACATAAGAGCTGCGCATAGAATTGGGCTAACAAAGGTACAAAAAAGTAATGTCCATTTACCAGGTGAGGAACTGCAGTTAGACCGTAAGCGCAAAACAAAATCTTCTAATGAAGAGATGCATGAGTAAGCCCACCCACGCCCTAAATGAGCTAAGTTTTAGTTTACATTGTCTGGGTACACGAACACAGGCACATACCAGGCAACTGTGAGGCGGACGAGCTAGCAAGCTGTATCTGTTTCATCTTAGCAAGGAGTACCGATTACAAACTGCCGGCTCCTCTGCACAAAAAAGTAGTTCAAAAAGCCCACTTAAGGTAGAAAAATAAACATACATGCACATTATCAAAACAGATTTGGCCCAAACTAAATCTACGTCGAACTAATGTTGTTTTAACTCTATCCAGGGAGTAAAATAACAAATTTGACGTCTATAATACTTCCGATATAACTGGAAGTGTCACATTCAGGACAACATTATATTTGAACTTAGCGTCATCCACAACCTACAGCTTGGTAATTTCAGATTTTTAACATAACTGTATCCGCCATTAATTTTAATCAAAACTTTTCGCGCCACACCCTGTGTATGCTTGCAAATAACAGAGAAGATATTAACATTCGGTAAAGAATGATAAACAACATTGACGTGATGGTTGATACTGCTTAGTTAAGAGAGAGTTTTGCAAAGTTAAGACGCTGTCGCTTGTATGGTCACTACTTTTTACTGTACTGAATATCAAATGATTATCAAAACCATGTAGCTCTCTGCTCAAAAGACAAAAGTTTATTCATTTTGGGTCGAAGGAATCGGTCGATAAAAATAGAGCATACGTTTTATTTAATACAGTTAACAATATAATAGTTCAACTGTAAGTTTTTTTTGAATTAATGCACTAGGCGATATTTTTTCATAAAGGTTTGATAAAATTTTCAGAAGATGCGTTTCGAACGTCAAGATAAGACATCTTCTAATTTTAAGTAAATCGTTTTAAAAAAATATACAACATTCATCTAAAATTTAAATGTGTTATTTTATTTATTTTCCCGTATGTTTCTTCGCAAATTCAGTTCTTAACACTGTTATGTACTCCCAAATTTTAAACTTATTTTTTAACTTTTGTTTTAAGTAATAATTTATAGGAAATTGTCACAGGACACTTTTCCTACATGATAAATTTATAGACAAACCATTTGCTTATTGTTAAAAATTTTAATAGATTGCAAATAAAGTGGGAAAATAAAAAAAAATAAAAAAAAAATTCAGTTCGGATGTAGTTTTCGCTCGAGTCAGTGAAGCGTCGCTACCCCGATCACTTCCAAAGAACATTTTCGTTGTATTTCCGAAGATATAATAAAAAATATTTGACCAAATCGCATCTTCTGTATTTTTACGTTCCGTAAATAATAACATTTCAAATTTTTGATAAAAAAAGTTTCATACGTACAGACACACACTGTTTTATCCCAATCCAATGTTATTCCCAACAGCTATGATTTTTTTTGCACTGGCGTGTCCCATTAAGAATAGCGAGGTATTAGTTTACTCAGCATAGTCGGCAAACTGTATGCAAAGATATTGATCAAAAGAGTAACGAATGAAACTGAGAAGATGATATGGGATGTGCAAGCAGGATTTAGAAGGGGAAGAAGATCAGGTCTTTTCCTTACGAGGTATAGTCGGAAAATTCTTGGCTAGAAGTCAGAAGGTCTATTGCGCTTTTATAGACTTGGAAAAGGCCTATGACAGAGTGGTGAGGAGTGAATTGTGGTCTGCATTGTCTATGTATGGGGTGAGTGGTAGTTGATTACGAGCACTGAAATCACTTTACGAGGATTCCACTGCTTGTGTCAGGATAAACGGAGCTTGCACGGACTGGTTTAACATCGAAAAAGGTGTGAAACAGGCATGTGTGGCTTCGCCATGGCTGTTTAACTTATACATAGACAATTGTTTAAAAGATCTGAAAGAGAGTGCGTATGGATTAAAAATGAATGATTTGATCGTCAAATGCCTTCTTTACGCTGATGATCAAGTCATATTAGCATTATCTGAAGAGGAGTTGCAGGCGATGGTTAATGTTATGCATGATTCCCTGAAAATCAAAGGGATGAAAATAAATGTGAGCAAAACGAAAGTAATGGTTTTTGAAAGAGAAGAAAGCATGACAAACTGTGGGGTTTCGATTGAGGGAGAAAAAGTGAAACAAGTTAATGAATTTGTGTACTTGGGTTCAAAATTTACTAGAGATGGAAAGTATGACATTGACATTGAGCGAAGGGTGTTGGCAGGAAAACAAATAAATGGGGCACTGCATAGCTTTATGAATAGCCAGAAAGTGTCAAAAAAGGTACGTCTGGCGGTGCATAAAGGCGTGTTGGTTCCTACACTTATGTATGGCAGTGAATGTTGGGTTTGGCAGAAGAAGCATAAAAATAGGATTAATGCTGCGGAGATAAGTAGTCTGAGAAGTATAGCCGGAGTGAATCGGTTGGATAAGGTAAAGAATAGTGAGATAATAGAACGCTGTGGTGTAAAAGAAGATGTGGTCACAAAGATAGATAAAGGAATGCTTAGATGGTTTGGACTCGTTAAAAGGATGGATGAAGGAAGATTGACGTAACAAATTTATAAAGCGAGTGTGAATGAACGGAAGTCGGTAGAGGTCGATCTCGGAGAACATATCTCGATCAGATTAACATTGTTTTGAAGAAAGGCCGGGTCAAGAGTACCAACAACCGAAGAGAGCACTGTTGAAAGTAGAGGAAGCAAAAGATGTGTGAAAGAACCGTAGCAAGTGGAAGGAAGTGGTCTCTGCCTACCCCTATGGGATAAAGGCGTGACTCTATGTAAGTATGTATGGAAAATATTAACAACACTTCTGTCAAAAACACAAAAAGCCACAAAAGCAGCGGAATAACTGGCGATGAACGAGCAATCAAGCACTTATAAAAGATGTATTTTTAAAGACCATTAATTATTTATTTATTCACTTATTTAATAGTTTAATACGAGCACTGAAATCACTTTACGAGGATTCCACTTCTTGTGTCAGGATAAACGGAGCTTGCAAGGACTGGTTTAACGTCGAAAAAGGTGTGAGACAGGGATGTGTGGCTTCGCCATGGCTGTTTAACTTATACATAGACAATTGTTTAAAAGATCTGAAAGAGAGAGCGTATTGATTAAAAATGAATGATTTGATCGTCAAATGCATTCTTTACGCCGATAATTAAGTCATATTAGCGTTATCTGAAGAGTAATTGCAGGCGATGGTTAATGAAAATCAAAGAAATAAAAATAAATGTGAGCAAAACGAAAGTAATGGTTTTTGAAAGAAAAAACTGACAAACTGTGAAGTTTTGATTGAGGGAGAAAAAATGAAACAAGTAAATGAATTTGTGTACTTGGGTTCAAAGTTTACTAGAGATGGAAAGTATGACAGTGACATTGAGCGAACGGTTTTGGTAGGAAAACTGAATGGGGCACTGCATAGCTTTATGAATAGCCAGAAAGTGTCAAAAAAGGCACGTCTGGCGGTGCATAGAGGTGTGGTGGTTCCTACACTTATGTATGGTAGTGAATGTTGGGTTTGGCAGGAGAAGCATAAAAATAGGATTAATGCTGCAGAGATAAGTAGTCTGAGAAGTATAGCCGGAGTGACTCGGTTGGATAAAGTAAAGAATAGTGAGATAAGAGAACGCTGTGGTGTAATGAAGATGTGGTTACAAAGATAGATAAAAGAATTCTTAGATGGTTTGGTCAAGAGTACCAACAACCGACGAGCATGTATGAGAGCACTGATGAAAGTAGAGGAAGCAAAAGATGTGTGTAAGAACCGTAGCAAGTGGAAGGAAGTGGTCTTTGCCTACCTCTATGGGAAAAGGCATGACTTTATGTATGTTTGTATTTATTTATTAAAAATAAAAGAAAACCAATTTTTTTACTACTTCTCTAAATAATGGTAAAGATGGTAAATTCTGTTGTTGTGAGAGAAAGCTGATTTCATTTTTTTGGTAAGGGGTTAATTTTTGCCATTTATAGAAAAAAGGGTGAGCTTAATAATTTCAATAACAATTAATACTGCCCATGGTTAAATTATGGAGAAATACCGGATTGAATTCTAGTCTTCTATGTATAAAAGTATTCATATTTAAAGTCACAGTATCTTGGAAATTTATTTTAAATACTCTCCAGAGATAGTTTTTTTGCTGAACGAAAGGAGAAGCCCACGTTTTTCAAGCACAAGGTGGGGTTTTTATTATGTGTTATGGTTTCGTTATACCTATAATTTGTTCTACAAAAAAATTCTTGAAGATATTATTATTTCTATTTTTTCTTACATTTACAAAAATTAATATGAGCTTAACAATTTTATACTGTTCTTAAAAACCTTTTGTAGAAATACCAGATCGATTTCCAATCTTTTATGTGTTAAAGTATTCAAATTCGAAGCCTTTTATATTTGTGAAAAACCATATTTTTCTATTTTTATTCCCAAAATTTAGCAAGAGTAGGATTTTCTTTTAAATACTTTCCAAGAGATCTATATCAACTTTGTACCATGGTGATCAAATAATAGAATTGTATTCAAGTATAAAGGGTGGCCAACCGAAAACGAAACAGAGCCATTTGCAGGAACCTTGTCAACATTTTAGAAAAACGCTCAGACTCCAAGCGAGGGTAAGAATTACCCCAAAATTTTAAAAGGCATTGAGGATGGAATAAGATGTCTTCTGAAAGCTCTGACAATTCCCTATAAATTTAACATTTCCTCCCAATACTTTGAAAAAAATTACATGTTGAAATTCCAATTATTTTAGTTGCTTGCTTGTACTTTTTAATTGATTAAATGTTCAAACTGATGATAAAACGCTTTCATACAATAATAAAGATTTTGTTCAAAATGTTCACGCACATTTCGAAGAATTTCCGGAGTAATTCGACGGCACTCGTCAACGATTCTTTGACGCAAATCTTCCAACGACGCTGGTTGTGATATATAGATTTTACTTTTCAGATGTCCCCACAAAAAGAAATCGAGGGACGATAAATCTGGTGATCGAAGAGGCCATTTAATGCTGCCTCTTCTCCCAACCCAATGCCGTGGAAAACGTTGGTCTAAATATTGTTGAAAATAAAAATGATCTTCGTCATACTGTGGATTATTTTCAAATAAAGTTTCATATTTAAAATATAATTTCTCAATAAGTAATGGGCAGAATTTTAACTTTTAAAGACTACCGTATAGATAATTGTAAGAGCTTTTAAAAGACATCTTATTCGACCCCCAATGCCATTTAAAAATTCACTTGGGGTTGAAAGTAGTGGAGTCGAAAATACCGGAAAGAAGCGCCCCATTTTAATCAAAAATCGACCTGTTTGAGCGTTTTTCTAAAATGTTGACGAGGTTCCTGCAAATTGCTCAGTTTCGTATTCGGTTGGCCACCCTGTATATTTCACCTGCGCGTAATAAATAATCTTGGCAGCATTAACAGACAGCTCTTTTGCTTAACGAAATGAAAAGCACAACATGTTTCGAGAACGAGATGAGCTTTTCAACATATGATTCTTGAAAGTCATTTTGACATGGAATTTATGTACTGTATCAACTGATGATAGCTTTATTTTAGAAACAGTGAAGACAATCTTGTGACGTATTTCTTTTTTGAACGCACAAAGCACATACAAACCGTTACTAGCCACATGTTTAGAATAAATTTGGCAATTTGCATTTTCTTTTATGCTGTCAGCCTAAGGGCGCGAAGGTGTTTGGAAAAAGACGTATTTGGCACGAGGTATGCAATCGTGAACAATGTAACTGACAAGATGAGACGTTTAAAAAAAAACATAAAATATATAAAACATTGCACGTTTTATATTTTTTTACCTTTATAAAAATAAAAGCATAATTTCAAATAATATTCTACGAGCTGAATGTATGATCATTGCAGATATGCTGCTCTTTTATTAATTTTTAAATTCTTTGTAGATTGATGCAAAATGAAGCCGGTTATCGAATGCAGTAAGCTTCCTCTTAAACTTTTCCCTTTTAACCTTTGCTGTAGGTATAATAGGAGCCGAGATCCCTATATAGAGAAGCAAATCTGGTATACATTGTATAACTGTATAATGTGTTTCAACGAAAGCTACTTCGGTCCGATGATTAAACAAAGAATAATTTTTAAGTAGGTTGGTATATTATAGCGTGTCAAAAAAGATATGACTTATAAACACTTTTTAAAAACTGTTCATTTTTTACGACCACTGCTCTTTTTATATTTCTTAATCATAATTCCAGACTATTTCGCGAAATCAATAGAACCATCAAGAAGTCTCTAGGCGCGACGAGAGTTTATTAGACGGAGGCGGAAGTTGACAAAGGGCTCATTAATATGCACCCTCGTTGTGGTCGATGCTCGGATGCCGATAAATAAACAGGTCCGGGTTGTAACAATATAATTAAAATAATAAATACAGGGTTTCCCCGAAAAAGGTACGTTTCTTAAGACACAAGACATAATACAGTATGCAGAGTAAAAAAGTTTTACAATATTTTTTTTTGAAATCAACGGTTTGCAAAACAACAATTACATTGGTTTTTATATCTTAATATTATTGTCTAAAGAAATTCAGTTGGCGCCGGCAACGCCGCACCTTTATACAAAAATAATATATTTGTTTACTATTATTAGTCATGAAATGACACTGTCTGCTGAGAATAAAGTCTGGCACTTAAATCTAATTAAAATGTACTTAAAACATCATTTTGTAAAGCAAAATGCCGATTAGTACGATTTTTTAAAATTGCTTTTAGTTAGATAAACCGAAATATCAAATTAATTTACTTCTGTGTTTAATTTAACTGTTTATTAAAAGAAAAGTAGTACCTTTATTGATCGTTGTTATAGTTAATTATAAATGTTTACATCAATCTGTTTATAATGAGTCACTTAGAATCGAAGCAAAAAATCTGGTGCTTCTTGTAAACATTTTTAATTAAGATTAGAGATTAAGACAATATCCATTATTTCGACTTCTGCGTTTAGAATACGAGCACTTCGTGTTTGTCCACTAGTTTTTTTAGGTACCATAGAACCATCCAATAATTTTTGCGACACAATTACAAAACTGCGGACATTAGGACATTGTCGATGAGGATAACGTTCTGTATACAGCCCGAACAGCTGCATTAGAATTACCGGGAGCCTTTTCCTACGTAAATAACATGTCGTGATGATCACGAATCGAAAACGCAGGCATTTTAACAAAAATTACGACCGTTGTATTCCTGCGAGTAACACGTTAATAACTAATTCAATTTATCGATGGTACTTTTGTGTGAACTTTTTGTGCATGGTTGCCAAACATTCATTTAAATTAAAATTGTTGTTCTCATTTTTTGGGAAAACGGATGATTTAAGGAAAAAAGATTATAAGAATTTTTTGTTCGTAATTATTTATTATACACCTTCTTTCAAGGAACTTAATATTTCCAAGTAATGTTTTTAGCAAAAAACACATTTATTAGAAAATTTGCTTTATTTAAACATTTAAAACTTTTAAAAAAATTGTTACGTATTATTAAAATAAGGGGGGCCACGATAGTCTCCTATTGATTCCTGTTTTTGGAAAGGCAAATTAATGAAGAGCAACTCGGGACCACTCCGGGATACTGAGTAAAACAAAAAACCACCAACTTCTCGGAATGGTTCCTGACATGCTACTGTTTTTGGAAAGGCAAATTAATGAAGAGCAACTCGGGACCACTCCGGGATACTGAGTAAAACAAAAAACCACCAACTTCTCGGAATGGTTCCTGACATGCTAGCCACAAAAATAAACGAAAAAAGTCGTTCAAAATCATCTTTCCGAAGAGAGATGAATGGGTGAGAGTAGAAATCCTTTGCTCAGAGACTGAATACGTAATGAACACAAATGGCTCAAAACCCCAGATGGAGTTGACGCAGGTGTTTTCAGTAGGAAACCAAAGATTAAAATATCTTCCAGTCTTGGCAGGTATGCTACAATCTTTCAGGCTAAAGTCTTCGTTATCGAATTGTGTTCAAGAGAGCTGACTAACAGACTTCTAGTAAACAAAAACATTAGTATATATCAGACAGCCAGGCTGCTTCAAAAGCACTGTGCTCCAACAAGATAAATTCTAAACTTGTATAAAATTGCATCGAATCCATGGAGTACCTTGGTGCAAACAACATAGTGACCCTGCTGTGGGTACCTGGGCACCAGGGGGTGGAGGGTAACGAAAAAGCCCTTGCAAAACAGGGGAACGAATCTGCTTTTACTGGGCCAGAACCCAACTCATATGATACCTAACCTAATTTATTATTAAAATACTTAGTTATTAATTAAAATCTTTTGTTTTATTATTAAAATTGGCATTCAGTACTTAAATCTATTCTACAGGGTGTTTTAAAAAATAGTGGCCTTGTTGCTATGATAGGTAAAACAAAATAAGTTGTGTTTGATAGGTAAACATTTTCGTAACAGCATCCGTATCCAAGATACAAGGTGCTAAGAGAAAAATTTTTATACCTATTTTTACGATTACGTCGAAACTACTGGCAACATTGTGGTTGGGGTATTCTTTTATATCTGTCACAAATACTCCAACATTTTTTCTTATTTATATCGCATCCAATCTCCCCCAGCGTTTTTCACAAGCTCCCTTTATAAATAATCCATTTTCGTCGTATTTTCTGTTCTCGTATAATTTTTTCCACTATCAACTTTCGCACTTAAAAGTAATCCAAAAAAATCAGCTCTTTTCTGATTTAAGACGGTCCAAAATATGGCGTCGTACAAACGAATCACATTGTATTTTTTTTATATTTCAAAAATACATTTTTTAGTTTGATTTTTCTAAAGGTAATGTGGTAATGATGTAGTTAGTTTTTCTTCAGCGAGATGCGACATTAAATCGCAAAAATTAATACATGCGCTAGTTGCATCTGAAGGAATTTTCCATCAGAAAAATAAAATCCAAAGGCCTAATGCGTTTCAGCTACTTTTATCGTTTTTTCGACTAACCAATCGTTTGATATGAGCTACAGTGAGTTGGAGAAAAATTTCAATTACGTTACAACGTCATTCGATCTATTTTTATCCGTCATTTCATACCTCGCGTATTTCTTATCCAATTTGTTAGGACTCAAGTAAAATCCAAGTCTCTGGAAAACGTGTACATCAGCTAATACAACACACATTTTCCAGATCAAGCAATGATGACGAAATGTCACAGTTGGGTCAAATTTCAAAAATATCACAAACGAGGTCGACAGAAATACTAATATTTACTTTTAAAAAAAAATTAAATATAGTCATAGTCAAGAGCGGAAGAGCGGAAATCCGAATTCAGAATGCAGGAACAACTGAGGATTTTAAAATAAAAAAGGGCGTCCGCCAAGGGTGCATCTTGTCTCTGATGTTGTTTAACTTGTATGTGGAAAGAGCCATTCACTGAGTCAATCTCCGACAGTTCCATAGGCATTAAAGTAAACGGAATTCCCATAAACAATATTCGATATGCGGTTAATACCGTGATATTGGCGGATAATGATCTACAAACTCTACTAGATAAGGACAATGAAGAAAGTCAAAGATTGGGTCTGAAAATTAACATCCGTAAAACCAAACGTATGGCCATTAGTAGAAACGATACTCCAAATACCACAATATCCATAAATGGAGAGAGCATTGAACAAGTCACTCAATTTAAATACTTGGGATGCATGATCAACCAAAAATGGGACACAGATCAGGAAATAAAATGCAGAATCGAGCAAGCTTGAGCATGGTTCGTAAGACTTTTTTGACAGATAAAAACTTAAATCTCAGATATAGGATGGAAAAGTGCTACGTCTGGTCCGTTCTCTTGTACGGAGTCGAGGCATAGACGTTGAAAACAGCAACTATTAACAAACTTGAGGCCTTCGAGATGTGGACCCTGCGATGAATGCTGAGAGTATGTGGGTTGACCATGGTTCGAACGGGGACATACTGAGAAGAGCTAGTTTAGTAGACCGTGAACTTTTCGGAAACATCAAAAGAAGAAAAACTGGCTATCTTGGACACATACTATAGGGAGAACGTTATCATTTCCAACGTCTTATTCTCCAGGGTAAAAAAGAAGGACGAAAAAGAGGAGTAGGTAAAAGAAAATTATACTGGCTACGAAACATACGACAATGGACAGGAATTCGGGACTTCCAGGCACTGCAAAATGCTGCAATTTATAAAATCATATAATGAGAGAAGCGATGGACTGCATGGCACTTTAAAAAGAAAAATAATATCTGAAAAAATTTGAGATAATCCATGACAGACAATATGGCTTTCGACAACTTCGGTCTACTGAAGATTTGCTGGCTTATGTCACTTAGCTCTGGACAAACACTATTGAAAAGTTCGGTGAATTCCGTGCAATAGCCTGGGATATATCTAAAGCCTTTGACCGCGTTTGGCACCAGGCATTGTAAAGTAAATTATCTGCCTATGGTCTCCCAACCAAACTGCGCCAATGGCTCTTGAGCTTCATGCAAGATCGCTCCTTACATGTGCCAGATGACGGTATTTCTTCTGATACGTTTAAAACCAATGCCGGGGTCTCTCAGGATTCCATTCTGTCCCCCACCTTGTTTCTTTCACACATCAACGATCTCTTGAAAACCACCACAACCCCCATTTACAGTTTCGCAGACGATAGCACACTTGTCTCAACTTTCATATCATATCGATCACTTTCGGTGAATGATACAAATAGACTCAGGCAGGAACAGGTTGATTCCATCAATAGAAATCTTCAAGCAATCGTCGAGTGGGGAACCAACAATCTTGTTCAGTTCAACGCCCAAAAAACAAAAAGTGCCACGTTTTCCAAGAAAGTGAGTTCCTTAAATCATCCCATCACAATGTCCGGAAATACCCTTGAACCAAGTCTCTCCATCTCGATTTTGGGAGTCACGGTGTCCAATAATATGTCTTGGCATGACCATGTTGCTAACATCGCAAAGTCGGCAAGCCAGAGGCTAGGTTTTATGTGGAGAGCTAGAAAGTTTTTTACTCCTAATCAACTGTTGACGACGTACAAGGCTCAAATCCGACCTCTACTGGAGTTTTGCTCGCACATTTGGGGTTCAGCACCAAGGCATTCTCTTCGTCTTCTAGATTCCATTCAGAAAAGAGCCATTCGCTTGATAAACAGCTCAACTCTCACAGATAACCTTTACCCTCTAGAACATAGAAGAAAAGTTGCAGACCAGTTATTGCTCTACAGATATTTCCATGGCAGATGCTCCAGAGAAATAAGAACTCTTGTACCATCATTGGCCACATTCGGTCGAAGAACTCGGCACGCTGATCAGTCTCACCCATTTACTCTCAAGATTGACACTACAAGGACCAATCTTTATCAAGAATCCTTCTTTTACAGGGCTGCTACGGAATGGAATAAGCTTCCAAAATCAGTTTTTCCAGAGAACTACGACCTGCAACTTTTTAAAAAGCGTGTCCACGATCATTTTCTTTTTATAATCCCACACAATAGGTCTACCCTTTTTGCGACTATTTTTATAAAAAAAAAAAAATACAGTTTCGCACACTTGGCATACTTAAAACAAAATTATGAATTTCGTTTTATGGTAAGAAGATGCTTAATTCCCTTGATTGAATTACAGTATGGTGGTTGTGCTAGCCACAGTAAATCGGTTATATCCTTATTAAACCAAGGTTCAAATATACGGTTAATATATTGATACTGGTCCAAAAAGTGCCCTTAACAAGAATTGTAACAGCCCGTTAGTAAAATAATAATCCAGCCCACATTACAACTTGCAAACAACCTTACGAATATGTCTGAGTTTCTTTTCCCGACCAGGTATTTTCCAAATTTATACTCTTTATGAATCAGTGTAAAAGACCAAAATTTTCTCTCATGAAAATGTCCAAGTAACATTAGATAACCACCACTTGGAAACCGTGGAGCAGTACATTTATCTGGGTCCCCATTATGGTCCAATTACCCTCGCCTTATAAATTTGTTTCATCAATCTTCCTTTATCCATCCTTTCTACGTGTTCAAACCATCTAAGAATTTCTTTGTATATCTTTGTAACCACATCTTCTTTTACACCAAAGCGTTTCCTTATCTAACTATTCTTCACTTTATCCAACCGAGTCACTCTGGCTATACTTCTTAGACTACTCATCTTTGCAGCATTTAACCTATTTTCATGCTTCTTCTGCCAAATCCAAAATATACTACCATACATAAGTGTAGGAACCAACACACCTCTATTTGAGACAAGTACCGGAATAGTTTAAAAATATAAAGCACCCCACGCTTTTAAAACAGCGACATTATTTTTATGGTGAAAAATATTTTTTACTTTTTAGTTTAATTAACTCTTAAAGCGTGTTTTTTATTTTTTTTTAAACTATAATTTATTTTTGCGTTTACTTTTTGATAAAAAAAGTGTGCTAATAGTTTTAAATATTTTTGGTGAGTGTATTTTAACGAGTGATCATTTTGAAAATTGAAATTGATAAAAAAAATTTGAAACCCCTTTTTCAAACTCAGCAGACACATCATTTAGCAGTGTTTTTGAACTTTATACAGTTGTAGCACTCAAAATGGTACCCAAGCAATACTCATCAAAAGTTTTGTACAGTTGAAGTAAAATAAATTTATGTTCCAGAAAAGTTAATGTTTTGTTTGAATTCCTTTGGACAATAATGCAAAGTGTCGATCATGCCAGAACGGATCTCTTTTGCTTAAGGCTTCGCACTGTTTTGTCTTTGGCGTTGTTAAAATGTTTAGTTATCATGATCTCTTTGTTGTTACATATAAGCCTCAAACGGCATACAAGCCTCATTTGGACAAAATTAGAAGAATTTATTGGGGGGGCAGAAAAATATTGCTCTACGACTTTATTTATGTTTTAAATAAAATGACTGCTTGAATTAGAAAGTAACAGGTGTCTAAAGCTGCCTGGTGTATTCGTATTATTCTGGTACATATTGGAGTATTCAAAGAAGTTTTAAAAGTCAGTTCTTTTGTATATATATTTTGCCATTTTTTTTAATTGAACCGTGTTGACACGGCAAAATTTATCTTTGACCACTGACAACTGACAACTTTTATAATAAATTCAAATACGATTTAAGGCGCAATCTTTGAACTTGAATATCTAAGGACGCTCACACGTGACCTTATGAGACTTTTGAGACAACACCAACGATGCCAAAATAAAGATTTATACAAATATTTTATCCCGTTCTATCCCGAGGTAAAACTCCTACAGTGACTGCACTATATTGTACTGTCGTCTCAACTTAGCGATAGTGCAATGTGAACGGAGAGCGTTTTCTAAGCAATTCGTTACTGGAAACTCGAGCGGTTCGCTCATCGCGTTCGACAAATTCCTCGGAATAAATGCACCACTGGAACGAAAATAGAAATTGAAATATTTTCATCTGACAAAAACAGAAACCGGTTAAAAACGATATTGATTAAATTATCATTCATTGAAAAATTTCACGGAAACTACAAATTCTCATTATTATTATTCGCCAAACCATCCCATTTTGCTTTATTAAATCAATCGAACCTCTTTGATTTTTAACCTTCACGTGCTGATGTAATACTTTTTGCGCGAAATCCCTTTCGGATCCCATAAAAAATGAGTTATTTATCGAATTTACTTCTCAATCCATATTATCCCATCTCAAAGCAGTTTTCTCCTTTGTACGTCGGTGCAAATAAAAGTTCTTATTTGGTAAAGTGATGAGTAAAATACTCACCCCAACAAAGACGCCAATATTTAAATCAAAAATGAACCTACAGGGTGTTACAATAATATTGGTAGAGTTCCTGTATTTCGGTATTATTTTTATTTATCGTATGGCAATCACATCATATAAAAATAGCACATAAAATAATAAATTAAAAATAATTAATAAATAAATTTAGTTCAGTCGAAAGGCTAGGAACAAACAACTTTTACGTTTTTGTACACCCTGTATTAATTTGAATCAACTTGATACATTTTTGAATGCGGCTTAGCAAAGGAAATCCGCAAATTAAAAAAAGGGGGGTGTTTCATTTAAAAAAAAAAAGAGTCATCACTCAAAGGCTATTTATTTATTCTTTTAAAAAATAGTAAATTACTATTAAAAACCGACCTGCTTCTGGATTTTTCCATATTACTGTTTATTTAGCCAATAATGAATTCGTCCGTTACTTTATGGATATTTTATATTTTGTTTATCTTCGGGCCAGGAATTCTGCATACAGACTAAAGTGTCAGGGTGGGTGAAAGAGCAACGGGATTGGTCACAAAAGATCGAGGCCCTCCGCAAACACCCCTTCACAATAAAATCGGACAAGATTCCGAAAAAGACCTTGGTAGGAAAGAACTATAAAACAAAAATACCAAGCAAAAAAGAAACACCATTGACCAGCCCAGGAGTGAAACGATGGTACACTGACGGATTAGGGTACCAGGGACGCTGCAGGGCAGGTGTGTTTGCAGCATCCTATAACCACAGGAAAAGCATACCCCTGGGGAAACACGCCTTGGTCTTCCAGGCCTAAGTCTATGCCATACTCAGGTGTGCCACGCACCTGACAGAATACAGAATGACCAACAGTGAGATTGATATTCTCACTGACAGTAGCGCGACTATTGGGGCCCTCGTGAGTTGCACCACAACATTATCGGTGGTGTGGTACTGCATGCAGGACCTGACTGAGTTAGCAACTGCAAATAAGGTCACTTTTACATAGGTTCCTGGGCACACAGGGATAAATGACAACTAGGTGTCTGATGAACTGGCAAGAAACGGGACCCTGGTGAAACCAAGAAGCCAGTTTATCGGATTGCCAATTGCCGAAGCAAAACAGAAGTTAAAACTAATCCTTGAGCAAAAACATATCGCTTAGTGTTATGCAAATACTGATTGCAGAACATCAAGACAGTTGATGAAAAGCCTTTCCAGAAGAGGGCAGACAAATTCTGGACGATGAACCGGAGTAGGCTAAGCAGTACGCTTGGCCTGCTCACTGGCCACGTCGTACTAAGGAAGCTTCTCTTCAAACTTAAGCTGGCAGCCGACTATGCGACGAAGAGAAAGAGAGTAGCATACACATTCTGTGTTGCTGCCCAATGCTAGCGGTGTACAGGAACCAAACCTGAGGCCGCACGATAACGGATTCAAGTATATATTTAGGTATATAGTATACGTAGTATACCAACCGCAAAAATGAAATGTAATGCAGCTTATAATGAATTTATCCGTTACTTTATTGATATTTTATATTTAATTTATCATCGATTAAACTTGTCCATTATGTTCATAAATTTTTTTATGGTTTTAAAAACAAAAACAGATATTATTTAAGTGATTCCACTTTTTTTAAGTGTTTTCTCCAAAAAGATACTTGGTGCTTAACAATCAGTTTATTAAGTTAATTTAAATTAGTGGAAATTGATCCATAAACTGATTTAATATATTTGTTTAAATTAAATTAAACTGAGAAACAAGGATCTGCTTCCAGAGATAAAGTCCACATTTTTTTTTATGCTCTAAAAGATCAAATTCTGGTAACACATTTGTAAATTTTTAGTAACCCATTTGGCGCCCAACGTGGGTAAAGTAAACTTTTCGTAACATGTAGTTAAACAATGTATCATTTTATTTTTGGGCATTACAAAATTTTTAAATTTATACTGCATGTAATGAAAAATCCCCGACTAAAGCTGATTATTAAGTAAAATTTCTTATCGAAACTCTTAATCCGTCACATTTGTCCTTCATTTTATCCTCTTTGATGTACTGTGACAATAATAACTAATTTCCCTTCAATTTTAATTAAAACTAATCAGTAAAACGAAACCCTTAAAGTTACAAAGGTTCGGTAGCTCGATAATGAATCTTTGTTTGATTTTAAATCTTTTATAAGGTGTAACGTATTATTTTCACTCCTAACCTGCCAGAAACCAAAATGGTTACTTCAAAATAAGGGATAAAGGGATCGTAATTTAGGGTGTTCAATGTGCTGTTTTGACCACCTCACACACACACACACACACATTTTACACATAATTTATTACAAACATGTATGTATAGTATACGCAGTATATGCCATGTGTGAAAAAAAATTGAAGGGGTTAGGGTAGTTGCTGGTAAAAGTTTTTAAGGGTTCAAAGAATAAACTACAATTTTTAAAAAAAAATACAATTCCTAATTAGGTTAGATGTTGCATTGTGTAGGATTTAAAAAAAAAAAACGTGGTTTAAGTATATCTTAATCGACGATTTGGAGTTCAGGACACCTTAACATCAAATCGTGTAAATACAGGGTGGGTCAAATGTCAAAAATACAAATTTATTGCAAAAATAAAAAAGATTTGATTCTATTATTTAATAAATATTTTCTGGTAAGAATTAGTATTTCTTTTCTGGAGTCTGCATTTCTCGGGAAAAACATCCACTAGCAATGAGTTCCAAAACTTGGCAGTTCGTTAAAAGAAAGCCCGGAAAGACAAAGCTTTATTGTATATTAAGCAGCTGCACTCCAGATATAAGAGCAGTATTCTAAATATGTGCCTTATAAATCATAAGCAGCTAATGGGAAGAAAAATAACTCTTAGCTCGAAACAGAAAACCAAGTTTTAAAAAAGCACTTTTAAGTAGTAGACTTCACGTCGTTTTCTCAAAAAAACTATTGCTAATAGTAGTTCCGAGCATTAAGATTGATGACTATCGGTATGGTACTGTCTGACATAATAACATTTAGTATTATGAGATTAGCTTTTCTAGAGAATATGCATGCTTTTTATTTTTAATACTGTCATCATTTCAATGCCGTTTTTCTAAGCAAATCGTAAAGCAGAGATAATGTTGATGCCAAAACAGATCCCTGCGGGACACCAGCATTTATTGGTAAAGTATTAGAAATAACTCCATCAACCACTATGTGAAGTGAACTTTTTAAAAGAACTGTTGGAAAGGTACTAAAACACATGGGCATACAACCATAAAAAATATAATCAGACACCCATTTCTAGAAATGGCAACTAATTATATGAGTGCAGAAATATCCTTTAAGACAAACTATGAGGTTCACCTAAAACTCAGCGATGACTAAGGAAATGAAGATCAACCTGGTGAACTTACTTGGTACACAGATGGATTAAAAACCAGCGAAGAAACTGGCTCAGGCATCTATTCTTCAAAACCAAAATATAAGCAAACGAACTCATTAGGGAGACATAAACGCTTGTGCTGTTGAAAATCTAAAACGAGGATACAAAAATAAAACAATCCATATTAGATCAGATAGCTTTGGCATCACGGAGAATAGACTTAAAAATTGTCCGGAAATGTGCCGGAAACCTACTAACCTTGGCTAACCATAAAAAGGTCACTTTTTCGTGGGTGCCAGGGATAAAACCCAAGACCACCAACATCTGGCCGTGTGCCCAAACATGAGTGAGACTTGCACAGGGGAGGACCTTATACTCGCAAATGACAAAGCCACGTATGTGGCTGATTTTTGGGAACTGAAAATTTAATTTGATAAGGTGATCCGGTCACGGAAATATAATATATGCTTCCACTCTTTTTCCTTTAACAAGCATCTTATACTTTTTTAACTTATAAAAACCATTACATTCGTCTTGTATACATTCACTTTCATCCCTTTGATTTTTAGAACATCATCTACATCTAAATTGTAACGACACAAGTACGTTACTATTAATTTCCACCCGTGAAACCAGTTGTCCCCACTGCCACGACGACGATATCCACCACCAGACCTGTTGAACTCCCAATCCGGATGGATTGATGGTAGAAGGAGACCACCACGACGGATATAAAAGCCCATGCCCGAGCAGTAGCGGTACCTTGTTGTGCGAGGCGTAGACCAGGGGTATTGACTCTGGTCTAGAACGCTTTACGCTGTTACTACCGGATGTTAGATTGTAGGAGGGGTCGTAAAGGCTATGCAACCTCTCAAGCACCTCGACCTATCAGATCTTTTGTGCATAATCCTTAATCTATTTAAGGCCCAGGATTCAGAGACTTCGAGCAAAGTTTATCAGTTTCCGGGGAGCTAAGTTTCTGACATCAAAGTGCTTTAAGAAGGCCCCTTCCAGAAACTTAAGCCTCTTGCAGAAAAGCGCTGGGCATTCGCAAAGCAAATGTTCTGCAGTTTCAGCGAAGTTCTCGCAGTAGCGGCAACTATCACTCTCTGTTTTGCCCATCTTTTTAAGGTGATATCTCAGAGGGCAGTGTCAAGTGAGGAGCCCCGTCACCAGTCTTTCTTGTCCAACTCGAAAAGCTGTTTAGCTTTCCTTGGCGAAAGGCTTGCTAGCCTTTTCGCTTGTCTTTGTCCTGGCACTTTATGCCAGTAAGTTAATTTTTGGTATTGACGAAAATTTTTGAAACGATCGGTTTATCTGCCAGGACAATTTCAGAGGCCGGGTATTGGCCGGTCATAAACGATATTCCTGTCATCTGAGCTAAACCGATAGAGTATTGATCTGTCGATAACTCAGTCCCTACTCGACCCGTACTACACAAACAATTAGTCGCATATACCGTTCACGTTGAAGTTAAGCCGCCCACGCCGTGAGAAGTACTTCGAGCTACCAGTATCCATTCGACATCACCGATAGAATCTTATTTTTATTTTCTTTTATTTATTGTATATGTTTTTTATTTTGCAAATAAACAATTAATTTAATAAATCTTTGTCTCCTTGGGCTATCTGGGTAACACGCAGTACAAAATCTATTCAAATTTTAAGGGGTAGTACGGACGAAATGTTTATGATGATAAGCTTTAAGGGTTATTTTATTGCTTTGCCTCGCACGGTCCAAATAAATGTTGTCAGACTATACCAAATGAGCGATTTGGAATTAATTACTTACCTCGTTCCCACAGCCCTCACGCTATGGCCTCTGCGAAACTCGTGGTCTTTGCCGTTAAATTCGCCAATCCTTCCGCCACAGTCGATTCCACGTCCTTCGAAAAAAGGTCCGCGATGTATATTGATGATTTCGGGACTTTGTACTCTCAAAATGCGCTGCGAGTCTCCCGATCGCGTCAATTGTTTCACCGCGTTTCTGTCTAAACTTAAATTGGAACTATCGAGTTTTGGTACGGACGAACACGAACGATTTAAAGTCATCGTTTGAGAGTTATTTTTACCGTACTGATCCGCGAACCGCGTCTTTTGGTATATTGGTGTAATACAATTGCATAGTTCTATTTCTTGGCTTGCCTGCGTTGAGTACCGATTGGCGTTCCTTTCGGGACTGTACCTGCAAGAAAACAGTAAAAAAATAATGTACAATGTTTGGGTACTTTTTCACTAATATTTTAAAACGAAAAAACCTTCTCCCTGATTTTATATTAAGATGGTAAACATTAGAAACATTGAGTAAGCCTTAAACACGTTTTAGCCAATCAGAATCATAAACAATGTTGCTGAAAAGCTTAACTTTGTTTTAATATTGTTTGGAAACTAGCGAAACAAAAAAAACCTTGTTTTTTGTGTTGCATCAAAATAATAAACATTGGGAATATTGAACAAACCTTGGCGAGTTGTTTAATCCAGTTCTTAGTCAACCAAATTCACGAACACTGATGTTCCTGATATTGCCCCACAGCTCAACATTGCTAAAAGCCTCGCTATTTGTTTTACATTAAAATAAAAAACATTAAAAACGCTAAATAAGCCTTGACATGTTCTTGAACATAGTTCAGTTAAACAAATCTTTGAACAATGTTCTTGATGTTGCTTAATATCTCAACTTTGCTTCCAGCTTGTTACGAAACAGTTTCACTAATGTTGCAAAGAAAGAATGGCTCTTTGCTTAAGAAGACATTGGAAACGTTAAACAAGCCTTGGCGTATTTTTAAACACGGTTCAGCCAGCCAGATTCATAAACTATGTTGCTGATGCTATACTTAACAGCACAAATTTGTTTTAATCTTGTTTAAAAACAGTTTTACCAATACTGACAAAACAAAAAACAATCTTTTTTTGTTTCAAATTAACATGGAAAATATTGGGAACATTGAACAAGCCTTAGCATGTTCTTAAATGCTACATTTATACTAAACGTCTTACTAAATAGCTCAAATTTGTTTATACCTTGTTTAAAAAAAGTTTTAATAATGTTGTAAAATAAAATTATGTCGCTCTTTGTTTCACATTAAAAAGCATTGAAAAAATTTGGTAAGCCGTAGCGTGTTCTTGAACACGGTTCAGGCAGCCAAATGCATAAACCATTTTACTGATTAAGACGATATTGACATGCCCGCCACATTAAAAACCTAATTATTCTACTCACGCTGTTAATATACATTACTTTGCAGCAAAATTTTGGGGACAATTTAAATAATTACAGTTTAATGTCGGAAAGTTATTAACTTTTTTCAAACAAAAAAATAGCTGGGAAATTTTTTTTATTTTGAAAATATTATGATTTTGGTGACTTTCCGACATAATTTACATTAAAAGTAACAAAATATTTCATTTATGTATTACCATAAATTATTTAGTTTTTAAATAAAATGAAGAACTAACATTAAATTATCGTCCGTCGAACGGTGTAATCAACGACAAATGTTCGCAGAAAGTGCCTAATACAATGTAAGGGAAAGTATATGAGAGATATGTCGTCACTTATTTATTGGATGTGTGGGGAGACTGACAAAGCGGTTAATGGCGGGCGTAAGCAATTTCGTCTTAAAACTTTAAAAAAAATTTTATACCTTGTTTAAGAACAGCTTAATTAATGTTTAAACATATTTTTAAACACATTTTAGTTAGCCGAAATCCTTACTTTTAGTTTTTATTTCGATGATTCGTATAGTAATTTTAGACATAACCAAACTATATGTAATCACCTTTTATAACTTATTTAAACTATTTTGTCTTTTGCTGAATAATACTTGAGCGTAAAGTATCTTGCAAATAGTTTCGACGAGAGCACCAATACCTGTAGCTTGCGAAAGTTGTCTTTGAAGTGCTAATGAAATTCAGTGCGGTTTATTTTTACTTTTTGAGCATTTAACAACCCCCCGACCCCCCCCATTTACAGTTTCGCAGACGCCAGCACACTCGTCTCAACTTTCACATCCTATCGATCACTTTCGGTGAATGATACAAATAGACTCAGGCAGGAACAGATTGACTCTATCAATAGAGATCTTGAAGCAATCGTCGAGAGGGAAACCAACAATCTTGAATCACGTCCCTCCATCTCGATTTTGGGAATCACGGTGTCTAATAATATGTCTTGGCATGACTATGTTGCTAACATCGCAAAGTCAGCAAGCCAGAGGCAAGGTTTTCTGTGAAAAGCTAGAAAGTTTTTTACTCCTTATTAACTGTTGACGACGAAAAAGGCTCAAATCTGACCTTTACTGGAGTATTGCTCTCACATTTGGGGTTCAGCACCGAAGCATTCTTTTCGTCTTCATTACTCTACAGATATTTTCATGGCAGATGCTCCAGAGAAATAAAAACTCTTGTACCACTTGCCACATTCGGCCCAAGAACTCGGCACGCTGATCAGTCTCACCCATTTACTCTCAAGATTGACACTTTAAGGACCAATCTCCATCAAGAATCCATTATTTACAGGGCTGCTGCGGAATGAAACAAGCTTCCATAATTCGCTTTTTTAGAGAACTATGACCTGCTACTTTTCAAAAAGTGAGTCCACAATCATCTATAATCGCTCTCCCTTCAAATAGTCACAGTGTAGGCCATCCGCGGCCCTCACGATTTGTCTACCCTTTTTGCGACTATTTTCAGTAAAAAAATAAATTGCGCAATAATTAGATCATATGACTGACTCACCTTTGTATTTCGTGGATGGCATCCTGTGGTTTAAAACGTTCGTATTTGTTTTTTAATAGTAATTCTGAGCTTTTGTTGACGTTGAGACAATGCTGTTCTGGAAACGTGATGTTTTCCATAAGTCGATTTCCTTCGTCCACATGCGAAGCAGGCAACAACACTGTCATTCCGATATTCTGATAATCTCGATATTGGTTGTCATTTGGAGTGACTTGAGTGAATTTGGAAGATTTTGAAGATTTTTGTGTCTTCATTTCTGTAACAAATATTCAGAGATGAATTGATTAAAATTGACAAAGTATAACATTCCGTATTAAAATTTTTTAAATGGTATTATTATTACCTGTCAAAACCAAATTAAAGCATACCGATACCTATCTTCAAAAATGGAGAAAAAACCAATCCCGCTAACTATCGTGGGATAACCCTGTTAAACACCTCACTCAAACTGTTTACAAAGATTCTGGCTGATGAAATAACGACACAAATGCCAATCAGCAAAGACCAACAAGGTTTTAAAAAAAACCGTTTCACCAATAATGCATTATTTATAACAAGGCAATTAATAGAAAAGTCCCTCGAGTATAACACCCCCGCATACCTTTGTTTTATTGATCTAACGAAAGCCTTCGATAAAGTATAACTAAAGGATGCATAGAGGTGTGTTGGCTTCTATACTTATGTATGGCAGTGAATGTTGGGTTTGGCAGAAGAAGCATAAAAATAGGATTAATGCTGCGGAGATAAGTAGTCTGAGAAGTATAGCCGGAGTGAATCGGTTGGATAAGGTAAAGAATAGTGAGATAAAAGAACGCTGTGGTGTAAAAGAAGATGTGGTCACAAAGATAGATAAAGGAATGCTTAGATGGTTTGGACACGTAGAAAGGATGGATAAAGGAAGATTGATGAAACAAATTTATAAGGTGAGTTTAAATGGACACGTCTGTACAAGTCGACCTCGGCGAACAACCGACGAGCATGCATGGGAGCTCCGATGAAAGTAGAAAAAGCAAAAGATGTGTGTAAGAAGCGTAGCGGAAGTGGAAGGAAGTGGTCTTTGCCAACCCCTACGGGAAAAAGGCGTAACTAAATGTATATATGCATGTATGTAATCAACAAGCTAAAAATCAAGAATGTGCCCAAAGAGTACATAAAACTTATAAAAGATATGAACACAAACACAACAACGCAATGACGAACAAGCTGCACCCTAACGCAACATCAACGACCAACGTCGGATATACGCCAATGCGATAGCCTTAGCCCTCTACTGTTCAATACGGTTATGGACCAACTAATAGAAACCGTAACGAACGTGGGATTGGGATATCACATGGGCACACATAAACTTCCTATGCCCATGACGCCGTACTCATCGCAGAAACAGAAGACAATATGCAAAAAATGTTACACGCGTTTTGCAAACACTCAAAGCAATTTAACATGGAGATCTCTAAAACAAAGACCAAATGCATGACCATAGCTAGAGAACCTCTGCGCTGTGAGCTACTAATAGAAGATACCAATGTCGACCAAATCATGTCGTTCAAGTACCTAGGATGCAAGATAACAAGCACAGGATTTCTGGAAGAAGAAGTGAAAAGACAAAAAAAACAAAGCAGCCACAATATCGGGACATCTTAGACAACACCAACAAAGCCTGTGGATCTGACGGAATCCCGCCGATTGTTCTCAAGAAATGTGCCCCCGAACTAACACCTGTTCTTTGCAAGTTGTTCAACCACTCTTACAATTTGGGAGTATTTCCGTCCAATTGGAAAATTGCAAGAGTACAGCCAGTCCCTAAAAAAGGCAAAAAGACCCTACCTAGCAACTACAGACCTATCGCACTGCTATCTATTATTTCAAAGGTCATGGAAAAAGCCATCAACATCGAGCTCATGAAATATCTGGAAGACTCAGGAATTATCAATGATAAGCAATATGGCTTCCGCCATCAGAGATCAACTGGTGACCTGCTCGCATACGTCTCACATATATGGCAGCTATCTATTGAAAAGTATGGAGAAACTTTAGCTGTGGCATTAGATATCTCCAAGGCGTTCGATCGAAATTGGCACCAGGGACTCCTCGCCAAGCTTCCATCTTATGGCTTGCCCCCTCAGCTGTGTTCTCTGCTTGCTAGTTTTCTCTCAAACAGGTCTCTTCATGTAGTGGTCGATGGAGTTTCATCTGACACTCTACTCATAAATGCTGGTGTTCCGCAAGGATCCATTCTAGCACCAACACTATTTTTACTTCACATCAACGACCTATTGAAAGCAACTTCATGTCCCGTACACAGCTTTGCCGATGATAGTACCCTCCATACCGCATTCTCTTCCAGGGCCCCTATATCAGCCCGTGAAACCAGAAATGAACGAGGAAGAAATGTTAACAATATAAATATGGACTTAGCAACAATTCTCGAATGGGGATCCAATAACTTGGTAGAATTCAATGCAAACAAAACACAAGCATGTCTTTTCTCTAGAAAAGCCGATCTCACTGTGCCTAACATAACTTTGTCAGGAGTAACCATACCACTGAAGTCATCCATATCGATGCTTGGTATTACTATCAGCAATAACCTTTCCTGAGAAAATCACGTGAGGTCCATTGCCAAAAGTGCATCCCAAAAACTTGGTTTTTTGTTTCGTGCCAAGAGCTATTTCACCTCCAGTCAGCTGCTTATGATCTATAAGGCACAGATCCGACCTGTACTGGAGTACTGTTCCCATATTTGAAGTGCAGCACCTAAAAATATCCTGAAGCTACTGGATTCTCTCCAAAAAAGGGCAATTCGTCTCGTCGGTGATGCCTCGCTTACAAACTCGCTCACTTGTCTGGAACACCATAGAAAAGTTGGCGATTTGTCTCTATTTTATAGATATTTTCATGGGCGATGCTCTTCTGAAATATCAACAATTGTTCCTCCTTTGACAGTCTCTTCGAGATTAACCAGTCAAGTTCAGTCTTCACACCCCTTCGTGGTCACTTTGGAGACCTGCAGAACATCACTTTCCAAAGACTCATTCATCCAACGAATTGCGAGGCTTTGGAACTCATTGCCTAGGGAGGTGTTCTTCGAGGCATACAACCTCCAGAAATTTAAGAAGAACACCAACTCCTACCTTCTTTCCCTTGGTTCCCACGATGTTCTCTGAACATTACAGGATATCCCTTTTCGTGGGAACCAGAAAATAAAAAAAAAAAAAATACAATATGGAAAAATAAATACCTCAGTACATGGTGCAAGTCCAGAATCTACAAAACATGCGTGCGACCTATTATGACATACGGGGCAGAGACAAGAGCGGAAACATTAATAACAAAGAGGATACTAAGAACAACCAAAATGAAATTATTTTTCGTCCCGATTATCTTGAGAACAAACAATAATTTTGACGTGGGACCAAGTGCATTCGACGCATAATTACGCAACTTGGAACTAATTAGATTTTTAGCAAAATAGGTAAAACGGTTTTTTATAGAGAATCAAAAAACTAAAAAAAAAAAAATGGTAAACTTTCGTTATTATTTTTCGTCTCGATTATCTCGAGAACAAAAAATTATATGGTCTTGAGACCAATTGCATTCGACGCATAATAACGCAACTTAGAACTGATTAGATTTTCAGCAAAATCGGTTAAGCTGTTTTTTATGGATAATCAAAAAACTGAAAAAAATGGTAAACTACCTGAATTTTGCAATTTATAAATTATACTATTTTTAATACAGAATTTAAAGATCTTTTGAATAAAATGACAATTGCATGTTAGGAATATTTGTATGAAAAATATGATGACAATATTTCATAAAAAGAGATAGTTTTAGAAAACAAAAACAGGAATTGAGAGAATAGCATTGAAGACGCTATAACAGTGAAAAATTATTGTTAGTAATAATCAAGCATTGTTTATAACAATTGAATAATGTTACTAATAAATGATTATTGCTCATAATAATTAAAAAATTTTTTTATTGTTTCCAACAAATGAAAATAGCTCCCGCTTATGATGAGAATGATAAGAAAAAGTTTGAAAGAATACGGTTGACATAAACAAAATATTGTTAATGACAATTATAATTTGTTGTAAACAATTTAAAATCGTTTTTTATAACAATAATAATAATTATTATAACAACAAAACATATGGTATTTTTTCATTCTTTTCCACTGGAAAGTTACTCGTATGGATCTCTCGGGTCGCACCCAGACAACTGATTTTTTTAAGTTATTGCAAAGCCCCACATTTAAGATTTAATTTTTAAAAGTTATAGAAAAATTACTCGCTATGAATACTCCGTGTTCAAATATAGAAGGATAACAATTTCCATAAAAAAAGGAATTCTCCACGAAAAAATAGGTGATTGGTTGCAAAAGTTGATATCCAGCAGCGCCACCTGATGGGGAGCTTTAACAAAGAGGATAGCACAAAACCTTCTACACAAATAAAATAGATTCATGCCAATTTTCATGGAGATCGGTTAAAGGAGTGAAACGATAGCATATATTACAAATATCCATTTTATGTATACCTACAGATATTTTTAAACAATTATTTGAATATTATTTTGACGGTATTTGGAACATTCGTGTTAAACATTTGTTCGTTAAATTTTTGTACCAGAGGGTGGCGCTAATTTTAAGCACTGTGCAAAGTTCACGACCAGAAATAAATTAGCAAAATAGCCATCTTATAAAATAAAAATAATGGAAAAAATAAATTTTCTTGTTGGCGTATTTCTTTTGAAATGGTCTAGTTACAGAAAAAAAAGTTACGTAGACGGTGAAAAGTTCTGCGAAAATGACGAAATAAATTTTTAATGTGATAGCAGGGAGATGACATCGGCAAAACGTTGAAATATAGCTCGAATAATATGACAATCATAATAAATCTGCCGCCTATATATCACGGGTGGGAATTTTGAGGAAAAGTTTGTAATTTCGCTAAATGATGATAAATGTAGTACGTTTCGGGTTAAAACTCGCAGAGAGAGAGAGAGAGAGAGAACGGAATCGGGGCTAAAGCAAAATGTTAAAGTTGGGATTTAAATAGAAATTAAAAGCCCTATTTCTACTAAAATTTAATTGAACAAACATGTATTTAAGTAGAAGTAACAAAGCATAATTTAATACCGCAATAATACAATGAAATTCAGTTTTTGCAAACTTTAAATTGGCAACCAAAATTTTTCTTTTAGTATTATTAGTAAGAAATAAGTAACAAAAATGCTAAAAAACTCAATAGCTATAATCACAAGACTCGATAATACATGGACCTGTCAAAAAAACTACTAAAGATGTTTTTCAATGGTAGTATAGGAATCGCTATAAAGGGGAAACGTATTTCTTAATAAATGCATACATATAGTCACGCCTTTTTCCCGTAGGGGTAGGCAGAGACCACTTCCTTCCACATCCACTACGCTTCTTACACACATCTTTTACTTTCTCTACTTTCATCAGTGCTCTCATACATGCTCGTCGGTTGTTGGTACTCTTAACCTGGCCTTTTTTCCAGACAATTTTGAACTAATTAAAATATGTTAACCTCTACAGACTTGTCCATTCACACTCGCCTCATAAATTTCTTTCGTAAATCTTTTTTTATCCATTTTTTCTACGTGTCCAAACCATCTAAGCATTCCTTTATCTATCTTTGTAACCACATCTTCTTTTACACCACATCGTTCCCTTATCTCACTATTCTTTAGTTTATCCAACCGAGTCACTCCAACTATACTTCTCAAACTACTCATCTCCGCAGCATTAGTCCTATTTTCATGCTTCTTCTGCCAAACCCAACATTCACTACCATAAATAATAGTATGAACCAACACACAGCCAGACGTGCCTTTTTTTGACACTTTTTGGCTGTTCATCCAGCTATGTAGTGCCCCATAATAAGTAATATTTAATACCTAAAAGCAATATAAGTGGTTGCAACTTTTCTATATAATCTTATACGAGGTGTAGCTATTAAATAACGAGACTGTTCGGCAGAATGCGTCGTAAAGGCGTTAGGTGGGAAAACGAATGCAGCGTTGGATAGCTGGAAGTGTCAACTATTTTAGTACGAAAACACGCTTTTGTCACTCGAGTAGTATTTTTTCTATAGAGGTTAGAAACGAACGTGTTTTTTCTCGTGCCGATAACAATGTGTGACGAAAAACATAAGCAACGGATCAACTAAAAAAAAAACTCTGTCTGAATTCTATAAGTTGTTAAAGGAGTCCTATGGTGAGAATGCTCTATCCCGTGCGCGTGTTTTTGAACAGTATAAACGGTTTTCTAAAAGCCGAAAGAGCACCGAAGATTACCAACGTCCAGGTCGACATCAACGGCATCGTAATAACTAAATAGGTTTCAGAGTGTAAAACTGTAAACCAAACTTACTATTTGAAAGTTTTGGTAACACTGCAAGAGTGATTTCGTAAAAAGCAGCCGAAGTTTTGAAAAAACAAGTCGTGGATCTTGCATTGTCAGGACAACGCACCTGCCCATAACGCGCTGTACGTGAAGCGTTATTTAACCGCTAGACGCACCTAACCTAACCTAACCTAGTCCTTAACATTCCCATATCAATATTTTAGAGCTTGCTCATAAAAAGTGTAAGTATTTTGTAATAATGCAAAAACAGTATTTTGTATTATTTTTGTTTCAGTAATTGTGACTTTTTTTTTGTCAGTTCTTAACTCCATCTCGTCCCCTATTGATGTTAACGACCCTTTTAAAGATCCCTTTACTCTTGAATTAAAATTGGCAATAAATAATCTCAATATACATTTCATATGGGTTAAAGCACATTCCGGAATTCTTCATAATGAAACCGTTGACACCCTAGCTAGACAAGCCATCTCTACGGGAACAGCTATTAATAACAACACTACTATTGAGACGTGCTTTAGCCAAATAAAAGAGATGTCTAGAAAAACATGAAATAACCTAACGACCAAATATTAAAGAAACCACCCTACACGCTACAATTTAATCCAACATATCATACCCAATGAGCTACGTGTGGGCCGCGGACGGCCCGCACTGCGACTATTAAAAGGGATTATAGAAAGGAAATGATTGTGGACCCGCTTTTTGGAAAGTTGCAGGTCATTGTTCTCTGGAAAAACTGATTTTGGAAGCTTATTCCATTCCGTAGCAGCCCTGTAAAAGAAGGATTCTTGATGGAGATTGGTCCTTGTAGTGTCAATCTTGAGAGTAAATGGGTGAGACTGATCAGCGTGCCGAGTTCTTCGGCCTAATGTGGCCAATGGTGGTACAAGAGTTTTTATTTCTCTAAAGCATCTGCCATGAAAATATCTGTAGAGTAATGACTGGTCTGCAACTCTTTTTCTATGTTCTAGAGGGTGAAGGGTATCTGTTAGAGTTGAGCTGTTTATCAACCGAATGGCCTTTTTCTAAATGGAATCTAGAAAACGAAGAGAATGCCTTGGTGCTGAACCCCAAATGTGCGAGCAATACTCCAGTAGAGGTCGGATTTGAGCCTTGTACGTCGTCAAGAGTTGATCAGGAGTAAAACACTTTCTAGCTTTCCACAAAAAACCTAGCCTCTGGCTTGCTGACTTTGCGATGTTAGCAACATGGTCATGCCAAGACACCGTGACTTTTAAAATCGAGATGGAGGGATTTGATTCAAGGGTATTTCCGGACATTGTAATGGAATAATTTAAGGAATTTGCTTTTTTGTCTATTTATATCATTCACCGAAAGTTATCGATAGGATGTGAAAGTTGAGACAAGTGTGCTATCGTCTGCGAAACTGTAAAAGGGGTTCGTGGTGGTTTTTAAGAGGTCGTTGATGTGTTAAAGAAATAAGGAGGGGGACAGGATGGAACCCTGGGGCACCCCGGCATTGGTTTTAAATATAGGCCTTAAAGAGTCAAATCTCTGTAACATCTGTTTAAAAGTGGCTGATTTAGACCACATATTTTTCAACTGCAACAAATACCGTCAACAAACACATAATCTTTTTAGTTGGACTGCCCGTAAACATTTACTCTCGTTGAACAATAAAACCGTATATGACTGGCTTATATCTTTCGTATGTTTATTTTAATTGAAGTTATAGTGCACTCAGTCTTGTTTTTGTTCCAATTGAACCCCATAATATGCACCCATATCCCTTCTAACCGAGGCCCACCTGATCTGTCTGTTAGTCACCCTGACTGGCCCCTTGGTGTGAAGTTTGTGGCCCAAATCTATCCTTTTGATTTTTTCTTATGACATAATCGATTAGCGAAGCTTTGACTTACATAATAGCACTAAAGTTACTCATCTTAGTCTTAGATACTGGCTGAATGGACATGGACCTCCGAGTGCCAAAAAAAAAAGTGTGAATTTAACTGTTAATTTTACATTAAACAAAACCTACCTACCAATAAAAAGCAGGGTAAATAATCAAGCTCATTAACTTTATACAGTGATTTTTAGTAATTATGAAACGTTGTAAGAACTTTGTTAACTTGGGGCATTTAGTATTACGATAAAATACGCAAATATCAAGACTCGTACTACTAATAAAGGACACGTTGACAATGCCGTTGTAACAATAAAATGAACAAAGTTCTTAAAAAGCTATTTTAAAGTTTAAAGGAGAACAATTTAAAAACCAAATATTTTACTTTTATCCTTCGACAACGTATTAGCTTTTCCGGCTTGAAAAAATATTAGCAGATCTACACCGAGAGAATTTGGTTGGTTGGTTAACTAACTTTTAGGAGTTTTTAATGTTTTATATCCCCTTCAATATTGTTATTCGTTATTAATATTCTTTAGTAATAAAAGTATTTTTTTTTTTTTCATTTTTGGAAATTTTCCTCAAGTGGTATTTAAAAACATTGCAATCTAAACAATAATTAATGATATTTTAGCCAAACTTATCTTCTTCTTGTGGTTACTATCCGTTACGGATGTTGGCAACCAGCATGGCAAGCCTAACTTTATTTACGGCAATGCGGAAGAGTTCGGCTGATGTTTTTCCGGTCCACTTTCTAAGGTTATGCAGCCAAGATATTCTTCTCCTTCCTGGACCTCTTCTTCCATCGATTTTTCCCTGGATGATTGTCTGGAGTAAGGAGTACTTGGAGTCGTTTCTCATGATGTGGCCCAGATATTGCAGTTTTCGGATCTTGATGGTGTTCATAATTTCTTTTTGTTTATTCATCCTTCTTAGTACCTCTTCATTAGTGATATGTTCGGTCCGTGATATCCTCAGCATTCTTCGGTAGAGTCGCATTTCGAAGGCTTCTATTTTCTTGGATGTGTTTTCATTGAGTGTCCAAGATTCTGTCCCGTACAAGAGGATAGAAAAGATGTAACATCTGAGAAGTCTCATTTTTGTTTCCAGTGTAAGGTCATGGCTTCTGAAGAGTTTGCTCATTTTGTTGTAGGCGGCTGTGGCTTTGGCGATTCGTGATTTGATTTCTTGAGTTGTGTCCCAGTTCTCGTTTATACGTGTTCCCAGGTACGTGGTGTGTGGTACTCTCTCTATTGGTTGGTTATTGATGGATAACTGGATGTTGTCGATCTTGTTTTTGCTAATGACCATAATTTTAGTCTTTTGTATGTTTATGTCAAACTTATATGGCCAAACTTATACAGGAATAAAAACTTAAAAACTAACGACTTACTCACTAGTATACTTGGAATTTGATAACTATTAATGACACGATAATATAGCCACTGATTTAAGAATGCGAGCAAACAGTAGTGGTAATAATAAATAGATACAAGTGCTTATTAACTAGCCTGTACATTTTATTGTATTTTATGTCAAGCTTTTTTTTCTGTTTAACGGGGACTTTTCTGCAAAGTCTAGTGTCTAATGCAATAGCCCCGTTATTATTATGTAACCCTCAACCAAATATTTATTTCTTCCTCGCACACAGCGGTTAAGCTAGAATGGTTGACCTGTACCATGTACAGTCGTGATATTTGGTTACGTCTGGCAGCTTCCTCAGGGGCAATATAAAAGGAGAATCATTATCAAAGTATAGTATTTCTAATCTCAGTTTAAAAGAGATGATTTTACCAGGGCACTGCGATATTCCGGTAATAAGCTATACTGAGTAATACCGATAAATTAAGCAAAACATATCGGCCGCCTCTTTTTTTATGCTACAGGTAGCACAATTTATTTTTGAATATCAACATCGCTAATACGCATTCATCAAATCATCGGTCGACTATCTAGCTCGCAGGTGTTCACTTGAAAACATAAGCGCGCGCTGGTTCTCAAAAATTTCCCAGGAGATTTTTGTTTGTTTCTTATTTTTTTTGTGATATTTGTAAAATGGCTTTTGAAGATGGATCTAACGAATTGCTTAATATTGACGATATTTACAATTTTAATGAAATTTCTGATAATATAATTTAAAGTAATAATAATATTAAAATTAATGATAAAATACATCTTAATAATGCAATTTTATTTAGTAATAATAAAAATGAGAGACAATTTTGGAAATTTAAATATCAATATTCGCATATTCAAGTTGAACAGGTAATTTTTAATATATATTCATGTTTAAAAGCTAAAAATGTCAATTCAACTTAAGATAAAATCATTGAAAGAATATGTAACTTAACGAAAATTATTAATTTCATAATTTATTTAGTAATCAAACGAGGCGTTGTGATTGAACACGATAAAAAAGGAAAACGTTTTTCCAACCGTCGAAAAGATGATGCATCTAAAGATGTGATTCGACGAACGGTTTTACAATACGTACAAAGAAAATCAAGTCCCCACATTAGAAATTATACATAACAAATTGCAATATTTTAACGATTTTAAATATAAATCATTAGAAACACTTTTTATTTTAATAGAATGTTGTAACAACATTCGTTTTTTGGGCCTCTTTGCGCCTTATCTATTTGGTAAACTGTGGGTAATGACACACGACGGGCCTTATGTGCATTATGCATCAAAAGCATTATCTGTATTATTGATATTATTTCTTTTGTTTTGTTATTTCTATTATTATATTTATGTACTAGTGCCAATTGTTTAAGCCAACGCTGGAGTACGTTGTGAGTACTCCGTGTGAGTACATCGATATCGATTTTGTCGACCGGCAATATTGAGGTTTTAATTTGTAAAAATACCTTGGGAATAAAAGTTATTGTGTGTACTTCATGTGTCTAATACACATCGTTTACAAATTTTTATTAATAAAATACACAAGCGCCACGTTTTCCAAGAAAGTGAAGTACTCAAATCATTCCATCACAATGTCCAGAAATACCCTTGAATCAAAACCCTCCATATCGATTTTGGGAGTCACGGTGACCAATAATATGTCTTGGCATGACCATGTTGCTAACATCGCAAAGTCAGCATGCCAGAGGCTAGTTTTTCTGTGAAAAGCTAGAAAGTTTTTTACTCGTCCAGCACCAAGGCATTCTCTTCGTCTTCTAGATTTCATTCAGAAAAGGGCCATTCGGTTGATAAACAGCTCAACTCTTACAGATACCCTTCACCCTCTAGAATATAGAAAAAGAGTTGCAGACCAGTCATTACTCTACAGATATTTACATGGCAGATGCTCCAGAGAAATAAAAACTCTTGTTCCACCATTGGCCACATTAGGCCGAAGAACTCGGCACGCTGATCAGTCTCACCCATTTACTCTCAAGATTGACACTACAAGGACCAATCTCCATCGAGAATCCTTCTTTTACAGGGCTGCTACGGAATGGTACAAACTTCCAAAATCAGTTTTTCCAGAGAACTATGACCTGCAACTTTTCAAAAAGCGGGTCCACAATCATTTCCTTTCTATAATCCCTTTTAAAAGTCGCAGTGCGGGCCGTCCACGGCCCACACGATAAGTCTACCCTTTTTGCGACTATTTTCATAAAAAAAAACCGGGTATTAATTGTTTCAAACAATTTTTATTATTTATTTTAAAAATTTAATTTTGTATATAGTTACGATTTAATTTATGAGAAATAAATGTTACAAACATTATTGCTTAAGTATATCATTTTGTGGTAAGTAGTTAGATGTACATTCTCTCTCTCTCTCCACATAATTTATTTCTCTGGAGTCCGGCCCTTTCTTTTATTGGTCTGTTTTTAGGTTTTGTTTTGATCTTTTATCCGTTTTGGGGTAAAACGGATTGGCGCCCAAAGTGCACTTACCCAGCCTGAGATTGGCTGAGGCAAGGAAATTCTGTTGAGTCGTTCCGGATTTTTTTTATTTTTAGGAATCGTTCGCTAAAGTGTAGTTTTAATTAGTTTTTCTGCTACTCCTCCGTGGGCAAACTATTAATACTGTCACAATGTGGTTTTAAGTATAAGAAGTTAGATTGTCGAATGTGTATAATGGAATCGTCTCGTATTGTGGTCAAAATTATTTAAGATAGATCTTAAGTTACAAAAAAAGCAATAGAAATATAGTTTATTTAGATAAAACGTGGTTCGACACTTACGATATCGTTCAATAAATAATTAATACCTGATTTAAACAAAAATTAATACGCCACTGGTCAGTTTCTTTTAAAGATTTTATAGCTTTTAATGAGATGATTTTTTTATATATGAATACTGGGTTTTATGGATAAACCACGTTCAGAAAATTTGTTTTCTCGACGTTTCGGCTCCCGCTTTGGAGTCATTATCAAGAGCTAGGTTAAGGTTAGGAACGGTAAGGTTCAATACGATTTTGTGGTCTCAATCTGCCTACTTCTCAGTGACAACTCCCTGAGGAGTAGGCAGATTGAGACCTCAGAGAAAACCTTACAGATTGAGACCACAAAATCGTACTGAACCGTATCCTTCCTAACCTTAACCTAGCTCTTGATAATGACTCCAAAGCGGGAGCCGAAACGTCAAGAAAACAAATTTTTTGAACGCGGTTTATTCAGAAAACCTAGTACTCATTTTCCTGACCGCGGAAGTCTTTCCGAACATTTTATATTTATATATATATATATATATATATATATATATATATATATATATATATATATATATATATATATATATATATATATATATAAATAAATTTTATGCTAAAAAGTAACAATAATTGCTCTCATTATTACTGTAATAACCAACGGCGCTAAAAAATAAAAAAACATCGCTATACAGTTTCATTTTCATTTCTCCACATAACGCCTTTATGCCAATTTTTCCTCGGTAAACAGTAAAGTTTTATTAACCGAAAATAAAGCCGTAAATTTTAATCTCACGTTTATCGGTGCTTACTTTTAATTTTTGAATGAAAATGATCGAAATAACTAAAAAAGTGGGGGAAACATACGTATTCGTAGTAACGTGAATTTTTTATGTTATTCTTTGCGAAATGCTCAATCATTTTAAATTTATTTGTAAACCTAGATAGTATTTCCCCGGCGAGTAATGTGCTGCATAAAATCTGCAGGGAAATCTCAAAATATGAGGATCGACGTATCAAGTCTAGCACTTTACGAGTTGGTTTATGTTCGGAAAATTATTTTCATGTTTTGAATTCGGTCTCAGGAGACGAAACTGCTTTCGGTTAATATGGGAACCGAACGACTTAAACGTTTAATTTTGTTGCATTCACTACATCAAATGCTATTTATTAAGTAGGAACATTCGCTGCCCACTTCAACTCACAAATAACCTCCTGGACTGGAATTAATTTTGATAATTTTTTATAACCATTGTTTGAATTAAAAACATTCTATAGGGGAATTGCATCACAGAAGAAATGATACCAGCCATGATCCACGATGATGTTAAATAGGGAAGACGACACGTAAATACATCAAAAATTGAAGTCCTTGATACATGGAAGAGCTACTTCACCGAACTTCTGAACCGACCAAGACAACAAGAACAGCGAGAGAATTATATCCATACGGCTGAAGCTAACCTGGGTCCTCCACTACTTCAAGAGACTAGACAAGCTATAAAAAACCGTGATAACATACCGGCAGAGTTTCTCAAAAAAGGCTGAATTCAGCTGTTAGAACACGTACCTACATCGACTCATGGAACTAATATGGACTAATGAATCCGTCCCAGACGATTGGAAAGAAGGCGTGATAGTCCCAATACACAAAAAAGGTGACAAATTGGCATGCAAAAACTATGGAGGGATTACTCTCCTTAAAATACAATCATACATAAAGTCACGCCTTTTTCCCATAGGGGTAAGCAGAACCCACTTTCTTCCACTTCCGCTACGGTTCGTACACACATCTTTTGCTTCCTCTACTTTCATCAGTGCTCTCATACATTCTCGTCGGTTGTTGCTATTCTTGACCTGGCCTTTCTTCAAAACAATGTTTATCTGATCGAAATATGTTCTCCGAGGTCTACCTCTACCGACTTGTCCATTCACACTCACCATATAAATTTGTTCCGTCAATCTTTCTTCATCCATCCTTTCTACGTATCCAAACTATCTAAGCATTCCTTTATATATCTTTGTAACCACATCTTCTTTTATACCACAGCGTTCTCTTATCTCACTATTCTTTAGTTTATCCAACCGAGTCACTTCAACTACTTATCTCCGCAGCATTAATCCTATTTTCATGCTTCTTCTGCCAAACCCAACATCCACTATCATACATAAGTGTAGGAACCAAACGTGCCTTTTTTGACACTTTCTGGCTATTCATAAAGCTATACAGTGCCCCATTCATTTGTTTTTCTGCCAACACCATTCGCTCAATGTCACTGTCATACTTTCCATCTCTAGTAATTTTTAAACCTAAGTACACAAATTCATTTACTTGTTCCACTCTTACTCCCTCAATCGAAACTCCACAGTTTGTCATGCTTTCTTCTCTTTCAAAAACCATTACTTTCGTTTTGCTTACATTTATTTTCATCCCTTTGATTTTTAGGGTATCATGCATAACATTAACCATCGCCTGCAACTCCTCTTCAGATAACGCTAATATGACTTGATCATCGGCGAATAGAAGGCATTTGAGGATCAAATCATTCATTTTTAATCCATCCGGAAATACCCTTGAACCAAGTCCCTCCATCTCGATTTTGGGAGTCACGGTGTCCAATAATATGTCTTGGCATGACCATGTTGCTAACATCGCAAAGTCGGCAAGCCAGAGGCTAGGTTTTCTGTGGAAAGCCAGAAAGTTTTTTACTCCTGATCAACTGTTGACGACGTACAAGGCTCAAATCCAACCTCCACTGGAGTATTGCTCGCACATTTGGGGTTCAGCACCAAGGCATTCTCTTCGTCTTCTAGATTCCATTCAGAAAAGAGCCATTCGCTTGATAAACAGCTCAACTCTCACAGATACCCTTCACCCTCTAGAACATAGAAGAAGAGTTGCAGACCAGTCATTACTCTACAGATATTTCCATGGCAGATGCTCCAGAGAAATAAAAACTCTTGTACCACCATAGGCCACATTCGGTCGAAGAACTCGGCACGCTGATCAGTCTCACCCATTTACTCTCAAGATTGACACTACAAGGACCAATTTTCATCAAGAATCCTTCTTTTACAGGGCTTTTACGGAATGGAATAAGCTTCCAAAATCAGTTTTTCCAGAGAACTATGACCTGCAACTTTTTAAAAAGCGTGTCCACAATCATTTCCTTTTTATAATCCCTTCCCCTTTTAATAGTCGCAGTGCGGGCCATCCGCGGCCCACACGATAGGTCTACCCTTTTTTGCGACTATTTTCATAAAAAAAAAAAATTAGAATTTATTGCTGACGAAACGTTTGAAATTCCTGGCAAAACATTTCCTTGATGCGATCCTGTGTTCGTTGGTAAAATATAAGTTTAAAACGTCCGCGATAGCCATTTCTACGTTCGTTTCCACGAAATTACTCGAAAAACTGTTTTCTCGAGGAAAATAACCTTCAACAACTTAAAACTATAACTCGAGAGGATGGGAAATACCGCGTTACGCCTCCCTGCTGATAAACATTTTCTTCGTGTTTTAGTTCATATGTAAATAGCTCGAAAGAAAAACACCCCATCAAAACTTTGTTTTTCCTTTAATGCTGATAAATGACAAAAATGCCGCAAAATGGAGACATTGCGCTTCTCGCCGCTCTTCTTTTGCTTGTTGCGAGTTTTACCTTTCTTCTTCTTTCTCGCTCGACTTTATTACGTCGGAAGTTATATCGTTATTTGCTGTGGGAGTTGCTGTTATTACTGAAATGATGAAGAAAACTTCGTTAGTCGTCGCGTATCTTTTCTTCGCATTAGGATTTTTGGAATCCCTCAAGAAAGTTCTATTCACCATCTATGTACCGTAAGTTCAAATGTCTCGATACATGAAAAACGCTTCTAAATTAAGAGAACAAAAATAATTATGTTTTAAAATTGGCATAAAAAATTTACCAGTCAAAACGACGAAATAATCAAATGTTCTACTACAAGAAGCTTTGAAGCTATTAAGTTGTTTGTATACACATGTTATTTATATTATGTTTATACGGTTTGGTAAAAGGTGTGGCAAAAGAGGTTGTGGCAAAAAAGAAAGAGAGTGACAAAGATGAATTTGATAGAAGGTTATCTTACGATGTCCAAAACTATATTAAACTCTTCTGGAAGTCCATAAGAACAGCCAGAGGTAAAAATACTACTAAAAGTCTGTTGCGCTTTTATAGACTTGGAAAAGGCCCATAGCAGAGTGGTGAAAAGTAAACTGTGGTCGACATTGTCTATATATGGAGTAAGCGGTAGTTTAATACGAGCACTGAAATCACTTTACGAGGATTTCACTGCGTGTGTCAGGATAAACAGAGCTTGCACGAACTGGTTTAACATCGAAATAGATGTGAATCAGAAATGTGTAGCTTCGCCATAGCTATTTAACTTATACATAGACTATTGTTTAAAATATTTAAAAGAAAGTGCGTATGGAATAAAAATGAATGATTTGATCGTCAAATGCCTTCTTTACGCCGATGATCAAGTAATATTAGCTTCATCTGAGGATAAGTTGCAGGCGATGATTTATGTTATGCATATTGCCCTGAAAATCAAAGGGATGAAAATAAATGTTAGCAAAATAAAAGTAATGGTTTTTAAAAGAAAAAAAAGCAATGTAAACTGTGAAGTTCTGATTAAGGAAGAAAGAGTGAAACAAGTAAATGAATTTGTGTACTCGGGTCAAAGTTTACGAGAGATGAAAGATATGACAGTGACATCGAGCGAAGGGTGTTGGCAGGAAAACAAATGAATGGGGTACTGCATAACTTTATGAATAGCCAGAAAGTGTCAAAGTGACCATTACTGTGTGCGCTGCTCTGATTCACTTCAATATTAATTCATATCTAATTATTTTTACCAACTTTTTTTTTTACTTTATAATAAGGATAAATGCACTATTAATCTACATAAGATTGATAAAAATCAGTCGATTCCTGACTGCAGCAAACACAGTAATGGTCCGACCGCGCGCTGCACAGCTAACAGGTTTAATCACACCTGATCATCAGCTAACATGATTTTTATTTAGTATATAGTTTTCAGCCTCGATAAATTGGTCCGTTTTTTTTATTTTTCCTACGTATTTATACGCGCAGCTAATAAGTTAAATCACAGAAATTATGCAGCTAATATGTTTTTTCACGATTATAATTCAATCATTCAGCTATCTGCAAATTATAACCTACAGTAAAATACTCCGAAAATTGTTATTTTCTCGCGAGATCTGCGGCCTCTTACAATCTTATGTCACGAATCTGGACCAGCTAACATGGAAATTTCCTCTTAAAAACATAACAAAAGCCTTCACTAGAAAATTCAGCCTTAATAAAATGGTCCGGTAAAATTTGACGCTACCTTCCGGACTATTAGGTTTGATAATTTTTCTACTATTATTTTCATTGTGTGATCTAGTGTAAATAATGCTTTATTTTTAATCTGCTTTGCTTCTTTACAAGGTATAAAGTCGCGAACGTGTCTTGTTAGTTAAATTGAGTTTTGTTTGATTGGAACGCCATTAACATCTACAAAGGGCTCTAACTGTATATACTCTTACCCCACGAAACTTCTTAATAGAGTAATCATTTGTAAACAGAGCTTCTAGATTGTAAAACCAACTTTCTTGTGATGTTTTGATTTCGATTATCAAAGAGTCATATTAACAATCTAGTACCCACATTTACGGTATTTTGTGCACTTGTAGATTTAAACTTTTTAAAATTTTAGGAAAATAAATCTAAGGGAAACATTTACAAGTATCATCGTCAAAAAAAAAAGAATCGCTCGAAACCATTTTGTTAATAATAAAAGCCCAGACGATAGCTTGAGTATAAATTTTTAAAAATCTAAAACTTTTAAGCTCTTAATGGATCTCTATCAAAAGTTCATTTAAATATTTAATTTACTCATGGAAATTTAAATGACATAATTGATCAATGAGCAAAGCTACTCACTTATTTATTATTAAAATAATTTATTAATAAACCTAATACATGCAATTTAATTTAAATATATATATTATGTGACTAAATTAGAACATAAACGAAATGTTCATCGATTTTCAAGAAAAGTTTAATAATACAACTTAAGGAAATACTTCTTGTTGGTATTTACCTATTAGTACCAAATATTGTTACGGGTTGTAGCCAATAAATACGTCCCTGTCCTATTATCTGGCCGAGGCGGTGTATCGCCCACACAAAGACGCATATTCCTTTTGCGGCACAAAACGCCCCACATTTTAGTAAATTATTTATAGCCACGGGCGTAAGATTTTTAGAGTTTGTAAATATATAAGTGATAAGTGATAAGAATTTATTGTTTAAAATGATTAGAATAAATTGTTTAGATTTTGTACTGAGTGTTAAAAATCATCTAACCCAAGAATTAATATCGCTACAATATTCGTTTAAGTTTTTTTTTTGACTGAAAATAGTCGCAAAAGGGTAGACCTATCGTGTGGGCCGCGAACGGCCAGCACTGCGACTATTAGAAGGGGAAGGGATTATAGAAAGGAAATGATTGTGGACCCGCTTTTTGAAAAGTTGCAGGTCATAGTTCTCTGGAAAATCTGGTTTTGGAAGCTAGGAAGTTAGGTTAGGTTAAAACGGCGGTTCAGAGGGAACCCACTCAGGCCTTTTGGCCCTTTGTAATCCCGTGATAGACAGTGGTGCCTTCCCCCTCTACCGTGGGAACCAGTTGGAACTTTTAATGAAAAGTGTAAGGTCTTTAAAGCTAACTGAGCTGAAATCAGAAAAGAAAATGGACTGCTCTAATGATAAATTGGGCTCCTCTAAGAACAAAACAAAAAGGAAGACCAAAAACTAGATGGTAAAATCAAATGAACCAAAACATAAAAATATTTAAAATTTTTAGAATTAGATTGGATTTGAAATACAAATGCAGTGATAAAAAGAAATAAAAACATATCACAAAAGTTGAAAGGACTTACATAAGTACAACAGGACTAATTCACCTTATTAAATGGATCTAATAAAGCACTAGGTATGCTAGCCACTAAGATTGAAAGGCGCTGACGTTGGTAATGATGAAGTACTACGCTCGTTGATTTTTTTTTGATAATCTTTTAATAAGTTTTGAGAAAACTTCGTTACGTTTCTATTTTGTACTACGAAATTGCTATTTAGAATAAAATAATCCTGTGTTTTTAGCTATATAATCAATTGTTTACCCAAAAAACAGGAAGACAGGCGCAATCGAAAATTTTGGAGTGGTACCACAAGGGAGTGTTTTGGGTTCACTCCTTTTCATTGTCTATTTTAATGGTTTTGCTATGCTTACTGACCAACTATATATATGCAACTATAATAAATTATGCTGATGATAGTACATTACTGCTCACTGCAGCGATTTTTCTAGAAATAAAAATTGGATGTTAAATAATGGATAAAGCTAAGAAATGGTTCAAGAACTTTGGATTCATCTTAAACGAGGACAAAACGAATGCTCTTCTTTGCAAAATATATCAATTTCTGACCAATCTTAAGTCGAGAATGAATTAAGAAGAAATCTGCTATTCAGGCCTCTTTAAATTCCTGGAAATTATGATTAATGATACATTGAACTTTCGTACCATATTGACTGAATAGAGACCATTACTTTTACTTGCTCGAAGGACCATTACATTTTAAATTTATCAGTTCTTTAGTAATAATCTATGCTTGATAAGTAATGGCGGTGTCCGCCATTGACCTAAAATGGGAAGAATGGAAAATCAAATGGCTTTGCTGCCTTTCTCACTACATTTATTGACACATTTCCCATACACTTAAATTGTAGCATCAAAATCAAGACCATATTAAATTATAGTATACTTTAATCACATTTTACAAGAATAAACATATAGTTTTGGGACTTTCTCACATCGTCTTGGATCGTTAGTTGAACGAACAGTCTCCGTATTCTGCGCGCACATCTCGCCGTTAGGCTCATATTATGCCGTGATTGGCGTAAATAATCATTTGATTTAGGGGGAATCGATGGGTAATTTGAAAACACACAGGTACGGCTTGGCATCATACGAAAAATGTATTACATTGATTTGTTTTCAGAAAGGATTTCATTAAATCCGAACATTGACTATTTAGCCAAAATACTAATCTAACATGTTATATGCTAAAAAATTTTACCAAGAACGCAAATAAATCAATTGCTAGAACTTTTTACCATGCAAACTTCTACTCGAGAGCAAGATATGGTATTATTTTATGGGGTGGCCCAAGCAGCGCCAATAACATTTTCATAAGTTAGACAAAAATTACTTAAAACTGGTAACGGGACTTCTCACTGGACACTACCCTCAAAGATATCATCTCTAAATGATGGGCAAAACAGAGAGTGATAGTTGGCGCTACTGCAAAACATTTGTTTTGCAAATGCCCAACGCTTTTCTGCAAGAGGTTTAAGTTACTGGAAGAGGCCTTTTTAAAGCCCTTCGATTTCAGGAACCTAGGTCCCAGGAAAGTGATAAACTTTGCACAAAATCTTGATATACCGAACCTCAAATATATTAAGGGTTGTGCACAAAAGATCTGATAGGTCAAAGTGCTTGGAAGGCAGCATAGCCTTCACGAACCCCCCTACAATCTACAATTTACTTTCTTTTACAGAGACCTTGCTTACCAAATCTTGCCATAACAACTCAATAGACAATGCCTCTTTAGTTTGTACGTTTCTGTTCAAATTATGAGGAGACTGGAATTAGCCAAGTTGCAAAAGGGGCAGCAAAGATTTAAGGCAGTAAAGAATAAGTCATTAATTTGATAAAACAATCAATGACTAAGCTTACATTGATGGGATGTTACAAAGAAGTTGTCAGACTTAATTGGGTTTTTAGCCCTTCTGACTCTAACCCGACTAACTATGGTGCAAAGAAATTGATTTGATAACAAGAACACAAAGAATACCTGTAACGAAATGTATCAAATTTAAGAGAGTAGACTGAGAATGATTTATAGTATTTATGTTACAATTTTTAAATGGATGCACTTTTTATTTATTCACGTAAATAATTATGTGATTGTATCTTTAAAATAAGGATAGATACTTGTATTACTACTGTTCACATCAGTCATTTTGAAGCACAAACTCTTTTTTTTTATTGCCTCGAGCCTCGGAAAGCACAATAAATCATTTCGTTGATGGTAAAGTGTTTTGCGACTATTTGTTAGAAATTGATCAGCGCAAAAATCCACCTTTTTCATTCCATAATATTCTTCTTCTTAAAAAGCTTTTTCTTTTAATGAGCACGTTATTTTAATTAGAATGTTAATGCTATATAACTTCTAAAGAACATTTTTTTAAATAAATTTGAATAAAATTAAAATATAAATATTTATATAGGGGAAGTCTGAAAATTTTGCGACTTTAACATAAAGACGGCAGCACTCGTTAATAAAAGGTAGGGAACATCTTTTGACAAGCACTCACCAAAATTTTAATCATTTTGGAACCGCAGTTGCTGTTTGACAATCGTTTGAATGACTCGATTTAAGTTTTTTGGTGATATGGAAAAAATCGAGTATGGAGCTGTCATTAAATATTTGTTTTTGAAAGGTAATAAGCCTGTACAAATCGGAAATGAGTTGAACGCTTTGTACAGGGACTCTGCAGCATTATTTACCACTGTAAAATTTTAAGCAGCTGAATGTAAACGAGTGTCCGTTCTAGCTTGGAAGACGATGAACGTTTTTGACATCCAAACCATTATCGATAACATCACTAAATGGTGCTTAACGACCGTTAAATTTAAGGTGTAAAGATAGCAGAGGCTATAAGCCTGTCCAAAAAAAGTGTTTGTCATATATTGAATCAAGAATTAGGCATGAGGAAGCTGTCCGCGCTTTGGGTGCCGCGTTTGCTCATGTTACACCAAAAACGTATGCGAATGAACATTTTCAACGCTCTGTTGACACAGTTTAGGCGCAATAAATAGGTGTTAAGTTGCCGATTAATTAGTGTAGATGAAACTTGGATACACCATTATATGTCCAAAACAAAAATACAGTCAAAACAATGAACTACGAAGAGAAAATCGGCTCTTTACATGCATACATATAGTCACGCCTTTAGGGAGGCCCGGATAGTCTCTCATAGAATCCTGTCTTTGAAAAGGCAAATTAATGGGGATCACTTTGGAAAACTGAGTGAAACAAAAAAGCCACTAAATTTTCGGGATGGTTCTTGACATGCTAGCCACAAAAATACACGTAGAAAAGTCGTTCAAAGTCCTCTTTCCGAAGAGAGACGAATGGGTGAGGGGAGATATCCTCTTCCCAAATAATGAATACGTAATGTACACAGATAGCTCAAAAACACCAGATGGAGTTTGGGCCGGTGTTTTCAGCAAAAAACCAAAGATTGAAATATCTACCAGTCTTGGCAGGTATGCTACAATCTTTCAGGCTGAAGTCTTCGCTATCGAATTGTGTGCAAGAGAGTTGACCAACAGACCTCTAGCAAACAAAAACATAAGTATAATATCAGACAGCCAGGCTGCTTTAAAAGCACTAAGTTCCAACAAGATAAATTTTAAACTTGTATGAAATTGCATCAAATCCTTAGAGTACCTTGATGCGAACAACAGGGTGACCCTACTATGAGTACCTGAGCACCAGGGCGTGAAGGGAAACGAAAAAGCCGACAACCTTGCAGAACAGGGGGTGGAATCTGCGTTCACTGGACCAGAGCCGGTTTTTGGAGTCACCACAAGTGCCGCCAAAACAATTATTTCGGACTGGGCAGAGAGGAATATATTCACGTACTGGTCCGATATACCAGGGTTAACTCACTCGAAGGCATTTCTACCTATCCCTCGAGAAATACAACTAAGCAGATCCTAGAATAGAGCAGAAATGACCTGCGAATTCTAATGGGACTGCTTACAGTACACTGTCGTATAAGATAGATACCACCTCGAAAGGATAAGTCTGAACCAACAAACGGACTGTCGGTTTTGCTGCGTGGAAGACGAAACTGCTGAACATGTACTATGTTTATGCCCCGGCCTGGGAAGAATAAGGGTTAACATATTTGGTTACACCAAAATAGAACCTACCAATTTTAAAAAAATCTCACCCTATACAACCATGAACTTCGTGAGAAGGGCTGGATTGTGCGGTGAACTGTAACCTCTGGGGGTGAGCCACAATAGACCTACTAAGGGTCGCAGTGGAGCGGCGACCACGCCCCACTTACATAATACGTAACCTAACCTAGTCACGCTTTTTTCCCGTAGTGGTAGGCAGAGACTACTTCCTTTCGCTTTCAGTATACTATGATTAATAATCATTTGTTAGTAACAATATTTAATTGTAATAAACAATGCTTAATTATTACTAACAATAATTTTTCACTGTTATAGCGTCTTCAATGCTATTCTCTCAATACTGACACAAGTTTAAAATTCTCCAATTCCTATTTTGTTTTCTAAAACTATCTTTTTTAACAAAATATTGTTATTATATTTTTCATACAAATATTCCTAACATTTTTCGAAAGATCTTAAAAATTTTTATTAAAAATAGTATAATTTATAAAATGCAAAATTCAGGTAGTTTACCATTTTTTTTCAGTTTTTTTATTCTCTATAAAAAACAGATTGATCGATTTTGCTGAAAATCTAATCAGTTTTAAGTTGCGTAATTATGCGTCGAATTCAATTGGTCCCACGTCGATTTCATTATTCGTTCTCGATATAATCGAGACGAAAAATAATTCCGAACGCACATACGCACATACGTACATACACACACACGGACGTCCACTTAAAAACTATTGTAGCGACTCTGGGGACCTTGAAATGTGCAGATATGTCAAAATTTGGGATTTGCAAAATCGGACCCATTACTATAACTTCTCACTGGGAAGTTAATAAAAGAGGCATTTTTGGTTGGTACGCAATTTTTAAAATAAAATTAAGCTATATTTAATTTAAAAAAATTTGATGTACGTAACATGCCAAATACAATCACACTGCATATATTTATATTCGTTTTTGATATTTAAATTGCACAAAAAATACGTTGGTTTCAGTTCGTCTTTTCACCGTCGTTTTTGTCCAACTTTACAATCCAGCTCCCCTTTCTGCTAAACTTCTGGACTTTTGCGGCGAACCTCGAGTCTGGCGTAAGCATAAATTATTTACTTTACCACCGTAGTGAATAAGAGAATTTACCACCTATATATACGAACTTACTTGTTTAAAAGGTTTTCAGGCGTTGAATTTTTGTTGTATTATGATTTATTTTATTTTTTCGTAGCACTAGGCTAAACTTTCTGTAAGCAGATAAAAGCCTCTACTTTCATATTTACAATAGTCAATATTTTAAGGTAGTAGCTTATAGTGACATAGCAATAATTTAATATTTAATATATCAATATTTTGAGATATTTTAAACTAGTTGTTTTAAACATTTTAAATTCATGCAATGCCAAACTCACTATACATTAATATTTTTAAATAAATAAAGAAATGCTTTAAGAAATGGTTTAAACACGTAGAGAGGATAAATAAAATAATATTAACGAAACAAATTTAGATCTCGATCAGATCGACATTTTTTTGAAGAAAGGCCAGATCAAAAGTACTGATAAAAGCAACAAAAAACCACCAAATCTTTTAGTTAATTCCTGACATGCTAGCCACACAAAAACACGTAAAAAAGTCATTCAAAATCCTCTTTCCGAAAAAGAGATAAATGAGTGAGGGAAGAAAACCTCTTCCTACAGACTGAATACGTAATGTACACAGATGGCTCAAAAACCCTAGATGTAGTTGGGGCCGGTGTTTTCAGCAGTAAACCAAATATTGAAATATCTACCAGTCTTGGCTAAAGTATTCGCTATCTAACTCTGACCAACTGACCACTAGCAAACAAAAACATTAGTATGATATCAGACATACAGACTGATTTACAAGCACTGAGCTCCAACAAGATAAATTCTAAACTTGTATGGAATTTCATTGAATCCCCGGAGTACCTTGGTGCGAACAACGGTGTCACGTGCCTATTTTTTTCCTTCTACAGTTCCATTATTAATTGGGTCCCTGATAGTTTCGTATTCCTTAGTTACTCGTAAGTAGGGTTGCATACCGTACTTTGTTGTAACTTAAATATATCATTCGTTGTAAATAGTATTGCATACCTTGTAGGGATAGGATTCGATTGTTTGATTTGCATTTCTGTGTGGATGGGGCTGGCTAACAGCACGGACGAGGCGATTGTGGAGCCCGGATTGGAGAAGATTGTGGGTTGACATTTATTCCGTGTCATTTCTTGATTTCCGGCCTGGGAGTTAGTCGGTTGGTGGCAGTCTTCGAAGTCGGGTGTTGGTGAGAGTTTTTGGGACGGTGTGATATTAGCACGTGTGCAGAACCTCTATGAGATTTCTTTCATATCTGGCTGTATTTGGGACATCTTAATTGGATTTTAAAGAAATACCACTTAATTTTTAACTTGACCATTCTATCTTACCTTCGTTGTTAATATTTTGGATTTTGGTGTCGAGTTAAAATAGCCGCAAGCGATATTTATTTGAGGGAAGCCATTGTTAATTAGCAGGTGCCGTCCCATAATCAACCCGGCCACAGGAGTAGGCCAAAGGAGTAGTGAAGTCGTATACCCAAAGGTTATAAGTGATTTATTTTTAAATATATAACGCTGTGACTTATTTTGACACCATGATTAAGTTTTGTTTTAGTTTATTAATATAGTACATTGTTGAAAACTTATTTTGATACCACGATTAAGTTTTGTTTTAGTTTATTAATATAGTACATTGTTGGAAACTATTTATTGCATTAGATAATATGCCAAAACTAAACTTGGATTAAAATAACCTTTTCAATAATTCTTTATGTCCAAGTAAAAATATATTTTCTTCCTACTTATTTGTAAATATCCTACAATCTTGATATTTTAAAGGACAACCATTGTAAAAATATTTTTTAAATAAACTCGATTGTTTTGGCAGTGAAAATCTTTATGTAAATGGTTGAAACATAAGTAAATTAGCAGCCTTATGTAAACGTTTGAGTTAGTGTTATTAATGAGTTGATTTATATATGTTTTACTTTTTTTTTGTAACTTGGAAAAGTCTGTTACTCTTACTTCTGTTATGGTTATTTTATAAAGTTGTAAATTCTAAATTTTTGGTTTGTTTTAGCAAGAAAATTTACCATAGCTGTTAATTTTGACTTTATGTGTTATAATTTTATTATTGAACTGTGTACTTCGATTTATTGTGTGAGTAAAGTATTCAATATATTTTAGCTATAATTTTATTTATTTGGTTCACCATAATCTTAGTTGTCTATCGTGTGGCTCTGCTAGTGCCTACTAGACCTAGGGGTTTCCGGCTTGAACCGTCTAAGTCGGTGGCGCGGCTATCTTTTATATTTTTTTCTTCTACCCTCTACGGCTGAGCTCGGGCATAATTTGCCAGTAGAGAGACCGCTGGCAGAGTACTCTTTAAAGAACGAAAAAAAGACGTGGCAACGGAGTGACCCTGCTGTGGGCACCTGGGTACCAGGTGGTGAAGGGAAACCAAAAAGCCAACACCCTTACAAAACAGGCAGCCGAATCTCCAATCGCTGGACGCAGGTTCACGCACGCGAGTTACCAACTTAGAACCTACTGGTTTCAGGAAAATCTCACCACATACAACCATAAACTTCGTGAGAAGAGCTGGATTGTGCGGTATACTGTAACCTTTAGGGGTGAGCCACAATAAACCTAATAAGGGTCGCAATTGAGTGGCGACCTTAGCCCCATTCACATGACACCTAACCTAACCTGATAAAGGCAAAAGAAGCGAAACACGAGTATAAGAACCGTAACAAGTGGGTGTTAATTCACCATCAGTCTTACTGGTCATTAATGATTTGATTTTAGCATTTTTAACGCTTCATTTGTAAATGTTTATTAGGATAATTTTCAAAAGAAACGGCAAACACAAATGGTTCATTCTTGAACGCGTCAATTAACCCTTTGTTAGTTGCTGTGGGTCTGTTTGCTCTTTATTTAATAAGAATGCAGAAAGGGAACCCAAAAAACTTTGAAAGAAATAATAGCATAAAATAAAAATGTACTTCACAATAAAACGTCTCAGTTGTATCGTTTCAACATAATTCGATTGTTTAAATAAATTTAAATTCAACATTTTAAACGTTAAGAGATTAATAGGGTGATATAAGGAGAAAAATTGCTGTTTAAAAAAAATATTTTAAAGTGTATTAAGTTAATCAGACTTTACTGTAGTTAACAACCGTTTTTTAAAAGAGCGCCCCATGCCAATGTCTTCTTCTTCTTCCTTCTTTAATGTGAGCAAATTGCTCGTTTTTCTTCGTATCCTTTGCCGTTCAATTATTAGAGAGGTTGTCGCTCCATTTCTTGCAGAGTCTTTCAACGGTTTGGCGCCCTAATGGCGACTTGTCTCTAGTTATTTTGACCATTCTGTCGTCATTCATCCTATCTTTCTATTCGTTCCACTCTTTCTTTCTTCCCAGTATCCATTCATTTACGCTGTCTATTTTACATGTTTTTCTAATGTCCTCGCTTCTCTCCCTGTCAAAAAGTGTTTTTCCAGCGATTTCGGTGGTTTCTTATATTCTCTTTGTGTTCGATATATCTACTCTTTTTTTTGTTTGGGGAAAAATCTTTGAAAGACATCATTCTGTAGTAGTGTGAGAATCTTACCCACTAAAACCCACCACTGCTTCATTCTCACACACAGGAATCGCTGGTTTGCATACGAGGCACATCTATCTTCTGCTATTCTATAAGTATAGGACTTAAAAGAACCATGTCCTGTAAGCATTTGAGTGAGGAAATAGTCTGTGTATCTGTATCGGCACTGAACCCATTTTTTCACGTCTGGTATGAGTTTCTTCGTCCACTAAGCTTATCCCAGAGTATTTGTCCACTGTATCTGCCATTTATCTAGACTTGCTATTCTTTCTTCTGTCTTAGCTTGAGCAGTATGTCCGTCTTCTCTTTCAAAGATTTTTCTCCTTTTGTCTCTAAGTAGATCTATCGGTAGTATTCCAGCTACTAGACTAGTTACCACTGTATATGTTAATATAAAACTTAATATGAAACTTGCCAGTCTCAACTTACGGTCTAGAAACCGCCACATTAACAGAAAAAAGCTTAAAAAGACTTAGAACGACGCAACGAGCAATAGAACGAAGAATGCTTGGGATAAGTCTGAGGGACAGAGTACGTAATGAGACCATTCGACAAAGAACCAAAGTCACCGATATCATAGAGCGTGTCGCACACTTTAAATGGCAATGGGCTGGACATGTGGCTAGACAAAACGACAGCAGATGGACAAAAAAGTTAATTTAGTGGAGACCCAGAGAAACAAGAAGAAGCATAGACCTCCAAAAATATGGCTAGATGATGTGAAGAGAACAGCGGGCACCTATTGGCAGCAAACAGCTCAAGACAGAAACGCATGGAAGAGATTAGAACAGGCCTATGTCCTGCAGTGGGCAATAATTTGCTGAAGAAGAAGAAGAAGATGTTAATATAGAGCAGATGACCACCTTGTAGATTCGGGATTTGGTCTCGATTCCGATATATTTGTTTCGGAGGATTGCATCGTTTAGGTAAGCTGAACAGGTAAGCTGACAATGTATTACCAGCAATTTATTTAGATGTCTATAATCGTTAACTACTAAGTATTTACACCAAAGCATGCAACAATGCGTTGTCTCACTAATTTTAACCATTATTAAAACTTTAAGCTGCTAATATTTAACAAATATTCACTTTAATGACACACTCACAGGGAAACATTCAAATAATGGGTCATACGTGGAGGGCCTTAAAGTCCGTTTCGTCGTACTTTTAGCATCCATACAGAATAACAATGTTCGTTCCTGTTTGTTTTATATTCAAAGACCCTTTATAATAGAGATCTAAAGCCCTTTAAAAAAACGTTACAACAATAACAATAATTTTTTTTCAATAGGTTATACTTTATGTTATGATTTAATGACCTTAAAAAAATTACACAATACTTTAACGTCACAAAATAATAATATTGAACCACTTAAACCGAAAAACAAAGAAAGCTTTGGAAGCAGGTGAAGTCAATTATTTGTATATTTGACAGTTCCCCTTTCCGGTGTTTAAATCGTATTAATTTATCAATTTTTAATTAAAAGCTGTATTGAAGAAACCAAAATAAATAATGATGTTTACCTAATCAGGGAAAATTAAATACGATCCTGATTTATGGGAAATGTCGAAAAAACATTTATATTACAATAATTGGTAGCATTAAGATAATATTATTAAGTAAGTGAAGCAAAAAGTACAAACTTTATTATTAACAAAAAAAGTTTACCAGAAACAAGTAGTGGAGAAAATCAAGAGCAGAAAATAAATATTCTAAAGAAAAAAACAATGGTTACCCCTCGCATACAACTAAATAAGACTCGAGAAGTACATTTTTCCGAATTAATTACTGATTTTTCATTGAAATAAATTCTGAATGCCAAATTAGAAAAAATAAATATTCATACTGTAAAAAAGGTAATGAATTCGTTACTGATGGAAATTAATTTAGAAAAAGAAGACTGTGCCGAATGCGTTAAAATTTTTTTAAATTTCCATGAGGAACATTTAATTTGTAAAAGTCGTTATACCAAATATCATATTTTTTTATACGGGATGTATACATTGTTTTATTATGCAATGTAACATATCTACTAGAGAGTTTTATGGTATTAAAAAATAATTTCAAAATAAAATAAAAAAAGTTGGATAAAATACACGTAAAAAAATATATAGCACCTCAAAATACAAATAAATTATCTTCAAAAAATATAAGTTAATTGCTAATTAAAAAACTTGTAAACTTTTTCATGCATACGTATAGTCACTCATAGGCAGAGACCAGTTTTTTTTTTATGTTCTGGTTTCCACAAAAAGGGATATCCTGTAATGCTCAGAAAACATCGTGAATTGGTAGTTCTTCTTAAATTTCTGGAGGTTGTATGCTACGGGATGTTAAACGAGATGTTCTGCAGGTTGACGGGTTAATCTCGAAGAAAGAGCTAAAGGAGGAACGATTGTTAATATTTCAGAACTTCGCCAATTAAAATATCCACAAAATAGAGACAAATCGCTTACTTTTTTACGGTTTTCCAGACGAATTGCCGTTTTTTGGACGGAATTTAATAGTTTCAGGACAAGAAGGGTGCCGCACTCCAAATATGGAAACTATATTTCATGTAAGGTCAGATCTGTGCTTTATAGATCATAAGCAGCTTGTCACGTGCCTATTTTTTCCCTTCTACAGTTCATTATAATTGTGTCAGATAGTTTCGTATTCCTTAGTTACTCGTAAGTAGGGTTGCATACCGTACTTTGTTGCAACTTAAAAATTATATCATTCGTTGTAAATAGTGTTGCATACCTTGTAGGGGTAGGATTATTGTTTGGTTTGCATTTCTGTGTGGATGGGGCTGGATATCCACACGGACGAGTGCGATTCTGGGTTGACGGTTATTCCGTGTCATTTCTTGATTTCCGGCCTAGGAGAGTCAGTCGTTGGGCGAGATTCTTTGAAGTCGGGTGTTGGTGAGAGTTTTTGGGACGTTGTGATATTAGCACGTGTGCAGAACCTCTATGGGATTTCTTTCATATCTGGCTGTATTTGGGCCATCTTAATTGGATTTTGAAGAAAAACCACTTAATTTTTAACTTGACCATTTTGTCTTGCCTTTGTTGTGTATATTTTGGATTTTTGGTGTCGAGTTAAAATAGCCGATAGCGGGATTTATTTGAGGGAAGCCATTGTTAATTAGCAGGTGCCGTCTCATAATCAACCCGGCCACAGGAGTAGGCCACAGAAGTAGTGAAGTCGTATACCCAAAGGTTATTAGTGAATTATGTTTAAATATATAACGCCGTGACTCATTTTGACACCACGATTACGTTTTGTTTTAGTTTATTAATATAGTACATTGTTGGAAACTATTTGTTGCATTAGATAATATGCCAAAAATAAACTTGGATTAAAATAACCTTCTCAATAATTCTTTATGTCCAAGTAAAAATATATTTTCTTCCTACTTATTTGTAAATATCCTACATCTTGATATTTTAAAGGGCAACCATTGTAAAAATATTTTTTAAATAAACTCGATGTAAATGGTTGAAACAAAAGTAAATTAGCAGCCTTATGTAAACATTTGAGTTAGTGTTATTAATGAGTTGATTTATATATGTTTTACTTTTTTTTTGTAACTTGGAAAAGTCTGTTACTCTTATTTCTGTTATGGTTATTTTATAAAGTTGTAAATTCTAAATTTTTGGTTTGTTTTAGCAAGAAAATTTACCATAGCTGTTAATTTTTGACTATATGTGTTATAATTTTATTATTGAACTGTGTACTTCGATTTGTTGTGTGAGTAAAGTATTCAATATATTTTAGCTATAATTTTATTTATTTGGTTCACCATAATCTTAGTTGTTTATCGTGTGGCTCTGCTAGTGCCTATAAGACCTAGGGGTTTCCGGCTTGAACCGTCTAAGTCGGTGGCGCGGCTCACTTTTATATTTTTTTCTTCTACCCTCTACGGCTGAGCTTGGGCATAATTTGCCAGTAGAGAAACCGCTAGCAGAGTACTCTTTAGAGAATGAAAAAAAACGTGGCAAGCTGACTGGAAGTAAAGTAGCTCTTGGCACGAAACAGAAAGCCAAGTTTTTGGGATGCACATTTGACAATGAACCTCACGTGATTTTTCCAAGAAAGGTTATTGCTGATAGTAATACCAAGCATTGATATGGATGACTTCAGTGGTATGTTTACTCCCTTGCTACGGTTCTTACACACGTCTTTCACTCTTTTAATTTTTTTCAATTTCGATCTGATCGAGTTACGTTCGCCTTGGGCGACCTCTAACGACAACTAAGTTAAAAAAATGTCCATTTTGAAATTAAAATTAACCCGAAAAATATTTAAGGTGGTCACTTTTAAATGGGCCATCCATTATAATTATATTTACAGTGCCAATAATAAACCCATATTATCCAACCACTTTGCAACTCATACATCCCCATATTATAACGCCATAGGGAATTAACCTTACTTTACATTTTTGTTGTCCAGGACTTTTTAGATTTTAAATAATTTAAACCCGTGCTTATGGAACTACATTAAGATACAAATTTTACTACATCATTTTATCTTCCAGTTACTACTATAGCAGTAGCAAACCGAGATGACTTAAGGGATGGATAATATGAAAGTAGAAGAAACGATGAATTAGAATTGATGTGTACGTAACCATCTTCGTTTGATTGACCTCTTCCTAAGCTTATGTTCTTCAGTTGCATCCAAGACAGAACCCATTTTCAATTATAATGAGTCACACTATTTATATTAGTATCGAGTTTGGCTAAGTCTCTGTCGGTGGGATTTAATAATATATGTGTAAAAGTCTAGCGATGAGAAATAACTGTCACGAACTGTGATTTAATCACTGATACAAACAAATATTAAATATTTATTTTGAAAAAATTAGCGTGACGTGATGTCGATACAACTCTAATAAGTAATAAAAATTGTTGAAAGTAGTTATATCCGTATATATCTTCTAGAAATATTGCCAAAAGCCATCAATATATTTATAAAAAAAAAACTATTGACATTTTGATGTATAGTGTGGAACAACCGGACGACACAGTCTTGCTTATAGAGAACATTAATGACTTACAAAGGGTTGTTTATAGGGTGTATACAAAATGTTCTAAATATGGCCTAAAAATGTACCAGAATAAAAAAAAATTTGTATTTTCTTAAACGGTAAATACAAACGTCCAGCTGACCATAAACAACCAAGTTATACAAAGGGTTTTTACGTATAAATATCTAGGAACTATAATAGACTCCAGAAATGACTCTTTAAAAGAATTAATATCAAGGATCAAAATAGCTCCTAACACGTTTCTAATGATAAAGCAGTTCTTTTGTAACCGATCGTTAAATCAAAGACTGAAAATACGAATGATAAAATGTTACATATTCTCAATTTTTCTGTATGTCATAGAAGCAGCAACACTGAATAAAACATTGTTAAAAAAATTGGAATCCCTCGAAATGTGGTTATACAGAAGAATACTTAGAATATCGTATGTAGACCGAATCACTAGAAGAAGTACTCAGATGATTAGGAAAAGGAACAGAGCTTGTGAATAAGACGAAAACACGAAAACTACAGTACCTGGACCACGTTATGAAAGATATACTCTGTTACAAGTGATTATGCAGGGCAAAATTGTTGGCAAACGCAGCATAAGTCGAAGACGAATGTCGTGGCTGCGCAACTTGAGAGAGTGGTTCAACTGTTCGAGTCCATCTTTTTAGGTCAGCGGTGGATAGAGTTAAAATAGTTATGATGGTAGTCAACTTTCAAAAGAAGACGGCACCCTAACAAAAACCAGAGGAAAAACTAAATGGAAAAGAATCTTATTTTTTTAATAATTGTCAACATTTTTAAAAAAATCCCGAAACACGTCAATTTTGGACTATGACTAGACAAATACAATATCCTGAAATTGATAATCGAAGGTAAAATTGAGGGAAAACGTAGACCTTGCAGCAGACAACATTCGTAGCTAAAGAATATGCGCGATTGGACTGGTATGAACACATCAGCTTTGATTCATGCAGCCCAGGATCGCAATAAGTATGCCAAAATTGTTGCCGACCTTCATTGAATGAAGATGGCACCTAAAGGAAAAGATCCTACCTAGGGATTAATGTTTTTTTTTGTTTTGATATAAACAAGAACTAAACGGTATTAAGTTTTTATTGTGTTACAGTGTATACTTTGTGTATATATATATATATATATATATATATATATATATATATATATATATATATATATATATATATATATATATATATGTGAATACTACCCCATCACAGGAAGCAAGGTACACAGATGCTTGTTAAGTAAGAGAGAGGGCCATTAAATTTATCTAATCGCAGCTACCACCTATGTACCGGTTTCAGGATATTTGTCCATCGTCAGCATAGGGCAGGTATGATCTTCAATCAAATAAATTTATGGCTCTTGTTCCTATTAGGTACACGTGAAGAACCACGCGAAAAGTGCTAGTCGCGACATCTGTACTTTTTAACAAGCATCACCCGGTAAGTAACTTCCAAGAATCGGAGATGTAATTCAATGCCTGTCGCGACATATATTCATGGGGGTAGTTGTTATCTGATGTATAATCGACCCACATATATATATACCTATATTAAAACGGGTATCATACAGCGAAAGTAAGCTGGTTTTTAAACAATCAGTTACACATTTTTACATCTCTTCACGCTGTCGAAAATAAACCCTTTATACTTTACCGTAATAACACTACAGTTTTCTATAATTTTTACATTTACAAAACGAAGAAACGACAATTAAAGTTTATTACACTTTATTCTTCTATTTAAATCAGTTTGTTGTTACTGTTTTTACAATCGTGCACTTGTTCACAACTCTCGCGATCGCTCTCTCTCACTCTTTTCTATGATATAGGATGCACTCTACTTTACCTACACAAAGCGCGGGAATATTTAAAGTTAAAGAAATATTCTTCTTTACATATATGTAAAAATTGTTTTATTGTAAAAAATAACTTATTATAATAACCTTACACCCTCAATTTTAAAACATACAAAAAAAATGTTATTCATTTAAAACAAATGAAATGAAAACACCAAAAACATTTGGCAAAGAAAAAAAAGGATCTGAACCAACAGTTGGGAGACGTTTTTTTTTATATCTAGTATCAATTCGAAATTTTCGTATATTTAAATATCTCCTTGAATTCTATGTGATATAAAAGCAATACGGTGTAACAGTTTTTATAACGGTTCAAAAGAAAATGGAAAATTTTAACATTTATTTTTCTTTTCATATATTTTTGAAAGCTGTTATTTATTAAATCAGTTTTCAATTATTTTTCACGATAAAATTTTCGTGTAAAAAATTCTAAATAAAACCAGTAGAAAGGTGAATTTATGTTTGTGCCAACATTTTTCAATGCTACTCTAATAACTTTGAGTTATATTGTTGTCAGACATATCTCAGATATTTTCATAAATTTAAATATAAAAAGTTTAACATTTTTTATTTCAATTCATTAAAATAACTGTGAAATGACGTTGGAATGATACAACTGAGACACATACACGTATTGGTTCTACATCTTCCGATTCTTCTTCTTCTTCTTATGCGTATCCATAACTGAATGTTTGCTACCACATTTTCCATTTTATTCCGGTCTCTTAATGTATGTATTAGGTCATCTATCGTTCTCAGTTCGGTCCATTGTCTTACATTGCCATCTTACATTGACATCTTTTTCCTTCCCATTCCTCTCTTACCTTCGTACCTTTCTTCTATAATTAGCTATAATTAGTATTTTGTGTTACACATTGCATGCCGTAGGTACGCTGTTTTTTTTGTTTTGATTGTCGTTAGTAGTTCTCTGTCTTTCTTCATCGTTCTAAGAACGTTCTCATTCGTTTCTCGTGCCGTTCATGGAATTTTAAGTACTCTGCGATACATCCACATTTCATAGGCTTCCAGTTTGTTCATTGTAATCGCTTTTAAAGTCCATCCCTCCGTTTCATATAAAAGTACTCACCAGATGTAACACTTTATAAATCTCATAAGTCTGCGTTTATGAGAACGCTCTTAAATTTCACAAATGAACTTCGAGCTTGTTTCATGTGACATTTTATGTCTAAATCGGATGTCCAGGCTTCATTAAGCCATGTTCCGAGATATTTGAACTTGTTTACATGCTCAATTGGCTTGTCTATGTGCGTTAGACTGGAGTTTCTGAAAGTGTTAGGTTCACGGGTCACTATCATGTATTTTGTTGTTTTCGTGTTTATTTCAAGGCCCATTCTTTTACAGTGTTCTCCTATTACAGCTCTTTAAATATCTTTATGATTCCAGGCATATTTCTTACATATTTTTTCGTTGTGCCATCTCTTTAGCTCATTGGCCTGCGTCGTCCCATTTTTTCCACTTAGTTTATAAAAGCTGCTTGTTTTGGAATTCTGGGGTGTAGCATTTTTTGTATATACTGTGTTTATATGAAAAGAAACCAACCTTAATATTTCAGAAATGCGACATATTAGAAAGAAATGTCGAAACACGTAAACTTTGAACTTGAGCAGGATACTTTTTAGCGCTAATGTTATAAAATTCAAATCCACCCCCTCCCCACTAGAGGTACCCCTTAAATTTTTTTTAAATAGCGTTAGGTATTAAGTCATACATCATTTAAAAGGCCCGGTAAATCTCTCATATTGTTTTGCCTTTGATACCGGACTTCCAAGGTTATTTAATCGTTGTTTAAAATTAGTTCTCTTTTAACTTTTTATATGCCGCTGTATTATGTATTATAAATCACAGGGATGAAAATAAATGTAAGCAAAATGAAAGTAATGGTAATGGTTTTGAAAGAGAAGTAAGCATGACAAACTGTGGGGTTTCGATTGAGGGAGAAAAAGTGAAACAAGTCAATGAGTTTGTATACTTGGGTTCAAAGTTTACGAGAGATGGAAAGTATGACTGTGACATTAAACGAATGGTGTTGGGAGAAAAACATATCTCGATCAGATCAACATTCTTTTGAAGAAAGACCAGGTCAAGAGTACCAACAACCGACGAGCATGTATGAGCACTGATAAAAGTAGAGGAAGCAAAATATGTGTGTAAGAACCGTAGCAAGTGGAAGGAAGTGGTCTCTACCTACCCCTATGGAAAAAAGGCGTGACTTTATGTATGTTTGTAGGAGGCAATCTTAATTAATACGCATTTTTAACCGATTTTAAAAAAAGAAGAGATTCTCAATTTTTTTTATGTTTGTTACCTCAGAACTTTCGACTGGGTGAACCTGTCTAACACATTTATCTGTGTTAAACTAGCTTGTGTAAGCTCCGTTTGTCATGACACAAACACTGGAATCCTCGTAAAGTGATTTTGGCACTGCAGTTATAGCTCACCCCGTGAGTGGAGTGTACTTTTATATGGATGTGAAGCGTGAACATTAAAAAGATATGAAAGAGAAAGGTTAAAAGCAATAAAAATGTGAATGTGGTGGAAGATGACAAAAACATCATGGTTAAAAAATGAGTCGAATAAAAAATAACCATGAGAAATCGAAAAAAAAAGAAGCATGCTAAAACACATTTTAAAAACGAAAACAAAACAGAAAATAAACAATAGTTAACGAACAAAAATATTTCATTTTCACAGTATTGCTTTAAGTCGGAATTATTATCGATAGCTAAAAGGCACGAAAGAGAAAAAATTTACAAAGTGAATCAAATTATATTAGTTATGGACATCGTGTGCTAAGACTTTCGCCTAATCATTGCCAATTTAATCACATTGAGTATATTTGGGAAATATGCCAAACTTTTTATGACAATAAATAGTTACAGTGATAAGGCTGTTTTGGAAACCTGGCAACGAGCACTTCATACTGCCACTACTGAAGTTTGGATAAAATGTGACGCAAAATGTAAAAATTTAATAGATGAATGGTGTGTTCGTGAAAACCGCATTGAAGCAATTAATCCTGTTACAATTTACAATCCAAATGAGGATAACGACGACAGTGATTTCGATTATGATGGCTATAAATCTGATGCTTGATAATACCGTAAGTACTACATGATTAAACATATTTATTAAATTTGTACCGATAACTTATTTTTGTTGCATTCCCCTTTAACATAATTAAATATGTGCCTATTTTAAACCAAAAAACTCATCGAGAGGTGCATCAACGATTTTTGTTCACAATAAAGCAAAAATTAAAAATAAAACCTTTCGACAAAAGCATAATAATAAACGAGAAATATTTGGGTTTAAATCTTAGGGGAATTTACTAATGTACCTCTCGACACAGTGCGCCAGTTAAGTCGATGCCTCGGTGACTAATCAAATACCGTCGTATATTGGTGAAATAAGTAATATTTAGCTATTGTTTGGCACAATATGGTGGTTTATTTGAACTTTTATTACATTAGATTTGTATTGTTTTTTTAGAGTTAAAATTTTTGGTTTATTTTTCGGAAGGTTATGTTATATTTTTTAATTCGTAGAATATTTATTTTATTTTTAAAGCCGTTTTGGTTAAAATGAACACATGTTTAGAACGAAAATTATTCGATCTCTTCCATACGTCTTAGTCTCTTTCCTGATAAGTCAGACGTACACACCGTCGCTAACACTTTCATACTGATTGCTAACGTCGCAAACAATGACGACGAAGTGGGAAAAATTCAAATTCGAGTCGTGTAGGCAATAACTTGATTATTTATCGCAAATTTTGTGGTGGTCGACTGGATAACGTACCATACACCTCAACGTTTTCCATTGAAACTTTTATCTGTATAACTTTAGAATCTGCGGTTAAAAAAGTTATAAAAAAAAGGGAAATCCGGTATTTTGCGGGCAAGTAGCCAAGCCTTACTAAAACATCGTCGAGTTAAAAAGTTGAAGTACCTAGAGTTGGGAAAATGAATTGTTCGTTAAAGTTAAAGTTTTCTCGAGTAAGAAAAGATGGTCGGAGCGTAAACTCCCAACTCCGTCGCTTCCTTTTACTTATTAGTCCTATTTTGTGCAGAAATCAGTGGAACACAATAAAATTTCTTTTAATAAGAGTTGGGATAATCGGTGGAAATGCTTCCGGATAAAAATCGCACAATGGCACGAAAGTTGCATGGAAAAACAAAGTTGAGGAACGCGAAGTTGTTTGTCGATACCGTCGGAATAAAAAACATTTGCAGTAATCGTGTGTGCCGTTATCCTATTTATTTGAACTCTATCATTGATCGATCTATTTACTCAACGTCCGATGTTCGATTCCCATCAAAGTGTTTCAAAAATATGTTTTTTTACGACACCGTTAAAATATATGTTCATTAAACGATCGTACATCCAATCATAAAATGTAACATTTTGCGCAGAATATCATAACCTGTCACAATATGACTGTACTTTTTTGTCTAGCAACCGATGCATTCCATTCTCTCTCTCTCTCTCTCTCTCTCTCTCTCTCTTGTCCTTTTACTCTCGAGAGAGTATGGTGACATCATGTCTCAATTGCTCGGATCGTAGTTCTCCATCCTTCTCTGTCTTGAGCTGCAAGAGAAGCTTCTTGCAGACCTTGACCAATGATTTCTTTAGTTTGGTCCACCCAGCGCGTCGGAGACCTTTCTCTTGTTCGTTAACCATTGATTTTTCCCTCTACAATAAGTTTTTCTAGCCCATTCGTTCTTCTTGAAATGTGTCCAAAATTCCGTAGACATGATTGGTTTATCCTGGTTGATAGCCTCGTGGTGATTTTTAGTTTTTTTATAAATTGACACGTTAGTACGGTGTTCTGTGTATGATATTCGCAGCATTCTTTTGTAGGCCCACATTTCAAAAGCATCTATTATTCTTCGATTGGCCATTTTTTAAGTCCAGGTCTCAGAGGCATATGTGGCAATAGGAAATATCAAGGAGTTTAATAGTTTCAGTTTGTGTTGCGTTGAGATATTGCAGAGTCTTATTGTTGAGTTACGTGCTACGGCCAGTCTACGTTAAATTTCTTAGTCACAGCCGCCTTTGTTTGTAATAAGTGATCCTAAATAGTTAAATTTTTCAATCACTTCAAAATCATCGATCTGTCTAACATTGGCAGGGTTGCGGTCTATTATCATAATTTTCGTCTTCTTTTTGTTCAACGTAAGACCATGTTCTCTGCTGATCCTGTCCAACTTTCTCATGAATTCCGTGATTTCTTTTTCCGAACGAGCTAGTGTTAAGGCATCATCTGAATATTTAAGGTTGGTAATTTTTTTTCCTCCTATGGTTAATCCCTCCCGCCAGCCTTGCAGAACTTTTCTCATTATATACTCTCCGTATATATTGAAGAGTATCGGTGACACAATACAACCCTGTGTTACACCGCACTTTGGACTAAAAGACTTAGATAGCCTGTTGTTGACTTTCACCTTTCCGCAACTGTTGCATTGCATTCGGATACTGTATAATCCTTACTATCTGCGATCGAAAAAGGTTAAAAAGGGTATTTATCAAGCACTTTATTAGTCATGTGAATCAAGCTCTATTAATTATTACATTAACTGTTGAAACTAACATATTAAAGTAAATAAACTTCTGGACATAACCAACGCAACGACATATTAAATCATACAAATTAATTTAAATAATTTGGTAACGTGCATTGCCTCCCCTACTCCAGATGACAGCATATATACGTCTAGACATCCTTCCAATTAAATTGTGGATTTAGTCTTGAGGAATTTGTTCCCATGCTGAGATAACTGCATTTTCAAGTTCCCCCAGGTTTCTAGGTGCAGATATTTGACGTTTAACAGTTTTCTTAAGGTAATCCTATAAATTCTCAAACGGATTTAGATCTGGACTTTTTGGTGGCCACTACTACTATTACTACTACTACTCCGTAGCACTACAACCCTTGGTGGGTTTTGGCTGAACGGACTTTTTGCCTTCATTCCTCTCGGTTCGTCATTAGTTGGGTATCCTAACCTAGGTTAGGTTAGGTTGGGTATCATGTGAATGGGGAAAATGTCGCCCCACCACTGTGACCTTTAGTGGGTCTGTTGTGACTTACCCCTAGAGTTTAAAGTTCACCGCACAATCCAGCTTTTCTCACAAAGTGTACGGTTGTATGGGGTGAGATTTTCTTGAAATCGGTAAGTTCTAGGTTGGTATAACCAAATATGTTGAACCTTATTTTTCCAGGGCCGGGGCATGATCATAGTATATATTCAGCAGTTTCGTCTTCCACGCAGCAAAAGCGACAGTCCTTTAGTTGATTCAGACCTATTTTTCCAAGGTGGTATCTTAGACGACAGTGTCCTGTAAGCAGATCCGTTAGAATTCGCAGGTCATTCCTGTTCCATTGTAGGATCTGCTTAGTTGTGTTTCTCGAGGGTTTAGGTAAGAACGCCTTCGAGTGAGTTAACCCTGGTATATCGGACCAGTACGTGAGTATTTTCCTCTCCGCCCAGTCCATAATAATTGTTTTGGCAGCACTAGTTTTGACTCCAAAGACCGGTTCTGTTTCGGTGAACCCCCGTGATGCAAGGGTGTCGGCTTTTTTGTTTTCCTCCAACCCCTGATGCCCAGGTACTCATAAGCTACATAAGACTATTGTTTTAATTTCTTGTATTATTTCTGGTTGATTAGCCACCTTCAGTTTCTCGTTGAGCTTTGAAAATATGACAGTATTTCTGTCAACATTTGCATATTTGATTGTAGCCATAGTCATAAGAATATTGAAGCTGGAGTTGTTGTAGAACAAATGACAATTTTGTACTCATATGAATTGCTTTTTACATTTCTAAAAAATAATCCTTATGTGCAATACCCTTTATTTTCACTTTTATATTATTCGTAAACTAAACCACTTACACCCTGTAAAATATTTGGTTCTACCGTTTCGTCTATTAATGGTTTTTTTTATAATCCTCGTACCTTCCAAATCGCAGTATAAATCTATATAATTGTGTAAATGTCTACATATTCAACTATAATGAAACTTGCACACATTTCTGTAGAACAAGAAACGGTGAAACACCCCCAGTTTAACATTGTGGTTTGTGTAATAATTTACAATTAATTTTATTGTTATTGCACAACTGTAAGGGAGAACGACTACACGTAAGACAAAGAATACTTAATTTGCGAGTTTATTTAAACGGATTTTATAATTAGAGCCTACAAATTTTGAATTTTGTAACATAGAATTCTAATTAGAGAAAGATGTTACAATAATGCTTGTTTTTAATATTTTAGAATCTAATCTTTGTTCGTTATTACTGCCGAATTTTTTATAGTATTTTGCCACGTATTTTTCGTTCTCTAAAGAGTACTCTACCAGTGGTCTCTCTACTGGCAAATTATGCCCAAACTCAGCCGTAGAGGGTAGAAGAAAAAAAATATAAAAGTGAGCCGCGCCACCGACTTAGACGGTTCAAGCCGGAAACCCCTAGGTCTTATAGGCACTAGCAGAGCCACACGATAAACAACTAAGATTATGGTGAACCAAATAAATAAAATTATAGCTAAAATATATTGGATGCTTTACTCACACAATAAATCAACGTACACAGCTCAATAGCAACATTATAACAAATATAGTCAAAATTAACAGCTATGGTAAATTTTCTTGCTAAAACAAACCAAAAAGTTAAAATTTACAACTTTATAAAATAACCATAACAAAAGTAAGAGTAACAGACTTTGCCAAGTTACCAAAAAAAAGTAAAACATATATAAATCAACTCATTAATAACACTAACTCAAACGTTTACATAAGGCTGCTAATTTACTCATGTTTTAACCATTTACATAAAGATTTTCACTGCCAAAACAATCGAGTTTATTTAAAAATATTTTTACAATGGTTGTCCTTTAAAATATCAAGATTGTAGGATATTTACAAATAAGTATGAAGAAAATATATTTTTACTTGGACATAAAGAATTATTGAGAAGGTTATTTTAATCCAAGTTTAGTTTTGGCATATTATCTAATGCAATAAATAGTTTCCAACAATGTACTATACTAATAAACTAAACAGGACATACTAGTGGTGTCAGCATGAGTCACTGCTTTATATATTTAAAAATAAATCACTTTTAACCTTTGGGTATACGAATTCACAAAGCACTATATTTATAAACTGAAGCAAGACTTACTCGTGGTGCCGGAATGAGACACAGCGTTATATATTTAAAAATAAATCACTGATAACCTTTGGGTATGCGAATTCACATGTACTCCTGTGGCCTACTCCGGGGGCTGGTTAGATTATGGGGGTGGCACTGGTTAACAATGGCTTCCCTCAAATAGATCCCGATAACGGTTATTTTAACTTGACACCAACTCCAACAATATCCACAACAATGGCAAGACAAAATGGTCAAGTTAAAAATCAAATGGTTTTTCTTCAAAATCCAATTAAGATGGCCCAAATACAGCCAGATATGAAAGAAATCCCATAGAGGTTCTGCACACGTGCTGATAACGCACCGTCCCCAACAAAGTTCACCGACACCTGGCCTCCAAGACTCTCAAAACACGACTGCCGCTCCTATCCCGGAAATCAAGAAAAATGGCGCGGAATAAACGTCAACCCACAATCTTCTCAAATCTGTGCCTCGTCCGTGTGAATATTCAGTCCCATCCACACAGAAATTGCAAAGCAACTATCGAAAGTTATGCAACACTACTTACGAGTAAGGCACAAATATAATGAATCGTAGATGGGAAAAAATAGGCACGTGACAAGACCTTAAATGAATCGCTTTCGAAGAGACTAGAAGCATTCGAGATGTGGGTATATCGCCGTATTTTGAAGATCAGTTGGGTAGATAGATTCACAAACGAAAAGGTATTGCAACGCCTAAATAAAAGTTACGAAGTCGTGAATATGGTTAAACGACGTAAATTGGAATACTTCGATCATATAATGCGTCACTCAGAAAAGTACAACATACTACACCTTGTTATACAGTGAAAAATCATTGGAAAATGAAGTGTGGGCCGCCGTACTACTTCCTGTCTTAAAAATCAACGCCAGTGGTTTGAAAAAACTACCAGTCAATTATTTCGTGCAGCTGTAAATAACACTATGATTGTTAATATGCTGTGCAATATGAGAGCTTACGATCGACAAGCGATCACGGCACCTTAAGAAGAAGGGTATATGTTCTTAAATATTTTAAAAAGGCCGTCAATTTGTTATTGGTTGACCTGCCAACCGCCTGGAGCTCTGTACAAAAGAACTGATAGGTCGAGGTGCTTAAGAGGTATCATAGCATTCACGACCCCCCTGCAATCTACAACCGCCTGGAGCGCTAAAATTTGTTCCCCAAACGTTAACATGAGAGTTGCATTGTTATGTGGGGATAATGTGGTCATAATCACAAAACCCGAGAATATCAGCATCTTCAGCAGCATCAGCTTGCTAAATACATAAAGGGTGGCCAACCAAAAACGATACAGAGCCATTTGCAGGAACCTTGTCAACATTTTAAAAAAACCCTTAAACCCGTCGATTTTTTATTAAAGGATGAGTTTTTTTTCGGTATTTTCGACTCCACCACTTTCTACCCCAAGCCAGGGTAAGAATTTCCCCAAAATTTTTATATAGCATTTGGGGTCGAATAAGATGTCTTTTGAAAACTCTGACAATTCTCTTTAGAAAAGTCTTTAAATTTTACATTTTCTCCCATTCTTTGAAAAAAATTATATGATAAAACTCCATTTATTTTAGTTGCTTACTTACTACTTATTTGATTAAATATTTAAACTGATGACCGTCCGAAGAATTTCCGAAGTAATTCGACGGCACTCGTCAACGATTCTTTGAACGCAAATCTTCCAACTACGCTGGTTGTGTTTTATAGATTTTACTTTAAAGATGTCCCCACAAAAAGAAATCGAGTGGCGATAAATCTGGCGATCGTGGAGGCCATTCAATGCTGCCTCTTCTCCCAATCGAAGACGAAGAGAATGCCTTGGTGCTGAAACCCAAATGTGCAAGCAATACTCCAGTAGAGGTCAGATTTGAGCCTTGTACATCGTCGACAGTTGATCAGAAGTAAAAAACTTTCTAGCTTTCCACAAAAAATCCAGCCTCTGGATTGCTGACTTTGCGATGTCAGCAACATGGTTATGCCAAAACATATTATTAGACACCGTGACTCCGCTTAGAATAAAGCAAGAGAGAAAGAAAGAAAGAGAGAGAGAGAGAGAGAGAGAGAGCGTTGGGCGAGTATCGAGTCGGGATAGGAGAAAGGGGATGGCTGGTGCGACAGCCTGGCGTTATAACACATTTGGGAACGCGACCACGCGCCCGAAAAGTTCCTAGCGTGCTATAGAAGCAATTCAGCAATTTATTTGGAAATATTGGCACTTAACTGTCAATTTATTTTTGCAATAAATTATAGTTTTTATACTTTTAAATTTACTTGTGACCTATTTCACATGGAATTTTTTAAAATGAAAGCAAAAATAAAAATATCGCATGTTGTCCATTTCACGTTAAAGAACGATGGGTCGTCATCTTTGTCAACCGCTCTCCCCGAGACAATTTTCACAAAATAACATGTAAGCGATACACACACACACACACACACACATAGCGACTCGTCGAATTTATCTATAGATTGAAACTATAAGGAAATTCAATTTGTTCAAAACTAAACGAGGACGAAGTTTGAAGAGCGCGTTCCGGCGATGCATCGCGCGAGGCTTGTTTGTTGTTACGACAAAATAAGTTTTCGTTTTAGAAGTTGGGCAATAGTTTACCCGAACACGGTCGATCCGAAATAATTTGTTAAAGGAAACGTCGACCCTAACGCGTTAGACTTAAGGTTCGCTTTAAATATTTCACAACGTTTGCCAGAAATGTACGACGTTGAGATCGGTTTGATTTTGAATTTTTAACAAAGATCACAGCACGGTAAGTCCATTAGCAATACTTTCAGTGATTTTTAGGTCGTCAACTCAGCAACTGTACCTTCTGGAGCTAATGATTAAATAAGATCCTCAATGCTCAAATCTTGAAAACATACCTGGATCCATTTTACATGTCATATTAAATTTTATTAACACGCCACTCAACAATTCAAAAATTCAAGAATTACTGAGGGTTAGCACTACTGTCATAGCATTTATGCAATGTGTACAGACGGCGCTCTCCATTGAAGAGACTGGAAGGTGCATTAAAATAAGCTCAATGCAGAAATTAAGGCTCCGACTATTTATTTACAATTAACACTGTATTGTAGACAAACCCTAAAGGCATTGGCAAAAGACAACAAGGTCACTCTTGTATGTGATTTGGAAATAATAGGTAATAGCTTATAATCTGGCAAAAGCTAAATCGAAGATTAAGTTCGTGGGGCCAGAGTCGACCTTAAGGATTTCCTTTAGACTAAATAGAAGGGCAATTCTGGGCTGGCTCAGTGACCTGAACTTAATGTTTTGGAAAACGGAACCATCCAACACCCGCTATTGTGGATTGTATGGAAAGAAGGAAACCAGTCTCCATACACTCGGCTAATGCCTGCCGTATGTCAGACTAAGGCTCAGCTTTTCTTAAGCCCGAGCAGCCAAGGCAGTTACCGATATACCACCTGATCCTATTCTAATTGACGTTATGTGAGTGCCTTTGGCGGGATTTTGTACGAATTAGTTTTATTATAGCACTGGAGTATAAATTGCCAAGATTACTAACACAGCTTTTGCACCTAAAGAAAGTTTTGGAAATTGTAGTTTATAACCAATTAATGGAGCACATCAATATCAATGCTATTTTGATTAGTAATCAAACATGTTTGTGTGTGAAGAAGCACTGTAACTTTTTACAGGTATGGAAAAATATTTGCGGAATGCATTTCAATAAACCGAAAGGCAAGGGCCAGTCGACCAACACAAAATATTCAAGTAACATGGTCATGCCAAGACATATTATTGGACACCGTGACTCCCAAAATCGAGATGGAGGGACTTGGTTCAAGTGTATTTCCGGACATTGTGATGGGATGATTTGAGGAATTCACTTTCTTGGAAAACGTGGCACTTTGTGTTTTTTGGGCGTTGAACTGAACAAGATTGTTGGTTCCCCACTCGACGATTGCTTTAAGATCTCTATTGATGGAATCAACCTGTTCCTGCCTAAGTCTATTTGTATCATTCACCGAAAGTGATCGATAGAATGTGAAAGTTGAGACAAGTGTGCTATCGTCTGCGAAACTGTAAATGGGGTTCGTGGTGGTTTTCAAGAGGTCGTTGATGTGTAAAAAAAATAAGGTGGGGGACAGGATGGAACCCTGAGGGACCCCGGCATTAGTTTTAAACGCATCAGAAGAAATACCGTCCACTGCCACATGTAAGGAGCGATCTTGCATGAAGCTCAAGAGCCATTGGCGCAGTTTGGTTGGGAGACCGTAAGCAGATAATTTACTTAACAATGCCTGGTGCCAAACGCGGTCAAAGGCTTTAGATATATTCAAGGCTATTGCACGAGATTTACCAAACTTTTCAATAGTGTTTGTCCAGAGCTGAGTGACATCTGTTAACATCCATGACTCACGGACTCACAGGAAACACATAGCAACAAAAAAGGTTAAAAGTAAATAATAGACCGATTCCTGTAAACCTTAAAATAAATGCCAATCACACATATGAGCTTCTAAGGATAGCAAGAATCCTTAATATCCTGCGCAATGTTGACGAATTTGATAGTGGAGATTGTTTTCTGATGGAATAGATTTTCTACGATAGTTTGTAAATTTAAAAAAAAATGTCCTGCGCCTCTGCGTCTTCAGTAATATATAAGTAAACTATTTGGAGTTAGTCTAGAAGTTTGATAGTTTACCTGACTCGATGTCTCCAAAGGTATCGCTTAAACTTAGTTAGTTTCTGCTTCTCAACTACATTTCACTTTAACTTGGCAATCATCCATTGTTTGAATTTGTTTACTACATATTTTTTGTTTGGTTTATTTTTAACTAGATAACTACACTATTTGAAACTTTTTCGAGTTTGGGCGCTGTTCATGTTAAGTTGTAAGCTTGTGTACGGACATGACCAAACGTACTTTGCGATTACTTTTTCTCACGTAAAATAATTTTTATTTACGTATATAAAAAGAAAATAACTAAAATCGTATTTCGCCGCTTTGAATTTTGACGGATGATAGCCGTGACATTTTCTTCTCCATAAAAAATGATATAATCCTCTTCAGATGTCTTAGCATTAGTTACATTTTTTTTATTTATTTTTTATGAATTTCCCGGTTACCTTCAACATTTTTTTAAATCAAAACGGGCTATACACAAAAAATAACTCGACACGCTGATCAGTCTCACTACTAGGACCAATCTCCATCAAGAATCCTCCTGCTACAGAATGGAACAAGCTTCCAAAATCACTTTTTCCAGAGAACTATGACCTGTAACTTCTCAAAAAGCGGGTCAACAATCATTTCCTTTCTATAATCCCTTTCCCTTCTAATAGTTGCAGTGCGGGCCGTCCACGGCCCACACGATAGGTCTACCCTTTTTGCGACTATTTTCATAAAAAAAAAATCTTGAGAACAAAAATGATATCGACGTGCGACCAATTGCATTTGACGCATAATTACGTAACTTAGATTTGATTAGATTTTTAGCAAAATCGGTCGAGTTTTTTTTATGGAGAATCCAAAAACTGAAAAAAATGGTAAACTACCTGAATTTTGCATTTTATAAATTATATATATATATATATATATATATTTTTAATAAAGAATTTTAAGATCTTTTGAATAATATGATTATTGCAGGTTAGGAATATTTGTATGAAAAATTTAAATATAAATTAAAGACGCTATAACATTAAAAAATTATTGTTAGTAATAATTAAGCATTGTTTATAACAATTAAATATTGTTAGTAACAAATGTATATTGATCATAATAATTAAAAAAAAAATTCCAATTGTTGTTAGCAATTGAAAATAGCTGCCGCTCATGAAGTGATAAGAAAAAGTTTGAAAGAATACGGTTGACATAAACAGAATATTGTCAATGACAATTATAATTTGTTATAAACAATATAAAATCGCTTTTTATAATAATTTTAATAATAATAATAGAAATAATAACAACAAAACATATGGTATTTTTTCATTCTCGGGTCGCACCCAGACCACCGATAATATTTTTAAAACGCGAATTGCCAAGAATGAGCATTCTGAAAATCTACCTTACATCTTACAGTGTCAAGTTTCCTTAATTTTTAAAATTCAAGTAACATAAAATACTTCCAACATATTCGTTTATTAGGAATTTCAAAAGGTGTGGAACCTCATGGCATACTGAAGACGTATATTCGTTGAAATGAAATATCGATCAAATTGGAGAAAGGCGTTTGTTCTTTTTTCCCTTTCGCCTCCGGGAGGTGAAGTATACGCGCACCTGTGGAGTCTGAAATACGTGACTAAATACGTACGGATATAAACCAGGAACATTTACTACTTTGGTAGAATTCAAAATTCCACCGGAGAAATCTGTATGCAACAAACGATTGGTGGACGTTTCGGCTGTCATTTCCTAGCTGAACTAAAAGGAAATACATAAGGTTTCTTATTTTTATTTGTATATTCTGGTTGGAGCGTGCAAGGGAGCGTGTTCAAATCATTTCAACGTTTGGTGTGGGGGTTTCTATTGTGATTATATCTTTTACATAATCTTCTTTAGGTGCCCTGTCCTCCTCGGACGTTGGCAATCATCAGCGCTATCTGAACCTTGTCTACAGCTCGGCGAAACAATGTGGTAGTGCTCACTCCATACCATTGTCTTAAGTTTTTTAGCCAGGATATCTTTCTTCTACCCGGGCCTCTTCGTCCTTCGATCTTCCCTTCTATAATAAGCTTTAAAAGTCGATACTTGTCATTTCTTAAAATGTGACCAAAATACTCCAGTTTGCGCTTTTTTAGTGTAAACAGAACTTCCAGCTGCTTGTCGAGGCGTTGAAGTACCTCGGTGTTACGCACTCTTTCTACCCAGGAGATTCTTAATAGCCTTCTGTACGTCCACATTTCAAAGGCCTCCAATTTTTTGCACATCGCATCTGTCAAAGTCCAAGCTTCCATTCCATAAAACAGTATGCTAAACACGTAACAGCGAAGCACTCGGACGCGCAGAGGCAAGCTTAAATTTCTGCTGCAAAGTACTTTACGCATTTTCAGGAACGAAGCACGAGCTTGTTCTATTCTGGCACGAATCTCCTGCATGCTGTCCCACTTCTCATTTAGTTGACACCCAAGATATTTAAAAGTTTCTACTCGCTCAATTCGTTGACCGTTAATTGTCAGGTGTCCGTCCACGTTGTTTGATTTGCTAACTGCTAGCCACTTTGTCTTTCTCACGTTCAGGCTAAGTCCGGCCTCTGAGCTTGCAGCCGTCACGCGGCTTACCAGCTCCTGCAGTCCTTCCAGTGAGTCGGCAACAAGAACCGTGTCATCCGCATACCTCAGATTGTTGATATTAATCCCATTGACAGATATCCCCTCGTCACATTCATCCAACGCCTCTTGAAATATCCTGTCGGAATACAAATTAAATAACAGTGGTGATAAAATGCATCCTTGACGAACGCCTCTCAGGATTTTGATCTCGTCGGACGAGGTGTTATCGATTCTTATTTGAGCACTTTGGTTCCAGTAAATGTTGGCTATTATTCTAAGGTCTCGTTGTTCCAGTCCTATTTCTTTAAGATCAGTTTTTCGTGCTTTACTTTATCAAAGGCTTTTTCGTAATCGATGAAACATGCGTAAACGGTCACCGACATGTCCCGGCACCTTTGGATAAGAACCTGTATGCTAAATAGTGCCTTCCTTGTTCCAAAGCCATTGCGAAAACCAAACTGAGAGTCCCCCATCATTGTCTCGCACTTCGCATATATTCTTTTACATAATGACACTTTTAAATCTTCATGGTTGGACACGTACCAAGGTAAATTGGTGATCATACTTAAAATTTTTGACTGGTTTCTCTTCAATATTGCCAAAGTTCTACAAAGTTTTCTCATATTGGTTTGATATTGATTCGCGTAAAAAAAGTTTGTTTTTTAGGGATCTTCACACGTCGGAAACAATAACCCGCAAAATCCGTATTCCATCAGTGGACAGACATTAAGCACGGCGGTCTCATCACATACCGACCTTGGTTTATTAGTAAACTCGAGACTTACGTGAAGTGATCATATTTCTCATATATGTAAACGCGCGAACTCTAAATTGTTCCTAATACAAAAAACTTTCTTTAAAGCTTCTTTCGAAACATACTGCAAACTTTACAAGTTCTATGTCCGACCCATAGTTGAATACGTCGGGCCTTCGTGGTATCCAGATTTAGTTCGAGATCGTGAAATGCTGAAAAAAGTACAAATACGCGCAACCAGATTGTCTTTTGGCCGTGTTAGACCTACGTACGAAGAGAGATTATCCATGGCAAACCTTACAACATTCGAAAAAAGACGTCTCCGGGGTGACCTTATACTTTCCTTTCGAATTTTGAAATTCCACTTCTCCCTCTATTTAGACGACCGTCTCCGTGTGCACTTCTTAAAGCTGAAGAAAGAGCCTTTAAGAACTCGTTACAGCAAAACTTTATAAGTAGCAGAATTTTTGATATTTGGAATGATCTACCTCAACAAATAAATAATTCAGAAAATGTTAATAGTTTTAAAAATCAAATAGACACCTATATTTTTAATTTTTAGATTTTTAGGCTTAGTGTCAGTTATTGTTTTATTTATATTCTGTAACTTATTATGGGCAAAACAGGACTGGATCCTCTGCCCTTATCATGTAATAATAATAATAATAATAATTTGGAAAAAAGCAAAATCGCATCCGTCAATGATTAAACTAATGGTTGACAAATATTGTTTTTTACCACACCTGCGTAAAAAGTTCCAATTTTTTCCCTGTTTTCAGGGAAGATAAGAAATTATTGCAATATGGATAACAATTTTTCACAGGTTTATGATGTTTAATGATATTCCTTCTCTCTCTCTTGTCCTTTCACTCTCTGAAGAGAGTATGGTGACATCATGTCTGAATTGCTCGGATCATAGTTCTCCATCCTTCTCTGACAAGCTGCAAGAGAAGCTTCTTGCAGACCGTGACCAATGATGTCTTTGGTTTGGTCCACCCAGCGCGTCGGAGACCTTTCTCTTGTTCGTTAACCAGTTTTATTGTTGAGTTACGTGCTATGGCCAATCTGCGTTAAATTTCTCAGTCACAGCCGCCTTTGTTTGTGATATTCCTTAGGATATTAAAAATCATTTAATTGCAAGCAACTGTTTAACTCTAACTGGTTGTTCAACGTATTTTAAAGTTATGCTGAATTTTTATATATTTAAGCATTTCCTTATCTTTTAAGCAATTGGCTTATTTAATTTTATTTCTTAATTGGTTCATCGCAGACTTTGTTTTATGCCTTTTTTTTTAAAAACCGTCAACCATAGTCTCCAAAAAAAATTGGTAAACATTTGGAAAAATTGTGGTCTTTCCAAAAACCAACCGGAAGCAAACAATAACCACCAAAATATGGTTTACCATGTAACTTAAGTGACTTTTATGTTTTTAAAGCAGCCACTTATTTTTAAATCATCACTTGTATATTTTCGACCTGAGTCTTACTATATCTTTTGTTTTCAAACATTATAAAATACTGGTTAACAATTCTAGTCACCAGCGGAAAAACCAAGCGGCTTATGTCTTTAATGTCAAACATAAATGATTTATTTTAAGTGTTCCTATGTTTAAGTTAAGACCAAGTACTTTCTTACTTAAAACTTGTTTTTAAATAAAAAAAATCTGTGCTCACCGACTTCGCAAAAAGAAATATAAGACAAAGTAAATTTGATTCAAAAATATCCTCGAGATTGAAACCAACTTGTGTGTCGATGGAAATATTGATAGCACTGGTTTTTCGATACGTGCGTGCATGGCAACCTCTAAAAGGATTTTTTTTCTCGCATGTTTTTAGGTTCTTTTCGAAAAGTAAATTAGAGCCATTCGCATTTACTTTCGCACAAATAAACCGAAAAGAGCCTGCGTACAAAATGTATGCGGAGACCATTCTCGAGGATCTAATTAAGATGGTCTTGGGTTGTTCTTAAATATTTATTAGACAAAGAACAATTCCGGGGTTTAAATAGGTGAAAAAAGTAATGATTTACTAAAATTATAAATACTTTCAAAGGTTTTAAAATGAACATTTAAGCATTCCCTAACCCCAAGCAAAGTGTACTTTAGTTTTTCCATTGTGTATTCCACATGAGAATACCAAGAACAATAAAGAAAATCATTATAAAATTGATTTTATAAGATACAGAATTAAGGGGGCCAATTTAAATTATAAATTCAAGTCTTTTTTAGTAATTTTAGGGATTAATAATACGTAGATAGTCCACCTATCGTGTGGGCCGCGGACGGCCCGCACTGCGACTATTAGAAGGGGGAGGGATTATAGAAATGAGATGATCGCGGACCCGCTTTTTAAAAAGTTACAGGTCATAGTTTTCTGGAAAAACTGATTTTGGAAGCCTATTCCATTCCGTAGCAGCCCTGTAATAGAAGGACTATTTATGAAAATTGGTCCTTGTAGTGTCAATCTTGAGAGTAAATGGGTGAGACTAATCAGCGTGCCGAGTTCTTCGGCCGAATGTGGCCAGTGGTGGTATAAGAGTTTTTATTTCTCTGGAGCATCTGCCATGGAAATATCTGTAGAGTAATGTCTGGTCTTCAACTCTTCTTCTATGTTCTACTGGGTGAAGGGTATCTGTGACAGTTAAGCTGTTTATTAACCGAATGGCCCTTTTCTGAATGGAATCTAAAAGACGAAGATAATGCCTTGGTGCTGAACTCCAAATGTGCGAGAAATACTCCAGTAGAGGTCGGATTTAAGCCTTGTACGTCGTCAACAGTTGACTTTGAACTTTCTAGCTTTCTACAGAAAACCCAGCCTCTGGCTTACTGACTTTGCGATGTAAGCAACGTGGTCATGCCAAGACATATTATTAGACACAGTGACTCCCAAAATCGAAATGGAGGGACTTAATTTAAGGGTATTTCCGGACATTGTGATGGAATGATTCGAGGAATTCACTTTCTTGGAAAAAGTGGCGCTTTGTGTTTTCTGGGCGTTGAACTGAACAAGATTGTTATTTTTCCACTCAACGATTGCTTCAAGATCTCCATTGATGGAGTCAACCTGTTCCTGTCTAAGTCTATTTGTATCATTCACCGAAAGTGATCGATATGATGTTAAAGTTGAGACTAGTGTGCTGTCATCTGCGAAACTGTAATGGGGTTCGTGGTGGTTTTCAAGAGGTCGTTGATGTGTAAAAGAAATAGGGTTGGGGACCCTGGCATTGGTTTTTAAAGCATCAGGAGAAATACCGTCAACTGCCACATGTAAGGAGCAATTTTGCATGAAGCTCATGAGCCATTGGCGCAACTTGGTTGGGAGACAGTAGGCAGATAAAAATATCTTGGATTACGAAGGGGTCTGAAAAGTTTCCGGCCTAACAAAGAAACAAGACATTTTTTCTTTAAATTTAATTATATTTTTGTTTATAGTCTTCTTTTATGTCTATACACTTCTCTCACAGCAATGCTCCCATCTCTATTGGCAGAGAGCGGATCATATGGTGGGGACACACGAATCGATCCTAGCGCTTGATATGAACAAAATTTCGTAAAATCATGCTTGCGTTTAGAATTTATGTGTGAAAAGAGTACTTATATTAAAAATGGTTTAACAGTTGTTGACTAACTGACAGAAATAGTGATTATACATTTTATACATTTCTAACAGCTAAATGGAAAGTAGAAAAAAAATGGATTAATTGCTTAGTAAAAAATTATCGTAACGCCATTCCTATTCAAGATAAAGGGCGTTGAAGAAAAAAAATGTATACACATTTATTACGATTTTGCCGAAACTACTGAAAACATTGTAGTGAAATTTTATACGAATATGTTTTAGAAGCTGATACATTCCATGAATTTGTTGTTATATCTGACTCTCATAGAGGGCGCTAGTTACACGGTTTGTACCAAGTAGTATCGAACATAACTTTTGTACGGTTAGATTTTAAATCAAAATTTTAAATTTACTTAAACATCATTCCATTTTACACCAAAAAGGTACTCCTGGTAAATCTCGATACTGTGTACCGTTTTCGAAATATTTTGATTTAACAGTTATGAAGTAATAACCGATGCTGGTATAAATAAAGTTATAAATAAAACAAAAAATCACAGAAAAAAAATTAAAATGAAGACATAGAAAAAACATAAAATAAAATTCAAATAGAGTAAGTGTTCAAAATGTCTTCCGTTCTCACGAATACACAAGTCTATCCTTTTTTCTAAAAAATCCATTAATTTTCTAAACGGTTGGAGATCAGCTATGAGGTCATTAAAGTGACGTTAAATTCTGTTTTTCAATTCTTGATATAAATTTACCGCTGTAGCATGGACTTTTTCCTTAAGAGACAACGAAACTACTGTGTAGTCTAAAGGATTAAAATCGCATGATCGAAGAGGCCAATGAATAGAAGCATTTGTACCTCTACCAATCCATCGATTCGCAAAACGGTTTCTTGACCATTTACGGCACTTTCTATCAAAGTGCGGTGGAGCTCCATCTTGCATAAAAAATAGAGATCCTTGCTCGTTTAGCGTTAAATCTTCTAATATCTCGTATAAGTGATTGTTTAAAAATCCAGGTACATATCACCATTTTAATTTCCAGGTAGAATGTAATAACCTATTAATTTGTTACCCAAAGTTGCTGCCCAAACATTAAGTTTAAATGAGTGTTGGTAATGTGATACCCTTTTAACTTGTAGATTCTCATCACACCAGTAGTGTGCATTATGGGAGTTAAACAAACCTTGACACGTTAAGGTTTACTCGTCTGTAAGAGAATACATTGTCACGTGCCTATTTTTTCCCATCTACCGTTTCATTATTAATTGTGTCTCTGATAGTCTGGTGCTTGTAAATAGTTTTGCATACCGTATTTTGTTCGTTGTAAATAGTGTTGCATACAAGTAGGGATAGGATTTAATTATTAATGGCTGTGACATGTTTGTTAATTGGAGTGGGAGTCTTTGTATTAGATTTCGCCTTGATTTTTGGCCTCGATTGTCGTGTGTTGTCAGCTATATTATTGTTTGGTTTGCTTCTCTGTGTGGATGGGCTGGCTATCAACACGGACGAGCGCGATTATGAGTTGGGAACATAGATTTGCAAAGGTTGGCTGACGTGGGTTCCGTGTCATTTTTATGATATCCGGCCTGTGAGTGAGGAGTGGATGAGAGTCGCTTGGTGTCAGTCATGGAGGTCGGGTGAGAGTTTTTGGAACGATTTGATATTAACACGTGAGCAGAACCTCCACAGCTGAGCTCGGGCATAATTTGCCAGTAGAGAGACCACTAGCAGAGTACTCTTTAGAGAACTAAAAGACGTGGCAACATTTTAAAAAATTTGGATTGAGGGCTGTCCTTTCTTGTAATGTTTGACAAAAATCCATTTTAACCGGAAGATCGTCTAACAAGAGCTATTGGAGTTGTCTGTAATGATAAGGCTGCTGCTCTTAAAGTATCCTCCAAGTACTTGAAGAAGAAGTATTTGTTTGTCTTACCATATTCCTTACGCTAACTGTTGGATCTTGATCAACCAAATTTAAAATAATACTTTCTGTATTAATGGTTCTTGTTGTTCTTGGCATACAAGAATTTACTATTTTTTGGTTTCACATTCCCAGTTTTTCAACAACGCCGTTCAATGGCTCGAAATGTATTTTTACTTGGTAAGTTTCTTTTCCCTTTTGGGTTAGCACCCGCATTGAGAAATTAACATACTCCATTTAAAAAACAATGAAATAGTCAGGGTAAAATTTAAAATTTAAAGTACTGACTGCTCCAAAAACTGCGGTTCGTGCAAGGCAATCTTTGTCATCTTTGCTGCATTCAAAAATAATAATCTGCCCACATCACCCAATACAGTAACTTGCACATTCGCTGACGACACAGGAACAATTGTAAGCCATGATAACCCAAACAAACATAGCTTCTTACTACTTACAACACCTAAATTTGATCGAAGAATGGACAAAAGAATGGAAGATAACAATTAATGAATCAAAGTGTACACAATTAACGTTCACCCTAAAAAAAGACTGCTGCCCTCCAGTCCACGTTAATAATGCTATCATTACTCAAGACACATTAACTCGTTATTTGGGATTACATTTAGACAATAAACTCACGTGGAAAGAACATATTAAAAAAAAGAGGAAAAGAATTGACATTAGATTCAGAGAACTATACTGGCTTCTTGAAATAAAATTTAAATTACCTATAGAAAACAAGGTATTAATCTACAAAGTGGTAATAAAACCAATCGGGACTAACGGCATAGAACTCTGGGGATGTGTCAGTAAGTCGAACACTGCTATCCTTCAAAAGGTCCAACCCAAGATACTGAGAGCACTGGAATATCATTTATCGAAGGGTCATTAAAGAACGAGGCAGGAAGCACTACCAAAGACTAAATGAACACTCCAACCCACTATTACAACCACTTACACAGCAACCGGATAACAGAAGACTAAATAGAAAAATACCAATCGACCACAAGTGAAACTCAGGAGGGCCCTTCAGTGGAAGGTTCCTTATCACGACACTTTATGGACTAATTACCTTTACCTAGTCCATTGTTAGCAAATTAACTTATAGGATTGTATTCTGATTGCTGATTAAATGTAACAATAAAAAAAAATGAATACTGGAATGTAAAATTAAAAAGGTTTGTTTGATATCAAAATAATCGATATTGATATTATTGAACAGCAGTTAATTATTCGAGCAGTTTCTGTAACATCGTTTTAATTTCAATTTTGTATTTGAGCAGTTTATCAAATTATTATTGGATGGAACGCAAACGATGGGTTGTTGTTTTACCTCTATGAAAGTTGTAAATACAACAACAATAGCGCGATAATATGTTAAACATTTCAATTTAAATTAACAAGGAAGTGCTACATTAAATCAATATGTATTTTGAATTAAAATTATAATTAACAGTACTAGTTTTATTTACATTATGTTTATTAAAACGGTACCTACACCGAAGAGAAATATAAAATTTTAATAATTTTTTATCGACATTGGTTAGATTCAAAGTTAGAAAAACTTGTTCGGATACTTTAAAAGTGAATAAGTTTCAATATTTCTCTATAAGACTTATAAATTATGGTGTAGCCAGAAGGTCTATTGCGCTTTTATAGACTTGGAAAAGGCCTATGACAGAGTGGTGAGGAGTGAATTGTGGTCTACATTGTCTATGTATGGGGTGAGTGGTAGTTTATTGCGAGCACTGAAATCACTTTACGAGGATTCCACTGCTTTTGTCAGGATAAACAGAGCTTGTACGGACTGGTTTAAAATCGAAAAAGGTGTGAAACAGGGATGTGTGGCTTCGCCATGGCTGTTACATAGACAATTGTTTAAAAGATCTGAAATAGAGTGCGTATGGATTAAAAACGAATAATTTGATCGTCAAATGCCTTCTTTACGCCGATGATCAAGTCATATTAGAGTTATCTGAAGAGGAGTTGCAGGCGATGGTTAATGTTATGCATGATGCCCTGAAAATTAAAGGGATGAAAATAAATGTGAGCAAAACGAAAGTAATGGTTTTTGAAAGAGAAGAAAGCATGACAAACTGTGGGGTTTCGATTGAGGAAAAAAGAGTGAAACAAGTAAATGAATTTGTGTACTTGGTTCAAAGTTTAGTAGAGATGGAAAGTATGACAGTGACATTAAACGAATGGTGTTGGCAGAAAAACAAATGAATGGGGCACTGCATAGCTTTATGAAAAGCCAGAAAGTGTCAAAAAAGGCACGCCTGGCGGTGCATAGAGGTGAGTCGGTTCCTACACTTATGTATGGTAGTGAATGTTGGGTTTGGCAGAAGAAGCATGAAAATAGGATTAATGCTGCGGAGATGAGTAGTCTGAGAAGTTTAGCCGGAGTGACTCGGTTGGATAAAGTAAAGAATGGTGAGATAAGAGAACGCTGTGGTATAAAAGAAGATGTGGTTACAAAGATAGATAAAAAGGATGGATGAAGGAAGATTGACGAAACAAATTTATAAGGCGAGTGTGAATGGACAAGTCGGTAGAGGTCGACCTCGGCAAACATATCTCGATCAGATCAACATTGTTTTGAAGAACGGCCAGGTCAAGAGTACCAACAATCGACCAGCATGCATGAGAGCACTGATGAAAGTAAATGGAGCAAAAGATGTGTGTAGGAACCGTAGCAAGTGGAAGGAAGTTGTCTCTGCCTACCAGGCATGCTTGTAATTAAATTTTGCATAAAATCGTGAGAAATTTGTTCCTATGCTGTGATGACTGCATTTTCAAATTTCCCCAGGTTTTTAAAGAGGTCGTCGTGGTACAACCTCGTTAGAAAATTTTAGATCATACGCGCGGTAAAAGTTTACAAGCTTGTAGCGAAGTGAGCCATAATTTTTATGCAAGACTGTACTCGTGGAGAACAACTTGTCTGCGATCTCTTAAATAATTCTTAAATAAGTTCAACACCACTTTCCTAATTCCTATGTTATTCAACAATATTCCTCACCATATCATGCAATAAAATTGAGGCATATTTGGCTAAATTTCATTCATTTTTTTAATTTTTTAGGGACAAAAATTTAAACAGTTTACCAAAAAAAACGTATTACTTTCAAAAAAATTGTCAATTTATAGGCTTACTTTTAAAACTGTAAATCTAAAAGAATTGTTTGGATAGCTGTCATTAACAACGAGACAAAATATGTATAGCCTGTCATTTAAATGCTAAATAAACTTAAAAAAACAAATATAAGAAAAAGACAAATTAAATTTTTTGGATATTGTCCCGTTAATTTTGTCCAGCAGTTTATATACCAGTGTTTTTAAGTCTAATCATCAGCTTGTAAACAAAAAAGTTTAATTAAAATCGGTTCAAAAGTTTTTGGGTGATGCTTTGACAAAGAAACAAACAAACAGACAGACAAAAAATCTAAAAATCGATGATTTAGAGTTAGGAGTACCCAATCATCATACCCTACCTTTTTTTGTAAATATCTTCAATGTACAGACACTCATTTGTTACAATTTTTTAGCAAAAGCTATACATTTTTCTTTAAATTCCATCCAACAGGAATTAATCAATATTCCAACACAATCGTGCTAAGCATTGAATAACAAAAATTTTAAACGGTTCATTTGTAAAGCTATAAATTTTTTTCATTCAAACATACATATACATCATAATCTACCTAACAGACATCACTTTTTCAATTAATTTTGACAGGTCTAAATTTATACTGATGATGAACCCTGTTGATTGAAAAAACGACAGGCGCTCATTCTCGAACCATAGTCGTTTTGATGAAACGTAAAAGTAATGAAAAAGGGAATGAAAAAAAATTAAAACAAATCACTTCTCGTTCCAGGAAATAAAACACATGAACGTTGATTTGCCAATTAGACCAACAACATTATAAAGTCTATACCTCAAATAAGGCAGAGTTGTTTTAGTTTTTTATCATCGGCAAAAAAAACAGTCTCTGACCAGAACCATTGATCCCACTAAAAGTTTGCAAAGTGTAGTAAGTAGCCTTCCAACGCTCTCAGAAGCATTCTGCTGCAATCCAAAAATTAATTAATAAAAAGATGATGGGTCATCCAAAGATGTTATCCACAAGATACAACTTGCACATGTTTGATCTTTTAAAACAACAGTGTGTTAAGCAGAATGTTTAAAGTAGGATACAACAGACTGCACGATCTCAACGCAATTTCGAACAATTGCTAGTGAACATTGCCACGTCTTTTTTTCGTTCTCTATAGAGTACTCTGCCAGCGGTCTCTCTACTGGCAAATTATGCCCGAGCTCAGCCGTAGAGGGTAGAAGAAAAAAAAATAAAATAAAAGTGAGCCGCGCCACCGACTTAGACGGTTCAAGCCGGAAACCCCTAGATCTTATAGGCACTAGCAGAGCCACACGATAAACAACTAAGATTATGGTGAACCAAATAAATGAAATTATAGCAAAAATATATTGGATACTTTACTCCTACAATAAATCAAAGTACAATAGAACAATAGAAAACTTATAACAAATATAGTCAAAATCAACAGCCAACAATAAATCGAAGTACTCAGTTCAATAATAAACTTATAAACAAATATAATCAAAATTAACAGCTAACAATAAATAAAAAATTCAAAATTTACAACTTTATAAAAACACCAAAAATTTCAGTAAGAGTAACAGACCTTACCAAGTTACCAAAAAAAACGTATATAAGTCAACTTCTTAATAACACCAAATCAAACGTTCACACAAGGCTGCTAATTTACTCATGTTTTTACCATTTACATAAAGATTTACACTGTTAAAACAATCGAGCTTATTTAAAAATATTTCTTTTTACAATGGCTGTCCTTCAAAATATCAATATTGTAGGATATCTACCAATAAGTATAAAGAAAACATTTTTACTTGGACACAAAGAACTATTGAGAAGATTACTTTAATCAAAGTTCAGCCTTGGCATATTATCCAATGCAATAAATAGTTTTCAACAATGTACCATATTAATAAATTAAAACAAAACTTAATCGTGGTGTCAAAAATAAGTCACGTCATTAAATATTCTAAAATAAATCACTTGTAACCTTTGGGTATACGAATTCACTACTCCTGTGGCCGGTTTGAATATGGAACGGCACCTGCCAATTAACAATGGCTTTCCTCAAATAAATCCCGCATGCAGTTATTTTAACTCGACACCAAAATCCAAAATATCAACAACGAAGGTAAGATAGAATGGTCAAGTTAAAAATTAAGTGGTTTTTTTTAAAATCCAATTAAGATGGCCCAAATACAGCCAGATATGAAAGAAAACCGTAGAGGCTCCGCACACTTGTTAATATCAAATCGCCCCAAAAACTCTCACCAAACCACTCCCAAGACTGTCACCACACGACTGCCACCAAACGACTAACACTCCTTCCCCAAGCCGGATATCAAGAAATGACACGGAATTGACGTCAAACAAGAATCGCGCTCGTCCGTGTTGATAGCCAGCCCCATCTACACAGAAATGCAAACCAAACAATAATATAACCGACAACACACAACAATCAAGGCCAAAAACCAAAGCAAAATCTAATAACAAAAACACCACAGCCATTAACAATCGAATCCTATCACTACAAGGTATGCAACACTATTTACAACGAATGATATATTTAAATCACAACAAAATACGGTAAGCGAAACTATTTACGAGTACCTGAGGAATACAAAACTATCAGAAACCCAATTATAATGGAACTGTAGAAGGGAAAAAATAGACACGTTACAACATAAATCAGCAATAGTAATATTGAAAAAGTGCACAGTTTACATTAAGAGAAAGAACACATTCTTGACGAACATACGCCTGCGCACCGTGCAAATACCCATTTCGCTTTTTTAACATCTATTGAATCAACATATCGTAAGCATAGCGTCAGTGGTTTCGTCAGCAAGAATAGCCAAAACATTGGGCTTTCTGTACTTCGTCAATTATCTTATGTTGAATTATTTCGCTACAAATGTTCATTATGAACTTTACAGTTAAAGTAATGGGTCCGATTTTGCGAATCCCGAATATTGAAATATCTCCACATTTCGAGGTCCCTAGATTCAAATACAATAGTTTTTAAGTTGACGTCTGTGTGTGTATGTACGTATGTGCGTATGTGCGTTCGGAATTATTTTTCGTCTTAAATATCTTAAAATAAACAGATGATATTGATGTGGGACCATTTGCATTCGACGCATAATTAGGTAACTTAGGACTGTATAGATTTTCAGCAAAATCGGTCAAGCTTTTTTTTATGGAGAATATCTTAAAATATACTAATGATATTGAGGTGGGACCATTTGCATTCGACGCATAATTACGTAACTTAGGACTGTATAGATTTTCAGCACAATCGGTCAAGCTATTTTTTTATGGAAAATCAAAAAACTGAAAAAAATGGTAAACTTTCGGAATTATTTTTCGACTCAATTATCTCGAAAACAACAAATGATATTAACGTGGGACCAATTGTATTCGACGCATAATTACGTAACTTAGAACTGATTAGATTTTCAGCAAAATCGGTTAAGCTGTTTTTTTATGGAGAATCAAAAAACTGAAAAAAATGGTAAACTTTCGGAATTATCTTTCGTCTTTATTATCTCGAGAACAAAAAATGATATCAAAGTGGGACCAATTACATTCGACGCATAATTACGCAACTTAGAACTGATTAGATTTTTAGTAAAATCGGTCAAGTTATTTTTTTATGGAACAATAACTTAAAAAAATGGTAAACTTTCGGAATTATTTTTCGTCTCGATTATCTCGAGAACAAAAAATGATATCGACGTGGGATCAATTGCATTCGACGCATAATTACGCAACTTAGAACTGATTATATTAATTATTTAAAAATGGTAAACTACCTGACTTTTGCAATTTATAAATTATACTATTTTTAATACAGAATTTTAAGATCTTTTGAATAATATGATTATTGCATATTAGGAATATATGTATGAAAAATATGATAACAATATTTCATAAAAAAAAATAGTTTTAGAAAACAAAAATTGGAATTTAAGAATTTTAAACTTGTGTCAGTATTGAGAGAATAGCATTAAAGACGCTATAACAGTAAACAACTATTGTTATAATAATCAAGCATTGTTTATAACAATGGAATATGGTTACTAACAAATGATTATTGATCATAATAAAAAAAATAAATTTCAATTATGAAATGATAATAAAAAGTTTAAAAGAATAAACAAAATATTTTTTATGACAATTTTAATTTGTTGTAAACAATTTAAAATAATTTTAATAATAATAATAATTATAACAACAAAACATATGGTATTTTTTCATTTTTTCCAATGTAAAATTAGTCGTGTGGACCTCTCGGGACACACTCAGACCACTGATACGAGGGCGGTTTGATAAGTCAGTGACTTTTTGAATAAAACAAATTTTTTTCCGCAAACAAACATTTTATTTTTCTACATAATCACCTTTTAGCTCGATACATTTAGTCCAGCGTTTTTCTAATTTTTTTATTCCCTCCAAGTAATAGGTTTTTTCAAAGCTCTCAAAATACGCGTTTGTTTCGGTAATGACTTCTTTATTCGACTCAAATCTCTTACCGCCCAGCCATTTCTTTAGGTTTGAAAACAGAAAATAGTCGCAGGGGGCTAAATCTGGAGAATATGCTGGATGGGGTAGCATTTCGTATCCCAATTCGTGGATTTTGGCCATCGTGACTAGACAAGTGTGCACACGTGCATTGTCTTGATGGAACAGCACTTTCTTCTTCTTAGCCAAATGCGGCCGTTTTTGCTTCAAATCAACGTCGAATCTGTTTAAAAGCTTTGAATAATATTCGCCGGTGATCGTTTTACCTTTCTTGAGGTAATCGATGTGAATGACACCGCGTACATCCCAAAAAACTGTGGCCATGACCTTGTTGGCTGACAGACTCTGTTTCGCCTTCTTTGGTCCACGTTCACCCCGAGCAACCCACTGTTTCGATTGTTCCTTTCTCTCTGGCGTGTTTTGATGGATCCATGTTTCATCCACATAACAAAACGGCGCAAAAATTCGACGACTTCCGTTTGGGGACTTCGTCCTTCGTCTTCGCAGAGAGAACGAGCAAGTTTTAAAACACCACGTGGTAAAAATTTAAATCAATATTATTAGATAAAATTAGTTCTTTAAAATGCCATCAACCGGTGAAAAATTCTAAAGATCAAAGAGGTTTTTTAACTGAAACATGATTGTACAAAGTTTACAATATATTATCAAACAAGAAACGTGTAGATGTTTAATTTACTGTATAAACGAAATTCACGGCGATAAAGCCAGGAAATCGAACAGCAAATAGAATATACGAGCCTGCCAACTAGCTATTGAAGACTTAACATCTTAACGCAGCACGGCGAGATTCAGCAGAGGCAGGAACCGACTTCATCTTACAACTTCTTTATCCATCTTCCAGAAACCTCCCTGTTGCTTGCCGTGTCGTCGTCAAATGTAATATTAATGAAATATTTTGAATATTTTAGGGGGAGGGGATTAAACCCCTGAAACCCCCGTTAGGATAGGATGAGTCCTTAGCAACAATTACTTTAAGTCTCTCGTAGATTTCCTTTCACCTTCCAAGAGTTTATTGTATTTCTTAATTCTTCTTCTTCTGGTGCCGTACGCTTTTTATTGTAGCGCGTTGGCGATCACGTGTTCATTGAGTAATGTGAAGCGTGCCATCTTCGGCTCTTCTAAATATCGTGGCGGCATCCGCGATGTTACACCAGTTTCGAATATTGCGAAGCCATGAATGTTGTTTTCGGCCCGGTCCCCTTTTTCCCATAAGTATAGTGTTGAGCAGAATATACCTAGGACCTCTTAAAATATGTCCCAAATAGGATGTTTTTCTTTCTTTTACAATGTTCAGTAGTTGCCGATGTGTTCTTGCTCTTTGTAAGACTTGCTCATTTGATATACGATCTACCCAGGGAATCTTGAGTAACCTTCTCAAGATCCACATTTCAAAGGCCTCGATTCTGTTAAGGGATTTGGCCTTTAGTGACCAGGTTTCTGCTCCGTATAGTAGTATTGGCCATATATAGCACTTGACGACTCGCAGCCGGATATTCAAGGGTATTTCTTGTCGTAGGAGGTAGGTATTGAACCTGACAAATGTGCTTCGAGCGATAGCCACACGTATTTTGACCTCATCATCATTATCCCACTTACCGTTCAGCGTTGTGCCAAGATACTTAAACTTGTTCACTCTCTCGATCTGCATATTATCGATGTAGAGGTGAGCGTTCTCATGAGGCTGCCGACTCACTATCATTAGTTTGGTTTTACTTATATTGACATCGAGACCAAAATCTTTTCCTATGGTGTTTATAACATTTATGGTTGCTTGTAAATCCTCTATGTTATCTGCTAATATAGCTGTGTAATCGGCATAACGCAAATTGTTAATGGGAATGCCGTTCAGCTTGATGCCTCTTGGGTTTCCTTCCAGTGCCAGTTGAAAAATCCTTTCCACGTAGACATTGAACAGCATTGGAGATAGTATGCAACCCTGTCGGACCCCTTTAGCAATAGTTATGTTCTTTGTGTGCTGTGAGTCATGAAGTCGCAGCTTTGCTGTTTGGTTCCAATATAGTTTGTGTATTATTTGTATATCTTTTTCATCAATTCCTGTCTCTCGTAAGATAGGTAGGAGCATATCATGTCGTACGTTGTCAAATGCTTTTTGGTAGTCGATGAAACATATAAATACGTCCTTTCGTTGGTCATAGCATTTCTGTACTAGCAATTGCATGCAGTATAGGGCTTCTCGTGTGCCTAGGCCATTTTTAAAGCCAAACTGGGTTTCGCCAGATTTTTCTTCGCACTTTTGGTATATTCTTTTGTGGATAATTTTCAGGAATGCCTTTAGTGCATGGCTCATAAGGCTGATGAGTCGGTGGTCTTCGCATGTTTTAGCGTTTGGTTTTTTAGGGATTGCGACAAAGGTGGAAGTTAGCCAATCGATTGGGATCTCTCCAGTGTCATATATGTCATTAAAGAGTTTGCATAACCTTTTCTTAATTAAGTTATCTTTTTATCTTTTTTAATACACACTTTCACAAACTCTCAGGAGCATTTTTTCACAGATTTTTCCCATTTGATCGTTAATTGCAGAGCAAAAAATGATTCTACGCGGAAAACTGATGTGGAGTTTTTATTACAAAATACAGAAACCGATTCTATATTATTAATAAAAATTGTCCCGAATATAAAATTTAATTATTTAAAGAATTTTTATGATATTCATAGGGAAATCCATTTGAATTCTAAATAAATTTCAGTAATGGAGTCCCACAATCAAGTACGAGTGGAAGACACCAAAAATAATTGTGTTAACCGCAATTTTGGGTGAAAAATTTCGAGCGAAAATTCTTGAAACCTTCGAAAATAAATTTATAATCATATTGTTCGTGAAACGAAGAAAAATCGTATTAGTAGCTTAGACAGTTTTTATAAAACGACCGCTTTTGAGAAGACGTACTTCTGAAGGAAAATAACACTTTGAGATTGGATGGGACGATGTTGACGTAGAATTTGTAATTATTAAGAAAGGAATTTTTTATTAAAGTTTATTTTTGTCGAGTTTAGGAAATGAAACAGATCAGAGAATCCCTCGATTGGTCATATTCCTGACCAAATATTAGTCAAGATACAATTGATTTAACCTGTAAAAATGTTCTACAAAAAAAAACGAAACAATTGAAATATGTCAAAATATGGGTGTTTTATTTGAAAAAATCAAAATTTCTTAGGTTTAGATGCAGTTAACACACTGTACCTTTTTTGTACAGAACATGCTCGACACTTTAAAAACTACAAGAGCTACTTATATAAGACTAATAACGAAAACGTTTTATAGTCACTAGTAGAATTTAAAAATAATAAATTCTACTGAAGGGTCCTGGAAGCCAGAATAGAAGGGGAAGTTAAAGATGCAGAAGAGCAGAACAGCTTCCGATCTGGAAGATCATGTGTAGGTAATATATTTACTTTCAGACACCTAGCAGAGAAAAAGCTATCGAAAGGAAGGGAGATGCACGTGACATTTATAGATCTGCAAAGGGCGTTTGATACTGTCCCCCTCCAAAAACTCTGAACAGTTATGGAACAAGAAGAAATTAGTCAAAATATATAAACGCCGTGAAAGCACTGTACAAAGACAAGAAAGCTGTCGTCCAGCTCGGATGCGAAACTTCTGCACCTTTCTCGCCAACAAAGGGTGTCAAGCAAGGATGCTGTATCTCCTCCACAGTTTAAAATTTACATTTACGCAGCCTTAAAGCAGTGGATACGGAAATGTAGTCCGATGGGGATATGGGTAGACAACAGCCCCATATACACCATTCTTTTTGCGGACGATCAAGTAGTCATATCAGAATACCAACAAGATATGACGTACATGCTAAACAAACTTGTGGAAGAATATAGTAAATGGGGTTTGGAAGTAAACAGAGAATAGACACAATATATGGTTATAGGTGGAACAGGATAAGCTATAGAACTAGAGAGTGAAATAATAAAAAACGTCAACCAGTATAAATATCTTGGAGTTACTATATGCGAAGATGGGAAGGACGAGGAAGACATATTGAAAAAAGTAGGTAGAGGAAAAAACATGACTAAAGCACTACATCCAATCTTGTGGAATAAGAATTTGACAATTAAAACAAAGAAAAAAATTGTTATAACCATAATTGAACCAGTAATGACATATGAGTCAGAAGTCTGGGTCAAAGACAAAAATGCGTCTCAGAAATGACTTAGTGAAGGAGATGCTGTGGTCTAACCTTATAGGATCATGTTAGAAATTAAAGGATTAGAGAAAAAATGTCAGCAAATGACACCATTATAGATGCAATAAATGAAAAACAATTAAAAAGGTACGGATATCTACGTAGAATGAGCCAAGAGAGGATACCACTGAAGGTTTGGAATTGGACACCAGCAGAAAAAAGTAAAAAAAAAAAGGCCAAGAAAAAGATGGAAATGGGAAGGGAAGGTCTGCAACAAGGCGATTGGAATGATAAGGATATATGGCGTTTGGGATGCGAAAAGCGGCAATAAGCTGCAAATACTATTCTATGCTGCTTTACTTGTTTGGGACACTCTATATAGTCCTAAATATTTTTAAATTAAACACAGTTTGGACACATAATTAAAGGGGACAGATATGAGTTTTCACGGCTTATTTTAGAACGAAAAATTGAAGGCAAAAGAGGTGTTGGTCATAAGAAGTTATTATCTTGGTTGCGCAACATCCGACAGTATAGTTTCCTAAAGATCCCTGTCTCTGGAAAGGCAAATTAAAGGAAATGGCGACCCTACTATACTCCACTCACATGATAAGTGGTATCTATGGTATCTAACTGGTATTTTAAACAAGCATTGATGTCAAGTTAACTTTTATTTATTAGAGCGCCATATCTCCCTTAGCAAGCATTTCTCGCTAAGGTGATTTATGTCCAAACGACGCCAAGAATGCTACTGGACACCCTGTACATTAACCACATCGTCGTTGTTGATTTTATTGTAAAAAACCGACTGGTATTTTTATACTTATTATTTAAGGTAAATGTTCATATTTATGAGCCTTTTATTCAGTTACTTACTAATTGTAAGTTTAAATTGATGTAAAGTAATAATAAGTGAACAACTATAATTCATTTTCATGTTTAAGCATTAACGAATAATTTATTGCACCCTGTTAAACATTTTATTAACCATTTTGCTATTTTTCGTTCTGAAATATTCTCCAGAACACATGTTGTTCCGTATCCAATGTTCAAGCTTCTTCCTTATTATGGCATTAATTTAGTTCGCACAAGGGGTCCGATTCAACGAAGGAAGTCACTTCTCCTTCGGCAGGACTATCAGCAATCTCATTACCTTCTTACCTTATGCCCTGGCATCTATTCATTATGAATAAACACTTTGCTCCCATTTCCGTTTTACATTTTCTGACAGGCTTAAGAAATATTAATATTAAATTTTATAATTACGTATTTAAAGATTTTGATTTTACTGGTTTTGTTAAAATCTTTAAATATAATATTAACAAAAACAAGCATTGCTATTCCCCACAGATGCTAAAAGTGAGACGGAAACGGCATTCGAAAACATCCTCGTATAACTTACTATCTTAATGTTTCTCTTTGAGTGTGTTAATAAAGTAAATTTTAGCAGTTTAAAGTTTTGATTACGGTTAAATTTTTTTTTTTTATGTTCTGGTTCCCACGAAAAGGGATATCCTGTAATGTTCAGAGAACATCGTGGAAACCAAGGGAAAGAAGGTAGGAGTTGGTGTTCTTCTTAAATTTCTGGAGGTTGTATGCCTCGGGGAACACCTCCCTAGGCAATGAGTTCCAAAGCCTCGCAATTCGTTGGATGAATGAGTTTTTGGAAAGTGATGTTCTGCAGGTCTCCAAAGTGACCACGAAGGGGTGTGAAGACTGAACTTGACGGGTTAATCTCGAAGAGACTGCCAAAGGAGGAACGATTGTTGATATTTCAGAAGAGCATCGCCCATGAAAATATCTATAAAATAGAGACAAATCGCCAACTTTTCTACGGTGTTCCAGACAAGTGAGCGAGTTTGTAAGCGAGGCATCACCGACGAGACGAATTGCCCTTTTTTGGACAGAATCCAGTAGCTTCAGGATATGTTTAGGTGCTGCACTCCAAATATGGGAACAGTACTCCAGTACAGGTCGGATCTGTGCCTTATAGATCATAAGCAGCTGACTGGAGGTGAAATAGCTCTTGGCACGAAACAAAAAACCAAGTTTTTGGGATGCACTTTTGGCAATGGACTTCACGTGATTTTCTCAGGAAAGGTTATTGCTGATAGTAATACCAAGCATCGATATGGATGACTTCAGTGGTATGGTTACTCCTGACAAAGTTATGTTAGGCACAGTGAGATCGGCTTTTCTAGAGAAAAGACATGCTTGTGTTTTGTTTGCATTGAATTCTACCAAGTTATTGGATCCCCATTCGAGAATTGTTGGTGAGAAAAGGCATTATTGTTAGCTTTGGTGTAAATACTTGGTGGTTAACCAGTAAAGACATCTAAATAAATTACTGATAAAACATTGTAATGCTACTAAGACAATAACGACAAATATGGTTAGTTGTTTGTCTTGGTAGTGTTCCCTGACACCAAAATATAAAAGTGCTGGAGTAACATTTTACAAGTAAATGTTTTTTACACAAAATTGGTTACAGTTTTTTTTAGACGATGGCTAACTTTTTGTAACAGAAATCGAATGTTTCCACAGACATTCTCATATAATTAAAAAACCTGTCCGAAAACTTTCTTATACATACATACATATAGAGTCACGCCTTTTTCCCGTAGGAGTAGGCAGAGACCACTAACCACACTTGCTACGGTTCTTACACTCATCTTTTGCTTCCTCTTCTATCATCAGTGCTCTCATACATGCTCGTCGGTTGTTAGTACTCTTGACCTGGCCTTTCTTCAAAACAATGTTCATCTTATCGAGATATGTTCGCCGAGGTCGACCTCTACCGACTTGTCCATTCACACGCGCCTTATTAATTTGTTTCGTCAATCTTTCTTCATCCATCCTTTCTACGTGTCTAAACCATCTAAGCATTTCTTTATCTATCTATATAATCACATCTTCTTTTACACCACAGCGTTCTTTTATCTCCCTATTCTTTACCTTATCCAACCGAGTCACTCCGGCTATACTTCTTAGACTACTCATCTCCGCAGCATTAATCCTGTTTTCATGCCTTTTCTGCCAAATCCAACATTCCTTTTTTGACACTTTCTGGCTATTCATATAGCTATGCAGTGCCCCATTTGTTTGTTTTTCAGCCAAACCCAACATTCTTAGCTTGTGATATAAATTTGTGAAATCCACCGAATACATATATTTCCCTGTTTATAGGGTAAATACCAACTCTTTAGTTTTTCAACTTGTTAATATAATAAGGTGTCTCTCAATCAAACTGAATTCATTTTGTAAACTATACAGGTTGATTAATTAGTGTGATAAAGCTCAGTAGCTCTGTTATCATAAAAGATACCAAAAAAAAATTTTTATAAAAATTTTAGGCAGCTTTAAGCTTCACATTTCAAATTTAGTTACAATGTTACAGGGTGTTTCATAACGCAGTGTCAAATCAAAGTTACGTTTTTTTAAATGAAACACCCTGTATTTTACCTTAAAATTAAAATCCGTTTTACCTTTCCATTACATCAATATAAGATTATAATATGTTATACAGGCTGTTTAAAAAGTTATAACCAATTCTCTGTGGAAATCTTAACAAGATTAACGCCCTGTATAATTAAAAGGGAGTATAAAAATAATAATCTATTAAAGCCAAAGTTTTTAAATGATTGTCCAAGTTTATAAACATGAACGAATTTGCGAATATTTATTAAATCGAATACAGGGTAAGTCAAAACTTAATTACATTATTTTCTCAGTAATTTCAAACGGATCACCCTGTATTTTATATCACTGTCGAAGACTACTGTTACCATATTTCTTTTTTTATTGAGCATTCTATACCTAAAGTTATTAGTTTTTAAAATATTTCCATTTTTTTATGCAAATTATTAATTAGGTATCTAAACGTATCAATTGTTAATTGGCCATGATTGATTTGTCAGAAACTGATAATTCACCATTACTGTTTTTTAATTCATGGGTGTGTTACAATCTAAACTAGCAAATATGAATTTTACTCGTGAGAAAATGGTAGATATGATCTGGATATTGGGCGAATGTAATAAAAAAGTAATACTATCAGTAAGAATTTATCATGAAAGATATCCTGAGAGGCGACAACCTACAACAGCAAGTTTCGAAAGATTGAAGGATCGGTTTTTCCTCACCGGTTCAGTTACTTATGAAAAACAAGAAAAAACAAAAACTGCTGTGAAAGAGGAAAACGAAATAAATGTACTTTTGGCAGCACGCTTACCACATTTAATTGCACCAAGAATTAACTGATAAATGATTTTGAGAAGAGAATAGTATTTTGCGAATAGGCATTACAAAAAGTTAATCAACAAAGAGATTTTTTGACTTTGTACTATTCGCAGATGAATCTATATTTCATAAAAATGGTGTTGTTAACAGGCATAACTTTCACTACTATTCGACAACTAATCCATACCACATAATTACATACAGTCAAACTAGATTGTCGCTAAATGTGTATGTATTTAGATTTTTTACTAAATCAGTTACCCATATTATTGGAAGATGTTCCACTTCGTATACGTAAACAAATGAGGTTCTTGCATGACGGTGCTCCGATTCACCATAATGCATTAGTTCAAAGAGAACTTGATGATCAGTTTCTTGGAAAATGAATTAAAAGAGGTGGACCAGTACGGTGGCCACCCAGGTCACCAGAATTCAATAAAATCGACTCATTTTTTTGCGGTTATGTTAAGAACGAAGTGTATCAAACACCTACAACAACAAGGTGTGAAATGAAAGAGAGAATACGAAATTCATTTCGAAATGTTACTGTACAAATGCTTCGTTATGTAAGTAATTCTTTAAATGACCGCTATCAGGTTTGCACAGATGTTTTAAGTAATCATTTCGAACACCTTAATAATAAGACATACTTTATTTTAGTAATAGTTGTCACGTGCCTATTTTTTTCCCATCTACCGTTTCATTATTAATTGTGTCTCTGATAGTCTGGTGCTAGTAAATAGTTTTGCATACCGTATTTTGTTCGTTGTAAATAGTGTTGCATACATAGTAGTGATAGGATTTAATTATTATTGGCTGTGACATTTTTGTTAATTGGAGTGGGAGTCTTTGTTATTAGATTTCGCCTTGATTTTTGGCCTCGATTGTCGTGTGTTGTCAGATATATTATTGTTGGTTTACTTTTCTGTGTGGATGGGCTGGCTATCAACACGGACGAGCGCGATTATGAGTTGGGAACATAGATTTGCAAAGGTTGGCTGACGCGTGTCCCGTGTCATTTTCTGATATCCGGCCTGGGAGTGAGCAGTGGTTATCAGTCGCTTGGTGTCAGTCGTGGAAGTCAGGTGAGAGTTTTTGGAACGATTTGATATTAACACGTGAGCAGAACTTCTACGGTTTTTTCTTTCATATCTGGCTGTATTTGGGCCATCTTAATTGGATTTTGAAGAAAAACCATTTAATTTTTAACTTGACCATTCTGTCGTGCCTTTGTGGTGGATATTTTGGATATTGGGGTCGAGTTAAAATGACCGCGTGCGGGATCTGATGGAGGAAAGCCATTGTTAAGTACCAGGTGCAGTTCCATAATCAATCCGGCCACAGGATTAGTGAATTCGTATACCCACAGGTTACAAGTGATTTATTTTAGAATATTTAAACGACGTGATTTGTTTTTGACACCGCGATTAAGTTATGTTTTAATTTATTAATATGGTACACTGTTGAAAACTATTTATTGCATTGGATAGTATGCCGAGTCTGAACTTTGATTAAAGTAATATTCTCAATAGTTCTTTGTGTCCAAGTAAGAACGTTTATTCATACTTATTTGTAAATATCCTACAATATTGCTATTTTGAAGGACAGCCATCGTAAAAAGTATTTTTTTTAAATAAGTTTGATTGTTTTAACAGTGTAAATCTTTATGTAAATGAAAAAGAAAAAAAAACGTGATTGAATTGGCAGCCGTACGTGAACGTTGAAAAAGTATTGTTAAAAAGTTGACTTGTATACGTTTTTTTTGGTAACCTGATAAGGTTTGTCATTTTTACCTTTGTTTTAATTATTTTATGAAATCGTAAACTTTGGATTTTTGATTTATTGTTGTCTCATAAAGTTGTAAATTTTGAAGTTTCGATTTATTGTTGGCTGTTAATTTTGATTATATGTGTTATAATTTTGTTATTGAGCTGTGTATTTTAATTTATTGTGTGAGTAAAGTATTCAATATATTTTTGCTATAATTTTATTTATTTGGTTCACCATAAGCTTAGTTGTTTATCGTGTGGCTCTGCTAGTGCCTATAAGACCTAGGGGTTTCCGGCTTGAACCGTCTAAGTCGGTGGCGCGGCTCACTTTTATATTTTTTTCTTCTACCCTCTACAGCTGAGCTCGGGCATAATTTGCCAGTAGAGAGACCGCTGGCAGAGTACTCTTTAGAGAACTAAAAGACGTGGCATAGTGTTTTTTAATTTTCCGTGTATTGTTTCTTATTTTTCTCCGAGTGTGATTTTGTTAAACATTATTTTTAATAATTTTTTTTCTGTACTCATTATTAAACTACCGAGTTACCAAACAGTAATTATTAATATTTTTTTGACAAATCAATCATGGCCAACTAACAACTGATACAATTAGATACCTAGTTAATACTTTGCATATAAAAATGGAAATATCTCAAAAACTAATAACTTTAGGTGTAAGGAATGGTCAATAAAAAAAGAAGTATGGTAACAGTAGTCTTCGGCAGTGATATAAAATATAGGGTAATCCATTTAAAATTATTCAGAAATTAATGTACTCAAGTTTCGACTTACACTGTATTAAATTTAATAAATATTCGCAAATTCGTTCGTGTTTATAAACTTTACAAACAATAAAAAACTTTGGCTTTAATAGATTATTATTTTTATACTCTTTTTTAATTATACAGCGCGTTGAACTTGTTAAGATTTCCACATAGAATTGGTTATAACTTTTTAAAGAACCGACAGCCTAACATATTTAGGAGCCTTGATAAATAACCAGGGAAACTGCGAACCTGAAATCAGACGACGCATACAAATGGGACGAACAGCGATGACCAATCTAAAAATAATACTGGAAGAAAGACAAATAGCGCGAAACACAAAGATAAAACTTGTACAAACACTAATATTCGTAGTATACATGTATGGTATAGAAAGCTGGACGAACAAAGAAGCAGACAGGAAAAGAATTGACTTCTTTGAGCTCTGGTGCTGGAGAAGACTACTGTGCATTCCTTGGACAGCACGGTGGACAAATGTATCAGTTATTCAAGAAATAGGCATAAAAGATTGACTGTCAACAATATGCCGACGACGAATTCTCCAATACTATGGGCATATAAACAGAAGACAAGGAGACAACATGGAAAAATTTATGATACAAGAAAAAATAGAAGGCCAGAGGACAAGGGGTCGTTTTCCCACCAGATGGGTAGACCAGATAAAGTAAATTACGGAAAGACCCTTACAAACAACCATTAGAGATGCAGAAGATAGAACAATTTGAAAGCAGATCATCAACAACACAAATTGAAAATCATGGAATCACGACCTCTTAGCTTTGAGAGTACGACTGACAGAGAGAGAGAGACATATTCTTAACGGTCATTTATGACTTTAGTCTTTGCGACTTGCCATAAATAAACTACTCTACTCAACCTCCTCATTCTAAAGTAAAACGAATAAAGAACATCGAGATAGTTGACGCCTTCATATATCTTGGTACTACAATCTCGAGCAAGGGCGGATCCAGCGAGAAGATAAAGAGGAGAAGCGCAATAGCGAAAAAATCCATGACCAAACTAACCAAAGTATGGAAAATCCATCACATACTTATACCTTAACACCAAAATGAGATTGGATCAAAATGCTGAACTTTAAAAGAGACTGATAAACGGAAGATAGATGCTTTCGAAATGTTTTGCTGGTACAGAATGCTAAGAGTGTCCTTCTTCTTCGGGTACCTATCCGTTTTGGATGTTGGCAATAATGTTGGCAATTATAACTTTGTTTGTACAAGCTCTAAATAGTTCTGCTGAGGTTTTCCCAAACCAAGTCCGTAAATTCCTCAACCATGAGATTTTTCTTCTTCCGGGTGTCCTGGACTGAGAACATAAACCAATCCATTATGGACCAACTCAGAATTAAGAAGAGATTGAGCATTGTAGTAGCGGAGAAAATAGCTAAAATATTTGGTCATGTGGTTGTAAGAAATGGTCTTGAGAGACTCACTTTGAAAGGGACAGTCCCTGACAAAATATCAAGAGGAAGGTCGCCCACAAGATACATGGATCTTATAACCGGCCTAACCGGCAAAAACCTCACCCAAGCATTCAAGATGGCAAAAGATAAACAGAAATGGAAAGCCATCACAGAAAACAATACAGGAATTCATGATGCTCGAAACCGAGCCAACGACTATGAAGAAGACTTAACCCCTATTTAGGTCAGCACTTATCATCTGAGATCATGCTCCTTCGTTATCTTTTATTTATGTTTAAAGGTTAAAATATTTAAATTAAAAAAATTTAAACCATGTAACATATAATAAAGAAGTGCCGTTTAGCAACGTGCACGCCTATGTAAGTGAATGAGTTAGAGCTCGAGCAAATAATTGACAGAATTTGATAGATGTGAGATCGCTAAAATGCTTTTGTAATGTTCAATCAACAGTGTTTATCTTTATATTTTCTTTTCGTATTCGATAAATATTTACGTCAAAGAAAAACCTTTGAAAATGCAATTCAAGGTTACCGGGTCTGCGTGGAAATGGAAAACACAAAGCTGTGAAAATTTCACTGGTATCTTTCCATTATTCAATGGTTTTTTATTTTATTTGTGTATTGTTATTTAAAAATTGGACACATTGATTTTTGTTTTCTTTAGAAACAGTTTCACGAATTTAAAGTATTTTATACCGAAGCTGACTGAATAGAGTTATAAAATTATTTTTTAAAGAGGAAAATTAATTACCTTTTTTTTAAGTCAATAAGCCTAAAAAATATTTTTTTAAATGGTAGCAAAGTACTAGTTTAACTGCCGAGAACGGTGGTTCAGAATTCAGCGAAGGTAGTTAATCTGCCACGCTGCTGCTGAGTTGAACATATAAGCATATTTTAAATGTTTTATGGGTAAAAATGAACAGAAATTCAAAAGTTCATTGCATTAAATGAAAGAATTTGGTTTAACGAAACATATTTAACACCATTTTTCTGTATATTTAAAAAAATTGCCTATTTTAACCATTTTTTCTACAAAAGGTTTTTTTCTAAAGTTACGTTTGAACAGAGGAAAACATCAAACGTAATTATTTTAAACATACACATCTACCCTTCACAAAGATTTATTTTTTACTTTATATTAAAGAACGATGCTACAGCGCATTTGGGCTAACCATTCCCGTAAAAGGATTTTATCAGTAAGGTGTCTTTGAAGAAATAAAGACTGAGGGCGTTAAATAAAGGCCATACTGCTCACGTTGTAGCTAGAGCATCCAAATTGTTTTAAAGAAAGGCCAGGTCAAGAGTTTCATCAACCGACGAGCATGTATGAAAGTAGAAGAAGCGAATGGCGTGTGTAAGAACCGTGGTAAGTAAAAAAAATTGCCTCTGACTGAAACAGCAAATGCAGATGCTGATGAATTTTATGAAAAAAAAACATGGGTAAATTTAAAGAAGGTATGGTTAGACTGAAATGCACATGTAAGTAGGAACATAGAGGATGTGTGCAATAGACTGGTAGAATTGGGTCAAATTTTGGGAATAAATATCAAAAACAAATTTAAGAAGTTGAGAATTTAAGAGTTATTGCAATAGACATAAAAGACAAATGCAAAAAGATATGAAAGAAACTATAGATAATATGAGAAAGAAGTTAGGAGTATCAATTAAAATTACAGTATGTGAAATAAATCAGAATGGCGATGAAGATAAAAATGTATTGAAAAATGAGGTTTCAAATGGGGAAAATAACCGAGAGATCATTAAAGAACATACAAGTTGGAAGGAAAAAAATAAGGAACAAAGACAAATATGACAATTTAACACAGTAGTGAACGAAGTACAACAACACAGAAGCGAAAATCAAATATTAAAGAAAAAGAGATTAAATATAAACTTTATGCAAGCAAGTAATGTATTGAAAATAAATACGATTAAAGGTAAAAAAGAATTTGTCGAAAGTCAAGGAAGAATAAAACAAGAGGTTAAAAAAGGATAGGAATAAGAATAATAATAGATTTAGGAATGGTATAAACAAAAGTAAAAAATTAATCATTGTTGGAGACAGATGTAAAAAAAGTTTGATCTGAGTATGAAATAAGATATTGAAATAAGTGACGTGTTTTAAAAAAAAATTAATGTCAAAAAAATAGAGCTGTCTTGTAAAAAATATTAGTATAACTAGGATTTTATAGGATAAGTAAATCCTAAAATAAAAAAAGCTGTTAATAAATAATAAAATTCAAATTTGAAAGTTTTATCTGGTACAAAAGAAGAAAGAAAAAAGAAATAAAGAAAGAAGCATCGATTTGTCGAAAACTCGCGTTCCTTCCAATAAAAGTTTGGATAAATATAAAAAAGGCAGCGGTCGCGAAAAAGTTTTTAGTTTTGAAGTCAAGTATTTGAAGTAATTATAAGGTGTTATACAGTTGTAAATTTTTAAGTAATTTGTAAAATAAAATTTATTGTGTAAAAATATTAGAATAAAACATTGTTTAGTTATTGTACTGAGAGTTTAGAATTACCGAACCCAAGGATTTATTATCGTAACAATAGTTTATATGGCCACAAGGTGCAGTTAATACTGGAACTGTTATACTTGAACAATATATTAAAAACATATGTGTCGTAGGATAAAGATTGTGCATGGCAATTAATTAAAACACGTACTGGTACAATAATGGATATTGAAATATTTAATATTGTGGTACAGCAATATGAGAGAAAATAGCAAAAAATCTGTGCATACATTTTTACGATCCACCTTTTTAAGTAAACCAAAAACATTAAAGATAAGAAATATTTCATCTGAGGATTATAACTGCTGTATGTACCTACATATTTTTAATACATAGGTAAAAGTGGGTCGATTTTATATCAGAAAACAAAATACTCCCCTGGCTATATGCCAACGACAGGCATTGAATTACATCTGATATATAACTGTGTATACTACCCCATCATAAGAAGCAAGATATACAGATGCTTGTTAAGAGTTATTGAATTTATTTGCACGAAAAAACCACCTGTATACTAGTTTTGGAGTGACAAGTCGCCCTTAGGGCGCCAAAGCGTTGGAAGACCCCGCAAGAGATGGAGCGACAACCTTTCTAATAATTGAACGGCAGAGGATACGAAGAAAAACAAGCAAATTGCTTTCATTAAAAAAGGAAGAAGAAGAAGAAAACTTTATGAGCGGATAAGTGCATAAAAGAAAATGTTTAACGTTAAAATTTAATGAATAGCATAAAAAAAAATGTAAAAACTACTCCGGATTTTTAACTAATTCTTAAAATTATTAGCCGTTTAATCGACAAATTCCGTTGCAATAAAACCTTTGAAAAATTCCTTTATAAATATTTTTGGGTTAATTATCCTTTATCCAAACGCTATCGTGTTTTTATTTTATTGTTTGTAGCAATGTTTTGGCAGATAATGGATAAAATGTGGTTTCACTAAATTGGAAAGGGTGTGAGAGCAACATAAAAAACATCGAAATTTTGATTTGAAAAAACGATAGAATTTAAAGAGAGCCGACAGTTGTGGTTTAGTTTTTTTACAGTGTACAGGGTGTGTCAACAATTACTTAAAGTAAGTTTTTTTGCCCAGTAATTAATTTAAATTATTTAGAGCTATAAAAGGTGTCCCAAAAAATCTAAGCAGCATAAAATTGTATTTTTATTTATAAAACACCCTTTTTAATTTTATTTCAACAAAAATAACTTCGCATCAACTGCAATGCGTTCTTAGCAGGGGAGACAAAACATGAAATTGATTATGAATTAGATTTTATAATATATATGATAATGCACATTCTGAAGATCACTGTTGTGGATTGTTTTGATGTTGTCACTTAGATTGTTTAATTTTCTTTCTACACTATATAGTAAGCACTTTACTAAGTGGTGTTTAATTGTAAGTTGGGTAGTACACATATTGGAGACGGCTCCTTTTGTAAAATATCTTAATGAGTTAGGAGAGTATGTCCTAATCGGAGTCGGTTGATAATGACTTGTTTCTCTTTCCCTCGAGGATAGTGTTAAGTTCTCATTGACTTGTTCTTTAATTTCTTTGTGTCCTTTTGTTGTTTCATACTAGGTAGATTGCCAAGTGTTAATTAAGAAATTGAAAATTGATGATACTTTTTTTTGCAGGTGGAGAAAATTCTTCACGAGGGGGTTATGAGTCTAAAAGTTTAAGGTTTATTGTGAGACTCCCCTGACTGTGTCAGGTCTACTCACTAAAAACTCCACCCCTATTTAGGTCAGTCCAGCTATTGCCTACGGTGACATTTGACCTATAGTATCTTGTCTATGTGGCTTTATATCATTGCCACACAATCTGCAGGTTACGTCTCCATTTTGTTGAGATGCTTCTTTACTAGTGCGTGACCGGTCAAGAGCCCCGTAGTGATTCTTAGCTGATTCCTGTTCATTGCCAACAGTTCTGCCGTCCTTTGGTGTCACGGTTCTTTGATGTATTCTTTACCGAGTATGTTTCCCGGTCTACTCTCCCAGTAATTTTGTGTTTTCTCCAATCCAGTCTTTTACAGACACTCTTACTGTACGTTTTGGTACCCCTAGCATCTGCCCTCAGTTTGGAGGAGTTTCTGAACCTCTTCTTGCAAATTCGTCTGCTTTTTCGTTACCAGCAATCCGCTGTTGTCCTGGAACCTTTATCAAAACTTACTTTGCAGGCTAGCACGTCAGTTTTCTTATTTCCCTTGATCTCTACATAAGGTAAACAAAGTTGGTTGAGAACTTCTTTAATTAATAAGAGAATTGGGTACGATGAGTAGAACTGTTTTAGTCCAAAAATTGCTCTAAGGGAATTTGTGAGCATAAATAAAAAACCAGCAAAGGAACTGGCTTGGGTGTTTACTCTTCAAAACCCAAATATGTGCAAATAAACTCATTGGAAAGACATATCTCGGTCTCCCAAGCTGAAGTACATGCCATAAACGCTTGTGCTGTTGAAAATCTTAAACGAGGATAAAATCTCAGACAAGGATATAAAAAAACGATCCTCATTAGATCAGATAGTCAAGCGGCACTCAAAGCTTTGGCATCACAAAGAGTAGACTCAAAAATTTCCCGGAAATGTGCCAGAAACCTACGAACCTTGGCTAACCATAACAAGGTCACCTTGTCGTGGGTGCCAGGGCATAAAGGTATTTCTGGTAACGAAAAAGCAAACAAACTAGCTATACGGGGGTCTGGAACACCATTTATTGAGCCAGAACCAATAATAGGGATACCCAAGGCCAACGTTAAAGCAGCGATCAATGGCTGGATCCATTCTCAGCATCAGCTGAAGTGGATACAGCCAGAGGGAGCTAAAAACAGCAAATTAATGCTGAAATAACCCTCGCCTAGGCAAGCAGGAAAGCTGCTCTCGTTTAGTAGGAAAAAATTTAAAACACTTGTAGGGCTTTTTACCGAACACTGGTCTGAAGGAAACATCTGCACAATATAGGCGTGTTTAACACAGAACCTATATGCAGGTTATATTATAAGAAAGAGGAAACATCCACTCATATTATCTTTAAATGTAAAGCTACCGCCCAATGTAGGCACTACCTGGGTTGTATACAAGACCAAGGAAATGATCCACCTGGGGCAATAGCAGTACATGAGCTTCCATTTCTTGACAGGAGAATTAAAGAAATGTCACTAAACTAAGCCGCTAGAAAGGTAAAAAAAGCAGACAAAAAGCACTCCTATTTACTCATTCATTCATTTCTTAGCAAAGTTTTATTTTATTTATACTTCGTATTAAAACACCTTTTATTTAAGTTGTTTTTTAGATTCTGTATGTGAATATATGATATTTTTGTACAATCATTTAACCTGACGTCCTAAAGTACAAATGTCAATTTATGTGAATTGTTTCACCAATAAAAAAAGTTGGTAGTTATTGGAACTGCAGACAAAAGTAAAAACTTAAAATAACACTAATTTTTTTGTATTTTCAAATTAATTGTAATTAAAATAGGAATTTTATAGTTTATAAATTAAAATCATTAAATAATAAATAACCTGATAAAGTAAGCTGTCAGTTCAAGGTCACTTTTAAACAACAAATAGAAAAAGAAGAAGCTTTGCGTCACCATTTTTTAATATTAGGTATTTTGACTTATGGAGAATAAAGGTAAGGAGAGCAATCTCTGTGTTAAAAGATGTCTCTAAAAGTATATTGAATCACCGGTGGTGTGGGACTGCATGCAGACCCTCACTGCGTTAGTGACTGTAAACAAGGTCACTCTTACATGGGTTCCTGGGCACACAGGAATAAGTGGCAACGAGGTAAACGACGAACTGCCGAGAAACGGGACCCTGGTGTAACCAAAAAGCCAGTTGGTCGGATTGCCAATTACCGAAGCGAAACATGAATTAAAACTAATCCTTGAACAAAAACATATTGCTCAGTGGAATGCAAATACTGGCTGCAGAACATCAAGAGAGCTGATGAAAAAACCTCTTCAGAAGAAGGCTGACGCACTCTTGACGATGGACCGGAGTAGGCTAAGCAGCACGCTTGGCCTTCACACAGGAAACATCGCACTAAGGGCGCACCTCTTTAAACTTAAGCTGGCGGCTAAGAAAAACTGTCAACTATGCGAAGAAGAGGAAGAGAGCATGTCACGTGCCTATTTTTTTCCTTCTACAGTTCCATTATTAATTGTGTCTCTGATAGTCTGGTGCTCGTAAATAGTTTTGCATACCGTATTTTGTTGTAACTTAAGTATATCATTCGTTGTAAATAGTGTTGCATACCTAGTAGGGATAGGATTTAATTATTAATGGCTGTGACATGTTTGTTAATTGGAGTGGGAGTCTTTGTATTAGATTTCGCCTTGATTTTTGGCCTCGATTGTCGTGTGTTGTCAGCTATATTATTGTTTGGTTTGCTTTTCTGTGTGGATGGGCTGGCTAGCAACACGGACGAGCGCGATTATGAGTTTGGAACATAGATTTGCGAAGGTTGGCTGACGCGTGTCCTGTGTCATTTTCTGATATCCGGCCTGGGAGTGAGTAGTTGGAGAGAGTCGCTTGGTGTCAGTCTTGGGAGTCGGTAGTGAGGATTTTAGTGTCGTCGTGTGATTAACAAGTGTGCAAAACCTCTACGGTTTTCTCTTTCATGTCTGGCTGTATTTGGGCCATCTTAATTGGATTTTGAAGAAAAACCACTTAATTTTTAACTTGACCATTCTATCTTACCTTCGTTGTTGATATTTTGGATTTTGGTGTCGAATTAAAATAGCCGCTAGCGGGATTTATTTGAGGGAAGCCATTGTTGATTAGCACGTGCCGTTCCATAACCATCATCCATATCGACGATAAGTTTCAGTGTTATAAAGACTTGCTTGGTGTTTTTAGCAGAAATTATTATGATAATACTTCTTAGTGTTTCTGTTTCTTGGATCATCGATGTAACAGTGACGTCTTAATGAAATATTCAATTGGTTACATAGTATTGAGTTTAATTTTATCAACTTATCAGTTATTATGTGCTTGATCTAAGTGTTTTCAATAGTTTAAAAGTAACAAATTATTTTCATTTAATTTGTACCTGCTCCAAGTTGAATCTGAACGTATACATTACTGAATATACATTATGTAATTATTGTGATGGTTTCAAATTATTATTTTTGTTGCAAGTCCATTTATTTTGTAATTTTTTTTTTAATCCTTTGCTATCAAGAATTCTATCTAAAACCAATTATTTTTGAAATTTTAAATATTGTGAACATTTTTTTTGTTTTTAATTCTCTTTTGTACATCATTAGGTTTTTATTATTGTCTGAAAGATTGTTATAATTAATTTAAATATTATTTTAAGAAAAGTGTATTAAATTCGTTTAATCCACTTTACAAAAATACAGAATTTGTTGTAAAAAAAAAAAAATCAGAACATCATTTTTACTTAATTAATATATTGCAGGAATTGTAAATATAGTTTTATTTATCTAGTTCACCATAATTGTTTGTTGTTCATCGTGTGGCTCTGCTAGTGCCTACAAGACCTAGGGGTTTCCGGCTTGTACCGTCTAAGTCGGTGGCGCGGCTCACTTTTATATTTTTTTCTTCTACCCTCTACGGCTGAGCTCGGGAATAATTTGCCAGTAGAGAGACCGCTGGCAGAGTACTCTTTAGAGAACTTAAAGACGTGGCAAGCAGCATACACATTCTGCGTCACTGCCCGATGCTAGCAGTGTACCTGTACAGGTATCTAACCTGGGGCCGCATGATAATGGATCCAAGTGATCTAAATGAAACAGGGCCAACAGAAATCCTGCGGTTCACCAAAACCAGCCGACTGGAATTCTGATGCCCTGAAGACACAGTGGTAGTTACAGAGGATCAAAAGATCTAGGTGACATGGGTGCCTATACCAATGGCCCAACTGCAATATTATAATGTAATGTAATATTGAATTAACTGTTTTTAAAAAAAATTCTTAAAGTTTTAAGAAAAAGGACAAAAGATGTTGTACATTTACTTCAATAATAAATATCCTATTAAAAGTGGGCTGTCAGCTCGAGGCCACTTTTTGACATACAGATAGAAGAAGAACAAGTCGTGACGTCACCCATCTGTCGATCTGACGTCAGGTGACATAAATAAAAACATTCGATTGATCGATTATTTTATTATAACAGCAAGTAATTTTCTGTAAAATACCATAAATTAATATTGGCAACGATTAAATCAAAATAGGTGCAGGTCAAAGTAATAATCTCTTTTTTAAAATAAATTTACTAACAATGCAAAATTAATTAATAAATTGGTATTGTTAAAACAAATTAGGTATCTAATTCTGAACGTGAAAAAGTCGTTGTATTTTATTTATAACGGTGAGCATTAATAATGCAGCTGACGCAATTAATTAATAACGTTTCCTATAGAGGTTTTACAGATTTTATTTTACCGTACTTTACTTACTTTGAATGTTTTTAATTTGTTTGGGAGGAAATTCAAGTAAATGACGGATTTTTAAAAATTAACAGCGTCTTATTTAAATTATAAAGGATCCTGGCGAAGATTAAAGTCGATCCTGTTTTTTGTTTTGAAGATAAGAAATGTCAAAGTAACTGGTTGCGACAAATTATCACGAATTAATAAATAAATGAATGAGTAAATGGGAGTTCTGGAAAAGGTCTAATTTTTCTTTAGGCACTGCAGCATAGTCTGATTTTTGTACCTTTCCAGCTTCCAAGTTTAGTCACACTACTTTAATTCTCCTGTTAAGGAGTAGAAGCTCATGTATTGCTATTGCTCCAGGTGGGTCACTCCCTTGGTCTTGTATACACCCCAGGTAGTGCCTCCACTGGGCGGTGGCTTCGCATTCGAAGATTATACGAGTGGCTGTTTCCTCCTCCTCAATAAATAATCTGCCTATAGGTTCTGTGTCAGACACGTCTATATTGTGCAGATGTTTCCTCAAAGACCACTGTCCGGTACAAAGACTAACAACTGTTCTAAGTTTTTCCCTACTTAGCAAGAGCAGCTTCCCTGCCTGCCTAGGCGAGGGTTATTTCAGCATTAATTTGCTGTTCCTAGCTCCCTCTGGCTGTACTCACTTCAGACTGAGAAGACGCGACATTGATCTCAATAACCAAGAATAACGATAATGGGGACGATTTATTAAAGAAAGAGACCTGTCAAAGTTCCCCACTTTATTCCCAACAAAGAGGATGTCAAGTGCCGATTTTAACCGAATCGGTTACCACCCAACCACACCATTACTTTTTCTACCACCTAACCACACCTTTACTTCTTTAACGTGATTACACATTCTCGCTGAAGAATATACGTGCGAACTTATTTGTTTATTGTCAAGCAGGGTCATTCGGCAATCGTCGTGTATTTTATCTGTACGAAAATTTGCAAGGAACTTTATAAAAGACTAGCTGTTTTACTCTCTTGTAGAGAGAATCTAGAGAAGCAAGAGAATCCGAAAATGTAGATTTAAAAATGAAAGATTGAAAACAAAAACGATAACAAACACACAATATAATAGATGCCTAACGGTAGACGGTAGAGAACAATAAAAGTATGAAAGTATTGAGTACGAGAAATCATAAAGCTGAAAGATAAAAATGGGAAAATAGAATCAAACAGGGAAAAGATGCTAAACAAACATAGTTGAAGAATTCTATCAAACCTTATACAAAAACAAACTAAAGCTAGAACCAGATGAACACGCATCTCTAAAAATTACAAACCAAGGATCTGAGGACATCCCCGAAATCTCTAAGGAAGAAATTATTCACGCCTTGAAGAAAATGAAAAACAATAGAGCACCTGGCAATGATGGAATAGTGATAGAATCCATAAAAAATGGAGGTCCTGCCCTTATTGAGGCAATAGAAAAATTGTTCAATTTATGCCTTCAAAATCAAACCATCCCGAACCAATGGAACAATTCTGTTACTATCCTAATTCATAAAAAGGGCGATATGACAGACCTGGATAACTATAGACCCATTAGCCTTCTCAACCACCTGTACAAACTCTACACCCGTATAATCACCAACAGGCTAGAGAATAAACTGGATTTCTACCAACCTAGAGAACAAGCAGGGCTCCGCTCTGGCTACGGGACTAACGATCATCTGCAATGCATAAAAACCCTCATCGAGAAAACAGTAGAATACAACAAACCGCTTACCCTAATCTTTGTGGACTTTTACAAAGCCTTTGACACCGTTGAATTAGTTTCAATATTACGAGCAATAAAAGAATGCAGAATAGATGGAAGATACTCTAACATTATATACAATATCTACAAAAACGCAACAACAACAATTGACCTGCATACATCGTCAAGGGAAATAAAAATAAAAAGAGGAATCAGGCAGGGCGATACGTTATCTCCAAAACTATTCACTGCGGTCCTGGAACATGTTTTCAAAACTCTGAATTGGGAAAATAAGGGAATTATGATAGATAGGGAAAGACTGAGCCATCTAAGATTTGCGGATGACATAGTTCTAATGGCAGATGACATGCAGGAAGCCAGGGAAATGCTAAAAGATCTACAACGGGCAACACAAAGAGCAGGTTTGGAAATAAATTATAACAAAACAAAAATGTTAACCAACCTAGTACCAAGCGAACCTGTAGAAATAGAAAACAAAATCATCGAAATCACAGAAAAATACACCTACCTTGGCCATGAAATCCGGATCGGCAGGGACAACCAGACGTGCGAACTGTCCAGACGAATATCTCTGGGATGGGCAGCGTACGGAAAGCTTAGGGACATATTTAAATCAGAAATTCCCGTAAGTATGAAAAGGAAGACCTTCAATCAGTGTGTTCTCCCAGTTATGACATACGGGGCTGAAACCCTAACCTTAACAAAAACAATAGTTAAAAAACTACAAGTAGCGCAACGGAAAATGGAGAGATCCATGTTAGGACTTTCCCTTAACGACCGAGTCAGAAACGAGGATATAAGGAGAAAAACGGGGGTAGAGGACATAATAGAGAGAATTACAAAGCAGAAATGGAGATGGGCAGGACACGTGGCTAGAATGAAGGACGGAAGGTGGACAAAGAAAGTTCTGGAGTGGCGACCGAGATCGGATAAGCGAAGCAGGGGTAGACCACCGACACGATGGACAGATGACCTCAAAAGGATAACCACGAACTGGATCGCAGAGGCGCAAAATAGGGAAAGATGGAAATATTTCGAGGAGGCCTACGTTCAGCAATGGACAAGAGAATAAGGCTGAATGATGATGATGAACGGTAGACGGCACGAAAATAAATGCGGTCAACGAGTACGTCTACTTGGAACAGATAATAAAAATAAACAAGAAAAATCAAACAGTGGAAATAAGAAAAATAGTCAGATTAGCCTGGGCAGGATTTGGTAAACTAAAATGGGTCCTAAAAAACCAGAAAATTCAACAATACTTGAAAACAAAACCAAAGAAACACGGCAGAATAAGTAGAAATAAACAAACTCGCCAGGAGAAAAACCAGAGAGGACCTAAGAGTACACAATGAAAACGAAATCGAGAAAGTAATTAAAAGAAATAGGGGCCTAAAATGTTTGCGGCCGAATTTAGGGAAGCCAGTACTAATTTCATTGACACATGAAACAGGAAGGGACATAAGAGGTACTGATGAGATAGCAGAAGAAGTAGGAAGGTTTTATAAAGAACTGTATACCCTAAAGAAGAAGACAGACGTTAAGACACAAGAATATATCAAGAAAATAATCACGAATGTTAACTCAGAAACAATGCCGAAAATAAAAAACTACGAAATAGAGGTCGCATTGTCACAGCTAAAGAATAATAAGGCACCAGGTCCAAATGGAATCCTTGCTGAAATGCTAAGAGAGAGAAAAGAAGAACTCACTGGAACACTAAGGAATTCGTTTTAATCAGTGCCTACATAAAGGAGAAATACCCGAAGAATGGAATTAAAGTATTACAATCTTGTTATTTAAAAAAGGATTTAAAAAATTACAGACACATCTCATTACTTTCTCAAACCTATAAACTTTTCATAAGTATTATTAACAACAGAATAACACACAAAATGGATTCATACCAACCAACAGAACAGGCAGGATTCCGAAAAGGATATAGCACCACTGACCACCTCTTAACAATTAGAACATTAATAGAGAAAGCTAACGAACATCACCTATATCTGCACTTAGCCTTCGTCGATTACAAAAAAGCCTTTGATAGTTTTGAAATGTGGACAATAGAAAGAGCTTTAAACAACTGTAGAATAGACTCCAGATATAGAATGCTAATGCATAATATTTACAAAAATGCAACAATGATAATACAACTGAAAAAAACCACAAAACCTATACCAATTAAGAGAGGAGAGCGACAGGGAGATTATATTTCCCCTTAACTATTTACATTAGCACTGGAGGATGTCTTCAGAGCAATGGACTGGACAAACATGAGACTAAACATAAATTACTATATACAAATTTTTTTTTACGAAGATATTAGTAGTTTGCTAAAAATAATCCATAGTCTGAATAACTTGGAGGCCTAAAAATACAGAAAACTTCAAATTTATTCTTAAACTATAAGTATAAATATCCAACACAAAGTACAAATTAAAAGAAAATACTATACGAGTTATTCAGTTTTCGTTGACTTAAATTATTTATGTTTTTTATTGTTAGTATAATTTAAATGTTTCCTATCAAATACTTTCTCCATTAAATAATCACTTAAACATCTTATATTCCGCGCATTAATTAAAGTTGAACTACGCACTTCTATTGCGCCCTCACGTAGCAGAGAAACGAAGCATTTATTCATTTAAGAAATACGCACATTTGCAATATTTGCCTATTTAGCTACCGCCGCCGCCAAGCACCGCCGCTTCTACAAAATATAGTGTTAACATCCGCCAATCACCGCCGCTGCTACAAAATATGGTCTTAACACCCGGGAAACAACGCCGTCTGGCGGTGCATAGAGGTGTGTTGGTTCCTACACTTATGTATGGTAGTGAATGTTGGGTTTGGCAGAAGAAGCATGAAAATTGGATTAATGCTGCGGACATGAGTGGTCTGAGAAGTATAGCCGGAGTGACTCGGTTGGATAAAGTTAAGAATAGTGAGATAAGAAAACGCTGTGGTGTAAAAGAAGATGTGATCACAAAGATAGATAGAGGAATGCTTAGAGGGTTTGGACACGTAGAAAGGATGGATGAAGGAAGATTAACGAAACAAATTTATAAGGCGAGTGTGAATGGGCAAATCGGTAGAGGTCGACCTCGGAGAACATATCTCGATCAGATCAACATTGTTTTGCAGAAAGGCCAGGTCAAGAGTACCAACAACCGAAGAGCATGTATGAGAGCACTGATGAAAGTAAAGGAAGCAAAAGATGTGTGTACGAACCGTAGCAAGTGGAAGGAAGTGGTCTCTGCCTACCCCTATGGGAAAAAGGCGTTACTTTATGTATGTATGGAATATCTTAAGAAATAATTTTGCACCACATTTTGGTAAGTGCATGTTCAATTTAAGTTTCTTCGTGCCAAAATACCGCATTACTTTGGTACTTTAAGCCGACATAACTTGTAAAAATTCAGGATTAATTTTTCCAAAGAGGATTCACAAAAAACTTAAGTAATAGTTTACCTGGTAAGCTATAGTTTATCTAATTTGTAATGTAACTTTTTTTATTTTATTTGGAAACCGTTTTTATGATATCTTCTTTGGTAAACGGACTCTAAAACTGTGTTTATACGGTTACTTCATCTTTCGGTCGGACCCTTCAAGCATTTTCTCGAGATTTATTGCCGGCAATACACCCGCGTTTAGGCAAACGTTAAACCCAGCTTTTTGGGTGATAAATTTACGATACTAGGCAAATTTATACTAATTGCTTTTGCTGTTAATTGCTAGAAAAATTTAAATCCAAACATAAAAGTAACGTTCAAAAAGTGTCTTCGACTTTTGTAAGTAGCATACGTAAACAGTATTGTTCAGTTTCCGCGCAAATTTAAATACGGATTTATTTTTATGCCATATCATCGACATCGAGGGTGATCTGAAAAGTTTAAAGATGGCAGCACTCGTCAATAAAAACTAGGTGTTCGCGCCTTTCTAAAATAAATCGGTGCGGCGCTCATGTATTAAAATTGGTTAACTGTTAATACCGCATTCTTAAGAGAGACAATTCGCATTTCTTAACTTTGATGGTTATTTTTACATTTACGCTAATTTCTGTTTGTTAAACCGCTAATTTTTCCATTTAATTAACACGCTACGACACTCCTACATGGGTTCCTGGGCATACAGGGATAAACGGCAACAAGGTAGCCGATGAACTGCAAGAAACGGGACCCTGGTGGAACCAAGAAGCCACTTGGTCGGATTGACAATTGCCGAAACAAAACATTTATTGAAACTAATCCTTGAACAAGAACAAATTGCTCAGTAGAATGCAAATACTGGCTGCAGAACATCAAAACAGCTGATGAAAAGACCTCTCCAGAAGAGGACTAACGCACTCTGGACGATGGACCGGAGTAAACTAAACAGCACGCTTGGCCTGCTCGCAGGACACATCGCACTAATGGCGCACCTCTTCAAACTTAAGCTGGCGGCCGAGAAAAACTGCCGACTATGCGGAGAGGAGGAGAAGAGCAGTATACACATTCTGTGTCACTGCCCGATGCTAGCGGGGTACAGGTATCAAACCTGGGGCCGTATGATTATGGATCCAAGCGATCTAAAAGAGACACGTCAACAGAAATCCTGAGGTTTGCCAAAATTAGCGGACTAGAATTATGATGCCCTGAAGACACAGCGGTAGTCACAGAGAATCAAAAGATCTAGGTGACATAGGTTCCGATACCAAAGGCCCAACCGCAAGATTGTAATGTAATGTAACACGCTACGTTGGGTATAAAATTCCATTCTTACAAGTGCCAGTTAAATCGCGACACTACCTCAAAGTGTAATCGCATAAATACGCTGTGTTTATTTGAAAAGAACCCACCCTTAATATTTCAGAACATACATACATAATGTAGTCACGCCTTTTTCCTGTAAAAGTAGGCAGAGACCAGTTCCTTTCACTTGCTACGGTTCTTATACACATCTTTTGCTTCCTCCTCTTTCATCAGTGCTCTCATACATGCTCGTCGGTTGTTGGTGCTCTTGACCTGGCCTTTCTTCAAAACAATGTTGATCTGATCGAGATATACTATTAAAAATTGCCATTATTAGTATCAAGTTCATAATTTATGGGGTCGCTGAATTTAATAGTGACATTCCTAATTTTGTTAGCACCTATACGAAAGGGGTTAGCACCTATACGAAAGGGGTTAGCACCTATACGAAAGGGGTTAGCACCTATACGAAAGGGGTGAAAAGCGATGAAATATAATAACTATAAAAAACGGCTGATATTAGTGTCAAAGTCATAGTTTTTACGTCGCCGACTTTGATAGTAACATTCCCAGTTATGTAAGCACCCATACAAAAGGGGTGGGAAGGGAATGAAACATAAAAACTATTAAAAAAGCCGATTTAGTGTCGAATTCATTATTTTCGGGGTCGAGTATAAAAGTGACATACCCAAAGCAGGCAAGCTAACTTATAAAACTTATGAGACTGTGAGACCCAACAAATATGATATATTTAGAACCATCTTGGTGTCCTCTAGCCATTGTTGACGGTTTTATGTTTCCCAATGGAATACCCAGTATAAGAAAAATATGCACTTAAACAATAAAATGTTTAGCGACATTTTTTAATTTTTTTTAACCATTGAAAAGAAATGCAACGTTAAAGAAATCGCGCCTTAAAATTGTAACAAGGCGCCCGATTTGTTAGAGAAATTAGAGTGCACAAAGAGCTTAGAGTTTCTATTAAATGAGATTGTATGTGCTAAGACACCTCTTTACGACCGGCAACAGCAAAATGTACCGAGCTAGACTAATTTTAAACGGGTATTAATGCAGATCAATCCAGTCTAGGGATCGCTCCTCGGGGATTATGCCTACCGGTGTCATCGCCTCGCCACGCAACGCCACCATTTCTTGAAAGGGAGAGAAATTCCAAACAGGACCGCACCTTTCACGTCGGCCCTTTAGTATCGGCACCGCTTCTTAACACGCAAAACAAACATTTCTACAGTATATTGTCATTCCCTTCCACATTAATGGACTTTTAAGCCAGATTAATTAAACTCGCAAAATTTCATTGCATTCAGATTCAGTGATATTGTACCAAATTTTTTATTATTTTGTTTAATAAAATTTTAAAGAATAATATAAGACGAATAAAATTAGTTTACCGCGCGCTTTTTTTAAATAGTTGGAACAAACTTATTGTGTCTAGTTAATTTCGTAGCCTAAAGGAAACTTATTTGTCATTAATTTGTTCATAAAAAATTATTAAAAAAGGTTTATAAAAAAATATAAATAATAGCTGATATTTATTTTACAATTATTGACTCGAACACAGTACTAGTATTTTAGTAATAAGTTGATAACATTCACTACAAAGAAAGAGTATGTAATTTATTTTTCATTAGTTTACTAATGCATTATTAAAATGCTGCAACTCAGAAATTAAAAAAGAAACTGTTCCTTTTAACAAGTGTAATAAGTTTTGTCGATATTAATATACAGGGAGTTGAATTTTTTGTAATAAAAAAGTTCTAACTGTAACAAAAAAATGTTAAGGCCACTGGTTCCCAAAGTTTACAAAAAGGAACATGTTTATTTTTGGTGGTCTTTTGAACTTAGACAAATATTGTGTTATTTGCTTTCATTTGTGGTTCAGTTTTAAATTTTGTCTTTTTTCAACGATTAAATGGTGATTTCTTCTAGAAAAATGAATTTTTAGATCTTTTAGAAATTATGTCTCTTACAACACTGCCTAATATTGAAATTTTTTTTTTTTATGAAAATAGTCGCAAAAAGGGTAGACCTATCGTGTGGGCCGCGGACGGCCCGCACTGCGACTATTAGAAGGGGAAGGGATTATAGAAAAGAAATGATTGTGGACACGCTTTTTAAAAAGTTGTAGGTCATAGTTCTCTGGAAAAACTGATTTTGGAAGCTTATTTCATTCCGTAGCAGACCTGTAAAAGAAGGATTCTTGATGAAGATTGGTCCTAGTAGTGTCAATCTTGAGAGTAAATGGGTGAGACTGATCAGCGTGCCGAGTTTTTCGGCCGAATGTGGCCAACGGTGGTACAAGATTTTTTATTTCTCTGGAGCATCTGCCATGGAAATATCTGTAGAGCAATGACTGGTCTGCAACTCTTCTTCTATGTTCTAGAGGGTGAAGGGAATCTGTGAGAGTTGAGCTGTTTATCAAGCGAATGGCTCTTTTCTGAGGCTCTTTTCTGAATGGAATCTAGAAGACGAAGAGAATGCCTTGGTGCTGAACCCCAAATGTGCGAGCAATACTCCAGTAGAGGTCGGATTTGAGCCTTGTACGTCGTCAACAGTTGATCAGGAGTAAAAAACTTTCTGGCTTTCCACAGAAAACCTAGCCTCTGGCTTGCCGACTTTGCGATGTTAGCAACATGGTCATGCCAAGACATATTATTGGACACCGTTTCGGACTCAAAAATATCTCATTCTTATGTATTTTTATATTGCGTATATTCTGTATTATCAGTTTGTGGGAAATTTGTTTTTAGGTATTGGTCATGTGTCAAACAAGTTAATTATTTATGTCCATCAAATAATGATTAATTTTTTAATTATTGACGTTAAATAATTGCAAAAGAATGTGTGAAATAAGTAAATAAGAATTTTCAAATCGTGCTGCTAAAAAGTAAGAGGAATTTTAAGTGTTTAATCGAGATAAAAACTTGTTATACAATATACTCTTGAAGTGGCCACTAACAAATATTTACCACACATTTTCCTTAAAAAAAGTATATTCCAAACGTTGCTGCGATAAAATTTCCATCAGTATAGTGATTATGTCTTGTTTTCAATGATCTGTTGGCAACTGGATACTTAAGTTTTACCGATCTTGTAAACCTGACAGGTAATATTATTCATACTATTAAATGATGGTGAAGACTGCCTTAAGCATTATTTTGGCATAAAGGTAGTGGACCAGGATAAGTCATTGGCCCCACATATACGTCGCAACTCATATTCAGCCATATTTCGAGAATGGTTGCAAGGTATAAAACGATCAACAGCTTTTGCTGTGCCTATGGTTTGGCGCGAGCCTACAAACCATATATACGACTGTTATTTTTGCTTGACTCCGCCTATAAAAGCAGGATTGACAATAAAAAAAATAGGAATAGTGAATACGCGAATCTTTCATCTGTCATTCTACCTACTCCACATTTAAATAGTTTACCAGTTCTTACTGCAGCACAAATTTATGAGTTGAAAGTAGAAAATGAAGAAATTGTGAAAAAAAAAGAATTCAACATTCCTTTAACATCCCATGATCCTGATTTAAAAAAAAGAAAAATCAACCACATACACCGAGCCAAACGGAGTTAGGTAATCTTATTTAAAATCTTGTTTTGACACAGAAAAAGGAGAATCTGCAAAATGATAAGATATTTCCGTAATTAAACGGAGATATTAGGGAAGCTGAAATGAAGCAATGCTTGCAGATTACTGCTGGTTTAAGTGTAGGGATACTCCAGAGGTCACTTACACGAGAAAAGCCAAAAAACAGCGATCTCATTAACTTGACACTGATTCTTCGAAGATTCAATCACCTGCTGAGTATTCTTTTAACAATTTTAAATATAAATATCACTTAAAAAGGGAACAATTACATTTTAAACGTTGTTATTAACATTATTATTAATATTTAGCATTTTTTTTTAAAACGAAAATCTTTAATTTGTTATATCACAAAAACTAAATCTAACTTTTTTTTTGTCATATTAGTTTTTTCAAACCAAAATTAATAAGATTTGACTTATACAGTGAAGGAAACATTCAATTTAATTTTTTGTGGGCAGTGTAATAAGAAGGCGTATGTAATATATCGTCGGTGAGACTGCAAAACCGCGTAACAGCACTCTGCAATACCGTGTATCTACAAAAGTCGCAAAATTGAGATTTGGCGCCAGTTCAAAATGTTTATTGGCTCCTAGTAGAACTCACGCGATTGCAATTAGCCAAAAGGGAACGTCTATTTAGCCGTCAAAACAATTCCGCGTATCAGTAGTTGGCGTTACGGTTGGTAAGTGTTTGGCAGCAAAGCCGCGTATTTACCGAATGCTAGAAAAAGTCTTGATTCGAGTGGCGCGTGTTTTTGATTTATTGTTATTTATTTGTGAATATTTCTTAAAATCTAAAAGAGATATTGGTAATTTTACGTCACATTCGTATAAAATAATAGTTATAGAAATCACGAATACGTTTAGTTAAAACAATGTTTAATAATAGCCAAGATAATCAGTTTTTTCTTCCTCCTGTAAATATGCAAAAATGTAGATACGCGGTATTGCAGAGTGCTGTGGCCCCCAAGATCACCCGAACACAATGCTCTGGATTTTAGTGTCTGGGGATATTTAAAATCATCGTTTACACAACCCCGATTATAAACTTACAGGATTTTTAAAACTACCTTGTAAAAGGCTGTAATATTATTTGTTACACTTTTGGCTGTTTTTGAAACCTTAAACTAATTTTAGCTAAAGAAAATGATAAGAAAACGATGACCGCCTACGCAGGAATCTGCACAGCACTTTTAGAGGAAAAAGCTAGAGGTGCACATTTTGAAGATCTGCTCTGAAACGTAATATTTTTATGGTATTTAATAATTATTAAAATGTTATTACAATTATAGGTTATTTTTCGGGGTGGATAGTGGGTTTAGGACGAAAGAAAATAAACTTCTCATTCTTCTTAAATCGCCGACGTTTCGATCTTTTTTAAGGCTACACATACGGAAAAAAAACTCTATAATAGGTAAGATTAATGAACATTATCAGTAGACTTATTCTTATGTTTAATCAATTGACTATTTACGCATAAGATATTAATAAAAAAACAAATTCAGTTTAGTCACATATTAGTCCCTTAGATTCAACAAAAAAATCAACCCTATATTTCAATAACGACAAATTTTATCACACAATTTTAATCAGAACTTTTAGAATAAATCGATTACAAGAATATTTAAGATTTTATTGGAAACACCCTGTATAATAGGAACATTTTGATATTTTTTAGCTAAATTTTAAATTACACAACAAACGGAACTTTTTATAAAGAGCTTTTTTTTAAAAATTATTAATAGTTTCCTATATGCTGCGTACTTAAATAGGAAAAAGCATTTACGTACGTGTAATGAACGATATTTTTTATTATATCTACCTGAAATCCATAAATTGTAAAGATATTATCACTAAAAATATCAAAAAATTGTCAAAAAACAAGTGTTATTTTACCCGTTGCTAAAAAAATATACATAAAAAAAATCCCCTTCTACTAAATTTCATATTAGTTAACGACAGCATTGACCTTATTTTTTATTAATAAATGAAAATTTTGCACTGAGAATTCGCAAAATTTTGATGTTGTGCTTTTAAACATGAGTGGGGTCCTGCCCTGTTCGCTTTCGATTTCAGGAAGCTACTTACATTAATTTGGATATTCGGGCGAGATTGACTTACTTTTGATGAGTAAATCCGCAGGTAGCTCGGATCATTTACTTCTTAACACTGCGAAAAGAGGGTACCCACCTACAAACTGTCTTATGAATATCAGAGGAAAATATTATAGTTCCTATAAAGTGCTCTGGTAAACGCCAAATGGGTTCTTCGTTTTCACATAAAAGACTCGCATCTTTTGATTTATGGATTAATAAAATTTTAATTAACTTAATATAGTTGTGGCAGGATCGTCGCTATACCAGATAACTATACCAGATAAATTAAGATAGGCCCGCACTGCGACTATTTGAAGGGGAAGGAATTACAGAAAGAAGATAATTGTGGACCCACTTTTTGAAAAGTTGCAGGTCATAGTTCTCTGAAAAAACTTATTTTAAAAGCTTGTTCCATTCTGTAGCAGCCCTGTAAAAGAAGGATTCTGGATGGAGATTGGTCCTTGTAGTATCAATCTTCTATGTTCTAGTAGGTGAAGGGTATTTGTGAGAGTTGAGCTGTTTATCAACCGAATGGGCTTTTCCTAAATGGAATCTAAAAGACGAAGGGAATGCCTTGATGCTGAACCCCAAATGTGCGAGCAATACTCCAGTAGAGATCGGATTTGAGCCTTGTATGTCGTCAACAGTTGATTAGGAGTAAAAAACTTTCTAGCTTTCCACAGAAAACCTAGCCTCTGGCTTGCTGACTTTGCGATGTTACAACATGGTCATGCCAAGACATATTATTAGACACCTGCACTGCCAAGAAGAGGACAAAAGATTTCGTTTAATTAGTATTTTGACTAGAGACGTGTTTAAACGATACGTCATTTATCATCGCCGGCAGATAGGATGGGCAAAACTGAGAGTAATAGTAACCGCTTCTACAAGAACTTCGCTCAAACTGCAGAACATTTGCTTTGCGAATGCCCAGCGCTTTTCTGCAAGAGGCTGAAGTTCCTGGAAGGAGCCTTCTTAAAGCCCACCGATGTCAGAAACTTGGCTCCCAGGAAACTGATAAACTTTGTACGAAGTCTTGGAATCCCGGACCTTGAATGGATTAAGGGTAATGCACGCAAGATAGGATAGGTCAAGGTGCTAGAGATGCTGCATTGCCTTTACGACCCCCCCCCCCTCACAAGCTACAATCTACTATCAAATATTTTGAGTCAACGTGCAGTTCTCACTTATAACAACCCTTTCGATTAAACTAATATTGGACACTTTTATTCATTCAGTTGGTAACAATTTTCATGACATTTGGTTTAAGCGGGATGGTGCATCACCACGCTTTGATGTTGATGTTAGAAATTACTCAAATAAAGTTTACCAAGACAGATGTAATGGAAGAAGGAGAACAACTGAGTGGCCAGCCCGATCTCCCGATTTATCGCCATTAGACTATTTTCTCTGGGGAGATCTAAAAAACATCGTGTACAAGACAAAACCTAATAATCGGGATGAACTGAGAAATAAAATCTGATATCAGCCCGTCAAATAACAAATCAGCAATTGCATAATACCACACCAGCTTTTTATAATAGACTTGAATACTGTCAAATAGAAGAAGAAGATAATTTAAACGTCTAATTAAATGAGATTAATAAGTTATTTGTTCCTGTTAGTTATTTCGGCGATAAAAACGTTCCCGTAAAATCTTTTTCTCAATAAGGTTAAAATTATGCGGTTTTTACGATTGTATTTAAATTTAATGGATTATGAAAAACTGAAAATATATATATATATATATATATATATATATATATATATATATATATATATATATATATATATATATATAGGGTGTACTTAAGTTATTTTGTGGTAACGGTGCACCCTGAATACTTCTAATCGACTTTTGCAGATATCCTGAATTATTTATTTTACATTTTTTTTTGTAAACCCAACAGAAATCAAAATATTAGTTAGTTACGTTACTTTATGTACACACTGTATAAAAGCTGTATTTTTTTTTTCGTTAAACATTTTTGCCATCTTTATTAGATAATAAATATAACGTTGAATGCCTTTAAAAGTAATATTAATTAGTCGTTAATTTAATGTGCCTTCATCGAAAGATGATTTAATTACATCAATTATTACGTCATTTTTCCGTAAAATCGACACAAATTATTCGAGGAAAGAAACAGTAATAAAACAAAAGCAAACAGAAAAATTCCATGCGGAGGTTTTACGAACCAAAAGCGTACGACAGAAAATTAATGACCTTATTCGTGAATTTCTGCTACTGAATTTTAAACAATGTTCGTCAACGACAACGAAGCACGCGTACGTATTTTGGGGCAAAAGGCACTCGGTCGAGTGGTCAAAGTACAAAGTGGACTAAAAAGGGATTCGTCCTTCTGCGTTGAGATCCTTTTGCAAGAAAAAAATATTACTTTTCCTTCTTTTATTTGTTTTTCCACATTTTCTTTAATAAATTTAATGCCGAAACCAAATTGGAAAAATTTAAACATTGATTTGTAAGGGGATTTAATCTTTAGAACCATCACACTGTTACACTTAACCCTAAATTAAACACACGTAAATAGCCTCAATATATTAATTTATATTTAAATAAACTTTATTTATTCTTTTATGTTCTGGAAAAAAAATTATATTTATTGAAGCCTTTATAAAACATCGTCGAGGTCATATTGGGATGCATTCTGCTAAGATAAAAATCGTTCTGAGATCTTATTTGATACCCGTGTATTTCTCTTTTAAAAACAACAAACTGATTAAGATACTTTGGCATTAAACCCTTTAGTATCTTAAAAATAAAAATCGATGAAAAAATTATGACTTAACACTTATCTAGAGATGTTGATAACTGTGTACACGTTTAGAATATCACAGAAATGAAAACAGTCTTTTTTTTTAATGAAAAGTGTCGCAAAAGGGTAGACCTATCGTGTGGGCCGCGGACGGCCGCACTGCGACTATTAGAAGGGGAAGGAATTATAGAAAAGAAATTATTGTGGACACGCTTTTTAAAAAATTGCAGGTCATAGTTCTCTGAAAAACTGATTTTGGAAGCTTATTCCATTCCGTAGCAGCCCTTTAAAAAAAGAATTCTTGATGAAGATTGGTCCTTGTAGTGTCAATCTTGAGAGTAAATGGGTGAGACTGATCAGCGTGCCGAGTTCTTCGGCCGAATGTGGCCAATGGTGGTACAAGAGTTTTTATTTCTCTGGAGCATCTACCATGGAAATATCTGTAGAGTAATGACTGGTCTGCAACTCTTCTTCTATGTTCTAGAGGGTGAAGGGTATCTGTGAGAGTTGAGCTGTTTATCAAGCGAATGGCTCTTTTCTGAATGGAATCTAGAAGACGAAGAGAATGCCTTGGTGCTGAACCCCAAATGTGCGAGCAATACTCCAGTAGAGGTCGGATTTGAGCCTTGTACGTCGTCAACAGTTGATCAGGAGTAAAAAACTTTCTGGCTTTCCACAGAAAACCTAGCCTCTGGCTTGCCGACTTTGCGATGTTAGCAACATGGTCATGCCAAGACATATTATTGGACACCGTGACTCCCAAAATCGAGATGTAGGGACTTGGTTCAAGGGTATTTCCGGACATTGTGATGGGATGATTTGAGGAATTCACTTTATTGGAAAACGTGACACTTTGTGTTTTTTTGGGCGTTGAACTGAACAAGATTGTTGGTTCCCCACTCGACGATTGCTTTAAGATCTCTATAGATGGAATCAACCTGTTCCTGTCTAAGTCTATTCGTATCATTCACCGAAAGTGATCGATAGGATGTGAAAGTTGAGACAAGTGTGCTATCGTCTGCGAAACTGTAACTGGGGTTCGTGGTGGTTTTCAAGAGGTCGTTGATGTGTAAAAGAAATAAGGTGAGGGACAGGATGGAACCCTGGGGGACCCCGAGATTAGTTTTAAACACATCAGAAGAAATACCGTCAACTGCCACATGTAAGGAGCGATCTTGCATGAAGCTCAAGAGCCATTGGCGCAGTTTGGTTGGGAGACCGTAGGCAGATAATTTACTAAACAATGCCTGGTGCCAAACGCGGTCAAAGGCTTTAGATATATCCAAGGCTATTGCACGGGATTTACCAAACTTCTCAATAGTGTTTGTCCAGAGCTGAGTGACATAAGCCAGCAAATCTCCAGTAGACCGAAGTTGTCGAAATCCATATTGTCTGTCATGAATTATCTCAAATTTCTCCAGATATTTGATGAGTTCTGTGTTAATTGCTCTTTCCATAACTTTGGATATGATTGAGAGCAATGCAATAGGGCGATAATTCGCAGGAATAGTCTTCTTTCTTTTTTTTCGGAATCGGTTGGACTTAAGCGTTTTTCCACATGGACGGAAATACTCCTTTGCTGTATGATAACTTGAAGAGTCTAAAGAGAACTGGGGTGAGCTCTTGAGCACAGGTCTTCAGGACAATTTTCGGAATTCCATTTGGTCCTACTGCCTTATTAGAGTCAAGATTTCGTATGATTTTTCTGATAGTGCGATGGTGGATAGCGACCTCAGGCATTGATGCGTTTATTCTAGGTATCGTTGGGGGTTGTTTCCCATTGGTATCGAGGGTTGAGTTAGAGCTGAACATTTCGGCCAGCAGATCCGCTTTTTCCTTGGAAGATACGGCTGTCGTGCCGTCGGACCTCTCGAGTGGTGGTAAAGAAGAAGTTGTGAAATTCTTATTTATGGCTTTAGCCAAAGACCAGAAGGTCTTTGATCCAGAAGGGGCATTGACAAGTTGTATTATGTGTAAAATTTTATTGTTTTAAGCCAAACGCGTTTTTAATCCTATCTACAGAATCATCATCAGTGCATTAATTGTCAAGTTTAGAAAATATCCATAAACAAAGTAGTATATTAAATTAAAAATATTTTTGGATATCTATTATGCTATCTGAATCTTTGAAATAAATGAAAGTTATTAGCCACTGTTTAGGGCTTCGGCAGAGAGCCATGTTAAATTAAATTTTTTTTAAAAACCTTCTTCTTCTTCTGCTTTTATTTAGGCAGCTCTGCCTGTTTTTTCTTCAGACTATCTCGATTAAGCCGTCATTCCATCTTTTCCTTGGGCGCCCTACGGACCTTCGCCCTAATGGGGAGTTGTCTCTGGCTATTCTCACTATCCTATTTCCATCCATTCTGCTGATGTGATTGTTCCATTCTCTTCTTCTATGATTTGTCCACTGATTGATGTCTTCAACCTTGCATGATCGTCTGGTCTCTGCGTTTCTGACTCTATCTCTTATCGTTATCCCATCGATGCGTCTGAGGATTTTCATTTCAGCGGTTTCTAACATTCTTTCCGTTTTGGATGTTTCCGGTCTTGTTTCAGCAGTATACGTCATAATTGGTCTTATAACAGTTTTATAAATACGGCATTTAGCATCCTGTCTGATATATCTTTTTCTCCAAATTGTGTCATTTAGACATCCGGCGATTTTATTTGCCTTGTTAATTTGCTCTTCTACTTCTCTTACCAGTGATCCATAACTACTCAGCAGAACCCCCAAGTATTTAAATTCCATCACTTGCTCGATCAACTTACCGTCCACCTCCAGCTTACATCGTATTGGCTCCTGAGATATAACCATACATTTAGTTTTTTCCGATGATATTAACATATTATATAACTTAGCAGTGTTATTGAATTGATGGAGCATTATTTGGAGATCGTCTTCACTCTGGGCTATTAGTGTCGCGTCGTCTGCATAACATATAATTTTAATTTGTTTGTCGCTCATTTGGTAGCCTCTCTTAGACTTTACTTTGTTAATAATTTCATCCATCACTAGGTTAAAGAGTAGGGGACTTAGTGAATCTCCTTGCCTTATTCCTGTTCCAACCTCGATGGGGTCCGTTAGTTGGTGTTCAATTCTTGCCTCTATTCTATTATTCTGGTAAATGTTTTCTATTGTTTTGATTATATCGAGGGGTATGTTTCTTTTATATAGTAGGTGGACGATATCTTCTAGTCTTATTCTATTGAAGGCTTTCGTTAGGTCGATGAAGCAAAGGTATGCGGGCTTGTTATACTCGAGAGATTTTTCTTTTACTTGTCTGATTACAAACACGGCATCCGTACACGATCTTCCGCTTCTAAATCCTTGTTGTTCCTCAGCTAGCGTTAGGGTGGTATTCATTTTATTTGTTATTATTTTTGTAGTTAATTTTAAGGTTGTATTAAGTAGGTTGATTCCCCTGTAGTTTCTTGGGTCACACTTTTCTCCTTTTTTAAACATCAGTATCATTATACTGGATCTCCACTCTTGTGGTATTTTGTGTTGTTCTATAATTTTATTAATGAGATCTGTTGGTTGCTTTGTGAGAGGCAACCCACCATATTTTAATAGCTCATTAGCTATTCCGTCCTTTCCTGGTGATTTCCTGTTTTTAAGTTTTTTAAGTGCTGCCTCTACTTCTTCTCGCTTGATGATTGAATCCTCATTTGTTACTATTTCTGGTGCTTTTGTCTTCCTTTCTTGTTCTTGTTTCGCGTATGTTGATTTTAAGTAGTCTATCCACTCCTGTTTCTCTATATTCTTAACTTCGATTAGCTCTTTCACATCACTTCTTTGTCCCCTAATCATTCTCCAGATTTCCTTCTGTTGTCCATAAAAGTCATGTTCCATTTGTTTCGAATATCTCTCCCAGTGTTCCGTTTTAATTTTTCTCACGAGAGCGTGAGTTTCATTGCGAAGCCTCTTATAGTGTCTATAAGTCTGTTGAGTCTGTTTTGTTTTATATTCAAGAAAAACCTGTGATTTTTATTCAACAGGTGAGTCTTTCATTTATTGATTGCCAATGTAATGATTCTAGCATGTAACGAATGGGTGTACGTCTGTTACACTTCAAAACAATCCTCATTCCCCTATTTTGCAGTTTCTGAAGTGACGATCGAGCATTATTATCTAATAAATACAGCACCGTAAGCACAATCAGTCGCACAATAGTATTGTACTCTGTTATTTTAGTTCGCATGAACAACACGGATGCAATTCTTGAAAATAAAAATAGTTTTTTTGATATTTCATTTCATGTTGAAATGTTCTTTGAATGAAAAAGTTTCATCTAGCGTAACACCCAAATATTTAAAGTTATGCACAATTTATATTTATTCGCCAGCAATAACTAAACCAGTATCATTTTATTTTGTTACGATATTAATTCTTGGATTCGATAATTTATAAACACCAAGTACAAAAACTAACTTTAATAAAACTTTGCCGCTGCCACTATCCTTAAATATACCCAACAAATTATTTCGCGAAAGAACGGGAACTCTTTTCGGTTGTTTCTGACATTAACGCGAATATTCTTGCCGCCCGCGGCTATAAATTATCCGCTAAAATGTGGGGCGTTTGTTGTCACCCACCAAGAATCAGACATTTTTTCTTTGTGATTGACGCGCCGTCACTCCAAGGCAAATAATCGGACAGAGACGGACCCCGTTAAGCGCAATCCGTAACAATATTGATTAAAATTTATTTTAAAATAGTTTTCCAATTTTGACAGCTCTATGCTCATTCTATTTAACTATGTCATTTAATAAATCACCTCTAATAGCTAATAATGTATTTATTATCTGCACACAAATTCGCGAAATCACAGTTAATGTTACAAGATAAAACATTTAGGTATAAAATAAATGGAAGTGGGTCTGAATAGTACCCTGATGATGGCAATGTTGCCGAAAACGTTTAAGATTTACTTTTAATGATTCGTGTACTATAAGCCTTTGGCAGTTTGACATATTTATTAAATATTACAAAGTACATACAACCTTTTCGTAGGTCTGAGTTTCTACTCGACGTTTCACCATCTCCAGTGGATGGCATCTTCTGAAGAGATGCTTGTCTGCTTTTTAAGGCTGACAGTCTATGACATTTGGTTGTATATACATATACAACCTGCGATCGCGACATACGAATGTCAAAGACTGTTAGCCTTAAAAAGCAGACAAGTATATATCCAGAAGATGCTATCCACTGAAGACCTACGACCTATATACGGCCTTTATACCCGAAAAACCATTCACCAACAAACGATGACCGCGAAAGCCTTTCACAATATGTAACTGTATATATAATCAAGGAGGTTATGCCACTTTGAGTCTTTTATTTGGCTTTTTAGGTTATTTGAAGGTTTTTATTTATTTTGGTTAATTTTTTTTTTTTTATAAATGATAGTTTAAATAAATTTGTTAAAATTAATTTATTTTAAACTACCAACTGTAAAACCTTAATTAAGCTAAAAATTTCTAGCTCGGAATAGAATAACCCTAGATTATTACATGTGGTTCTTCCAATATCAATTGCAGACAACAGTTATGTAAGTGGTAATCAACATTTAATATAAACGCACGGCACTTGTGCCAAATTTAGAAACCAAAATAATGTTTACTACCCGTATAACATCCGGTATAAATCAAATCAAGCGTTTGTCCACATGGACTTGATTGACTTGCGTCAAAATTCACAAACTAGGTTATTTAACTAATGAAATCGGCTAATCATAAGGTTAAACGCATTAAATTGTCCGAGGGGTTTAACGCTGTTAAACATACATACATATAGTCACGTTTCTTTCCCGTAGGGGTAGACAGAGACCACTTTTCTCCACTTGCTACGGTTCTTACACACATCCCTTGCTTCCTCCACTTTAATTAGTGCTCTCATACATGCTTGTCGTTTGTTGGTACTCTTGACCTGGCCTTTTTTCAAAACAATGTTGATCTGATCGAGATATTCACCGACTTGTCCATTCACACTTGCCTTATAAATTTGTTTCGTCAATCTTCCTTCATCTATCCTTTCTACGTGTTCAAACCATCTAAGCATTCCTTTATCTATCTTTGTAACCACATCTTCTTTTACACCACAGTATTCTCTTATTATTCTTTACTTTATCCAACCGAGTCACTTCGACTATACTTCACAGACTACTTATCTCCACAACATTAATCCCATTTTCATGTTGTAAAGCTATAAATATCCTTGTTTATGTTTGAAAACCTTCAAGGAAGAGAGTTTATGACATAAGTGGGGTAGTGGGTGTGTTAAATTTATAAATTTTATTAAATAAATAGAAATCTGTCGTTTTGGAGACCATTGGCTGATAAAAATAGTGAAATTGTATAGTAAAGTGAGAATTAAAACAGATATGAATTTAACAATGAATATTTAAACATAGATATTGTCACGTGCCTATTTTTTCCTTCTACAGTTCCATTATTAATTGGGTCTCTTCTGATAGTTTCGTATTCCTTAGTTACTCGTAAGTAGGGTTGCATACCGTATTTTGTTGTAACTTAAATATATCATTCGTTGTAAATAGTAATGCATACCTAGTAGTGATAGGATTCGATTATTAATGGATGCGGCTGGCTAACAGCACGGACGAGGCGATTGTGGAGCCCGGACTGGAGAAGATTCTGGGTTGACGTTTATTCCGTGTCATTTTTTGATTTCCGTCAGTCGTTGTCAGTCGTTGGGGGAGAGTCTTCGAAGTCGGGTGTTGGTGAGAGTTTTTGGGACGTTGTGATATTAGCACGTGTACAGAACCTCTATGGGATTTCTTTCATATCTGGCTGTATTTGGGCCATCTTAATTGGATTTTGAAGAAAAACCACTTAATTTTTAACTTGACTATTCTATCTTACCTTCGTTGTTGATATTTTGGATTTTGGTGTCGAGTTAAAATAGCCGTTAGCGGGATTTATTTGAGGGAAGCCATTGTTAATTAGCAGGTGCCGTCTCATAATCAACCCGGCCACAGGAGTAGGCCACAGAAGTAGTGAAGTCGTATACCCAAAGGTTATAAGTAATTTATTTTCAAATATATAACGCCGTGACTTATTTTGACACCACGATTAGGTTTTGTTTTAGTTTATTAATATAGTACATGTGAATTCGAATACCCAAAGGTTATCAGTGAATTATTTTTAAATATATAACGCCGTGACTCATTTTGACACCACGATTAAGTTTTGTTTTAGTTTATTAATATAGTACATTGTTGGAAACTATTTATTGCATTAGGACAACCATTGTAAAATATTTTTAAATAAACTCGGTTGTTTTGGCAGTGAAAATCTTTATGTAAGTGGTTAAAACATGAGTAAATTAGCAGCCTTATGTAAACGTTTGGTTTAGTGTTATTAATGAGTTGATTTATATACGTTTTACTTTTTTTGGTAACTTGGAAAAGTCTGTTACTTTTACTTCTGTTATGGTTATTTTATAAAGTTGTAAATTCTAAATTTTTGGTTTGTTTTAGCAAGAAAATTTACCATAGCTGTTAATTTTTGACTATATGTGTTATAATTTTATTGTTGAACTGTGTACTTCGGTTTATTGTGTGAGTAAAGTATTCAATATATTTTAGCTATAATTTTATTTATTTGGTTCACCATAATCTTAGTTGTTTATCGTGTGGCTCTGATAGTGCCTATAAGACCTAGGGGTTTCCGGCTTGAACCGTCTAAGTCGGTGGCGCGGCTCACTTTTATTTTCTTTTTTTTCTTCTACCCTCTACGGCTGAGCTCGGGCATAATTTGCCAGTAGATAGACCGCTGGCAGAGTACTCTTTAGAGAACGAAAAAGACGTGGCAATATTTTAAAAAATAATAAATTCATAAAATGAGGTATCTTCGCCTATGGCAGATCAAACAACATTGTCGGTAAGGGTTCGGAACGAATGGAAGAACTATACCATATGTGTGCTATTGCAATACCAATTATTTTTAGATGCAAAATACAACAAAATCTAAAAGAAAACTGAAATGTCGAATTTTAAAAATCTCAATTAATACGATTCATCAGAGTCGTAGTATTTTGAATTTATATTGACGCAAAATTCTGAAAAAATTAAAAGCAGCATATCGTGAAAAAAAACATACATTTTGTTTTTATAAAAGGATATTGCGAATGCTTTTACTGCATAATCTAGTATGAATTTGAATTTTGATTCGTCGTAATAAGAGAATAATAATGTGCTAACTACTCCAATATTTTCGACCCAAATTCTTTAGCAACTATGCCAAAGCCAGAGCAATAAGTGAGAATATACATTACTCTTAAGCTGTCTCTCTATGTTTACAGAGACTTAGTTCTCTAACTTCGATGCCCATTAAGCGGTCCCACATTTTTATCGGAGTAACAGGTACACGTCCACACTGGCCATATCATTAGTGTCGGCAGAATTTAACCCACCCTTTTTTATTTCTTATGTCCCTTAAAAAACTTATTTACAATATTTAATTGTTCGGAGGAAAAACTTAAATGATGGGTTTTAGGAAGAGATAACTATAAAACTAGTTAGGAAACACACTTACTAAATTTTTAACAGATGTAATACAAAACTAAAATGCAAGTACAAAATAAATTTTTCCATACTATAGATAAATATTATAGAAAACTAAAATAATGTTTTTGTCAGCGAATAAGATTAAAAATGTATGATTCTGATTTTTTAAAACCAGCTTACGCCGCATGTTACCTATGGTATAGGTATATGTGGGTGGATTATATATTAAAAAACAACTACACTCCTAGCTATGTGCCTACGAATTACATCTCATAGATAATCATGCATAATCCATTTCGGCAAAAGCTGGTTTTAAAAAATCAGATTTATACATTTTTAATCTTATTCGCTGACAAAAATATTATTGTAGTTTTCTATAATATTTATAATTTAATACTTTCATTTAGAAGCTATTTTTACTGGGTGGTGCTTATTAAAAGGTATAGATGTCGAGACTAGCGCTCTTCGGGCGGTCCTTCATATGTACCTGGTAATGGTATGGATTGGTGATTTGTCTCTTTGAAGGCAAACATGAGTTTGCCAAGACCTACCCTATGCTGATGAGCGGCAACATCCCAACATCCCTTAGGTGGTCACTTTGAATGGATAAATTAATAAAATAATAATTCTTTCTTTTACTTAACAAGTATCTGCATATGACCCGAAATGGATTATGCACGATTATTTATCAAATGTAATTCAATGATCGTCGTAGGCATATAGCCAAGAGTATAGTTGTTTTCTGATATATATAATCGACCCACATATATATATATATATATATATATATATATATATATATATATATATATATATTTTTTAATCCACATTGCGGAATGTTATAAAAAAAGCAATAATAAGGAAGAAAAGGACTTATTTTACGTTTCAGTTCCAGCAAAAAAATCCCAAAAAAAGTAACGTATTATCAAAGAAAATAAAATCACCTCTAATAAGAAAATAGTATTCCTAAGAATCTGAATAATACTAATGATATTAATGACTTTTTTGTGAACTCTATACCAAAGTTGGAACCATCGAATCTACTAGAATGTTATGAAACCAACTTCTTAACTGATTCAACATTTCGTTTTCATAAGGTCAATGATATATGAATCGATTTGTAAAATCTAAACAAATTCTATGGGTTGTGATAATCTGAATATAACACTTATTCTTATCACACACAAACATCTACTATCAGAAACCCAATTAATACTTTGCATAAAAAAATGGAAATATCTCAAAAACTAATAACTTAAGGTATAGGGAATAGTTAATAAAAAAAGAAGTATGGTAATATGGTAATAGTAGTCTTCGACAGTGATATACAATACAGAGTGATTTATTTAAAATTACCAAGAAAATAATGTACTTAAGTGTTGACTTACACTGTATTTAATTTAATAAATTTTCGCAAATTTGTTCGTGTTTATAAATTTTAATAATCATTAAAAAAATTTGGCTCCTATAGATTATTATTTTTATTCTCCTTTTTAATTATACAGGCCGTTGAACTTGTTAAGATTTTCACATAGAATATTTTTTTAAATACCCTGTTTAACATACTATATATAACCTTATGTTGTTGTAATGGGGAGGTAAAACGGATTTTAATTTTCAGGTAAAATACAAGGTGTTTTATTTAAAAAGACATAACTTTGATCTGGCACCGCGTTATGGAACACCCTGTAACATTGTTACTAAATTTAAAATGTGAAGCTTAAAGCTGCCTACAATTTAAATACACTAATTTTTTTTTGTATCTCTTATAACAGAGCCACTGAGCTTTATCACACTAATCAATCACCCTGTCTGTAACTTAAGTAATATTCTTGTATTTGATGCTTACTGTAAATAGTTTATTATGTCACATTTTTTTTTTTATGTTCTGGTTCCCACGAAAAGGGATATCCTGTCATGTTCAGAGAACATCGTGGGAACCAAGGGAAAGAAGGTAGGAGTTGGTGTTCTTCTTAAATTTCTGGAGGTTGTATGCCTCGGGGAACACCACCCTAGGCAATGAGTTCCAAAGCCTCGCAATTCGTTGGATGAATGAGTCTTTGGAAAGTGATGTTCTGCAGGTCTCCAAAGTGACCACGAAGGGGTGTGAAGACTGAACTTGACGGGTTAATCTCGAAGAGACTGCCAAAGGAGGAACGATTGTTGATATTTCAAAAGAGCATCGCCCATGAAAATATCTATAAAATAGAGACAAATCGCCAACTTTTCTACGGTGTTCCAGACAAGTGAGCGAGTTTGTAAGCGAGGCATCACCGACGAGACGAATTGCCCTTTTTTGTACAGAATCCAAGAGCTTCAGGATATGTTTAGGTGCCGCACTCCAAATATGGGAACAGTATTCCAGTACAGGTCGGATCTGTGCCTTATAGATTATAAGCAGCTGACTGGAGGTGAAATAGCTCTTGGCACGAAACAAAAAACCAAGTTTTTGGGATGCATTTTTGGCAATGGACCTCACGTGATTTTCTCAGGAAAGGTTATTGCTGATAGTAATACCAAGCATCGATATGGATGACTTCAGTGGTATGGTTACTCCTGACAAAGTTATGTTAGGCACAGTGAGATCAGCTTTTCTAGAAAAAAGACATGCTTGTGTTTTGTTTGCATTGAATTCTACCAAGTTATTGGATCCCCATTCGAGAATTGTTGCTAAGTCCATATTTATATTGTTAACATTTCTTCCTCGTTCATTTCTGGTTTCACAGGCTGATATAGGGGCCCTGGAAGAGAAAGCGGTATGGAGGGTACTATCATCGGCAAAGCTGTGTACAGGACATGAAGTTGCTTTCAACAGGTCGTTGATGTGAAGTAAAAATAGTGTTGGTGCTAGAATGGATCCTTGCGGAACACCAGCATTTATGAGTAGAGTGCCAGATGAAACTCCATCGACCACTACATGAAGAGACCTGTTTGAGAGAAAACTAGCAAGCAAAGAACACAGCTGAGGGGACAAGCCATAAGATGGAAGCTTGGCGAGGAGTCCCTGGTGCCAATTTCGATCGAACGCCTTGGAGATATCTAATGCCACAGCTAAAGTTTCTCCATACTTTTCAATAGATAGCTGCCATATATGTGAGACGTATGCGAGCAGGTCACCAGTTGATCTCTGATGGCGGAAGCCATATTGCCTATCATTGATAATTCCTGAGTCTTCCAGATATTTCATGAGCTCGATGTTGATGGCTTTTTTCATGACCTTTGAAATAATAGATAGCAGTGCGATAGGTCTGTAGTTGCTAGGTAGGGTCTTTTTGCCTTTTTTAGGGACTAGCTGTACTCTTGCAATTTTCCAATTGGACGGAAATACTCCCAAAAATCTGCTTGTGGAATATTTTGCTTCACGTTGGGTTTAATTTTAACTGTTGTTCTATGGAAATAACCTACCAAAATTTGAATAATAATACTGAAGTAATAATTAGAGATACATGAAATAGCATGGTGGGTAATACTAGCAGGGAGAGATATATGTAAAATAAGTTACCGAGATCCGAAAGAACTGCGAAAAGAATAAAAAAAACAAAACAGTTCATAAATGTCTGACTCTTTTAAAGTACTTTTTCTATCAATACTAAGATAACACAGCAAAGGTTAACCTATACGTAGAGAATCTATTTTGTTCAATGAGCTAGTGACCGGACATTGCAAGCTACAGAAGCATTTGCATTTAAGAAGACGAGAGTCTTCTACCGTCACGTCTATCAGAGAGAGAAGAGAGAAGAATGACCAACCCTGAGTGACCTAGTGATAATTTCCATGGACAATATTACCACCTACATCACCAAAGCGATGTTAAGAGGCTACAAGAGGCTATCTACAAAAGAAGCTAGTCGATTGCATAAGAGAAGACATTCTACAGGAAAGATGAACAAAGGGTCCATCACCTACTAGGTGATGTGATACACTTCATTTTTCAATTCAAACTTAGATTAAAAATAGTTTCTTAGTTATTTAAAAAAATATATAATCAATAATAGTAGTAGTAATGGAGGTTTCTCAGGTCATGTATTAAAAAAAGCACATGGGATAACTGTAAAAAAATGGACACTTTCATTACAGATATAATTTCTTGTTATTGCTTATTTAAAAACTTTTTAATTATATTTTCATCTACGGTAAGAGATAATTTTCTTACAATATTGACTTTAAAAGTTGTGTATAAATTATAATTACTTTTCAGCTTTCTTCTCCGAAAGATTTTCGTACCAGATTGAAAATTAAATGGCTTATGTTTTTTGGGATCATGCAATTTATTACTTTTGAAGTTTTACTTAACGAAAGTTATGAGTTCTTTTTTAAAGCTTTTAAAGTTTACAAATATCTACGACTGGATGAAACTGTGTTACGATTTTTTGCAAAATTATTAAACCGTAGAAATATGATAATGTATATTTTTAAACTAAGTAGAAAAATAATAAATTAATCAAAAAATCACCGAATATTAAAAATAAAAATTAAAAACCCAAAAAGAGTCGACTAAATTTAAAAACACTGGAATTACATTCCTTAGAAAACCATTTCAAGCATAAGAAATCACGGTGGAGCCACTTTATAGCGAATAAATTTTTTATTTTCTAATTTTTAGTTTGATACATATAGTCACGTCTTTTTTTCGTAGGGGTAGGCAAAGACAACTTCCTTTCACTTGCTATGGTTCTGACACACATTTTTTGCTTCCTCCACTTTCATTAGTGCTCTCATACATGCTCGTCGGTTGTTTGTACTCTTGACCTGGCCTTTCTTTAAAATAATGTTGATCTGATCGAGATATATTCGCCGAGGTTGACCTCTACCGACTTGTCCATTCACACTCGCCTTATTAATTTTTTTCGTCAATCTTCCTTCATCCACCCTTTCTACGTGTCCAAACCATCTAAGCATTCCTTTTTCTATCTTTGTAACAACATCTTCTTTTACATTACAGCGTTCTCTTATCACCGAATTCTTTACTTTATCCAACCGAGTTACTCCAGCTATACTTCTCATCTCCGCAGCAATAACCCTATTTTTATGCTTCTTTGCCAAACCCAACATTTACTACCATACATAAGTGTAGAAACAAACACTCCTCTATGCACAGCAAGACGTGCCTTTTTTGACACTTTCTGGCTGTTCATAAAGCTATACAGTGCCCCATTTATTTGTTTTCCTGCCCTTCGCTCAATGTTACTGTCATTTCCATCTCTTGTAAACTTTGAAACCTAATACACAAACTAATTCACTTGTTCCTCTTTTTCTCTCTTAATCAGAACTTTACAGTTTGTCATGCTTTTTTTTCTTTCAAAAACCATTAATTTCGTTTTGCTCACATTTATTTTCATCCCTTTCATTTTTAGTGCATCATGCATAACATTAACCATCGCCTGCAACTTCTCTTCAGATGACGCTAATATGATTAGATCATCGGCGTAAAGAAGGCATATGACGATCAAATCATTCATTTTAAATCCAAACGCACTCTCTTTTGTCTATATATAAGTTAAACAGCCACGGCGAAGCCACACAGCCATGGCGAAGCCACACATCCCTGTCCACACCTTTTTCGGTGTTAAATCAGTGTATGCTCCATTTACCCTAAACTAGCAGTGGAATCCTTGTAAAGTGATTTCAGTGCTCGTATTAAACTACCGCTCACCCCATACACGGACAATGTTGACCACAGTTCACTCCTTACCACTCTGTCATAGTCCTTTTCCAGTCCATAAAAGCGCAATAGAGCTTCTGACTTCCAGCCAATAATTTTTCGACTATACTTCGTAATGAAAAGACCTGATCCATACATCTCCTTCCTCTTCTAAATCCTGCTTGCACATCCCATATAATCTACTTAGTTTCATTTGTTACTCTTTTAATCAATATCTTTGCATACGGTTTGCCGACTATGCTGAGTAAACTAATACCTCGGTAGTTCTTACACTCCTGATGCGAACCTTTTCTTTTGTAAAGCGGCACGAAAACAGCCTTGCACCCGTCGTCTGGTACGCTACCACTCCAACAAAGGTTAAAAAGGCTGTACAGCGGACTAGTTACAACGCTTTGTCCAGCCTTCAGCATTTCAACCGTTATCCTGTCGTACCCAGCAGCATTACCCAATTTCATACTGTTCAACGCTTCCATAATTTCTGTCGTACTAATTTCATTTTCATTGCAATTTTTACTCATGTATCCAAATGGTGCCTGTATTTGTGTATTCTCTTTTTTAAATAAACTTTCGAAGTATTCTTTCCATTTCTTTAAAACGCATTCCTCTCCTTTTACCTTACTACCATCTTGGTTTCTGAGTTTTTCCAGTTGCGAGGTAATATTAATACCTCTTGTTGTTCTTTTGGACATGTAATTATTGAAATTAATTAACTTTAACTAAGTGTTTGGATTTGTTCTGTTTTACCTTAATAGAAGTTTACATAATCTTATGGTGATTATGATAAAAAATGAGACTGCTTTAACCGATTTTGATAAGCAACATTTTATCCTTATTTCTTTTGGTGTCTCTTTATTTGTCTTTTTTGCATGGCTCAAAGTATGACAGTCATTTTTAAGAGATATAATTTATAACTCTAACTGTTTCCGCACACAATGGTAATTTTCTGAAATTATTTTTCGAAAAAGACTTGACGTAATGCGATGAATTATCAGACTCGGCGCTTAAACCACTAAACCTCCTCTACGCCATTTTTGTAAATTATGTTTGTGCCAAGTAAATGAACATATAATAATGTGAGGATTATTTAAAAATAAATTCTCGAGTGATTTTGCAAGGTATTCATATTTTTATATACAAGATGTTTACTCGTGCTTCGCTACGAATATAAATAATATACATGCAGATAATATTCCTGTGAAACTTTTGAAAATAATTTATGAAGACAACATCGTGATATTAGTTAAACTATTCAATACAGTGTTCATCACTGGAGAAATACCAGAAGATTGGCTGAAGTCCTTTTTTATAACATTGCCTGAAAAACAACGTGCAAAAAAATGCAGTGATTGCAGGTCAATAAGTCTTATGAGCCACACACTAAAAGTATTCCCTAGCGTTATTCATGGAAGAATACGCTACAAATGTAAAAGTGATCTGGACAAAACCCAGTTTGGTTTTCGAAGCGCTCTTGGTACCGGAAAGCAATGTTTGCCTTAAATATACTTTTTAAAAAGTGTCGCGATCAACGTAAAGACATTTTCGTATGCTTTATAGACTATGAGAAAGCATTCGATAGAGTACAACATATAACTAACATAAAACCTATAGATATATTGAGGAGTACTGTAGATACTATTATTTCAAAGGTCATGGAAAAAGCCATCAACATCGAGCTCATGAAATATCTGGAAGACTCAGGAATTATCAATGATAGGCAATATGGCTTCCGCCATCAGAGATCAACTGGTGACCTGCTCACATACGTCTCACATATATGGCAGCTATCTATTGAAAAGTATGGAGAAACTTTAGCTGTGGCATTAGATATCTCCAAGGCGTTCGATCGAGTTTGGCACCAGGAACTCCTCGCCAAGCTTCCATCTTATGGCTTGCCCCCTCAGCTGTGTTCTCTGCTTGCTAGTTTTCCCTCAAACAGGTCTCTCCATGTAGTGGTCGATGGAGTTTCATCTGACACTCTACTCATAAATGCTGGTGTTCCGCAAGGATCACCAACAATATTTTTACTTCACATCAACGACCTGTTGAAAGCAACTTCATGTCCCGTACACAGCTTTGCCGATGATAGTACCCTCCATACCGCATTCTCTTTCAGGGCCCCTATATCAGCCCGTGAAACCAGGAAGAAATGTTAACAATATAAATATGGACTTAGCAACAATTCTCGAATGGGGATCCAATAACTTGGTAAAATTCAATGCAAACAAAACACAAGCATGTCTTTTCTCTAGAAAAGCCGATCTCACTGTGCCTAACATAACTTTGTCAGGAGTAACCATACCACTGAAGTCATCCATATCGATGCTTGGTATTACTATCAGCAATAGCCACAATAGACCTACCAAGGGTCGCGGTGGAGGGGCGACCACGCCCCACTCACATAAAACCTACTATCAGCAATAACCTTTCCTGGGAAAATCACGTGAGGTTCATTGCCAAAAGTGCATCCCAAAAACTTGGTTTTTTGTTTCGTGCCTAGAGCTATTTCACCTCCAGTCAGCTGCTTATGATCTATAAGGCACAGATCCGACCTGTACTGGAATACTGTTCCCATATTTGGAGTGCGGCACCTAAACATATCCTGAAGCTATTGGATTCTGTCCAAATAAGGGCAATTCGTCTCGTCGGTAATGCCTCGCTTACAAACTCGCTCACTTGTCTGGAACACTGTAGAAAAGCTGGCGATTTGTCTCTATTTTATAGATATTTTCATGGGCGATGCTCTTCTGAAATATCAACAATCGTTCCTCCTTTGGCAGTCTCTTTGAGATTAACCTGTTAAGTTCAGTCTTTACACCCCTTCGTGGTCACTTTGGAGACCTGCAGAACATCACTTTCCAAAGACTCATTCATCCAACGAATTGTGAGGCTTTGGAACTCATTGCCTAGGGAGGTGTTCCCCGAGGCATACAACCTCCAGAAATTTAAGAAGAACACCAACTCCTACCTTCTTTCCCTTGGTTTCCACGATGTTCTCTGAACATTACAGGATATCCCTTTTCGTGGGAACCAGAACATATAAAAAAAAAGATGATGACAGAGACATACGCATTATTAAGAACCTGTATTGACGACAAAAAGCAGTGGTTCGGGTCAATGGAAAACTAAGCGACGAATGCCAGATTCGGCGAGGAGTGAGACAGGAATGTATACTGTCTACACTGTTGTTTAACCTATATTCTGATAAAATATTTAAACAGGCGTTGCATGACCAGGATTGCGGAGTTAAGAAAACGGCGAACTGATCAATACCATTCCCTATGCCGATGACACCTCAATATTATGTGGTGATCTCCAGGACCTTCAACGTCTTTTAGACTTGATCAACGTGATGGGACAAGAAATGGGTCCAAACATAAATGTCACTGAAACTAAGTTTATGGTTTTCAGCCGTCAGCCGTATAATGATGTTGCACTGCAAATGAATGGTCAAAACATTGAAAGGGTTCCATATTTCAAATATCTTGATTGTTACATTACAGAGCATCTCAACCTTGATTAAGAAGTCAAGTGCAGGATAGTCAAATCGCGCAACCTTTCTATACTGGAGGACATTATATGATACCAAAAGAAGAAGAAGAATTATTTTTGATAGTCTGTAATTTAGGGAACTAATTTCTCAAGTTTTTATTTAAAATTTAAGAAGGGGTTAACCTTTATAAACATGTCAGAGTAAATTTACGTTGTAAAGCGGGAAGTGAAAATCCCGAGCAAAAGGGGCGGAGACCAATGACCGTCGGCCGTTAGAATTCTCAGAATAGGCCTGCTTTTGTATTATCAAAAAATGTCCATAAGGATATTAAAAATAAAATGAGTATCCTTTGCATCGTAAGGAATATTTCGCGTATGATGAATATGGATATGGGTAGGTAGTTAATAAAAAAATAGATACACACAGAAAAAAGAAACGCTGCAAAAATGCTGTTTATGAAAAAACTCTATTGAACATTTTCATACATGACAAAATATTTAGATATAATCTTCTTCGATAGGTATGAATTAATGACATTTTACAAGGTATTCAGTAATATTCAATATGCTCTCTGAACTTGAAAACTCGAAAACTCTCAGGATACATTTGAAAACAAAATATACATAACGATCCAATGGTACAGAAATAACTTATATTAATCTCTTATTTCCATATTTATCTCGTATCTACTGTCAACTCTTGTCATTAATTCATACCTATCGAAGAAGATTATATCTAAATATTTTGTTATGTATGAAAATGTTCAATAGAGTTTTTTTATAAACAGCATTTTTGCAGCTTTTCTTTTTTCTGTGTGTATCTATTTTTTTATTAACTACCTACTCATATCCATATTCATCATACGCGAAATATTCCTTACGATGCAAAGGATACTCATTTTATTTTTAATATCCTTATGGATATTTTTTGATAATACAAATTCTGAGAATTCTAACGGCCGACGGTCATTGGTCTCCGCCCCTTTCGCTCGGGATTTTTACTTCCCGCTTTTTTTTCTACTTTTTTTTTTAAATTAAAAAAGTACTCCAAGGGACGCCGATATTAGTGTCAAATTCATAATTTTCAAATTTACTGAGTTTGATTGTGATATTTCTACTGTTGTTAGCACCTCTACTATTTACGACACCCCCCTACAAGTTTTGCATTTGGTTTTTCCAAAAAATTATTATTATTTGTTAATATTGCCACGTCTTTTTTTTGTTCTCTAAAGAGTACTCTGCCAGCGGTCTCTCTACTGGCAAATTATGCCCGAGCTCAGCCGTAGAGGGTAGAAGAAAAATAAATATAAAAGTGAGCCGCGCCACCGACTTAGACGGTATAAGCCGGAAACCCTTAGGTCTTGTAGGCACTAGCAGAGCCACACGATAAACAACAAACAATTATGGTGAACTTAATAAATAAAACTTTATTTACCATTCCTGCAATATATTAATTAAGTAAAAATGATGTTCTGATTTTTTTTTACAACAAATTCTGTATTTTTGGTAAAGTGGATTAAACGAATTTAATACACTTTTCTTAAAATAATATTTAAATTAATTATAACAATCTTTTAGACAATAATAAAAACCTAATGATGTACAAAAGAGAATTAACAAAAAAAAATGTTCACAATATTTAAAATTTCAAAAATAATTGGTTTTATATAGAATTCTTGATAGAAAAAGATTAAAAAAAATACAAAATAAATGGACTTGCAACAAAAATAATAATTTGAAACCATTACAATAATTACATAATGGATATTCAGTAATGTATACGTTCAGACTTAACTTGGAGCAGGTACAAATTTAATGAAAATAATTTGTTACTTTTAAACTGTTGAAAACACTTAGATCAAGCACATAATAACTGATAAGTTGATAAAATTAAACTCAATACTATGTAACCAATTGAAAACTTCATAGAGACGTCACTGTTACATTGATGATCCAAGAAACAGAAACACCAAGTAGTATTATCATAATAATTTCTGCTAAAAACACCAAGCAAGTCTTTATAACACTGAAACTTATCGTCGATATGGATGATGGTTATGGAACTGCACGTGCTAACCAACAATGGCTTCCCTCAAATAAATCCCGCTAGCGGCTATTTTAACCCGACACCAAAAATATCAACAACGAAGGTAAAATAGAATGGTCAAGTTAAAAATTAAAGGGTTTTTCTTCAAAATCCAATTAAGATGGCCCGAAATACAGCCAGATATGAAGATAAAACCGTAGAGGTTTTGCACAATTGTTAATATCATACGACGATACTAAAACCCTCACTACCGACTCCCAAGACTCACACCAAGCGACTCTTTTAAACTACTCACTCCCAGGCCGTATATCAGAAAATGACCCGGGACACGCGTCAGCCAACCTTCGCAAATCTATGTTCCCAACTCATAATCGCGCTCGTCCGTGTTGATAGCCAGCCCATCCACACAGAAAAGCAAACCAAACAATAATATAGCTGACAACACACGACAATCGAGGCCAAAAATCAAGGCGAAATCTAATAACAAAGACCCCCACTCCAACTCCACCAATTAACAAAAATGTCACAGCCATTAATAATTAAATCCTATCACTACTAGGTATGCAACACTATTTACAACGAATGATATACTTGAGTTACAACAAAATACGGTATGCAAAACTATTTACGAGCACCAGACTATCAGAGACACAATTAATAATGGAAATGTAGAAGGAAAAAATAGGCACGTGACAATATCAAGGAACAAAAGCCACACATGACAGAAAAAAAATACCTATTAAAAATGATATAAATTATAATTAAAAGTACAACCTACCTAATTTTTTAAATAAAACTATTTAGGTTTTTTTATAATTTAACAATAAATTGATAAAACATTTAAAGAAATAAAGGGTCCAGAATTTATGACGATTTTAAAAAAGTGACTTAAAATCCTCGTTATAATAAAAACAAACATCATATCAAGAGACTTCTTAAAACTTTAATTAATCTATGTATATAAAAATGAAAAAATTGTTGTATGTACGTATATACAGTGTGGAACAGCCAAATGGAATAAATTCGATAACGAATAAATGAGAGCGTGTTAATAAAAACGCTTGGACAAGTCGATTTGTATTTTAAGATGCGCATTTTTTTCAAAAAAAAAATAATAATATAGGGTGTCTCATGTGACAGTGGCCAATACCAACTTTCTTATTTTAAATACAACCACCTGTATATTATTTATTTTTTGGATTCTTCAAAAAATTCTAGACATAATTCATGTACAATGTCCCATACCTATCTTCAACTGTTTCGGAAATATTAAGTGTTTTCAGATGTATTACAAAAATTAACATTAAAAAAAAAATTATTTTATTTCACAAATAATGTAAAAACAAAAAAACATTAATTTCAATGTAAGAGATGTTCAAAATATTCGCCGCGAACGTCTTGGCAACATGCTAATCTGGTATAGAAATGTCTTCTAACGTTACTCATCATCTCAGGCGTGACTGATCTAATCGCAAGCGTGATTCGTCTTTTTAAGTCAATGTAAGTCAAGTGGTTTAGTTTTGTATACAATACTTTTGACATATCCTTACAAAAAAAAGTCTAATGGCGTCAGATCAGGAGATCGTGCTGGCCATTCTATCGATCCGCGCCTCCCTATCCATTGATTTGGAAAATTTTGGTTCAGGTACTGCCGGACATTGATTTGGTAATCGAGCGGTGCTCCATTTTGCTGAAACCATAGTATATTGGCAGGAACTTGTGGGTTTGCTGGATCAGGATAAAAGTTTGTCAAAGTTGGCACGACATTATTTTGGAGCAGATCTAAATATTTATCTCCATTCAAGTTGCCAGCAATGAAAAAAGGATCTACGATATGATTTCCAACAATTCCTGCCCAAACATAAAGTTTTTCAGGATATTGCGTATGTTCCTTTCTCATCCAGTGAGGATTCTCATTAGACTAATAGCGGCAATGTATTGAGTGTAATGTATCGAATTTGTGAAAAAAAATAATTTTCTTTTTTTAATGTTTATTTTTGTAATACATCTGAAAACACTTAATATTTCCTAAACAGTTAAAGATAGGTATGGGGGACATTGTACATAAATTATGTCTGTAATTTTCTGAAGAATCCAAAAAAAAAATAATATACAGGGGGTTGTATTTAAAATAAGAAAGTTGGTATCAGCCACTGTCACATGACACACCCTATATAATTATTTTTTTTTTGAAAAAAATGCACATCTAAAAATACAAATCGACGTGTCCAAGCGTTTTTCCCAACACGCTCTCATTTATTCGTTATGGAATTTATTCCATTTGGCTGTTCCACACTGTATGTATATCCGTCAAAAACTCCCAAACGGCTGGACCGATTGGGATGAAATGAAGTTTTTTTATACATAAAAGTGGTGGTTTAAGTAAAAAAAAACTTTTGTGTTAGCACCTCTACGAAAGGGGTGGGAAGGGAATGAAATATATAATCTTTTAAAATCGCTTTATTAGTGTCGAATTTATAGTTTTCGGCGCTGCTAGTTGCGGCGTGTCCGCTAGCTTTGTTAATAAGTCTTAAAAATAATTTAAACATATTAAACTCTGTTAGATTAAGTTTTTTAAATTTATCCACCGCAAAACTTTAATTTAGTTGTAAATTTTCAGCGCATAATAGAACTTATTTAGAACTATTGTTATACATTTATTTTTTTAAGTCATTTCATATAATTATTTAATATATTTAAATAAATCTTTTTTAATTTTACTCGTTTATACAAATCGTTTATCTATACGGCAATGGACGCGATTTTTTTACAAATGTATAAAATTTACATCCATTTACAAGTCAAATAAGGATTGTCGCTAATGCTGAAAGCACTAATCCATTGTTATTCCTACATTAAAAAAAAAACAAAAGTATTTTATCTCGTTCGCATTAGACGTGGCGCTCTTCCCCTTTAATTTATTTTAATAAAAACGTTGTCGGAAATTTACTCTGGGTGAGACACTCGTAGCTTTTTAAGAAAAAATAAATTAGCTCGATATTTTCATCTCAAAGATATTGGTAAAACAGCACTTTAAGGAGGTTCGGAGGTCAAAGAAAAAATGCAGCCAAGTTTTTAAAAAACATATACGAGGGCGGTTTGATAAGTCAGTGACTTTTTAAATAAAACAAATTTTTTTCCGCAAATAAACATGTTATTTTTCTACATAATCACCTTTTAGCTCGATACATTTAGTCCAGCGTTTTTCTAATTTTTTTATTCCCTCCAAATAACAGGTTTTTTCAAAGCTCTCAAAATACGCGTTTGTTTCGGTAATGACTTCTTCAATTGACTCAAATCTCTTACCGCCCAGCCATTTCTTTAGGTTTGGAAACAGAAAATAGTCGCAGGGGGCTAAATCTAGAGAATATGCTGGATGGGGTAGCAGTTCGTATCCCAATTCGTGGATTTTGGCCATCGTAACTAGACAAGTGTGCACACGTGCATTGTCTTGATGAAACAGCACTTTCTTCTTCGCCAAATGCGGCCGTTTTTGCTTCAAATCAACGTCGAATCTGTTCAAAGGCTTTGAATAATATTCGCCGGTGATCGTTTTACCTTTCTTGAGGTAATCGATATGAATGACACCGCGTACATCCCAAAAAACTGTGGCCTGTGACCTTGTTGGCTGACAGACTCTGTTTCGCCTTCTTTGGTCCACGTTCACCCCGAGCAACCCACTGTTTCGATTGTTCTTTGGTCTCTGGCGTGTTGTAATGGATCCATGTTTCATCCACAATAACAAAACGGCGCAAAAATTCGTCCGGATTACGGCTGAACATCGCTAAACACTCTTTTGAAGTGGTCACACGATTGCGCTTATGGTCGAGTGTAAGCAATCGCAGCACCCATCTCGCAGAGAGTTTTTTCATGTCCAAATATTCGTGTAAAATATAATGTACCCGTACAGTTCAGATACCTACAGCATGAGCCAACTCACGCACTTTCATTCCTCGATCATCCAATATCATTTCATGGATTTTATCGACGATTTCCGGCGTGATCACTTCTTTTGGGCGACCTGAACGTTCGGCGTCACTAGTGCTGGTACGACCACAACGGAGCTCTGTAAACCGCTTCTTAACCATTGAAATTGATGGTGCCGAGTCCCCGTAGTATTTATCAAGTCTTTCCTTAGTTTCAGTGATGGATTTTGTAAGTAAAAAGTAATGCTTAATCAGCACACGAAATTCACTTTTTTCCATTTTCGTAAAAAGGTTGTCTGCTTTGAACGGCTATCAAACTCCAACTGCACGACGTAGCTTGCTCAAAATTAGAAAGTTGCCCACTGATAGATTATAGTTGACAGCAGCACTGTTGCATTTGGAGTAACTGCGCGAGAAATTCAAAAAGTCACTGACTTATCAAACTGCCCTCGTATAAGCCTTTAAACTTGGTTGTTATAGTTCTTTATATTAAATTATAATTTTTCGCTGATAAAAGTTATCATAAAAATAAAAAAAAATTTCGCTCCTTTAACATAGGTTCTTATAAGAAATCATGAATTTTTGGTATTAAAATAAACAAAAACATTGTAAAAAATGCAAAATACGATGAAAAAAAACGTGTGTGTAGGAAATTTAATAACGAAGAGTTTGGGTGGTTAAAAAGTATTATCTACTTTCTAGTTTTTGAAATATATTATTTTTAACGCTGAAAAATTTATTTACGGCGTAAGTGAACGTGAGCGTCAAAGAAGAATGCAACGACGCATTCGTGCAGACGACTCAAGTCTCAAGTCACCCATGTAAATACTGTTATTATTACAATGTTAAAAAAGAAGAAATTGACACTGCTGTCACACTTGTATGTAAAATGTAATGTCAAATATGATATGAAAAGTATAAAAGTTGCAAATTTTTGGAATCATTTTTTTTATTAGTGAAAAGAGTTTTCTCTGTTTGATTAGTTGTATTTTAGTTTGTATTTTAATATCTGGGACTTGATATTTTTGCCACTGCGACCAATCCAACATTTTAACAAATACACATAACCTGTGTGTTGTGCACTTACCAAGAAATAATGATTAGTAAAAGTGAAAAGTTAATAAATATAGTGTATTGAAAGTAATAATAGATAATGTTATATATAAAGTTAATATAAGTGTAAAGTTTTTTGTGCTTTCTGTTGCAATTTTTAATTATAATTTTTCAACACTTTTGCCATTATACAAGGATGATAATTGTTGTAAAACTTTTTCTATAATAGTATTTTTTTTAATTAATGTTGCCTTACAATCATTATTTAATAATAAAACAGTTTTTCTTTTCCTTCATTGACATACATATTTACAATTTAATCATAATGTAGTTGTTTATCCATTTTAAACGTTTGAGGTTATGTTATCAGCTGTCAGCTTCTGCTAATAAAAGTAACTATTTGCGCTGTTGCCATGTTTTTTTACCACTACACAATTCGGACTCAATTTTAATCATATTATTTGAATAAAAACCATATATTTTATGAAATCATGAATAAAAAATGACTTGTCAATTAATTTTATAATAATTTAATTGTAAAAGTGTCTGTCAATTTCAATTAAAAAAATCAATAAATTTTTTATTTGAAGTTGACAGCGCTGATTATTTAACATGTTCAACATAGGACCCACTTGCGTCCCACTTCATCACCTCGCTCTGACCACCGAACCTTCTTAAGGACTCCCGTCGGTTGTTGGTACTCTTGACCTGGCCTTTCTTCAAAAAAATGTTGATCTGATCGAGATATGTTATGCGAGGTCTACCTCTACCGACTTGTCCATTCACACTCGCCTTATAAATTTGTTTCGTCAATCATCCCTAAGATTTAAACTCAAATATTTCTTGTTTATTATTATGTTTTTGTTAAAATGTTTTATTTTTATTTTTTGCTTTTTTGTGAACAGACATCGTTGAGCTTTCGATGAGTTTATTGGTTAAAAATAGGCACATAATGAATTATGTTAAAAGGGAATGGAACAAAAATAAATTATAGGTACAAATTTAATAAATATGTTAAATCATGTAGTATCTTCGGCATTATCAAGCATCAGATTTATAGTCATCATAATTGAAATCACTGTCGTCACTTTTCTTATTTGGATTGTAAATGATAACAGGATTAACTGTTTCGATGCGGTTTTCATGAACCCACCATTCCTCTAATAAATTGGCAATGATAAGGCGGAAGTCTTAGCATACGATGTCCATAACTGAGTATAACTTGAGCCACTTTGTAGATTTTTTTTCTTCCGTGCGTTTTAGCTATCGATAATAATTCCGGCTTGAAGCAATACTGTGGAAATAAAATATTAGCTTTCATTAACCATTCTTTCATTTTATGTATCGTCTATGAGTTTGTTGGTTCCTTATTTAAAATTTCTGAATGGTACAATGACAGATAGTTCATGTAACGATGGTAATAGTTTCTCTTTTAACCATTTTAGAAACATCTCTGTATCCATATTGTCATAATAATTGGCCGATTTTAATTTTTACGAAAATAAAAAATCAGCCCCAATAATAAAACCATGCTTTCAACCTGCATGCACAATAATGTGTTTTTTCCTTCACCGTCAGTGTATTTTATAGACTTTATGTTATGTTACGTTCTGCCATAATATTTTTGTTGAACATTTAGCAAAAATCCAAATTTCGTCGGGATAAATAACTAAAGAGCATTCTTGTTTACAGTAAGTATAATTTTTTAAAAATTCAATTCCTTTGTGCACGACTCTAAGCTTTTTTACACAAAGCCTTACGATTGTCTTCCTTTTTAAACTTGGGTTTCAAAATTCTCCAAATACTCATTCTAGGAATAACAAATACATTTTTTTTCACTTTTTCTTGTATAAAATCTAAAGAGACATGTTTTCTTTTTTTACTCATTTCGTACAAAATGTCGCGGGTTTCAAATTTGTAAACTTCGGGAAAGTCAACAGTCTATGGATGTCGGCGGGGTTTATTTTTTTCAACTTTTTATTTACCATTTCCATCTTTCACACTATTTAAAACTAAGGGTAATTTTGTTTCACCAATACCCATTGCATCACACACACACACACACACACACACACACACACACACACACACACACACACACACACACACACACACACACACACACACACACACACACACACACACACACACACACACACACACACACACACACACACACACACACACACACACACACACACACACACACACACACACACACACACACACACACACACACACACACACACACACACACACACACACACACACACACACACACACACACACACACACACACACACACACACACACACACACACACACACACACACACACACACACACACACACACACACACACACACACACACACACACACACACACACACACACACACACACACACACACACACACACACACACACACACACACACACACACACACACACACACACACACACACACACACACACACACACACACACACACACACACACACACACACACACACACACACACACACACACACACACACACACACACACACACACACACACACACACACACACACACACACACACACACACACACACACACACACACACACACACACACACACACACACACACACACACACACACACACACACACACACACACACACACACACACACACACACACACACACACACACACACACACACACACACACACACACACACACACACACACACACACACACACACACACACACACACACACACACACACACACACACACACACACACACACACACACACACACACACACACACACACACACACACACACACACACACACACACACACACACACACACACACACACACACACACACACACACACACACACACACACACACACACACACACACACACACACACACACACACACACACACACACACACACACACACACACACACACACACACACACACACACACACACACACACACACACACACACACACACACACACACACACACACACACACACACACACACACACACACACACACACACACACACACACACACACACACACACACACACACACACACACACACACACACACACACACACACACACACACACACACACACACACACACACACACACACACACACACACACACACACACACGATTAAGTATAGATAAAACTGGTAGCAACGGACCCTTTGTCATTTTCCGCAGTAAAATAAGTATGTACATTCAATATTAATGCATCTACATCTAAAACAAGTCGCAGCATTTTCGCGGTCTAGGTATACATACACTACTTTAAATAACAATCGGTACTATACGATTTTAATGTAGGTACCCACTACAATGATAAACAAGGATTACTTATTACTTTTCTAGAAATCTAATTGTTGTGGTATTGATCTGGGCTAGTAAACATAAAAACATAAAAATGAATCAACAAGCCAAATTAGAGCTTAATAATTTAGTTAATTAGTGAAACTTGTTTGGATTATTTACCTACCTTTCTTATAATGTATAATAAATAGTCATTAAAAACAAATTTGGTTGCAAAATTACCCCTGCTTACATATAAAAATATTGCCCCTTAATTTTCAAACAAGAAGTCACTTATAAAATAAAATTCGTTACCAACGAAATTTGTTTAAAAATTAACTTTACTTTAGATGTACACACTACACTGTAAATATATTCATAATTAATAAAATGAAGTAAATATTTAACAGAGACTATTTTACAAAGTAAAACTTAGAAAACTTATACTACAATCAAACAGCAAACATCAGAATAGGCATTACACAGACGGAAGATATAGAGATCAGGCGCGGAGTGAGACAGGGATGCGTGCTTTCCCCTTTGCTGTTCAACATCTACTCAGAAGCGATCATAAAAGAAGCATTAGCTGAAGAAGAAGCTGGAGTGCGAGTTAATGGGATACCTATTTCAAATATAAGGTATGCGGACGACACTATGTTGCTAGCCGAAAATGCCATCGACCTACAAAGAATGGTACAAAAGGTACATAATGTCAGTATTCGATACGGGCTAAACATGAATCTCAGCAAAACAAAATTCCTTGTATTCACAAAGGCCCGAAACAACAACACACAGCTGATAGTAAACAACCAGATAATAGAACGGGTATATAAATATAAATATTTGGGAACAACAGCAACAATGATTATGCTAGCGAACTGAAAGCAAGAATTGAAATCGCACGCAGAGCCTTCATAAATATGACACAGTTTTTCTGTAACAGAAATTTAAATAACGACCTCAAAATACGTATGCTAAGATGCTACATATTCACCATCTTACTATACGGCATAGAAGCGGCCACATTGACAAAAGTCATGATGAGAAAAATAGAAGCATTCGAGATGTGGCTATACAGGAGAATACTGAGAATATCTTATATGGACAGAATTACAAACGAAGAAGTACTAAAAAGACTCTCAAAAGAAACAGAAATTAATAACGAAATAAAAATCAGAAAATTACAATATCTGGGCCACACTATGAGAGGAGAGAGATACCGAATGCTACAAGTGGTGATGCAGGGAAAGATTGCAGGGAAGCGCAGCGTGGGAAGAAGACGAATGTCGTGGCTTCGCAACCTGAGAGAATGGTTCAACTGTTCATCAAATCATCTTTTCAGATCAGCAGTCAACAAAATGCAAATAATCATGATGATCGCCAACCATCGACGGAAGACGGCACCATAAGAAGAAGAAGATTTTACAAAGCAGCAACGGATTATTATTTGACGTATTCTCTGTGATTTTTGTGATAGTAGCTGTTAAAGGTATATCGGACGTATTAACTCATTATAATATAATATCAAATTTAAGGGTCATTGCTATAAATGTATTAATTGGTTCATAAATTAAAATTAGTATAAAAACTCGGATTATACATTTAAACATATTGTTACGATTTTCGTGGGTAGAAGTGAACGACGACTGGGTTTAAATTGATAACTGATTTATTTCAACGAACACTAACATTATAACAGACTAATTTATAACAACTATTTTTTTTTGAGGTTATGAACGTAACGCAACTTCGTATTCGACTCACTGCTGCCATTAACTGGCTCTGTATATATATATATATATATATATATATATATATATATATATATATATATATATATATATATATATATATATATATATCGTATTTGGGTTGTTCAAAAACTTTCTGGAACTGTCATTCTCCTGTCATCTCTCTCCATCAGATAGCATTCAGAATATTCCATCTTTCTCTGTTCATGACCATTCACGAACAATCTAGAACTAACTGGAATGTCCAATACAGGAAGATATTTTGATATCGGCGATACTTCTTCATGACTTTGCCGAATTCCATTACAATATTTAATAATATTGCAATTGTAATAATATTTTAAATGGACACTAAATTTGATATTATAAAATCCATTAAATTAATTATACAAATATAGTTTTTACTGTAATGTTTATGTTACAGCTTAACCATGGCTGTAGGTTAGGTTAGGTATCATGTGAGTGGGGCGTGGTCACCCCTCCACCGCGACCCTTAGTAGGTCTATTGTGGCTCACTCCTAGAGGTCACAGTTCATCGCACAATCCAGCCCTTCCAACGAAGTTCATGGTTGTATAGGGTGAGATTTTTTTGAAATCGGTAGGTTCTAGGTTGGTGTATCAAAATATCTTGAACCTTATTCTTTCCAGGCCGGGGCATGAACATAGTATATATTCAGCAGTTTCGTCTTTCACGCAGCAGAACCGACAGTCCGTTTGTTGGTTCAGACCTATCTTTCTGAGGTGGTATCTTAGACGGCAGTGTCCTGTAAGCAGTCCTGTTAGCATACGCAGGTCATTTCTGCTCCATTCTAGGATCTGCTTAGTTGTGTTTCTCGTGAGTTGAAATGGTAGAAACGCCTTCGAGTGGGTTAACCCCGGTATGTCGGACCAGTACGTGAGTATTTTCCTCTCCGCCCAGTCCGAAATAATTGTTTTGGCGGCACTTGTGGTGACTCCAAAAACCGGTTCTGGTCCAGTGAACGCAGATTCGGCCCCCTGTTTTGTAAGGGTGTCGGATTTTTCGTTTCCTTTCACCCCCTGGTGCCCAGGTACCCACAGTAGGGTCACCATGTTTTTTTGCACCAAGGTACTCTAAGGATTCGATGCAATTCCATACAAGTTTAGAATTTATCTTGTTGGAGCTCAGTGCTTTTAAAGCTGCCTGGCTGTCTGATATTATACTTATGTTTTTGTTTGCTAGAGGTTTGTAGTTCAACTCTCTTGCACACAATTCGATAGCGAATACTTCAGCCTGAAAGATTGTAGCATACCTGCCAAGACTGGTAGATATTTCAATCTTTGGTTTCCTGCTGAAAACACCGGCCCCAACTCCATCTGGGGTTTTCGAGCCATCTGTGTACATAAGGTATTTAGTCTCTGGAAAGAGGATTTGTCCCCTCACCCATTTGTCTTTCTTCGGAAAGAGGACTTTGAACGACTTTTCTACGGGTATTTTTGTAGCAAGTCAGAAATCATCCGGAGAATTTGGTGGTTTTTTGTTTCACTCAGTATACCGGAGTGATCCCCGAGTTGCTCCCCATTAATTTGCTTTTCCAAAGACAGGAATCTGTAGGAGACTATCCTGGCCTCCCTCTCTAAGAGAATATTTAGGGGATAAAAATGTAGGAGGCTGTAACAGTACATGTTAATGACAAACTAGAGATTCTGAATAACGGCATCGCCCACCAGCTTGAAATATTTACTATTGAAATGGGTCTAATTATTCACATTTTGTGGGTGTTAAAATGGAAGCTATTTGTTTCACATTAAAAAAAATGGGATAAGAATTTTATTATCAAAGAACAAAGCTAGGGTAAGAATATTTGTATAACTGTAGAACTTAATAAAAATCAGGGCTCCAAAACAAATTCATGTGGGATTCCTACATTGGTATATTGAAATTTTATTGTTTGAAAGAATACTGTGACCTTTCTTAAATGTCGTTTAAATTTATCAAATGATTCATAAAATTAAAAAAAAAAGGATTATTGCTGACTGATAAAAAACGCCTTATGATGTTTAAAACTAAATATGCCACTTTTTTTAATTGACCAATACAATGTTTTATATACAGGTTATCTTAATAGTGCGGTAAGGTCTTGTTTTCCGTTATGATAATTGATACAAAAAAGCTATAAAAACAAAATTATTAGGCATCTTAAGAAGCATAATCCAAATTTATTTAAAAATATACAGTAAACTCTATAACTTGAAACCCAAACAAACAAACCTTTTTCTTATAGTATTACCTATTTTTTATTAGAGCTTAGCTATTTCTTACCAGTTCCCTAATATAATGTTTGTTTGAAGTATTCCGAGCATACCAAGCCACTTTAAAGTTAAATTAGTCATAATTTCAGGACCCTGTATCTTTTTATATGTAATTAATTTTCTGTATTTCATGTTTTTTTAGTCAATAACCTATGTTTCGCAATTTACACTCTATGGAAAGCCACTTAATTACCATTTAATTAACAATTTTTAATAAATAACTTTAATGGTTTCTGAAAAATGTTCCTTCTATTAACAAAATGCAGTTTTTTTATTTAATTTTGACTTGTGCAATGAAAAAACGGAAAAACTGCTTTATTAAAATAAAAAAAGGTAATATGCTTTCAACAGTTGCAAAAGATACTGTAACGTTTTTACATTAATCACACTCGGGTTTCGAATTTATTTACACATTTATTTATAACTTTACAATACAATTTGTGCTAAAAGTTTTGCATTTGGTTTTTCTAAATAATTAGTATTATTTGTTAATATCAAGGAACAAAAGCCACACATAACAGAAAAAGAGTACCTATTAAAAAATTATATAAATTTTATATTTTATTTTATAATTTTACAATAAATATTGTGATCGTTAAAAAGTTCGAATGAAAAACAAAAAACTAAATAAAAAAACTGAGATTTTGTTTATTAAAGAAAAATATTTTAGAAACCGTGAAAGTAAAATATAGGGAATGGTTAATAAAAATAAAATTGTAATTGAGTGGCTTCCAACATAGCATAAAAATAAAGGCTGCTCCATTAAAATAAAGAGAAAAAATTACAAATTTGCGTTTTAACTCACCCTGTAGTACAATAATTGCAAACAAACATCATATCAAGAGACTTCCAAAAACTAGCATTAATTCAAATATAAAATAATAAATGGGTTATGTCATTAAAAAAAGTATGTTTGAAGTTGAGTGCCTGTATATTTATAAATGATTTTGAATTTTGAATATTAAGATGCTTACCAAATTTGCTATTATTATTTTTTTTATCTACATTAAACAAATTCAAAAAAATAAAATATATTTTAATTTTTACATTAATTTTCTGTAATGTAAAAAAGAAAATTACATTTAAAAAATTTACAAAAATCATAATAATAATGTTTAATTGCTCGATGATAATTTCTGTAATTAAAAGGCTTTAAAATGGTGAAATTTTTAATAAGCCCGATAAAATTTAAGTGATACTTGAGCCCAACAAAATATTTTGTGTTGTACACATTATGATTAAAGCTTTAGAGTGCTTACAGATGGAACAAAGTAATTATTATTTAATAATTAATTTTAAAAAAATCCCAACAGCTTGCGGTACAAAATTTGATAAAGATAATAACAATATCAAAAATAAAAACTGTACAAAAAAAACTAAGATTAAATTTACTTATTTTAACAGAAAACATTTTTATGAAAAACTTCATATTTTCCAACTCACTTTAGCTCAAGTGAAAATGTTTATGCCACGTGAACTGACGCACCACACTTTTGAGTCACAAAATCCTCTTTTAGTCCCCAATCCAACCGAAAACCACACAAAAATCCCAATCTAACTATGATACGAGAATACCGTCAATACATCATTCGGAAAAAAAATATATCAAAGAGAAAAAGACTAAAAAGTCTCAAGAAAAAAATGCTCACGCCGCTCTTCTACGCGAAAATCCCAACAGCATGCACGCCGACAAAAATTATTCCTGCAGCATCACAGCAACGCGTTTACTAAACTCCGAGAGTCCTGCAGGATCGGGACTTTCGGAGGCTGAGAGTTTTCTTGTTGTGAGCGTGCGCAATGCGTTCGTCGATCTCTGAACCGCTTGACACTCGTACTTCTCAGGAGATGCTGGGTTGACCCCACGCGGCTTGGGTTTCTTTTTTCCACATTGTTTATCTTTACACCTAAAAGCCCGTATCTTTATTTACGAATTTAGGCTTTTAGTCAACATCTTGATTGTTTTTTCGACAACTCTATGGGGACCGTGCGTAGAGTCACCACTACTCCCGATTCTGAAGCCCTCTGTTGTTAATTTGACTAATGATTGTGATGAATGTAGTGTAATAAATAAATGAAACATTATTTATAAAATGACAAAATTAATTAAATTTGGATTTTGTCCCATTGTGAATGACCTACGTAGCGAAAAAATAGAATTTGAATCAGGACATGTACCGAAACCGAAGATTACAATCATCCAGTGTCAATCACTGGTACTGTGGTAGCTTAAACAACTCAAATATTTATTGGGTAAAAGTAATAGTAAGTATAAATAAATGTATAATTATTATAAAACGCTTTGTGTACGATTTTAAAATTCAGATCATTTGTGGAGATTATTTAAATAACAGAAAAACGTTACTTCGAAGAAAAAGCGAAGAATGTAACATTAGTAAGTTTTAAAATGTGAATAATTGATGTAGGTAGTCAAAAAATAACAATTACCAAAATATAAGTGGTCCACAAGACTAACTTCCCAGTGAAAAGAATGAAAAAATACCATATGTTTTGTTATTAGGTTGTTATAATTATAATTATTAAAATTATTATAAAAAATGATTTTAAATAAATTATAACAAATTATAATTGTCATTAACAATATTCTGTTTATGTCAACCGTATTATTTTAAATGGACACGTAGAAAAAATGGATAAAGGAAGATTGACGAAACAAATTTATAAGGCGATTGTGAATGGACAAATCGGTAGAGGTCGACCTCGGAGAACATATCTCGATCAGATCAACATTGTTTTGAAGGAAGGCCAGGTCAAGAGTACCAACAACCGAAGAGTATGTATGAGAGCACTGATGAAAGTAGAGGAAGCAAAAGATGTGTGTAAGAACCGTAGCAAGTGGAAGGAAGTGGTCTTTGCCTACACCTATGGGAAAAAGGCGTGATTTTATGTATGTATGTATGTATTATTTTAAACTTTTTATTATTTCATAAGCGGGAGCTATTTTCTATCGTTAATAACAATTGAAATTTTCTTTTAATTATTATGATCCATAATTATTTATTAGTTACAATATTTAATTGTTATAAATGCTTGATTATTACTAACAATAATTGTTCACTGTTATAACGTCTTCAATGCTATTATCACAATACTGAAATAAGTTTAAAATTCTCCAAAATTACTATTTTTGTTTTCTGATGAAATATTGTCATCGTATTTGGTATTTAAATATTTCTAACATGCAATAATTATATTATTTAAAAGATCTTAAAATTCTGCATTAAAAATAGTATAATTTATAAATTGCAAAATTCAGGTATTTTAACATTTTTTTGCTAAAAATCTAATCAGTTCTAAATTGTGTAATTATGCGTCGAATGCAATTGGTCCCACGTCGATATCTTTTTTTTTCTCGAGATAATTGATACGAAAATAATTTTACCATTTTTTTCAGTTTTTTTATTCTCCATAAAAAAACAGCCTGACCGATTTTACTGAAAATCCAACTACTTCTAAATTGCGTGATTATGAGTGGAATGCAATTGGTCCCGCGTCGATATCATTTTTGTTCTGGAGATAATCGAGACGAAAAATAATTCCGAACGCACATACGAACATACGCACACACACACGCACACACACACACACACACACACACACACAGACACACACACACACACACACACACACACACACACACACACACACACACACACACACACACACACACACACACACACACACACACACACACACACACACACACACACACACACACACACACACACACACACACACACACACACACACACACACACACACACACACACACACACACACACACACACACACACACACACATACACAAATGTCCACTTAAAAACTATTGTATTCGACTCTGGGGACCTTGAAATGTGGAGATAAATTCGGGATTCAAAAAATCGAACCCAATACCATAACTTCCACTGGAAGTTAAAAATTAAATGATTTTTATATTAGTAATGTGTAATGTGATATCGATGGTACCATATCTATTTGTGTATATACACTGAGTCAATTAAAAAATCACTAACTTTTTTCAGGAACGAAAGCTGAGAATAATAGCAAATAATGCTTACACAATGGAAGGAACTCGATTTGACAAGGATAAAGTTATAATCAATTTACTGAATCCTAATCAAACGGAAAAATCATTTAATTTATGTACGGGTACAGATACAAATGTATGTGATTTATTTTTTCGGGGTGGATAGCGGGTTTAGGACGAAAGAAAACAAACTTCTTGCTTCTCTAAATGCTTTTTAATTCGTGGAAGTCTTAGGTCTATGGTTGGATAAAGTGAAAAAATAGTGGGATTGTAGCGGCCATACATAAAGTTTATGCACAGAGGACGAAACGTGAATTCTCTAAAATTCCAACGACTAATTTCACTAAAAACCTTTTTGATTTTAAGTCGTGTCCTTTTCAAAAAAGCACGTATACGACCCTAATCTTTACGACCCTAAGTTCTGCTCCTTTGCAATAACGTACGTATACGATCCTACTTTTTGTGACCAGAATCTTCTTTCCTCTTCAGCTACTCACGTACAATCACAGTTAATCGGTATGATTCTAAAAAGGCCTTTTCGCCAAAGTATGTATCATTGATAGACTGTCATAAAACTGACCGACGTGTGGGAAAGTAGATAAAAAGAACGGAGAGAGGTACACAAATTGAGTCGTCTTCAGTCAGTCAGTCAATTTTCACCATTCTCTCAACAAACTTCGACAGTCTCTCAACGAACTCCACCAGTCTATCGACGAACTTTAACACTGACGCACATTGCTTCTCTTGCCAAGTTTTTCTTTTATTTCAATAAATACACGTAGTTAACAGTAATTCTTATTTCTTTAACACTCGTCACAAAATATTCCCAAAAAAAAGAAACGCTGTAGTGTAAAAAATATGTGGTTACAAACATAAATAAAGAAATGCTTGGATGGTTTGGACACGTAGAGAGAATAAATAAAGGAAGATTGACGAAATCGGTAGAGGTCGACCTCGGAGAACATATTCCAATCAGATAGACATTGTTTTGAAGAAAGGTGCCAGGTCAAAAGTACCAACAACCGACGAGAAATTTATGAAAGCACCGATAAAAGTAGATGACGCGAAAGACATGTGTAAGTGGAAATACTGTCTACCCGTAAGGGAAAAAGGCGTGACTTTATGTATGTATTTATGTGATAATAATCTGCTGAGTAAGCTAGTACCACATCTAGAATAATTTTTTTTTAATGATTACCTTCCATGAATATTTAAATACAAGTAAAATTACCTTTTAGCAAAAAAAATTGGAATGTCTTACTAATAAATACTAAAAAATATATGCAACCCAAACTAGATAAATATTATTAAGATATAATAAGTCCAGATAGATAGCTTAAATATGCAATGTTTAAAATAAGCAAAAATATGCGTCTATATGCACTTTGCATACATTCCGCTCTCTGATTATAACTAACACAATGTGTACATAAAGTAACGTTTTCGCATAATTCAGGCTAACTGCATAAGTCGATTAGAAGGATACAGGGTGCACTGTAACTACAAAAATAACTTTTTTTTTACTGAAAATAGTCGCCAAAAGGGTAGACCTATCGTGTGGGCCGCGGACGGCCCGAACTGCGACTATTAGTAGGGGGAGGAAAAGTATTTGGAGGCTTTAAATATTTTAGATCAATTCGGCATAGCCGAAAACTAAGAACTTCCAAAGAATCACCCTGTATAAGTAAAAAATACTGTTGTTTTATTTAGAATTAATAAAAATATACAATTTTCTAATAAAAATAAAGAAAATTGTATTTTATTTCAAAATGATATGAAGTAATAAATCCTACTTATAAATACAAAATGCTTTTAGAGTGGTCAAATAAACTTTTATGATTTCCAATTGGTCCGCAACACCTGTTATAGTGTAAATTATTATCATAATTATAATTATTACGTGAACCACCCTACCGCAAACAAAATGTTTTATCAGCAAAGTATTTTTAATAATTACCACTACCTTTCAAAATGCGGGTCCACAATCATCTCCTTTCTCTAATCACTACCCCTTCTAATAGTCGCAGTGCGGGCTTACTCTTAAGATTGACACTACAAGGACCAATCTCCACCACGAATCCTTCTTTTTCAGGGCTACTACGGAATGGAACAAGCTTCCAAAATCAATTTTTTTAGAGAACTATGAACTTGTAACTTTTAAAAAGCGCATCCACAATCATCTCTTTTCTTTTATTCCTGCCCCTTCTAATAGTCGCAGTGCGGGCTTACTCTCAAGACTGACACTACAAGGACCAATCTCCACCACGAATCCTTCTTTTTCAGGGTTGCTACGGAATGGAACAAGCTACCAAAATAAGTTTTTCCAGAGAACTACGACCTGCAACTTTTCAAAATTTTCTGTAATCCCTTTCCCTTCTAATAGTCACAGTGCGGGTAGTACACGGCCCATACGATAAATAAATAAAAATTTCCCAGTATAAGGAAAACGAAAACAACTTATATTCATTTCATTAAACGGTGAATTTTTTTCGAAGAATTAATATAATTTTAATGAAAATGCTCAGTAAACATTTGACAGTTTTAGAGCAGAATAAATGGACTGGGTGGCCTAAATCCTCAAGAATGCCCCGGGGCAACCTTACCCAAATGTATCGTGCACGTCACAGGTAAATTTAAATTATAAATAAAACAGAGAGACAAATACCTATTCAGGGTTATAAACTGGACCAAAAATCTCTTTCACTTACTCTTTTAGGGACTGTGAAAACTGTTTTAGCTTTTAAACAAACTTACATATAAAACAATATTTTATTCTAGATTGCATTATGAGTAGAAATAACACACAAATTTATTATAACACAAGCGGGATTAATTATTAACTTAAAAAATAAATTTATAATCATTTATTTGTATAATTATAATAATGTTTCTAGAACAAAAATAGTTTCACAAAAAACATTTACTCCAAACAAATTTATTTTACATACATACATAAAGTCACGCCTTACTACGGTTCTTACATACATCTTTTGCTTCCTCTACTTTCATCAGTGCTCTCATAAATGCTCGTCGGTTGTTGGTACTCTTGACCTGGCCTTTCTTCAAAACAATCATGATCTGATCGAGATATGTTCTCCGAGGACGACCTCTACCGACTTCCGTCCATTCACACTCGCCTTATAAATTTGTTTCGTCAATCTTCCTTCATCCATACTTTCTACGTGTCCAAACCATCTAAGCATTTCTTTATCTATCTTTGTAACCACATCTTTTTTTACACAACAGCGTTTTCTTATTTCACTATTCTTTACTTTATCCAACCGAGTCACTCTGGCTATACCAGACTACTCATCTCCGCAGCACTTATCCTATTTTCATGCTTCTTCTGCCAAACCCAACATTCACTACCATACATAAGTGTGGGAACCAGCACACCTCTATGCACCGCCAGAAGTGCCTTTTTTGACACTTTCTGGCTATTCATAAAGCTATACATAGTGCTTACGAGATAAAATCCGTAACGAAGGAATAAGAAGAAAAACGAAGGTAGTGGACATAATACAGCTAATTACTGAGCTTAAGTGGCAATGGGTTGGACATATTGCCAGACTAAGTGTGGATAGATGGGTATCAAGACTTGTACACTGAAGACCAAGGCAAACAAAGAGCCACAGCAGAGATGGTTGGATGATGTTAAAAAAATAGCAGGAGGAAGATGTTACCATATAGCGAATTACAGAACAGCATGGAAAAAAATGAAATAGGCCTTTGTTTAGAAGTGGATAGATAATGGCTTACAAAGATGAGGGCTTTTTGTAATTAATGAGACTTTAGGTAGTCTTAAGGCTCACATACCGAGATCCAACAATTACATCAAATCGAGTAAAATTAATAAAAAAGTTTCTATACATAAATGTAGTCCACTTCTTTGTGTGTGTTTTTTTTATTTACGTACTAAAAATATATTATCTACTTATTTAATAATAAATTCTACTATACCAATCTTCAACTCGACCATTGTGAACTTTGACTCTACTATTACAGTTCCACTAATCGAATAGTGGAGTCAATGTTTTCTGTTTTCATTTCAACAATTTTGTTACGTGGTCAACCGAAAACCAAACAGAGCCATTTTCAGTTCCGTCGATTTTTGATTAAAGGGGGACATTTTTTCCCGGTATTTCTGACTACAAGCGAGGGTAAGAATTACCCCAAAATTTTTTAACGGCATTAGGGGTCGAATAAGATCTTTTTAAAAAGCTCTGACAATTCTCTTTAAAATAATCTTTAAATTTTAAAATTCCTCTCAATACATACAATCATATGTTAAAATTCCAATTATTTTAGTTGCTTACTTACTACTTAACAGATTAAATGTTTAAACTAATGACCGCCCGCTTCCATACAATAAAAAGATTTTGTTTAAAACTAAAACGAAGAATTTCCGGAATAATTCGACGGCACTAGTCAACGATTCTTTGACGCAAATCTTCCAACGGCGCTGGTTGTATTATATATATTTTACTTTTTAGATGACCCCACAAAAAGAAAAAGAGGGGCGATAAATCAAGTGACCGTGGGGGCCATTTAATGCTGCCTATTCTCCCAATCCAATGCCGGTGAAAACGTTGGTCTAAATACTGACGAACAATCGCCGCATAATGCGGAGGAGCATCGTCCTGTTGAAAATAAAAATGATCTTCGTCATACTGTGAATTATTTTAAAATAGATATCAGTCAAGGCTGGGTCAATAGCGTCTTCCAGTAATTGCAAATACATTTCGCCAGGCAACAAATTGCCTGGTAGAAAAAAAGGACCCACCAATCGGACACCGCAAATGCGCCAGTCCATAGATCAGATAGTTTCACATTTAAAATTTAATTTTTCGATAAGTAATAAGCGGAATTTTAAAATTTAAAGACAATTGTATGAGCCTTTGATAGACAATTAATTCGACCACCAATGCTATTTACAAATGTAATTTTAATCTTCACTTGTGGTTAAAAGTAGTGGAGTTAAAAATACCGGAAAAGAGTGTCAGCCTTTAATCAAAAATCGACGGATCTAAGCATTTTTCTAAAATGATGACGACGTTTCTGCAAATGGCTCTGTTTCGTTTTCATTTGGCCACCCTGTATTTGTAGATATTCAATAAGGCTGCTATTATTTTATGATGTCAAGTTGTATCTTTTTTGTGGTAAATTGTATGAAAATGTTTGCTTTTCGTCAAGTCGTTATGTATTTCTTACTTTTTAGATTTCCTTTATTACAGAAAACATAATTATATAATATTTTTAAGCTTGTATCAGGTAAGACCCTATATAAACTTATTATTGTAAAATATATTTATTTAAATAAGGAATAAAATAAAATGTTTTATCGAATTAATAAAAATCAAACGGTTTCTTATTTACGAAAAATCGCTTTGTAGTTCACCCTGTATAGATATTATTTTGTCGTCATGTATTTCTTACTTTTTTAGATTTCCTTTATTACATAAAACATAATTATATAATATTTTTAAGCTTGTATCAGGTAAGACCCTGTATAAACTTATTATTGTAAAATATATTTTTTTAAATAAGGAATAAAATAAAATGTTTTATCGAATTAATAAAAATCAAATAGTTTCTTATTTACGAAAAATCGCTTTGTAGTTCACCCTTTATAGATATTATTTTGTCGTCATGTATTTCTTACTTTTTTAGATTTCCTTTATTACATAAAACATAATTATATAATATTTTTAAGCTTGTATCAGGTAAGACCCTGTATAAACTATTATTGTAAAATATATTTATTTAAATAAGGAATAAAATAAAATGTTTTATCGAATTAATAAAATTCAAATAGTTTCTTATTTACGAAAAATCGCTTTGTAGTTCACCCTGTATAGATATCATTTTGTCGACATGTATTTCTTACTTTTTTAGATTTCCTTTTTTACAGGAAACATGATTATATAATATTTTTAAGCTTGTATCAGGTAAGACCCTGTATAAACTTATTATTGTAAAATATATTTATTTAAATAAGGAATAAAATAAAATGTTTTATCGAATTAATAAAAATCAAACAGTTTCTTATTTACGAAAAATCGCTTTGTAGTTCACCCTGTATAGATATTATTTTGTCGTCATGTATTTCTTACTTTTTTAGATTTCCTTTATTACATAAAACATAATTTTATAATATTTTTAAGCTTGTATCAGGTAAGACCCTGTATAAACTTATTATTGTAAAATATATTTATTTAAATAAGGAATAAAATAAAATGTTTTATCGAATTAATAAAATTCAAATAGTTTCTTATTTACGAAAAATCGCTTTGTAGTTCACCCTGTATAGATATCATTTTGTCGACATGTATTTCTTACTTTTTTAGATTTCCTTTCTTACAGGAAACATGATTATATAATATTTTTAAGCTTGTATCAGGTAAGACCCTGTATAAACTTATTATTGTAAAATATATTTATTTAAATAAGGAATAAAATAAAATGTTTTATCGAATTAATAAAATTCAAATAGTTTCTTATTTACGAAAAATCGCTTTGTAGTTCACCCTGTATAGATATTATTTTGTCGTCATGTATTTCTTACTTTTTTAGATTTCCTTTATTACAGAAAACATAATTATATAATATTTTTAAGCTTGTATCAGGTAAGACCCTGTATAAACTAATTATTGTAAAATATATTTATTTAAAAAAGGAATAAAATGAAATGTTTTATTGAATTAATAAAATTTAAGCAGTTTTTTATTTATTAATAACCACTTTGCAGTTCATCCTGTATATATATTATTTTGTTGTCATGTATTTCTTACTTTTTTAGATTTTATTCATTACAGGAAACATAATTATATATTAAATGTAAAAAACGAAAGTAATGGTTTTTAAAAGAGAAGAAAGCATGACAAACTGAATTTTTTATTGAGGGAAAAAGAGTGGAACAAGTAAATGAATTTGTGTACTTGGGTTCAAAGTTTACGAGAGATGGAAAGTATGACAGTGACATTAAGCGAAGGGTGTTGGCAGGAAAACAGATGAATGGGGCACTGCATAGCTTTATGAACAGCCAGAAAGTGTCAATGTATGGTAGTGAGTGTTGGGATTGGCAGAAGAAGCATGAAAATAGGATTAATGCTGCGGATATGAGTAGTCTAAGAAGTTTAGCCGGAGTGACTCGGTTGGATAAAGTAAAGAATAGTGAGATTAGAGAACGCTGTGGTGTAAAAAAGATGTGATTACAAAGATAGATAAAGGAATGCTTAGATGGTTTGGACACGTAAAAAATATGGATAAAGAAGGATTGACGAAACAAATTTATAAGACTAGTGTGAATGAACAAGTCGGTAGAGGTCGAACTCGGCGAACAAATCTCAAACAGATCAACATTGTTATGAAGAAAGGCCAGGTCAAGAGTACCAACAACCGACGAGCATGTATGAGAGCACTGATGAAAGTAGAGAAAGCTAAAGATGTGTGTAAGAACTGTAGCAAGTGGAAGGAAGTGGTCTCTGCCTACCCCTACGGGAAAAAGGCGTGACTATATGTATGTATATTATTTTTAAGACCCTGTATAAACTAATAATTGTAAAATATATTTATTTAGAATAGGAATTAAATAAAATGTTCTTTCTGTTTAATAAAATAAACAGTTTCTTATTTAGAAATAATCGCTTTGTAGTTCACCCTGTATAAATATTATTTTGGTCATGTATTTATTTTTTTTAGATTGTCTTTGTTTCAGAAAACACAATTGTATAATATTTTTAAGATCAGTGCATCATATAAATTCATTATTGATTTAATAAAGTTTAAAAAATGTAGTTTACCCTTTATAGGTATGTCATTTATTTCTTATTTTTTCATATTCTGTTCATTTCGAAAAACAAAATTTTTTCATATTTTTATGCCAGTATTTTAAAAAAATTCACTTACCCATTTTTTGTAATTCTTTCGAGATTTCAAGTTTGCACTTTTCAAATCTCCCAAAGTTATTCAACACCATCCAGAAAACCATTCCCGAGTGCCTAACTTAAATGTTTTATTCCACGTTTATCCGTCGTACTTACACTTGTTTTAACACGCCATTTCGATAGCAAACTAATTAACTTCTACGTTTTTTTTATCATAATTTTTTTCATTGTTAACAAAAAACAAGCAAGTTGTTGATTGCCGGAAACTCACGAACTATTACGACCGTCAACAGGATGCATTTAAGTGTGACAAAAATGTCAGTTTTTTGTCTAAAAATAAAAAAACTATTACAATTTTCGATACTTGCGAGTCATTTAATAAAATATACCGAAGCGTTTACATGGCACGGGCGAAACATTAAAATTTTTATTAAGGGAGAAATTGTAAAAATATAAAAATATGGAAAAATTGTGTTTCAGAGATTAAAAACAATCGTAGGTTTTTATAATGAACTAAAGTCTGAAAAAACAGCTATTTTTGAATTGTTACATAAACATGCTTGCAACTAAATATACAGGTATAATCTGTGTAATGTAGATTAGGTTTTTGGAATATTTTTAGATTTAATTTTTTTTAAATTTAATTGATACGTATTGTTTTTTAAAAATGGCATATTTAAATAATTATACAAGGAGGATCAAGACCAGCTTAAACTTTCCATTTAATTAAAAAATACTCACACGATAATAAAATCAAAATTTGTAACCGTGAACACAGAACTCAAAGAACTAGAAGGCCAATGACATGATATACAGGGTGATTTATTAAGAATGGGCAATCTCTGAACTTTAGATACTACACACCAAAATATGGCGATTGGGCTGAACATGTCTTATACAAATGTTGCATGTTTACGAGATACAGGGTATTTAAAGTTGGAATTTTAATTTGAAATTTCTTAATAATTTTGTGATTTTAAGCAGCATCGTCTTGAAAATCGGCAACTTTATGTGTTTTGGTATGAAAATTACAAATTTTATGCTGAGTTTAGCACTATTCATACAGGGCGTTAGTTACACTTTGTTACTTAGGTAAATTACAATATATCTAAAAGACAGTTCAATTTTGAATAAAAAAGGTACTTCTGTTTATTTTATGTAACTCTATCATTTTTTGAGTTATTTACATTTTAAACATTCAGCGTAAAGACTCCTAAGCCACCGATATTACATTGACTTTTATTCAAGTAGGCTTGTGTCAGAACTTATCACTTTTTCGTGAAAAAAAATATTTGAAAATTTTACTGTCATTAACTTAGAGTGTATTATTTGTAGAAAAATAAGAAAATGCCACGACATAATGAATTTTCCAACAGTAAAATGCGTGATATGATTTGTGTTTTTGCTTATATAAATTATAGTGGACTTGGTGAAGCCAGAAGGTATTTAAAATCATACCCAAATCGAAGACAACCCAATCACAAACTGTTCAGACGTATTTATACCCACCTAGGCGAAACAGGGTGTTTTCGTCATAAAAGCTTAAATGGTGCTCCAAAAAATATCAACGTTGATGATGAAGAAGAGGTTTTAGTTCGTATTTCAGAAAATCCAGATCTCAGCTCTCGTCGGTTAAGTGCGGCAACAGGAATAAGCCAATCGTCTATCTGAAGGATTTTAAAAAAAGATAATTTCCGTCCATATCACTATACTCCTGTCCAAAATTTGCTACCTCAAGATTTACCAGTTCAGTTTGCTCAATTTATGCTAGATAAACAAAACGAAAACCAGGATTTTCTTAATTACCTCCTTTTCACCGATGGGGCAACGTTTACTAGACGAGGTGTTTTTAATTGGAAAAACAATCATTTGTGGGACTCCAAATATCCACATGCTCTTAAGAAACGACATTTTCAGCATGAATTCAAGGAAAATATTTGGTGTGGTGTGATAACTGGTTTTTTTATTGGTTCTTTTGAACTTCCTCCTAATCTGAACGGGCCCCTCTATTTAAACTTTCTTGAACAACAGTTAAACACACTACTAGAAGATGTACCACTAGCCATAAGGCTGAACATGTGGTTTATGCAAGACAGGGCGTCGCCCTATTTTTCTCTGCCAGTACGGCAAGTGGCAGTGAATTTGTTTGGCCACCTACAAGTCCAGATTTAAACCCTCTAGACTTCTTAATATGGTCAATTAATTCCATCGAAGAATTACGACAGAAAATTTAAGAAGCTGCTAATATTATTAAAAATAATCGACAAATGTTATTTAATATTCAAAGATCTTTAAGGAGACGCCTTACAAAGTGTATTGAAGTGGAAGGCGGGCATATTGAGCATTTACTTTGAATTTTTCTTTTGTTACTGTTACTGATTGTTATTTGTTGTCTTTACTGTTGTTACCCTGCATAGTAGTAATTTAAAGGAATAAATTCATTTCACAATAAACAAAATTCATTGAATGTTTAAAATGCAAATTACTCAAATTAATCAAACTAAAAAGTAAAAAATAATTCTTAACACAAGAATAAAATTACTGACGAGAAAAAGCGTGGGGTGCTTTGTATGACATTTTTAAACTAACTGCGTTTCGAAATAAAAGCACCCCAAGCTTTTAGATTAGTGATATTAATTTTTTCGTCAATAATTTTATTCCTATGTTACTTTTTAGTTTGATTAACTCTAAAAGCTTGTTTTTTAGTTTTTGTAAACTATAATTTTTTAAAATATATCAGCTTCATAAAAATAACTCTATACTGAAAGATTGTTTTCACATTTGTTTCTGTGGCGTGAAATTTAATAGCCTTAAAAAATTAAACTTTATTTTTTACATTCGAAATGGTACTAAAAAATATATCCGAAAAACAAAAAGTCCTGCAAGCTGAATATCAAATCAGTGCCTTAATGAAATTTCTACCGATATACGATCCCGACTGTTATACAAGAAGTTAGCCCTGGGCAGCCGATATAGGTACATTATGTTGGAAGTTTATACCATTAGCGCCATTTTTATTTGTTTTATGTGTTCCAGTTTTGTAAGCAAAGCGTTTCAATTAATTATATACGAATTACATAACACAGCGTACACTCATCAATAATGTAGCCATTACGACTGATTGTAGTAAGATGGCAACGCGAAATGAGTGAAATGAGAAGTGTCTATTTGGCTTGATATTTTGTAAGATTAACTCACGCAGTCACTATATATCTTTGGCGCGTCATCGCGCCATCTCGTGTATTTTTTATAATTTCTGGTTCACTTCTTACGTAAGTAATAAATGGACTCCAAGATTTGTACAAATATAGTCACATATTTTTCACGTATGGGTAGGCTTCTTTCTACTTGCTACGATTCTTGCACACGTCTTTCGCTTCATCTACTTTCATCGGCGTTTTTATTCATGCTAATCCGTTGCTGATACTTTTAACCTAGCCATTCTTCAAAACAATTTCAAGCTGATTAAAATACATTCGCCTAGGTCTACCTTGACCAACATGCCCATTCACACTCGCTTTATAAACCTTTATTCCTTTATTTACTTTTGCTACTACATATTTTTCACACCACAGCATTCTCTTATCACACTATTTCTCACTTTATCCATAAAGGCGGCTTCTCACTACGCGGGACTTGCCAAGTAATCGACTTGGGATATACTTGGCATGCACTTGTCCGAGTCCAAGTAAATTGTACACACTAAGAACTTACTCAAAATTTTCAGTTTTATTTCGGAAAGTGAAGTATAAAGACAAGTTCTTGAAAATGGACGATAATTCTGATTAGACATCTTTAGCTGCTTTTGTAAACGGAACAAATAGAAGTTTACCGTACGTGTTTGTAGCGGATGAAGCATTTGGACTAAGTCCACATATTTTAAAACCAATATGTCAAATATGCTACCTTTACAAAGAGTTGCGAGAAAACCAACTTTGGTAGCAAAGAATATCAGAGAAGAATTTGCGGCATATTTAATGAATGAAAGTAAAGTTTCTATGCAGAGGAAATTTTGTGAAATAAAATTTAATTTGAAAAAATAAAAAAACATCGTACCTCTGAATTTATTGTTTCCTTTGAAGAATCTTCCTAAGTACCATGTCCTTCTAGAACGTTGGTCACCAACAAGGCTATCCTTACTCTGTCGACGGCAAGTCTAAACAGAGAGCTTGAGTTGAGTTTATACCAGTCATTGAAGTATTACCAAGTTGGATACTTTTTCCGTCCATAAAACCTTTAATATTTTCCTGTAAGCCCACATCTCGAAGGCTTTTAGTCGTCTTTCTTCGTGCTTGTTTATAGTCTAGGCTTTCATACCGTACAGCAGGGTGGAGAAGAAAAGACATAAAATTTTGTTTTACTGTAAATAGTCGCCAAAAAAGGTAGACCTATCGTGTGGGCTGCGACTATTAGAAGGGAGAGGGATTATAGAAAGGAAATGATTGTGGACCCACTTTTTAAAAAGTTAAAGGTCATAGCTCTCTTGAAAAACTGATTTTGGAAACTTGTTCCATTCTGTAGCAGCCCTGTAAAAGAAGGATTATTGATGGAGATTGGTCCTTGTAGTGTCAATCTTGAGAGTAAATGGGTGAGACTGATCAGCGTGCCGAGTTTTTCCACCGAATGTGGCCAGTGGTGGTGTAAGAGTTTTTATTTCTCTGCAGCATCTGTTATGGAAATATCTGTAGAGTAATGTCTGGTCTGCTGCTCTTCTTCTATGTTTTAGTGGGTAAAGGGTATCTGTAAGAGTTGAGCTGTTTATAACCCGAATGGCCCTTTTCTAAATGGAATCTAGAAGATGAATAGAATGCTTTGCTGCTGAACCCCATATGTGCAAGCAATACTCCAGTAGAGGTCGAATTTAAGCCTTGTACGTCGTCAAAAATTGATCAGGAATAAAAAAATTTCTAGCTGTTCACAGAAAACATAGCCTCTGGCTTGCTGACTTTGCGATGCTAGCAACATGGTTATGCCAAGACATCGTGACTCCCATATCGAGATGAAGGGTCTTGATTTAATTGTTTTTCTGGACATTGTAATGGAATGATTTGAGGAATTTACTTTCTTGGAAAACGTGGTGCTTTGTGTTTTCTGGGCATTGAACTGAACAAGATTGTTGGTTCCCCACTCGAAGATTGTTAATGTTCGTGGTGGTGGTTTTCAAGAGGTCGTTGATGTGTAAAAGAAATAGGATATGGGACAGAATGGAACTCTGAGATGTCGGAAGTTGACACTGGTCCCACTAAATATTTCCTTTTTTTTACGCTATTTTTTGTGATAAGACGAAACAAAAAAGCGTGTCTTGTTTCACCCCTCGATAGGCGGGTTAAACACAAATTCCCACGGTGTCGAGTGGCCCAAAGAAATCTCTTATTTTTGATAATGTGTCAAATATTATTGGACGACTGTAGTAATAAGGAATAATTAATTAAAAAATTTACAAAAACAAAACAAATCCTGCTGGATATTTTAAAGAAAAATTTAATAATTACCTCAAAATAAGAAAAACGTGAAAACGATTACCACTGAAAATCAATCAAAAAACTTCCAAGTAATAAACCCTTTTAAAACCTTTTAATTAAAAGTTAATCTCGAGGCCCGTCTCATTTTTTTTAAAGGAAAATTATATTACAGAGTCTTAATTCACAATAATTAAAACATTTATTAGATTAAAACGATCGTCATTACGATTTCATTGCTTTTTATTTTATGTTGTTTTTTATTTCGTATTTTATTACGTTTTAAAATCAATATAAAAAAGGTTATTTGTTTAATATAAATATAATTTTATTGGTATTTGATACACTTGCTTTTATTTTAAAACTCAAACAAACAGGTTATTAATTTCAATCATTGGTCGAAAAAAACATATTTTTTCAGGATAAAATATTTGGACTTATTTTAGTAAGTTAGTTCTTATTAATCATACATTACATACATACAAATAGTCACGCCTGTTTCCCGTGGTGCTAGACAGAGACCACTTCCTTCCACTTGCTAAGGTTCTCACACATATCTTTTGCTTCCTTTACTTTCATCAGTGCTCCCATACATGCTCGTCGGTTGTTGGTACTCTTGACCTGGCCTTTCTTCAAAACAATGTTGATCTGATCGAGATATGTTCGCCGAGATCGACCTCTACACTCGCCTTATAAATTTGTTTCGTCAATCTTTCTAAATGTGAGCAAAACGAAAGTAATGGTTTTTGAAAGAGAAGAAAGCATGACAAACGTGCCAAAGTGTCAAAGTGGTTTGGCAGAAGAAGCATGAAAATAGGATTAATGCTGCGGAGATGAGTAGTCTGAAAAGTATAGTTAGATAAGAATAGAATAAGAATAGTGAGATAGGAAAACGCAGTGGTGTAAAAGAAGTTGTGGTTACAAAGATAGATAAAGGAATGCTTAGATGGTGTGGACACGTAGAAAGGATGGATAAAGGAAGATTGACGAAAGAAATTTATAAGGCGAGTGTGAATGGACAAATCGGTAGAGGTCGACCTCGAAGAACATATCTCGATCAGATCAACATTGTTTTGAAGAAAGGCCAGGTCAAGAGTACCAACAACCGAAGAGCACAGATGAAAGTAGAGGAAGCAAAAGATGTGTGTTAGAACCGTAGCAAATGAAAGGAATTGGTCTCTGCCTACCCATATGGGAAAAAGGCGTGTCTTTATGTATGTATGTATGTAATCTTCCTTTTTTCTACGTGTTCAAACTATCTAAGCAATCCTTTATCTATCTTTGTAACCACATCTTCTTTTACACAACAGCGATCTCTAATCTCACTATTCTTTACTTTATCCAACCGAGTCACTCCGGCTATACTTCTTAGACTACTCATCTCCGCAGCATTATTCCTATTTTAATGCTTCTTCTATTAAACCCAACATTTATTATTATTATTAATCAATAGATATTCAAAAATTGCGTACTATGGTGGAGTCAACCTTAAAGGATTACATTCTGGTAACAGTTATCTGTTGTTGTGAGAAGTAAAATTATCCCCGACATTAGTACCAACGTATATTTTACAGCATCGTTGGCCGTCTCTCGCATCCTCTTTTCCATGCCTCTTTATCTTGCCAATCTTCCTTTTTTAATCCCCTCCTCTTCATGTCCTTTCTTGCTTGTTTTAACCACTTTTCTGGTGGTCGTCCGCGCCTTCGCCATCGATTTTTTTTATGCGGCTTACGTGTCCATACCATTTAAGTCGTCGTCTCTCAATTTCCTTTGTTATAGGTGTTTCTGCTGCCATTTTTTGCCTTATTTTATTGTTTGTGACCCTTTGCAACCTTGATACCCTACAACTTCTTCGTAGGTCCATTTCGGCCGCTTCTAACCTTTGCATATTTCTTTTTGCTGCCTCCCATGTTTTCAAACCGTATAATAGCATACTTTGTACAATAGTTTCATATATTTTTTTTGTTCGTTATTGGATATTATTTGACCACAGAAGAGAGTTAAGTTTATTTATTACTTGTTTTCTCTGGTTAATACGATGGGTTATTTTATTTTTGCTGGATCGTTCTTTTATTATTTTCACTCCCAAATAGATGTAGTTTTGACAAGATTAAATCATATTTCTGAAACAAGCTGAGGAATATAAATTGACAGATACTTAGTTTTAGTGAAGTTTATTTTTAAGCCTGAATCTTTACAGGTTTCATATATTTTCCGCATCATGTATTCTATATCATATGTGTCGTTAGCTATTACGATTTGGTCATCTGCGAAAAGTTAAATTTACAGTAAACTTCCATTTATATCCAGTCTTATGCCAGAACATTTGTTTGGCAATCCCATAAATACTACCAACGTACTTTCGATAATATTCTTACACTGAACCTTTCTGCCTCAATTCAGGTATCAAACAAGAACTTATCAATATAGCTCTTTAAAAAACCATGAAAATAACAAAAGAATTAGACGAAGGTGTAAATATTGAACCCACCATAAACATGCTAGTTTACGCTGATGGCATTGTGTTTGTTATGCTACTTTTTTTTGATTTTTTTTTTTTAGTTGGTTTGCCAGCTGTCTCTCCTTTTTTTTGTTGTTTTTGCCCAGGGTTCTTTTTTCTGTTGGTATGTTGTCCCTGACGATTCGTGGTAATTTTTCTTTATTCATCCTGCTGACGTGTGCGTTCTAGTATCTTCGTCGAGTTCTGCACTATCTTACGATATCACTGGTGTCAGTTTGTCTTCTTAGGTCTTCGTTTCTTTCCTTATCCAAAAGGATATCCAAAAGGATGTCTTTGCTTCGTAGGTCATTACTGGCCTTACGCATGGTTTATAGATTCGTGACTTACTCTGAATGCCTGTTTGTTTCGCAAAATTATTTTTAGGTGACCAGAGATTGATGCAGCTTTGTTCACGTTTCGTTTGACTTTTTTCTCCAAATTTTCCCGGCTGGAAATCTTGCAACCCAGGTAGTCGAAATCCATGACCTGTTTTATCGGTACGTCATCAATTACTAGTTAACATTTTAGTGGGTCTTTTGCGATGTTCAATGATGTCGAGATTTCCATGTTTCATTTTCTGGCATCCTTGTTGAAGGCATATAGTGGTTTTTTTAGATTGTCTTTGTTTTCGGAAATTAGAACAGCGTCTTCTGCATAAGAGAAAATTTTTATTTCCATATCGCCCATTCTTTTTTTTTTATGAAAATGGTCGCAAAAAGGGTAGACCTATCGTGTGGGCCGCGGACGGCCTGCACTGCGACTATTAGAAGGGGAAGTGATTATAGAAAGGAAATGATTGTGGACACGCTTTTTAAAAAGTTGCTTGAAAAACTGATTTTGGAAGCTTATTCCATTCCGTAGCAGCCCTGTAAAAGAAGGATTCTTGATGAAGATTGGTCCTTGTAGTGTCAAGCTTGAGAGTAAATGGGTGAGACTGATCAGCGTGCCGAGTTCTTCGGCCGAATGTGGCCAATGGTGGTACAAGAGTTTTTATTTCTCTGGAGCATCTGCCATGGAAATATCTGTAAAGCAATGACTGGTCTGCAACTCTTCTTCTATGTTCTAGAGGGTAAAGGGTATCTGTGAGAGTTGAGCTGTTTATCAAGCGAATGGCTCTTTTCTGAATGGAATTTAGAAGACGAAGAGAATGTCTTGATGCCGAACCCCAAATGTGCGAGCAATACTCCAGTAGAGGTCGGATTTGAGCCTTGTACGTCGTCAACAGTTGATCAGGAGTAAAAAACTTTCTGGTTTTCCACAGAAAACCTAGCCTCTGGCTTGCCGACTTTGCGATGTTAGCAACATGGTCATGCCAAGACATATTATTGGACATCGTGATTCCCAAAATCGAGATGGAGGGACTTGGTTCAAGGGTATTTCCGGACATTGTGATGGGATGATTTGAGAAATTCACTTTCTTGGAAAACGTGGCACTTTGTGTTTTTTGGGCGTTAAACTGAACAAGATTGTTGGTTCCCCACTCGACGATTGCTTTAAGATCTCTATTGATGGAATCAACCTGTTCCTGTCTAAGTCTATTCGTATCATTCACCGAAAGTGATCGATAGGATGTGATCTGTATCCGAAAACGGTCTCTTTGACTCTGTCTGTTAGGTTGTACCAACTGTATTGTTTATTTCTCCAGTTAATTCTGAGTTGATTCTTATTTGGGAGGTTGTTAGTGTTCAGTTCCAATATTAATTGTTGTAGTTGATTTAGTACATTTTTTTGCTTCGATATGTTGATTAAATCGTACAATCTTACTCTATCAAACGCCTTGGTTAGGTCCACGAAGCAGAGGAATGCAGGTGTGTTGTATTCTAGGAACTTTTCTGCTAAGTATACATTTACAATTATAAAGATATTAACACATTTCATAACAATGTTTTGAACTTGTTGAAGTTTGTACAGTATATTTTTTTAACAGTGGAATTTGATACTCTTTGCTCGAGAATGAAATATTTGTTGAAGATGATGACTATTTTTATAGTAAAATGTTGAACTTGTAAGAAAATAAAGACATCTGGCTTTTAAAATGTTTTCATTACACAAAAAACTGGTTGGAAAGTACTTATTTACATTAAACATAACTTTTAGTATGTAATTTTGAACTACGTTTATTTGACGTACGTTGTTACTATAGATTCCACCCCAAACTAGTATGCCATATCTTATAAGCGACTCTACAAGTGCTCTTTATGCAATCAGCAATTGTTCATTATTTAGTATTTTACGGGTATCGTACATTTTGCGAGAACAATAAAAATTCGTAATTCCTTTTTAGTATTAACGAAACAACTTTAAAGTTTCATTTGCGTAATAAATGCAAACATATGACCTGAAAACACCGCCATGATAGATAAAGATAAAGTATGTTATTTACACAGAATAGAAAAATTAAAAATATTGCCAGTGGCGTAGAATTTAGGAAGACTCTGACTTGCCCCTGTCTAACGCCTTTGGTAGTTGCCAGAAACGTTTATTTACCATAATTTAGTAACATTTGCAGTACCCACACTTCCTGCTAAATATAATAAAGGTTAGTTAAACAGTTTAAAGGTAATGGAAAATATCATTTTTATATTATTAAATGACTCAGGCAGGAGACACCTTTTATTAGGGAAAATTGGGTTCAATCTCAACCCAAGATTCTCCAGTTTAATTATTTCCCATTATTAATGATACACCCTGTATATGTGGGATACCCAAATTGTCCCGTGAGCTACCGGAAGCTCGCGATCGACGGGTTGGCGACCACTGATTTATACAAACTAGCGGGCCTTTCGCCAGCTACACTCATAATACAAAGTATAAAATCACCACATAACTTTCATTTATTACAGAATTTTCCCTCCAGAAACTGAGCTACTAAATTTTCACCCAAGAGTTTAATGGATTTTTCTTTGTGATTTCTTTTACATTGCAAGTTAAAAGATCGTACAGAGTTTCCAAAACAAGTAGGTAACTGCGATAGGTATTTACACACTAAAATATTAAGTGCGAAGGTGAAATATTTTTTCTAACCTTGTCGTTAATATTTTTACCTGCTATAAGGGTTAATAATTTTTTATATAACTAATCATTTTTAAAAAACTTTAGTTACTTTATATTCAATGCATGAACAGTATACAGTGTTCAGTATCCGCGCAATATAAATAATAATGTTTATTCGCAAAAAAAAATTCAATCAAGTGCATATAATTAAGATGATGTAAATAAACAAAGGTTTATAACAGAATCTTTGGTTTCAAGGAAACTGAAGCTTGTCATACATACCTACATTTATATATATATACATATCTGCAAAATCTGATTTTTTTAAAATCGGCTAATTCTGCTGTATGTCACCTATATTGTGGGTTCATATGGGTCGATTATGTTTTAAAAAACAACTGCTCCTCTGGCTATATGCCGCGATAGGCACTAAATTACATCTGATACATAATCGTGTATAATACCCCATTTCGGGTAACAATATGCAGATGCTTGTTAAGTAAGAAAAGAAACTATTAGATTTATTCATCTGAAGTGACCACCTATGGACCAGTTTTGGGGTGAAAGAAGATCGTAGTACCATAATGATGGCTTGTATTCTGCCATACTTTTTTGGCTGTCTTTGACTTTTTTTATTTCTTTTTTAAACGTTGATCATTTATTTATTTTGTATTTCACTGTTGCCTTTGTCGCGTTGCCGTCGTATTCTCTGAATTTCTCCAATAGACAGGTGTAGGCGGACTCTTTGATGTTTGAGTTATGGTAGTTCGGGTCCTTTTTATCCCACAAGCAAGGGTTGGATTTGTACATTTCAATAAATTCAGAAATAAAATCGTAGTCCAACTTAAAATAAAAACCTACGGATGGACTGATGCGCAACGTTTTTAGACGTAGGATTCTTATTAAATGGAACAAATAGGTCTGGCCATCCCGTCAGCTCTCCCTTCCCGTTTCAGTTTTTCTATCAGTTTTTGCTTTTTACACACAGGTTGAACTGACCGTTCGACTGAGACGGAAATGGAAACTGAAATGACCGCGTAAAAGGGTCTTAAGAGGAAAATAAGAGTTTTCTCCGATCGTGGTTCACTCATTAAGTACAGCCATAAAAACCGCTAGAATGTCCTTATCTTCGATTGTAGATTGTAGATTGTAGGGTGGGTCGTGAAGGCCATGCTGCCTTTTAAGCACTTCGACCTATCAGATCTTTTGTGCATAACCCGTAATCTATTCGAGGCCCGGGATTCCTAGACTTCGAGTAAAGTTTATCAGTTTCCTGGGGGCTAAATTTCTGACATCGAAGGGCTTTAGGAGAGCCCCTTCCAGAAACTTAAGCCTCTTGCAGAAAAGCGCTGGGCATTCGCAAAGCAAAAAGTCTGCAGTTTCAGCGAAGTTCTCGCAGTACGGCAACTATCACTCTCTGTTTTGCCCATCTTTTTCAGGTGGTACCTTAGAGGGCAGTGTCCAGTGAGGAGTCCCGTCACCAGTTTCAAGTCTTTCTTGTCTAACTCGAGAAGCTGTTTAGCTTTTCTTGGCGAAAGACTTACTAGCCTTTTCACTTGCCTTTGTCCTGGCACTTAATGCCAGTGAGATTTCATTTCATCTGTTTCCCATAGTCGAACCTTTTCTTTCAAGTAGGCTTTGGAAAGTCCACAAAAGGGTTCCGGGCCAGAAAATTTTGTATTTGCCCCTTTCTTTGGCAAGGCAATCTGCTTCTTCGTTGCCTTTAACTCCCTTGTGACCTGGAACCCACATAAGAGTAACCTGATTGTTTGCTGCCAGTTGTCTCAGGGACTGTTTACAGTCCCAAGTCAGCTTAGACTCACAAGTGTATGACTTCAGAGCTTTTAGTGCTGCTTGGCTATCTGATAAAATATAGATTTTTGCCCTTCGGGTGTTTTTTTCGATGCACTCCTGGGCACATGTCTCTATGGTATGTAATTCTGCTTAAAAGATGGTTGAGGTGTTACCAAGGGGTTTTGAGAGCCAAAAATTCGGCCCTATAACGCCCACTCCAATCCTTTTATTCATCTTGGATCCATCAGGGTACCACACTAAAGCATCCCTTCCTAGTTGAGGTCCGTTCTCTGTGCAAACTTGGTGGGTGTTTATAACCACTTCAAACTGCATTTCGAAGTCGTACCTAACTGGCATGATATCTGTCGGTTTAGACATGGATTCTAGGGAAATATTTTCCAAAATCTTCAAATGTCCATTTCGATTTCTTGCTCTAAGATTTGTTGTCTGGCTCAGTCTGAAGGCACTGATTGCTGCTTCTTTCATTACACATAAGTGCAATGGTGGAAGGTTCAGCATTACCTCTACGGCTGCAGTAGGGCACGTGAATGTTGCCCCTGTGATTCCCAGACAAGCTAGCCGCTGCATTTTCTGCGGCTTGACTTGTGTCGAAATTTGTTGCATTTTTGGCCACCATATCAATGAAGCATAGGTGACCATTGGCTTAATGATCGTTTGGTATGACCAGTAGATCATTTTTGGTTTCAGACCCCATGTCTTGCCAAAGACTCTGCGGCATGTCCAGCTTGCCGCTATAACTCTGGAAAGAATGTTGTTGAGTTGGCTGTTCCATGTCAGTTTTTGGTCGATTATTACGCCTAAATATTTATATTCTTTGGAAAAAGTAAGCTGAGTTCCATTTAGAGTTGGGGCTTTAAGTTCGTACTTTTGCCTCCTAGTGAATGGAACAGCACTTTTTTGCTGGGATTGACGTTAAGTCCTTCCTTTGCGCACCAGCTTTTGATTGTGTTTAGGGCTACTTGCATGCGATTGGAAATTACTTCATCATGTTTGCCCCTAATGGTGACGACTAGGTCATCGGCGTAACCTTGAGTCGTAAAACCAGAGTCGTGTAGCTTAACTATCAGGTTGTCTACAACCAGCGACCACAGCAAAGGCGATAGAACTCCCTCTTGGGGACAACCTTTTTCTACTGTCATCTTGACTGTCTCTCCCCCAAGAGTCGCCACAATATTTATGCTTTTCAGCATAGATTGTATCCATCTGATCAGTGAGGCGTTTATATTTCTTTCCTATAGTGATCTAGTTATGGAGGCATGCGAGTTGTTGTCAAAAGCACCCTCTATGTCGATGAAGGCACAAAGAGCCATTTCTTTTTCCGCGTATGTCTTTTCAATGCTTTCAACTAGGCACTGTATAGCATTTATCGTGGATTTATCTGCTTGATAAGCAAACTGTTTCTTGTGGAGCGGTCTTAACTCAAGGAGTTCGCTCCTGATGTAACAGTCCATTATTTTCTCCATTGCTTTTAGGAGAAAGGAGGTAAGACTGATGGGGCGGTAAGACTTTGGTTCGTCCATTGGACGTCTCCCAGTCTTTGGTATAAACGCCACCACAGTTTCTCTTGCGGTATATAACCGAAGATAAAGCTAGCCTTGAATAACCTTTTCAAAGAAGGCTCTAGTATTTCAAGGCCATGTTGAAGTAAGGCGGGAAATATTCTGTCCTTTCCCGGCGACTTAAATGTTTTAAAGTTTTTGATAGCCCATTTGATTCTTTGTGTAATTTTCCCAGATTTTTCCAGCCAGGCTTCTGCTGGATCTGTTGGGGTTGTGAACAACCCCTTCCAGATGAGCATTGCTGTTCGTTCTCCACAACCTGTTTGGAACCAGGAAAGTGTGTCTGTAGAAGAACACTTAAGCTTTCCTTACGGTTATCAGTGTATCCCTCGTTCGGCTTTTTAATCAAACCGATTTTGTTGGAGTGTTCTTTTGAGAGTACTTTTTGAAGACGTTGTGCTGGGGCCATTTCGCTGATCCCCTCGCACATTTGCCTCCATGTTCTTCTTTTCGATTTTCTGAGTTCTTTATTGTACTCAGAAAGAGATTTCGAAGTCGTACCTAACTGGCATAATATCTGTCGACTTAGACATGGATATCAGTTTTTGCTTTTCGCACACAGGTTGAACTGACAGTTCGATTGAGATGAAGACGGAAATGGAAACTGAAATGATCGTGTAAAAGGGCCCTAAGAGGAAAATAAGGGTTTTCTCCGATCGTGGTTCACTCATTAAGTACAGCCATAAAAACCGCTAGAATGTCCTAATCTTCGGAGAACGTCAACAAGTAAATTCCCGTTTTTAATTAAGTCAAATGTACGGTTCAATAGATTAGGGCTAGCAGCGTTGAAAACAACCCAATGGAAGTTCGAGCGTTGGAATTATTCAAATTTCAAAATTGTTGAAATATTCAAGAAATTGTGATTTGGTGTTCACTATTTAAAAGGCGGCAAGTGCAGTTAATGCAAGAACAAGTCTTATTACCGATGTACAAATTACGAGACTCGGCTGTAGCGTTTTAAATGCGAAATTAAGTGTATGAATAAATATAAAATAACGAGCAGTGGGGTGAAACGGAGCAAACGTTTGTAACGAAATATCTCACACTTGTGAGTTTCGTTCCTTTTTTATATAACTTTTTATTTTCCTCGAATATTTTGTTTTTATGATTTCAATTAAAGCTCATTACCTGGTTGATAAGTTAAATATTGACAGCTAAATATGTTCTATGAAAATAGGTATTGTAGATACTACATGGTTGTCATTTTAGAACTAAGATTATTTTGGCTTATTTTCATAAAACTAATTAAATCGTTTTATATTTTTTTTTGCATAAATAAAGTAAATCATTATTGTGAAAAGGTATACGAGAGGTAAATTATATTAAAAAAGTTATCAGATATATAGAATTTGATTTATGAGAATTTAATTAGATCTGGCAACAACCGTTAACCTACTATCCCAGATCTGTCGATAAATAGATGAGATTTGATTTGATGAGAAGAGATAAAAGGACAGGTTCTGGTTTTCTTTCGTCGTTGGTATCTCCTAGAAAGAAGACGTTAATTTTTGATAGCGTTCCTGGGTTTTTTTTTGAAGTGTGTAAGAAGATAAGTAAATTTCTTGTAAATAAAGATATTACGTTTTGATATTTTGATAAAGAGATATTAAAGTACAACTGTATGAAGACAATTATTTTTGCTTTCTGAAGTTAAGATACTTTGGAATTGTTTTTTTTTCCTTTCAAATGTCTGAGAAGCCATGATGTTCTCAAGACTTATTTTGAAGAAATCCTTAAAATTTTACATCATCCTAATTTAGAAATGACTCATTTTGAGGAATATTGAGATCTATTCAATCAATCTTCGGTTGGATATTTATATTTTTAGGTGTGAACCAAATTTTAAGATTATTAAGAAATCAGAAGATTATTGATGTCCAATTTATAAAGGATTGTTAGTCTGAGAAAGGTGATTTCCAGCAAATACCAGGAAAGATTATACTCTGCAGTAAGTGACGAATGTTAATATTGTAGAGGTTAAGTCAAATTTGATTTAAGGTCGTTCACTTGCCAAAGAAATAATTCTTTTGTCTAACAGACTGATAAATCAACATTTAATTTATCACCTTTAATTTTTTGTAAATTTAATGTTATAATAATTTATCTGGTAGTTTTTTTTTAAATGTAACTTTATAACTTTTGTATGTTTTTGACAAACTGACTTCTTTAATTTAATTAAAATAATAAACGGTTTTGGGGATGTTTTTTAATGCATTGACTTTGTAAATATTTCATTAAATTATACTTGGAAATTAGTAACAAATAGTTTCATTGTTAAAATATTTGCATAGATCCAAGGTTTTTGTATTTTACCCTTAATAAAATACATAGCACCCAAGTTTTTATAAACATTTGTGTATTCTCTTAAAATAAAGAAATTCAACAATGTTTTCTTATTCACGACCCTCCCGAAAGAGTAGAGCAGCCGACAGGCTCAAATAAAATAAGTTGTATTGGAAATCTTTAGAATTCGCTACACGTTACAACAAACTTGTCTGTCATTTTTCGTAAAAAAGAGGTAAAAGTTAAATTCGAAATTATTGTTTGGTCTGTGTTTTTATGTATTAAGGAAAAACTTTTATCCTCCCCTGGTTTTCAAGTATGCTACTTTTTTTTCTGTAAAGAGCATTAAAAACTGAACGAATTTTTTTTGCGACGGATTCATGCAAAAAATTTAAAAATGATAGAAAATTCATTGACGATAAATAAATAATTTAAAATTTAAGTTAACGTATCTAAGTATTTGTCTGCTAAATTATAATAATTTAAATCTCCCACCATATTATTTACGAAACAGTTTTTGGTATTTCTACTTTATCGACCATCGATTTTAAATATTTTTTTGAAATTTCTTTAAAATATATTGTTCTCTTTTATTAGGTGTTTTTATATGAAAAAATTTGCCGAATGTATAAGCAAGGACCTTGCGCAAGGATGTTACGCAAACTGTAAAACATTCAACGGGTCTTTTCTTATACGTACCCGAATTTTCAAAGTTTTTTACCAGGTACTGTTGGTGTTAGGTTAGGAAGTTAGGTTAGGTTAGGTTAGGTATCATGTGAGTGGGGCGTGGTCGCCCCTCCACCGCGACCCTTAGTAGGTCTAGTGTGGCTCACCCCTAGAGGTCACCGTTCACCAGCCCTTCTCACGAATTTCATGGTTGTATATTTGTATCCAAATATGTTGAACCTTATTCTTCCCAGGCCGGGGCATGAACATAGTATGTGTTCAGCAGTTTCTGAGGTGGTATCTTACACGACAGTGTCCTGTAAGCAGTCCTGTTAGAATACGCAGGTCATGTCTGCTCCATTCTAGGATCTGCTTAGTTGTGTTTCTCGAGGGTTGAAACGGGTCTTTTCTAATACGTACCCGGATTTTCATTTACCAGGTACTGTTGGTGTTAGGTTAGGACGTTAGATTAGGTTAGGCTAATAATAATCGGTATTAATTGAGGCAGTAAAAGTAAAAAAATTATCTTAACCTAACCCAACATCCTAACCTAATACCAACAGTACTAGTGAAGTATGGGGGTTGCTACCAAACTTTACACGATCACCCGCCGGGCTAATCTAAAGATTGGCTACAAATTTTATCGGTCCAGTCGTTATATTTTTGCGCAGAGGACGTTAATCTATAATGTTTATGTAAATTTTAAATTCGAATAGACAGAATTAAAGGCTTTAAAATTCATAAAAAAATTTGCTCCAAAAAGTTCAAAACACACTAGTACTTTAATTTTTAGCAATTTTCAGCGATTTAAAGCGTTTTTCACAATTTACTCGAAACTCAAGTCCGATGAAGCAAAACGAATTCTGATTCAGGTCATTAAAAAAGGAGATACGGTCAAAAGTGCTGACAACTTTTTTCGTGTAATAAGTAGCAAGCGAATCCCACTCGCCCCAACCATTTAGGAAACGGCAAATATTTATAAAAGGAAAACTGCTTTAAATTGTTTAAGTTGTTAGACCAGCTCGAGTTGTTTGCTGATTACACTTCATGAAAATAGTTTTGGTTATGTATTTGAATAAAATCTTCCTAAATTAGTATTCCCATAAAACTTTTTGGTTTGTACACAAGAATGTATTTAATTTCTTTTCTTATCTTTGAATAAAACTCGTTTTATTAAAAATTACCGGTAAAACTGTGTGGGTTTTTTTGGAATGTAAAACTTGTATTGAATCGTAACTAGTATCTGATTGTTTTCAATTACGGTTACCGGTATAGGCAATATGGCTTCCGCCATCAGAGATCAACTGGTGACCTGTTTGCATACGTCTCACATATATGGCAGCTATCTATTGAAAAGTATGGAGAAACTTTAGCTGTGGCATTAGATATCTCCAAGGCGTTCGATCGAGTTTGGCACCAGAGACTCCTCGCCAAGCTTCCATCTTATGGCTTGCCCCTTCAGCTGTGTTCTCTGCTTGCTAGTTTTCTCTCAAACAGGTCTCTCCATGTAGTGGTCGATGGAGTTTCATCTGACACTCTACTCATAAATGCTGGTGTTCCGCAAGGATCACCAACACTATTTTTACTTCACATCAACGACCTATTGAAAGCAACTTCATGTCCCGTACACAGCTTTGCCGATGATAGTACCCTCCATACCGCTTTCTCTTCCAGGGCCCCTATATCAGCCCGTGAAACCAGAAATGAACGAGGAAGAAATGTTAACAATATAAATATGGACTTAGCAACAATTCTCGAATGGGGATCCAATAACTTGGTAGAATTCAATGCAAACAAAACACAAGCATGTCTTTTCTCTAGAAAATCCGATCTCACTGTGCCTAACATAACTTTGTCAGGAGTAACCATACCACTGAAGTCATCCATATCGATGCTTGGTATTACTATCAGCAATAACCTTTCCTGAGAAAATCACGTGAGGTCCATTGCCAAAAGTGCATCCCAAAAACTTGGTTTTTTGTTTCGTGCCAAGAGCTATTTCACCTCCAGTCAGCTGCTTATGATCTATAAGGCACAGATCCGACCTGTACTGGAGTACTGTTCCCATATTTGGAGTGCAGCACCTAAACATATTCTGAAGCTACTGGATTCTGTCCAAAAAAGGGCAATTCGTCTCGTCGGTGATGCCTCGCTTACAAACTCGCTCACTTGTCTGGAACACCGTAGAAAAGTTGGCGATTTGTCTCTATTTTATAGATATTTTCATGGGCGATGCTCTTCTGAAATATCAACAATCGTACCTCCTTTGGCAGTCTCTTCGAGATTAACCCGTCAAGTTCAGTCTTCACACCCCTTCGTGGTCACTTTGGAGACCTGCAGAACATCACTTTCCAAAAACTCATTCAACCAACGAATTGCGAGGCTTTGGAACTCATTGCCTAGGGAGGTGTTCCCCGAGGCATACAACCTCCAGAAATTTAAGAAGAACACCAACTCCTACCTTCTTTCCCTTGGTTCCCACGATGTTCTCTGAACATTACAGGATATCCCTTTTCGTGGGAACCAGAACATAAAAAAAAAAAAGTCGGAAATGTTCTTATACTCGTATATTCGTTCCTATCGCAAGAGCCACCAATACAATTTACATTCCAGGATCGGATAAACAGGAAATTCAAATTAAACTGTAAGAGTAAAGTGTGACGGCATGAAAAAAAAATAGGAGGTAACGATATAACACAATTGGCAATTTTTATTTTTGAATTTATTTTAAGTGAAAGAAATATTAAAAAAATGTGCATTGAATACAAAAACATGCAAAGAGTGGAGATAGCTGAAGGAGCATTTGCAGATGACGCTATCCGCCATCGCACTATCAGGCAAATCCTACGAAATCTTGACTCTAATAAGGCAGTAGGACCAGATGGAATTCCGACAATTGTCCTGTAGACTTGTGCTCAAGAGCTCACCCCTTTTCTTTGTCGACTCTTCAAGCTATCATACAACAAAGGAGCATTTCCGACCATGTGGAAAAACGCTAGAGTCCAACCCATTCCGAAAAAAGTAAAGAAGACTATTCTTGCTAATTATCGCCCTATTGTATTGCTCTCAGTCATATTCAAAGTTATGGAGAAATCGATCAACATAAAACTCATTAAATATCTGGAAAAATATAAAATAATTCATGACAGACAATATGGATTTTAACAACTTCGGTCTACTGGAGATCTGCTGCCAAACTGCGCCAATTGCTCATGAGCTTCTTGCAAGATCGCTCCTTAGATGTGGCAGTAGACGGTATTTTCTCTGATGCATTAAAAACCAATGCCGGGGTCCCCCAGGGTTCCATCCTGTCCCCCACCCTAGTTCTTTTACATATTAACGACCTCTTAAAGACCACCACGAACCCCATTTACAGTTTCGAAGACGACAGCACACTTGTCTCAACTTTTACATCCTATCGATCACTCTCGATGAATGATACAAATAAACTCGGGCAGAAACAGGTTGAGTCCATCAATAGAGATCTTAAAACAATCGTCAAGTGGGGAACCAACGATCTTGTTCAGTTCAACGCTCAGATACACAAAGCGCCACGTTTTCCAGGAAATTCTTTAAATCATTCCATCACAATGTCCGGAAATACCTTTGAATCAAGTCCCTTCTTCTCGATTTTGGGAGTCACGGTGTCTAATAATATGTCTTGGCATGACCATGTTGCTAACATCGCAAAGTCAGCAAGTCAGAGGCTAGGTTTTCTGTGGAAAGCTAGAAAGTTTTTTTCCCCTGATCAACTGTACGACGTACAAGGCTCAAGTCCGACCTCTACTGGAGTGTTGCTTGCAAATTTGGGGTTCAGCACCAAGGCATTCTTTTCATCTCCTAGATTCCATTTAAAAAAGGGCCAAAAATATAATCGAATTGCCATATGTGGAGCATTGTGGAACAGAGCATATTTTTCGCGATTTTATCTCCATATCACCTCTTTTAATCCTTTGCATTTTCGGATTTGGAGGTTTATTAACACCAATTCTTCACAAAATATCGTTTAAATATAACAGTTTTAATGCCTACATTGCTTAAAATAATGTATTAAGTTCACTTTTCACCCATATAAACAAATGAAGGTTAGTTTGTTGTTCACACCCATACATAGGAGAATAGACTGCGGGTCTCCGTGCTAAGAGTTGGCTCCCGATGGGAAAGAGACAGTCGATCGAGAGGTTGTTTCGTGCACTTTTTAATGGGCAGAGTTTACGCCCGAGAGGCACGCGGCTAGCTTAGTGGAGGGATCGGGTTCGAAATTCGGGCGTAAGCCCCGCCCGTTGGAGAAAGCAACCTCTCGACCGACTGTCTCTTTTCCATCGGGAGCCAACACTCGTATATAGACCCGCAGTCTAGTCTCCTATGTCTATGTTCACACCTCGGTAAGTTCATACGATCAATAATAGATGTCGCCTATTCTATAATTCTTCCCTATTGAATAATAAATAACCTAATACCTAAAAGTGGAATGTCGGCTCGATGCCACTTTTTGACCGGCAGATAAAAGAAGAAGCTATGACTTCACCGATTTGTCGCTGACGTCAGATAACGCGAAAACATAAGTTTGTTCCCGACCAAATTTTCGTTAACGCGCCTAAAGAAGTTTTCACTTCGAAAATCCGTGAGGTGTTCGCAGTTAAATAACTTTGTAGTCACACATAACGAACAAAAAATGATTCTAAGATACTTTTTTTATTTTTAAGCATATTATTTATGTGGAAATTTATTTGCAGTTTTTTTGGATTATTTTTAACTATATGTAATCTGAGTTCCTGTATAATTTTTTGAATTTTTTCGTGAATTCGATCGCGAACAGATACGCTTTTAATTCAGCACACTATGTACAATAACAAATCTTTCACTCTCAGCTTCAGTTCCAGAGATTTCCAGTTTTCAGACATGAAAGACGAGCTGGAAAAGTAAATGTTTGACTTATCTAGTCACGTCTTAGAAACCACGCCCGGTTGATCTACCGTATCTACAAAAGATTATTGCAAAATTGTAAAGAACTAGAAATGTAACATGCGAATTTTACGAAAAGATATCACGCAGTTGAGACGGTAAAGTATACTACAATAATAACAAAATATATACCGCATAAAAGAGAAATACTGTGTAATAAATTAAAAAAGGTAATGTAGGCTTTGTCAGAAAAGTGAAAAAACAGTATAATTTGTGTCACTGGAAAGATTTTAAAAAAAATATTTTTAACAATTGATATATAAAACCCAAAAGCATATACAATAGTGCGGTAAAATTATTATCTAGACGCGCGGTAGCGTGACCCCCTCATAACTCAAAAACTATTTCAATTAAACATGTCAAATTTGGCTCATATATTGAGACTTTTTAGATGCATATGTGCTCCAAGTTTCATAAATACACCCTAAACAGTTATTTAGATATAACCGTCCAAAAATCATCATTTTTTCTCACTGACCAGATGACCAGAGAAAAACTAGGGATTGTGTTTATTTGATATTTTTAAAGAACTTAATAAAAACGTTATAACATCTTTTAATATTAAAATTACAGTCCACATTTGCTTTAATCTCGAACAAAGGTATAATAAGTTATCTTTTTACAAGTAAAAATATAGGAATGGTAAGGAATGGTTTTATTGGCTGTACTATGCAAGAAATAATCATATTTCTACGGTTATAATCAATATCTGACACAGTCTTATAATGTATAGGGTGCTTTTTTTAGTCTAGCGAATTATTTACATCTCTTAATAATTCATTCTGGCTACCTTTTCGCATTAAATATTTATTCTTTGTTTATCACTGCACTCACAAAAATTTTGTCTACAAAAATTTATTGTTCTTGCGCTATTTGATTTTAGCTGCACCTTTAAATCTGTCCAATGAACGTTTGGGTTTGGAAAAAATATTACCAATAAAACTGAATTATTTAATAGCTTTCTAACAATTAAAAAAATTGATAATTAATTAAACAGCCAAGTCATCGTCTTCTGCTTTGAATTCAGATAATAAGCCAATTCTGAAAAACAAAAAATTACAACGACGTAAGTAAAGAAAATGTTTATAAGGATGTTTAGCTCTTACCACCGGGTCTGCGTTGTACATGCACAAGTTGAAATTTGACGCCTTTTCGCACAAATTCGCTCCATCTAAAATCATAATGTTACTAATAATTGGATCGAAAATAGAAACTTACTATGGAGTGTAATAAATTTAATAAGTTTGTTAATAAAATATTTCTTTTGGAATATCAGTTCTTCATTTAAATGTTGCAACTGGTAATCTTGACGTAATGAAACTTCTCCAGAATTCCAACAAATATTAATTAGTAAATATCCCCCCCCCACTTTAATTTAAGCACTCATAAAACAGTCGGTGACTTGGAACCGATACTTACATCCAATTCAAGTGATTTTTTTAAGATTTTCATTGAAATAAAAACATCCAAATTACTTTTAAGCAAAGATGTTCGAAGAACTACTACATAAACCTCTTATGGGACCTCTAAATTTAAAAAATAAAATTTTTCTACAACTGCTTAGCAAAGTAGCCTTTGACGCTTTCCAATTTCAACGCAAGTTGACGTTTTCCGACAAACGTCATTTTGTGACAACTTTGCCGTTATAGCGCGGAAATATTTCAAAAACGCTTGCGTCTCTTACTCATTCTTTTATCATGGAAAATAGTGATGGTGAATTATCGAACATACCTCCTGATGTAGCAAAAAGTGCAAAAAATGTAACTTTAAATCTTCTACCAGAGAAATCGAGAGCAAAATATGAATTTAATACAATAGATTCATAAACTGGTGTCAACCTGGCCAACAGACAGAAACATGGTTCCTGATCTAGTTAACTTTGGCATTACTAGAGCTATACCGTCGAACGCTATAAGTGATAAATCCTGCTTTGACCTTTCTTCAGATCATTCTCCAATATTAATTACCATAAGTACCGAAATTCTAGAAACCTGTAGACCGCCTACCTTAACTTATAAACTGACTGATTGGAATAGATTTCGAGAGTTCATTAACTACAATCTAGATTTAAACGTATCTCTTCAATCTGAATTGGAGATTGACGAGGCAGTACAACATCTTATAAATATCATACAAGAAAGCGCATGGCAAGCGACGCCAGCACTGAAAAATTGTCATAGCTTAGATACCCTACCAACTGCAATCAGAGAAAAAATAATTAACAAAAGAATAACAAGAGCTCCAGAAGACAAAAGAATATTTAACAAAGCAGCACAGGAACTGAAAAACCTTCTGAATAAAAACAGAAATACCGGCATCCAACAGAATTTAGAAAACCTGACTCCAACAGATGATTAGTCTAAACTAAATCCAAAAAAGTCACCAGGCTAGGACGTCATCAGAACTGGGACCTTGCAAGAATTACCATACAAAGCAGTGAAGTTCATGACCTTTATAATAAATGCATGTCTCAGAAGAGGTTATTTTCCAACGCAATGGAAAGTTGCCGAAGTAATCCCTATACCGAAACCGGGTAAACCGACAACAGACGTCAAATCTTATAGGCCCATAAGTCTGTTACCTATATTGTCAAAGCTCTTTAAAAAACTTCTTGTAGAATGGTAACAACCAATAATCGAAAAAAATCGACTATTACCTCACCATCAATTTGGCTTTCGACAAAAACACGCAACTATAAAACAAATACACAGGGTCGTTCAGAAGATCAGTGAAGATCTGGAAACAAAAAAGTTCTGCGCTGCAGTTTTCTTAGATAAAACGCAAGCCTTCGACAAGGTCTGGCATCCAGGCCTTCTATACAAACTAAAAAAGCCTTACCTCTAAATTACTTTACCATCCTTAACTCATATCTCACAAACCGTCATTTCCTAGTAAAACACCATGAAGAATACACACGCTTGCAAAAAATAGAATCTGGAGTTCCGCAGGGCAGCGTACTAGGGCCACTATTATATCTTCTATATACCGCCGACTTACTTACTAGCGACAAGAGCCTGTCAGCAACATTCGCAGATGATACAGTCATCCTCACATCTTATGAAGACAAAAACATTGCTTTCCAAAAATTGCAAGACCACGTATATAAAATAGAACAGTGGCTCAGTAAGTGGCACATTAAAGTTAACATCACCAAATCTGTCCAAGTTACATTTACGAACCGTCGTGGAAACTGCCCACCATTTAAACTTAACCACAGTCAACTACCACACCATGACGAAGCGAAATACCTACGAGTTTACCTTGACAGACGACTCACATGGAGAAAACATATATTCTCAAAACGTAAGCATCTGGGTTTTAAACTAAGGCAGCTCTACTGGCTGATTGGAAGAAAATTAAAACTAAACTTGAAAAATAAGCTTCTTATTTATAAAGCCATCCTAAAACCAATACGGAGTTACGGGATCCAGCTGTGGGAAACGGCATCACTCTCCAACATAGAAATTTTAGAACGTTTCCAATCAAAGGTTCTTCGACTGATGACCAACGCTTCATGGTTTGTTCCAAACTACATAATATCGAGAGACCTGTAGATGAACTCTGTGAAATCGGAAATAACGAACTACTACGATAAGTATAACATTCGTTTAAATAAGCATCCAAACAGATTAGCTCGAAACCTAACGCATAGACCAACTATGATACGAAGACTCAGGCGTTATATGCCGTGGTATTTAAAAGATAGATTTTTATAGTGTAGTGTTATGTACTCCCAAATATTAAACTTACTTTTTAACTTTTGTTTTAAGTAATAATTTATAGGAAATTGTCACAGGACACTTTTACTACAAGACAAATTTATAAACAAACTATTTGCTTATTGTTAAAATTTGTAAAAATTGCAAATAAAGTGGGAAAATAAAAAAAAATAACCTGGTGTCAATCAAAGAAGGTCAATAAGTATTCAGAAAATGTGTTACAGGCTTATTTTGGAGAAAAATTAAAGACTTCGAAGTCATCAACTCTTTGGTCCATATATTCGATGATACGAACTTGCTTGAATGTTAAAAATTACATCGAAATCAATAAGTTTCCGCATTTTTTAAAAAACAATCCGTTGGATACAAAGCGAAAAAATCCAAAACATTTACCACTGAAGATATTCACAAATTTCTACGAGAAGCTACCGATGAAGAATATCTACTGAAAAAGTTAAATTTCAATTATACCTTACACTCTCTGTAGTTTGATAAACAGTTAGAATAGTTTCTTAGTTGAATAATACAATTACAATTAGATTTGCCAATAAAATATACCTTTTTGAATATCGGTTTTTCATTATGATAGTAATACTGCAAAGGGTGATACAAAAATATTTTTTTTAAATAACATTCAGTTACCTAGTTTAGAAGAGGTTTTGTTAGAATTCACAATTATTATAATAAGTTCTACTTTCTTGTATTTTTCTGCGCAAAAAAATGAATACGAAAATAGACGAAGTTTTTCTACTTTAGCGAACTTTCTTAAAGTTTTGCCAATAAATTTGGATCAGAATAATAAATCAGTTCGCTGGAATGTTACGCTACGCACGTAGTAAATTTAATCTTTTAAACTTTTAAAACATACAATATCACTTTGAAAAAAAATCGATTTCAAAGTATACGTGTACATCGCGAAAAAGTATTTACTATCGGATTTTTGTAGCGTAGAATTTTCACGAAATGACTATTTTAACGCCACTAATGTCACAATCTATTTCTGCGTTCTCTGGTGACTTCCGCGGTAACATTGGTAAATAACTTCCGTAATAAACAATAATAATCGCGCAAGTTGCATCTCGCGACATTTAGAATATTCATACCTTTGTGGCAACTTTTATGTCCTATGTTTACAACTTGTGTAAATTTTCTTTTTAAAACTACACGCTTTTTGTTTTACGTTGAACAAGCAGGTAGAGTATTCGCCATGAAAATGTTATATGATTACGTCACAACTCATAAGTGTACGATTTAGAAACCGAAGACATACGTCTTCATTCGAAGCGAAGTAAACTAATATGCAATATGCATGCAAGAACAACAATATAAAATTAGAGCGTCTTTGATCATCATCATTATCCACCATCCACTTTCATCCACTGTCTCCTCAAGGTCCTTCCACTGTTTTCTAAACTGTGCTTTGTTTATCCAGTTGCCTGCTATTCTTCGTATGTCATCGCTCCATCTAGTTGCTGGTCTGCCTCTGCTTCTTTTGTTTTCCCTAGGTCCTTATTCTATTAATCGTTTGGTCCAACCATTATCGGTCATTCGGGCTATGTGGCCTGTTCATCTCCATTTAGCTTGGGTGATACGTTGGATAATATCAGTTACTTTCGTTCTATCTCTTATTATTGTGTTCGGTATCCTATCTCGATATTCCCAGCATTGCCCTCTCCGTTGCAGTTGCAGATTGTTTTGTTAAAGTGAGTGTTTCGGCACCGTACGTGATGACCGGCATAATGCATTGTTCGTAGCCTCTTTTCTTTAAAAAGATAGTTTGATACCCTTTAAGGGCGTCACGCATTTTGCCAAATGCTGCCCATCCCAAACTAATTCAGCGGTGAATTTCGCAGGTTTGATTATCTCTGCCAATTCTTATTTCGTCTTCTAAATATTTGTAGTCATGAACCTATTGTACCACATATCCCTCAGTTTCCATAACATTATTGGGGACTAAATTTGTCATGAACTTGGTTTTTTAAAAGTTGATGTTGAGGCCAATATTTGCCGATGCTTATTTAAATTTCGTAAGCATTTGTTGTGCTTCACTAAGACTATCAGTTGTTATTATAATGTCGTCGGCGAAACACCGCCGTAAAAAGTTTAGGGGAAATTGTGTCTCCTTGTCTAATTCCTCTTTATATTTGTTTGTAGGTTCATGGAGTTTGACACAAGCTGTTGCATTGTTGTATATATGTTTTATTAATTTGGCATATCAGTAGTATCTTCTGCTTTGTTCCAACGCTGATAGTATTGCCGGTAATTCTACGGTGTCGAAAGCATTTTTGAAATCAACAAATACCAACACGAGCGGTTTATTATATAAAACCCTTATCTTAACAAGAGTGTCTTTGATACATTCAAGGAAATATGACGTAACTTAAAAACCAAAAAACCTCAACGTAAATCCTACCGCCCCTTATCCAAATGGGCACCCCTAAATGGAACAAAATGTAAAACATAAAAATTCACAATTTTATGTTTTGTGTCATTTGCATTAAAAAAATCCTATTGATACACTGTTTCAACGGATATGGTAGTAATTTTCTCCTGAACATCTTCAATACTCTTTAGCAGCGTTGACATAAATAATAAAAATAAAATGTAAATTATAAAATAAATATTCTACGAAATAAAAAACATAGCATTAACTTTTTAAAAATAAACTAATAATTTGAACTCTAGATAAAACATTACAAATCTTATGTAATAGAGGTTTAAATAGACCAACTTGTTGTGCCAAATAATAGCCAAATCTGTAAAACATGGAATTTTGTGAAACCATAGTGAAAAGCGAAATAAAAATGATGTTTTTTTACAAAATATATTATTTACAAACGAGTCATCGTTTTCATTACATAGAAAACACAATCCATCCATTGTAAGATATTGGTCTCAGAAACATCAGCATCTGAGTATTCCCGTGCGTACTCAATACCCACAAAAACCTTATGTTTCAACATGACTTTTATAGTTATAGTTCCCTGCTTTATCGATGGTAATCTTAAAACTGTCAACTATCTACAGCTTTAGCAAGATCAAATTATTGAGATAGTTCAACAATACTTCCTATTAATTTTGGGGTCATTTAGTTTCAACAGGATGATTGTTCGAGCCACAATGCTCAAGCAGTGACACAATTTCTCCAAACGATGTTTCCTGATTGTTTAATATCTACACGTGGTACGATCACTTGCTCTTCCAGATCATCAGATTTATCTCCAAATGATTTTTTTGTTTGGGGATATTTGAAAGAATCCGCTTATTGACATGAATTGAAGAAAGATAAAAATCTAAATGGATTAGGGGAGAAAATTATCCAACTTTGTTCCAACATTACACCAAACCTGCTCTGTTTGGCACAACAAGGTGGTTTATTTTTATCTTTATTACATTAGATTTGTAATATTTATAAAAAGTTAATGTTATTTTATTAAGCTATATACCAGGGTCATCAGACCCATAACAGCATAGAGTTCGGTGGTATGGTGGCCAAAGACTCAGGTTGGGGCAATCCAAAGGCTAAGCTGCATTCAAAGGCAAGCTTGCCTGGTTGCCACGGGAGCTATGAGGACAATCACTACAGCCGCTTTAGAAGTCTTGCTGAATCTACCGCCACTTCATGTCTCCATACGAGGCGAAACCAGGTCAGTCAGCGACAGACTGATTGGAGGGCAAGCGCCCATAAGTAGACTATACAAAGATTTAAAAACCGATCACATAATGCGAATGCCATCGGATGAAATGCTTCCTAAGTATAGCTTCAGAAAAAATGTCAAAACAGTCATACTAGGCAGAGAGGCATGGAAGAAAGGAACTCCAAATAATGCAGGCATGACCTGTTACACAGATGGCTCAAAAATCGAGGAAGGCTTAGGAGCAGGAATATACATAGCCTAGAAAAAGAAAAGGGTCTTACTAGTCTTAGGTAAATATTTAATGATATTCCAGAAGTTGCAGCAATACATCACTATGCGGAAGTGTTACTAAAGCCATATACTTTGACATCCAAACAAACGGCTATAAAAGTAATTAGCTTCATGCGAGTTAAACTTGTATGGAATTGCTGAGAATCCCTACAGAAGTTGGGCAGTCAAAATATTCTGTCTTTAGCCTGGGTACCAGGTCACACAGGTAATAATAGTAATTAAGAGGTTAATTTACTAGCTCGAGGAGCATGAAGTGCCCCAATTGGTCCAGAAACTTTCTGTAGTATAGCAAAAGCACTGCGAAAAATATATAACAGTACCTGGATAAAAAAGCAGTTTTGAGAATGGTGGAAAAAGGCGCCAGGAATGACGGGCTAAAATGTTCATTAAAGAACCATCGCCCAAATTCATGGAGTATCTACTAAGCCAGAATAGGCGATCCACCAGGATCATGGTTGGTCTTTTGACAGGGCATTGTAGACTCAACAAACACATAAACAAAATCAGATTGCCAGACACAACCATATGTTTGTCCTGCCAAGAAGATGAGAAAACCTCAGCACATATTCTGTGTTACTGCGAAGGTCTGTCAAGGTTAAAGTTTTCTATGGAAGGAAAAACCACATTATCAATATATGAAGGACTTAGGTCTGGCCTAGAAAGCCTAGTGATAATGAAAGATGTAGACAAGGAACATAACACGAGGGTACACATATTACATCTGCAAAGTTCGCAGTGAAGAGGCTACTATAAACACATATGTGCCATACTTATTTAATCTAATGTAAGTCTTCTTATACAATATTGCATGGCTTCCCAACCGGTAACCCAACAATCTAAAAACTTTTTCCGAAGGCAGGTTTGAATAAAATCGCTTCTCATTAAATTTTCGTTTAATCCCATAATCTGCAAGTACCTCCCAAAATTTCTGACCACTGCACACAGCTAACTAGCAACTCCCTTCGCCTTTTTTTCGTTTCAATGAATATTTCTTACCTTGAATAGATCTACATTTGTTGATAGCAGCGACTAGCAGGTCCTTTATTTGGGGATGAGCAGTTTCCGTAATGAAATCGTACTGTATGGAACCGTCAGGGTTCATCTTAAATAAAATCAAATAAAATTGTAACATTTTCTACGGATACATTCGATAAGTTTGTCGTTAATGTATTTCCAGTTTTTATCCGTCAAATGATAAAAATGCTTCAAATATTTTCTACGAGTGTAAATCAAATATAAACGGTAATTATCTTTGTACCTTTATTGAATAACCGTAAACACTTATTATTGTTTTAACATTTTTCTATATAGCCTACTGCGTGATTTTATAAGCTTCTTCTTATTATTCTTTTTCTTTCTTTTGATAGGACTATGTCTTGTTTTTCCAACTTTTTATTCGATGTCCTGTGATGGTGAAGTCCAGGAGTCGGCCCATTATTTAGGTGGTCTTCCTAAGGGTCTGGTCGTGTTCGGTTTTTACTTGTATGCGGCCTTGGCAAGTCTATCGTTTTCCAACCTAACGACATGCTCTCTCCACTCTCTTCTTCTTCCTCGTGACCATCTAACAACATCTGGCATTTCATCGCATCGCTCCCGGATCTCATTGCTTCGCTGTCTGTCCCTCAGTGTGACGCCTGCGATCGCTTGCAGTGCCCTCATTTCGGTCGTTCGTAGTGCTCTTTTCGTCCGGTTGGTGTCTGCTCTCGTTTTCGCTGCGTAGGTGAAGATGGGCCTCACTGCTGTTCTGTAGATCCTAGCCTTGCTGGTTTGTTTTTCCAAATAGTATTATGGAGACAGTTAGGCACTCTTGCCGCTTTATTTAATTGTGTTTTCACCTCGTCATATGTATTTGAACTGCTTAAATTTATTATCCCCAGGTATTCAAAGCTCATTACTTATTCGATTGGTTGGTCGTTTAGTGCCAGCTTGCATTGCATCGGCTCCTTGCTTGTGATCATAAATTTGGTTTTCGATATCGAGATGCTCATGTTGTATTTCTTTGCGGTCTGGTTGAACTCGAATAGCATTTGCTGCAGGTTGTCTTCATTTTCCGCTATGAGAATCGCATCGTCTGCATAGCACAATATTTTAAATTCGGTTTGTCCCATTCTGTAACCTCGTCACACATTCTTTTACCAGGTTTATGATGCGGTCCATTACCAGGTTAAAGAGTATCGGACTCTTGCCTGATAATTATTGATATTTGCACTTCCTCTTTGGTTGAGGTGCCTGACTGTATTCTTGTACTGTTGTTGGTATTGAGTTGTTTCATTACCTGGATTATATTGTTGTTGGCTCCCCGTTCTTGCAGGATTTTTAGTACATCCTTTAGTTGCACTCTGTCAAATGCTTGAGTTAGATCAAAAAGGAAAAGAAGAACGCAGGTTTATTAAATTAAATGGACTTCTTGATGATTTGTCGCAGTATGAATATAGCGTCGATTGCTGATCGATTCTGCCTAAAGCCTTGTTGTTTTTCGTTGATGCTGGCTGTACTTGATAGATGTTGGGTTACTATTTTGGTGAGCAGCTTCATGGAAGTGTTGAACAGGCTTATTCCTCGATAGTTCCTTGGGTCTATCTTTTCTCCCTTCTTGTAGATAGAGATTGTAATGCTAGATTTCCATTCCTGGGGTACTTCTTCTGTGGACATAATCATACTGTAAAGGTGTGATAGTTCTATCATCAGCTCATCGCCCCTATATTTGAGCATTTCGTTTGTTATTTTATCTGAGCCTGGTGATTTTATGTTCTTCAATTTGTTGGTGGTGCAGCTTCTTGAGGTGGTTTGTTCATTCCTCAGCAGTAATATTGACTGAGATTTGTTCGTTAACTGGTTTCTTCTGCGATCTTATGAAGTTCCATATTCTTCGTTGTTCTCCGTACAGATCAAGTAGCATGTCGGAGGAGAACTTTTCCCAATAGTCTTTTTTAATTTGTGTTATTTTAGCATTGGCTCTGTTTCTTTCGGTGACGTATTGCTAACGTTTTTCATCTATTTTGTTGGTGAGGTCTTCGATGTAGCCTGCTCTTTCCTCTGCAGCGAAGGTTTCTATTTCTGGAGTAAACCATGGTTTGTTGAATTTTACGTTCACGTTTACCATTCTTTTGCCAATCGCTTTTTCTGTCACTGTTATGATATTAATTTTGATTTGGTACCAAGCCGTATCGATTGTATCCCCGCTTTTATTAGATTTGCTGTTATTCTTTCCTTTAACCGTGATTTGTATAAGTCCTTGGTGCTGTGGTTTTTGAAGGATTCTATGCTGAATTTTTCACGGATTACTGGTGGTTTTTTACGGATTAGTTGTACTCATAATCTCATCTTACGTAGCACCAATCTGTGTCCACCTTTCATGTTATGATGTAGTTTATAGTGGACTGTTGATCTCTAGAGTTGGACCACGTTATCTTGTGTTGAATCTTGTGGCAATAAAACTTTATTTTATCTTGTACAATCAGGATCTGCGTTGGGTGGATGTTTCTATTGGTTATGATGTAGTTTATAGTGGACTGTTTATCTCTAGAGTTGAACCACGTTATCTTGTGTTGAATCTTGTGGCAATAAAACTTTATTTTATCTTGTACAATCAGGATCTGCGTTGGGTGGATGTTTCTATTGGTTATGATGTAGTTTATAGTGGACTGTTTATCTCTAGAGTTGAACCACGTTATCTTGGGTTGAATCTTGTGGCAATAAAACTTTATTTTATCTTGTACAATCAGGATCTGCGTTGGGTGGATGTTTCTATTGGTTATGATGTAGTCTATAGTGGAATTTTGATCTCTAGAGTTGGACTACGTTATCTTGTGTTGAATCTTGTGGCAATAAAACTTTATTTTATCTTGTACAATCAGGATCTGCGTTGGGTGGATGTTTCTGTTGGTTATGATGTAGTTTATAGTGGACTGTTGATCTCTAGAGTTGGACCACGTTATCTTGTGTTGAATCTAGTGAGAATAAAATATTATTTATTCGTATTTTACCTTTTTTTTATGCGTCTTCTTTAAATCTTTGCGCAAACCCGTCGATGACCTTTTTGCCGATCCTAGCCTTGAAGTCTCCGGCTAGGATGGATTTCTAGCTGGTTTTAGAACTCTTTCCGTTCGACTTTGGGTTAACTATTGTCGGGTTCGTATACACTTACAATATCAATTTGTTTCTTCTGTACTTCCAATCTATTATCCAAAGTATTGGTCGGTCATTTATGTAAGCTATGTTTGTTAAGTGTTGTTCATATTTTTCGTGTATTAGAAGTCCCACACCAGATTTGGCTCTCTCGTTTCTTTGTTTTCCACTATAGATAAGTATGTGATTGTTGTATTTTATAAGCGCGAACAAAAAATAGTCATAGCGGTGAAAAGAGGGTACTCAACGGTTTTCCAGCTTTTCAGTGACCTCACCCGACCTGATTTCGGTTTTCAGTTAACAACTTTGGAACCCATCATCAATGATTATGGATTGAACACTTCCATAGCTGATACCCACTTTTGATAAGATTTCCTTCACGGTATCACGGCGATCACTTTCGATTGGCTCTTGAACGGCACAAATGTTGTCATCTGTAAGGCTTGTCCTTGGACGTCGATCATGACTTTCGTTTTCAACCCGTTCTAGACCGCCCTTTAATTCTCTCGCCGACGTAAACGCACAATTCCTAGACAGTGCAATTTCCCCAAACCGTGCCCGTCAAAGAGTTAAAATTTTTGACGGTTTAACGCCTTTATTGGTTCAAAACTTTATGATAATCCGTTGCGCAACAGACTAAGATACTTCTTGCTTGGTGATGGCTGTACTGACGGCAGTGTCGAGCTTGGGCGCTAACCAGACCTGTTTACCCACTTCCCATAAACCAAACATCTACTTCACACATCATAATTTAGCTAGGATCTGCATTCTAAGAAGAGTAGCAAAATAACCGTTTATTTTTGATTTACCCTCGTATGTTTAAAGGAAATCTAAAATAAAATAAACACAACATTTTGGCAGCGGAATTGTTAAAGTTTACTGATTTTCAAAGAAGTGTTGACCAAGCAATGAAATTTTTTACTTTCAGCATTAAGAAATGGTAACAAAATGGACACAAAAATGTAACAGGTTTATATCATTAACACGCTTATATTAGTTTCACCTGTATGTTTGTTACTGACTTTTTGGCCTCGATTTTGCCCTACTTTAAGCGATAAAATTTAATTTAAACTTCGCACACTTGTCAAAGACCGACGACAAAGCAATAATTCGATCAAAATATCCGATTATCCTGATTAGTTTCGCCAGGATTCTTAAATTTCTTCAGGGATCCTTTCTACGTGTCCAAACCATCTAAGCATTCCGTTATCTATCTTTTTAACCACATCATCTTTTACACCACAGCATTCCCTTATCTCAATATTACTCACTTTATGTACTATACTCAGACTACTCCGCAGCGTTGATCTTCATTTTGTGCTTCTTACGACCAACCCAACATTCACTACCATACATAAGTGTAGGAACCAACACACCTCTATGCATTGCATTTTTTGACACGTTCTGGCTGCTTACAAAGCTTTGCAGGGCCCCATTCACGTGTTTCCCTGCCAACACAATTCACTCAATAGCACAATTATACTTTTCGTCTCTCGTTAACTTTGAACTCTTTTACTTGTTCCACTCTTTCTCCTTCAATCAGAACCTCGCAGTTTGTCATGATTTCTTCTTTTACAAAAACCGTAACTTTTATCTTGCTTACATTTACTTTTATTCCTTTGATTTTTAAGGCATCATGCAAAATATTAACCATCGCCTGCAACTTCTTTTCAAATAAAGGCATTTGACGATGAAATCATTTATTTTTAATCCCTACGCACTCTCTTTCAAATCTCTTAAAATAACTTTTATAAATAAGTTAAACAGCTATGGGAAAGCGACAAATCCCTAACTAAAAGCTTTTTCGATGTAAAACCAGTCGGTGTAAGCTCCATATATATCCTGACACGAGCAGTGGAATCTTCGTTCAGCGCTCGTATCAAAGTACCGCTTACCCATACATAGAAAATATCGACCACAATTTATTCCTTACCACTCTGTCATAGGCGTTTTTTAATTCTACGAAAGCGCACTAAACCTTTTAACTTTTAGTCAAGAATTTCTCTAAGGAATTCCTCGTAAGGAATAGACCTGATCCTCTTCTTCTTTCCGTGCCGTCTTCAATGAAGGTTGGCGATCACATTGGCAAATGCATGTCTAACTTGTGCCGTTCTAAGGATTTGCTCCAAGTTCAGGCCGATCCAGTTTCTGATGTTTCGCATCCAGGACAGTCGCTTTCTTCCTATACCCCTGTTTCCTACCCTCTTCTTTCCCTCAATTATTAGTTGGGGCAACTCGTACTTTTCATGCCTGAGTAGGTGACCTAAGTATGCTGTTTTCCTTACTTTTATCATATGTTGTAGCTCTCGCTCACCACATATTCTCTGAAGTACTTCATCGTTCGTAATTCTATCTAGTCTATTCATCATGCCCGCTTTCAACGTCCATGATTCAACGCCGTACAACTGGATTGACCATACGTAACCTCGCACCGGTCTTAGACGCAGGCTCAGGTCCAAGTTTGAATCAGAGAAGAGTCGTTTATATCGGATAAATCCTTGGCGTGCTTGTTCAATTATAGTCCTTATTTCGTTATCGGGATTTGTGTCTCTTTCAATCCAGGAACCCAAATATTTAAAACGATTTACCATTTCTAGGACGTCGCCGTCGATTTGCAGTGGAATCGGGATATTCTGATTTTTGCTAATTACCATTGTCTTCGTTTTCTTAAAGTTGATCTTTATTCCATAGTGTGAGCATGCTCTTTAAACGCTATCAATAATATTCTGAAGCCCAATGTCTGTGTCGGCCATTAATACCGTATCATCAGCATATCTTATGCTGTTTACGATTTCCCCATTTACTTTGATTTCATCTGAAATATTCTCTGGTGCGAATTTAAATAGTTTCTCCGAGAAAACATAAAAGAGGATTGGTGACAATATGCATCCTTGTCGCACTCCTTTACAAATCTCTATTTCCGTTATGTGGTATTCTTTGATCTTATCTTTGCTACTTGATGCCAATAAAGATTCTTTATTAATTGGATATCCTTTTCATCGATTCCCACGTTAACAAGGGGGTTTATGAGACCTGATCCAGCTTGCATATTTCATATCTTCTCATCAGTTTCATTCGTCACTCTTTCAATTAATACCTTTGCATACAGTTTGCCGACGTTGCTGAGTAAACTAATACGAGGGCAGTTTGATAAGTCAGTGACTTTTTGAATTTCCCGCGCAGTTACTCCAAATGCACAGTGCTGCCGCCAACTATAATCTATCAGTGGGCAACTTTCTAATTTTGAGCAAGCTACGTCGTGCAGTTAGTGTTTGATAGCCGTTCAAAGCAGACAACCTCGTGAATTTTTACGAAAATGGAAAAAAGTGAATTTCGTGTGCTGATTAAGCATTACTTTTTACGTAAAAAATCCATCACTGAAACTAAGGAAAGACTTGATAAATACTACGGAGACTCGGCACCATCAATTTCAATGGTTAAGAAGTGGTTCACAGAGTCAGTTGTGGTCGCGTACCAGCACTAGTGACGCCGAACGTCCAGGTAGCCCAAAAGAAGTGATCACGCCGGAAATCTTCGATAAAATCCATGAAATGATATTGAATGATCGGAGAATGAAAGTGCGTGAGTTGGCTTATGCTGTAGGTGTATCTCAACTGAACGGGTACATCATATTTTACACGAATATTTGGACATGAAAAAACTCTCTGCGAGATGGGTACCGCGATTGCTCACACTCGACCATAAGCGCAATGGTGTGACCACTTCAAAAGAGTGTTTAGCGATGTTCAGCCGTAATCCGAACGAATTTTTGCGCCGTTTTGTTACTGTGGATGAAACATGGATCCATCACAACACGCCACAGACCAAGGAACAATCGAAACAGTGGGTTCGCTCGGGGTAAACGTGGACCAAAGAAGGCGAAACAGAGTCTGTCAGCCAACAAGGTCATGGCCACAGTTTTTTGGGATGTACGCGGTGTCATTCACATCGATTACCTCAAGAAAGATAAAACGATCACCGGCGAATATTATTCAAAGCTATTGAACAGATTCGACGTTAATTTGAAGCAAAAACGGCCGCATTTGGCGAAGAAGAAAGTGCTGTTCCATCAAGACAATGCAAGTGTGCACACTTGTCTAGTCACGATGGTTAAAATCCACGAATTGGGATACGAACTGCTACCCCATCCAGCATATTCTCCAGATTTAGCCCCTGCGACTATTTTCTGTTTCCAAACCTAAAGAAATGGCTGGGCGGAAAGAGATTTGAGTCGAATGAAAAAGTCATTACCGAAACAAACGCGTATTTTGAGAGCTTTGAAAAACCTATTATTTGGAGGGAATAAAAAAATTAGAAAAACGCTGGACTAAATGTATCGAGCTAAAAGGTGATTATGTAGAAAAATAAAATGTTTATTTGCGGAAAAAAATTTGTTTTATTCAAAAAGTCATTGACTTATCAAACCGCCCTCGTACCTTGGTGGTTTTTGCAATTCTACTGCAAATCTTTTTTCTATAAAGCGGAACAATAACAGCCTTGCACCAGTATCCTGGTACGCTGTCGCTCCTTCATCAAAGGTTAAAAAGGCGATACAGCAGATTAGCTACCACGCTTTGTTTAGCCTTTAGCATTTCAACCGTTCTCCTGTCATACCCTGTAACCTTCTTCAGTTTCATACTCTTCAATGCTTTCACAATCTTTTTCATACTAATTTTACTTTCGTTGCAACTTTCACTCATGTCTTTAGTTTAATTAAACATACATGTTGTATAAATGGTATTAAATTTAGATGCTGAATGTTCGGATTTGAAAGTCAGTATATGTATAAAAATGCACAAATTGAAATTAAAATGAAGAAATAATTGTTAACACGGGATGCGGTATTTATTTTCATTAACTTTTAAAAATGAAGTAGTCGTCAGAATACATGGTGTGTGTGTATAAATTTATCAAATATCTACGGTGTTCACTACAGCGTGGAAACTAAACTAAAACGTATGGTGTCGAATAAAACATAAAATAATAAAATTAAAGTTCGCGGAAACTACGTTCAAGCAAATATGTGCAGATTATTAAATTTCTCCACTGTTGTTAGATTCTTAATCAAATTTTCAGTAATGTTAATAATTTATAACCACATGTACGAAATTGGCAATAATCTAATTTAAAATTACAACTTTGCAACAAATATGTGGGTCAAAATACATACAATATTTTAGGTCGGTCTTTTACCAAAATGTTGATTCGATTTTCTATAGAAGGGTGGCTTTTGGACCAGCATCACGTTAGCCCAACGAAGGTTGTCGGCATTAAGGCATCCATTCGTAAAAAAAAGTTATTAAATTAGAGAAAATGTTAACTTTTCTGCCTTTTTGCAAAAGGACACTTTAAAACACTATAAATACAACCTTTGCAAACGTTGATGAAAGATGGATGTCTTATTTTTTTAAAAATATACCAATTAAAAACTAAATTTTAATACTCACCCACTTTGCCTCTAACATTAGACATTTCATGTAACACTAAAATAAAAGGCATTAAACGAATTATTAGTTAAAACTCAGACTTACATATTGCTTACCATTAGCTTTGGATCGTGTGGATTATTAACAACGTCGTAAGCAGCGTGGTCAACTAAAATAAAATATATTCTGCAGTTTTACAATTTTTTTTCCAATTATACCAAAATTTAAGAAGGGGTTTACCCACTGAAAGAGGGTAAAGCAGGAGGTAGAAATCTCTACCGATGTAAGCGAAGGTTCATAATAAAAAAATAATATCGACATTGTAAGTGCTTAAAATAGTAAAAATCTGTCTTGCACACTGCAGACTTCACTGCTGCCCTAATAACCAAAGTTTATCCAAAATAGCAAAAAGCTCCACCAAAATTTAAATTGAAAATTTACTTTATAACTCAAATAGATAATAACTAAAAGTATACATACATACATACATAAAGTCACGACTTTTTCCCATAGGAAAAGGCAGAGACCACTTCCTTCCACTTGCTACGGTTCGTACACACATCTTTTGCTTCCTCTACTTTCATCAGTGCTCTCATACATGCTCTTCGGTTGTTGGTACTCTTGACCTGGCCTTCCTTCAAAACAATGTTGATCTGATCGAGATATGTTCTCCGAGGTCGACCTCTACCGATTTGCCCATTCACACACGCCTTATAAATTTGTTTGGTCAATCTTCCTTCATCCATCCTTTCTACGTGTCTAAACCATCTAAACATTCCTTTATCTATCTTTGTGACCACATCTTCTTTTACACCACAGCGTTTTCTTAACTCACTACTCACAAACCCAACATTCACTACCATACATAAGTGTAGTAACCAACACACCTCTATGCACCGTCAGACGTGCCTTTTTTGACACTTTCTGGCTGTTCATAAAGCTATGCAGTGCCCCATTCATTTGTTTTCCTGCCAACACCCTTCGCGCAATGTCACTGTCATACTTTCCATCTCTAGTAAATTTTGAACCCAAGTACACAAATTCATTAACTTGTTCCACTCTTTCTCCCTCAATAGAAACCCCACAGTTTGTCATGCTTTCTTTTCTTTCAAAAACCATTACTGTCGTTTTGCTTACATTTATTTTCATCCCTTTGATTTTCAGGGAATTATGCATAACATTAACCATCGCCTGCAACTCCTCTTCAGATAACGCTAATATGACTTGATCATCGGCGTAAAGAAGGCATTTGACGATCAAATCATTCATTTTTAATCCATACGCACTCTCTTTCAGATCTTTTAAACAATTGTCTATGTATAAGTTAAACAGCCATGGCGAAGCCACACATCCCTGTCTTACACCTTTTTCGATGTTAAACCAGTCCGTGCAAGCTCCGTTTATCCTGACACAAGCAGTGGAATCCTCGTAAAATGATTTCAGTGCTCGTATTAAACTACCACTCACACCATACATAGACAATGTAGACCACAATTCACTCCTCACCACTCTGTCATAGGCCTTTTCCAAGTCTATAAAAGCGCAATAGACCTTCTGATTCTTAGCCAAGAATTTTTCGACTACACCAAGTCTATAAAAGCGCAATAGACCTTACAAAAATTCACGATGGACATTCACGAGCATGTTCCCTACAAGGTAATAAAAAACAAGATTCCATAAAAAATTATTTATTTAGAGACCATATAGTGGGACTAAAAACACATTCACACAATTTACGAGAATGTTGTACTTGTCCACACCTATGGGACAATAAAGGGCATATTTATTGAATAGATTAGGTAAAGTTAGGTATCATGTGAGTGGGGCGTGGTTCGCCCCTCCACTGCGACCCTTAGTAGGTCCATTGTGGCTCATCCCTAGAGATTACAGTTCACCGCACAATCCAGCCCTTCACACGAAGTTCATGGTTGTATGAGTTGAGATTTTCTTAAAATCGGTAAGTTCTAGGTTGGTATAACCAAATGTGTTGAACTTTATTCTTCCCAGGCAGAGGCATGAACATAGTATATGTTCAACAGTTTCGTATTTCACGCAGCAAAACCGATAGTCCGTTTGTTAATTCAGATCTATCCTTTCAAGGTGGTATCTTAGATGACAGTGTCCTGTGAGCAGTCCCGTTAGAATTCGCAGGTCGTTCCTGCTCCATTCCAGGATCTGCTTAGTTGTGTTTGTCGAGGGTTTAGGTAAGAACGCCTTCGAGTGAGTAAACCCTGGTATATCGGATCAGTGCGTGAGTTTTTCTCTTCGCCCAGTCCGAAATAATTGTTTTGGCGGCACTTGTAGTGACTCCAAAGACTGGTTATGGTCCAGTGAACGTAGATTCGGCTCCCTGTTTTGCGAGAGGTCCACGCTTCCTATCTTAATCACTTGTGGTTCCATAAAATGACCAACTCGATCACCTGACTTGGTGCTATGAAATTATTATCACAAAAAAATAGATTATTTGATCTCCTAATTAATCATTAATTTTTAAAGTCTTTTTTGTGAATTTTAATATTAATTTTGAATGCAAGCTGAGTAAAGGTTATAAAACAAGTGATAACAATTTAATCGCGTTGCCATTGTCGACCATACTGGGTTAAATCGAATAATAGATTGCGTGTTTTACTGGAAAATTCGAGGGATGGATTCCGAAATGTTTTACACAAAAATCGAAAATTTTTAATCAAACAATGAGAAAGCTACAATGTTTTGACTTACTTTCTGAAACTCCTTCTTTGTTTACGCAAATATTGTGTAAATCTTTGACATATTCCTGTAGCTCTGTCGGCAGTTCCACCTACAAGAAAATTATTTACTTCTTTTTTGTATTATCTTCGCAGATTTTCGAGAAATGCAAACAAACATTCATTTTGTGCGTACAAAGGCAGTTTAAAAACAATAGAAAAAATCTAAAAAGATGTTTTTAAATGGGATTGAGTAAGGTCCATTTTAAACCAAATTTGCATATTTACCTTATTTGGAAACTGAAGTAATATCAAATAATAATAATAATAATCAAATATCTAGAGAAATTTAAGATAATCCATGACAGACAATATGGATTTCGACAACTTCGGTCTACTGAAGATTTGCTGGCTTATGTCACTCAGCTCTGGACAAACACTATTGAAAAGTTTGGTGATCCCGTGCAATAGCCTTGGATATATCTAAAGCCTTTGACCGCGTTTGGCACCAGGCATTGTTAAGTAAATTATCTGCCTACGGTCTCCCAACCAAACTGCGCCAATGGCTCTTGAGCTTCATGCAAGATCGCTCCTTACATGTGGCAGTTGACGGTATTACTTCTGATGCGTTTAAAACTAATGCCGGGGTCCCCCAGGGTTCCATCCTGTCCCCCACCTTATTTCTTTTACACATCAACGACCTCTTGAAAACCACCACGAACCCCATTTACAGTTTCGCAGACGATAGCACACTTGTCTTAACTTTCACATCCTATCGATCACTTTCGGTGAATGATACAAATAGACTCAGACAGAAACAGGTTGATTCCATCAATAGATATCTTAAAGCAATGGTCGAGTGGGGAACCAACAATCTTGTTCAGTTTAAGGTCCAAAAAACACAAAGTGCCACGTTTTCCAAGAAAGTGAATTCCTCAAATCATCCCATCACAATGTCCGGAAATACCCTTGAACCAAGCCCCTCCATCTCGATTTTGGGAGTCACGGTGTCCAATAATATGTCTTGGCATGACCATGTTGCTAACATCGCAAAGTCGGCAAGCCAGAGGCTAGGTTTTCTGTGGAAAGCCAGAAAGTTTTTTACTCCTGATCAACTATTGACGACGTACAAGGCTCAAATCCGACCTCTACTGGAGTATTGCTCGCACATTTGGGGTTCAGCACCAAGGCATTCTCTTCGTCTTCTAGATTCCATTCAGAAAAGAGCCATTCGCTTGATAAACAGCTCAACTCTCACAGATACCCTCACCCTCTAGAACATAGAAGAAGAGTTGCAGACCAGTCATTGCTCTACAGATATTTCCATGGCAGATGCTCCAGAGAAATAAAAACTCTTGTACCACCATTGGCCACATTCGGCCGAAGAACTCGGCACGCTGATCAGTCTCACCCATTTACTCCCAAGATTGACACTACAAGGACCAATCTTTATCAAGAATCCTTCTTTTACAGGGCTGCTACGGAATGGAATAAGCTTCCAAAATCAGTTTTTCCAGAGAACTATGACCTACAACTTTTTAAAAAGCGTGTCCACAATCATTTCCTTTCTATAATCCCTTCCACTTCTAATAGTCGCAGTGCGGGCCGTCCGCGGCCCACACGATAGGTCTACCCTTTTTGCGACTATTTTCATAAAAAAAAAAAAAAATAACGTCATAGATTTTTTTCCTCTAGAAACATACCTATATTTTGGCATATTTAAAAAAAGGTAATTTTTCTAAACAAATTTTGTGAAAACAAAAATTTGCTATATAATTTGCTTTGGAAACAAATAGCAAAGTCACATATGTCAATAATTAAACCAATGGTTAACAAATATTGTTTTGTTGTGATTTGACTTTAAAAAAAGTTCTCGCACAACAACAAAGTCGTTATTAGTTATTATTAGTGTTATTAGTTTATGGCGAATCTCTAAAGAACCCTAGAACAGCAGTTCCAGAAGTACCCTGAACGTGTTATTCCAAGCTTAAAAATATTTACAAGATTGGAACGCAATTTACGTGCAAATAACCAGGCATTTTTTTCCTAAAAGGGAAGAAATATTGTTAAAAGGACCAATTTTGACAATACTGTTGTCACTGTTTTGTAGTATTTTGAAGACCATCCAAGGAACCCGACTCGGCAAGCCTATAGTGAGTTGAATTTATAATATAGTCACGATTATAAACTTCACAACTTAGAATACTTGTTAGATCAACATCAACAACGGTGGGCTTACCACAATGGAAATAATGAACATTTTTGGGCTACTGAAAATCCACATTTTGTTAATCCGATTGAAAACCAAGACATACATACATATAGTCACGCTCTTTTCCCGGAGCGGTAGGCAGAGACCACTTCCTTCCACTTGCTATGGTTCTTACACACATCTTTTGCTTCCTTTACTTTTATCAGTGCTCTTATACATACTCGTCAGTTGTTGGTACTCTTAACCTTTCTTCAAAACAATGTTGATCTGATCAAGATATGTTCGCTGATGTCGACCTCTACCGACTTGTCCACTCACACTCGCTTTATAAATTTGTTTCGTCAATCTTCCTTTATCTATCCTTTCTACGTGTCCAAATTATCCTTTATTCTTTATCTATCTTTGTAACCACATCTTCTTTTACACCACAGCGTTCTCTTATCTCACTATTCTTTACTTTATCCAACCGAGTCACTCCGGCTATACTTCTCAGACTACTCATCTCCACAGCATTAATCCTATTTTCATGCTTCTTTTCTTCTTCTTGTAGTGCCTATCCGTTCCGGATGTTGGCTATTCGCACTTTATTGACTGCAGCTCGGAAAAGCTGAGTTGTTATCTGGTTGAACCAAGCTCTTAAGTTTTTTAGTCACGATATTCGTCGTCTGCCTGGTCCGCTAGTTCCATACACTTTGCATTGTAGAATATTTTGCAAAAGTTTGTGTTGGCTCTTATTTCGCATAACGTTAAACCCAAACCCAACCCAAGAACCTTAACCCAAAACCAAAAACACTTCGGAATTAACGTTTGGTGTGGTATTATTAATAGGCATTTGACTGGTCCATATTTTTACTGAAGAGATTTTACATAGTGAGCGATAATTGCAATTTCTTTAAGAACTCGAAAATGTGCCATTACAGCTGCGAGCAAACATGTATTTTTAGCATGATGGACCTTCACCACAGAATTATTTAACAATATTTAAATGAAATGTACGAAAAAAGTTGGATAGGTATAAATGGACCAATACACTGGGCGCCTAAATCATCGGACTTGACCCTACTAGACTTCTTCTTGTGGGGAACTTTGAAAAATAAAGTTTACAGAACACCATTTTAAAACTTGAAACATTTAAAAGAAAAAATCATAAATGCTTGCGATGAACTATCTAGAGAAATGTTACGTAAGGCTTCAGTGAGAAAATTAAGGCGGAAATTTGAAAAGAGTTTAGAAGTAAAAGGTAATTGCATTGAAAATTTGTCTTAGTTATTTAACATACTTTGTTTCTTTCTGTGATATTAGAAGTAACGTATTATTAGGTATTTTGTAATGTTAAATTAATAAATAATACTAATTAATAAAGTTTATTGACAGATGCGACTTTCCTATTTGTTTCCAAAGGCTACTTGATTAAATCGTGACGATTGCGAATTTTTGGTAATACTTTTTTTACAAAGCTTATAATTGTATAAAGGAAAAAAATATCAAAACTTGAACAGGCTATCGAAAAGCTCAACCTAATCCACAGTTACTTTGACAAGAAAAAAGTAAACAAAGAAGTCTACAGATTGCTAAGGCATGTAAGCGCAACTAATAATGCAACGGAGGATGCTTCATAGACTGCTAAAAAAGTTTCTGAGTTTATTATTAAATGGGACTCTACCGAATCCATATCCAACATCATTTTAATTTTTCAGTATTTCCTAATAATTAGTGTATCATGCGAAAGAAATTTTTCGAATTTTAAGATTATGAAAAGATCGATCATGACTGAAGTACGACTTACCAGTCTGGCTATTTTGTTAATCACTAGTAAATCTGTTTGTAAGGTAGTATTAAAATTTAATTTTTCATCCGCATTGTATTTAATTAACAGAGGAGTTCGCCAAGGGGACGTTATCTCACCAAAATTAATTACACTCGCACTTGAAGACGTGTTCAAGAACATCGACTGAACTGACAAAGGAATAAATATTATTGGAAGAACACTGAGCCATCTGCGGTATGCTGACGACATAATTATTATCGCTACAAGTTTCGAATAATTGCAGATCATAATTACTCAACTATTGAGAGCTTCGGAAGAAGTAGGTCTTCAGATGAATCTGGAGAAGACAAAGATCATGACGAATACAACGACTTTATACAGATAACACCCAATGAGAAAAATTTGGAAACAGTAAGCGAATACATATACCTATGACAAATAATGAAAGTAAACAAGGAAAATCAAACTGCGGAAATAACAAGACAAATAAGACTGGCTTGGGCAGGTTTTGAAAAGCTAAGTTGGATACTGAAAAGTAAAATACATCGATATCTGAAAATAAGAGTTTATGATCAATGTATCCTTCCTATACTCACTTATGGCTCACAAACTTGGACTCTTACCAAGGCTACTATGTATAAAATGACAAAGACACAAAAAGCAATGGAAATATCAATGTTGGGAGTAAAACTTAGTAATAGAAAAACAAAGGAATGGATTAGAAGTAAAACGAAAGTGAAAGACGCAGGAGAACATGCCGCCCGACTAATATGGAGTTTTGCAGGACATAATGCCCGTCTGAAAGGCAAAAGATGAAATAATGAAATACAGCAATAAAGACCATGGCTAGGTAAAAGACATAGAGGAAAACCACAAATGAGATGGAGAGATGACATAAAAAAGATTGGCGGATTTCACTAGAAGCAAATGGCGCAAAATAGACGACGTTGGATTGAAATGGGGAAGGCCTACGTCCAAAGTTGGATCGCTTAAGGTTAAAGAAGAAGAAAAGGAAGAAGTGTTTAATTCAGTAAATATTCAAATTTGGAGAGCGACAGAAAGCTCAAAATGAAAGATCTCTTCGGGCCTCAAAAAGTCTTGGTTGCCTTGTTGTTCAAGTTTATTTTGTTTATCTTAAAATTCTGGTTTAAAAATACTACCACTCTACTCTACTACTCTAAAGTGAAAAAAAAATGTTTCTACACCACAAAAATCTTTAATCGATTTGCAAAAGGCGTACTCCGTACTTGCGGTAACAGAATAAAACGTATACTTACAGAGAGTGAAAGAACCACAAAGGTTGACAAATAAAAAGCAATTTTGTACATCTTAGCAGACAAATAAAATGATAACTTATGTCGAATTCCTGCACCAACTCTTTTATACGATCGGACGACGACGATGAAACCTTTTCAACGGTTAAATTTTAATGACGGACATAAGGAACTGTAATTAATAAATTGATAATTATAAATAATGAGACGGTTTTACGGAAAACTGATTGACAGTTTGAATTTTTTTATTATCATATGAACGTGCATAAAATTATCGATGATTATATCGAATTATCGAAAACAATGAAGTACGTCTCCGATATGCTTCGTCAATTGTCACATAGTTTGATGAATGGAAACGATGCACTAATGAGGTTATTTTTCAATAAAAATTATGTTTAAAAAAATAAATTACAAATATGATTATAAAAGTCGGAGCTTTTGCATAATTTTAATGTATGTATCTTTTCAATGCAATCTTTGGTTATGCAGCAAGATTGAAGTGGATAAATACAAATGAAGAGCAGGAAACAAAAGAAAGATTAAAGTAAATAGAGAAAGATAGGCGTTAACCTACAACAATTCCTTAGAAATATAAAAGTACCGACCAAATATTCTAATAAATCATGGGAAATAAAAGACGAAAACAGTTCATAAAAGTACGGAAATGATAAAAATACGGGAAAATTATTTAAGCAGACTGCTTTATAAAAAAGACGTTGGGGACAACAGAAAGATAAAAACATAGTAGCAGATCTGGAATAGAAATAAAAAAAATGTTAACGGAAAAGTCATAGGTGAAGACAAAATAGGAGCAGGGGTGAACTATGGCAAGGACAATATCCAAACTATTACAACAGGTTGTTTTTAAGAGTGCTAAGATGTTGCCACTTTAACTTTTTCTTACAGTGTCTTGCTTTCTCAAGCGTTGACGACTCCCATATTGACTACTTCTTTGTATCTATCTCTATCTTGAGCTGCGTGGAGAAGTTTCTCAGCAGTTAAACCTGTCCATTGTCGGAGATTTCGAAGCCAGGATAGCTTTTTCCGGCCTATTCATTTTTTCCCCTTGATCTTGCCATTCAGAATAAGCCGAAGCAGACTATAACGTGGTCCACGCATCACATGTCCCAAGTATTCCAGTTTGCGGCGCTTGATAGTAGAATGTTAAGTTGCTTGGCACAGAGTAGCGGCTTGAGATTCAGATATGCTCTTCTAGCTATTTCTATTCTAGCCTTGATTTCTTCGTCTGGATCCATCGACTGATTGATCCAGCTTCCAAGATATTTAAAGTGCTGAACTCTTTCTATATTCTCGCCATCAAGTGTTATTCTTTCCGGGCCAACATTCATTTTGCTAACAACCATAAATTTAGTTTTTTTGACATTGATTTTCAGTCCCCATCTATTACTTTCTTTGTTTATCTTGTCTAATATATATTGTAATTATTTTAATGATTCAGCTAGGAGCACAGTATCATCTGCGTATCGAATGTTAAAAATGGTTTCGCCTCCAATCTTTATTCCTTCACCAGATTGAGTTGCCCCTTTAAATATATTCTCCGTGTAAAGGTTGAAAAGTGTAGGAGACAAAATACAACCCTGTCTCACACCTCTCTTTATAGATATCTTAGTGGTCTCCTCCCTATCTAGTGTTACTGTGGCAGATTGATTCCAGTAGAGAGAAAATAACAAACGTATATCATTATTATCGAGGGGTATATTCTGCAGAGTTTGTAAGAGTTTGTTATGCTGTACGCGATCAAAAGCCTTTTCATAGTCGATAAAACATAGGTACACCGGCTTTTTTACCTCCTAACATCTTTGAAGTAGCGTGTTCATGCAAAATAGTGCTTCTCTGGTACCTAAGCCGCCTCGAAATCCGAATTGTTCTTCACTCATGCTTTCTTCGCATTTGTTGTGTATACGGTTTTGGACAACACGAAGTAGAGCTTTTAGAGGGTGGCTCATAAGACTTATTAGTCGAAAATCATTACAAGACGAGGCATTACTTTTCTTTGGCAAGGGGATGAACGTGGATTTCTGCCAGCTCTCTGGAAGTTGACTGGAATCATAAATATTATTGAAGATACGAGTTAGTACTGTAATGTTTTCATCGTCCAGTAATTTGAGCCACTCTCCTGGTATTTGATCTGGTCCCGGAGTTTTTCTGGATTTTAGTTGCCTGATTGCTTGTTCAACTTCGGACCGTATGATGCTTGGGCCCTGTTCAGCTTTATTTTCGTAGACTATGTTATCCTCCCGATTATCTTCAAATAGTTGACAGATGTATTGAGTCCATTCCTCTTTAATTTCATCTGGGTTTAGAATAAGTTTTCCATTAGCTTTCCTTAGAATGTAGGGTATCTTCTTGCGTTGTATGCCAGTGATTTCTTTGGCTTTTTTGTGAATATTAAATTCATCATGTTTTTGTTGTAGCTCTTTCATTTCTTTACATCGAGCTTTCATCCAATTTTCCTTAGCCTCCTTAATCTTTCTTCAGATCAGCTGATGTGTTGCTTTGTATTCATTCTGGTTCTTGTTCTTCAGCTGTCTTCGCTTGCCCATTAGGTCTAATATATCGTCATCCATTCGTGCTTTTTTACTTCTTTGTTAGCTTGTAGAATTTTGCCTGCCTCTAGCATTGCTCCTTTCATGGCTTCCCACTGAATATCAATATTATCGGCATTTCCTTCTAGAATTGCATGAGACTCACGGGAGATATTTCGGTTAAGAGTGGAGGTGAATCTCTCTTTAACTTCATCATTTTTAAGCAGTTGGAAGTCGTATTTTAATTGTCTTGGCCGGGTTCTCCTAATGTTTGTTAGCTTTACGCATATTTTTGCACTAAGTAGAGTATGATCCGAGGCAGCATCTGCGCTCGGGTACGTTTTTGCATTTTTGATTGCGTTTTTGAATCGACTGTTTATCAATATATAGTCAATCTGGTTTCTAACTATGTTATTTTCTTTATCGGCAAGCAATTTCCAGGTATATAACCTCCGTTTCGGCTGTTTAACTCTAACGGTTGAGTCGAAAAGAAACACGGTTTGATCTTTCTTCATTGAGTGGCGAAAGCGAAGAAGAAGGACGGATTCCCTTGTTTTTTATCGTTTATCCCCAAATCCGAGTAGCTGGTCAGCCCTTTTATACAGGATTTTTTAAAAAAAGGTGACCTTGTTTTTAGAATAGGTAGAAAACTGAAAAATAATAGGTGTTTGCTTAGTAAAAATTTTTCGTAACGCCATCCGTATTCAAGATAATGGGCGTTGGAGAAAAAAAATGTATACATGTATTAATGTATTACGATTTTGCCGAAACAACTGGAAACATTGTAATGAAATTGTATACGAATATGTTTAAGAAGCTGATACATCCCATGAATTTATTTTTTATCTGACTCTCATAGAGGGCGCTAGTTACACGGTTCGTACCAAGTAGTATTGAGCATAACTTTTTTAAGGTTAAATTTATTAATTAAAATTTCAAATGAACTAAAACATTATTCAATTTTACACCAAAAATGTTCATTTGGTAAAACTCGATACTGTGTACCGTTTTTGGAATATTTTGATTTGAAAATTATGAAGTAATAACCAAATATTTTTTTTCTACGCCCTTTATATTGAATACGGATGGCGTAACGAAAAATTTTTACAAAGCAAACCCCAATTATTTTTTAGTTTTCTACCTATCCCAGAGACGGGATCACCTTTTTTTGAAACATACTTTATTAGAGATATATCTTCCTTCTGTTTATTGCGGCAATATTCAAATAACAATATAAACAAAAACTCCCAGTACTTTTATAAAAACGAAACAACATTAATTAAGTCACAATCAAAAATACAGTCCATATTATACTTTCAATATTAGCTTCATAAATTTTTTTATTTTTTCAATGAAAACTACATTTGACATAAATCGTCTTCTGGGATTACGTCCTGATGAGTATAAATCACCCAAAAAGCAACTACAAATGTAATACTAATGACAACAACACAAAATAAATTTTTGGACCAAACTTTCTCAATTGGTAGAGCCCGAAAATGTTCGTAAACTTTTGGATCTTTTTTTATCTTGGACATACACATTGTATCTAAAGTAAATTGTGGCGTAGTGTAAAGAATCCTTATATTTATAATTATTTTATTTAGTATGTGTTCTGTGTCAACTAACACCGATGTCAAAAAAAAAAAATGTTTCTTTATCTGGTAGTTAAATATGTCAATGATATTGAATAATGTTACTGTAATTTTTTACCTTGTCATCCATTTCTAATTTGTTAATTTCGAGATTTATTTGACCACTGCTGCCGTTTGAACACCTAGTTACGAGGGCGGTTTGATAAGTCAGTGACTTTTTGAATAAAACAAATTTTTTTCAGCAAATAAACATTTTATTTTTCTACATAATCACCTTTTAGCTCGATACATTTAGTCCAGCGTTTTTCTAATTTTTTTATTCCCTCCAAATAATAGGTTTTTTCAAAGCTCTCAAAATACGCGTTTGTTTCAGTAATGACTTCTTCATTCGACTCAAATCTCTTACCGCCCAGCCTTTTCTTCAGGTTTGGAAACAGAAAATAGTCGCAGGGGGCTAAATCTGGAGAATATGCTGGATGGGGTAGCAGTTCGTATCCCAATTCGTGGATTTTGGCCACCGTGACTAGACAAGTGTGCACACGTGCATTGTCTTGATGGAACAGCACTTTCTTCTTCTTAGCCAAATGCGGCCGTTTTTGCTTCAAATCAACGTCGAATCTGTTCAAAAGCTTTGAATAATATTCGCCGGTGATCGTTTTAACTTTCTTGAGGTAATCGATGTGAATGACACCACGTACATCCCAAAAAACTGTGGCCATGACCTTGTTGGCTGACAGACTCTGTTTCGCCTTCTTTGGTCCTCGTTCACCCCGCGCAACTCACTGATTCAATTGTTCCTTGGTCTCTGGCGTGTTGTGATGGATCCATGTTTCATCCACAGTAACAAAACGGCGCAAAAATTTGTCCGGATTACGGCTGAACATCGTTAAACACTCTTTTGAAGTGGTCACACGATTGCGCTTATGGTCGAGTGTGAGCAATCGCGGCACCCATCTCGCAGAGAGTTTTTTCATGTCCAAATATTCGTGTAAAATATGATGTACCCGTTCAGTTGAGATACACCTACAGCATGAGCCAACTCACGCACTTTCATTCTCCGATAATCCAATATCATTTCATAGATTTTATCGACGATTTCCGACGTGATCACTTCTTTTGGGCGACCTGGACGTCTGTAAACCACTTCTTAACCATTGAAATTGATGGTGCCGAGTCCCCGTAGTATTTATAAAGTCTTTCCTTAGTTTCAGTGATGGATTTTTTACGTAAAAAGTAATGCTTAATCAGCACACGAAATTCACTTTTTTCCATTTTCGTAAACATTCACGAGGTTGTCTGCTTTGAACGGCTATCAAACACCAACTGCACGACGTAGCTTGCTCAAAATTAGAAAGTTGCCCACTGATAGATTATAGTTGACGGCAGCACCGTTGCATTTGGAGTAACTGCGCGAGAAATTCAAAAAGTCACTGACTTATCAAACCGCCCTCGTATGTGTGTTTTTTTACCTGAATTTTTTATTCACACATACTTTGCGCTCTATATTACTAAGAGGAGCGGAATTGATAAAACGGGCCTCTAATTAAAAGTCATCACGAAATGACGTGGATACTTTTTGTGACTTGATTAAGCGTTTTTTTTTCGACTCCTTAGTGAGATCTATAAGAAAAATCAATGTCGGCGGGGCAGCAGTTTATTATCGACCATTACCAGGGACAAAGAAAACCTCGTTTAGATTGATTAACAAAAAGTATTTCGGAAATAGTCTTCTCGTGTGTGATGTCATTGGATATTCCGTACAGTTTGGTTCATTATTACTGACTTTCCTTCTTGAAAATGTGACGAGAATAGTTATTTTCCTAACAAGTACGGAATGTGATACTTTCCCGCACGCGACTGCCGTTGGTCCGAACGACGCGGAGCGTAGTTCAGCAAGCAGTCAATACAATAGTCTTTAAATTTTAAAATTTCGCCCATTATTTATTAAGAAATTAGATTTTAAATGTGAAACTTATCTGCAAACAATCACGAACGGTAAAAATGTCATTCATTCGAGTTAAGTACGCCAATGGTATAAATTTAGTACCTAGTACCTAGTTTTTTCTTACACGGGACGGTAAATCACCACAATTGCTGCTATTGGTCCGATTTAAACCCAAGAGTTTTTCACAAGGTGCATACACAGCAACCGCAGAAATTAAGTGTATGGGCTGGCATTTGCGGTGACCGACTGGTGTGTCCTTTTTTTCTACCAGGTAATTTGACTGGCGAAATGTATTTGCAATTATTGGAAGACGCTATTGACCAAAAAAAAGAAGGCATTCATAAAGTATAAAAACCACAACACGCCTGAAGAATATCAAAGGTACAAAGGAGTAAGAAATGAAGTGAACAGAGAAATAACAAAAATAAAACAAAACTATTGGGAAAGATACACCAAAGATTTAGAGCACGACTTACGCGGAACACAGAAAACAATATGGAGAACATTACAAAACCAAAAGAAACAAATTAACGAAAACGTAAAAATTAACAGCATAACAGAAGAACAATGGGTACGTCATTTCGAAACATTGTATGAAATGGAAGGAGAAAACCTGGAAAGAGAAGAAGAAATAGAAGGGGTGGAACTGGAAGAGATAGCACAAGAGGAGATAGAAGAAGCCATAAAAAGATTGAAAAATCGAAAATCACCTGGACCAGATGAAATATATAACGAACTCATAAAATACGCTGGACACACGCTAAACGCAAGGTTATGCGCACTATTTAATAAAATTCTGGTGACAGGGAAAGTACCAAAGGAATGGAAGAGCAGCTTTACCATCCCCATTTTCAAGAAAGGAGATAGGAAAACACCAGACAACTATCGAGGAATTACATTACTCAATACAACACTAAAAGTATTAACATCTATTCTAAGAAACCGTATAGAACAACAAATTCCCATACAGGAAGAACAGCAAAGATTTAGAAAAAATAGAAGCACAACGGACGCAATATTTATGATTAGACAATTGAGCGAAAAAGCAATAGAATATGACAATCCAATGTATCTGTGCTTTGTAGACCTAACCAAAGCATTTGATAAAATTAGAAAAACGGATATACTAAAAATAATGACAAATAATAAAATCCCCTCACAAATAATAAATGTAATCAACGACATAAACACCAACAATACTACCAGAATAATAACGGACAAAGGAACCACAAAACCAATAAACATCAAAGACAAGGAGATTCGCTTAGCCCTCTACTGTTTAATCTGACAATGGATCAGATAATTGTAACCATAAGAAGAAGGGAAGGTTACAAAATGGGAAATAAAAACATTAATATAATCTGCTACGCCGATGATGCAATTCTAATCGCCAACAATGAAGATAATTTACAAAAATTATTACACCACTTTAACATAACTGCAAAGAAATTTAACATGGAAATCTCCACCAATAAAACGAAAAGCATGGTAATAGCAAGGGAACCAACAAGATGCAAGCTGGAAATAGAAGGAAAGATCATTGAACAAATGATGAGCTTCAACTATCTAGGAGTAAAGATATCTAGTAACCGGGATCTAAAAATGGAAACACAAACACAGACCACAAAAGCAGTACAGGTGGCGGGAGCATTGAGAACAATGGTTTGGAGAAACAGATTCATGAACATCGAAAATAAAACAAGAATTTATAAGGCAATGATAAGACCGATATTAACCTATGCAAATGAAACGCAAACTGAAACCAAAGCCACCAAACACAAAATGCGAGTAACAGAGATGAGAATATTGCGGTCAATTGCAGGAGTAACACTACGAGACAGAAAGAGAAACGCAGAAATCAGAAAAAAATGTAAGATCGAAGACGTAGTAAAATGAATGAAGAAGAGAAAGAAATTATGGCATGACCATGTTCAAAGAATGGACGAGAATAGGCTAGCCAAAATATGTAAGAATGAAAGACCAGCCGGAAAGCGACCACGAGGGAGACCACCAAAAAGGTGGTTTGAAAGTTGGAAATCGTCCTCCATGGAAGATTAGAACAGGCAACAGGACTAAGTCCTAGTCTATAAAAGGAAGAAGAAGAAGAGAAGAAGCTATTGACCCTGCCTTGACTGATATCTATTTTAAAATAATTCACATTATGACGAAGATCATTTTTATTTTCAACAGCACGGTGCTCCTCCGCATTATGCGGCGATTGTTCGTCAGTATTTAGATCAACGTTTTCCACAGCATTGGATTGGGAGAAGAGGCAACATTGAATGGCCTCCATGATCGCCAGTTTTATCGCCACTCGATTTATTTTAGTGGGGACATCTGAAAATTAAAATGTATAAAACACAACCAGCGTCGTTGAAAGATTTGCGTCAAAAATCGTTGACAAAAGCCGTCGAATTACTCCGGAAATTCTTCGGAATGTGCGTGAACGTTTTGAACAAAATCTTTATTATTGTATGAATGCGGGCGGTCATCAGTTCAAACATTTAATCAATTAAGTAGTAAGTAAGCAACCAAAATAATTGGAATTTTAACATGTAATTTTTTTCAAAGTATTGGGAGGAAATGTAAAACTTAAAGACTATTGTAAAGAGAATTGTCAGAGCTTTCAAAAGACATCTTATTCGACCGTCGATGCCATTTAAAAATTTTGGGGTAATTCTTACCCTCTTTTGGGGTTGAAAGTAGTGAAGTTAAAAATATCGGAAGAGTGTCCCCCTTTAATCAAAAATCGACGGGTCTGAGCGTTTTTCTTAAAAGTTGACAAGGTTCCTGCAAATGGCTCTGTTTCGTTTTTGGTTGGCCACCCTGTATTTTTTATTTTAACATACAAAATTAAATGAAAACTACTAATTATTACGAATATTAATTAATTGCTAAAGCATTTCGAATCTTCTAACCCATCACAAAATATGGAATTTTTTCTAAATTTCGAGTAATATATGGAATTTGAAAAAAAGTGCGTATGGATTGAAAATGAATAATTTGATCGTCCAATGCCTTCTTTACGCCGATGATCAAGTCATATTAGCGTCATCTGAAAAAGAGTTGCAAGCGATGGTTAATGTTATGTATTAAGCCCTGAAAATCAAAGGGATGAAAATAAGTGTACCTAAGCAAATCGAAATTAATGGCTTTTATAAGAGAAGAGAGCATGACAACTGTGAGGTTCTGATTGAGGAAGAAAGAGTGGAACAAGTAAATGAGTTTTTATACTTGGGTTCAAAGTTTACGAGAAATGGAAAGTATGACAGTGGCTGGAAAAAAATGAATAGGGCACTGCATAGCTTTATGAACAGCCAGAAAGTGTCACTTACCTATGTTACTGAATGTTGGGTTTGGCAGAAGCATGAAAATAGGATTTATGCTATGGAGATAAGTTGTCTGAGAAGTATAACCGAAGTGACTCGATTGGATAAAGTAAAGAATAGTGAGATAAGAGAACGATGTGGTGTATTTATAAGGCAAGTGTGAATGGACAAGTCGGTAGAGGTCGACCTTGGCGAACATATCTCGATCAGGTCAACATTGTTTTAAAGAAAGGCCAGGTCAAAGGTAGCAACAGCCGACGAGCATGTATGAGAGCACTGATGAAAGTAAAGAAAGCAAAAGATGTGTAAGAACCGTAGCAAGTGGATGAAAGTGATCTCTGCTTACCCCTACGGGAAAAAGGCGTGACTATATGTATGTATGAATGTTAATTAAGTAAGAATTTTCTGACGGTATGCCTTCATCACGACAACTACCTTAAATAAAAACGTTGTCTTCCTATCAAGCTAAATATCCACTCCGTCGAGAGTATCCCGACATTTTAAACTTCGACATATCGACAAGAAGGAAAGAAATATCGTATCGTTTTTGAAATAGATCCAAAAGGGTCACTTTCTATTCTGCCTTAACGTAGCACTTCTGCATGGGAACACTCTTGGAAATTGTGAACGAGATCGTCTTCGTATTGCTTAAATTGAATTTTCTCTACTTTACAATACAACAACTTGTGCTATTTCCTTAATATAAGAAATGCGGCAACAGCAAATACATCCATGTAGTAAAATATAAAGCTTACATTAGACTTTCTTTTTACGATGTTTTTCAAATAAATATACAGTGAGTTGACGTTGGGTTAGGTAAAATTAAAAAACTTATTAAACGAATTACAAGAGATTTCTTTAAAAGCTAAATGGCCACTTACCTTGCTCTTCTTTGATTATAAGATGTTTTCAGCGGCTGCCTAAGAAAACCTCTCAACCATCTAAGCATTTCTTTGGCTATCTTTGTAACCACATCTTTTTTACATCACAGCTTTCTCTTATCTTACTATTCTTTACTTTATCCAACCGAGTCACTCCGGCTATACTTCTCAGACTGCTCATCTTCGCAGCACTAATCCTATTTTCATGCTTCTTCTGCCAAACCCAACATTCACTACCTTACATAAGTGTAGGAACCAACACTCCTCTATGCGCATCCAGACGTGCCTTTTTTGACACTTTTTGGGTATTCATAAAGCTATACAGTGCCTCATTCATTTGTTTTCCTGCCAACACTCTTCGTTCAATGTCACTGTCATACTTTTCATCTCTCGTAAACCTTGAACTCAAGTATACAAACTCATTTACTTGTTCCACTCTTTCTCCCTTGATTAAAACTTTACAGTTTGTCATGCTTTCTTCTCTTTCAAATAGCATTACTTTCGTTTTGCTTACATTTACTTTCATCGCTTTGATTTTTAGGGCATCATGCATAACATTAACCATCGCCTACATTTCCTCTTCAGATGACGCTAATATGACTTGATCATCGGCGTAAAGAAGGCATTTGATGATCAAATCATTCATTTTTAATCCATACGCACTCTCTTTCAAATCTTTTAAACAATCGTCTATGTATAAGTTAAACAGCCATGGCGAAGCCACACATTCCTATCTCACATCTTTTTTAATGTTAAACCAGTCCGTGTAAGGTCCGTTTAACCTGACACAAGCAGTGGAATCCTCGTAAAGTGATTCCAGTGCTTGTATTAAACTTCCGCTCACCCCATACTTAGATAATGTCGACCACAATTCACTCCTCACCATTCTGTCATAGGCCTTTTCAAGTCGATAAAAGCACAATAAACCTTCTGACTTCTAGCCAATAATTTACATTTATTTTCGTATTTTAAGAAGTGTAGGTATGAGCATCGATACGCTTAATTTTAGTGACTTCTTATAAACAAAAAAGAATAAATATGTAATAGAATTTTTCGTAGAAGACGAAGAACTTGCACAAGACACCACCGTGTCACATGTAGGCAACGCTACCTTCAAAAATCATATAAAATGGACGCTTTCGCTTGGCAATTGTAACCTTCGTCAGTACATTCAACATGGGACTTAATACCTTTCCAGAGCGATAACTTAATTTTGAAAAATTTGGCACTCACCCCCTTCGGTATTTCTAAGGAATAATTATTATTCCTTACATGTCACCCAGACTTTTAAAAAACGAATGCCTATTGGTACATTTTAATTTTAAAATTTATTCGAACTGATTTTTGTACAATTAAAAATACTTATTTTTGTGTGAAAAAATTTAAAATAATTGTCATTATCAGTAAAGTATTATACTTTAAATCTAAAATTTATTTGATTTTTGTGTAACTAAAAACCAATAGTGTTTTTAGAGGTATACAACTTTAAAATGTAATAAAACGCTTAAGAATCATGGTATTGGCTTTATTAAAAAGAACAATCAAAAGGCTTTTGTGTAAAATTTCAAAATTCGAACGACACTGTGTTATGTGCTAATTAAAAAACAAAAGTTTTTGAGATTGTACGATTTTATATAGGATAAAATAGCATAAAATAAAGATTCCAACCAATTTTAATTCTGCACGCTACAGCTAAGTATTCACGGATAAGCAATTATTAACTTTTTTTTAGTCTTTGACCAAACAACTGTACTTCTAGAAACAATATGAATGATATATTCGCAGTGGCAAATGAATGAATACGTGCGGGTAAAAGTTGGCATTTATCACTTTGAAAAGAGCTCGCCATTTCCGATTTCTTCATTAAACAAAGAGTCCCATTTTGGCTGGTAAGAGATTGTTGACATTATCAAAATATCCGTTTGCCTTGTAGACGACATTTGTAATGCCCTGGAAATGAGAAAAAACAATGTTACTTGCAAAATTAATGAGTTAATGTAATGTCCAACAGGATTGTATACACAGGGTGTTTCAAAATAAGGTGACCCTGTCCCTAGGATAGGTAGAAAACTGAAAAATAATTGGGGTTTGGCCAGTAAACAATTTTCGTAACGCCATCCGTATTCAAGATAAAAAGCGTTGAAGAAAAAAAAATGTATACACATTTATTACGATTTTATCGAAACTACCAGAAACATTGTAATGAAATTTTATACGAATATGTTTTAGAAGCTGATACATCCCATGAATTTGTTTTTATATATGACTCTTACAGAGGGCGCTAGTTACACGGTTCGTACCAAGTAGTAATAAACATAATTTTTTTAAAGTTAGATTTATTAATTAAAATTTTAAATAAACTTAAAGATTATTCAATTTTACGCCAAAAAGGTACTTCTGGTAAAACTCGATACTGTGTACCGGTTTCGGAATATTTTGATTTGAAAATTATGAAGTAATAAGCAAATTTTTGTTCTTCAACGCTCTTTATCTTGAATACGGATGGCGTTACGAAAATTTTTTACCCAGCAAACTCCAATTATTTTTCAGTTTTTTACCTACCCTAGAAACGGGGTCACCTATTTTTGAAACACCCTGTATTAGATTTGAGTGTTTTATTTTGTTAATAAAAGTTTTAGCAATCAGCATAAAAATTTTTTTTTAGAAATTGGTACAGCTATTAAAAAATAAAGAGATTTTAAAAATTCTTCTTTAGGTGTTGTCTCCGTTTCGAAGATTTCAATCATCAGGGCGATTCTTATTTTTGAGACCGCAATTTTAAATAGGTCGTTGTTATTGCATCCAAACCACTCCCTAAGGTTTTTCAGCCTTAAATTTCGTCTCCTTCCTACAGGTCTCTTTTTTTGGATTTTTCCCTGCATTATAATTTGTAGCATTCGATATTTTTTTCCCTTCATGACGTCTCCCATATACAACAGTTTTTTCTCTTAATTTTTGGGATTACTTCTCTATCCTTACGCATATGTCTCATTACTTCCACGTTGGTTATTTTTTCTACTCATGAAATCTTCAATATTTTTCGATATATTCACATCTCAAATGTCTCTAGTCTCCTTACGTCGGTTTTCTTCAGCGTCCAGGCTTCCATTCCATAATATAATACAGACAGCACAGAGCATTTCTTAAAAATTACCTAATACTTTTTTAAAACTGTTGATAATCAATATTTTTAGATTTTTTATCACCATTTAAGTAATCCCGGAATTTTCAATTAACCTTGACACGTCTTTTACGTTCTCTAAAGAGTACTCCTTACGTCGGTTTTCTTCAGCGTCCAGGCTTCCATTCCATAATATAATAAAGACAGCACAGAGCATTTCTTAAAAATTACTTAATACTTTTTTAAAACTGTTGATAATCAATATTTTTAGATTTTTTATCACCATTTAAGTAATCCCGGAATTTTCAATTAACCTTGACACGTCTTTTACGTTCTCTAAAGAGTACTCTGCCAGCGGTCTCTCTACTGGCAAATTATGCCCGAGCTCAGCCGTAGAGGGTAGAATAAAAAAATATAAAAGTGAACCGCGCCACCGACTTAGACGGTACAAGCCGGAAACCCCTAGGTCTAGTAGGCACTAGCAGAGCCACACGATAAACAACAAACAATGATGGTGAACTAGATAAATAAAACTATATTTACAATTCCTGCAATATATTAATTAAGTAAAAATGATGTTCTGATTTCTTACAACAAATTCTGTATTTTTGTAAAGTGGATTAAACGAATTTAATACACTTTTCTTAAAATAATATTTAAATTAATTATAACAATCTTTCAGACAATAATAAAAACCTAATGCTGTACAAAAGAGAATTAAAAACAAAAAAAAACGTTCACAATATTTAAAATTTTAAAAATAATTGGTTTTATATAGAATTCCTGATAGCAAAAGATTAAAAAAAAAATACAAAATAAATGGACTTGCAACAAAAATAATAATTTGAAACCATCACAATAACTACATAATGTATATTCAAAAATGTATACATTCAGATTCAACTTGGAGCAGGTACAAATTTACTGAAAATAATTTGTTACTTTTAAACTATTGAAAACACTTAAATCAAGCACATAAAGATTTACACTGTTAAAACAATCGAGCTTATTTAAAAATATTTCTTTTCACGATGTCTGTCCTTCAAAATAGCAATCTTGTAGGATATTTACAAATAAGTATGAATAAACGTTCTTACTTGGACACAAAGAACTATTGAGAATATTATTTTAATCAAAGTTCAGCCTTGGTATATTATCCAATGCAATAAATAGTTTTCAACAGTGTACCATTTTAATAAATTAAAACAAAACTTAATCGTGGTGTCAAAAATAAGTCACGTCGTTTAAATATACTAAAATAAATCACTTGTACACGAATTCACGAATTCTGTGGCCTACTCCTGTGGCAGGTTTGAATTATGGAACAGCACCTGCTACTTAACAATGGCTTCCCTCCATCAGATCCCGCACGCGGATATTTTAACTCGACACCAAAATCCAAAATATCCACAACAAAGGTAAGATAGAATGGTCAAGTTAAAAATTAAATGGTTTTTCTTCAAAATCCAATTAAGATGGCCCAAATACAGCCAGATATGAAAGAAAAAACCGTAGAAGTTCTGCTCACGTGTTAATATCAAATCGTTCCAAAAACTCTCACCACCACCTGACTTCGAAGACTGACACCAAGCGACTATTATCAACTGCTCACTCCCAGGCCGGATATCAGAAAATGACACGGGACACGCGTCAGCCAACCTCTGCAAATCTATGTTCCCAACTCATAATCTCGCTCGCCCGTGTTGATAGCAAGCCCATCCATACAGAAAAGCAAACCAAACAATAATATAGCTGACAACCCACGACAATCGAGGCCAAAATCAAGGAAAAATCTAATAACAAAGACTCCCACTCCAATTAACAAAAATGTCACAGCCATTAATAATTAAATCCTAACACTACTAGGTATGCAACACTATTTACAACGAGTGATAAATTCAAATTAACAAAATACGGTAAGCGAAACTATTTACGAGCACCTGAGAAATACAAAACCATCAGAGATCCAATGTAACTGTAGAAGGGAAAAAAAATAGGCACGTGACAACCTGCTAGGTAACAAATATGAGTATATATCTATTTTTCTTACTGTCGATAGTGTCGCGGTTTTCTTGTTTCTTGCGTGCCAACTATTTGGGTTACGTAAAACAAGACAAAATTAATGAATTTTAAAATGGAAGAAGGTATGACAAACTTCGAGGTTTTAATTAAAGGATAAAAAGTGAAACAAGTTAATGAGTTTGTGCACTTGGATTCAAAGTTCACGAGAGACGAACGTATTACTGAGATATTGAGCGAAGACTGTTGGCTGAGAAACAAATGAATGGGGCCCTGCACTTATGTATGGTAGTGCAGCAGAAGAAGCATAAAAGTAAGATCAATGCTGCGTTGATGAGTAATCTGAGAAAGTTGGCTGGAGAGAATACATACATAATATCACGCCTTTTTTCCGTAGTACTAATTAAACTGATGGTATAATATTCACTGCATTTTGTAGCTCTATGTTTTTTAGGAAGCACAACAAATGTGGATTTAAGCCAGTCTTTACGGATTTTGCCGCTTTCGTAGATTTTATATTGCTAATGGTTGAATCTGATTTAAATTAATCGATTTTAAAGTTGGAAAACTAGTCTTATATTTATTTCAGATTCCACGGCTATGCTTAAATCTTTAAAGTTTCAATGGAGGTAAACAAAATCTCCAATAATATTAAATATTCCAAAAAGTCGTTCGGCGGTTATAGAACTCTGTAACTAGCTTGTATATCAAACTTTTGCATTGAGTAATGCGAAATTTGATTAAAACTTTCTGGGGAATTTGTTTGGTGTTGAGAGCGTGTGATTCACATCCCAATGGATGAGATAATCATATTTAAATGATATTTCGTAAAGTTCTCCCAGTTTTGGTTGCCATTAATCTGTATGGAGAACAATATAATGGATGAAAGTTTTAATGCGGCGCCTACAGGTTACTTAATGAATGGTCCATTCTGGCAGGTATTTAGTAAACAGCTCCCGACACACAGGTGGTTTGAGGCGCATAGAAATACGTGAGAAGAACAGCAAAAATTGCGAAGAGTCATTGTTAAACATAATTTATTTATTAGATCTCAATTTAGAACTTCGCATGAGGATGATCCGCTGCTACATATTTCCAGTTCTATTCTACGGGGTTGAGGCATGGACCCTGACCAAGTCTCTTTTAAAAAACATGCAAGCATTCGAGATGTGCATCAACCGGTATTTTGGAGGTCAGTTGGGGAGACAGGAAAACAACCGAAACTGTACTTAATCGCATGAATAAAAGTTGTGAAGTAGTAAATACAATGCCTGGACTACATAGAATCATGAGTTACATATGGCTAAACTCGTATTGAATCGGAGATTCCAAAAATGACTAAATATATAGGGTGATGTATTTAAAAAACCAAAGTGGTCAAATCTAAATGCGTCTACCACATTTTTCCAGACCTTGTCTAAACTACATAGAATCATAAGTGTTACATATGGCTGAACTCGTATTGAAGAGGAGATTCCAATAATAATTAAATATACAGGGTGATGTATTTAAAAAACCAAAGTGACTTGTCACGTGCCTATTTTTTTTCCCTTCTACAGTTCCATTATTAATTGGATCTCTGATAGTTTTGTATATCTCAGGTGCTCGTAAATAGTTTCGCTTACCGTATTTTGTTGTAATTTGAATTTATCACTCGTTGTAAATAGTGTTGCATACCTTGTAGTGTTAGGATTTAATTATTAATGGCTGTGACAATTTTGTTACTCGATGGGGATGGAGTGGGGGTTTTGTTATTAGATTTTTGCTTTGATTTTTGGCCTCGATTGTCGTGTGTTGTCAGCTATATTATTGTTTGGTTTGCATTTCTGTGTGGATGAGCTGGCTATCCACACGGACGAGTGCGATTATAAGTTTGGAACATAGATTTGCGAAGATCGTTGGCTGACGCGTGTCCCGTGTCATTTCTGATATCCGGCCTGGGAGTCAGTAGTTGGAACAGTAGCTTGGTGTCAGTCGTGGAAGTCGGGTGAGAGTTTTTGGAACGATTTGATATTAACACGTGAGCAGAACCTCTACGGTTTTTTCTTTCATATCTGGCTGTATTTGGGCCATCCTAATTGGATTTTGAAGAAAAACCATTTAATTTTGAACTTGACCATTCTATCTTACCTTTGTTGTTGATATTTTGGATTTTGGTGTCGAGTTAAAATATCCGCATGCGGGATCTGATGGAGGGAAGCCATTGTTAAGTACCAGGTTCAGTTCCATAATCAATCCGGTCACAGGAGTAGGCCACAGGATTAGTGAATTCGTATACTCAAAGGTTACAAGTGATTTATTTTAGAATATTTAAACGACGTGATTTGTTTTTGACACCGCGATTAAGTTTTGTTTTAATTTATTAATATGGTACACTGTTGAAAACTATTTATTGCATTGGGGAATATGCCATGGCTGAACTTTGATTAAAGTAATATCTCAATAGTTCTTTGTGTCCAAGTAAAAACGTTTTCTTCATACTTATTTGTAAATATCCTACAATATTGCTATTTTGAAGGACCGCTATCGTAAAAAGAAATATTTTTAAATAAGCTCGATTGTTTTAACAGTGTAAATCTTTATGTAAATGAAAAAGGAAAAAAAAACGTGATTAAGTTAGCAGCCGTACGTGAACGTTGATAAAGTATTGTTAAAAAGTTGACTTGTATACGTTTTTTTTTTTTGGTAACCTGATAAGTTTTGTCATTCTTACCTTCGTTTTAATTGTTTTAGGGAATCGTAAACTTTGGATTTTTTGATTTATTGTTGTGTCATAAAGTTGTAAATTTTGAAGTTTCGATTTATTGTTGGCTGTTAATTTTGATTATATGTGTTATAATTTTGTTATTGAGCTGTGTATTTTAATTTATTGTGTGAGTAAAGTATTCAATATATTTTTGCTATAATTTTATTTATTTAGTTCACCATTATCTTAGTTGTTTATCGTGTGGCTCTGCTAGTGCCTACAAGACCTAGAGGTTTCCGGCTTGAACCGTCTAAGTCGGTGGCGCGGCTCACTTTTATATTTTTTTTCTTCTACCCTCTACGGCTGAGCTCGGGCATAATTTGCCAGTAGAGAGACCACTGGCAGAGTACTCTTTAGAGAACGAAAAAGACGTGGCAGACTAATAATATCAGAGTAACGGTAAATCTGACACCATTGCAAATGTCAATTCTGGAATCTCCGTATCACAAAATAGGCTTATTTCAAATTTTGTACAATTCGGACTAGCAATTCACGAGAAAATTGTCCGTTGTCAGACTTTTGGTCCCCTCTGTAGTATATTGAGCGGGATATTCAAACGTTTCACCAGGGCAGAACTTGGGAATTTTGAATTCTCGTTCGTGAATATGGCTAAAGTAAAAACTTAACGAAACTAAACTACAGGAATGTCAGAAATACACAATGATTATAAAAACAACGAGGAAACACAAACAGGAAAACAAAAATCAACAACTCAATAAACCCGAATACGACACTGTTATTTTCTTTGCTTCTTCATAGTCACGTATGCTTCTGCGGCGATTTTTTCTAATTATTACTTGCCCAATAGCACATTTTCTATTTTTAACTTCATCTGAAAAATACCAAGACAAAAAGAACTTGGCAACGATGTGGCTGATGACACCGTCTTGTTAACGAGTAATCAAAGAGACATACAACATCTTCTAGAGAAATTAAATGATCGATGTAACGAATACGCTCTAAAGATAAATCTTAAGAAAACCAAGTTAATGGTAGTTACAAAGTTACCCCAAAATCACAACCATGTAAACATGTTAGTAGCAGACATCTTAATAGAGAATGTGCAGTCATACAACTACCTGGGAGCCTGGATAGAACAATCAGGTGACCAAACAAGAGAAATAAGAACGAGTATAGAGATAGCCAGGTCAACATTTACGAAAATGAAAAAGTTGTTCACCAGTCGAGATATCAAGATTGGACTTAGAACTTAGAGGATGCTGCGTTGTTACGTGTTTTCCGCGATTTTGTAAGGAGTGGAGGCATGGACTCTTAAGAAGAATCACACAGGCAAACTACAAGCCTTCTTGATGTGGTGCTACCGTAGAATGTGGCGTATTCCCTGGACAGAAAATCGGATGAATAAGGAATGTGAAGTCATTAACACCATAAAAAAGAGAAAGCTTTAATATCTAGGTCATATACTGAGAGGACCCAAATACACACTTCTCCAGCTGATAGTTCAGGGAAAGATTGGTGGAAGAAGAAATATTGGAAGACGCCGTGTGTCTTGGCTTAAAAACCTAAGGGACTGGTGTAATTGGTTGTAATGTGGGGTCATTTCAACTCAATAACGGATATAACCTTTGGCATTCTAGTATTTACTATATTTCTGTGGGGTTAGGTAGAAGTTCATCCTCTCCCCACTTTCTGTCTATCCATAGAGTGATGTCTGGGATTAGCTTCTTAGTCCATTCAGCTGTACCGTCGTTTCTCTCCCATGGTTCCTGCCATATCTTTAACAGATGCGCACGGGCTTTTTTCCGGACTTTTTATTCTCAACTCTTTTCCTTTCTTCTGCTAGGAGCTGTATTGATGGCGTTCTTACGACTACAAGCAACGCCTTGGTCGAGGTCGTTCTGTATACACTGACAATCTTTATTGCTGTTTTCCTCTGTACCCTCAAGAGTATATTTCGGTATATTTCTTTTTCTATGGCCTTCATCCAGATAGTAGCTCCATACAGCACAATTCACTGCACTACAGAACATAATATGCGCCTGTTTTCCTCTCTTGGGCCGCTCACATTTGGCATTATTCTGCTAATATTAGCCAGTGCCTCAGAAAATTTCGCCACTGTCTTCCGTATGTGTTGTCCCATACTCCTGTTTTTGTCGGAATATATACAAAGGTATTCATTACGTCTTGACTGATTATCACTTTCTCCCCCACGTTGATTGTGATGTTTTTCTCCTTCCTTCCACTTACCAGTATGACTACTTCTGTTTTATGTGCTGTCAGCATCAGTTTTTTCCTGCGCATCCAGTTGGTAATATCTTTCAAGTTTGCTGTCGTCTCTAAGTCTTTGGCGTATCTTGCGTTCACTATAATTTCCGTTAAATGCTTTTGTAATTGGAATAAATGACAAACATGTTTTATAAAAACTCCTTTACAACGAGCATTTCGGGAATTGTCGCTGTCAAAAGCATTTGCAATAAATAAAAACATAGGTTGATTTTCTGTTTTACTTCGTATTTTCAAAATAGAATCATTCTGTTAAGCCGTTTCACTTTCTGGCTACAAGAAAAAAACATAAAAGTCAACTTCTGAATAAACTGTAACATATTTCTTTCATTCCCATCCCTCAGGATAATAAATTCAGATAGGAAATCGATGAATTACAACTCCGAGATAAATATCGACTCCTTTTAGCCAGATTTAAAATAAGATTTATGTATGGCGACTCGTAAACGTACAACATTTTGTACATATCGATAGTTCTCTTGTTCTCTTTAAAATACATTAATCATACGATTATGGCTCGCACTTCCCACTAGTCCAATTTGATAAAAACAAAAAATTAATTTAAATTAAAATTAATTTACTTTAATATTTCATCAGTACACCACATCACTTAGCCTCTCTTACAGGATAAGTCAACGTTTGCTTGGTAAAGAACTCATTTAAAAAACTTTTTTACTTTATAAGGTCACAAACTGTGCTTAGTTTAAAAATATTTAGTATTTAACTATTAATATTATAGAAATCTATATTTGTGTCAGTGATAAAAATGTAAGTACATAAATCTGATTTTTTAAATCAGATGCATTCACTGATACCTACTCATTATACATGCAGATATATTTTCTCAAAGTGACCACCTATGGACCGGTTTCGGGGTGTTGCCCCTCATCAGCATAGGGTAGGTCCTGATAACTATTATCGCGTCTGCAGTTCAAAGAGACACATCTTTTTCTAATTTCGCCGTCTCCTTACGAAGGTTGGCGATCCAAATGGCCAAATGCTCGGGAAATCTCTGCGGATGTGCGCCCAAACCACCTGCGGATATCCTTCAGCCATGAGTTCTGGCGTCTTCCGATGGATCTTTATCCCTGAATCTTCCCTTCGATGATAAGTTTCAGGATTTCGTATCGGCTGCCCCTCATAATATGTCCAAGATACTGTGTTTTCCTTTCTTCTATCGTTTGTAGCAGTTCTTTTCCTTTGTTTATACGTCTTAGAACTTCTATATTGGTTATCTTTTGTGTCCAAGAAATTCTGAGCATGCGTCGATAGAGATACATCTCAAATGCGTCGATTCTTTTCTCCGTTATGGGATCAAGGGTCCAGCTCTCACTGCCGTATAGAAGGACAGATAATATATAGCAACGGAGCATGCGTGTCCTAAGCTCAATTCCAATCTAGTAAAGAGCTTCTTAATACTAGCGAAGACCTTCCTCGCCTGTTCTATTTTGGATCTGATTTCACTTTTAGGATCGCAGTCCTGATCTATCGAGGTGCCCAGGTATTTAAACGAGGAGACTTTTATACCTATAGCTTCCAAGCATGTAGCCAAAGCAGAAAATTTATTCTGGGATAAACATTTAGAGGGAGTGATAAAAAAAATTGTACCTATTCTAGGATCTATAAAAAGTTGTGCACATCAACTTAATGAGAAACCTAGACGACTTCTTTATAGATACTCTTCCTAGATATATAACCAGTATATTGTTCTAAAATAGGTAGTAATATTACCCAGAGAAGATTCCATTCCATTTGCCATTTTTCTCCCAGTATTGACTCTCAGTTGCAGATCAAGTGGTCGATTGTCAAATCCTATTGTTTGCATCCTTTGCATAGAGTTATTTCGCTTTGGTGTTATGGAGATGATTGCTCAGCTTGCAGTGTCTGGTCTTTAGTTAGGAAGCGTAGACTTTTTCTGAACATCACCAGATAGATGTTTGCTGTTTATTTGCTTGGGCATCTCAGTAGCTCTCTGATTCTTGAACTTTTTAAAGGTATCATCGTCGATTTTATTTTTTATTTTTGCCCTTATAGGTAGTAACCCAAATATAGGTAGTAACCCAAAGGATTCAGTTGCAAATATATTTTTTTAAAAGTGCTTTGCTATGAAAAAGTATTTTTTATGGTTTTAAAAAGATCTTGCACCGTTAGTTATCCTATAAATTGTGGCTTTTACTGCTAGATAAAGGTTTTTATAACTTTAACATCTCTTTCTCATGTCCCTGCATTTTATATTGTACTTTGTTCTGTCCATCGACTATAGAAAGTTTACAATCATCAAAGTAATATTCCTATTTTTTTATTTTTAAACGCTCCACTTCCATTACCTCTGGACAAATCAGTTCAGTTTAGATAAATGAATAAATGCTTGTAGGGATTCCAAGAGGTCGTCAAAGAATCAATCATGATTTTCGAAAAAGATGTTGGTCACAAAACAGAATCATCCAATAATAACAATCACCTTCAGTTACATTTTATTTTAAACTTTCAACCGTTCTCCTCCGGCTTTGGATCCTTCGTAAAACGCGGTCGAAATAGAATAAAAAAAATATATTATAAAAATTGAATCACGAGGTCATTTCCTTTAAACAAATAGATTTACGGAACACCCAAATTTAGTTTAAGGTCCTACGCGTCCTATATTTTCCGTATATTTTCAACAGGACGAAACGCCCCGAGAAAGGAAGGAAAAGAGAAAGAATGAATCGGAAGGAAGAGCTCAGCCTATATAAACCGTGTTGCGACACAAACACATATATACATAAACTGACCCTTAACGTCCTACTTAATACCCTACGGAAACATTTAAAGACATGGGCGTCCTTAAAAACACCACTCAATCATATTTTAACAATTCATTTACATAAAAGCATGGAAGCACATCTGTACAGTTAAAAACAAGTAAATATTTTTGGTTTAGAAGACCAACAAAAATTTAATGCGGCTTCATCACCAAACTTATTCTAATTTTACGATAAGCTGTCATGTCTCAAAGAGAACTAAATGAACGACGAAATACTAAATATGATGGAACAAAGATTAACGATAGTCATAAATACAGACAGATTAACAATGAGATCAGAAAGAGGATAAACAAGACAAAACAGGCACACTATAAAGAAAAATGCAAAGATATCGAAAAACTTCAAAACAAATATGACTTGTTCAATCTACATAAAAAGGTTAAAGAAATGGCAGGCTTACAACGAAAAAAACATACTGCTGCACCTATGGACAAAAAAGGGAATACCATAATGGGGACAAATGAAAAACTACAACGCTGGAGAGAATACATTGAGGAGTTGTTCGAAGAGAACTTGTACAAAAGAGATAGGTCCAGAAATTAAAAAGAAAGAAATACTGCATACGCATATGCATAAAAACAACACAGTCCTGGACCTGACGAACTCCCTATCGAGATTCTTAAGATAATAGAAGAGAGATACATCGACGTCTTGATGAAGCTCTTTAATGGAATTTATCAATCAGGGGACATACCCTCTTTACTTTTAATGTCCCATACACTAAAAATGTTTCTAAAGATCATCCACAATCGTATATACCAAAAATTGGACATGGACATCAAAGACACACAGTTTGAATTTCGTAAAGGTCTTGATACACGTTAGGCTCTCTTTGCATTCAATGTTCTATGCTTTCGATAAAGTCCGCCACGAACAACTAATGAAAGTCCTTGAATCAAACATATAGACTACAATGACCTTCAAGGTCAATGAAACATTATTAATATTAAATACTCAGATAACACTGTCGTGGTGGCAGACAACCTCGAAGACCTTTAAACCTTCAAACGAAATTTATGAGGTTATCAAAAACCCAAAATAACGATGAAAGTCCGACGGTCAATGACAGGATCCTTAAACAAGTAAAGAACTACAGTTATCTTGGCACAACAATTAATTACGCAAATGGTAACTTAAAGAAGTTGCCACGTCTTTTTTCGTTCTCTATAGAGTACTCTGCCAGTGGTCTCTCTACTGGCAAATTATGCCCGAGCTCAGCCGTAGAGGGTAGAAAAAAATATATAAAAGTGAGCCGCGCCACCGACTTAGACGGTTCAAGCCGGAAACCCCTAGGTCTAATAGGCACTAGCAGAGCCACACGATAAACAACTAAGATTATGGTGAACCAAATAAATAAAATTATAGCAAAAATATATTGGATACTTTACTCACACAATAAATCAAAGTACACAGCTCAATAGCAACATTATAACAAATATAGTCAAAATTAACAGCTATGGTAAATTTTCTTGCTAAAACAAACCAAAAATTTAAAATTTACAACTTTATAAAATAACCATAACAGAAGTAAGAGTAACAGACTTTACCAAGTTACCAAAAAAAAAAGTAAAACGTATATAAATCAACTCATTAATAACACTAAATCAAACGTTTACATAAGGCTGCTAATTTACTCATGTTTTTACCATTTACATAAAGATTTTCACTGCCAAAACAATCGAGTTTATTTAAAAATATTTTTACAATGGTTGTACTTTAAAATATCAAAATTGTAGGATATTTACAAATAAGTATGAAGAAAATATATTTTTACTTGGACATAAAGAATTATTGAGAAGATTATTTTAATCCAAGTTTAGTTTTGGCATATTATCTAATGCAATAAATAGTTTCCAACAATGTATTATATTAATAAACTAAAACAAAATTTAATCGTGGTGTCAAAATAAGTTTTCAACAATGTACTATATTAATAAACTAAAACAAAACTTAATCGTCCTGTCAAAATAAGTCACGGCGTTATAAATTTAAAAATAAATCACTTATAATCTTTGGGTACACGAATTCACAATGTACTATATTAATAAACTAAAAAAAAACTTAATCGTGGTGTCAAAATAAGTCACGGCGTTATATATTTAAAAATAAATCACTTATAACCTTTGGGTATACGAATTCACTACTCCTGGCCGGTCTGATTATGGAACGGCACCTGCTAATTAACAATGGCTTCCCTCAAATAAATCCCGCATGCGGATATTTTAACTCGACACCAAAATCCAAAATATCAACAACGAAGGTAAGATAGAATGGTCAAGTTAAAAATCAAATGGTTTTTCTTCAAAATCCAATTAAGATGGCCCAAATACAGCCAGATATGAAAGAAAATCCGTAGAGGTTCTGCACACGTGTTAATATCACACCGTCCCAAAAACTCTCACCACCACACGACTCCCAAGACTGCCACCAAACGACTGACTCCCTACTCAATCTCCATCGATTAACGAAAAATGCCACAGCCATTAACAATCAAATCCTATCACTACAAGGTATGCAACACTATTTACAACGAATGATATATTTAAGTTACAAAAAAATAGGCACGTGACAAAGTCAAAGTACGAATAGAGAAATCACGAACAAACTTCTTCAGGATGAGAAAGATACTCTGCATAAGGGATATGAATTTGAACCTAAGAGTTAGACTGGCAAGGTATTATATTTTCTTGACGTTACTCTTCGGCATAAAAGCTTGGAGACGCTGAACGCGGCAACCATTAAGAAATTGGAATCATTCGAATTGTGGGTGTATAGAAGAATCCTGAAGATATCATGGACGGAACACGTAACAAACAATAAGTCATAAAGAGAATTAACAAAGGAATGGAAATTTTAGAAATCATTAAAACCAGACAACCACAATACCTGAGACACATTACACATGGAGAACGATACACCATGCTGAAAGCAATTATACAAGGAAAAATCCAGGGCAAGAAAAGTGTAGGAGAAGAATATCATTTTTGCGCAATTTGAGAGAATAATATGGATGCACATTAAACGAACTGCTGCCTCCAAGGTTAGAATAGCTATGATGATTGCCAACCTCCGCCGCGGAGAAGACACGTGAAGAAGACATGTCAAACTTTTAGATCAGCTAGCACACACTGCTACTTTTTCTCTGGATAACTGCTGCCTTTTAACTGCTTGCCGTTAAATCATCATCAAAACAAGACTGCCAAGCTCGCAAGTAAATATAAACATATACAGTACACCAATAAAGAAAGTTAAAAAATTTAAATACCTTGGCAGCTACATAACAACAAGCGTAGACCCCGACGCTTAAAGTAAGATCACGTATAGAGCAAGCCAGAGCCACATTTCTAAAGATGAAGAACCTACTATGTAATCCAACATTAAATTTATAAATACGATACCGTTTCGTAAAGGCGTACGTACACTCAGTTCTCTTGTATGAAGCGGAAACATAGACACCATGAACAGACTCGAGGCTTTTTAAATTTGGAGATTCCGCAGACTATTAAAAATACCATGGACTCAACATGTAGCTAATAAAGAAGTAATTGGACGCATGGGAAGGAAAAGGGAACTACTTACTATAATAAAGTAAAGAAAGATCGCTTATCTAGGTCACGTTTACCATAATAACAAGTATAATATCCTGAAATTAATAATTGAAGGTAAAATTGAGGGAAAACGTAAACCTGGCCGCAGAAATGAAAACAGTGAAAACTTACTAACTAAGATGGTAGATTGTAGATTGTAGGGGGGGGGTCGTGAAGGCTATGCAGCCCCGCAAGCATCTCAAACTATCAGATTTTTGGTGCATAACCCTTATTCTATTTGATGCCCGTGATTTCGAGACTTCGTACAAAGTTTATCAGTTTCCTGGGAGCTAAGTTCCTGACATCGAAGGGCTTTAAGAGGACCTCCCTTCCAGAAACTTGAGCCTCTTGCAGAAAAGCGCTGGGCATTTGCAAAGCAAATGTTCTGCAGTTTCAGCGAAGTCCCCGCAGTTGCGGCAACCATCACTCTCTGTTTTGCCAATCTTTTTCAGATCATACCTCAGAGAGCAGTGTCCAGGAAGGAGTCCCGTCAGCAGTTTGAAGTCTTTCTTGTCCAACTTGAAAAGCTGTTTAGCTTTCATTGGCGAAATGCTTACTAGCCTTTTTGCTTGTCTTTGTCCTGACACTTTATTCCAGTGAGATTTCATTTCGTCTGTTTCCCATCGTCAAACCTCTTGTTTCAAGTGGGCCTTGGAGAGTCCACAAAAGGGTTCTGGGTCTGAAAATTGTATATTTGCCCCTTCCTTGGCAAAACTGATACGGTACTTCATCACTGAACATATTCCAGTTCCATTAAAAATATATCGACGTTTAAATAATTCTCTTTTCTTATTTATTTTAATTGACCTTTGTATTTATATTAATCTTAGATCGATACTAGTAAAGATACTCAATTAAATTGTATGTCGAAAGATCAGAGTGCCGACAATGATTTGACCTAATTTATTATAGGGCAGTAACAGAGATATAGACTCTCTCCTATTTCCATTAGAATGCTTTTGCCATCCTAACTTTGAATCAATCGTAAGCCAAGTTGTGCAGAAGTGGCTTTTTTATTTTTGCTGGGAAATGTAATTTTTTTAAATAAAAGTCCATTTCTTTAACCGAAAATTTTGTCTTAGAATAATGTTCGTTTGGAATGTAGTCTTTGTAGTTCTAATACATTTGATGTTTTTAAACATTTTTGTTTGTGTACATTAAGCGGATGTTTCTCCGACGAGTCGACGCATTAAAATCTCTATTAGTATTATAATTTTAATAGTTGCCACAACCACCGAACGAAATACACTGGATCTCGTTTAGGTAACCGGTCTCAACCCTTTACGCTTTCACCCTTGGGACTTGTTTACTAACCCTTCGGCTTGACGAGCTTCTGATTATTTTGGTTTCGGTGGGGATATTACACGACAGGGAGGTACCAACTATAATAAGATAATTGCAACAACGTCTTCATCAGGCGCACGTATACAACCGATATCGATGAAATCATCACATTTAATTGTTTAAATGGTAAAAATCATCATTTTTGAAGTAAAACTTCTTCAGGAACACTTGGCTTGGGGAGTAAGCTGGTGAATGCGTGACGAGAGCGTTAGGAAAAGTGTGATCGGGCGAGGCGAACGGAAGTTGAGAGGGAGATATAAGTTAATGCAGATAGAACGAGAGAGAGTTACGTTTTGTATTCTACATGGAATTCTTTAAAATAAAAGCAAAAATAAAATAATCGCATGTCGCCCATTATAAGAAAATTTTGAATTTGGTAATACAAAGGAATACAGAACAAAGTACAGTTTTGGTGTTTTTATCACACTTTCTTGATATGACTTGTTATTTTATAGAAACGAATTGGCGCAAAAATATGTTGAAGTCTAATTAAACGTGTGGAAAATGTTAATGTGCTTTAAAGAACAACCTGTTTGTTGAAAATTAAGTTATTTTGCAACAGTAGAATGTTCTTCACTCCATTCCTTTTTTTAAAGACCTCATTATTACAGCCAAAAGACGCGTGATGTAGGCAACCAATTATTCACTTAATTTCCTGAGAATAGGCGCTTTGCTATAGGCAACCAATCATACATAAAGTTAAAAGCAAAACCAATTAGAAAAGCTGACATCAGCGCTGCTATTGTTAAACTATTTTTGACCACTTCTGTTTGGTGACTTCGTCCATCGTCTTTGTAGAGAGAACAAGCAAGTTAGCTTTAATACACCACGTGGTAAAAATTTACAATAAATATAATTTAATAAAATCAATCAATTTAAAAAGCCACAACCAGTAAAAAAATTCTAAAAATACAGGAGGTTTGACTGTAAGCTCATTGTACGAATTTTTCTACAATACATTATAAAACAAGAAAAGTGTAGTTTTTTAATTACTTTATCAAGAGGTACACGGTGGTAAGGTTGGAAAAAGTGGAAAAAGCAAGTAGAATATACAAGCCAGCCAACCCAAGCTACCGAAGATTTAACATCGAATCAAGGCACAGCTAGATTCAACAGAGGCAGAAATCGACATCATCATACATCCTTCAACAACCCTCTTTTAAAAATCTCCCTGTTCCTTGCCGGCGCGTCAAGACTGTTTAAAACTAAGTGTTGGTTCATCTGTCACGTGCCTATTTTTTCCCATCTACCGTTTCATAATTAATTATGTCTCTGATAGTCTGGTGTTCGTAATTAGATTTGCATACCGTATTTTGTTTGTTGTATATAGTGTTGCATACTTAGTAGGGATAGGATTTAATTATTAATGGCTGTGACGTGTTTGTTAATTGGAGTGGGAGTCTTTGTATTAGATTTCGCCTTGATTTTTGGCCTCGATCGTCGTGTGTTGTCAGCTATATTATTGTTTGGTTTGCTTCTCTGTGTGGATGGGCTGGCTATCAACACGGACGAACAAGATTATGAGTGAGGGACATAGATTTGCAAAGGTTGGCTGACGTGGGTTCCGTGTCATTTTTCTGATATCCGGCCTGGGAGTGAGGAGTGGACATGAGTCGCTTGGTGTCAGTCGTGGAAGTCGGGTGAGAGTGTTTGGAACGATTTGATATTAACAACGGTTTTTTCTTTCATATCTGGCTGTATTTGGGCCATCTTAATTGGATTTTGAAGAAGAACCATTTAATTTTTAACTTGACCATTCTGTCGTGCCTTTGTGGTGGATATTTTGGTTATTGGGGTCGAGTTAAAATGACCGCATGCGGGATTTGATGGAGTGAAGCCATTGTTAAGTAGCAGGTACTGTTCCATAATTCAATCCGGCCAGGAGTAGGCCACAGGATTCGTGAATTCGTGTATCCAAAGGTTACAAGTGATTTATTTTAGTATATTTAAACGACGTGACTTATTTTTGACACCACGATTAAGTTTTGTTTTAATTTATTAATATGGTACACTGTTGAAAACTATTTATTGCATTGGATAATATGCCGAGTCTGAACTTTGATTAAAGTAATATTCTCAATAGTTCTTTGTGTCCAAGTAAAAAAACGTTTATTCATACCTATTTGTAAACATCCTACAATATTGCTATTTTGAAGGACAGCTATCGTAAAAAGAATTATTTTTGAAATAAGCTCGAGTGTTTTAACAGTGTAAATCTTTAAAAATACTACTTGGTGTTTCTGTTCTTGGATTATCGATGTAACAGTGGCGCGTTAATGAAGTTTTCAAATGGTTACATAGTATTGAGTTTAATTTTATCAACTTATCAGTTATTATGTGCTTGATCTAAGTGTTTTCAATAGTTTAAAAGTAACAAATTATTTTTCATTAAATTTGTACCTGCTCCAAGTTGAATCTGAATTTATACATTACTGAATATACTTTATGTAGTTATTGTGAGGGTTTCTAATTATTATTTTTTTTGCAAGTCCATTTATTTTGTATTTTTTTTGTTAATCTTTTGCTATCAGGAATTCTATATAAAACCAATTATTTTTGAAATTTTATATATTGTGAACATTTTTTTTTGTTGTTTTTAATTCTCTTTTGTACCTCATTAGGTTTTTATTATTGTCTGAAAGATTGTTATAATTAATTTAAGTATTATTTTAAGTAAAGTATATTAAAATCGTTTAATCCACTTTACAAAAATACAGAATTTGTTGTAAAAAATCAGAACATCATTTTTATATTGCGGTAATTGTAAATATAGTTTTATTTATCTAGTTCACCATAATTGTTTGTTGTTTATCGTGTGGCTCTGCTAGTGCCTACTAGACCTAGGGGTTTCCGGCTTGTACCGTCCAAGTCGGTGGCGCGGCTCACTTTTATATTTTTTTCTTCTACCCTCTACGGCTGAGCTCGGGCATAATTTGCCAGTAGAGAGACCACTGGCAGAGTACTCTTTAGAGAACTAAAAGACGTGGCACATCTTAAAGTTTAAAGATTAAAGATTTCGTAGGTAGCGAATTTATTGTACATAATAAGAGAGGCAGGTAAGTAATCCAAACAATTTCACTAATTAACTCAGCTATTGCTAGCCCAAAACAATACCACAACAATTAGATTCTTAGAAAAATAATTAGTAATCCTGGGTTATCATTGTAGTGCGTACCTACATAAAAATCGTATAGTACCGATTGTGATTTTAAATAGGTAGTGTATGTATACCTAATAGACCGCGAAAATGCCACGACGTGTTTTAAATGTAGATTCATTAATATTGACACGCTTATTTTACTAAAGAATAATGGAGGTCCGTTGCTACCAGTTTTATCTATACTTAAGCTTGGTTGTGATGCAAACGAAAATATTTCATTTCCACAGTATTGGTTTAAGCTGGAATTATTATCGATAGCTAAAAGGCACGAAAGAGAAAAAATTTACAAATTAGATCAAATTATACTCAGTTATGGACATCGTGTGCTAAGACTTTCGCCTTATCATTGCCAATGTAACCCCATTGAGTATATTTGGGGAATATGCAAAACAATCACATTGGATCTAATAGTTATAATGATAAGGCTGTTTTGGAATCCTGGCAACGAGCACTTATTGTCACTACTCAAATTTGGGAAAAATGAGTCGCAAAATGTAAAAATGTAATAGAGGAATGGTGGGTTCGTGAAAACCGCATCAAAGAAGTTAATCCTGTTCTCATTTACAATCCGAATGAGAATAGCGACGATAGTGATTCCGATTATGATGACTATAAATCTGATGCTTAATAATACCGAAAGTACTACATGATTATAACGTATTTAATAAATTTGTGCATTCGCTTTTAACATAATTAAATATGTGTCTATTTCTAACCAAAAACTTATCGAGAGATACATCAACAATTTTTGTACATAAAAAAGCAAAAAATAAACATAAAACCTCCCAACAAAATCATAATTAACAAGAAATTTTCGAGTTTAAACCTTAGGGGAATTTACTAATGTGCCTCTCAACACAGTGCGCCCGTTAAGTCGATGCCTCGGTGATTAATCCGATACCGTCGTATATTGGTGAAATGAGCTATATCCAGAATTCAGTCTTAAAAACATTCTAACTTTAAAATCGTATTCCTACGGTTGCAAATATTTCTTCGTTTTTGCAGCGTATCGCGTGAAATGTTTGCAACATTGATTTTTAGGTCTTTTATTTATTTTGGCGTCAACATATATGGCAAAATCAAACATCCAAAAGTGACATTTACACAATTACCCTTACTTCCTATCTTTATGTTTCTTACGACTGGCCAACCAAACAAAAAAAAGCTTTGTGCAAATAATGAAAAGAGCTTCACAAAAGTACGAGAAACTTTTACCCCAACTTTATGTGTACATTACTTATAGTAAGGGTAAAGAATGTTTCGGAAATAAAAACATGATTTGTCGAAGCATTAAAAGAGATTCTTTTTTTATTCCAGAACATCTGTGTAGAATTATATAACAAATAAATAAGTGGATCGTCTTTCGATAAAACTCATACTTATACGAGGGTAAATCACAGAAGAACTGGAAGTAACAAAGAAAACACCGGAAAAATATCTTCATTTCTCTACATAGTATGCTTTAAACTCGATACACTTTTTCCATGCAAACAAATAGTCACGCCTTTTTCCCGTAGGGGTAGGCAAAGACCACTTCTCTCCACTTGCTACGGTTCTTACGCACATATTTTGCTTCCTCTACTTTCATCATGCTCGTCGGTTGTTGGTACTCTTGACCTGGCCTTTCTTTAAAACAGTGTTGATCTGATCGAGATATGTTCACCAAGGACGTCCTTTACCGACTTGTCTATTTACACTTGCCTAATAAATTTGTTTCTTCCTTTATGATCCTTTCTACGTGTCCAAACCATCTAAGTATTTTTTTTATCTATCTTTGTAACCACATCTTCTTTTACACCACAGCGTTCTTTTATCCCACTATTCTTTACTTTATTTAACCAAGTCACTCCGGCTATTCTTCTCAGAACACTCATTTCCGCAGCATTAATCCTATTTTTATGCTTCTCCTAAACCCAACTTTTACTACCATACATAAGTGTAGGAACCAACACACCTCTATACACAGCCAGACGTGACTTTTTTGACACTTTCTGGCTGTTCATAAAGCAATGCAGTGCCCAATTCATTTGTTTTCTTGCCAACACCCTTAGCTCAATTTCAATGTCATACTTTCCATCTCTCGTAAACTTTGAACCCAAATACACAACTTCATTTACTTGTTCCACTCTTTCTCTCTTTATCAAAACTTGATAGTTTGTCATGCTTTCTTCTCTTTCAAAAACCATTACTTTTGTTTTGTTTACATTTTCTTTCATCCCTGTAACCTGTAACTCCTCTTCAGATGACGCTAATATGACTTGATCATCGGTATAAAGAAAGCATTTGACGAATAAATTATTTATTTTTAATCCATAGGCACTCTCTTTCAAATATTTTTAACAATCATCTATGTATTAATTAAATATCCATGGCGAAGCCACACATCCCTGTCTCACACCTTTTTTGATGTTAAACCAGTCCGTGCAAGCTCCGTTTATCCTGACACAAGCAGTGGAATCCTCGTAAAGTGATTTCAGTGCTCGTATTAAACTACCGCTCTCCCCATACATAGACAATGTCGATCACAATTCACTCTTCACCACTCTGTCATAGGCCTTTTCCAAGTCTATAGAAGAGCAATAGACCTTCTGACTTCTAGCCAATAATTTTTCGACTATACCTTGTAATAAAAAGACCTAAACAATACATCTCCTTCCCTTTCCAAATCCTACTTGCACATCCCATATCATCTTCTTAGTTTCATTCGTTACTCTTTTAATCAATATCTTTTCATACAGTTTGCCGACTATGCTTTTCCAGCAATGTTAAATAGCTTTAATACCCATTTATAGTAAAAATCCTCAAGCTACTTAAAATAGCCAACAACCGCAGACGCCACATCTTAATTGTTGACATTATTTTACGACACGGCCATTTAAAATTAAAAAACAGAAAATAACCCAAGAGGTATTAATCTGGTAGACTATGTGGAGGCATTTTTGCTTTAAATTTATTTTTAGCCATCGCGATAACGTGTGTGTGAAATTGTGCATTGTCTTGTTGCAACAAGTCGCTTCAGACTGGGCGAAGAGGAAAATACTCACGTACTGTTCCAATATACCAGGGTTAACTCACTCGAAGGCGTTTCTACCTAAACCCTTGAGAAACACAATTAAGCAGATCCTAGAATGGAGCAGAAATGACTTGAGAATTTTAACGGGACTGCTTAGAGGACACTGTATCGGAAGGATAGGTCTAAACCAACAAACGGACTGTCGGTTTTGCTGCGTGGAAGACAAAACTGCTAAACATATACTATGTTCATGCCCTGGCCTGGAAATAATAAGGTTTAACATAATTGGTTACACCAACCTAGAACCTACCGATTTCAAAAAAACCTCACCCTATACAACCATGAACTTCGTGAGAAGGGCTGGATTGTGCGGGGAACTGTAACCTATAGGGGTGAGCCACAATAGACCTAATAAGGGTCGCAGTAGAGGGGCGACCTACGCCCCATTCACATGACACCTAACCTAACCTGATAAAGGCAAAAGAAGCGAAACACGAGTATAAGAAGCGTAGGAAGTGGGTTTTAATTCACCATCAGTCTTACTGGTCCTTAATGATTTGACCTTAGCATTTTCTATGTTGTATTGAGTATACAATAGATGAAATTTTTTGCTGCAAACTTTTTATCTTAACTCTTTTTAAGGCTTCATTTGTAAATTTTTATTAGGATAATTTACAAAAGAAACGGCAAACAAAAGGATAAAAAAGGATAAACTGAGCTTGCACGGACTGGTTTAACATCGAAAAGGGTGTGAGACAGGGATGTGTGGCTTCGCCATGGCTGTTTAACTTATACATAGACAATTGTTTAAAAGATCTGAAAGAGAGTGCGTATGGATTAAAAATGAATGATATGATCGTCAAACGCCTTCTTTACGCCGATGATCAAGTCATATTAGCGTTATCTGAAAAGGATTTGCAGGCTATGGTTAATATTATGCATGATTCCCTGAAAATCAAAGGGATGAAAATAAATGTGAGAAAAACGAGAGTAATGGTTTTTGAAAGAGAAGAAAGCATGACAAACTGTGGGGTTTCGATTGAGGGAGAAAGAGTGGAACAAGTTAATGAATTTGTGTACTTGGGTTCAAAATTTACTAGAGATGGAAAGTATGACAGTGACATTGAGCGAAGGGTGTTGGCTGAAAAAAAATGAATGGGGCACTGCATAGCTTTATGAATAGCCAGAAAGTGTCAAAAAAGGCACGTCTGGCGGTGCATAGAGGTGTGTTGGTTCCTACACTTATGTATGGTAGTAAATGTTGGGTTTGGCAGAAAAAGCATGAAAATAGGATTAATGCTGCAGAGATGAGTAGTCTGAGAAGTATAGCCGGAGTGACTCGGTTGGATAAAGTTAAGAATAGTGAGATAAGAAAACGCTGTGGTGTAGAAGAAGATGTGGTCACAAAGATAGATAAAGGAATGCTTAGATGGTTTGGACACGTAGAAAGGATGGATGAAGGAAGATTGACAAAACAATTTATAAGGCGAGTGTGAATGGGCAAATCGGTAGAGGTCGACCTCGGAGAACATATCTTGATCAGATCAACATTGTTTTGAAGAAAGGCCAGGTCAAGAGTACCAACAACTGACGAGCATGTATGAGAGCACTGATGAAAGTAGAGGAAGCAAGTATGTGTGTACGAACCGTAGCAAGTGGAAGGAAGTGGTCTCTGCCTACCCCTATGGGTAAAAGGCGTGACTTTATTTATGTATGTAATAACGTTAATAAACCAGTAAAAATACTCAAAATTAAATCAATTTTTTCTTTAATATTTTAAAAAATTGCACTGACCGCTCACAATTTAAATTATATTTTCGACTTTTTGATACCTTTTTTAGAACATTGTTAGCTACCCCGAGCTGCCGATTCATTATGTGGAAACCTTTTCGGAGTTTTAATTTTAGGCACTCTCTTTCTCTCTTCATAAATAAAATCATCAAATTCTGATCCCGTCGAGCATTCTATTGAGCCCTTTTTTTCAGTAAAAACTGTTATTCGACTCTTAGGCAAGATATTTTAATTTTGATGAGAGGTCGACGTTTATTAATTTCGAGAGTGTATATTGGTCGGAGCACCGGGGCCTTAAATCACTATCGCAGCTATATTTCGAATAAAAATTGTACTTATTTGTTTTTTAAACTATTACACCAATTTTTTTTAAATTGTTTATTTACAGCAGCTAATAGCTGTTTCTGGTCAGTACAGAAATTGATGTCAAATAAAATCTATCCTAGAACAGCGTTATGCCACTGTATCTAGTTATCTGGGTGTGTTTTCTGACCTTTCTTGAAGTTATACTTTTGTGCCATTCCGTAGGTATTTCCGATGTTGATAAAATTTTGTTGTAAAGGATTTTTATATGTTTTCCTAGCTCAGGTCCGGCATATTTCAGAAGTTCGTTTGGGATGAGGTTCGTCCCGGGGGCTTTTCTGTTTTTCAATTTTTGTTTTTTGCCATTACCTTTTCTTCGTTCAGTGTTATTTGATGATTTTTCTCGTAGTTATCGATGCTTATGGCTTCTTCGGTGTTATAGAGTTTCCTGAAGTATTTTTCCCATACATCTTTGGTGACTCCTTTTGTTTGCACAAACTCATTTGTTGGCTTTTTCCTGTTTCCGAGCATTTTCCAAAATTTCTTCTGTGCTCCGTGTAGGTCGTGATCCATATCGTTTGTAAATTTTGCCCATTAATCTCGTTTTATGGCTTTGATTCTGGCATTGATTCTGTTCAAAAATAATCTATAAATAATAATCAATTACCTGTTTGCGAACATTTTTTTTTTTAAGAAAATAGTCGCAAAAAGGGTAGACCTATCGTGTGGGCCGCGGACGGCCCGCACTGCGACTATTAGAAGGGGAAGGGATTATAGAAAGGAAATGATTGTGGACACGCTTTTTAAAAAGTTGCAGGTCATAGTTTTCTTGAAAAACTAATTTTGGAAGCTTGTTTCATTCCGTAGCAGCCCTGTAAAAGAAGGATTCTTGATGAAGATTGGTCTTTGTAGTGTCAATCTTAAGAGTAAATGGGTGAGACTGATCAGCGTGCCGAGTTCTTCGGTCGAATGTGGCCAATAGTGGTACAAGAGTTTTTATTTCTCTGGAGCATCCGCCATGGAAATATCTGTAGAGCAATGACTGGTCTGCAACTCTTCTTCTATGTTCTAGAGGGAGAAGCGTATCTGTAAGAGATGAGCTCTTTATCAAGCGAATGGCTCTTTTTTGAATGGAATCAAGAAGACGACGAGAATGCCTTGGTGCTGAACCCCAAATAAGCGAGCAATACTCCAGTAGAGGTCGGATTTGAGCCTTGTACGTCGTCAACAGTTGATCAGGAGTAAAAAACTTTCTGGCTTTCCACAGAAAACCTAGCCTCTGGCTTGCCGACTTTGCGATGTTAGCAACATGGTCATGCCAAGACATATTATTGGACACCGTGACTTTCAAAATCGAGATGGAGGGACTTGGTTCAAGGGTATTTCCGGACATTGTGATGGGATGATTTGAGGAATTCACCTTCTTGGAAAACGTGGCACTTTGTGTTTTTTGGGCGTTGAACTGAACAGGATTGTTGATTCCCCACTTGACGATTGCTTCAAGATCTCTATTTATGGAATCAACCTGTTCCTGCCTGAGTCTATTTGTATCATTCACCGAAAGTGATCGATAGGATGTGAAAGTTGAGACAAGTGTGCTATCGTCTGCGAAACTGTAAATGGGGTTCGTGGTGGTTTTCAAGAGGTCGTTGATGTGTAAAAGAAATAAGGTGGGGGACTTTGCGATGTTAGCAACATGGTGATGCCAAGACATATTATTGGACACGGTGACTCCCAAAATCGAGATGGAGGGACTTGGTTTAAGGGTATTTCCGGACATTGTGATTACTGTACTATTCAAGTTAATGAACATTTTTTTGTTTCTTTGAAGTAACGGAGCTTGAACTTCGACGGTATTTCTATCAAAAATTTTAGGAAAAGCATTGAGTTTATGTTGCAGCCTCTTATTTTCATTTTAAGTAATTCTTTATAAACAGCCAGAAAGTGTCAAAAAAAGGCACGTCTGGCTGTGCATAGAGGTGTGTTGGTTCATACACTTATGTAGAGTAGTGAATGTTGGGTTTGGCAGAAGAAGCATGAAAATAGGATTAATGCTGCGGAGATAAGTAGAAGACAAGCCTCGTGGTTAAGGAATCTCAGAGAGTGGACCGGAATTAGAAGCGCAGAACAACCCTCTAGAATCGCCGAAGACAGAGCACAGCTCACCATTTTTATTGCCAACATCAGGAGGACCTGATATGTCACCAAAAAAAGAAGCAGAAACTAGACCAGATATATCGAACGCAAAGAGAATATTAGAAACCACCGAAATAAAAACAGTGCGAAGGATTGCTGGAAAGCACTTTTTGACAGAAAGAAAAGCGAGGACATTAGAAGAACATGTAAAATAGACAATATAAATGAATGGATACTGGAAAGAAAGAGAAAGTGGAACGAACACACAGATCGGATGAATGGCGACAGAATGGTCAAAATAACTAGAGACAAGTCGCCCTTAGGGCGCCGAAGCGTTGAAAGACCCCGCAAGAGATGGAGCGACAACATCTCTAATAAATAAACAGCACAGGATACGAAGAAAAACAAGCAATTTGCTTACATTAAAGAGGGAAAAAGAGAAATACTTTCTTAACCTACGTCTCAAAGATTTTTACGTCCAAAAATATACCGCTCCTTACATGTGGCAGTTGACGGTATTTCTTCTGATGCGTTTAAAACCAATGTCGGGGTCCCCCAGGGTTCCGTCCTGTCCCCCACCTTATTTCTTTTACACATCAACGACCTTTTAAAAACCACCACGAACCCCATATACAGTTTCGCAGACGATAGCACACTTGTCTCAACTTTCACATCCTATCGATCACTTTCGGTGAATGATACAAATAGACTCAGGCAGGAACATGTTGATTCCATCAATAGAGATCTTAAAGCAATCGCCGAGTGGGGAACCAACAATCTTGTTCAGTTCAACGCCCAAAAAACACAAAGTGCCACGTTTTCCAAGAAAGTGAATTCCTCATATTATCACATCACAATGTCCGGAAATACCCTTGAACCAAGTCCCTCCATCTCGATTTTGGGAGTTACGGTGTCCAATAATATGTCTTGGCATGACCATGTTGCTAACATCGCAAAGTCGGCAAGCCAGAGGCTAGGTTTTCTGTGGAAAGCCAGAAAGTTTTTTACTCCTGATCAACTGTTGACGACGTACAAGGCTCAAATCCGACCTCTACTGGAGTATTGCTCGCACATTTGGGGTTCAGCACCAAGGCATTCTCTTCGTCTTCTAGATTCCATTCAAAAAAGAGCCATTCGCTTGATAAACGGCTCAACACTTACAGATACGCTTCACCCTCTAGAACATAGAAGAAGAGTTGCATACCAGTCATTGCTCTCCAGATATTTCCATGGTAGATGCTCCAGAGAAATAAAAACTCTTGTACCACCATTGGCCACATTCGGCCGAAGAACTCGGCACGCTGATCAGTCTCACACATTTACTCTCAAGCTTGACACTACAAGGACCACTCTCCATCAAGAATCCTTATTTTACAGGGCTGCTACGGAATGGAATAAGCTTCCAAAATCAGTTTTTCCAGAGAACTATGACCTGCAATTTTTTAAAAAGCTTGTCCACAATCATTTCCTTTCTATAATCCCTTCCCCTTCTAATAGTCGCAGTGTGGACCGTCCGCGGCCCACACGATAGGTCTACCCTTTTTGCGACCATTTTCATAAAAAAAAAATACCCCATGGTCAGTATCAATAGTTATCGAAACAAGATTTGAACTTGCAAAGATCATCCTGTTTTTAATCGAAAATGACTTTCAAACATTTTTTATTACAGTGACCAGCATTTTTCATATTCACATGTCGCAACATGCCGGTATATGTCGTAAGAATCGATTTAGGTTCTGTAAGCGTCCGATGAAAGCATGACATGAATAAACAGGACATTTTTATACCGGCCCGAAATCTGAATTGAAAAGTCGATTCAAAGAAAATGCGGATCGCAACGAGACACTCGCAAAATGCTCGAATCAAAAATCAAACAAGAAGGAAGAGCAGCGCTTGCTGCAGATGCGGCTGAAGGACAAACGATGTTGAAAGATTTAAAACAGACGCATTAAAAATGGATTGTTGTTCGACAATCCTAACAGATTTTACATTTTATGCTTATTTAAATAGTATCACTATAAAATGATAATTGATTTTATAGCTGATACAATAAAAGTAATAGCATTTCAAAAGACAAAAATTGTTCATGACAAATCCTCCCAAAGGTTTATGTAGACAGGAGTTTTTAGTCATTACCTTTGCTAATTATATGTACAATGTGTACACAAGGTAACGTAATTTGCTAATATTTCGATTTCCGTTGGGATTACAAGAAAAATTATAATTAAAAGTTTTGTTAAATAATTCAGGGCATTACTTATAATTAATTATTTAAGACATTATTGGCTATACAGGCATTTTTTTAAAAATAACCTACCTACACATACTGCGAGAATAAAAAACCTTTTAAAAATATTATTAGTTTGAACCCAGAAGAAAGATAGGCCTGGGTAAACACTTTCAAAAGAGTTTGGTACATACATACATACATATAGTCACGCCTTTTCCCGTGGGGGTAGGCAGAGACCACTTCTTTCCACATACTACGGTTCTTAAACACATCTTTTGCTTCCTCTACTTTTATCAGTGCTCTCATACATGCTCGTCAGTTGTTGGTACTTTTAACCTGGCCTTTCTTCAAAACAGTGTTGATCTGATCGAGATATGATCGCCGAGGTCGACCTCTACCGACTTGTCCATTTACACTCGCCTAATAAATTTGTTTCGTCAATCTTTCTTCATACATTCTTTTTACGTGTCCAAATCATTTAAACATTTCTTTATCTATCTTTGTAACCACATCTTCTTTTACACCACAGCGTTCTCTTATCTCACTATTTTTTACTTTATCCAACCGAGTCACTCCGGCTATACTTCTCAGACTACTCATTTTTGCAGCATTAAACCTATTTTCATGCTTCTTCTGCCAAACCCAACATTCACTACCAAACATAAGTGTAGGAACCAACACTCCTCTATGCACAGCTAGACGTACCTTTTTTGACACTTTCTGGCTGTTTATAAAGCTGTACATTTATTTGTTTTCCTGCCAACACTCTTCGCTCAATGTCACTATTATACGAGGGCGGTTTGATAAGTCAGTGACTTTTTGAATAAAACAAATTTTTTTCCGCAAATAAACATTTTATTTTTCTACATAATCACCTTTTAGCTCGATACATTTATTCCAGCGTTTTTCTAATTTTTTTATTCCCTCCAAATAATGGGTTTTTTCAAAGCTCTCAAAATACGCGTTTGTTTCGGTAATGACTTCTTCATTCGACTCAAATCTCTTACTTCCCAGTCATTTCTTTAGGTTTGGAAACAGAAAATAGTCGCAGGGGGCTAAATCTGGAGAATATGCTGGATGGGGTAGCAGTTCGTATCCCAATTCGTGAATTTTGGCCATCGTGACTAGACAAGTGTGCACACGTGCATTGTCTTGATGGAACAGCACTTTCTTCTTCTTAGCCAAATGCGGCCGTTTTTGCTTCAAATTAACGTCGCATCTGTTCAAAAGCTTTGAATAATATTCGCCGGTGATCGTTTTATCTTTCTTGAAGTAATCGATGTGAATGACACCGTGTACATCCCAAAAAACTGTGGCCATGACCTTGTTGGCTGACAGACTCTGTTTCGCCTTCTTTGGTCCACGTTCACCCCGAACAACCCACTGTTTCGATTGTTCCTTGGTCTCTGGCGTGTTGTGATGGATCCACGTTTTATCCACAGTGACAAAACGGCGCAAAAATTCGTTCGGATTACGGCTGAACATCGCTAAACACTTTTTTAAAGTGGTCACACGATTGCGCTTATGGTCGAGTGTGAGCAATCGCGGCACCCATCTCGCAGAGAGTTTTTTCATGTCCAAATATTCGTGTAAAATATGATGTACCCGTTCAGTTAAGATACCTACAGCATGAGCCAACTCACGCACTTTCATTCTCCGATCATCCAATATCATTTCATGGATTTTATCAACGATTTCCGGCGTGATTACTTCTTTTGGGCGACCTGGACGTTCAGCGTTACTAGTGCTGGTACGACCACAACGAAACTCTGTAAACCACTTCTTAACCATTGAAATTGATGGTGCCGAGTCCCCGTAGTATTTATCAAGTCTTTCCTTAGTTTCAGTGATGGATTTTTTACGTAAAAAGTAATGCTTAATCAGCACACGAAATTAATTTTTTTCCATTTTCGTAAAAATTCACGAGGTTGTCTGCTTTGAACGGCTATCAAACACCAACTGCACGACGTAGCTTGCTCAAAATTAGAAAGTTGCCCACTGATAGATTATAGTTGACGGTGGCAGCACTGTTGCATTTGGAGTAACTGCGCGGGAAATTCAAAAAGTCACTGACTTATCAAACTGCCCTCGTACTTTCCATCTCTTGTAAACTTTGAACCCAAATATAAAACTCATTTACTTGCTCCACTCTTTCTCCATTATTCGGAACTTCACAGTTGGTCATGCTTTCTTCTCTTTTAAAAACCATTAATTTTGTTTTGTTTACATTTATTTTTATTCTTTTGATTTTCAGGGCATTATGCATAACATTAACCATCGCCTGCAACACCTCTTTAGATGACGCTAATATGACGTGATCATCGGCGTGAAGAAGACATTTGACGATCAAATCATTCATTTTTAATCCATACGCACTCTCTTTTAAATCTTTAAAACAATCATCTATGTATAAGTGAAACATCCATGGCGATGCCACACATTACTGTCTTACACCTTTTTCAATGTTTAACTAGTCTGTGTAAGCTTCGTTTATTCTGACACAAGCAGTGGAATCCTCGCTCACCCCATACATAGACAATGTCGACCACAATTTACTCCTCACCTTGCTGTCGTAGGCTTTTTCCAAGTCTATAAAAGCGCAATAGACCTGCTGACTTCTAGCTAAGAATTTTTCGACTATACCTCGTAATGATAAGACCTGATCCATATATCTTCTTTCTCTTCTAAATCCTGCTTGCATATCCCATATCATCTTCTCAGTTTCATTTGGATTGGCCCTTGTAGTGTTAATCTTGAGAGTAAATGGGTGAGACTAATCGGCGTGCCGAGTTCTTTGGCCGAATGTGGCCAATGGAGGTACAAGAGTTTTTAATTATCTGGAGCGACTGCCATGGAAATATCTGTAGAGTAATGACTGGTCTGCAACTCTTCTTCTATGTTCTAGAGGGTAAAGGGTATCTGTGAGAGTTGAGCTGTATATTAAGCGAATGGCTCTTTTCTGAATGGAATCTAGAAGACCAAGAGAATGCCTTGGTGCTAAACCCCAAATATGCGAGCAATACTCCAGTAGAGGTCGGATTTGAGCCTTGTACGACGTCAACAGTTGATCAGGAGTAAAAAACTTTCTGGCTTTCCACATAAAACCTAACCTCTGGCTTGCCGACTTTGTGATGTTAGCAACATGGTCATGCCAAGACATATTATTGGACACCGTGACTTTCAAAATCGAGATGGAGGGACTTGGTTCAAGGGTATTTCCGGACATTGTGATGGGATGATTTGAGGAATTCACCTTCTTGGAAAACGTGGCACTTTGTGTTTTTTGGGCGTTGAACTGAACAGGATTGTTGATTCCCCACTTGACGATTGCTTCAAGATCTCTATTGATGGAATCAACCTGTTCCTGCCTGAGTCTATTTGTATCATTTACCGAAAGTGATCGATAGGATGTGAAAGTTGAGACAAGTGTGCTATCATCTGCGAAACTGTAAATGGGGTTCGTGGTGGTTTTCAAGAGGTCGTTGATGTGTAAAAGAAATAAGGTGGGGGACAGGATGGAATCCTGGGGGACCCCGGCATTGGTTTTAAACGCATCAGAAGAAATACCGTCAACTGCCACATGTAAGGAGCGATCTTGCATGAAGCTCAAGAGCCATTGGCGCAGTTTGGTTGGGAGACCGTGATGATAATGATAGGTCTTTTGGATAACAACCAGCTGATTGAACTTTATTTTCTCTTTAAAACCTTCGCCTAATTAAAACACTGATATCATTAAAAAATGTTTGAGAAATTGACTGAATTTAACAAGCTTCGTAAAGAATAACATAAAATAACTGCCTACACGTACTTTGTGACTAAAAAGATTTTTTAAAATAACTGGAAAGTATTGGTTTAAACCAAGATGTCTTTTAGTAAAGACATACCTAGACGAAGACCTTCAAATTATTTTAATACCGTATACAATCATGTATAATATGTATAAGTCAATGCCGGCTCTGCGACGAATGAAGAAGTAGTTGGAAAAAGCGTCCAATGAAGGACAGCTTGATGGAAAATCTCTGGGACAAGAGGATGCTGCCGTAGCGGAGTTCAATTTTTCTGCGACATAACACGGACGTGACATGATCGCGACGTCGGCGGTCTATTATTCACTTGTTATTCCAGAAACGCAACCGCCACAGAATGAGTTAAGCGATGAAGACTTTGTGTTTCCCTGGAATAATTACAGATTTTTCATCTACTATGATGGTTTTTGTTTCCGAATTTGTGTTCTCTGATTACTTTTGTTGAAACAAAGCGTTCGATTATTTCCCGCGCAGACCTCCATTAAAACAATTTATTTCGCAGTAATTAAACAAATAATGTATAATTATTCATACACGAAAATAACGGAGGTTTTTAATTAAATTAGAATATGAATAATTTATTTTTAACCTGAAATTTTTATGCAACGACCCTTTTATTTTTTTTAGCCAAAGTTGACAAATTGACTAAAAAAACATAAAAAAAGCAACAATGCCGAAAAATGCAAAAACAAGCGTGAGAGAAAATGTAATATACTACGAAAGGAACTTCGTTCCGGCCGAGTGTTCCTTAACAAACACGCACTTTTTTTTGCCAATGGCTTCCATCATTTGGCCGTGGTTTTTTAATTAATATTTATTTATTTGTTTTCATTACGAGGTATAATTGAAAAATTCTTGGCTAGAAGTCAGGTCTATTGCGCTTATTATTTTTTGTTTTTAAGAAGTCACTAAAATTAAGCGTATCGATGCTCATACCTACACTTCTTAAAATACGAAAATAAATGTGATTGAAGGTGTAGTCGAAAAATTATTGGCTAGAAGTCAGGAGGTTTATTGTGCTTTTATAAACTTGGAAAAGGCCTATGACAGAGTGGTAAGGAGTGAAATGTGGTCGACATTGTCTACGTATGGGGTGAGCGGTAGTTTAATGCAAGCACTGAAATAACTTTATGAGGATTCCTCTGCTTGTGTCAGAATAAACGGAGCTTGCACGGACTGGTTTAACATCGAAAAAGGTGTAAGACAGGGTTGTGTGGCTTCGCCATATCTGTTTAACTTATACATGGATGATTGTTTAAAAATTTGAAAGAGAGTGCGTAAGGATTGAAAATGAATGATTTGATCGTCAAATGCCTTTTTTACGCCGATGATCACATCTTATTAGCGTCATCTGAAGAGGAGTTACAGGCGATAGTTAATGTTATGCATGATGCTTTGAAAATCAAAAGAATAAAAATGAATATAAGCAAAACGAAAGTAATGGTTTTTGAAAGAAAAGAAAGCATGATAAATTGTGGTCTCGATTGAGGGAGAAAGAGTGGAACAAGTAAATGAATTTGTGTACTTGGGTTCAAAGTTTACTAGAGATGGAAAGTGTGACAGTGACATTGAGCGAAGAGTGTTGGCAGGAAAACAAATGAATGGGACAATGCATAGCTTTATGAACAGCCAGAAAGTGTCAAAAAAGGCACGTCTGGCTGTGCATAGAGGAGTGTTGGTTCCTACACTTATGTATGGTAGTAAATGTTGTGATTGGCAGAAGAAGCCTGAAAATAGGTTTAATGCTTTGAAAATGAGTAGTCTGAGAAATATAGCCGGAGTGAATCGGTTGGATAAAGTAAAAAATAGTGAGATAAGAGAACGCTGTGGTGTAAAATAAGATGTGGTTACAAAGATAAATAAATGAATGCTTAGATGGTTCGGACACGTAGAAATGATGGATTAAGAAAGATTAACGAAACAAATTTATAAGGCGAGTGTGAATGGACATGTCGGGATAAGGTCGACCTCGGCGATCATATCTCGATCAGATCAACATTGTTTTGAAGAAAGGCCAGGTCAAAAGTACCAACAACCGACGAGCATGCATGAGAGCCCTGATGAAAGTAGAGGAAGCAAAGGATGTGTGTAATAACCATATCAAGTGGAAGGAAGTGGTCTCTGCCTACCCCTACGGAAAAAAAGGCTTGACTATATGTATGTATGTTAAGTGTTTGGAATCGATAAAATTTAGAATAATTTCAAAAACGTGTCTTTTATATTTTTGTAAAACTTTATTTGATTTTAAATTAAAAACATTAGAAAATACATTAGGATACAATGTAGGTTAAAAATAAAATATAATAAACTACGCAATATTTAAATGTAAATAACAATCCGATTATTTTTGTAACGAAATTCTTGGATTCATTATTTTTATTCACGACAACAATACTGTTGACAAACACCAGTACTAAAATAAGTACAATTTGGGTCAACTACTAATTACTTCCGAATAAAAAATTAATAGCACACCAAAAACGTATCCAATGCTCCAGCTATGAAACAAACAATTAGAACTTGCATTGTTCTGCTTTTTACCGTTTGAACATTTTATAGTCGTACCACTGTCACAAGTTATGTGCTAGAAAATTGTATTTTAACATTTTATTTATTCACAAAAATGAAGATATTAATATTATTTATTGCTTAAACATTTTAATCCAAATCTTAATAACAATAAAGTTGGGATGAGAAATTTATTCTGGGTTTTGGAGGGAAATAAAATGTGTTGATATAAAGGACGAAGGACTTATTGAAATCCTTTAGAACATCTGTAATATACAACCTTTTTCAGATCCACGTAAAATCTTCTTGCTTGAATGCATAACTTGTCCTAAAATAAATTCAAAGTAAATGTTATAAAGCGACAAATTTATCCTAACAACATATTAGAACAATCATCAACAAGTCAAAGTTCATATATTGATATATTATTAATATAGTACGTCTATGAATTCGGCGATGAAACCTACATTATCTGCTTAGTCACATATAATAAATTAGTAGATATGGTTCCACATTTTGCACTCCTCAATAAACATTCTACGCCAAGCATTGTCTTTGCCTAAAATTTCAGATCTGCTTTTCCTTGCAGAAACTTAATTCACCACCACTAACGGCTTTAATAATATCAAATGTTCAGCAGACTTCATCAAAGATTATTTATCTGGAATCTAAACTAACGAATAACCGGGCTAAAAAACAGATAAAACACTGAAAGAAATTATGAGAAGTACAAGAAAGAAATGTATACAAAAAGAGGAAAAAGCCCTGTATAAAAGTGTTTAGATACTTATTTATTGTTATGGACGTTAGATTTATAAGTAAACTCCTGACAAGAAGTAATGCGGGCCTCAGTTTTATTAAATGAGGGATGTTGTCAAATTTTATAGTGCCAATTTGTTAGGCAAAAATCGTTTCACAAAAAGTCGTATGGTAAGGTCAAGGTAAGGGCTAAAATGATGCACTAACTACTAAGATGAACGTTTTATTAGACAATACGCTTTAGGAACCAAGACTGTCACTAAATGGTGTCGCAAATGGTCATGAGCAATTCTGGCGAAGACCAGGATAGAGGTTTGTTCCTTGCAATATTTTTGCAAGGATTCCATTATTGTATTATTGTCCAATATTGTAATAGAACATTTAGAACTCAATGTCCTGTTCACGCGAAACAACGCTCGACCTTTTTTTTGCAGAGATGAAGAAAATCCTTTATGGAGAGGTTGTGAGTCTGAAAGTTCAAGGTCTACTGTGAGACTTCACTGACTGTGTTTTTGTATCATTGTACTGTACAATGGAGACCCTGACGGCAGACCGCCCGGCAAGGACCCGGAAATAGCAAACACACACTGCGCCGCCGCGAGGCACCACACCGAAAAATACAGGCAATCGCTGGGACCTAGAACCACGCTGCACCCAATCCAGTACCTTAGTACCTTGTACAAGTTTGTACAAGGTCTGTACTGGGTGGGAACAATGGAACAATGTAGCCGCCCAAGAATCACCTATCCTTAACAGCTCCCCGCAGCAGTACAGCATGCGTTCCACCACCCCCGGATCTCCGCCGCACAACCCGTAGGCCAGGTCTCCTTTATACAGTCACTTAGTGATTCTTAGCTTATTTCTGTCCATCGGTAACAGTTCTGCCGTCCTTTTATGCACGGTCCTTTGATGTATTATTTCCCGTATTTATTTCCTGGTTAGCTTTTCCAGTAGTTGTTCCGACCTCTTCTTGCAAGTTCGTCTACTTCCTCGTTACCTGCAACTTCCTGGCGTCCTGGAACCCGTATCAGTTTGACGTGCTTACGGTCTACCATATAAAATTATAAGAATACGGTTGACATAAACAGAATATTGTTAATGACAATTATAATTTGTTATAAAAATTATAATAATAAATATACTTAACAACAAAACATATGGTATTTTTTTATTTTTTCCACTGAGAAGTTAGTTGTGTGGACCTCTTAGGTCGCACCCAGACCACTGATATTGATATTTTGGGTGACTTTACGTAGTCCAAAATAATCTACTAAATATAACCTAAAAAACTGTAGTGATATAAACGTGGAGAGTGATTAATTTTTTGTGAACTTATAATAATACTTCTTTCTGGTTTTATATTGTTTCAGAACGAATTTCCTTATCGCACGGTATGGGCGTGGCGGGTGGGGGCTAGGCGAAAGAAAGTGTAAGATTTTTCCGTCACGAAACACGAAACAGATAACTCGTATGCCATGTACTAACTATATCTGCGCAGCCGGTGTGAACTTATTGGCTGCCTTGAACCAATAAGCGCGAACCTATGACTGGGCACAGCCAAGAGCATACGCGCTATGGATAACCGCCTACACTTCTTGTACTTGTGTACTTATGCTTATGTTTATTTTCAACAAAACACGTGCTGCGTAACCTCTTTTCGAATTGTTGTTAAACAATTTTGTTGGTTGATAATAACACTTGTTATTGGTTAATATACATTAATAATGCATTGTGATAGTGGCTTAGAAGATATTAACAATGACGCTAGGTAAGTGTCAGAGTTAAAGTGCGACAAAATGTGAATAGTTTATTTTTAACCTAAAATTTTTATACTACAACTCTCTTATTTATAGCCAATTAGTTAAAAAATTGACTAAAAAAAATCTAAAAAAGCAATAATGCCGAAAAAAAGCATGAGAGAAAATATAATACGTTTATCAATAATAATATACTACGAAAGGAACTTCGTTTCAACCGAGTGTTCCAGGACACTTACGCACTTTTTTTCTTATAAAACTTTTTAAAATAATTTAACAAAACTTGTATTGTAAAAAGTTGTCCAAGTAGGCGTAACTCTAACTTTTGGCGCTTTCTTTAAAAATTACCCTCTACTCTAGCGCCACCCTTATTTAACGCTTTTCGACGGACACTTTTTCATGCAAAGAGGTTCTCCTTGTCTCTACCCTCCATAAATGTCTTATACAAATACGCATATTCCATCCTGGCTTTAGTTTTAACACCCATTTGTTTATGATGAGTTGCTAAAGTTCTTTTTTAACGACATCGTGGCTTTCTTTATTCATTTTATTAGGCGAACCAATTATAAACTATATTTTTTTCTAGGTAATATGTACAGTTAGCGAATTTTAAATCCGGACACAATTTTGTGACATTGTCTTTTTAATAACAAAATGTTAGAAAATGTCATTTTGATTTCTGGATCTCAAGTTCGCTAACCTGTCTTTTAAATTATCTTTCACATCTATGAATACCTCTTAGGTCAGGGATGACGAACTAATGCCACGCGACACAAAATTTTGGGCACGCCACCAATCAAAACGGTCAGTGCTAGCATCGAAAAACATCTCACGAAGAACAAAAATCACAGATTTTATAAAACCGTTATACGACCGACTGTTATGTATGCTAGCGAAACCTGGACCTTGACCAAAGGCAACGAAGGGAAATTAAGAATTTTTAAAAGAAAAGTTCTACGCAAGATTTTTGGACCACTGCTAAGCACTGTAACCCAATAGTACTGAGTAAGAACCAACCAAGAAATATCAGAATTATACAAAGATCCAGTTATTGTGAAGGAGATAAAGGCAAAAAGGCTGCAATGGGCAGGTCATGTGCAAAGATAGCCTGACACACGGATAGTGAAATTGGCTTGGGAAGGAGTACCAGCAGGACGAAATCCTTTAGGGCGTCCCCAAATTAAATGACGAGACAATTGAGATGGAATACGACCCAGTATTGATAGAAGATCGGCAACAATGGAGGCAAATAGTACAGTAGGCCAAGATCCACCACCCGGGGTGGATCTTGGCCGATCTTGGAGTAGTAGTAGTAATAATTCATTCCTGCTGTTATTTTTTTTCATCAATTGTTTTTTAGATTTTATGGTATGTTGTTCAAGACTCACAGAGCTTGATTTTATTGTTCCTGGTATCCTATATCATACAGTTTCTTTGGTGAAATTTTTTTCTTGATTTAAATCCAGATTTTCCCAAATACTAGTAAAATTTTATTTATTGTTTTTATTTAAATTGGTTTGTGATGCAGTACTTATTTCCACTTTTTTGTTCTCGTTTCCCGGAATTTGTTGACTTAAGGTCTCCAATTACGAGAATATTCTCAAGTACTAAATTAAATTTTGTCTTTTTTTACATTGGGTAGGTTTTCGACCTGACCAAACAACCCTCCTCCTTAATCCGGGCTTGGGACCGGCAACAATACCAACAAAGTTTTGCCTTGATGATATTGTAGGCGGAGTTACAAAATCATTCCTCAACAAATAATTTTAACGGTAATGGAAGTTTTTTTAATATGCTACCATATAATTCCATTCACTTATCTTTTCTTTTAAGTAATTTTTTGGTCAATACAAAAAGATGTATGAGGTAATACAGGGTGTTTAAAAAAAGGTGACCCCCTCTCAAGGAAAGGTAGAAAACTGAAAAATAATTGGGGTTTGCTTGGTAAAAAACTTTCGTAACGCCGTCCGTATTCAAGATAGAGGGCATTAAAAAAAAATTTATACACATTTATTACGATTTTGCCGAAACTACTAGAAACATTGTAATAAAATTTTATACGAATATGTTTTAGAAGCTGATACATCCCATGAATTTGTTTTTATATCTGATTCTCATAGAGGGCGCTAGTTACACGGCTCGTACCCAGTAGTATTGGACATAACTTTTTTAAGGTTGGATTTATTAATTAAAATTTTAAGTCAACTTCAACTTCATTCAATTTTACACCAAAAAGTACTTTTGGTAAAACTTGATACTGTGTACCGTTTTCGGAATTTTTTGATTTGAAAATTATGAAGTAATAACCGATGTTGGTATAAAGTAATGATAAAGTTATTGATTATTATTATTAATTAATATGCATTATATGAACTAAAAATTTTTTGTCCTTACTTGAGACCTCATTGATAAAATGGATATATGTTAAAAAATTGGGATTGAAGGCTTTTCTTTCTTGTAACGTTTCCCAAAAATCTATTCTAATCGGTATATCTTGATTTTCTTCAAGTTTGCCATAAAAAACTGACATTTATTAATAGTTATGACGATAAGTCAACAATAATTAGATTTTTGAAACCTTGTTATTTGTAAAATTAGATATTGTTTGTCAAAATGTAATCAAATGTTGAATACACCGACATGTTATTAACCTTAGGCGAGTGTTTGGGAAACTTTAGTGCATCTATTACGCGTTATGCAGAAAAGTTTTCTAGAAGAAACTTACCAAGTAAAATACATTTGAAGCCATTGAACGACGTTGTCGAGAAACTGGAAATGTAAGACCAAAAAAAATAAATTCTGGTAGGCCAAAAACGACAAGAACCATTAATACAGAAAATATTATTTTAAATTTAGTTGATCAATATCCAAAAGTTAGCGTAAAAATGGTGTAAAATTGAATGATGTTTAAGTTCACTTGAAAGTTTGATTAATAAATCTAACCTTAAAAAAGTTATGTTTAATACCACTTGGTACGAACCGTGTAACTAGCGCCCTCTATGAGAGTCAGATATAAAAACAAATTCATGGGATGTATCAGCTTCAAAAACATATTCGTATAAAATTTCATTACAATACTTCCTGTAGTTTCGGCCAAATTGTAATAAATGTGTATCAATATCCAACAGCGTAAAAATGGTGTAAAATTGAATGATGTTTAAGTTCACTTGAAATTTTGATGAATAAATCTAACCTTAAAAAAGTTATGTTCAATACTACTTGGTACGAACCGTGTAACTAGCGCCCTCTATGAGAGTCAGATATAAAAATAAATTCATGGGATGTATCAGCTTCTAAAACATATTCGTATAAAATTGTAATAAATGTGTATACATTTTTTTTCTTCAACGCTCTTTATCTTGAATACGGATGGAGTTACGAAAATTTTTTACCAAGCAAACCCTAATTATTTTTGGTTTTCTACCCATTCTAGAGACGGGTTCCCTTTTTTTTAAAACACCCTGTCTGTGGTAAATTAAAATAAGTAGATTACATTACCAGGTTTTACCAAAATGAAAAACACTGGGAAACAATTTTTAACACAATTTTTATTTAGTATGTTTTATCTGGTAACTGAGTGGAGTCCATTAGGCAGACGAAAGAGAGGTCGACCAAGGCGATCATGGAGAGACGAAGTGGATGAGGCGATGGAATTAAGAAACCTGCAGGACGGAGACTGGCAGGACAAGGACAACTGGAGACAAGGGCTGAAAGCAGGAAGGCAGCGACAGCTGTAGATATCCTGGATTATATATATATATATATATCTGCTATTTTATAGTTAAACATGCATGCTAATACTACAAATAGCTACATACTCTTTCTCCTTCAATTAGCACCTAGCAGTTTGTCATGGTTTATTCTCTTTTAAAAATCATTGCTGTCTTGTTTACATTTACATTTTGTACGTACCTATATTTTTATTAATTTTGAGACAAAGAAAGGGTATCCTGCAGTTTAAAAATTGATATAATGATAAAAACTGGGATTTTTTGTCAATTTAGTTGCTTAAAGTTAGTCAAAAACAACTGTCAGATTTAAGTCAACTAAATCTTCATTTTAAAGGGTAATTTGTTAGCACGAGTCACAACTAAGAGTTCATGGTGTATTTTAAATTATAAAATTAATAATTTAATTAATTTTACCACTCATAAAAGTACTGAGATATTAATTAGAAGTAACGTTAGACTAGCGAAGAACGAATGGCTCACACGCGAATGCAAAGAAATTGAACAACTGCAGGTTTTACATGATGATTTTAATCTGAATTGAAAAATAATAGAGGCAGCCGATGAATTCCAAAAAACTAACTTCTCCATGTAAGTAAATTAAAACAATAAAGTTATCCTAGATGTTAAAGAAAAAAAGGAAATGTGGAAGATATTTATTTAAAATCTTTATGCAGATCAAAGGCCGAGCTTCGTGTTCATAAAATATTACAAAATTTTATTTTATTTTCATGTTTATTAAACCTTTAAATTCCTAAACTATAATAAAGATTGTTATATTTTATGAGTATGCAAAAATTTGAACATAATAATTTATATGTTAAAACAAAGTTAATAACGTAAAAAAATATTTAAAAATCCTATTAGAACCATTTTTGACTTTTACGCGGACGAAGTCACGGGCAATATCTTATATAAAGCATAAATGCGTTTTATTAATTTTTAATCCTGCATTTATTCTTCAATTACCAATTCCAATTTTCTGATAGCCTTGTTCCCAGATACCTCAACATGCTAACTTTTTCCATTGGTTGGTTATCAAACGTTAATACAGCATCTCTTGTTATGTTCGGGTTTCGGAAAATAACCATAAAATTTCGTCTTCGCAATATTTATGTTTAATCCTAAGAGTTGGCTTTGAGTTCCTACCTTGTTGACAAGTTCTTGAAGGTCTTTTATATTTTCGGCAATTAATTTTGTGTCGTCTGCATAACGAATATTGTTTATCCATGAACAGTTGGTCTTTATTTCCTTTTCCAAGTCCGTAAGTGCTCGTAGAAATATATGTTCTAAATAAAAGTTAATTAAGAGGGGTGTCACATTTCTCTGTAGGTCTTTACAGCGTTGATTGTCTCGCTTTCAATTTTGGGTGGGGTTGTTTGATTCCAGTTAAAATTTCCTAAAAAGGGATTTTTTGAAGTGATAACTTCTTATGGCACGCTGTGAACTTTTTTTGTAATGGGTAAAAAATGTTATACTCGCGTCAGGACACGTGGCCTGATCGAAAATTCGTAAGACGGATGTATTTCACTGGAGCAATATAAAATGCGACTTTTCTTGACTGGTAACTTGGCAACCTTATTCAACAAACTGACAAATTCAAGTACATTTTTTATGTCATTTTGACAAATTAATTTAGTAGCTAAATTCAAAATTTAAGTGCTTTTTATTAGTTTATTGATTAAGTTCTGCTTTTGCTGCATTAAAATGGTCCAAGGAGAGGTGTCGTTTTTAGCAGATGTTATGGACACCATAGCGTGTCTTAATGACTCTAATGGTTCTTCCCCCGACAAAATTTTAGATCAAATAATTTATCAGTGCAAGAAGCCGTTAAAAAATGCATCAATTTGTGTTAAAAAAGCATTAAAAACTGGACTGAAAGCTGGTTTGATTAAAGAGAACGGGGGAAGGTTTAAATTAGGTTTTGGTTTGCCGATAACGGAGGCTCGAAGACGAAGAAAAAATAGAAGCAGAAGCCGTAGACGACGTAGCCAAAAGCGACAAAACCGAAAACGAGGTAGCCGAAAACGAAAAAGTCGAGGTAGGAAGAAAAGCGCCATATTGAAAGAAGATCAAGCAAAAAGCGGAAGAAAGAAATCGAAAACATTCAAATCTGGTACTGATGTTTAATATATGATTTATAATAAAGCGTTAATAAAAATAATGCATTATTCATAAACTATGGAAATCTGGAGACAATATTTTTCAGATTAAAAATAATATTTTCACGCGCGTTAATACTTAAGTTTTCACTTCTGCCGGCACTCCCAGAGTGCAACCCGTAAAATTTTTTTATTTGATCGATATATCTGTTCGGTGATCTTCCTCTCAGGCGCCTTCCGTCAACTTTCTCCTGGATGACTTGTTTTTCTTACTCATCTCTCCGAATGATATGGCCAAAGTATTTGAGGGTGTTTCTTTGGATGTCTGGTACCAACCGTTCATTTTCCGCAATTCTTAGCTCTTGATGGATTGAAGCGTTTGTTCTATGGAAATCTGGAGACAATATTTTTCAGATTAAAAATAATATTTTCACGCGCGTTAATACTTAAGTTTTCACTTCTGCCGGCACTCCCAGAGTGCAACCCGTAAAATTTTTTTTTGGTTTGGAGATATTAATGAGTTCGTGGTTTTGTACTGTCAAAAGCCTTTTCGTAATATATAAAATACATGTATTGGAATCAGTCGATTTTTTATGTAAGTTGGCAACGAACTATAAAAATAAGCAAACAGCTACAACATTTCCCCTATATTCACGATGTCTCTGACCGACACGGCAGCCAGCTTTCTTTCTTCCTTACTTTCATTTTTCACGGCGATTAAAGATCACTTGTTTTCTTTTTATTCGTTAGTTTCTTTCCTACATTTTTCACGTCAATAAATTTAATTTATTTGCTTGCAGTAATTCATTAATTGGTACAAATTAAAAGAGAAATATATTTTGTGTTATTAACGTTCCAGTGGGAAGTTATAGTTATGAGTCCGATTTTGCGAATCCCGAATTTTAAAATAACTCCACATTTCAAGATCCCCAGAGTCGAATACAATAGTTTTTAAGTGGACGTCTGTGGGTGTATGTACGTATGTTCGTATTTGCGTTTGGAATTATTTTTCGTCTTGATTATCTCGAGAACAAAAAATGATATGGACGTGTGACCAATTGAATTCGACGCATAATTACGCGACTTAGATCTGGTTAGGTTTTCAGAAAAATCGGTCAAGCTGTTTTTTATGGAGAATAAAAAAACTGAAAAAAAACCAAACAAACAAAACAAAAAAAACGAAAACCAGGATTTTCTTAATTACCTCCTTTTCACCGATGAGACGACGTTTACTAGACGAGGTGTTTTTAATTGGAAAAACAATCATTTGTGGGACTCCAAAAATCCACATGCTCTAAAGGAACGACATTTTTAGCATGAATTCAAGGTAAATATTTGGTGTGGTGTAATATATGGTTTTTTTATTGGTCTTTTTGAACTTCCTTCTAATCTGAACGGGCCCCTCTATTTAAACTTTTTTAAACAACATTTAAACACACTACTAGAAGATGTACCACTAGCCATAAGGCGGAACATGTGGTTTATACAAGACGGGGCGCCGCCACATTTTTCTCTGCCAGTACGGCAATACCTGAATGAACATTTTCCTCACCGGTCGATTGGACGTGGCAGTGTATTGAAGTGGAAGGCGGGCATTTTGAATATTTACTTTGAATTTTTCTTTTATTACTGTTACTGATTGTTATTTGTTGTCTTTGCTGTTGCATAGTAGTAATTTAAAGGAACAAATTCATTTCACAATAAGCAAAATTCATTAAATGTTTAAAATGCAAATAACTCAAAAACTGAAAGAGTTACATAAAATAAACAAAAGTAAATTTTTTAATAAAAATTGAACTGCCTTTTAGATTTTCTAGTCATTTGAGTCATAACTTATTAGGCAAAAAATATATGTTGTAATTTACATAAGTAACAGGGTGTAACTAACGCCCTGTATAAATAATTCCAAATTCAGCATAAAATTCGTAATTTTCATGCCAAAAAACATAAAGTTGCCAATTTTCAAGACGATGCTGCTTAAAATCACAAAATTATTAAGAAATTTAAAATTAAAATTCCAACTTTAAATACCTTGTATCTCGTAAACCTGCAACATTTGTATAAGACATGTTAAGCTCAATCGTCATATTTTGGTGTGTAGTATCTCCAGTTTGGAGATTGCCCATTTTTAATGAATCACCCTGTATAATCCTTTCACTGCAAGTACCTATCAAATTTCTGACCTCTGTGCGTGAATAACTAGTCCTAGAAAATATTCATATCATTTAAACATCATAAAGTATTTATTTCAAGAGCTTATAAATCCATCATCCTGTATGATAGATATGACAAGCGTGGGATTTTTAGAGAGGGTCCACAATAGGACTTTCCGACTGTAAAAAATACCTTATTTACGGTTAAACCGAAGGTAACTAAGGAAGAGAAAGATCAATACTTATAAAGACGGATGAAAATTCATCATCTCAATTCTTTCGAACGTTATAGCAGTATGAAAAGGGTCGTAGTTGGACGGTTATCCTAACAAAACACTCTCGTGATACAGAACATAACAGCATATCCACTGTCGGTAATTTAATGTCTGCAGAGTAACAGAGTCTATATAACATTTTCTTTAATTAAATACGTAAGGCACCAGCATGTGACGGAATCTCGCCACTTGTGGAGATAATTTGCAGCGCGTATATTGATTGGGGCTGCTGAGACGAGACAGAAAGGCCTGATGGCCCTATCACCATTTGTCGTGTCAGATCTGTCTGTCTATGTCTGACCGTGCGTCATGGGAATACGCGAGGGCTATAATGCATCACTCTCGCGTTGTTCATATCCTCTATCAACTAAGTGATCATACAGGATATATCCAACGCTAATGGGCTTGTCAGCCCTGGAATCATTTCAATTTGCTGCTCAGGGTCGTTTAAATAAATCGGAAGGAAATTGGGGAAATAATAAATGAAAAATGTTGAAAATTACTGCTGATACTACTAAACGAGAATGAAAAAAAAAACAAAATATCCAACCTAAACACTTTACCTAAATACTACAGGATAATTCATTCTAAAAAAAATCAATTTATCTATTTTAGCACCAAGTGGCAATTAAATTGGCGTGAATACCTTGCTAACCGTGAATAAATTATTATTGTTTAAAATATGGTAGCTATTGACGTATTAATACGTCAGTTTTTATTTGAAATCTAAGCAATATTGAAGAAATGTATCTCTGAGTCAAAGTTGAAAATGTCACCCCACTGTCTCAACACTTCTTCCTATTCAGTGATCATGTTTAGCTCTGTTATTCTAGAGACACAACAATGATGGATATTTTATGTTAAAACTTGCTGGTCAAAAAACAAATTTAAGATCAACATAAACTTTCCGGTAATGCTCGTAAACTTGATTTTTTTCATAGTTGTACTTATTTGCAGAAAAAGATGAGCAGAAGAAATGAGATAAAAAGCACATAAAAGAGGCAATAAAACTTGAGTACATCACACTTGAAAGTAACAATTAACATTTAGAAATTAAAGAGAATAACTTATCATTTGCTAGCAATAAGCCCTTTACAACTAAGCAAAATCTCTCACTAGAGTGGAAATGTATCACAGAAATAGGAACTTGGTTGAATGCGATAAATCATCTGCAACATATAACATTGGTAATATTATAGTTTAAAAAGGGTAAGTAAAGAAAATTTTTGCAAATTTGAAATCAGCAAAAACCCCAAGAACATGTGTTACTTTTCCGGTACCAAATTAAAAAAATATATATTAAGGTCAGGTTTAAACGACGGTTCTGAGGGAACCCACTTAGACCATTTGGCCCGTTGTGATACCGTGATGGACGGTGGTGCCTTCTCCCTCTACCGTGAGAACCAGTTGGAACTTTTAATGAAAAGTGTGAGGTCTTTAATGCTTACTGAGCTGAGATCGTATAAGTCATCAAAGTTCGGTTGCACTAGCATAGAAAGCCGTTTGCTGTCTAGGGCAGGGCAGGATCCACCTGCCCAGTGTCTTGTTATGGCCATGATTGAATTTCCAATGGACTTCCTGAAGAGAGTTAAAACATCATTAGTTCGACGTAGATCTAGTTTAGGCCAAATCTGTTTCGATGATGTGCATGTGCGTTCACCTCAAGTTGGCTTTATAAACTACTTTGCTGTGCAGAAGGACTGGCGCTATTTGCGTGGTTCTCTATGGCACTGCAAATATTAGAAGGGGAAGGAATTATAGAAAGGAAATGATTGTGGACTCGCTTTTTAAAAAGTTGCAGGTCATAGTTCTATGGAAAAACTGATTTTGGAAGCTTGTTCCATTCCGTAGCAGCCCCGTAAAAGAAGGATTCTTGACGGAGATTAGTCCTTGTAGTGTTAATCTTGAGAGTAAATGGGTGAGACTGATCAGCGCGCCAAGTTCTTTGGCCGAATGTGGCCAATGGTGGTACAAGAGTTTTTAATTATCTGGAGCGACTGCCATGGAAATATCTGTAGAGTAATGACTGGTCTGCAACTCTTCTTCTATGTTCTAGCGGGTAAAGGGTATCTGTGAAAGTTGAGATGTTTATCAACCGAATGACCCTTTTCTGAATGGAATCTAGAAGACAAAGAGAATGCCTTGGTGCTGAACCTCAAATGTGCGAGCAATACTCCAGTAGAGGTCGGATTTGAGCCTTGTACGTCGTCAACAGTTGATCGGGAGTAAAAAACTTTCTAGCTTTCCACAGAAAACCTAGCCTCTGGCTTGCTGACTTTGCGATGTTAGCAACATGGTCATGCCAAGACATATTATTGGACACCTCCCAAAATCTAGATGGAGGGACTTGATTTAAGGGTATTTACAGACATTGTGATAGAATGATTTGAGTAATTCACTTTCTTGGAAAACGTGGCGCTTTGTGTTTTTTGGGCGTTGAACTAAACAAGATTGTTGGTTTCCCACTCGACGATTGCTTCAAGATTTCTATTGATAGAATCAACCTGTTCCTGCCTGAGTCTATTTGTATCATTCACCGAAAGTGATCGATAGGATGTAAAAGTTGAGACAAGTGTGTTATCGTCTGTGAAATTGTGAATTGGGTTCGTGGTGGTTTTCAAGTGGTCGTTGATGTGTAAAAGAAATAAGGTGGGGGACAGGATGGAACCCTGAGGGATCCCGGCATTGGTTTTAAACGCATCAGAAAGAATACCGTCAACTGCCACATGTAAGGAGCGATCTTGCATGAAGCTCATGAGCCATTGGCGCAGTTTGGTTGGGAGACCGTTGGCAGATAATTTACTTAACAATGCCTGGTGCCATAAACTGGTGCCAATAAATGTTAGATTGTTGAGAAGATTATCTGTTTCGTTTTTTAATATTTCGGCGTTTTTTTTAATATTAATAAAAAAATTTGTTTGTTATTCCAGAGACACAAATAGCAACCTTTGTAGTAATGAGAAATATGAAACTTTTTAACCTCGGATTAATCTAATAATAGTTTTTTTAAATCTATCGACTAAAATACGAGCGGTATGTGGGAATATTAAACCTAGAATGTGTAAATTGAATTTTACGATTGAACGGATTATTGTTTAGCTGCTAACGAATAAAAATACTTTGTTGCTTATTCGTAATGATATTTTTTTAATTTTAGCAGCACATCCAAATGAAAAATAAAATTTATTTTTATTTTACCTCCGGTAATATTTTTCCGGTTGCTTTTTAATTATTTGCGAACTTATTGTGGAGATAAATGATTTACATTTCAAGGTTTATCTGCTTTTACAGCAAAACGGGAGAGACTTTGTGAGTTTGGTGCAGTTTATCTCGATATTCTATTTCCTTTCACGATTCCTTTCAAATATGTGTCAACATAATTGTTTAACAAAAAGGATCGCCTCCATGCATTATCCGCAAAAATCTAAGAAATCTCTATACTTACATTTAATACAGGGTGATTCATTAAGAATGGGCAATCTCTGAACTGGAGATACTACACACCAAAATATGATATATACAAATGTTGCAGGTTTACGAGATACAGGGTATTTAAAGTTAGAATTTTAATTTAAAATTTCTTTATAATTTTGCGATTTTAAGCAGCATCGTCTTGAAAATTGGCACCTTTATGTTTTTTGGCATGAATTTTTTTTTTTTTAAATTCTCCAGATAGACGATTGGCTTATTCCTGTTGCCGCACTCAACCGACGAGTACTGAGATCTGGATTTTCCCAAATACGAACTAAAACCTCTTTTTCATCATCGACGTTGATATTTTTTGGAGCACCATTTAAGCTACACCTGAGGAGTAGCAGATTAAGACCTCAGTGTGAAAATCACTTCCCTTTCCCACCTTACTTAATTTCTACTTTACCCAAATGACTACACCTGAGGAGTAGGCAGATTGAGGCCTCAGTGTGGAAATCATACTTCCCTTCGTGAGTACACCTGAGGAGTAGCAGATTGAGACCTCAGTGTGAAAATCACTTCCCTTTTCCACCTTACTTAATTTCTACTTTACCCAAATGAATACACCTGAGGAGTAGGCAGATTGAGACCTCAGTGTGGAAATCATACTGCCCTTCGTGACTACACCTGAGGAGTAGGCAGATTGAGGCCTCAGTGCGGAAATCATACTTCCCTTCGTGACTACACCTGAGGAGTAGTAGATTGAGACCTCAGTGTGATAATCACTTCCCTTTCTCACCTTACTTAATTTCTACTTCTTGAAAATGGCTTCAAAATCGAAGCCGAAACGTCGAAATTAACAAATTTCTAGACGCGGTTTAACCCGAACTTTAAGTATTATATATATATATATATATATATATATATATATATATATATATATATATATATATATAGGTATGAAAATATTATAACTGTGAATCTACGTTAGAGGTTTTTTTTTTAATTTATTTGGGTAGCAGTTAGGAGTGACTAATTCAATAAAAATTCTTCGTTTCTTTTCAGTCAAGCTTTCGAAAATGGTTATTTTCTTTTTCAAAACTTCTCTATAATATTTTTAATTAATATATGAAAAATCAATTTACAAAATATATACTTACTAACATGAAATTATTAAAAAATTATCACTCTTAATAAATTTAAAAAAAAAATCCTCCACTATATATATATATATATATATATATATATATATATATATATATATATATATATATATATATATATATATATATATATATATATATATATATACATACTATCGCAAAATCGCAAAAATCACAATTACGTCACTCGCCTATAATCGACTTGACAAAGCCATTTTGATAAAAATGAAGGAACTTAAATAATGTAATTCCTGGACGTACGCCTATGAGCGGCTGAATTCTCGGTATAGCAGAAAAATACATTTTATGATAATTTACTCTACGTTATTCTTGAAATATAATATAATATCGATATTTAATTTTTATTTAATTCCTTTATAATTCATCAAAAGCTGATGTCGCAAAAAAGATGAAAACACAACACAATCAAAAGTTAGATGTCCTGGGCCCCAGATACATATCTAACGTAACAAAAGTTATCTGCCGATTTATCGATGAAGAAGTCGTTGGCTGAAGGAAAGAAGCGATCAGGAAATAGACTCCATCCGCCGCGGGCCCATATTTAGGGATGTGATCTGACTACTAAACACTAAAAAATTGTTAATGGATGTTCTTGCTCGGTTCTATTGAAGCAGGACCGTGGCTCAGCATTTTCTATAATTTTAATTTATACCACTGCAGTAATCGTAAAGGGTTTCTCAATAAAAACGATATATTTTTAAAAGGTCAAGGCCACACCGTTTAAAATGGTACAAATGTCATTTGTCTTTAGTATAGTTTGACAATTTATCATGGAAAAATACAGGCTTCGACAACGGTTTGGTTATTATCTATAAATTTTATAAAAATAACCGTTCTTTTGTTCGAATTCAACGTGTTTTTCGTGAAGATTATGGTCCACATAATCGTTCTTTTGTGCTTGCTATTCGTCGAATGATTTGAAAAATTCGAAACAAATTTCCCTTCGCACGATACCAGAATACCAATAAGATAACGAGACGCAGAGAATATTAACGCCGTAAGTGTCAATGTTAGAAAAGAGATGCAAATCGATTGATTAATCGACGTTCTCAAGAACTTGGCCTTTCAAGAATGACAATTTGGTGTATTTAAAAAAAATTGTATTTACATCCCTATGAGATTATGTTGACTTAATAACTAAAGCCACGTGACCATCATAAGCGTTGTTTGTTTGCTAATTGGGCTCTACAGCAATTTTAAATTGAACCTGATTTTTCTAAAAAAAAGAAAAACTTTTCAGATGAAGCTCATTTCTGGTATCCAGAAAAGTGACTGTTTGGTGTGGTTTATGGCATAGTGGAATCATCGGACTTTTTTTTTTGAAAATGCAAATGAAGATACAGTAACAGTGAATTGTGAGTGATTATCGATCAATGTTAACAGATTTTTTTGCTCTCAACTACACCAGCGCACGCAGTGGATAACTTAGGCAATAAAGGACGGTATTTTTAATGTCAGTATTAAAAAATAAACGTCAGATTATTAATTTTGTAATAATGGGTAAAAACAGCTGTTGCTTGCAAATATACGAGCCCAAAAAATGATTGCAAATTTTATAAATTTCCAACTGCAAAATGAAAAGTAAACCAAAGAAATAAGTACATAGTGGCAGTGAGACGGCAGAAGTAAGTAGTACCTTAATTTTTATAAGACCACGTTTTCCAAGAAAGTGAATTCCTCAAATCATCCCATCACAATGTCCGGTAATACCCTTGAACCGATTTTGGGAGTCCAATAATATGTCTTGGCATGACCATGTTGCTAACATCACAAAGTCGGCAAGCCAGAGGCTAGGTTTTCTGTGGAAAGCCAGAAAGTTTTTTACTCCTGATCAACTGTTGACGACTTACAAGGCTCAAATCCGACCTCTACTGGAGTATTGCTCGTACATTTGGGGTTCAGCACCAAGGCATTCTCTTCGTCTTCTAGATTCCGTTCAGAAAAGAGTTGCAGACACCAGTCATTGCTCTACAGATATTTCCATGGCAGATGCTCCAGAGAAATAAAAACTCTTGTACCACCATTAGCCACATTCGTCCGAAGAACTCGGCACGCTGATCAGTCTCACACATTTACTCTCAAGCTTGACACTACAAGTACCAATCTTCATCAAGAATCCTTCTTTTACAAGGCTGCTACGGAATGAAATAGGCTTCCAAAATTAGTTTTTCCAGAGAGCTATGACCTGCAACTTTTTAAAAAGCGTGTCCACAATCATTTCCTTTCTATAATCCCTTCCCCTTTTAATAGTCACAGTGCGGGCCGTCCGCGGGCCACACGATAGGTCTAACCTTTTTGCGACTACTCGTATTTTTATAAAAAAAAAAAAATTAAAAAAAAAAAAATAAAGAAAAAGATTGATCAGTCGAAATTTGCTTCAAAGGAGAGTTTGAAATCATTTTGGAAATCTGGATTTCCTGTGGTTCTTGCAGCTGCTTGTATTTATGCGGAAACATATTTTTAAAATATTTTTTTTTGCAAATTGCCGAGGACTGGGTTTGCCCCATTGTTGCTTGGTACTAGTTTTAGATGCGCTTTCTTTATTATTAATGAAGTAAATTAATGCGACATTTTTTACTTTTATTATAGACGCAATTGCAGCACAACAGTGACACAGCTTAATTTATCAAAAATAAAAAAATTAAGCTATATTAATTATTAGAAAGGCCAGGTCAAGAGTACCAACAACCGACGAGCATGTATAAGAGCATTGATAAAAGTAGAGGAAGCAAAGGATGTGTTCCCTAGAAGAAGAAGTCTAGTAGGGTCAAGTCCGATGATTTAGGCGCCCAGTGTATTGGTCCATTTATACCTATCCAACTTTTTTCGTACATTTTATTTAAATATTGTTAAATAATTCTGTGGTGAAGGTCCATCATGATAAAAATACATGTTTGCTTGCAGCTGTAATGGCACATTTTCGAGAAGTACAGTTCTTAAAGAAATTGCAATTATCGCTCACTATGTAAAATCCCTTCGTAAAAATATGGACCAGTCAAATGCCTATTAATAATACCACACCAAACGTTAATTCCGAAGTGTTTTTGATTTTGGGTTAAGGTTCTTGGGTTGGGTTTGGGTTTGGCGTTATGCGTAATAAGAGCCGATACAAACTTTTGCAAAATATTCTACAAGGCAAAGTGTATGGAGCTAGAGAAACAGGCAGACGACGAATATTGTGGCTGAAAAACTTAAGATCTTGGTTCAACCAAACAACAACTCAGCTATTCCGAGCTGCAGTCAATAAAGTGCGAATAGCCAATATAATAGCCAACATCCGGAACGGATAGGCACTACAAGAAGAAAAAAAGAAGCATGAAAACATAGTTAATGCTGTGGAGATGGGTAGTCTGAGAAGTATAGCCGGAGTGACTCGGTTGGATAAAGTAAAGAATAGTGATATAAGAGAACGCTGTGGTGTAAAAGAAGATGTGGCTACAAAGATAGATAAAGGAATGCTTAGATAATTTGGATACGTAGAAAAGATAGATAAAGGAAGATTGACGAAACAAATTTATAAAGCGAGTGTGAGTGGACAAGTCGGTAGAGGTCGACCTCAGCAAACATATCTCGATCAGATCAACAGATAGGCACTACAAGAAGAAAAAAAGAAGCATGAAAACATAGTTAATGCTGTGGAGATGGGTAGTCTGAGAAGTATAGCCGGAGTGACTCGGTTGGATAAAGTAAAGAATAGTGATATAAGAGAACGCTGTGGTGTAAAAGAAGATGTGGCTACAAAGATAGATAAAGGAATGCTTAGATAATTTGGATACGTAGAAAAGATAGATAAAGGAAGATTGACGAAACAAATTTATAAAGCGAGTGTGAGTGGACAAGTCGGTAGAGGTCGACCTCAGCAAACATATCTCGATCAGATCAACATTGTTTTGAAGAAATGTTAAGAGTACCAACAACCGAAGAGCATGTATAAGAGCACTGATTAAAGTAGAGGAAGCAAAAGATGTGAGTAAGAACCGTAAAAAGTGGAAGGAAGTGGTCTCTGCCTACCCCTACGGAAAAAGGCGTGACTATATTTATGTAATTATTTGATCTTCAAAATTTTTATTAATAGAATAAATCCATTATGGAAAGTAATCCTGGCAGTGAACAAATATAAAAAGATAATGGAAGGTGTCAAGAGAAAGGCTGCATTGTGTTGGCTCTGCCTATCGGACTGTCTCCGAAGAAGCCATACAGGTGATAACGCCCAAGAAAGGAAAAAACCTGTATGGTACCGACAGAGCAAACATAGAGCTAAAGCGGAGAGAACTCAGGGAGAAAACCATGGGAAAACGGCAGAGGGAATGGACGGCTCACGAGAGAACAGCTCAGTGAATGAAAACGTGGATACCAGATGTGGAAAAGTGGGTACGATGTAAGCACCGCATGGCAAATTATTACACCACACAAATATTGTCGGGCCATGGCTGCTTCGCTACCTATCTGTATCGAATAGAAAAAAGAAGTAGCGACGAATGCACATACTGTGGTATGCCAGATAACCCAGAGCACACAATAATAGAGTGTAGCAGATGGGATAGTCTGAGAACTCAGATGAAGAAGACACTTGGGGAAGTCCAGACAACGAGCGCCATTATAAAAAATATGTTGAATGACCCAACATACTGGTTGGCCGGCGAGGAATACATAGTGGCAGTCATGAAGAAAAAAGGTAAGGAGGAAAGACAACAGACAGAGGAAGGAGATATAGCCGTATAGCCGCTGTATGCATCTGAGGCAGGTCGGAGACGATAATTCCTGGTGCATATGAGCTTAGGTGGAGTTTTTAGTGCAAAGGGGAGTCTCACACTAACTTGGTGCAAGCCGAGGTGTCTCCACTATAAAAAAAAAAAACCTACGGGAAAAGGCGTGACTATATGTATGTAATTATTCGATCTTCAAAATTTTTATTAATAGAATAAATCATTTAATTGTCATTTATATTTAAAGAAGTAGTGTAATGTGTTGGATGGACCGATTGTTGTCGAATAACTCGTGACTTTATCACGTGCCTATTTTTTCCCTTCTACGGTTCATAATAATTGTGCCTTACTCGTAAGTAGTGTTGCATACAGTACTCGGTGGTAACTCGAATATATCATTCGTTGTAGATAATGTTGCATAAATTGTAGGGGTAAGATTCGATAGTTGGTTTGCAATTACTGGATATCCCCACGGACGAGGCGATATTGGATTGACGTTTATTCCGCGCCATTTTTCTTGATTTCCGATATAGGAGCGTGAGTCGTGTTTTGAGAGTCTTGGAGGCCAGGTGTCGGTAAAAGTTGTTGGGGTCGGTGTGTTATTAGCACGTGTGCAGAACCTCTATGGGATTTCTTTCATATCTGGCTGTATTTGGGCCATCTTAATTGGATTTTGAAGAAAAACCATTTGATTTTTAACTTGACCATTTTGTCTTGCCCTTGTTGTGAAAATTTCTTTGGATTTCTGGCGTCAAGTTAAAATAACCGTTATCGGGATTTATTTGAGGGAAGCCATTGTTGACTAACCGGTGCCGCCCCATAATCTAACCAGCCACAGGAGTAGCCCCGGAGTAGCTCAGAAGTAGGCCACAGGAGTACATGTGAATTAGCATACCCAAAGGTTATCAGTAATTTATTTTTTTTTAATATATAACGCCTTGTGTCTCATTCGACACCACGAGTAAGTTTTGCTTTAGTTCATAAATATAGTACTCTGTGAATTCGTATACCCAAAGGTTATAAGTGATTTATTTTCAAATATATAATGCAGTGACTCATTCTGACACCACTATTACGCTCTGTTTTAGTTTGTTAATATAGTACATTGTTGGAAACTATTTATTGCATTAGATAATACGCCAAAACTAAACTTGGATTAAAATAACTTTCTCAATAATTCTTTATGTCCAAGTAAAAATATATTTTCTTTCTACTTATTTGTAAATATCCTACGATCTTGATATTATATATATATATATATATATATATATATATATATATATATATATATATATATATATATATATATATATATATGTTTTACCTTTTGTTCTTTGCCTTTATGTAAGCGTTTGAATTAGCGTTATTAGTGAGTTGATTTATATGTTTTGCTTTTTTTTGTAACTTGGTAAAGTCTGTTACTATTACTTCTGTTTATCACACGAAACAAAAGAACTATAGCAGTAGGGCTATCAATATGGCTGGTCGACGAAATAATCTAAACATGATCAACAACGAGGTAAAGTATAAACTGAAAAAAAATCTTTTGAAAATCACGTGCCTATTTTTTCCCTTCTACGGTTCATTATAATTGTGTCTTACTCGTAAGTAGTGTTGCATACAGTACTCTGTTATAACTCGAATATATCATTCGTTGTAGATAATGTTGCATAACTTGTAGGGGTAAGATTCGATAGTTGGTTTGCAATTTCTGTGTGAATGGGACTGGATATCCACACGAACGAGGCACAGATTTGAGAAGATTGTGGATTGACGTTTATTCCGCGCCATTTTTCTTGATTTCCGGGATAGGAGCGGCAGTCGTGTTTTGAGAGTCTTGGAGGCCAGGTGTCGGTAAAAGTTGTTGGGGTCGGTGTGTTATTAGCACGTGTGCAGAACCTCTATGGGATTTCTTTCATATCTGGCTGTATTTGGGCCATCTTAATTGGATTTTGAAGAAAAACCATTTGATTTTTAACTTGACCATTTTGTCTTGCCCTTGTTGTAAAAATTTCTTTGGATTTCTGGCGTCAAGTTAAAATAACCGTTATCGGGATTTATTTGAGGGAAGCCATTGTTGACTAACCGGTGCCGCCCCATAATCTAACCAGCCACAGGAGTAGCCCCGGAGTAGCTCAGAAGTAGGCCACAGGAGTACATGTGAATTAGCATACCCAAAGGTTATCAGTGATTTATTTTTTTTTAATATATAACGCCTTGTGTCTCATTCGACACCACGAGTAAGTTTTGCTTTAGTTCATAAATATAGTACTTTGTGAATTCGTATACCCAAAGGTTATAAGTGATTTATTTTCAAATATATAATGCAGTGACTCATTCTGACACCACTATTACGCTCTGTTTTAGTTTGTTAATATAGTACATTGTTGGAAACTATTTATTGCATTAGATAATACGCCAAAACTAAACTTGGATTAAAATAACTTTCTCAATAATTCTTTATGTCCAAGTAAAAATATATTTTCTTTCTACTTATTTGTAAATATCCTACGATCTTGATATTTTAAAGGACAACCATTGTAAAAATGTTTTTAAACAAACTCGATTGTTTTGGCAGTGAAAATCTTTATGTAAACGGTTAAATAGTGAATTTTCTTTGCCTTTATGTAAATGTTTGAATTAGTGTTATTAATGAGTTAACTTATATATATATATATATACATATATATATATATATATATATATATATATATATGTTTTACCTTTTGTTCTTTGCCTTTATGTAAGCGTTTGAATTAGCGTTATTAGTGAGTTGATTTATATGTTTTGCTTTTTTTTGTAACTTGGTAAAGTCTGTTACTCTTACTTCTGTTTTGGTTATTTTATAAAGTTGTAAATTTTACATTTTTGGTTTGTTTTAGCAAGAAAATTTTACCATAGCTGTTAACTTTGACTATATTTGTTATGATGTTGCTACTGAACTGTGTACCTTAATTATCTATTGTGTGAGTAAAGTATCCAACATATTATTGCTATAATTTTATTTATTTGGTTCACCATAATCATAGTTGTTTATCTTGTAGCTCTGCTAGTGCCTATAAGATCTAGGGGTTTCCGGCTTATACCGTTTAAGTCGGTGGCGCAGCTTACTTTTATATTTTTTTCTTCTACCCTCTACGGCTGAGCTCGGGCATAATTTGCCAGTAGAGAAACCGCTAGCAGAGTACTCTTTAGAGAACGAAAAAGACGTGGCAACTTTATCAAATAACTTCTGTTATTTCGACAATATCTCGGACGTATTCTGCGTGGACGAGATTTTTACCTTTAATGATAGTCCGAGGTTGAAATTCAATGGTATGACTTATTGCTTGGAAACCTGCCTTAAAAATTATTGCGAATACTATTTAAGCTCTGATCTACTGTGGTTATAACCTATTTTGTTTACTATAGTAAACGCTAAAGCTTTTATACTGTTTTTAAATTATTAATTATGAGTAATTTTTGCATAACAAATTCACAGGATTGAAGATTAATTGTCATTTGGTTTGACACGCAAAAAAATTTATTTTAATAATAAAAAATATTTTTTAGTACAGGAAATTCTTCTTCTCCCAGGCCCTCGTCGGCCATTAACTTTGCCTTGGACTATGTTTTGGAGGATTCTGTACTTGCTATTTCTCATTGTATGGCCAAAATACTCTAATTTTCTACATTTCACAGTAAGCATGATTTCAGGTTTACATCTCATTCTTCGGAGTGCTTTTTCGTTGGTAATTATTTTTATCCAAGAGATTCTAAGAATTTTTTTAAAAATCCACATTTCAAAAGCTTGCAGCTTTTTTTCCATAACGTCTGACAGCGTCCAAGCTTTTACGCCAAATAGAAGAGTGGAGTATATATAACACATGACTATTTTTTTAAGAGCCAGATTCAGATCTCGACATGACGGTTTCATTTGTATAAACATATTTCTCGCTATTTCAATTCTATGTTTTATCTCCTGTGAGTGATCCCAGTTTTCGTTCAACGTGCAGCCGAAATAAATGAACTTGGACCTCCTTTCAACTGGCTTATTATTTATATACAAGTTACCTGGTTGGATTGGATTGTTAATAATCACCATATATTTGGTCTTATTAACATTTAAAATCAGCCCGTACTCCTCAATAGTTTGATTTTTTTAATTAATAACTCTATACTGTCCGATAATAAGACGGTGTCGTCAGCATAGCAGATATTATTGATGATTTCGCCAATAACTCTAATGCCTTGGTTTGTGTTTTCTAGATTTTTTTTTATAATAGTATTATAGCTTTCTTTAATTTTTATATTAGAATCGAATTGGCAAGAAGTCAGTGCTATCAGCGCCGCCTAATTGTCTGAAATGATGTAAATGCTTCTTTTTTTATAGGAGCAAAGGTTTATGTTATGTTAGACGTGTTACATTTTCTGATTTAGGTCTATCTTAGTAACAGACGTCTACCGTTAGGTGAGTGACTACTTTCTCCTTGATCGATTCGTCCCTTTCTGAAGGATATTCGGTTAACGTTTGATTAATGTTTTTATTTAAAATATCCTAAATATCTTCTTTTTTGGCATCTTCATTAGTTTTTTACTAGTGGAATTTTTTCATAGCTCTACGGATAATATATTTTTATGCAGACATCAATAGAAGACCTCTGGGTAGTCAAGCAGAATTAAAATGATTCTGCTCTACTTTATCAAACTGGATAGAAGAAACATTCAGAGCAAAAAACTCAGATTCTTTTACGCGTCTTGTCGATGGACCCTAAATGAGGAGCAAATTTTGGAGTTATTGTTATGGTTTACTTCCCAGATGATATTACCCCGACTAATATTTTAAAAACGTGATTTTCAAAAGATTTTTTTTCAGTTTATACTTTACCTCGTTGTTGATCATGTTTAGATTATTTCGTCGACCAGCCATATTGATAGCCCTACTGCTATAGTTCTTTTGTTTCGTGTGATAGATTGTTTGTTAAACTTTTCACGAATTACCTATTTGATGTTGGTGTTTTCGCTGTCAGCTGTGTAGCACTTTTATTAGATTTAGTGTAAATAAATAGCATGCGGATCAGACAAATTCCATTTAAATAACAATTGCCTGTTAAAACAGAAAAAGCGTTTAAAAAAGCTCGAAATTAATGAATAAATTTACATATTTATCGTTATATAAATAATGAAATATAGTATATAAATCATCAAATTTAGTATAGATTTGTTAATAGTTAGGAAATACTGATAATGGAAACATTAAAATACATCGAAAAACGGTTTTACGCTTTGTATTAGCAGATATTATTATTATAATTGCCATTAAATCTATGTTTTACTAAATAATGTGACAATAACAATGATGCATTCGATTCAATGACATTAATTGTACAAATTTTAATTAATAATTATACTTTTATCTTATTTTCTTTTTTCCATAATGAATTATACACTAACACTAAGGTATTGCTAAGTACACACAAATACCAAGGTTGTCTAAATGGATTTGTTTCGCTTTATTTAGAAATTTGTTAATCAAACATTCACTGCAAATTAGTAGATTTAACTCCCACTACCACGCTTGGATTTTTGAAATTCTGTATATGGTGCTAGCATCGCCGGCATATTACGGAGGTACCCATGTGGTGATACCGTTGCCAACTACGAATATCATGGGTAGACAGAGTCTAAAACACCGAGGTGCTTGCCCGTCTTCAGAAGCAACTAGAAGTCATGTTTACCATCAAGAAACGCAAGTTGGAATGTTTTGAATATTTTATGAGAGGAAAAAGTACCGTATCTTACAGAATATTATGCAAGGCAAAATCCAAGGAAGACGATGTCCAGGAAGAAGACGCACGTCCTAACTGAAAAACCTGAGAAAGTTGCCACGTCTTTTTTCGTTCTCTAACGAGTACTCTGCTAGCGGTTTCTCTACTGGCAAATTATGCCCGAGCTCAGCCGTAGAGGGTAGAAAAAAAAATATAAAAGTGAGCTGCGCCACCGACTTGACGGTATAAGCTGGAAACCCCTAGATCTTATAGGCGCTAGCAGGGCCACAAGATAAACAACTATGATTATGGTGAACCAAATAAATAAAATTATAGCAATAATATGTTGGATACTTTACTCACACAATAGATAATTAAGGTACACAGTTCAATAGCAACATCATAACAAATATGGTCAAAGTTAACAGCTATGGTAAAATTTTCTTGCTAAAACAAACCAAAAATGTAAAATTTACAACTTTATAAAATAACCAAAACAGAAGTAATAGTAACAGACTTTACCAAGTTACAAAAAAAAGCAAAACATATAAATCAACTCACTAATAACGCTAATTCAAACGCTTACATAAAGGCAAAGAACAAAAGGTAAAACATATATATATATATATATATATATATATATATATATATATATATATATATATATATATATATATATAATATCAAGATGAAGGATATTTACAAATAAGTAGAAAGAAAATATATTTTTACTTGGACATAAAGAATTATTGAGAAAGTTATTTTAATCCAAGTTTAGTTTTGGCGTATTATCTAATGCAATAAATAGTTTCCAACAATGTACTATATTAACAAACTAAAACAGAGCGTAATAGTGGTGTCAGAATGAGTCACTGCATTATATATTTGAAAATAAATCACTTATAACCTTTGGGTATACGAATTCACAGAGTACTATATTTATGAACTAAAGCAAAACTTACTCGTGGTGTCGAATGAGACACAAGGCGTTATATATTAAAAAAAAATAAATTACTGATAACCTTTGGGTATGCTAATTCACATGTACTCCTGTGGCCTACTTCTGAGCTACTCCGGGGCTACTCCTGTGGCTGGTTAGATTATGGGGCGGCACCGGTTAGTCAACAATGGCTTCCCTCAAATAAATCCCGATAACGGTTATTTTAACTTGACGCCAGAAATCCAAAGAAATTTTTACAACAAGGGCAAGACAAAATGGTCAAGTTAAAAATCAAATGGTTTTTCTTCAAAATCCAATTAAGATGGCCCAAATACAGCCAGATATGAAAGAAATCCCATAGAGGTTCTGCACACGTGCTAATAACACACCGACCCCAACAACTTTTACCGACACCTGGCCTCCAAGACTCTCAAAACACGACTGCCGCTCCTATCCCGGAAATCAAGAAAAATGGCGCGGAATAAACGTCAATCCACAATCTTCTCAAATCTGTGCCTCGTTCGTGTGGATATCCAGTCCCATTCACACAGAAATTGCAAACCAACTATCGAATCTTACCCCTACAAGTTATGCAACATTATCTACAACGAATGATATATTCGAGTTATAACAGAGTACTGTATGCAACACTACTTACGAGTAAGACACAATTATAATGAACCGTAGAAGGGAAAAAATAGGCACGTGACAAAGTGGTATGGTGTTAATTCTACAAGCCTGTTTCGTGCCGCTGCTAATAAAATAAAAATAATAACGATGATCGCCGACGTCCTAGAAGGACATGGCACGTGAAAATTGTTCATTTATTAAAGACCCACCTCCTTAATATTTCAGAAATGCGACACATTAGCAAGATACCCCATAAATTTTTTGAAAGGGTGTTAGGTATCAAGTCATACCTCATTTAAAAGGTTTGGTTAATCTCTATTCAATTATATGGTTTTGTCTTTGATATCAGCTTTCCATTGTTATTTATTCGTTTAAAATTGTTCATTTGAAAATGACCCACCCTTAATTATTTCATAAATACGACATATTGGAAAGAAATGCTGAAACACGTCAACTTTTAACTCGAGGGGCACACTTTTTAGCAATAATGTCATAAATGTCAGCAGAACTTTAACAGATCTGAGAAAACACCTAAAATCAATAGAACATGCGTACTTATACTTAAAAATACAACGCTGCTTCATTACAAACATAGAAAGAATGAATCTCCGGAATGTGACCAATCCCTGAACAGTCCTTAAATATGTCCTGCCCACCATAACTTATATAACCTGCGATCGTGACATACAAATGTCACAAACCGTCAGCCTTAAAAAGCAGACATTACATCTCCAGAAGATGCCATTCACTCGAGATGGCGAAACGTCGAGTATTAACTCAGACCCTCGATGACCTATAAACCCGAAAAACCATTCACCAATTAACGATGGCCGCGAAAGCCTTTAACAATATGTAATTAAATCTTTTTTAAGTGGCTTTCTACAAGCATAAAAAATATAGGTTGTTCTATTTAAGTTAAGTAAGGAAACTACAGATTAACGTTTTGACTTACAGAGTACAATAATTACCTATAAAACATAATTTACTTGGTAAACTTTGCTCACTTACAAAAAATAATGTCTATCATAAAATAAAGAAAATTGATTACATTTAAAAAGATAAATGGTACTAAAATCATGACGATTTTACCTTAAAGTGACCATAACTTTTAAAATCCTTGGTATACTCCAAGCAAACATCATAAAAGAAGACTCGTAAAAGCAGCGTTCAAATATAATAAATAAAAGTGAATGATGCTATTTAAGAAAAGATATGTTGGTTAGGTCTAAAGTTATGCCTACAAATAATTTTGAATTATGCATCTTGTGTTGCTTAACAATTTTGTTTTAAAATTACTTCGAATCTATTATAATAAAAAATACAAAAGTGCTCTAAAACTCTTGGAACATACATACATGCAAACATATTGTTATGTATTGAAAATAAAAAGATAAACAGTATTATTTGAACAAGAACTATATATTTGATTTCCAACTTACAAAATATAATTTGACACAGATGCTTTTTACATGACAGGATAGGGAGGTGTCTTTTAAGCTGCGTTCACAACAAATATAGTCACGCCTTTTCCCGTAAGGGTAGGCAGAGACCACTTCTTTCCACACAGTTCTTACACACGTCTTTTGCTTCTTCTACTTTCATACATACACAAAAACGAAAGCTACTCTATGGGGTAACTTAGTTGACCATTTTATTTGCGACACCGGTCGTGGCAGAGGTTATGAGAGTGGCTAGATATAGACGGTGTCATTCGCAGCTATCTGCGTGATTACTTCGGTTCCACCGATTGGCCTGCTGGTTCAGGAAAGGGTGGCCCCAAACAACAGACGAGTCGTGGATAAACGGGCAAAAATTGAGAAGAGACAGGCCACATTAACAGCAAAAATGGGATGAGAACTAGGATAAATGGCAGTGGACAAAAAGGCTGTTACCCATATGGGATACTATATCACCCAAGCCCTCAGCGGACAAGGCTTCTTCCGGACATATACCTGTTAGATTGAAAACTGCATATATTATACTGCCAAGTGGTGGATGACCCCCATCACACCATCTTTGTATGTCCGAGATGGCATGCTGAGAGGAGAAGAGCAGAAGTAGAATAAGATCAAGAAATAACCCCAAAAAATCTGGTCACTGAAATAGTCACGCATCAAAGATGGTGAAAGTTAGGTGCACATTTTTTAAATAATATGGAATCCAAAGAAAGGTAGGATACAAGGTCGCAGCAACGGTAGTACGATATACGGCCACCTGTCACACTAGACGGTACCGGATACGGGAGAGGGTATTGGGGTGGTTTTAGACAGTAAGAGTTCGGCACTACTGGCTCGTGATGGACACCAAGCGGTCTCTGCGGAACGTGACAAATTTCTGAACAGCCCTCAAATATGCCCCGCCCACCAAAAGGTATACAACCTGCGATCATGACATACGAATGTCACAAACCGTCAGCCTTAAAAAAGCAGACATATCTCCAGAAGATGACATCCACTAGAGATGGCAAAACGTTGGGTATAACTCAGACCTAAGATGGCCAAAATACCCGAAAACCATTCACCAATAAACGATGGCCGCGAAAGCCTTTCACAATATGTAAGTTGGTCATATGTTGGGAACTTATTGACGAATTTATTAAATGAATACTCAATATATTTACATTTTCTTTGTCATTCAACGTACTTTTTAGCATAGAAAAAAATACTGACCATAAAGTTAATGGCTTTACTTTTTTACTTTTATGTTCAAAGTATGCCAATAACACAGATTCGGCCACTTTCTGAATGCTCTTGGAACTGTACCATTCTTTGAATTGGCAACTTTTTACTGTCTTGATGATTTCTGGGAAATTAATTCTGAAACCTCAGCCTTTGGCTTTGGGCTATTACCAAGGAATTGTCAAGTAATTGTCGTAGTCGAATATGATGATCAATGGAAGTCGGTTAAATATTTTATTTTATAATATTTTCATAATAAAAAAGCTAAAATATACACTTACCTTTAGCCCAACCAGTAACGACGTTTCCGAGATATGCTACCCTGTACAGAGGATCTGTTTTCGAGATTGTAGCATTCCCATATTTCTTTAATCTAAGCCTATGCAACAAACACTTGAACGCTTTCTTGCCCCTATCTTTTTGTAACTCCTTTCTCGGCATCTCACTAATTTATGCTCTCTACATATCCAAACCATATAAGCATTTCTTTATCTATCTTTGTTACCACATCTTCTTTTACACCATTCCACCATTAATTTGTTTACCTGCCAACACCATTCGCACAATCATTCTTTTCGTCTCTCATAAACTTTAAACCTAAGTAAGTTTTTACCTGTTCTACTCGTTACCCTGCAATTAGCACCTTGCAGTTTGTTTTCTTTTAAAAACCATTACTTTCGTCTTGCTTACATTCAATGTTATCCCTCTGATTTTTAGAGCGTCATGCTTAATATTAACAATAGCCTGCAACTCCTCCTTAGATGATGCTAATATGACCTCATCATTGGCGTAAAGGAGAAATTTGATGATTAAATTATTCATTCTCTTTTAAATCTTTAAAACAACCGTTTATGGATAAGCTAAACAGCCATGATAAAGCCATACAACGCTGTCTAACACGTTGTCTAACTATAAAAACTTAATACATGGTCATAATTAAAACCCCATTAAACCATCCTAATACCAACATCAATATCAATTCAGTGTTGGTCGAAAGAGTAAAGCAATATCAATATCTCGGCACGTGGATCAACGATAGGCATGATCAGACTCAAGAAATTAAAGTCAGAATCGAAAAGGCTAGAAATATTTTCTTTAAAATGAAACAAATATTTACTAACCCACACTTAAACCTTCAACTACGTCTAAGAATGGTTAAATGTTATGTAATCTCAGTGCTTTTATGTGGACTAGAATCATGGACGATCAACAAAGCCACAATGAAAAAGCTCCAGGCATTTGAAATGTGGATCTTTCAGCGTGTACTTAAAATATCGTGGATAAAAAAGATTACCAATGAAGAGGTTCTACGCCGAGTAGAAAAAGAAAGAGAATTGGAGAACTTAATTAAAGCCAGAAAACTGGAATATCTCGGTCACATTATGCGTGGAAAGAGATACAGTATACTACGACTGATAATGGAGGGCAAGATTGCAGGAAAGAGATCGGTGGGAAGAAGACGTATATCCTGGCTGAAGAACCTAAGAGAGTGGTTTGGATATACATCCCTCCAGCTTTTCAGAGTCGCTGCGTCGAAAGTAAAAATAGCCATAATGATAGCCAACCTCCGTGTAGAGACGGCACCATAAGAAGAAGAAGTTGATAAAATTGTTAACTTGATACAAGTATTTACTGTTTCCATTCGTTTATTGTACATGTGATTTGAGTGTTTACCATTTTTTTTACTTTTTAAATTATAGGGAGACAATAGTGAAATAATGTGTTTAAGAGTCCAAAAGAGTATGGAACGTCAATTACATTAATTAATTAATTAATTACAATAACATTTGACATCTCACCTTAGTAATAAGAAATTTTAAAATTATATTAAAAAAAGATGGGTCAGGTATTATATGAAATGATTTTTCACAACAAACAATAATTTTTTTTACACTGGGAGTGACAGAAATCAACCTCAAAATTTAAAAAAACTAAATACTGAAATATTTTATTCGAATAATTATTTATTACTTGAATTTTTTATCAATGATCTGCACCTTGTTGAGACCTATTATCAACAGTAAATATATATTTATATAGTTTACGCATATAACAGTAAACTTTATACACAACATTGTAACTTAAGCACACAGCTGATGATTGACAGTACCGAGCTCTCGGAAAATTGGTTGACTACTAACTCTACCACCGCGCGTTCATTCGTCAAATCAAAAAGCGCGTGCTTCCGCGACTTCTTGTTACACACTTCCTGCTACATTACATTAAAAATTGAATAAAAGCGAGATGAAAGATGTTACACATCTGTTACACGCTTCCGTCCCATTTCACGAAATCACTTCCACAAATTGCAATATTGAATGAAACTTTCTGATGTAATTCGTTCCTTTAGATTATTTGCTTGAAAAAATAATATAAAATAAAAATTGAAATATACAGATTTCTTTTCTAATTACATTCGGAGTTAAAGAAAAAACGAGGTTCCTTACGGATCCCTCGACCGCACAATTTATTTTTATCTGCGCTTCGGTAGGAATTGACCCTATAGATAGAAATTTACCTGGTAAATAAAAGATACAAAATTACAATATTACTTTTAAAAAAAACAAAATTTATTTACACATTTTTTTCCTAAGAAAAAGCCTACAGATTAGATCCATTAAAATTTTTTCTAAAATCAGCATCATTCCAGTTAAGTGAACTCGATATTTCCCAATCTGTGTATTAATAACTACCAGCCAATTAACATAGCAAAGAGATTTATGTGGCAAAAAAAGCAATTATCTGAATTGTTTCATTTGATAAATCGAATCGAGTTAAAACAGTGAGTTAGGTACATTGTCCTGTCGATTTTTTGTATGCAGGATAACAAAAGGACGAATAATAATGTCACAAAAGGGTCAGTACGAACGACGACGAACGGTTCCATTTGAAGGTGGAAAACGGTGAACAATTTGTAATTGAGTATAAACGTTTTATTATTACATTCGGCCAATTTTCATTTAAATTCGTCGTTTGCGCAATAAAAAACCGCATCCATGATGTTTTTGAATGAAAAAGCATGTACATACAACTTCATGTCATGACTAGGCATGTCGATCCTGAAATCGATTAATCGAAAAATCGATTGCGCGCCGGCGCCGACCCACGAGGATACAATGGGCGTGTCAGGTGTATAAAATGCTCTGAGGTGTGGGCAGCTTCACCGCCGGAACCTCTAATGCCTGCTGACTTCCTTGCTCTTGGACGGCGTCGTTTTACTGCGTAGCTGTTGAATCCTTCGATAACTCAGTTAAACGCTGGCTCAATCTCTTATTTACTGCTATAGGCTAACGGGTTTACTGTCTTTTATCGCCGTGAATTGGTGTTTTCACAGTAAATGAAACAAAACACTTGTCATCGATAATATATTGTTAATTTTAATACATGGAGCTTACAGTTTAAAGCCTCCTGTATCTTCGGAATAATTTCACTGGTTGATAGCTTTTGTTTGATATATTTTATTTGATTATATTGATGTGCATTTTACCACGTGGTGTTTGAAAGCCGTGCTCTGAGCGGCGGACGTCTGTCTTCGTAGACGGTCGGAATCGAAAAAGGACGATAAGCCGGAAACCGTTTCGAATGTGGCTTTTCGTGTTAAATTCAGTCTTTTTGATTGGTCACTGTGACCGTATAGTCGCTTGCTAAGAATTGCGCGTGACGATTGGAATGTTCTCTGCTAATAACTGCACGTGTTCTTAAGATGATTTATAAATTGCACGGGACTCTTTATTTATATCCAAATACTAATTTCCACTTAATAAATGCGTGACTTTTAGTTGATTTTTGTCGGCGTCAGGGCCGTACTGCGTAGTTTTAAAAATCAAGGAATTTCTCAAAGTGAAATTGTACACTTGGAAGTACCGATTTCCAACATCGATTATTCAGAGTAAAATAATCGATTTTTCAGACAGATTTGGAACACCACATCGATTTAATGAATCTATTTATAAACCTCTCGAATCGGACCGATGTAAGAGATTCAAGAAACCAATTACTTGTATTTACGGTAAATTATCATCAGTAATATTTTGTGTACATAAGGCATGTCGCGATTAATCAAAAATCGATCTTTTAATGCTCGATTTAAACGAAAATTGATTCGAGTGTGTACAATTTAAATCGAGATCAATTTTTTTAAAGTGAATCAACATGCCTAGTCATGACATAACACATTAAGTTAATATTATATAGGTGTGTGTCTTATGCTGCGCTGGCGGTCATTATGAAAGAAATTTTTGTTTTCCGATAAAACCCGTCGAGTTAATAGTTAAGAGTTATTAACTACAAACTTAAAAATAATTTAAGGGTTATGATTTATATTTAAAAACTATCTAGTTTTTTTATAATATATTGTAATTTTAACCCATAATGGATGTCTGATGATTTTACTTTACCAAAAAAAAAACTTAATAAAAACATGTTTTTGCTACTGCTGGAGAATGACGCTTGACAAACAATTGTAGCGCTAGCGTTTGGCTTATCTCAAAGCACAATTTAAGGCGTGTGTGAATGGACAAGTCGGTAAAGGTCGACCGAGGCGAACGTATCTCGTTCAGATCAACATTGTTTTAAAGAAAGGGCAGGTCAAGAGTACCAACAACCAACGAGCATGTATGAGAGCACTGATGAAAGTAGAGGAAGCAAAAGACGTGTTTAAGAACCACAGCAAGTGGAAGGAATGGTATCTGCCTTCCCCTACGGGAAAAAGGCGTGGCTTTATGTATGTATGTATTATTTTAATGTGCAATCTATAAAGGTTCTTAAACTATTTGTCAAATATTATTGCATTTTTTTTCTTTATGGTTTGTTGAAAAGCCAATGCAAAATAATGGATGCAGTTGGTAAGTCATTTCATAAAACCTCACAATAATATAATAATATATTTTCAGAATAGTACTGTTACTCGCGACCAACATCTTAAGCTCATCGACTTCGACCTATCAGATCTTTTGTGCATAACCCTTCATCTATTCGAGGCCCGGAATGTACTTTGTACAAAGTTAATCAATTTCCTGGGAACTGAGTTCCTGACATCGAAGGGGTTTAGAAAGGACATTTCCAAAAACTTGAGCCTCTTGCAGAAAAGCGCTGGGCATTCACAAAGCAAATGTCCTGCAGTTTCAACGAAGTTCTCGCAGTAGCGGCAACTATCACTCTCTGTTTTGCCAATCTTTTTCAGGTGATACCTCAGTGTGCAGTGTCCAATGAGGAATCCCATCAGCTGTTCAAGTCTTTCTTGTCCAACTCGAGAAGCTGTTAAGCTTTCTTTGACGAAAGGCTTACTAGCCTTTTCGCTTGTCTTTGTCCTGCCACTTTATGCCAGTGAGATTTTATTTCATCTGTTTTCCAGCGTCGAACTTTATCTTTCAAATGGGCTTTAGAGAGTCCACAGATTTCACGATTATTTTTTTTTAAATTTTTTAGCAGCATATATATTTTAACAATTCTACGATACGCCAATGTATGTAAGCAAGCTGGGCGGTATAGTGACGTCGCAGCCAATGACAAGGTTGTTTTAGTACCTTCCCGACCAATCTCAAATTTTCGATAAAACAGTTTGGATACGGTTAGAAGCTTCTCGTCTTTTCTCGATTCAACGTTGAGTATATAAATTGGGCTTCATTCGCGAGAGTTGGTCAGTTTTTCTAAAGTTAATGTTTTTGTTCGCTAGTTGACATAAATTGTATTGTATTGTTACAAATAAATGTGCATATAAATTCGAACTCCGAGTGCGAATTTAAATAATACGTTACAATATGTATTTACCTACGTCGAAGAAACATGATGAGCATGACCATCATTTTCGATTTGTTCATCTTGGCATTTTTTATTCTAAGTGATGATGGTAACATCAAAGGTTATGATTTACTTTTTGGTTTCTAAATTATACTGGATTACAGCGATCACACTTTTAGTGACCCTGACAAAGGTTTTTTTGGAATCATCTTCGCACAAACCTTTTTTATGTATATTTCTGTAACTTTGATAATGTTTACCATGCCTGCTATTAATCTGATACTTAAACGTTGATTCTTTTTGACAATTTCTCTGATTTTTTTTTACACTTTCGTCATTTTTTGAAGATTAAAGGCGTCCCCACATTTATCATCTTCCACCAATGAATTGCGGACCTTTAAAAACTCTTGGTGCCACATACAAATTTCTGAATCGCGCATGCAATTTTCTCCGAACACCTCTACTATTATTTGTCGACATTTGCTGTTATTACTATACTTTATTATTAAATAATTTGACATGTCATAATTGACATCGTAATTGTCAGTGTGTTTTTAAAATAAAGCAACTTTGTAGCGGACATCTTCTTCTTTAGCCAATTATTGCCCACTGCAGGACATAGGCCTCTTCTAATCTCTTCCATGCGTTTCTGTCTTGAGCTGTTTGCTGCCAACAGGTGCCGCCCGCTGTTCTCTTCACATCATCTAGCCATCTTTTTGGAGGTCTACCTATGCTTCTTCTTGTTTCTCTGGGTCTCCACTAAATTAACTTTTTTGTCCATCTGCTGTCGTTCGGTCTAGCCACATGTCCAGCCCATTGCCACTTAAGGTGTGCGACACGCTCTATGATATCGATGACTTTGGTTCTTTGTCGAATGGTCTCATTACGTACTCAGTCCCTCAGACTTATCCCAAGCATTCTTCGTTCTATGCGTCGTACTAAGTCTTTTTACGCTTTTTTCAGTTAATGTGGCGGTTTCTAGACCGTAAGTTGAGACTGGCAGTATGCAAGTTTCATATACCTTCCGTTTCAAGCTTATGGGCATATTGGCATCTTTAAATATATATTGGAGCTTTCCAAAAGCCGACCATGTCAAAGCTACTCTTCTGCCAATCTCCGCCGTTTGATTTTCCTTTCCAAGCTTTACTGCATGTCCAAGGTATATGTACTGATCTACGTTTTCTATTATTTGGCCTTGAATTTACAAATGTTCTCCTGTTGGACTCATTATTTTAGTTTTTCTGACATTCATCTCGAGTCCCACTGTCGACGATATGTGCTTTAGATCTTCTAGCATTGTTTTAATTTCGTTTATGTCGCAACTAATAAGTACAATGTCATCAGCAAAGCGTAGGTGATTTAGATAAGAGCCGTCGATTTTAATTGCTTTCTTTTCCCACTGTATCTTCTTAAACATGTTCTCTAGGGCCAGCGTAAACAATTTTGGGGAAATTATGTCTCCTTGGCGTACACCTCGACCTACCGGGATTGTATTCGTCTTAGTATCCTGATCTATTTGGACGGAGAAGGTGGCATTTTCGTATATGTTTTTTATAAGCTGCGAGTATCTGGAATCTATTCTAGCATCATCCATTGATGAGAGAGAGGCCATACAGCCAATTTATTAACAGACGACGAACAAAACTTTTTCATTTTTGAATCCTTAAAATTCCGACAACTAATTTCTCTGAAGACTTTTTTAATCCCAAGTCTTGTCCTTCTCAAGAAAACACGTATACTACCCTAATATTTACGACCCTAAGTTCTCTTCCTTTTTAATAACGCACGTATACGAGCCTAACCTTTATGACCGGAAGCTCCTTTCCTTTTCATCTAATCACGTACACTCGCAGTACCGATGTAAATCATTAGGACTCTAAATTCCTTTCCACCAATTTTCGCATCCTCTACGAACCGTCATAAAACTAACGACCTGGGGACCAAGATAAAAAGGAAAGACATAGGTACACCGGGACAGTCTCTCAACGAACTCCGACACTGGCACGTATCGCCTCCCTTGCCAAGTTTTGCTTTCGTTTCGGTAAATAAACGTGATTAACAGTAATTCGAATTGTTCATCATTTTCCTAAACCTCGTCACACACAATTATCCCAAAACTTTTATAACTGTTAGAATTATCAGACCTCGTATCATTCATGATTACTTCTTTAGAAATAGGTTGCGCTTTTATAGCATTTCATCCAGTATTAACAAGAAGTTAAGCCCTTTTTTTAACATCTGATGAATGGATATTGATGAAATAAGCCTGCTTGATAACTTAAGTGTAGATACCATATCGTCGAGATGGTTGAAAGTTATAGAAAATCTTTTAACATTTACCCTACGGTTCAGACTTTTTTAATCTGCCATTGGTGTGAATTCCAAATAAACGTGCTGCGTGAAATAAAAAGGCAGATAAAAGTTTACGACAAGTAGGGTCGAGTAAAATTGCTATAATTTGACCGAACTATTTTATTAGAGTGCACTTTATTTTTGTGAGATTATGCATTACAAATGACCTTTAATAAAATTAGATTTTATCTGCATGGCAATGGGAAATGGTGGTCATAAACAACGTAACACACTAAGTATTTACGGAAAAACAAAAGACCCATTAAAATTGGCATAAATAACATCACAAAATATTTCTGTATCGTCCGATATATTATTCGATTTGGTTACCATTAAATATAAAACGGCAATTTCGTCCATTTTTTAGAGGACCCAACGCAGATATATCATTTCATATTTTAAATTTTAAATTTTCATTACAGATATATCTATGTCGTTGTGAATACAAAATTAACTTGTGAACGTTACTGATAAGGGTCGTCCTACAAACGTTGCGGTACGCTGTTTATTTTAGCTTTTCGCTCGCACTTAAATTTTTAACTGTTAAGACCTTATTGAAACTGTTCTTAAAGGAAATTATTTATTGTTTCAAGTAAAATTTTACATACATACATATAGTCACGCCTTTTTCCCGTAGGGGTAGGCAGAGACCACTTCCTTTCATTTGCTGTGGTTCTCACACACGTCTTTTGCTTCCTCTACTTTCATCAGTGCTCTCATACATGCTCGTCGGTTGTTGGTACTCTTGACCTGGCATTTCTTCAAAACAATGTTGATCTGATCGAGATATGATCGCCGAGGTCGACCTCTACCGACTTGTCCATTTACACTCGCCTTATAAATTTGTTTCGTCAATCTTCCTTCATCCATCATAAGCATTCCTTTATCTATCTTTGTAACCACATCTTCTTTTACATCACATCATTTTCTTATCTCACTATTCTTTACTTTATCCAACCAAAACACTCCGGCTATACTTCTCAGACTACTTATCTTCACAGCATTAATTCTATTTTCATGCTTCTTCTGCCAAACCCAACATTTACTACCATACATAAGTGTAGGAACCAACACACCTTTGTGCACAGATAGACGTGCCTTTTTTGACACTTTCTAGGTGTTCATAAAGCTATGCAATGCCCCATTCATTTGTTTTCCTGTCAACACCCTTCGCTCAATGTCACTGTCATATTTTTCATCTCTCGTAAACTTTGAACACAACTATACAAACTCATTTACTTGTTCCACTCTTTCTGTTTTAATAAGAACTTCATAGTTTGTCATGCTTTCTTCTCTTTTAAAAACCATTACTTTTGTTATACTTACATTTATTTTTATCCCGCAGAACGCGTGCTACTATTGACAATTAAAAAAAGAAAGAACCCATATCTTGGACACATAATGCGCCATGAAAAATACCAGAGGTCGCAATTAATAATCGGGGGTAGAGTAGAGGGTAGAAGAGGCGTTGGCCGGAAGAAGATGTCATGGTTGCGCAATATGAGACGGGTTTTCGCACTGTCGGTGAACTAATTCACACAGCTACAGACAGGGAGAACATGAGAAATTATATCGCGAACATTCAGTAATGGATATGCATCAGAAAGAAAGAAAAATCTCTAAAACTAAATAAAACCAAATTTTTTAACATATTAATAATTTTCAAAATACGACTTTTCAATTTACACCGTTTTCGAAATAGAAATACTGTCTCTATTAATAAGTAGGCGCACCCTGTATAAAGTTGCAACAAACTGTAGCCGCAAAGCCGAAACGTTTGATAAAGTATTTAGAAAAGGTCAATAAATAATTTGATAGTCTTATCGCAAGACATTCTCTGAAGTTGGTAAACGAAGCCCGTAGAATGAGCGAACCTGATTCTCTTCCAGCCGACTGACTATCCATCCCCAAGTTGACCCCTTTAATCCTTTAACCGACAATTATTAACTTTAAAGAGGTTACCTGCTTATCAACCCACCGCCGACGGGTTTTCCTTTTATTCTAAAACTTTGTCGAAAGTCAAGTGAAAACGTAACAACCGACCGCAGTACAACAGATTGTTATTGATTCGATTTTATACCACGAGCTGAAAGAATCGAAATTTTATTTTGAGCTATCTACGAGGTTGGTTAACTTTTAGCTACCAGAGTTGTCTTTTGGGTTTTTTTTACTGATAATAGTCGCAAAAAGGGTCCGCACTGCGACTATTAGAAGGGGGAGGGATTATAGAAAGGAAATAATTGTGGACCAGCTTTTTAAAAATTTGCAGGTCATAGTTCTCTGAAAAAACTGGTTTTGGTAGCTTGTTTCATTTTATAGCAGCCCTGTTAAAAAGGATTCTTGATGGAGATGGGTCCTTGTAGTGTCAAACTTGAGATTAAATGGGTGAGACTGATCAGCGTGCCGAGTTCTTTGGCCGAATGTGGGCAGTCGGTAGAGGTCGACCTCGGCGAACGTATCTCGATTAGATCGATATTGTTTTAAAGAAAGGCCAGATCAAGAGTACCAACAACCTACGAGCATATATGAGAGCACTAATGAAAGTAAAGGAAGCAAAAGATGTGTATAAGAACCGTAGTGGAAGTGGAAAGAAGGAAAAAGGCTACTTATACGTATGTAAAGAATAAAAATAAAATGAAGTATCTAGAAAAAATGAAAAAAAAAACAAAATTATCCCATATGACGAAATGTCTTGTCCAATATTTAAGCTTTTAATGGTATCTAACCGCTTAAACATTCTTGCCTACTTTATGGTACAAATTTGAAATAATTGTATTACAGTATAAAACTACGAAACTTTTTTAATATTTCTATTAATTTAAATTTTCCAATTATATAAGCTACAGCTCGATAGCGAATATGATAAAGGTAACTGTAGTTTCTTCTTCTTCTAGGTGCCATGACCGTTTAACGATCGTTAGCGATCATTCTGGCTATCCTGTTTGCAATCATTATTTTGTTGGTAGCCGCTCGGAAAGGTTGTATAGTGGTGAGACCAAACAACTGTCTAAGATTTTTGAGCCAGGAAGTTCTTCGTCTGCCGGGGCGTCTCTTACTATTAATCTTACCCTGTATTATAAGATGTAGAATGTCATACTTTTCTGGGTGTCTCATGATATGTCCGAAATATTCAAGTTTTCGTTGTTTTACAATATTAACCACTTCTGTATCTTTATGCATTCTTCTTTATGATCTTTTTCACCTAACTTACTCTTAGCATCCTCCTGTACAACCACATCTCGAAAGCTTGTAGACGTTTGAGCGTGGCTTCTGTTAGTGTCCAGCTCTCGACTCCGTACAAAAGAACTGGAAAGACATATGCTCTAATCATACTCATTCGCAGGGCAATCGATAGATCGTGACTGGTAACAAGTTTTTTGATGCGAATAAATGTTGCCCGGGCACACTCAATACGTATTTTAATTTCAACTGATGGATCCCAGTCCTCGTTTATCCTGCAACCAAGGTAGCTCGCACTTGAGACTCTGTCCGTTGACGTAGACACTAGCAACTTGATTATGAATTCCTTTGCTTATTAGCATGTATTTGGTTTTTGCCGAGTTTATTTTCAAACCAAATACTTCGCAAGCTTCAGTTACCCTATTAATAAGTTTCTGTAGGTCATCGATGGACTGCGCGAGTATTACAGTGTCATCCGCGTATCTTATGTTGCTCAGAATTTGATCATTTATCACAACTCCCAAATCGATGTCTCCTAATAACCCAAACCCAAATAACTCTTTAGAGTACAAATTAAAAAGGAGTGGAGACAATATACATCCCTGTCTCACACCTTTCTTCACTTCAACATCTTCCATCAGGTGACCGTTAAATAAACTGTAGTTTAATTTATACAAATGATATTTATCGAAACTGTCTTTAACTCGTAGCGTGTGGTGTGTTGAAAAACAAAACTGAAAATTGGTATTAAGGGAGTGAATTCTCGTAGTCACTTTTAGGTTAGAGCTTTACAGCCTGGAAAACTGGATGATATTAATAATTCAAACTGCTGGGGAAAGAATATTTCACGGTGATTTCAAGAAAACCGTTTATGATCTTTGTTATTCATTTACATCTACGAACGGAAACACCGAAACGTTTTCCGGTATTTTCTTTTAATAGTACTCATTATAAAATTTGCGTTAAATATTAAGGATGCAATTTACAATCACAATAATAAACGCACCTTTAATTTTAGTTAATAAATTTTTAAAAATTGAAAGTATGTTATTTTATTTTAATTTATTTATTTGAAATAACACACGTAATTTTTAACGAGGGCTGTCTAAAACTATTTTAACATTACCGGTAAAGAGCTTCACAGTTATTTTTTTTTAGAGGTGGAGAAAATCCTTTATAGAGAGGTTATAAGTCTAAAAGCTCAAGGTCTACTGTGAGACTCCGCTGATGGTGTCAGGTCTACTCACTAAAAACTCCACCCCAATTTAGGTACGACTGGTTACTGCCTCCGGTGACACTAACGCTTGTTGGCCCATTGCATCTTTAGAGCTTTACAGTTAGATAACAGCATAAAATTCTTGTGCTGTGGTTTATAAAACAGAAACACTTTCTGTCTTAGATGATAAAGCACGTTACCATTTGATAAAAGAAGAGGTTCGAACAGATGAAATGAAATCTCACTGGCATAAAGTGCCAGGACAAAGGCAAGCGAAAAGGCTAGTAAGTCTTTCGCCAAGGAAAGCTAAACAGGTTCTCGAGTTGGACAAGAAAGACTTGAAACTGGTCACGGGAATCCTCACTGGACACTACCCTCTAAGGTACCACCTGAAAAAGATGAGCAAAACAGAGAGTGATAGTTGCCGCTACTGCGAGAACTTCGCTGAAACTGCAGAACATTTGCTTTGCGAATAACTATCGCTTTTCTGCAAGAGGCTCAAGTTTCTGGAAGGGGCCTTCCTAAAGCCCTTCGATGTCAGAAACTTAGCCCCACAGGAAACTGATAAACTTTACTCAAAGTCTCGGAATCCCGGACCGTGAATAGATTAGGGGTTATGCACAAAAGATCTGATAGGTCGAAGTGCTTGAGGGGCAGCATGGCCTTCACGACCCACCCTACAATCTACAATCTCTACCATTTGATACCTGCTTTTTATACAACTAATTCTGAAGTAAAGTCCTGAGACTGAGCCCTAACCTAAGAACATATTCAATTACATCTAGACTCGCGGTAGCGTGTCAAGCCAAGTTTAAGCTAACAGAATGGCAAGCAGTACCGTGTGTAATATTACCAGAACCATTCGTAGCCACTTTTGACCCCCTCATAACTCTAAAACATGTAATATTCGGCTCATATATTGAGACTTGCGAGATACATATGTGCTTTAAATTTTATAAACACACCTTAAACAGTTATTTAGATATTAACGTCTAAAAATCGTCATTTTAATCACTGACTGACCTATAGACCAAAACTCTAACCCAGTTCCAGATGACCTAGAAAGTTTAAATTTGGCATCCAGATAGGTAGTTGGGTAAATACGAATGAATAAATTAGCAACTAGTAAATGTTTATCATTTTATTATAATTTTTTAATAAATTGATTCTATTAGGAACACTTACTTTTAGTACCCGTAATGTAAGAATCAGCAATCAAAATTATATGGATTTTAAGTTTTTTACGTGAATATATAACGAAATACCACCCTTTTTTTTAACTAAAAATATCAGTTTTAGTACTTATAACTACTTATGACTAAGAAAAGGCCTATAACAGAGTGGTGAGGAGTGAATTGTAGTCTAAATTGTCTATGTATGGGGTGAGTGGTAGTTTAATACGAGCACTGAAATCACTTTACGAGGATTCCACTGCTTGTGTCAGGATAAACGGAGCTTGCACGGACTGGTTTAACATCGAAAAAGGTGTGAGACAGGGATGTGTTGCTTCGCCATGGCTGTTTAACTTATACATAGACAATTGTTTAAAAGATCTAAAAGAAAGTGCGTATGGATTAAAAATGAATGATTTGATCGTCAAATGCCTTCTGATCAAGTCATATTACCGTTATCTGAAGAGGAGTTTCAGGCGATGGTTAATGTTATGCATGATTCCCTGAAAATCAAAGGGATGAAAATAAATGTGAGCAAAACGAAAGTAATGGTTTTTGAAAGAGAAGAAAGCATGACAAACTGTGGAGTTTCGATTGAGGGAGAAAGAGTGGAACAAGTTAATGAATTTGTGTACTTCTGTTCAAAATTTACTAGAGATGGAAAGTATGACAGTGACATTGAGCGAAGGGTGTTGGCAGGAAAACAGATTAATGAGGCACTGCATAGCTTTATGAATAGCCAGAAAGTGTCAAAAAAGGCACGTCTGGCGGTGCATAGAAGTGTGTTGGTTCCTACACTTATGTATGGTAGTGAATGTTGGGTTTGACAGAAGAAGCATAAAAATAGGATTAATGCTGCGGAGATGAGTAGTCTAAGAAGTATAGCCGGAGTGACTCGGTTGGATAAAGTTAAGAATAGTGAGATAAGAAAACGCTGTGGTGTAAAAGAAGATGTGGTTACAAAGATAGATAAAGGAATGCTTAGATGGTTTGGACACGTAGAAAGGATGGATGAAGGAAGATTGACGAAACAAATTTATAAGGCGAGTTTGAATGAACAAGTCGGTAGAGGTCGACCTAGGAGAACATCTCGATCAGATCAACATTGTTTTGAAGAAAGGCCAGGTCAAAAGTACAAACAACCGAAAAGCATGTATTAGAGCACTGATGAAAGTAGAGCAAGCAAAAGATGTGTGTAAGAACCGTAGCAAGTGGAAGGAAGTGGTCTCTGCCTACCCCCATGGGAAAAACGCGTGACTTTATGTATGTATGTATGACTAAGAGTATAGTCGAGCTTTCGTATTTATTCCGTTATTAACTGGGATTTAGTCTTAATTATACAAGAAAATATAGAAAATAACACAAAAAAGATAATTATACTCCGTAAACGTAAGAAAATACAGTAGGATAACTATTTGGTATTAATTTTATTATGAACTAATATTTTCTGTACAAAAAGTAATAATATCTCATCAAAACATAAATTTGGTATGAGAGTCAAGTTTAATATTATTACATATGCCTTGGTTGTTAACTTCAACGACATAAGAAGTGAGATCTAAATGGGTGCCAAGTTCAATGGTTACTCCTGAAATTTATTTATAACAACATAAAATATTTTATAACAACTTAAAATATAATTTCTTGTAATAACTTGGGATAATATTTTGAAACCTAAGGTCTAACTTACTTAATTATTATTAAGTAACTACTAAAACAGTCAAGAATTAAAGTTGGACAAAACCTAACAACAGGGTTTAGTATCACAAAAGGACTGAAACAAGGGTGTTGCTTGTCACCAACATTATTTAAAATATATTTGGAACGGGCACTAGCGAATTGGAAACGGAAATGCCAAAACATGGGCATACCTTTAGATGAGGACACAACATTATACACACTCTCATTCGCAGACGATCAAATTATAGTCGGCCAAGACATAGACGACACAGAGTATATGACACGAAAACTTATAGAAGAATATAAAATTTGGGGACTAGAGGTTAATGTAGAAAAAACGGAATATATGTATATTGGGGGAGTGCAACAGGACTTACAATTATCAAATGGACAAAAAATCAAACACACATCAGTTTACAATTACTTAGGAATGAGAATATCAAAGGATGGGACACTCGAAGAAGCAATATTGGACAGAAATATGAAAGGAAGAAGAGCAATATCAATGTTAAACGGAGTACTGTGGGATAGAACAATAAGCAACAACAACAAAAAAAGAATTTACGACACGATAGTGAAGAGCATAATAATGTACGGTTGCGAAGTATGGCCTTTGAAAGAAAAGATCGAAAGAAAAATTAGAGCCACAGAAATGGATTACTGGAGACGAGCAGCGGGGAAATCAAGACTAGAAAGAGTTACAAATGAGATGATAAAACAAATAATGGGAGTACAGCACGACATCACAGACGAAATAAGAACTAAACAGTTGATATGGTACGGGCATGTTCAAAGAATGCCACCAGACAGAATCCCAAAGAAAATATTACAGTGGAACCCCAGAGGAAGAAGAAGAAGAGGAAGACCACGAAAGAGCTGGAGAGAAGGCATACAAAAAGAGATGGAAGAGAGAGATCTGAGAGAGGACATGTGGACGAATAGAGAGGAATGGAGATTAGGAATCGCAAGACGCCGACGCACGTTTTAACGCGATATATACATATATATATATATATATAAATATATATATATATATATATATATAAATATATATATATATATAAATATATATATATATATATATAAAACAGTCATGGAAGAGCCCTATGTTCGATGGCTAGTTTCTACCAGCAAGCCAAATTTTCAGAAGAATAAAATAAGAATTTACAGCTATAGAACTTGCGAAAGTTAAAATACAATTCGTTTATTCGAACTAGCCAAGTCATACATTAGGTTCCAATATATTATTAGAAAATAGTTATTAGAAAAAATGATATTTTCAGTTATCAAATATTTTATGTTGCTATAAATAAATTTCAGGACTGACCATTGAACTTGGCACCCATTTAGATCTCACTTCTTTTGTCGTTAAAGTCAACAACCAAGGCATACATTATATTATTGAACTTGGCTCTCATTTCACATTTATGTTTTTAGTTACGTAGACTTGGGCACAAAAAAATTAATGATGAGTGGAATTGAGATCGGAACTCGCATTGAAAAGGCAATAAAATACGTTTACTTCGTTGTTACGTGTTTTTAATACTATTTTATGGAGTCGAATCGTAGACGCTTACGGAGGATTCCTCCAAGAAACTTGTGGCTGTACCGGAGATTTCAAAAAATACCTTGGACAGACCGGATTACCAATGCAGAAGTGCTGAGAAGGCACAAAAGTTACAATATCTAGGACATTTAATGCGTAATGAGAGCCGATACAAACTTTTGAAAAATATTCTACAAGGCAAAGTGTATGGAACTAGAAGACCAGGCAGACGACGAATATCGTGGCTGAAAAACTTAAGAGCTTGGTTCAACCAGACAACAACTCGGCTATTCCGAGCTGCAGTCAATAAAGTGCGAATAGCCAATATGATAGCCAACATCCGAAACGAATAGGCACTACAATCAACGCCGCTTCAACAAGACAATTGCTGAATCAAAAGAAATCTTTTGGTAAGTGCATGTTCAACTTACGTTCCTTTTTCTTTTTTCAAAATTTGTATGAAATATCACTATACGCTACATTTTGGTCCTTCGAGCCACAATACCATCGTTAGAGGATTTATCCTTACGTATTGTGATGTCAGTTTTAATAATAATGATTGAGATTTACCCTTGAGCAAAACGTGGGAAAACTTTATTCATAATAGAATAAATGAGGTAATTTGGACTGATAAATCAAAAATCCAGTTATAAAGCTAGGAACATAGAAGTAAATTACATTTTAAGCGTAGTAACTTGAGATTTGAAAAATGAGAGTCCATTTTGGAAATGGTAAATTGAATTTTTTTTTATTAAGAAAAAAACCTTTTTTTCGTTCGTCTGTCCTAAATATTTTTAGGAGATTTAGTAATAAATGAACTTTCAGCTATTTACCAAACAAATTTCAGGAAAGTTGACGCTTTAATGTACCTTTTAGATCGTTTAAACTTTCCAGTTCGATAACAATATCAAAAACAGATATGCATGTAAAATTTTAAATTAAAAATATATTGCCTTTGAGCAGTAGGTATATAGGTAAATCTAAGCGAGAGAGAGGAATAAAGAAAAAAATTTTAATTTCATGTATCGTCGATTTATACAAGGTAGCGCAAGTCGAATTTCAACCATTCAAAACTTTGCTAAATTAACTTGCCAGTGGCGTCCGATCTATTTTATGCTGTTCCCCACCTAAACCCTGTCTCCAATTCAAGGAAAATATAATTCTATTTATCCAAAGATTGAAGTAAATTTATGGTTTAAAGAAAAATTACGATGAAATTAGGGAATCTTAGTTAATAAATTTGAGTACAAAATAATTGTAATCAAAAAAATTTCGCTATATTATTTTGTGTTATAATCAGCAGATTTTCTTATTTTATAACTTCCTCCTTTAACAATTAAATAACTGGTAATATTTTTTTAATACCCCCACAATAGTAACAAAATATTTCAGTCCAATTGCTTTTCGTTTTAATATTAACGAATGGGTTGATAGTTAGCGGAATTAACCGATTGCTATAATTAATAAATACCATCTTTTTTTAATCCAAATTAAAAAAATTTACTGGAGTTGATTGTGCAAAATACGAAGTTTAAAAAAGAAATTCCCTAGCCAAATCCGAGTTGAATACTTTTGATGTGAAATGAGTTCATTATTTTCATTATACACTGGAGACTAAAAAATATAAAAATAAAAACTACGGACAGCGATAACTGAGGAAGTCAAAAAAATATCTGGATCAGCAGTTGGCAATATTTTTAATGTTATACCGGAAAAAATAGATTTTGAATTGCGGAAATGCTTTTTCTATTATTTTTTTTTCACAAATATTTTTAAATTATAATTTAAAAGCGAAAAGTACAAATCTCGTGTTATACAACAATACGAAGGCAGTATAATAAGTTTGCATTTGTTGAAGGATATAAAATTCCACTATTAATAAACTACTTTGAAAAATTATTAGACTTACAAAGTCTTATTTTAAAATTATCACCAATGTTCCTTGGTACGTATCCAACCAGATGCTCCATGAATATCGTAAAGTGTCATATGTCAAATATGTAATCACAGAGAATAGTAGAAAGCACCCAATATACTCCTGTATCCACTACTAGAACAACGAAATCACAGAAGACAGACAAAAGAAATTGGCCAGCTAATCTGACAAATGGTTAAGGGAGACTTGTGATTGGAGAAGTCTTCTATTCGTCAACAAAGGACTAAACAATAATTAGTTCTTAGCAAACCATTGTCGGAGGTTGTTTTGCCACGAGAATCGACGGCGTCCCGCTCCCATCCTGCCAAATATTTTGCCTTGCATGGCGAATTAAAGAATTCGATATTTTTCTTCATTGCTCATTACATCACCGAGGTACTCAAGCTTACGCCGCTTCACTATGTTAAGAACTTCTGTCTCTTTTCTCAAGCGCCGCAGGACTTCGACGTTGGTGACATCTTTCACCCAAGATATCTTTAATATTCCCCTGTAAATCCATATCTCCAAGGCTTCGATCTTTTTTTCAGTAGCCTGTGTCAGGGTCCAGGCCTCGACTCCGTATAGCAGCACCGGGAAAACGTAGCATCTCACTATCCACATCTTGGTGTCTAAAATCAGGTCACCGCAGCACAGTAAGGGTCCCATCCTGGTAAATGTAGACCGTGCAATTTTGATTTGGGACCTGATCTCCACAGCGTGGTCCCATTGCGAGTTGAGGATTGTTACGAGGTACACGAATCTGTCGACTCTTTCGATCTCCTTACTTCCTGCCAGTAGCGCCACTGGGTCTGAATTGTTGCGGATGATCGTCATGAATTTGGTTTTCCTGATGTTAAGGTAATAATAATAGTAAGTAGGGATAATGTACAGTATGAAAATTTAAATATAATAGTGGACAACAACAATTTAGAGAGAGTATCAAGATACAAGTACTTAGGAAGCTGGCCTCATGAAGACTGTGATCCAGACAAGGAAATAAAATGCAGATTAGAAATGACTCGTAATGCATTTTATAAATTTAGGAAAGTGCTTACATCTCGAGATATGAGTGTAGATCTAGGTGTCCTTGTACTTACATTAAACAGTACTTCTTGTGTACTTCCCTTCAACTAGATTAAAATTGATTTGGCTTTCTGACGTTTAGGTGAGTGACTACTTCCTCCATGTTCCATACGTTCAGTTCCAGTATAATTACTAAGAATGGCTTTCAGATTCAGAAGTTTTCTTTTCATCTATTTGCATCTGTAAGATGAAATTTTTGGTTATAAGTTTAAATATTTTAGTATGATCTCCTGAAAACCTAAAGTATCCCTTAAGTAATCCCTAGCTTAGCGTCAAAAAGTTGTTCAACTCATATTGAAACAAACGTTCTCACGTTCAACTTTTGTTAATCGACTAAAATCGTTTAAGCAAGCTGGACTCGTGAGACGGTACCTATTTAGGACGTTTGTTAAAATATTGATGAAGGAACTTTTTATGAATGAGGGAGAGTCGAAGCGTTTCAATTTAAAAGCAGTATTTATAGAAGCTCTCGATTCGGTCCTCAACGGTCGCTTCATTTCGAAAACTTCAACTCTCTTTCGCGAACTTTTTTAATAACTTGTAGTTTGCCTGTTTAAAAGGAAATTGTATTTTCCTAGAAAATGACGGGAGGCTCAAACAGAAATTTCAAATTTTTAAATTGATTTTGGAGGCATTTTATGGGTGTCGATTTTTTTCTAAATTGGAATCATTCTTCCTTCCGTTACCAAATGGTTACTTTATCTAATAGCCGTACATTGATTGAGTTGGGGGAGAAGCCCTAATTAACTTTACGACTTTAGCTTCATAAAGACCTTTCCAAACTGTTTCAGTTGAAAATACGTCACGCCAACGATAACACTGGTCACTAAAAATTCAATTTTTGTGTATAACATGGAACATTTTATACATACATACATATAGTCACGCCTTTTTTCCGTAGGGGTAGGCAAAGACCACTTCCTTCCAGTTGCTACGGTTCTTACACACATCTTTTGCTTCCTCTACTTTCATCAGGGCTCTCATGCATGCTCGTCGGTTATTGGTACTCTTGACCTGGCCTTTCTTCAAAAAAATGTTGATCTGATCGAGATATGTTCGCCGAGGTCGACCTCTACCGACTTGTCCACACGCCTTATAAATTTGTTTCGTCAATCTTTCTTCATTCATTCTTTCTACGTGTCCAAACCATCTAAGCATTCCTTTATCTATCTTTGCAACCACATCTTCTTTTACAACACAGCGCTCTCTTATCTCACTATTTTTTACTTTATCCAACCGAGTCACTCCGGCTATACTTCTCAAACTACTCATCTCCGCAGCATTAATCCTATTTTCATGCTTCTTCTGCCAAACCCAACATTCACTACCATACATAAGTGTAGGAACCAAACTCACCTCTATGCACAGCCAGACGTGCCTTTTTTTACACTTTCTGGCTGTTCATAAAGTTATGCAGTGCCCCATTCATCTGTTTTCCTGCCAACACCCTTCGCCTAATGTCACTGTCATACTTTCCATCTCTCATAAACTTTGAACCCAAGTACACAAATTCATTTACTTGTTTCACTCTTTCTCCCCCAATCTAAACTTCACAGTTTGTCATGCTTTCTTCTCTTTCAAAAACCATTACTTTCGTTTTGCTTGCATTTATTTTCATTTCTTTGATTTTTAGGGCATCATGCATAACATTAACCACCACCTGCAACTCCTCTTCGGGTGACTCTAATATGACTTGATCATCGGCGTAAAGAAGGCATTTGACAATCAAATCATTCATTTTCAATCCATACGCACTTTTTTTCGAATCTTTTAAACAATCGTCTATGTATAAGTCAAACAGCCATGGCGAAGCCACACATCCCTGTCTCACACCTTTTTCGATGTTAAACCAGTCCGTGCAAGCTCCGTTTATTCTGACAAAGGCAAAGGAATCCTCAGAAAGTGATTTCAGTGCTCGAATTAAACTACCGCTCACCCCTTACATAGACAATGTCGACCACAATTCACTCCTCAGCACTTTGTCATATGCCTTTTCCAAGTCTATAAAACGAATTATATTAGTGACAATGTATAATAAAGTTATAGAAGTTTGGGATATTTTTGTGTGATGAGTGTTAGGGAAATGATGAAAAATTCGAATTACTGTTAATACATGAATTTATTGAAACAAAAGAAAAACTTGGCAAGAGACTCGATGCGCGCCCGTGTCGAAGTTTAAATGTTTAATTACATTGTGAAATGAGTTATGTACCGAACTTTAAAAGATGCGCTCTTTTAGACCATCCTACCCTACTATCAGCTAACAGGTTAAAATAACTAATCCGAAAGAAAAGTCTCCACCAAAAGCAAAATCCATTCCAATATTTATGAATAAAACGCGAAGAAATGTGATACCCGAAGGGCAAAAAAAAATCACTGTCATTATCTGTTCGATTTTCTTTTCTTGCAACGTCAATATCCATCAAAGCGTGCCAGCAGTCACTCTTGATTGCTTTTGGATGGTCAAAAGGGATGATTTCTATGCCGACGAGCAGCAGCTACACAATCCACAGATAACATAGACGTGGAAATAAAAACTATATTTATCTCACGAACTAATTTATTTGTGAAAATCAAGAAAATTCAATAATTTTTCTGAACATTTAGACTCGAAGGATTAATGATTTTTTTTATGCTTTTTGTTGTCAGTGGTTTTTATTTAATTTTTGGTACATTTTTATTACTTCTTTTATAACTTTTAGATTTTCCGTTTGTATTTTTATTTTAAAATATATGAATTCATTAACAAAAAATAGTTTTTAAAGCCATTTACAATAGTGGATCACATAATAATATAAAAAATTATCAAGAAATTTGCAATCTGCATTGCCCCATTTGTTAGCCTAATAACAAAGAAACTTTCCTAAAAGTCATGACCTTACCATTGACATAAGACTCTACAATACTACGTCTTTTCAATTCTCCTTTATGGTGTAGATTCCTGGACACTCAATGAAACCACAGCCAAAAAACTCAACGCTTTCGAGATGTGGCTTGTACAGGAGAATCCTGAAATCCTTGGACGGCAAGAGTGACAAACGTGGAAGTTTTGATACTAATGAAAAAATACCTACAACTTATGAACACAATCACCAAGGTCACATCATCACAGATACGCTCTGCTGGAGACAATCTCACAGGGAAAATTTTTTGGAAAAAGAGGACCAGGAAGACCAAGAATATCATGGCTCAAGATTCTCAGGACCTAGTTTTGATTGGCACTGGAAGGGGAGTTATTAGACCAAACAGGAAAAGCATATCCCTGCGGAAACACGCCTCGGTCTTCCAGGCCAAGGTCTATGCCATATTCAGGTGTGCCACGCACCTGACAGAAAACAGAGTGACCAATAGTGAGATTGATATTCTCACTGACAGTCGCACGGCCATTGGGGCCTTCGTGAGTTGCACCACAACATCATCGGTGGTGTGGGACTGCATGCAGGCCCTCACTAAGTTAGCGACCTCAAATAAGGTTACTCTTACATGGGTTACCAGGCATACAGGGATAAATGGCATCGAGGTAGCCGATGAACTGGCAAGAAATGGGACCCTGGTGGAACCAAGAAACCAGTTGGAATGCCCATTGCCGAAGCAAAATATTTATTGAAATTAATCCTTAAACAAGAACATATTGCTCAGTAGAATGCAAATACTGGCTGCAGAGCATAAAAACAGCTGATGAAAAAATCTGTCCGGAAGAGGGCTGACGCACTCTGGACGATGGACAGGAGTAAACTAAGCAGCACGCTTGGCCTGCTCACAGGACACATCGCACTAAGGGCGCACCTCTTCAAACTTAAGCTGGCGGCTGAGAAACACTGCCTACTATGCGGCGAAGAGGAAGAGAGTAGAATACACATTTTGTGTTGCTGCCTGATGCTAGCGGTGTACAAATACCAACCTTGGGCCGCTTGATAATGGATCCAAGTGATTTAAATGAGAGGGAGTCATCAGAATTATTGCGGTTTTCCAAAACCAGTGGACTGGAATTATGATGACCTGAAGACACAGCGGTAGTTCACAAAGGATCAAAGATCCAGGTGACTATACCAATGGCCCAACTACAAAAATCAAAATTGTACCTAATGGCAATACTTCGGATTATTCTATTAAAGAAACTGCAAAAATAAAATTCTAAACCATGTTTTTTCATCGCCAAATTAAGTTCCTTCATTAAAACAATAACAATATAAATATGGACTTAGCAACAATTCTCGAATGGGGATCCAATAACTTGGTAGAATTCAATGCAAACAAAACACAAGCATGTCTTTTCTCTAAAAAAGCCGATCTCACTGTGCCTAACATAACTTTGTCAGGAGTAACCATACCACTGAAGTCATCCATATCGATGCTTGGTATTACTATCAGCAATAACCTTTCCTGAGAAAATCACGTGAGGTCCATTGCCAAAAGTGCATCCCAAAAACTTGGTTTTTTGTTTCGTGCCAAGAGCTATTTCACCTCCAGTCAGCTGCTTATGATCTATAATGCACAGATCCGACCTGTACTGGAATACTGTTCCCATATTTGGAGTGCGGCACCTAAACATATCCTGAAGCTATTGGATTCTGTCCAAAAAAGGGCAATTCGTCTCGTCGGTGATGCCTCGCTTACAAACTCGCTCACTTGTCTGGAACACCGTAGAAAAGTTGGCGATTTGTCTCTATTTTATAGATATTTTCATGGGCGAAGCTCTTCTGAAATATCAACAATCGTTCCTCCTTTGGCAGTCTCTTCGAGATTAACCCGTCAAGTTCAGTCTTTACACCGCTTCGTGGTCACTTTGGAGACCTGCAGAACATCACTTTCCAAAGACTCATTCATCCAACGAATTGCGAGGCTTTGGAACTCATTGCCTAGGGAGGTGTTCCCCGAGGCATACAACCTCCAGAAATTTAAGAAGAACACCAACTCCTACCTTCTTTCCCTTGGTTTCCACGATGTTCTCTGAACATTACAGGATATCCCTTTTCGTGGGAACCAGAACATAAAAGAAAAAAAAAAATAATATCTAATAAATTCTAGTAAACTACGATATAGTTGTTAAATTATAATATTTTTTACAACGAAAAAATGTAAATAAAGGATGTTGCAAATATAATGTTGGATATCTCTAGAGAAGAATAGCTTGTTGTATAACGATCGATGTAATTCGTGCTGTGTCTCGAAATGATGGATCACCGCATTATTCATACAAACCAGTGCTACCAACTGTACACATGTTTATTCCGAGAAATTGACTGCTACACGTAATCTTTCTTTCCTGTTAGGTGCATTTTTTATTTTTTTGAATAATTACTGTTTGTTGAGACAAACAAAAATATACCGATTATTTTCATGTTATTTGTCAGTTAAACTGGTTTTCCAAGACATTCATATCAGTAAAAAATTTTTAAGCACCATTAACCAGCTAGTTAAATTGGCTACACTGTTTATCAATACTTTTAGCTTAATCTACCGAACAGCAAAATGTTTAAGGCGAACTGAATTCAAAACATTATATTATTTGATCGGTTGGTTATTGCTTTTTATGTAATTGCTATTTTGCAATGGTTTGTTTATTTTGTAGCTGTTATAAATTTTAACCATGCTGAAACATGTATTTAATAATTTGGTTCGCATATTTAATATATTTTACACTCTTCGTTATTGACTTTATACAGTATGAGTCAACGGTAACGCCATAAAGTTTTTTAGCGAAACGATGTATGTATTCAAATATTTATCAGAGTAGATCTATGCCAATTTAAAAGAATAACATTTCAAAACTATCTTTTAATCTGTAGGGTAATCAAAAATGGCTAAAAGTTATATGGAATTGGCAAATGAAAGTTATGTGTGTGTATAACTCTAGAAAGCCCGGAAAAATTTTTAATGTCTGCGCCTGGGTATGTTTTACTAAATTTTACGGTATTTCTGTAACGTTGTTTTACTAGGATATAATCGATTTGATTTCTTACAATGTTTTATTCTGTCTCTGCTCCTGACTGCCATGTATATGAAGAAGACTTAGAGAACACAATTATAAGTTTCATTTAAAACAGCTCTTAAAGCACTGAGCTCCAAGATAAATTCTTAGCTTGTATGAAACTGCTTTGAATGCTTGGAATGCCTTAATGTTAACAACATAGTGGCTTTGTTGTGGGCGACTAGGCACCAGGGGGTGGTGAGTAACGAGAAAGCTGACATCCTCGTAAAAAAGGGAGCAGAGGCTCTGTTTATAGGACCAGAACCAGTGTTTGGAGTCACCACAAGTGCTGCCAAATCATATCATATCATATTTGATTTCACCAACTTAGAACCTAACGATTGCAGGAAAATTTCACCTTATATGTACAACAATGGGCTTTGCGAGAAGTTTCTGGTGAACTGTCCCCTCTAGTGATGAGCCATAATAAGTGACGGGGCCACAAGTTACATGAACACTCTGAAGATATTGTTACCAGCATGAGGAAACGGAGAATGATGTTCTTTGGTTACCTTAACATATGGACACCCAAAGACTTACCCGTCTCATTCATTCATCAATTTCGAGTACATCATCCCATGCAAAGGTTAAAACGACCAAAAACCGTATCCCAGCTAAACGTCCTGTCAGCGGGTGGTCACAAGAGAGGATGAAGGCTCACTCCATCAGAATAAAGACCTACTGTCAGCGTCTTTAGAAATAAAGTGGAGAAGTTTGACGTGTCTCTTTCATTTGTAGGTACTTTATCTTTAAAAGCGCAAATTCAATAAAAAAGTGTGCATGATAATAAATAAAATAGGATGGACCAATTGAAAAATACAAATTTAAGCAACTGTGTTATTTTAAAATTTTATTTATCCTAATATATCAAGTTCATTTTTTTAAGTTTTAGCTATGATAACGATACGCACTTTGGGCCTTACATTTATTGGTTGTTTTTTAAATTTTGTAATTGTATAATGGTTTAATTTAAGTATATACATTGTTGATAAAGGTATGAACACTAGAAATTCTGACTCAGTTACTAATTCTGCAACATTCGCAACAATTTCAAAATATCATTGTTTAATCCTGTCGAAAGCGATGTTAATCAATACCTGCAATAAATAATATAAGAGCTCGTTCATCTAGAAAATTCGGAAGTGACCGATCAAATAACTCAAATCCTACGAGTCATTTTTAAACCTGTTAATGAAATACCGAACACAGTCAAACCATAAAAGAGATAAAACCCATAACACCGATTGAATTTAAACTGTTGCATACGAAATACAATTGGTAACCAATAAAAAATGTTCCTGCGTATATTGTTTTCGAATCACAAAAAGCCAGCCTACGCCAGCGCCCACGTTAAATGGTAATGTTCCGGATTTTCCAACTATGTTTGCAGTACACCAATAAATGTCGCATCAGATAAAACAGCTTACCATATTCGCTGGTAATTAACTTCTAGTACAGTAAGCAAATTTGTTTTTTTGTAGGTGTGAGCAAATATTAAATTTGAATCCGTTTAAGAAAGATTAATGAGTCGTATTAGAAAACTAAAAAACATAGAATTAATCAGCTTAGAAGTACGGAAAACTTAATGCGAGAGGGAAGAAAAAAAACACATTTAGAAATATTGTTTCTCCACGACCATACTTGGAATAAACTCATTATGAAATTATTTTTAATAACATAATGACAACTGATTCACACTCTAGAGTGAGAATATTCATTCTGTAACAGTTGTTTCTTACGGGGTTTGCATGGATTTTTATTTTATCACTTGTTACGGTATAGCTCATTTCACCAATATACGACGGTATCGGATTAGTCACCGAGGTATCGACTTAACGGGCGCATTGTGTTGAGAGGTACATTAGTAAATTCCCCTAAGATTTAAACCCGAAAATTTTTGTTTATTATTATGCTTTTGTTACGACGTTTTATTTTTATTTTTTGCTTTATTGTGAACAGAAATCGTTGATGTAGCTCTCGATGAGTTTTTTGGTTAGAAAAATTCACATATTTTATTATGTTAAGAGGAAATGCAACAAAAATAAACTCTTCTTCTTCTTCTTACGTTAGGACTACGTCCTGTGTTTGCCTCAAAGGTTGCCCAAAAACAATTGGGACGATGAAGACCAGCTATCATACCATCTTTTTGGTGGGCGTCCAGTTGGGCGTGGTGTGTTGGGCCGCTTCTCTCTCACAATTTTTGACAGCCGGTCGTTTGGCATTCTGCTAACATGGTCTCTCCATTCTCTTCTTCGGTTTCTTGCCCATCTTACTATGTCTTGGACTTCACATATTTCCCTTATCTCTTCGCTTCTTTTATGGTCAAGTAAGGTATAGCCAGTTATCGATCTAAGAATTCGCATTTCCATTGATCTAAGAAGTCGCTTTGTAGTCGTGTTCTCCGCTCTGGTCTCTATCGCGTATGTCATAATCGGTCTTACACATGTCTTATATATTCTGACCTTACTTCTGGTACTCATGTGTTTATTTCTCCAGATTATGTCTCTCAAGAATCCTGAGATTAGAGATGCCTTTGTTGTTTGAGCTTTTACTTCCTCCTTAATATTTCTAGTGCTAGTTATATTAGCTCCTAAATATTTAAAGGACATCACTTGTTCTACACTCTGCTCATAGATTGCGAGTTAACATCTTCTCGGTTCTTTGGATATTGTTAGCGATTTGGTTTTCTTGACGGATATTTGCATATTGAATTCTTCAGCTGTTTTTTGGAACTTGTGTAAGAGTCTCTGTAGGTTGTCCTCGTCTTTCGATACGATTACAGCATCATCAGCGTAGCATATGATTTTTATTTCTTTATCTCCCATTCGATATCCTTTCCCAGTTACTTTGACTTCATTTATAATTTCATCCATGATGATATTAAATAGGATTGGGCTTAGGCTATCTCCTTGCCTGATTCCGGTTGTCATAGGTATTTTATTGCTTAGCTTATTTGCAGTTCTTACATATGTGTAGTTGTTCTTGTTCAATTCTTCGATGGTCTTTATTACATTCGGGTGAATTCTTCTCTTTTGTAGTAGGGCCAAGACGTCTGTTAACCGTACCCTATCGAATGCCTGGGTTAGGTCAATAAAACACGTGAAGGCTACTTTATTGAACTCAATGGCTTTCTCAGTAATTTGACGTATTATAAATATAGCATCTATAGTAGACCTGTTCTGTCTGAACCCTTGCTGTTCTTCACATATTCCGGTTAGAGATATTTCTTCTGCTAGAATTTTTGTAAACAGTTTTAGTACAGCACTTAATAAGCTAATACCTCGATAGTTTTTAGGGTCTGCTGCAAAAATAAACTATTGGTACAAATAAAATAAATATGTTTAATCATGTAGCATTTCCGATATTATCAAGCATCAGATTTATAGTCATCATAATCGAAATCTCTGTCGTCGCTATCCTCATTCGGATTGTAAATGATAACAGGATTAACTACTTTGATGCGGTTTTCACGAATCCACCATTCTTTTATTAAATTTTTACGTTTTGTGACACATTTTTCTCAAATTTCAAGAGTGGCAGTATTAAGTGCTCGTTGCCAGGTTTCCAAAACAGTCTTATCAATGCAACCATTAGATCCAATGTAATTGTCATAACGATGTCCATAACTGAGTATAATTTAATCAACTTTGTAAATTTTTTCTCTTTTGTGTCTTTTAGCTATCGATAATAATATATCACTTAATAAATCACTTTTAATCAACTTTTACTAAAAAGACCGGTAAGCATCGACTTTACTAGGACGAGTCGACTCTTGCTGGAGAATCTACTTTTCCTGTAACTTATGCAAGTACTATATAGTAATGCGGTAAAATATTTGGGTATAACATTGGACGCAATGCTGCGCTAGAGAGCTTAAATTAAAAAGAAAGGAATATTTTTTTTTTTATGAAAATAGTCGCAAAAAGGGTAGACCTATCGTGTGGGCCGCGGACGGCCCGCACTGCGACTATTAGAAGGGAAAGGGATTATAGAAAGGAAATGATTGTGGACACGCTTTTTAAAAAGTTGCAGGTCATAGTTCTCTGGAAAAACTGATTTTGGAAGCTTATTCCATTCCGTAGCAGCCCTGTAAAAGAAGTATTCCTAATGAAGATTGGTCCTTGTAGTGTCAAGCTTGAGAGTAAATGTGTAAGACTGATCAGCGTGCCGAGTTCTTCGGCCGAATGTGGCCAATGGTGGCACTGATCTCGGTTTGCTGTAAGTTTTTTGAATTGATAATAGGTACATTTATAAAATACTTTGTATTGTGCTTCCATCGCCTTGGAAGGCATCGTACGAAGAGCAAACATAGAAACGTTCCTATTTGGAAATCAGGGTCCGCGTATTGTAGTAGCTTTCGCTTTCGCGAAGATAAAACAAAGTACATGACTACAACAAGAACAGAACGAAGAGACAGGATAGGACAAAATGTGACAATGAACCACTATAATTTTGAAAGGGTCCATGAGTTTAAATATTTGGGATCTACAATCACCTCAGATAACAATATAACACAAGAGATTAACAACAGAATTCAGGGAGCCAATAACTGCTGTTTTGCACTACAAAAAATAATGAAATCGAAAAATGTAACCCGCCGAACGAAAGTAACAATTTATCATGTAATTATAAGACCTATAATGACATATGCAAGTAAAACATGGACGATGACAAAACAAAATGAGAACCGACTAAAAATCGCAAAACGAAAAATTCTTAAAAGGATATATGGACCAATCAAGGACAACACCACACAACAATACAGAATTAGAACTAACAGGAAAGTACAAGAACTATATAACCAACCAGATATAGTAAAAATAATAAAGGCAGAGAGAAGAGACAAGACCAACGTGTCGTAAAACTGGTGTGGAAAGAGACCCCGGTAGGAAATCGACCGCTGGGAAGGCCAAGGGTGCGGTGGAAAGATAATATTGCAGCGGACTTACAGACCCTAAATGTCCAACTACCAGAAGAACTTATGATGGACCGCATCAAGTGGAGGCAAATTGTAATGTCAGCGAAGATACACCCCGGGTTGTAGGCTACAGAGAAAAAAAGGAAGAAATTGTGCTTCCATATTTACCAGTCAAAATATTGTTGGTACTCTTGACCTGTCCTTTCTTTAATACAATGTTGATCTGATCGAGATATGTTCGACATCTACCGACTTGTCCATTCACACTCGCCTTATAAATTTGTTTCGTCAATCTTCCTTCTTCCATCCTTTCTACGTGTCCAAACCATCTAAGCATTCCTTTATCTATCTTTGTAACCACATCTTCTTTTACACCACTGCGTTCTCTTATCTCATTATTCTTTACTTTATCCAACCGAGTCACTCCGGCTATGCTTCTTAGACTACTCATCTCCGCAGCATTAATCCTATTTTCATGTTCTTCTGCCAAACCCAATATTACAATATTACAATATACATAAGTGTAGGAACCAACACCGCCAGACGTGCCTTTTTTGACACTTTCTGGCTATTCATAAAGCTAGGCAGTGCCCCATTAATCTGTTTTCCTGCCAACACCCTTCGCTCAATGTCACTGTCATACTTTCCATCTCTAGTAAACTTTGAACCCAAGTACACAAATTCATTTACTTGTTCCACTCTTTCTCTCCCATTTGAAAGATTTCTATAATTCATAAAGAAATCTGTTGTTTTTCCTAAACCGCAAAATTTCCAACTCCGATGGCGTTTTTCCGATTTTCCGGTTCCTCGATCATAGTAATCAGTAGCGTACGTTATAGTAAAACAAAGAGCGAAGGGGAGGGGAGATAAATTTCTTTGAAGCATTATAATGTGAACTCTCCCAACCAACGGTTTCGATGGAGTCTATATCAAAGTGAAAGTATTTCAGAATTGGGGAAAACTATTTCATGGAGAAAATTTGTTTGGAGCGTTAAATGTTTTCGGTTCAATGAATATTTTCAAGGCTGTCATTTAATTTCGTTTATGGTTTATTGGTCCAATAAAAAACTAAACGTATTACTTAATCGGCGAACCTAAAATGCAACGTATTTTGAAAAAATGTTTCTGCTACTGGGTCATCAGCTTCTATTGCCGTCAAGTTTATTTGGACGCATGCCATTATTTTTTGGGCTAGTGCAGGATGGACTCTTGTTAAAAAATACAGTACGACCAGAAATTATCTGGAATTTTCCGATTTTTGCTAATGCATACTAGCATTTTAATTTTAAATCATTTAAGAGAATCAATACGGCTTTGACTGACAGGATTTTGACTCTCCCAAATGTCATAACATTTAATTTAATAGTTGTTTTGCCAGTATTTAAAAACACGAAAATCAATATAACGACATAGAAGTAGAAAAAAGACGTTTTCTTCAACAATTATATAAAAACGGAGTAAGGAATGTGAGATAATTTGCGCGTTTGACAGGACTAAGCTAGTCGACGGTTTATGCCAAAACGCATAAGAAATGGTATTGATTTAGAACGTGTTTCAGGAAGACTACGAGGACCGGATTTGAGGTCTTTGCTCCAGATGAGTCGTAAAAATCCGTGACTGGGCTTTTGAAAAATCGCTAAAAGATTTAACAGGCAACTTGGAATATCTACCTTTTCCTCCCGAAACTATTCGCCAAACTTTCTTGCACGGTGGATACAGAACAAGAAAACCAAGAAGGATACCAACTGTTAGAGAAGAACGAGTACGGAGAAGACTTCAATTTTGCGAAAATTTTCAAGAGGACACTTTTGAAAATGTTTTTATTACAGATAAGCATCTTTCTAGCTGGGTGACAATCGTTTAAGGATACTTAGATACTTAGATCATGGTCTGGGAAGAGATTTCATCACGTGGTTGTCACGTGCCTATTTTTTTCCTTCTGCCGTTCATTATAATTGTCTCAGATGAGTTTCGTATTCCTTGTTGCATACAGTACACTGTGCTGTAACTCGAATATATCATTCGTTGTAGATAATGTTGCATAACTTGTAGGGGTAAGATTATCGTTTGTTTTGCAATTTCTGTGTGAATGGGACTGGATATCCGCACGGACGAGGCACAGATTTGAGAAGATTGTGGGTTGACGTTTATTCCGCGCCATTTTTCTTGATTTCCGGGATAGGAGCGGCAGTCGTGTTTTGAGAGTCTTGGAGGCCAGGTGTCGGTAAAAGTTGTTGGGGACGGTGTGTTATTAGCACGTGTGCAGAACCTCTATGGAATTTCTTTCATATCTGGCTGTATTTGGGCCATCTTAATTGGATTTTGAAGAAAAACCATTTGATTTTTAACTTGACCATTTTGTCTTGCCCTTGTTGTGGAAATTTTTTTTGGATTTCTGGCGTCAAGTTAAAATAACCGTTATCGGGATTTATTTGAGGGAAGCCATTGTTGACTAACCGGTGCCACCCCATAATCTAACCAGCCACAGGAGTAGCCCCGGAGTAGCTCAGGAGTAGGCCACAGGAGTAGGCCACAGGAGTACATGTGAATTCGCATACCCAAAGGTTATCAGTGATTTATTATTTTTTTTGAATATATAACGCCGTGTCTCATTCGACACCACGAGTAAGTTTTGCTTTAGTTCATAAATATAGTACTTTGTGAATTCGTATACCCAAAGGTTATAAGTGATTTATTTTTAAATATATAACGCAGTGACTCATTCTGACACCACTATTACGCTCTGTTTTAGTTTATTAATATAGTACATTGTTGGAAACTATTTATTGCATTAGAGTGTACGCCAAAACTAAACTTGGATTAAAAACACTTTCTCAATAATTCTTTATGTCCAAGTAAAAATATATTTTCTTCCTACTTATTTGTAAATATCCTACAATCTTGATATTTTAAAGGACAACCATTGTAAAAATATTTTTAAATGAACTTGATTGTTTTGGCAGTGAAAATCTTTATGTAAACGGTTAAATAGTGAATTTTCTTTGCCTTTATGTAAATGTTTTAATTAGTGTTATTAATGAGTTAACTTATATATATATATATAAATATATATATATATATATATATATATATATATATATATATATATATATGTTTTATCTTTTGTTCTTTGCCTTTATGTAAGCGTTTGAATTAGCGTTATTAGTGAGTTGATTTATATATGTTTTGCTTTTTTTTGTAACTTGGTAAAGTCTGTTACTCTTACTTCTGTTTTGGTTATTTTATAAAGTTGTAAATTTTACATTTTTGGTTTGTTTTAGCAAGAAAATTTTACCATAGCTGTTAATTTTGACTATATTTGTTATGATGTTGCTATTGAACTGTGTACCTTAATTATCTATTGTGTGAGTAAAGTATCCAACATATTTTTGCTATAATTTTATTTATTTGGTTCACCATAATCATAGTTGTTTATCTTGTAGCTCTGCTAGTGCCTATAAGATCTAGGGGTTTCCGGCTTGTACCGTTTAAGTGAGTGGCGCAGCTCACTTTTATATTTTTTTTCTTCTACCCTCTACGGCTGAGCTCGGGCATAATTTGCCAGTAGAGAAACCGCTAGCAGAGTACTCTTTAGAGAACGAAAAAGACTGACTGACTTGAGTATTATTGATGGTACAATAGATAAAGTACACTTTTTTTTACTAAAAATACTCGCATAAATGGAAGACCTATCGTGTGCAACTATTAAAAGGGGGAGGGATTATAGAAAGGAGATGATTGTGGACCCGCTTTTTGAAAAGTTGCAGGTCATAGTTCACTAGTACTAGTACACTACTGTACAATTCCAAACCTTGTACAAACAACGAATACTTTGTTTCAAGAAGGTTAGAGATTGCAACAAGACAACGCACGCTACCACACTTCCTTTTATTCAAGAACTTGTTTAAAAAATAACGGGGGATTGCAACCATATTATAGCCAGCAGCTTCTCCCGACTTAAGTCCTATCGAAAACATTTGGGGACTAATGAAAATCGAAGTGGAACGGGCAGCCCCTAGAACCAAAGTTGAATTAGTAGCAGCCGTTACTAAAGCTTGGCAAATTGTTACTGATGCTCACGCACCAAACCGAAATATGGGCATTCCTCGTCGACTTCAAAAACGTTTATTTGCAGTTAAACACCCTTTGACTTTCTGATCAAAATTAACCAACATTTCTCTTGCTGACGAGCCCTTTTAAATAAAAACACTAACGAAGTAAAAAAACCGTATGTTAAGAGAAAATATTATTTTTTTTCGTCGTTTCAAATTTTATAAAATTCTTTATCAGTGCTCTGTAACAATGTAATATAAAAATACAAATAGTTTAAACTTAAACGACTTTTTACCATGCCTGATTGACAAAAATGTAAAATAACTAAAAGGTACTTATAAAAAGTAGTTTTTTCGTCGTTAAACTCTAGAATTTTTAAAATACTATTAGGTTCGAATCGCGACCAACATCTTAAAGGCCGGACCTGTCCAATTCAACTGTCTAAAAATGATGATTTTGGTGAATGCGCCAGAAGCTTTTCGATCATTGTGTTCTCTGGAAATTTGGTGAATGTTCCATGACAATATATAAAAACGCGTATCGGCCACAGTTGGAGCGTTGATAACAGTTGATGACTGCCGCTTATTTTTAATTTGAAATATCTCAGTGTCGTACCATTTTTTTCTTTAATAAAATTGAGATCATTACCCGTATGCGCGCCAATGATAAACATAAAATTCTTAATTGCACCCTGTAAATCACCGAAAAATTTCGATATCTTGATGGTTGCTTTTTAAGTATTACATGCATCATGCAGAAATTTTTAAGAGGAATAACTTTTTTTATGAAATAAAAAATAGAAAAGTTTATGCTGCCAACTTAGGTAAACATACTGTATTTCTTCTGATTGACCCGAATAATTTTTGTAAGATAAAAAAAGTAAATAAAAGATATTTTATACAATAGGTTTTTTATATTTATATAAGTTGCGGAGCACTTAAGATACCATCAACTAGATTATCTGGAAACAAGACGAAAATGTCCGAACTTGCTTTCAAAAGGAAAGTAACAAGGGCTTATCCAGGTGGTGCAATTGTCACCAACCAAGAGTTGTTAGTCATTGTTAATTCAGAGTGGGAAACTCGTTAGACTGTAAGCGAAAACAGGGCTTGAAATTGGACTGTAAATTAGTTTGGAATGCAGAAGTCGTTTGTTGGAATGATCTTTTATCGAGAGGCAAGGAATGTTGACTTACATAAATATATTCAAGTCTAGTTGATTTTAAGGTAGAACATTTGTCGCGTTTTTAATAATAAATTACTTATCGTGATATCTTTACTATATGATTCAGAAAATGGAGTACATTTTTTAAAATAATATTTTATATTTTTCCAATAGCAATATTTGTACTATTTCATAATTTGTGCATTTATAAACTAGAACAATTATACTGTTGCAAAAATAGTGTGACCAGACCGTAAATTTTTAATGGTGATTATAATTAAAAAATAGGTGTTTTAATCGTGAGCATTTTTTTCCTTTCGTTGATTAAAAAAACAGAATAATAAGATTTTAACATTTAAAAAAATTATTTTGCTCATGATGCTTCTCGTAAAGTTGTCGTCATGTAAGATAAAATAAATTGTGATCTGTGTAATGTTAACAAAAAAGTTTCTCATTTAGTCGCCCATTTGGTTCAAAGACCCAATTAGATCTAGAACCAATCTGCGTATTTATGCAATAATATATAAAATCGGAAGTCACCTCTCCTGTCATATGATGACCACGGAAGTGATCTAGTGAGGCAAGCGACATGATCACTGGCTCAAAAGAATATACCTACCCTACTAATCCTGCAACCACTCTTTCTCCTCTAGGACTTTCGGACATTCCTTACAACTTCCTTTAATATCATTTATGCCTTTTTTTATTCGATGTTGCTAACATCGCAAAGTCGGCAAGCCAGAGGCTAGGTTTTCCGTGAAAAGCCAGAAAGTTTTTTACTCCTGATTAACTGTTGACGAAGTACAAGGCTCAAATCCGACCTCTACTGGAGTATTGCTCGCACATTTGGGGTTCAGCACCAAGGCATTCTCTTCGTCTTCTAGATTCCATTCAGAAGAGAGCCATTAATCCTATTTTCATGCTTCTGCTGCCAAACCCAACATTCACTACATAAGTGTAGGAACCAACACACCTCTATGCACAGCCAGACGTGCCTTTTTTGACACTTTCTGGCTGTTTATAAAGAATTACTTAAAATGAAAATAAGAGGCTGCAACATAAACTCATGCTTTTCCTAAAATTTTTGATAGAAATACCGTCAAAGTTCAAGATCCGTTACTTCAAAAAAACAAAAAAATGTTCATTAACTTGAATAGTACAGTAATCACAATGTCCGAAAATACCCTTAAACCAAGTCCCTCCATCTCGATTTTGGGAGTCACGGTGTCCAATAATATGTCTTGGCATGACCATGTTGCTAACATCGCAAAGTCGGCAAGCTAGAGGCAAGGTTTTTTGTGGAAAACCAGAAAGTTTTTTACTCCTGATCAACTGTTGACGACGTACAAGGCTCAAATCCGACCTCTACTGGAGTATTGCTCGCATATTTGGGGTTCAGCACCAAGGCATTCTCGTCATCTTCTAGATTCCATTCAAAAAAGAGCCATTCGCTTAATAAACAGCTCAACTCTTACAGATACGCTTCACCCTCTAGAACATAGAAGAAGAGTTGCAGACCAGTCATTGCTCTACAGATATTTCCATGGCAGATGCTCCAGAGAAATAAAAACTCTTGTACCACCATTGGCCACATTCGGCCGAAGAACTCGGCACGCTGATCAGTCTCACCCATTTACTCTCAAGATTGACACTACAAGGACCAATTTTCATCAAGAATCCTTTTTTTACAGGGCTGCTACGGAATGGAATAAGCTTCCAAAATCAGTTTTTCCAGAGAACTATGACCAGCAACTTTTTAAAAAGCGTGTCCACAATCATTTCCTTTCTATAATCCCTTCCCCTTCTAATAGTCGCAGTGCGGGCCGTCTGCGGCCCACACGATAGGTCTACCCTTTTTGCGACTATTTTAATAAAAAAAAAAATCTGGTCTGCAACTCTTCTTTTATGTTCTAGTGGGTGAAAGGTATATGTGAGAATTGAGCTGTTTATCAACCGAATTTCCCTTTTCTGAATGGAATCTAGAAGACGAAGAGAATGCCTTGGTGCTGAACCCCAAATGTGCGAGCAATACTCCAGTAGAGGTCGGATTTGAGTCTTGTACGTCGTCAACAGTTGATCAGGAGTAAAAAACTTTCTAGCTTTCCACAGAAAACCTAGCCTCTGACCTGCTGACTTTACGATGTTAACAACATGGTCATGCCAAGACATATTATTAGACACCATGACTCCTGAAATTGAGATGGAGGGACTTGATTCAAGGGTATTTCCGGACATTGTGATGGAGTAATTTAAGGAATTTACTTTCTTGGAAAACGTGGCGCTTTGTGTTTTCTGGGCGTTGAACTGAACAAGATGGTGATCTTTAATGATATATAAATATGTAGAATTAAAAACTAAACTATGAATATTCCGAAGTTAAAAAATATCCGAAAAATGTTACACGTATTACCACGAAAATAGTTGCATTTTTTCGCCAAAAAATTGAACGTTTGGCTACTCTTTCTTTAATCGACAGGCAAGATGACGCAATGGAAAAAAAATTAGCATAAATGGAGTAATAAAAAAAAATTCTAAAATTCTGACTTGTTTTATTCAAAAACTGTCGCAGTAAACATATTATTCACTTTAAATAGTGTTAAAACAAACGTAGAAAGCTAAAACAGAAAGAAGGTTGGAAGACATTTAAGATTAGTCCAATTAAAAAAATAGGAAAGTGAAGAGAAAAACTAATCGTCTAAGAAACGTGCAAATCCAGAGAACCCTCGATTTAAATCTGATAATGGAACAAACAATGGAAAAAGCGAAGAGAAAGTACATTTTGTCGTTTATGTAGCATAGCGGATACAGAGGCAATGTATATTTAAAAAATTAAAGAAGTGAAAGCATCCTGACGCTTCGCATTGTCGGCATCATTTCCCGAGCCCTTAGTCGATGATAAGAAAACCAATCTTGACTGCAAGGTGTTAATTTTACGTACGATTTAATTTTATAGACGGATTTCCTTTAGATTTTACTCCGGATAGACAGAACCGGCTACAAATATTTTTGGACCAGAATATATATCACCGTCAACGCAAGATGTAAAAATTTAACCAAACTAGAAGAAAATCTAAAACACATAAAGGTATCCAAGTTGTATCTACAAAGGTAGCAGCAGTAGAGGTTTACTTGGAATTTGCTGTAAAGCGGCATACATCCATTACACAGTTACAATAGCGAAGTTAGGGTGGGGCATGGTGGGGCGACCGCCCAGGGCACTAGTCATGAGGGGGCACCACCTTTATATCCTTTCGCTCATTGAGCAAGGCCTACTTACTCGTAAATTCCCGAAATTTCTTTTAATAAATGGTTATTACATTATATCCTTTGCCTTTTTTCGTATAGTGTAGGTTTGAATTGCAGTTAGGGGGCGCCATAGAAATCTCGCACAGAGCGCTGGCAGTGCTAAATCAAAGTGCAAAAGAAACTTTATATATGATTGTTTAAATGATTTAAAAGAGAATGCGTATGGATTGAGAATAAATAATTTGATCGTCAAATGCTTCCTATACGTTGATGATCAGGTCATATTCCCATCATTTAAGGAGTTGCAGGCGACGGTTAAAATTATGCGTGATGCCCTCTGTTTAGTTTTTTACGTATTTTATTTTTTACTGGGTTGCACATATTTTTTATTTTCTCTTATTCTTTATTATCGAAAGATTTATACGAAATTGTTCGCTATAGAATTCGTTATTTAATAAATTATTGTACAGTCAGAAAGTTCTAGATTTATTATGTTTCACAATTTAAAGCAAAAAAACCTTTTTTTGTTATTTTACGAGCAAGCAGATGAGACACATCTGGACAATAAACTCACGGGTCTCTCTTTAAAGACAAATTTTGCTTTCTCTGTAAAAGGTCAACCAATCAGAGTTTTTTCTGCTATTGTACAAGTAATTTTATATAACGTAGGAAACAAAGCAGGAGCATAGTATTATAAGACATTCATCCAGTCAAGTCGGTACGTTGTAACTTGTAAAACTTTATTGTTAAGTTCTGTTGCAATGAAGTTTATCGATATCTACGAGCCACAAGTGAGAAATATCGACAAATACGCTTACGCTTAAACAATTATACAAGTATTACAAAATTATACATTCAATAATTACATTTAAAAATTATCCACTCATTAATCAGAATTTATACACTTTTAAAACTAAAGGGATAAAATTAAGTCAAGCGGGACAAAAGTAATGGTTTTTGAAAGAAGAAAGCATGTCAAAATGCGAAGCGTTTATTGAAGGAGAAATAGTTTAGCAAATAAATGAGTTTGTTTACTTGGGATAAAAGTTTACGAGAGACAAAAAGTATGACTGTGATATTAAGCCAAAGGTGTTGGCAAGAAAACAAATGAAAGTGGCGCTGCATAACTTTATAAGCAGCCAAAACGTGTCAAAAAAAGGCACGACTGGCTATGCATCGAGAAGTGCTGGTTTCTACACTTATGTAAGGCAGAAAAAGCATGAAAGTAAGATAAATGCTGCGGAGGAGATTAGTCTGAGATGAAATAAATCTGATGGATAAATTGAGTAATTGTGTGATAAGGAAACGCTGTGATGTGAAAAAAGATTTGGTTACAAAGATAGAATAGCACTGGTCTGAGTGCGACTCGAGAGGTCCACACGACTAACTTCCAGTGGAAAAAATGTAAAAATACCATATGTTTTGTTGTTATAATTATTATTATTGTTAAAATTATTATAAAATATAATTTCAAATTTTTTATAACAAATTATAATTGTCATTAACAATATTCTGTTCATGCCAACCGTATTCTTTTAAACTTTTCTTATCATTTCATAAGCGGAAGCTATTTTCAATTGTTTGTAACAATTGAAATTTTTTTTAAATATTATGATTAATAATCACTTGTTAATAACAATATTTAATTGTTATAAACAATGATTAAATATTAATAATACTGAGAATACATAGCATCTAACTATTCTCATGCGCAGATGTAAACTTAAAGTATTGCTTGAGAGCACATCTTTCATTTTTAGAAAAATTGTTCTTGCTTTTTCTATTCGTTGTTTAATCTTTTTGCTGTGGTCCCATTGATCATTTACTAAGCATCCAAGGTAAGTGAGGCTTTCCCCTCTTTCCAATGCCACATCGTTCGCATACAGTCTTATAATTTCGTAATTTCTTGGTAATTACCATAAATTTCGTTTATTGGTATTAAGGCTTATTCCATACTCATTTCCCACATCAATGGCTTTATTTAGCAGTTGTTGTAAATCCTCAAGGGAGTCAGCTATAAGCACGGTATCATCGGCATACCTTAGGGTTTTAATCAGATGTCCATTGATGTTTATTCCAATCGGCACGTCATCAAATGCTTCACTGAAAATTTCCTCAGAGTAAATATTGAATAACAGTGGCGATAACACACACCTCTGTCTTACTCCCTTTCGAATGTTCACCTCTTTTGTCATATGTATAAAGAAGATATATAACTGGCCCAAGAACGCTACCCTGCGGCACCCCAGCGCATATATCTATTAAATCTGAGTAAATATTTTCTTGCCTTATTTAAAATGTTCTGTCCGAAATATATGATTTATCGAAATAATCGAGACGAAAGATAATTCAGAGCGCACATACGAACATACGTACATACATACTCACAGACGTCCACTTAAAAACTATTGTATTCGACTGAAATGTGGAGATTTGTCAAAATTCGGGATTCGCAAGATCAGACCCATTACTATAACTTCCACTGGGAAGTTAATAAATGAATGCTTTGATGGTTGGGACACGTAGAAAGAATGAAAGGAAGAAGATTGACGAAACGTATTTAATAGGTGAGACTGAATGAGCAAGTCGGTAGAGATCGACCCAGGCGAACGTATCTCGATCAGATCAAAATTGTTTTGAGGAAAGGCCAGGTCAAGAGTACCAGAAGCAAAAGACGTGTGTAAGTAACTTAGTAATTGGAAAGAAGTGGTCTTTGCCTACACCTACAGTACTTTGGTTTTTTTTAAAAATAATACTCTAAATAAATTAATCAGGCAGAAATGTTTTCACTCCATCTCTGGATACATAAAGATTTTCAAATTTCCCGTGTTTCATTCTACGCGTCGGTCGTCGATTTTGAATACGTGTCAACTGGCTACTAACAACAAAAAACCGAACGAAATCAAATCGAAAAGTTCACTTTCGCTAAAACGGAAGAATTAGAAATGAAAGTTTAATTTACGGGGAGTTTTTCGAGCGCGTAATTAATGATACTTTCCCGCATGTTGAAAGTAAAAAAAGAAAAAACTCATTGCCCGAACGTTTACGGGCAAACAAACAAATAAAAAACTAGGTAATTTGTAAGCTTTTACGTACGTTATTAATAAACATTGGGTCAGTATAACGATTTTAAATTAAAAAATATATATTTAATTCAAACATTTATTGAGTCAACGCTAGACGAAGTTTTTTTATAACTTCATTTAAATGAATGAAAACAAATTTTACTTTTTAGATTTAAAAAAACGCTGCCATAGAAAACAATAGACGATGTCAAGTTCAAAAGTTAATAAAAATTGAAAAAATAACTCAAATTTGAAGTTCTCTAGGCTTTCCGTCTTCCATACATGCTTTTGTCATCTGGATGAGTTTTTTTGGTATTGCGAATTTGGCCATTGCATTCCACACTTGAGATCTTTCAATGCAGTTGTATGCTTGCCGAAAATCTGTAAATAGATTATGGATAGTAGGAAGCTTGATCACGACTCTTCTGTCAAGAGGAAAGCGAAGAAGAAGTATGGTTAAACTCCCATCCTTTCTCTAGTAGTTGTCTGAGTGTAAAAAGTTGGTCAATAGTGGATCTAAATTTCCTAAAACCCGCTCGATATTCCCCTAGGACGTTCTCTTAGTATGGGGTTAGTCTATCAGGAACAGTATTGGCTAGGAATTTGTAGGTCGTATTGATATATTATATTGAGTGTTTATTAGTTGCTAAAACTTTTTATCTGGCCTTTTTTCAAAACAATTTCGATCTGATTTTGACTTTTCCATTCACACTCGCTTCTTTTATTTTCATCAGCGCTTTCATACATGCTCGTCGGTTACTGGTACTCTTGACCTGGCCTTTTTTTAAAACAATGTCGATCGTTTATCTATCCTCTCTACGTGTCCAAACCGTTTAAGCATTCCTTTATAGTTTTTTGTAGCCACATCTTCTTGTACCCCACATCCCATTTCCCACTATTCTTCACTTTATCCTTCAGGGTCACTTCAACTTTACTCCTCAAACTACTCATTTCTACAGCATTAATCTTATTTTTATGCTTCTTATGCCAAACCCAATATTCACTACCATACATAAGTGTAGAGACCAGTACTCAATAGTAAAAATAAACGATTCAATACACCAAATTGTTGATAAAAAAATCCTTTTACATTGTTTCAAAAAAAAGTAAATCCAGTCCTCAGTTAACATCAAATCGTTTTCGTTTTTTAAAAAATAAAAGCCAAAAGAAAAAACACCTACATTCTTGTAACTTGTGATAAGACGATTTATTTAACAGTTTTTAGGCCAATAACGTCGTGTAATTTAACTTCTAGACCCTTTTCATTTTTTCTGAAGTATTAAACGTTTGATAAATCTTTAATGTCAAGCTGGTTATAAGAAGGATTTAAAAGGTGAGAAAGGTTTAAATGGTATCATTATGGTAACATCAACTCATCTGATACAAACTCTAGATAAGTGATGTTAATCCTGTTCACGTAAAGCGTGCATTTTAATCGTAAAAGCGAACGCTTACAATTAATTAAGTTTTTTTTATTTAAAGAGATCTTGTTAACATTGAAATTTATTTGAAGAAAAGCCTCTCGGCCTATGTACGTTGCTTCGACTGGTCTCTAACTTCCTTTAAAGAGATCCCAGTCTGACTACAATCGGAAAAAGCTTCTCTTCTTTGTAAGCCATTATCTGTCCACTTCTGAACAAAGGCCTCTTTCATTTGTTTCCATGCTGTTCTGTCTTTCGCTGTATGGTATTCCTCCTGGTATTTTTTTAACATCATCCAACCATCTCCTCTGTGGCTCTTTGTTTGCCATGGTCTCCAGTGTACAAGCCTTAATATCCATCTGTCCACACTTAGTCTGACAATATGTCCAACCCATTGCCACTTAAGCTCAGCGATTCGCTGTATTATGTCCACTACCTTTGTTCTTTTTCTTATTTCTTAGTTACGGATTTTATCGCGTAAGCTTACGCCAAGCATTGCTTGTTCCATGGCCCTTTGCATTGTTGTAAGGTTATTGGTGTACTTCTTGGTTAAAGCCTTTGTCTCAAGACCATAAGTTGCGACAGGCAGGATGCATGTGTTAAAGACTTTTCGTTTGAGGTTTATAGTGATGTCAGGGTTTTTAACTATATGACTCAGTTTTCCAAATACTATCCATGTCAGTTTTATATTTCGTTTTATCTTTGCCGTTTGGTGTTCCTTTCCCATTTTAATGACATGACCAAGATATATATATATATATATATATATATATATATATATATATATATATATATATATATATATATATATATATATATATATTCATCAACAATATTTAAAGTTTTGTCTGCTATTCTTATGTTTTCATCAGTCCTGCTCATTATTTTTGTTTTTGATACATTCTTTTTTAGTCCAACGTTATTTGCAGCTTCATTTAGTTGTTCTAGCATGTTCTTAAGCTCCTGTACATGTAAACTAATAAGCACTATGTCATCGGCAAAGCGTAAATGGTTTAAAAAGGTACCATCAACGTTTACACCTTTATTTTTCCAGGGTAGCATTCAAAAAACATCTTCCAAGACCAACGTAAAAAGTTTTGGGGATATAGGATCACCTTGGCGTGCAAGGGTCGAAGGTAAGAAAGCGATAATAAACCTGGCCAAATTTCAACTTCACCTGCTCGTGTGGTAGCTATCTGGCTATCCGGTGTACCCTGCAAAAAAAAACTAAAAAGGATCTGATGACCGAGTAACAGCTGTATAACTTTTTAAACAAAGAGTTGAACTCTTAATCCACCATTATAATAGTCCTCCGAAGAATTATTGCTTATTTACCGCAGATCTGGCTTCTATGGACGCTAGCAAGTTCGATATTTAGGACTGATAGTTACTACCGTCAGTCTTTTGCCACCGTTTTGAGTGTTCTAACTTAGTACTAATCGTTACCAGGGCTAACCCACTCGAAGGCGTTTTTATCGTTACAACCCTCGAGAAACACAACTAAGCAGATCCTAGAATGGAGCAGAAATGACCTGCGTATTCTAACAGGACTGCTTACGGGACACTGTCGTCTAAGATACCACCTCAGAAAGATAGATCTGAACCAACAAACGGACTGTCGGTTCTGCTGCGTGGAAGACGAAACTGCTGAACATATACTATGTTCATGCCCCGGCCTGGGAAGAATAAGGTTCAACATATTTGGTTACACTAACCTAGAACCTACCGATTTTAAAAAAATCTCACCCTATACAACCATGAACTTCGTAAGAAGGGCTGTATTGTGCGGTGAACTGTAGCCTCTAGGGGTGAGCCACAATAGACCTACTAAGGGTCGCGGTGGAGGGGCGACCACGCCCCACTCACATGAAACCTAACCTAACCTAACCTAGTACTCATCGTCCACTATTATACTAGCCCTGCTAAAAATTCTGGATTATTTACCCCAGATATGGCTTCTAAAGACGCTAGCCTGTTCGATATTTATGACATAGTTACTACCGTCAGTATTTAGACATTATTTTGAGTTTTCTAGCTTGGTCTTCTTCATCCACCATCATACCCACCCTGCGAAGAATTATGGCTCATTTACCATAAATATAGCTTCTATGGATGCTAGCCTTTCAGATATTAATGATTAAAAGTGTTTTTGATTCACCACGTTGCTAGCCCAATAAAAGGTTTTGGCTCATATACAGCAGATCTGGCTTTTATGAACACCAGCCTGTTCAGCAGGATGAGACATCTGTTCACAAGCCATTACATAACATTGCACACCAAGATAAGACTCCTGCGCTGTTACGTGTTTTTTGTCCTGTTTTACGGGGTAGAAGCATGGACACTTACTGAAGCCACAACGAAGAAATTGGAAGCATTTAAGTTATGGTTACATCGTAGAGTATTGAAAATACCATGGACAGACTACATAACAAATATCGAGCTTCTTAGCAGAATGAAAGTGGTTAATAATGTGAAGGAACGAAAGCTCCAATATTTGAAACACGTAATGAGAAATGAAAACAGATTTCACTTATTACAGACTATCTTGCAAAAAAAAGTACTAGGAAAACAAAGTGTGGACAGAATCTTATGTTCAAAAAACCTTAGAACCTGGTTTGTAGATTGTAGGGTGGGTCATGAAGGCCATGCTGCCTCTCAAGCACTTCGACCTATCAGATCTTTTGTGCATAACCCTTAATCTATTCAAGGCCCGGGATTCCGAGAATTCGAGTAAAGTTTATCAGTTTCCTGGGGGCTAAGTTTCTGACATCGATGGGCTTTAGGAAGGCCCCTTCCAGAAACTTGAGCCTCTTGCAGAAAAGCGCTGGGCATTCGCAAAGCAAATGTTCTGCAGTTTCAGCGAAGTTCTCGTAGTAGCGGCAACTATCACTCTCTGTTTTGCCCATCTTTTTCAGGTGGCACCTTAGAGGGTAGTGTCCAGTGAGGAGTCCCGTCACCAGTTTCAAATCTTTCTTGTCCAACTCGAGAAGCTGTTTAGCTTTCCTTGGCGAAAGACTTACTAGCCTTTTCGCTTGCCTTTGTCCTGGCACTTTATGCCAGTGAGATTTCATTTTATCTGCTTTCCAGCGTCAAACCTCTTCTTTCAAGTGGGCTTTGGAAAGTCCACAGAAGGGTTCTGGGCCGAAAAATTTTGTATTTTCCCTTTCTTTGGCAATGCAATCTGCTTCTTCGTTGCCTTTAACTCCCTTGTGACCTGGAACCCAAATCGAGTAACCTGATTGTTTGCTGCCAGTTGTCTTAGGGACTGTTTACAGTCCCAAGTCAGCTTGGACTCACAAGTGTATGACTTCAGAGCTTTTAGTGCTGCTTGGCTATCTGATAAAATATAGATATCTGCCCTTCGGGTGTTTCTTTAGATGCACTCCTGGGCACATGTCTCTATGGCATGTAATTCTGCTTGAAAGATGGTTGGGGTGTTACCAAGGGGTTTTGAAAGCCTTAAATTCGGCCCTATAACGCCCACTCCAACCCTTTCATCCATCTTGGATTAATCAGTGTACCACACTAAAGCATCCCTTCCTAGTTGAGGTCCGTTCTCAGTGCAAACTTGGTGGTTGTTTATAACCACTTCTAACTGCTAGAACCTGGTTTGGTATGAGTACAACTGAGTTGTTCCGGGCTGCAGTGAACAAAGTTAAGATAGCATGTATAATAGCCAACATCCGAAACGGATAGGAATTATAGGAAAAAAAAAGTCTTCTGCCACCGTGACGTGAATATTAGTTACATTTTAAATGAAAATTCCACGAAAAGACATTACACAAAAAAGAAACAAAGAATGGCTTTTAGTAATCGAGCTGTTGAGCTGGATTCGTCAACGTGAGAGTAATAAATTACAGCGGTGGAGAATTTAATAATTACATATTTTCTTAACAGAATGCATTTTAGACGTTGGTTGATTGAAGGCCGAGAATTTACTTTAATCCAAATGTTAATCTAGTGGAATTATTTGCTATCTTTAAAAATTTTACTGATAAAGTCATTAATATTTTTTTGAATAGTAAGTCTTAAACAGTGTTGATAATTAGTTTGTTTAAATCAACGAATTTTAATCACGATATTTTATATAAATATTTGTGTTTGAAGGTTCAAAACGAACACCAATGATGATAGTTGTTTACGCGATATATTTTGACTATTAACATTGCTATCATATGTTTTTAACACATTTTGGAAATGATTAAGTCGTTTTTTGTATCCTTTCCTATTTAAAATATACATATAAATATAAACATTGTGTCCCAGATTTGCTTCTCTATACAGGGATCTCGGCTTCTATTTTACCTACAGCAAAGATTTAATGAGGAGGTTTCAGAGAAAGCTAAGTGCATTCGATAACCGGCTTCAGATTTACGATCGGTTAATTGGTTTTGGAAATATCGGCGAAAAACCGAAAATGGCAGATTTTGTTTTTCACCAGTAAATCCAAATGACAGCTCTCAAAATGTGACATTATTAGAACACTTTTTTTTCAAGACAAATACGATAGCGTGTAAGACATTTCTCAATCGTCTTTTGTTATTCCGCAGTCCACCTCAACTTTCATTTATTTTATGACCGCCATATTAGTGTGTGTGTGTGTGGATGTGTCTCTGTGTGTGTGTGTGTGTGTCTGTGTGTGTGTGTGTCTGTGTGTGTGTCTGTATGTGTGTGTCTGTGTGTGTGTCTGTGTGTGTGTTTGTGTGTGTGTCTGTGTGTGTGTGTGTCTGTGTGTGTGTGTGTGTCTGTGTGTGTGTGTGTGTCTGTGTGTGTGCGTGTGTCTGTGTGTGTGTGTGTGTGTGTGTGTGTGTGTGTGTGTGTCTGTGTGTGTGTGTGTGTGTCTCTGTGTGTGTGTGCTTAGCTCGCCAAACATGAAATAGAATGATAACATGAGATCGATAACCTTTATTAAAATATTTTAACTTTTTCTAGCATCAGTAAAGGTTTAAGGCGTCATTGCACAAAGTTTTATTAAATATTCTCTTATTTACTTTATAATTAACTAATTGAAAATAAATAAATATTTATTAGCGGAGAACGTTTACAATTTACATGATTTTTCAATAATTGTTAAATAACCTTGATATCGTAAAAAGTTTAATTTAAGAATTTGGCGATATAGCGTATCAAAAATTATCATCTACCAAATACTGACTTAAAAATAAACAGAATGTCATTAGCCTCATTTGTCATCATAGCGCTCCGTACTGTGTATCACAACTAACGAATCCAATTGTAATTTTTCCAGTGGGGTAGAGGTTTTTTAATTATTGTCATTCAATTATTGTTAATACAATTGTTGTTATTATAACTTCAATTTTAACCAATTTCACTTGCATGAAGCCCACAATCATCACCGATCGAATGCGGGGCGTTTTATTAATCCAAAGTTTTCAAACAAACCACATTGTTGTGCCAAACAATAGCTACATCTGTAAAACATGGAATTCTATAAAACCATGATACGTCTTCGAAGACTACGAATTTGACACTAACATCAGCCATTTTTGATAGTTTTTATGTTTAAACCCCCTCCCGTTCCCTTTGTAGAGGTGGTTTTATTTCATACAAACCTTGTCCCAACAATTGAGCCGGACGTTCTCAAGTGTTGACCTTTTATACATGCGGCAATTGATGTTGCTACACTTATGCATGGTAGTGAATGTTGGGTTTGGCAGAAGAAGCATGAAAATAGGATTAATGCTGCGGAGATGAGTAGTCTATGAAGTATAGCCGGAGTGACTCGGTTGGATAAAGTAAAAAATAGTGAGATAAGAAAACGCTGTGGTGTAAAAGAAGATGTGGTTACAAAGATATACAAAGGAATGCTTAAATGGTTTGGACACGTAAAAAGAATGGATAAAGGAAGATTGACGAAACAAATTTATAAAGCGAGTGTGAATGGACAAGTCGGTAGAGGTCGACCTTGGCGAAAATATCTCGATCAGATCAACATTGTGTTGAAAAAAGGCCAGGTCAAGAGTACCAACAACCAACGAGCATGTATGAGAGCACTGATGAAAGTAGAGGAAGTAAATGTTGTGTGTAAGAACCGTAACAAGTGGAAAGAAGTGGTCTCTTCCTACCCCTACGGGAAAAAGGCGTGACTATATGTTTGTATGAATGTATGTACCTAACAACTAAGATTCAACCAACGATCATTTTTAATTAAATGAATAAATTTTTGTGAGAAAGTAAATTTGATAAAGAATCATAAAATAACAAAAAAAGAGCAGTTAATAACGGCATTGGATTGGAAGGAGAGGCAGCATTGAATGGCCTACACGATCGCCAGATTTATCGCCCCTTCAATTCTTTTTGTGGGGACATCTGAAAAGTAAAATGTATAAAACACAACCAGCGTCGTTGAAAGATTTGCGTCAAAAATCGTTGACAAGTGCCGTCGAATTACTCCGGAAATTCTTCGGAATGTGCGTGAACGTTTTGAACAAAATCTTTATTATCGTATGGAAGCGGGCAGTCATTATAAATAAATAATTGGAATTTTGACATGTAATTTTTTTCAAAGTATTGGTAGGAAATGTAAAATTTAAAGACTATTGTAAAAAAAAAGTCAGAGCTTTCAAAAGACACTAGATGATCTAGACAGACTGGCTTCTCACTGATAGGATTTCCTGATGTATAAAACCAGTTGCGTTAAGTTATATTTATTTGTATATAATTTAAAAAAAAACGGAAGTAGTTTTAGGATGAAACAAATCAGCTACGGCACTGGCGAAATTCGTATAAACATCCACAAACAAGTGATTACATTGTCAGAACCCGGTACTCGACGAGTAAACAGATATAAGATATTTTCACGAGCAAAAGCTGCCACATTTTCCGCTGAAAGTAGCCATCGAACATTGGTCGAGTTCTTCGGAAGATTCTTTAATATTTGGTGGAATTGTGTACCATTTTTGTTGTGATTGAATTACTTCGGAAAAGTGCGGTATACAGTGCCTTATATATTTTCGATCAAGTAAGTATTTTAAAAGCATTTGATTATCACGATCGTTATTTATAATTAGACACGCAGTGTTGTCATGGTGATAAAAATGTAAAAGAAATCACGACAAAAATGCAGATATATAAAATTGAAAAATATTTATTTCAAAATTTTGGCTGTGATAATTAAATAAATCTGGTGAAACCTTACTTTTATCTGTTAAGCATTTTCTTCGGCACAGAAATTGTTCACTTTTCAAAATTGATCATTTTCGAACAATAAAAATTTTAAGAATGTGCGTTAACAACTACATTACATTATTATTGTAATTTTTCTTTATGTTATTATCAGTAGTAACATATTAGTGCTTCAAAATATTCGGGTTATATTTCGATAACTTTTTGCATAATTTCAAAGAGTGTTAGTCTACAGTGGAAATAAACCGCCAGCGAAGCGGAAAGTCTGCGATTGTCCATTCTGCCTATGTGTTCGTTCCATTACTTCTTCCTGTTTTCTGTGTTTTCCGTGTTACTATACGGAGTAGAGTCATGGACACTGACAGAAGCAATGACGAAAAAGATCGAAGCATTCGAGATGTGGCTCTATAGAAGGATGCTAAGGGTATCATGGACAGATCATGTAACTAACATTGAAATCCTTAGAAGAATGTCAAAAGAAAAAGAAATCATGAATATAATTAAAACAAGAAAAATACAATATCTAGATCACATCATGCGAAATGAAAACAGATATAATCTCTTGCAGTGCATATTACAAGGGAAAGTGAAAGGATTTAGGTCTAACAAATACCTCGCCAAATCAGGTGTACCGCAAGGATCTAACCTCGGTCCACTACTGTTTAATATCTTTATCAATGACATTGGTGACATAATTAAGCTTAATTTTTTACTGTATGCTGATGATCTAAAAATTTTCTCTCCTATCATTAATATGACTGAATGTGAGAAACTATCGAAAAATCTTAATCAAATAAGCCAATGGTGCAGTCGTAATAATTTAGCGTTAAATCCTACCAAATGTTGCGTAATGTCATATACATTGAGATCTGATCCAATTATATTTGACTATAAGATAGACAATTATTCTCTAGACAGACCATGTAATTTTAAGGATCTTTGAGTTATTTTCGACCGAGAGCTATCTTTCCAAAACCACATAGACAATATAACTACGTCAGCAAACCGTATGAATGGATTTATAATTAGAGTAGGCCGCGACTTTAACCATTTAACAGTTAAAACTCTCTACTATGCTTTTGTGAGATCAAAGCTAGAATATGCATCGGTTATCTGGAACCCATATTATCAAGTGCATATTTATAAACTGGAGGCAATCCAAAGACGCTTTCTCAAATACCTAAGTTTTAAAGTAGATCGGACTTATCCACTAATTGGCACGGCACACGAGAGTTTACTGTCAAGACATAGCTTTTTCACTCTTGATAGAAGACGAGAATGTTCTAGTGTCATTATGCTACACAAAATAATTAACAATGAAATTAAATATCAATGCTTACTACATCAGATAAACTTTAAAATTCCCCGTCAGGCATCTCGATACACCGACTCATTCTACACTACCACACCACGAACAAATATACTTAAAAACTCTCCTGTTCATACTATGTGTAGCAACTATAACCTTATAAGTGACCAGCTTGATATATTCTATTGTAATGTGAGGCAAATTAAGAGCTATTATTATCAGCAGTAATAATGTTGTGTTAGTCTTAAGCTTTCTACTAATGTTAGTCTGATTTTGTAAATTGTGTACTACTCTTAAGCTTTTTTATTGTTAGTACTATTGTGCAAATGTTTACTTTGTTCCTGTTCTGTAATTGGAAATCTTTTTTTCTGTAGAACAGTGTAAATAAATAAATAAATTACAGGCTGTTCTGGTATTCTGGCTTCTCTTTCTATCCAGCATTGTCTTTTCATTGATTCTACGGAGTATCTTCATCTCAGCTGTCTCTAGGAGTCTTTTGGTTTTCGCTATTTCTGGCCTGGTTTCTGCGGTATATGTCATCACCGGCCTCACGACGGTTTTGTAGATCCTCGATTTAGTGTCGGTTCCCATACTCTTATTGCACCATATTGTATTCAGGCTGCCAGCTATTCTAATTGATTTTGGTGTTTGATCTCTCACCTCTTCTTCAATATCACCAAAGCCGGAAAGTTCTATGCCAAGGTAGTTAAATTTCATTTTCTGCTCGATTACTTTACCGTCAAGCTTAAGTTTGTATCTTAGAGGTGTTTTTGATGTTGTTAAGCACTTTGTTTTGGTCGGTGATATTTCCATGTTTAGAGACTTAGCTGTTAGGTTAAATAAGTGTAATAACCTTTGTAAGTCATCTTCGTTTCCTGCAATGAGAGCGGCATCGTCAGCATATAACACACTATTTTGATTTCTTCATCCCCCATTTTGTATCACTTCAGTCCTCGAACACGAATAATTTCTTCCATTATTTAATTGAAAAGGGTAAGACTCAGGAAGTATCCCTGGCGAATACCGCAACCAACTGGTATTGGTTCTGTGAGGTCTCCTATTAGTGCTCGTATTTTATTGTTTGTGTATATGTTCTCTATGGTTTTGGTAAGATTGTATGGAAATTGCCTGTTTTAAAGGAAAGGTCTTTCATCTGGACACGGTCAAATGCTCTAGCCAGATCGACAAAACACACAAACGCTGGCTTGTTGTATTCCATCGATTTCTCCATTATTTGTCTTATTACGAACACGGCGTCAGTGCAAGATCTTTCCGGCCTGAATCCCTGTTGTTCGTCCGCCAACGATGTAAGATTGTTGATTTCGTTCATAACTACTTTAGTTGTTAGTTTTAGAGTAGTGCTTAGAAGGTTTATTCCTCCATAATTTGATGGTAATTTGAAATCGTTTTTTAAAATAATTTTAATAAAAATAATAATTATTATAACAACAAAACATATGGTATTTTTTCATTCTTTCCACTGGGAAGTTAGTCGTGTGGTCCTCTCGGGTCGCACCCAGACCACTGATATTTTCGGTTTTGTTTTTTTTTTAACAAAAACATATTTTTAATTTTAAATACTAAAGTAACATATACTTATTCAGTTGCTTATTTTATCGAAAAAATGCTTATAAAGTTATTGTTAATAGCAGATAACAAAATTCACTACTTTAAATACATAACGGGTGTTTTTTGGAGGATTGAAATAATTTATTTGATCGTAAAATCTTTCCTTTTCGCCAATATAAAGTCATATTAGAATCATCCAAGGAAGAATTGCAGGCGATGGTTAATATTGTTACAAATCCGGTCCTGTCGGCAACCGAGAAATCGGCTGCGTCTAGGGTCCGTATTCGGCCGCTTTGCTTTGTCGGCCGCCGAAGGGGTCCGGCAAGGTCGAGCAACCCCTGAAACCACGTTGAACTTTGGAGAAACAGGTGGAATGATCTAGAATTGTGATATGGAGATATAAAAGGGGAAACGATCATAACAAGAGCAGTAAAAGTGTTTATGAATTAATAAATGTAAATAGTTTTATAGAGTTGTAAAATTTGTATAGCTAAGTGAATAGGTATCTAAGTGGTTAATAAAAGTAGAATTTATTGTATTGTATTGTTTAGTTACTGGATCGAGAGTTTTAATCGCCGAACTCACGGAAGAACTGAAAAGTTGTAACAATATTATGCATGATGCCTTAGAAATTAAAGTGATGAAAGTGAATGTAAGCAAGACGAAAGTAATAGTTTTTAAAAGAGAAGAAAGCATGGCAAACTGCGAGAGACGAAGAGTATGATAAATAAATAGGGTGCTGCATAACTTTATAAGCAGCCAGAACGTGTCAAAAAAGGCACGACTGGCTGAGCATAGAGAAGTGCTGGTTTCTACACTTATGTATGGCAGAAAAAGCATCAATGCTGCAAAGATGAGTAGTAAAGGGTAATATAACAAGACCTTGATTGATTGATTTTGATTGCATCTAAATATCGATAATTTAACGAGATATAATTTTGGCATTAATAATCTGATGAAAGCCCGAGAGCAAAGCTCGGCTTTCATTTCTGATTATTAATGCCGAAATACTCATAATGTCGAGTCAAATTAATAAATAAAACTAAAATTTAGCAACTATAAAAAAAGTAGCTTATTAATAAAGGTCGTGTTATATTTATAAAAATTATTTCTTGAATCCAATTTTTTATATCAGAGAGAACTATTCACAAAATGATTGTAGTGGATTAAACTATCTATTTCATCGTTTTTGGTTTCGCCAAACGGATTTACTTCAACACGATTAATTCAAGGCATTTCTAACACAGATGCAAATTAAATGATTTTTTGTGAAAAACTAAAAAAAGTATTAAAGAATACTTATGCGAAATTCGAGATTGTTTGACCATACCGTTTTCGAGATATCGTTTATCAAAAATTGCAAATTTTGCATACGAGCAATGACTTATTCACTACGAAATGAGCATTTTCTGGATATTCAGCCACCAAAATGTACGAAGGAGTAATGCAAAATCGTTTAAATTTGGCAAAAGAATAGATTAGTGTATAAAGAACAACATATATTTTACTGGAAATTTTCAATCATACCAAAAAGTATAGATTGTTTAAAAAAATCGTTTTGAGACCAAAAGAACGCGTTAGTTGGCTTGACAACGTCGCTTCATCACGACTGACATCCATGATTATGTTGGGCTAAGTGGAGAGCATAGACGTAGGAGACTAGACTGCAAGATTTGGCTCCCGATAAGAAAGAGACAGTCGCTCGAGAGGTTGTCTCGTGCTTTCTCTAATGCCGACCCCTCCACTCAGCTCGCCTCGTGCCACTCGGGTGTAAACCCCGCCCAATAGAGAGACCACGAAACAACCTCTCGATCGACTGTCTCTTTCCCATCGGGAGCCAACTCTCAGCACAAGGACTCGCAGTCTACTCTTCTATGTCTATGGTGGAGAGAGATGACACCCATAACCCCATTTTTGGCACGTATACACGCAGATAAAATAATCACGCGGATATAAGCGTGAAGCAACGTTGTTACGATTCAATTTTTAACAAGGATTACGTGAAACAAATATTAATTAAATTCACTTATTTTAATTGTTTTTACGTTTAAGATTTTCATATAGTCTGGAATGTTCATGTAAGCTGAAAACATTATTACTTAGTCGTTTACATTTTTTTTTGAAAATTTTTGCTTCAGTTTTATTTTAACTAACGCGGTCGTGTTAGAAGTTCCTTAAGATGTATTTACTTCAAGTGCTGTCAAATGCACAGGCTGCTTGACATAACTATCATGCTGAATAATCGGTGACTATTGTGGCACCATGTAAATAGCCTCTAATGGTGCGTGTTAATTGGTATTGTCAAACAGGAAACAAAATTGTAATTGGTTGATGACTGATATTTAACAGATGAAAGAAATTATCTGAGAAGTGTAACTGGAGTGACTCCGATAGATAAGTGAGGAATAGTGAGATAAGGGAACGCTGTGGCGTGAAAGAAGATGTGTGGTAACCAAGATGGATAAAGGAATGCTTAGAGGAAAGAAGATTGTCGAAACAGTTTTATAAGGCAAGTGTGAATGAAAGTAGAGCACTAATGAAAGTAGAAGAAGCGAAAGACGGGTGTAAGAACAGTAAAAAGTGGAAGGAAGTTGGCTTTGCCTATTACTAAGGGAAAAAGGCGTGACTGTATGTATGTATGATGTAAAATATGTAAGTTATACTTTCTTACGTGTTCTTTACAGCTACGAGATTTGATTATCTGGCAACGCTGTACACTACACTTTTTACTAACGTGGATTTATAATTACTATTTATTTCACATTCTGGTCTAAATAAAAAAGAAAAGTGTCTGTCAATGTTTTTTTAAGGATAGTTAGAAACAGACGTCCAAATTTAAAAAAAAACTGTCAAGTGACTAAAATCCAGAAAAGAGCTCTTTTAAACTTGGTAATGAACTGCCGCGTTTATTTTTCATTAAATCTCTTGACATTGTGTAGCCGGCGTATAAAATAAAAACGAGGTTTTTCCTTGAGACAACAACTTTTGACGCCTCAATGTTCCACCAAAGTACCCCTAGAGGTGACGAGATATCTCGACAAACTTTGAAAAGGAGTATTTGTTAAATGTTTTTGTGGAAAAAATGCGTATAGACGGCGTGAATTTGGAATTGTAAAGGTTGAATCTTTCAGACAATGACCTTATAAAAACTATATATTACCATGCTTATTATTAAAATTATCTTTTTGTGCTTTATTTATTTTAAACCAATCTTTGAATTATTAAGGCTTATTTTCTGATGAACATTTGGGTGTCATAACCCACTTAACTTAACACGCAAATAATGAAGATGTGACAGAGACTCAAAATGAAAAAGATAGACTTCTTTATGGTTCATTTCTTTTGGAGACCTCAGAGTCAAGCGATTTTAGGTTTTGATTTTATAGTTTCATTAAGCTGTTCCTAAATTATTTTAACCTGAATCCATACAGGGAGAAAGATGATCTAAGGAAATACCTTCGCATATTTTGGAACAATGGGATGGCAAAATTATGGAAAACATTTTACAAAAATTAGAATTTGCTATGTCGGTAGATAATCAAGCATTTTGGAGGATTTAAAGGGTTTATTTATGATGGCATTATCGTTTTTTTCATCCAAAAATGGTCAGCACAAAAATGTTTTTCATTACTGAAATTTTTTGTAATAGTTATGGACAAGACTGATTTAAACCCATTCCAATTTAAAGAAGCTGTTAATAAAATTCCATTAATAAAAGATAAAACCTTGTATTAATATTGATCGAGTTAGAATAGCAATTTTCAATCTTAAAATTATCAAATATTTTGTCTTGGATATTATCTATCTATCAACAAATAAATAAGTCGATTATTTTGACCTTTAATGGTTCTATGTCTGCAATGATAATAATTATTGTAAATAATATAAATTCATCATTTTATTTACAAAATTTAACGTCTTTAAATTGCGCGATCAATATTAATTGAGTAAGCAACACAACTTTGTTAGTTTTTCTTCTTAAAAACAGTATTTGTTTTTTAATTAAACTTCGATAAAAGCTTTTAGTCCAAAGATGATACATAATTTTGAAATAGATAGTAATTAAATTCAAGCTTGTCCTTACAAGACTTTTAAATACAACTTTTTCAGTCCGGTTTTTTCAATATACTTATGTACAAAAAAAATACTCAAATAATAAATTTAGTTTAAACTACCGCTGGATACTTCACTGTCTATCGTTTAACTGCTAGTCAAATAACAACTGTCTCCTATCGCATCCCTACAAGCGTTAAAAACTCCTGGCTCCGACTGTGAAATTATCTAGCTGTTGGGTTGGCTTGCCCATGTATTACGGGGGCTATGAGAACAACCCCCACTATTTATTTATTTATTTATCGTATGGCTATGGACACATAATAAATTGTACGTAGAAATAAAATAAGATAAAAATAAAATTAATAAACAATATAGCGTACAAATAAAGGTAAGCATATGTATGTATATAGACAAACACTTTACATGTTACAAACAAACATCTAGTCGATTTATATAATCAATCGACTCAGGAGTCGCCAACAGGAAGTCGTCAGGTTTTCCCTTATAGGCCCTCTTAGGACAACTTTCGATGATGTGCCTGATAGTTTGTTGCTCCCCGCAGTCGCAAAGTGGCGATGGCAGTTTCCCCCAACGGTGCAAAGAGTGTGCACACCTGCCATGTTGGGTTCTTATTCGATTCAATGTGGACCATGTTTTGCGGGGTACGTCAAAACCAGGCGGCTTTTGTGTAATACAGTGGAAATTAACATTTTGATGAGATTTCCAGTCATGGGTCCATTGGTGATGTTAAACCCCTCTTCAACTACTGCCTTGGCCGTTTTTGTTGGAGGCCGTCGGGAACGCAGTCGGCTACGGTTAGCATCTTCTGTGAACTGGTGAATTGGTAGATTTCTGTTATCTGAAATCTTTTTATACTCGTTTACAAGAGCATTTTTTCGTCGTAATTGCGGGGGTGGTATGTGACTTAGAACTGGTAGCCAGTTAGTAGGGGTTGATTTGATAACGCCTGCAATCATCCTCATAGTGTTGTTTAGCTGGACGTCTATCTTTTGAACATGGGGGCTATTTAGCCAGACTGGAGCGCAATATTCAGCAGTGGAGAAAACAAGGCCTAGAGCGGAAGAGCGTAAGGTTGAAGCGGATGCTCCCCAGGATGTACCACATAGCTTTTGAATGATGTTGTTTCGTGTTTTCAGTTTTTCGGCAGTCTTTGTCAGGTGTTCTTTGAAGGAAAGTGTCCTATCAAGGATTACTCCTAGATATTTTGGTGTTTTATTGTGGTTAATTAAGGTATTTATTTCATTTTTGCAAGCTTGTTGTTTAAGTGAAAGCAGCTAGCCTCAGTTTTGGAAGCATTAGGTTGTAGTCTCCATTTGCGAAAAAACTTTCCCATAAGATTTAGGTGCGCCGTTAAAATTTCTTCACACTCCTGGATAGAGCTGGATCTTATTGCGAGTGCCCAATCATCAGCGTAGCCAAACTTTTTTTATGTAGTTTGTGGCAGGTCAGAAATATATAAACTAAATAGGAGTGGGGCAAGGACTCTGCCTTGTGGTAATCCATTCTTTAGTTTCATTTTGGAGCTAATACTAGTTCCCATGATTACTTGAAATAGTCGGTCATTTAACATGTTATTTATTAATTGAGCAGTAATCTTACAGGGGATCACACGAAGGAACTTGTATATCATGCCCTCTCTCCACACTGTATCGTATGCCGCAGATAGAGCGATAAATACAGCTGAAGTTTTAAGCTGTCTCTGAAATCCAGCTTCAATGAAAGAAGTAAGAGATAAGACTTGGTCCGTGCAACTGCGCCCTGGTCTGAAGCCAGCCTGCTCTATCGGAATGACTTCGAGCAATTCTTCACTGATCCTATTATAGATAAGGCGCTCCAATAGTTTGTATGTACTGGACAATAGGGCTATCGGTCTGTAGCTTTTTGAATTATTAGCTGGTTTACCTGGTTTCAATATGGCAATTATCTTGGATAGCTTAAATTCTGATGGAATAAAACCAGTTTGCATGATGTCAGTGAAAAATTGAGCCAGCCAACACTTTGTAAATCTTCCACATTTAATTAGGAATTCAGGATGAATGTTGTCAAAACCTGGAGCTTTTGCGGGTTTGATGTCTTTAAAAGCAGCTTCTATTTCTGTATGGGTGAAAGAACGGTAGTGCTCTGTTTCTCCGGCTGTAGCTTTTAAGTTTTTAAGATTCCGTTTTACCTCGATTGTGTGAGATCGATCTTTAGCTGGTCTGGATGTTGTAACAATATTTAAGGCGATGTCGTTTGGGCTGATGGTTGATTGAGAGGGGGAGCTCCCGTTCTCAATTTCCTCAGTAATGACCATGCTTGTCTGCTCGACGTCTGAAAATTCAATCCTTCTACAGTTTCGGTCCATCGCTGTTGCCTGGCCGAATCAAGGGAGTGGAGCAGCTCTTCTGCAATTTCTTGATCACCAGATTCAAGAAAGTTCTGATACATTTGCTCACTCGTTTCAGACCAACCCGGGATGTACTCTTTACGGTAACCTCTAGGAATACACTTTTTTGCAGTGCTTATTACGGCGCCAACAAATCTCTTATAGTTTTTGCCGGTGGGCGGTATCCAGCCCAAACACTTATCCAGGTCTGTGGAAAACTTTGTCCAGTTGGCCTTTTTAAAATTCTACCTAGGGCGAGGGATCGACGTAACTACCATTGCTGCTATGGAAGCAATGCTAAAGCTACCACCTCTAGACATTTATATCTGGGGCGAGGCAAGACAGCACGTGTATAGACTAGAACAACAGAACTGTTGGAAAGGTACTAAGACATATGGGCGTACAACCATAAAAATATAATTATACACCTATTTCTGGAAATGGCTATGGTCAATGTGCCGGAAACCTACGAACCTTGGCTCACCATAACAAGGTCACCTTGTCGTGGTTGCCAGGGCATAAAAGTATTTCTGATAACGAAGAAGCGGGCAAACTAGCTAGGCGGGGCTTTGGAACACCAGTTATTGGGTCAGAACCAATAATAAAGATACCCAAGGCCAGCGTTAAAGCAGCGATCAATGGCTGGGTTCACATCCAGAGGGAACTAGGCACAGCAAATTAATGCTAAAAGAACCCTCACCTAAATGGCAGGGAAGCTGCTCTCGCTAAGTAGGAAAAAACTAAGAACAGTTGTAGGGCTTTCTACCGGACACTGGTCTTTGAGGAAAAATTTGCACAATATAGGCATGTCTGACGAAGAACCTATATGCCGATTATGTAATGAGGAGGAGGAAACAGCCACTAATATTATCTTCGAATGTGTAGCCATCGCCCAATGGAGGCACTACCTGGGTTGTATACAAGACCAAGGGAGTGATCCACCTGGGGCAATAGCAGTACATGAGCTTCTACTCCTTAACAGTAGAATTAAAGAAATGGGACTAAATGAAGGAGCTGAAAAGGTACAAAAAGCAGACAATGCTGCGGCGCCTAGGGAAAAATTGGACCTCTTCCACAACTCCTATTTACTCATTTATTGAATGGACAAGTCGGTAGAGGTCAGATCAACATTGTTTTGAAGAAAGGTCAGGTCAAGATTACCAGCAACCGACGAGCATGTATAAAAGCGCTGATGAAAGTAGAAGAAACCTGTGAACAAAACCGTAGCAAGTGGAAAGGAATGGTCTCTGCCTACTCCTACGTGAAAAAGACGTGACTGTATGTATAAAAAACGTCCCCATTTTCAGTGTTTCAACTCAGAACCAAGAGGTGATACAATTAGAAGAAAAGGCATTTTGATTTTTAACAACATAATAATTTGTGTAAAAAATAAAATTTGATTAAAGACAAATAACACGTCTTTTAATATTCGAAAGCGGTATACGATAAACCAATATATACACTTGAAATTAATTCTGCACGAGTTTATTTAGCTATTAAAATTATTTAAATTAATTTATATTTAATCAATTTTTAACTAGACATAACAAATTACTCGGAATCAAGGTGATACAAAACTTTTCAATCTAAGTGTATTGTGCAAATTTGCTTTGGAAATTGATATTTAACGTCGTAAATACATTTGTTTTTTGCAACGGAAATTTTTATCCTTGCCACTTTACTAAATGAGAAGAAATATTGACAAAGTTTTTACACAAACACTCGCGATACCTTAAATTTTCTACGAGATGATAAAAATAAATATCGAGAAAACTTAGTTCAAGGATAACAAACAAATCGTCCAATATTTTTTTAGCAATGTACACTGTGTCCCAGAATGAACGCAATAATATGTAAGTATAATTATTGTAAAAAAAATTTGAAATAGAACATTCATCTTTTGGGGTTCACTGCTTTGTGTAAATCTGATTTTTTTTACTTTGAGACATTTTGGCAATATAGCAAATAGCAAACTATTCCGAAAAAAGGAAAGAAGACTATTCCTGCGAATTATCGCCCTATTGCATTGCTCTAAGTCATATCCAAAGTTATGAAAAAAGCGATTAACATAGAACTCAAATATCTGGAGAAATTTGAGATAATTCATGACAGACAATATGGTTTCGACGACGTCGGTCTTCTGGAGATTTGCTGGATTATGTCACTCAGCTCTGGACAAACACTATGGAGAAGTTTGGTGAATCCCGTGCAGTAGCCTTGGATAAGCAAATTATCTGCCTACGGTCTCCCAACCAAACTGCGCCTTCATGCAAGATCGATCCTTACATGTGGCAGTTGACGGTATTTCTTCTGATGCGTTAAAAACCGATGCTGGGGTCCTCCAGGGTTCCATCCTGTCCCCCACCCTATTTCTTTAACACATCAACGACCTCTTGAAAACCTACACGAACCCTATTAACAGTTTCGCAGACGACAGCACACTTATCTCAACTTTCACATCCTATCGATCACTTTCGGTGAATGATACAAATAGACTCAGGCAGGAACAGGTTAACTCCATCAATAGAGAACTTGAAGCAATCGTCGAGTGGGAAACCAACAATCTTGTTTAATTCAACGCCAAGAAAACACAAAGCACCACGTTTTCCAGGAAAGTAAATTCATCAAATCATTCCATCACAATGTCCGGAAATACCCTTGAATCAAGTCCCTCCATCTCGATTTTGGGAGTTACGGTGTGACCATCAATATCCTTCTTTTACAGGGCTGCTACGGAATGAAACAAGCTTCCAAAATTAGTTTTTCCAGAGAACTATGACCTGCAACTTTTTATAAAGCAGGTTCACAATCATCTCCTTTCTATAATCCCTCCCCCTTCTTATAGTCGCAGTGCAGGCCGTCCGCGGCCCACACGATAGGTCTACCCTTTTTGCGACTATTTTCAGTAAAAAAAAACCCAAGTAAACAAACTCATTCACTTGTTTCACTCTTCCTCCTTCAATTAAAACCTCACAGTTTTTTATGCTTTCTTCTCTTTTGACTTGCTTACATTTACTTTAATCCTTTTGATTTTTAGAGCATCATGCATAATGTTAACCATTGCCTGCAACTCGTACTCAGATGATGCTAACATGACCTGATTATCGGCGTAAAGGGGGCATTTCACTATCAAGTTAAACATACACACATCTTTGTCCAACACCTTTTTTTATGTTAAACCAGTCTGTATAAGCTCGAAAAACTGTTATTATTGCGTCCATTCAGGGACACTGTACAGTGTGTTTAAAAATAAATCTTCTTGTAAATGGTTTATTAAGCCAGCGCGCCCCCTAAGGGGGGCGCGTTTACATGATTGGGGGGGGCGCAGTACAGATTAAAAATAAAATGGTAATGATAAAATGCTACAGATAGATTTTTAAAAAATCTTTATTGAAATTTTACTTACTTAATGATGACAAAGAAACATTCTAAGGACTAATGGCTAACATGAGCTTGTTTTAAGGCGCACAACTTCTCTAAATTTGGTTCTATGTTAGAGATGGCCACTCTGAGTTTATTTTCTACTTGAAGTTTATTTCTGTATTTAGATTTCACGACAGCAAGTGCAAAAAATCCAGTTTCACAAAAGTAGGATGTTGGAAAAGGCAACAGAATTCTAAGCGCTTTGGCTTTTATAACGGAGTAGTCGTTCGGAAGTTCAGTCCAGAAGTTTGTTAAAGATTTGTTAACAAAGTTTGATTTTTGTAAGGGATTTGTTGAAATATCTATCAGTTGTTCTTCTTCTTGCAGTGATAGTCCGACAGGTCTATTTTCGAATGGATTTAAAACCCAGCTCCAGTCTGACAACTTGATATCTTTCTCTGCAAAGAAGTATCGCTTGAAATTCTCAGTTAAGTTTTCTAAATGGCTTCCTATGGTTTTTAGCATCACAGCTTTATGAATATCTTCCAATGGGGAATCTTGCACAAAATCGCAAAATGTGGGAAACATTTCCAAACTGTTTTCTTTCAATTTGTTATGCCATAACTGCAATTTCTTACAAAAAGCATCAATCTTTTGACTTAAATCAAATATATTTACGTCTTTTCCTTGCAGCTGAAGATTAAGTTTATTAAGTTTTTCAAAAATATTTACTAAATAAGAAAGAAAATTTGTCGAAAAAATCTGTTGAATGCTTGTGACCTTCCTCGCTTAAAAATATCGCTATTTCCCTTCTTAATTCAAAGACACGCTTAACCGTCTTACCGCGTGACAACCGTCTGGATAAGGAATAAAAAAACAAAGATTGATGCTCAGCTCCCATATCTTCACACAAAACAGAGAACATCCTTGTTTTTAGTGGTCTGGTTTTTATAAAGTTAACAACTTCAATAACTACTGTCAAAATCATGTTTAGTCCAGGGCTTAGCGATTTTGATGCTAACGCTTCCCGATGTATCATGCAGTGCGTCCAGATAATTTCTGAGGATTCCTTTTTTACTAGCGCTTGTAAACTGTTGTATTTACCAGACATGGCTTGAGCTCCATCGGTGCAAATCGCAACACAATTTTTCCATTGCAAATTCATTTTAGTAATAGAATCATTTGTAATCTTGAACAACTCGGTGGCTGTAGTTCTGCCTTCAATCTGTTTACAAAACAATAAATCTTCACATATTTTTGAACATTGACAGAATCTAATGTAGCAAATCAAATGGGAATCATTACTAGAGTCAGTTGCTTCGTCAAGTTGTATAGCAAACAAGTTTCCAGTAAGCTCAGATTCAAGCTACTGCTGCATATCAACTGATATATCGTTAATTCGTCGACAGATTGTATCATTTGACAGAGGAATATTGTTAAGTTGTGAAGTAAAATTTTCACCAAACATTATTTCTACAATGTCTTTGCAAGCGGGTAAAATAAGTTGCTCTGCAATAGTGTGCGGTTTTTTGCATTTAGCTACTTTGTATGCCACTTTATATGATGCCAAGAGAGCCTTCTCATTTACTGCCAGTACTCTATGGAAGCTGGATTTTTGTTTTTTAAACAATCTGAGTTTCTCCACAAAAAAATCTTGCGGTTTATTGACATATTCTCTGTGCAGCGTTTCTAAATGCCTCTGTAATTTATTTGGTTTTATGCTATCTGCAGCCAATACTTTTAAACAGATATCGCATTGTGGTTTTTCTTCGCCACCTACTTCAAGGCTAGTAAAGCCCAAATTCAGGTATGATGGGTCATATTTTCTTGTTTTAGATTTCGGACGATTTCCACCTGAACCTGTCGATGTACAAGCCCCGTCATCCTCAAGTTTTCGTTTTAAAAATTTATCCATACTACATCTACTTATACACTCACACTTCACAATAATGCTTGCTTAGTGTTAAAACACCTTCACTGAGAGACTGAGAATACCGTATGTGCGCTTCTGTATTTATAGTCGCGTTCAGACAGTTCGAGAAAGATCAGGAAGCTTGAATACGTGGCACGAACGCCGCGAACTTTCCGACAGCATCTTTGGCGCTCTCGACGAGACAATGTTGCCTATTTTAGTCCAAATTCCTAGGTCTACGGATTGGGGGGCGCAACATTTTTTAAATTAAAACGGGGGGGCGTGAATAACAAAAGTTTGAGAACCGCTGTATTAAGCTTTGATATTTTAGAGGTATAATCATACATTTTTGACAATACCTAGTTTATAGAGACTTCTACAAATGCCAATAGGTGTTTGAAATTGTCACGAAATTTCGCTGTTGCTTTCGAACATTCGAGATACTAAGAAATGTTCTTTTGGATCAAGTCAACAAAGACGGTTTATAGTAAATAATAGAACAGTAATATAATATATAATTTTTTTTATGGGTAGATAGCGGGTTTAGGACGAAAGAAAACAAACTTCTCGCCCTTCTTAAATCACCGACGTTTCAATCTTTATTTTTGGATCTTTCTCAAGGATTTTTAATTCGTGGAAGTCTTAAGTCTGTAATGTAAAATTTTTGATATCGCATCCATCACAGAATCACGTGTTTACAATTAACATTGAGCAAATGGATTATTCACATAATTACCAAACAATATCAAAACGAATAATTTCTATTCCTTCAACAATAGTAAAAGCACATACAGACAGCACAAACAAACTTTGTTGATGATTTTACTATTTGCTCATTTTGTTACCGTTCCTTCTGGAATAATAATAATCTTCTGTGGTAGTGTAAAAACACAAGAATTACAGGAGAGTTTGGCACAGCTATTTTGCCGAGCTTCTTTCTAATAGAACATTTCATTAAGCTTGGCATAGAAGAGAAAAAAATAATTTGGAAATGGGGAATGAAATCATTCTCTTTACAAAATTTATACCAAATGAACAACGTACAAAAGCGAGGATATAAGCGATACGGTTGCTTTGGCAAAAGGTATTTATACTCGAATTACATTTGTACTATTTTACATACATGCAAACGTAAATGGATTCCTCTATAATATAGACTATTAAGTGTTAAATGCGACAATTGTAGAATTCACATCAAAGATACATTTTACCATAAAATTAAAAAAAAAACATTAGCGCGGGCATTTCTATAAAATCAAATTAAAACACAGATATTTAAATGATAATTTTATGAAAAATAATAATATTAATCCATCGTTACTATAAAATGTACAGGACGTTCAAAAACACTTTTACAAACGAAAACTTTGAAAAATCTCGACTCAAGTTTTGTACCACAACAATGGAGATATTTTCGTCAACCTCTACGTTACAAAAATGCTTTTTTCATTTGAACGTTAACATCTTTCCCATTTTTAAAGTACCTTATCTTCCTGTTCTAAAAGAAACTAGAATACATTATCTGTCTGTACTAAGGAGGACTATAGACGACCATTACAGTATTCTTCTTCTTATCACGCCCTCTCCTGCCGAAGGTTGGTGATCCAAATGGCAATTGTAGCTCTGGTACACTCTGTAGCACGAAGTATTTCTGCAGACGAGCGGTCGAACCATCTCCTCAAATCCTTTAGCCATGAGTTCAGGCGTCTTCCTACTGATCTTTTCCACTGTACTTTGCCTTTCATTATGGGGCGTAATATTTCGTATTTAGGACCTTTCATCACATGACCCAGGTATTGCATTTTTCTTTCCTTGATGGTGTTCAGTAGTTCTTTTTGTTTGTGCATGCGCTGGAGTACTTCATCGTTCGTGATCCTTTGTACCCATGAAATTCGCAGCATCCGTCTATACACATACATTTCGAAGGCTTCTATTCTCTTTTTAGTCTGTGAATTTAGTGTCCAGCTTTTACATCCATAGAGTAGGACAGAGAAGACGTAGCATCTGATCGTTCAAATTATGAGTTCCAAACTAAGGTCTAGTCTTGTAAAAAATGATTTCATACTCATGAAGATTTTTCTCGCTTGCTCAATTCTTGAAAGTATTTCCCTTTCCGGGTCGCATTGGCTATTGATGTTAGCTCCCAAATATTTTATTAAGGTCACTTGTTCGATTATTTGTCCCTTGACACGCAGGTGTGCATTTATTGGAGTCTTAGAAAAGACCAATGGTTTGGTTTTGGAGACATTGAGATGTAATCCAAACATCTCGCTATGGTGAACTACAGAATCTATAATGCTTTGTAGTTCTTGTACATCGTACACTGTAGACGACCCTTACAGTATGCACAAATACTTTTTTCATGCGCTCATCATTAAAAACCTTTTCCATTTTTAAACATGCTTTAAAGAACGTTTACTGGGTGTACCACTGAGGACCATGGATGGTCCTTACAAAAATGCTTTCTTTTTCATTTGATATTTTTAAGTACCAATGAGAAACGTAGGTGGCCCTTTTATTATGCAAAAATGCTTACTTCATACTTTTAAATCTTACTAGTCCTATATAATTAATTAAGAAAGTAGAATTACATGTTAAGCAAACATGTTTAAATATTTATAAGATGCAATGTGTGTTAAAGTTAAATGTAATGTTGAAATACTGAATAAAAAGACATTTGCAAAGTAAGGAATTAATATAAATGTATGCATTTTATTATGGAAATCTTCATCTGTTAAATAAGAGTGCCACGATAAATAACATCTGTATCATAAATATGCAGACTTTTAATAAAGATAAAAATAAGAAGAACACGAGATTGTAATACCATACCCGAGAACTTTATTAACAAGGTGAATTGTCACCATTTTAGGAGGAATATCTTGTGAACACGATGATGCCGTTCCGTCAATAATAAATGTTTTTTCAGAATTGTTATATAAATTATGGGATTCATTGCAATATTTTTTTAAATAATAAGTTTATTATGTAATGATTCTTATAATTTATGGATCCTTACAATAAATATTCATTGTTTGAAGAATTTTATTTATTTTGACCGGAAATTAAATAAAATTTTTGGGACACTTCTTACATGTAAGGGGTTTCATACTGACTATACTAAACCTACCCCTAACCTTGTGACCTACTTTATTATATTCACAAGATGAAATAAAAAAATAGAACACAATGTGTTGACGGCAGCTGTTCGCCGGAGAACAGTTAAGTGAGTTCGAATTGTTTATGGCTCTAAGATTGAAAATTCAAATTCAAAAGGGCGCCACTCAATTTGGATAATTGCTATACTATATTTGGAAAATTGAGAAAACCAAATACCTACCTTCAACAAATACCTGAAATGATATAGAATTAAATTTTTTTAGATATCCGGGTTGGGCAAATAGGAGAATAAAAACCATATCACATATAAGAATATAATAAAAACACCAAAATGGACAAAGCAAAAATATGTTATGGACCAGAGTAATAGATCATATCAGTAATAGTTAAATCAATTAAATAATATATATAACATATAACACAATATATTATAACATTACATATTATAAAATATTACCATATATAATACATATAACAATATTAACTAATATATTATATCAAGATACATACATTTATATACCGGGTGTTATACCTCTTAAAATAACCAAAATGAGGTATATTGGTAAGAAATAAACCTGTGACTAAATCCGCTGCCACATAGTACTATGTGAGAACTTCACAAGAGCTCTTTAGATTATAGTTTATAAAATTATCACGGTGGTATGATATGTGATATCAATAATTAGTTATTAACAAAAATGATGGTATGATAAATACTAATATAAATAATTAGTTATAAATAAATCTCAAAAAGTAAGAGAACACTGAAGTTGTAAAAAAACCTGGTGTTAAGGTCCAATGGTCCATATATGTAGCCTCTATCCAAGGTCCACTTGATGTAGTTGAAGACAGCAAAAACGAAGACAGGAAGAAGACAGGAAGCAGACAGGAAACAGCTCAGCAAAACGAAGAGAAGATAAGAAGAAGGCTCAACCTCTCAGGTCAGCCAGTGGTCGATGATGCAGCTCAGCAGGTCGCCAGCCTCTACCGGCTACTACTGGTCCTCATCCGGTGGTTGTCTGTCGACTCTGGCCAGGATTTAAAAGCGACTCGGTGTTGGCCCTCGTGGGAATCTTGACCAGAGTCAAGAGTTGCCACAAGAGTCGTCGTTCGATTGCCAGGAGTCTGATGATGAGGGCTAAGCTGTACCCTAACACCCTAACAAAAAAATAGTCTCATGAGAGGACATGTGCAAAAGAAAAAACCAAAAAAATGAAGTAGGTATATTTTCAACCTGATCGATATCATTGCTGGTTCAAAAGTCATAACTTACCTTCTGAGAAGGGAGGTAAAAACTAGAAGATAGCCAAAACAGCAAACAGGACTAAACAGGACATCAGGACAAAAATGGCGGCGTTCCTACCGCATGGCAGTCTCCCGGTGGTCGGCACAAATCCCCATATAAAGGCTCCAAAAACCACAAACGATGGGTGCGACTTGAACTCAGCCCCAACGGCACTTCGTAGATTCCCCCAAAGGGTTAATTTCCGGTTAAACACACCGAAAAAATAATCTCAAAAACGAGTCAAGCGCACCTCATCATGGCCACACAGAAAAGACCCCACAGACCACCTCGAGGACGGATACCATCTCTCATTTCCAAAAATTGTCAAAAAAACAGCACATCCTGTATGAAATCAGCGCCTAGTTTTGAATTCCTAGCCTCTCATTGGTCAGAACCATAAATGCTATTCCGTTTGACAGAACGAAATCCAACGAAAGTAATCAAAAAAGACCACTCTTCTTCTTTCTTTTCTGCTACGGGCACGTACATTAACGGCTAACCGACTTGAGACCGAAGATCGATGACAGAAGTTCTGTGAAAGAAGATCAATGACAACCCAAACAATGACATCGACGTCTAGAAAATAAATATAACCTATTAGAATCCATAGGATTAATTTAGGAAAAATAAAGAAAAAAACCCAGTAAATACCCAGAGATCTCATTCAGAATCAACAAAATCCTGGGACAACCTTCAATAGCCTAGAATTCATCACACTAGAGAACACAACGGTATGTCGCCTGCTTACATGTGAATGGATGTTTTTATTGACTCTATTATCATAAGATTCCTGCAGCTTAATTACATCACTTTCAACAGCCCTTAGAATGTCAGAAGCAAGAGTATTACCTAGTGTTGGAAACCTGTGAATTTACTAGCATTCAACTATATGTGATGTTTGTTTTGAAATAGTGGTTTTAATAGATGTTTTATTCAGGAATTTGATATTAAAATTGAATTTTCTCTGTAAGTACAATGCCCAATAAATGAAAAATTTATTATATAAAAAAACAAAATTAACAGGTAGCAATTTCAAATGCTACAACCTTAGGGCGCAGTATTTTATACGGATGGCTCTAAACTAGAGGGGAGAGTAGGTTGCGGTGTCTTCTCAGAAGACCCCTCACTTAGCCTGTCGTTACGTTTGCCTGACTACTGTACTGTTTACCAAGCTGAACTAACAGCCGTTACTAAGGTAGCTGTCTGTACACTCCGCACTGAATAAAAGCTCAGCGAGATATCCATTTTTTGCGACAATCAGGCAGCTATCAAATCACTGAACTCAGTCTACTTGACCTCTAGGGCAGAGGTACAATGCCTTGAATGAGCGAGCAGCTAAGTTTAGAATTCACATTGTCTGGGTACACGGACACAGGGACATACCAGGCAACTGCAAGACGAACGAGCTAGCAGAAGAGGGCACCCCCCTCCCAGCTGTATCTGTCCCAGCTGCGCGAGCGACACTGTGCAGGACAAAATAAATGCACTAAAAATATATAATTTCGGAAAACTTGCTTGAGATCAAATATCTTTGAATGTTTTCCTCTTTTGTATGAATTTATCACGACGAACGCCTTATCCGCGGATTTCGAAATAAGGACTGAAATTGTTCTTCATATTTCTCAGCTCTACGACGAAATGAAAAGGTATTTTCCGGATATTGATAATGCTAAAGATGGCTCAATTCGTAACTCATTTGCGGTCACGAACGAGAGAATAAATTCTAGTTTGAGTATTAAGCAACAGGAGTCGTTATTATAAATGTCCGTAGATAAAACACTTCGAGCCGATTTAAAAAGGATGTTTTTGATAGATTTTTGGGCAGCTAGACAGGAAGAGTATCACGAACGCTCACGCAAAGCGGTGAATTTTCTTTTACCCTTTGCTACAACATACTTATGTGAGAGTGGGTTTTCACACCTGGTCATGATAAAAACTTAATACAGAAATCGATTTGATACCGAGTCAGAATTATTAAGGTTAAAATTGTCCAAAATTACTCCTAAAATTGCCATTGCTCCAGTATAAATTTTCTCTTTCAAAGAATTTGAAACGTGAACGTGGCAACGTTCCTTCAACTCATTTTACAGTTAGTCTTGAGGCATCAGACATTTACCTCGTTACTTTGTAGGCCTTTAATTTTCGTATCGCAGAGGTCTGCGTTTCTGATTAAATTACCTAGTGATTACCTGTCCCAAAAACCATCCGCCCCCGTACCCGTGGGGCGTAGACCCTTACATCGAACCCGCATTTCGAAGGGATAGGTTATTTGTTCGAAAAGGACGAGAAAGAAGAAGGATATTCTCGAAGTGGTAATTTTTCACTCAGGGAACTAAAATACATTATTTTGTAAATACTTTTTTGTTGTTAATTTTAAAAACTTTGTTTTCGATTATAATTGTTAAGTCGAGTCAGTTTCTTTATAGTTATTTGTTAATATACTCACAAGAGGAGCTATTTAAAACACCGTTTAATCTGTCATAAGCATCGTAAAATTTGACATTCTTGTCATTTTTTTTACGTACGGACACTGTTTCGTTTAAAGCCATTTCCACAAGCAATTCTTAAATCATAAATTTAATGAAGCTTGGCTTACACTTATGTTCACTTAAATAAAACTGCCTTTCACCAACTTTTAGTTAAGCATCAATTTCGCTTTTGGAAACTGCTAACAAGCAATTGTCTCAGACTTTAGAAAGCATTTAAATTTAATTTGTAAATATTGAACAAAAAATAATTAAAATAAAATAATGAAAGCTGCATTTTTTTAGTTTTAAATAGGAGATAATCAACCAATGAAGAAAAAGAGGTCTACTAATTTTACGAAAAATGACACAACATGTTTTAGAATTTATAAAAACAGACACAATGACGTGGCGTGAAAATGAGATAACATGAAAGAAAGTGGCAGATTTATTTAATAGCCAATCTCCCTCTGAAGTACATAGGACTGCAGCTTCATGGAAAAATACTATGAATATATAAAAAAAAATGTGCGAAGAGATGTGGCATATTAGAAAACTTAAACTTAAATACGAGGATAGTTTACGAATTGTTGTCCCTAACATAGAAGCAAACACATAAGAACAATGAAACTAATTTATTTTTCAACATAGTAACCTGCAACGTTTATACACTTAGTATATCGGTGGTGAAGTGTTTCAAACCCTCTTGAAAAAAATTCAGAACTTCGAGTCTTCAGCCATTCGTCTACATCACTTCGTTATCATCAGCAAAGCGGATTCCGCGAAAAGATTTTAATTTTGGAAATATATGGTAGTCCCTGAGGGCCAAATCTGGAGAATAAGGGGGTTGTTCAAAAATCAATCAATTTTCTTTTGGTATTAAATTTTCATAATATTTACCTGTTATGGTGTGCCTACGCGGTAAATAATCCACGAAAATAACACCTGCAAAATCCCAAAAAACTGTAGCCATGATCTTACTAGCTGATGGGACAACACGAAATTTTTGAGGGGGAGGGGAACCCCTATGCCACTATAAACCCATGTTTTGTCAACCGTAAAAAATTTTCGCTTAAATTCATCGGGATTTTTGTTAATGATCTCCAAATTTGTCTCCGCTGCAACCTGGCGAACACGCTTCTGGTCTGCCGTGAGCATTCGTCGAACCCAACGTGTAGAGAGTTCTCGTGACCCAATTCGTGATGTGAAATTTTTTTAACGCTTCCAACAAAAAACCTATATGTCTCTGCTATAGCCTTGACATTTAATACCATGTCATGGACTAAATTCACATTTTCTCTGGTCACCACAGTTTTGGGGGCCCATGCACCTGGTGCATATTGACAGGACTTTCTTCCCAGTTTGAAATCTCTTGAACCAGTTCTTGATTACCTGGTACGAAGCGACAGAGTCACCCAATACTTCTACCATGTTCTTGCGGTGATAACCTCTTTTACTTTATCGCACCTCAACTTAATTTTGTTCATTTTTATAAAATTACGCACACCTCAATGGAAAAAAAATAGTATATAACAAACACGAACTGATGCGCTGATGCTAATTGGCACACACCAATGTCATGCAATAATCTTTTACCCGACATTTAATTTTTATGTGTCATTTAACGCCAACTATGTAAGTGACAACACTTCGTTAACTATCCTCGTACACTGAAGAAGGAAAATATCTTTGTAAACGACCACAATGTGGACTTGGCACTGGAAATTAGGAATGAGAACTCATTTTATATGATCAGCATTTGACTTTTTGACGAATAAAACAATGTAATCATAGGGTTTAACAAATGATTACTGACAACAGACAAATGAAATAAATCAATACCATTTCAAAATTCATCATCCATCACCATAATATTGTTAAGATTTTTAGTTCTTCCGTGGGTTCAGTGATACAGTCGATACAGTAACAAAACAATGTTATTCCGATACAAAAAATTCTACTTTTATTAATCACTAAGACATACAACTTTTAATAACTACTTACATTTCTTAATTCATAAACACTTTTAAAACCAATACTGTGCCTTGTTCTGACCGCTGCTCTTTTTATACTTCTATATCACAATTCCAGATCATTCCACCTGTTTCTTTACCTTCTCGAGCGACGAGGTTTCGAGAAGTTGCTCGACTTTGCCGGACCGTGCGGCGGCCGACAAAGGTGGTCGTCGATACGGACCCTAGCCGCGGTCGATTCCTCGGTTGCCGACAGGACCGGATTTGTAACAATATAAAAAATAAAGGCCCAATGTCTCTAATTTCTGAAACGCTAGACTGATTTGCTGATTTGTGAAAATTTAAACCTTTTTACGTTATTAATTGTATAAAACTAATTTTTAAAGAACTAGCTTATTTCGCTGCATGTTAACCTATACTATGGGTATATGTGGATCGATTATACATCAGAAAACAACTACACTCCTGACTATATGCCTACGACAAGCATTGAATTACATCTGATACATAATCGTGCATAATCCCATTTCGGGTGATATTCAGTTGCTTGTTAAGTAAAAAAAAGAATTATTAAATCCATTTAAAGTGACCACTTATGGACCGGTTTAGGAGTGTTGACCCTCATCAGCTCAGGGTAGGTCTTTACAAACTCATGTTTGCCCTTCGAAGAGACAAATCAACAATTCCAAATCTTACCAAGTATACATGAAAGACTACACGAAGAGCGCTCGACACGTGGTATAGACCTATACGCACGATTATGTATCAGATGTGGGCATAAAGCCAGAAGTGTAGTTGTTTTCTGATATTTAATCGACCCACGTATACCTATAGTAAAGGTTAACATGCGGCGAAATTAGCTGGTTCTTTAAAAATCAGTTTTATACATTTTTATGCTGTAAAAGAATAACAGTGATAGTGATTAGAGAGCTATAAGCTCGATTTCCGTGTTTTGGATGTGTTGAATTCGATAATGTTCGTGGAACTTTATTCGTTTATTAATAAAAATTCATCGTTTAAGTTATGTAAATAAATTGAAATCCAGAGCGAATTTTATGTAGCTACAGAAAATATTATTCCTTATTTAATCGGAAAAACCTTTGAACCTTAAGCACACTGTACTCGTCCACATTTCGTTATTTATATTTTTATCGAAATAGTTTTCTTGAACTCCAGTTTGTTAGTTCAGATTAAATAACATAAACAAGTCGCTTATTGTTTCCATGGTAATTGCTAATGGTTTTGGAATTATTGTGATAATTGTTATCTTTATTGTTTTTTTTTGCGTATCTAGTTGTTGATGAACTTCCTTAGTTTTTTTTTTATATTACAAAGGTTTTATAATATTAGTTAGGATTAACATTAATCGATAGACTGTGTTTCGTTATACAGGGTGTTTAAAAAAACGAGACCCCGTCTCTAGGATAGGTGGAAAACTGAAAAATCATTGGGGTTTTCTTAGTGAAAAATTTTCGTAACGCCATCCGTATTCAAGATAAAGGGCGTCGAAGAAAAAAAATGTATACACATTTATTACGATTTTGCCGAAACTACTGGAAACATTGTAATGAAATTTTATAAGACTACGTTTTAGAAGAAAATCTCTTCTTCTCTTCTTAGTCGCTATTTCGTATTCGAGAATCGTGCTTTCAAGAGTTGCTCTCCACAATATGTCTCCATTCCTCTCTGTTCTCTGCCATCCCAAATGTACAGGCTAGACTTTGTCCCGTGATGTTAGTGATGAGGTCCGTATATCTAGTGGGGGACCTACCTCGGGGTCTTTTTTCGGCTACCATGCCCTCAACGGTTAGTCTTTCAAGGCCGTTTCCTCATACTACGTGGCCAAAAAATTTAGCGATGTTTTCAGCTACTATTGTTGTTAGTCTATTTTTTGGTTTTATTTGTTGAAGTATTGATTTATTGGTTCTTTTTTGTGTCCACGAAATTCTTAGCGTTCTACGCCAACGGAACATTTCCAGGGCGTCAATTTTCTTTTTGTCCGTTACTTTGAGCGACCAGTATTCTGACCCATAGAGAAAGATTGAGAGAAGACCAGGCTCCTTACCAGTCTCATTTTTGTTGCCAAAGAGATTTCATGACTTCTCCATATGTTTGTTAGTTTAGTCATAGCTTCCTTTGCTATGGAGCTTCTCCTTTTGATCTCTTTACTGGCTCCGCCCTCGTTGGAGCCTAGATAAATGAAAGTGTTTACTGTGTCGATGTTGTTTATTTTCTGTCTATAGTTGTTAGCTCGGTCAAATATTATAATTTTGGTTTCCTTTTTATTTATTCTCAAACCAATCTCCTTGCTGAAAGGCTCTATTCGCCTGATCAGGTCGCATAGTTCCTCCTCTGATGCCGTAATTGCTGTAGTGTCATCAGCGTAGCAAAGGTTGTTGATCTTTTTGCCGCCCAGAGTTATTCCTTCAGTCCAGTCTTCCAAAGCTTTCCTCACAACCCATTCGCCATAGATGTTGAACAAGAGAGGACTCAGTATGCATCTTGCCTGACACCCTTCTCTACCTGGAATGGGTCTGTCAGCTAGTTTTTGAAGCTGATACATTCCATGAATTTGTTTTTATATTTGATTCTTATAGAGGGCGCTAGTTACACGGTTCGTACCAAGGGGTATTGAACATAACTTTAAGGTTAGATTTATTAATTAAAATTTTAAGTGAACTTTAACATTATTCAATTTTACACCAAAAAGGTACTCTTGGTAAAACTATGTACTGTGTACGGTTTTCGGAATATTTTGATTTGAAAATTATGAAGTAATAATCACTTTTTTTTCTTTACCGCCCTTTACCTTGAATACAGATGGCGTTACGAAAATTTTTTACTAAATAAACCTCAATTATTTTTCAGATTTTTACTTATCCTAGAGACGGGGTCACCTTTTTTTGAAACACCCTGTATTTATGTGTCGATATAATCTAATCATTAGTTCATGACTTAAAAAATTCCAAAGTCATAATAGAACTTTTCCCATGTTATTTCAATTTAAAACTTTAGCTGTCATGGGGGCCGGGTTAATCACAATGGCAAGCTGTGCTCTGTCTTTGGCGATTCTATAGAGTTGTTCTGCGCTTTGAATTCCGGTCCACTCTCTAAGATTCCTTAACCACGATACTTGTCTTCTACCGACTCCTCTACGGCCTTCTATCTTGCCCTTCATTATAAGTTGAAGGATACGGTAACGATCACCTCTGAGTATGTGACCTAGATAGGATAGCTATCGGCATTTAACTGTTATTAGTAGTTCGCGGATGGCGTTTGCTTTTTTTAAAACCACTTCATTTGTCTGCGTGGCTACTCATGGGATTCGGAGCATACGTCTATGTAGCCACATTTCAAATGCTTCAAGACGATTAATGGTTGCTGCTTTTATGGTCCAAATCTCTGTCCCATACAATAGTATAGACCATATGTAGCACATTTTCTGGCGGAGCTTTAAATTTAGATTAATATTGCAGGAGAGCGATCTCATTTTTTAAAAGGTTGCGCGGGCTGATTCGATCCTGCACTTGACTTCTTTATCCGGGCCGAGATTCTCTGTAATGTAACAACCAAGATATTTGAAACATGGAACCCTTTCAATGTTTTGACCATTCATTTGGAGTGCAGCATCATTATACGGCTGATGGCTGAAAACCATAAACTAACAAAAGTATGGACAGATCACAACATAAGTGAAGCTACAAAACAACGCCTCATGAAATCCCTTGTAGTCTCAATCGCTACCTACGGCTCCGAGTCATGGACTATCAATGTGGCATGTAGACGCCGGATCGAAGCTTTCGAAATGACTTGCTATAGACGAATGCTTAGAATTCCATAGACGGCCCGCAGAACAAACGCTTCAATCCATCAAGAGCTAAGAATTGCGGAAAATGAACGGTTGGTACCAGACATCCAAAGAAACACCCTCAAATACTTTGGCCATATCATTCGAAGAGATGAGTTAGAAAAACAAGTCATCCAGGAGAAAGTTGACGGAAGGCGAGGAAGATCACCGAACAGATATATCGATCAAATAAAAAAATTTTACGGGTTGCACTCTGGGAGTGCCGGCAGAAGTGAATACTTAAGTATTAACGCGCGTGAAAATATTATTTTTAATCTGAAAAATATTGTCTCCAGATTTCCATAGTTTATGAATAATGCATTATTTTTATTAACGCTTTATTATAAATCATATATTAAACATCAGTACCAGATTTGATTGTTTTCGATTTCTTTCTTCCGCTTTTTGCTTGATCTTCTTTCAATATGGCGCTTTTCTTCCTACCTCGACTTTTTCGTTTTCGGCTACCTCGTTTTCGGTTTTGTCGCTTTTGGCTACGTCGTCTACGGCTTCTGCTTCTATTTTTTCTTCGTCTTCGAGCCTCCGTTATCGGCAAACCAAAACCTAATTTAAACCTTCCCCCTTTCTCTTTGATCAAACCAGCTTTCAGTTCAGTTTTTAATGATTTTTTAAAACAAATTGATGCATTTTTTATCGGCTTCTTGCACTGATAAATTATTTGATCTAAAATTTTGTCGGGGGGAGAACCATTAGAGTCATTAAGACACGCTATGGTGTCCATAACATCTGCTAAAAACGACACCTCTCCTTGGACCATTTTAATGCAGCAAAAGCAGAACTTAATCAATAAACTAATGAAAAGCACTTAAATTTTGAATTTAGCTACTAAATTAATTTGTCAAAATGACATAAAAAATGTACTTGAATTTGTCAGTTTGTTGAATAAGGTTGCCAAGTTACCAGTCAAGAAAAGTAGCATTTTATATTGCTCCAGTGAAATACATCCGTCTTACGAATTTTCGATCAGGCCACGTGTCCTGACGCGAGTTTAACATTTTTTACCCATTACAAAAAAAGTTCACAGCGTGCCATAAGAAGTTATCACTTCAATAAAATCCTGGACAAACCTCTCCATACAAGAAGTGATGCAGACTGCTGAAGACAGAGAAACCTGGAGAAGCTTGACTGTCCCGAGCATACATTCAAGGGGTCACGACGTCCGAAACCAGAAATCGACTGAAGAGAGAGAACTCTAATCCTGGGTTCGACCGGCTATGCATTTTCACCTATTTAACATTAAATCGCCCCCCGTAATTATGAATATCGCGTATTTGTGATAATATTTCGCGTTCGTGTTTTGAACATCCACAAATCTAAAATTCCTTTTTCTTTTTACGGGTATTATGTGTACCCCCCGTTCTCTCTTCGTTTCTCTTATTCGAGGCTACTATGCCGCTGATGGTTTTAAATGTGCATATAAAGTGCACAACATAAATTATTCATAACCGGCCTCTCGGATAGCGGTCATAGGCGTAAAAATAAAAAAACACAAACAGTCGACGAAAAATCAGATTTAGAACCTCGGCTTAGATCGTCGCAGTTTTGATTTTAACTTTCATCACAATCCGTTTAAACAAGTCGTTAAATCGCGAAGCGATATTTAAGTTTTAATTTCAACTTTCAATGTTTTTTTGTCGGTTCTGCCCGAAGGACAAGACCGAATTCGAAGATGTGCCATAACGGTACAGCTAGGGCGATGAAACTTTCAGGTATTTTTTTTTGCAGGGGTGGAGAAAATCTGTTACGGAAAAGTTATGAGTCTTTTAGCAAGAGGACTACTGTAAGACTCCCTGACTGATCTTAGGTCTTCTCACTTAATACTCCACCTCAACAGTCCCTAAGACAACTAGCAGACAACTGATGTGGGTTCCAGGTCACAAGAGAGTTAAAGGCAACGAAAAAGCAAATTGTCTTGCCAAAGAAGGGGCAAATACAAAATATTCCGGCCCAGAACCCGTCTGTGGACTTTCCAAAGCCCACTTGAAGGAAGAGGTTCGACGTTAGGAAACAGATGAAATGAAATCTCACTGGCATAAAGTGCCAGGACAAAGGCAAGCGAAAAAGCTAGTAAGTCTTTCGCCAAGGAAAGCTAAACAGCTTCTCGAGTTGGGCAAGAAAGACTTGAAGCTGGTGACGGGACTTCTCGCTGGAAACTGCCCTGTAAGGTACCACCTGAAAATGATGGGCAAAACAGAGAGTGATAGTTGCCGCTACTGCGAGAACTTCGCTGAAACTGCAGAACATTTGCTTTGGGAATGCCCAGCGCTTTTCTGCAATAGGCTCAAATTTCTGGAAGGGGCCTTCCTAAAGCCCTTTGATATCAGAAACTTAGCCCCCAGTAAACTGATAAACTTTACTCGAAGTCTCGGAATCACGGGCCTCGAATAGATTAAGGGTTATGCACAAAAGATCTGATAGGTCGAAGATAGGTTCGCTGTTATATATTCCAGTATTGCTTTACGGGGTTGAGGCATGGACCTTGACTGAATCGCTTTTGAAGAGACTAGAAGCATTCGAGATGTGGGTATATCGCCGTATTCTGAAGATCAGTTGGGTAGATAGAGTCACAAACGAAAAAGTATTGCAACGCTTAAATAAAAGTTTTATTAGTAATAAAAGCATAATCAACAATATTTGGTGAGTTATTGAATATAATTAGCAGTGTATTAATTAGCACGTTACATTTTGACCCCGATTCCAACGCACATTTTTTTTGTGATACAGTGCATGAATTTAAGGTGCACAAAGGTCAGCAAAAATTGACCCCACACACATCAAACGTTTCCAAAAAGCTGTCGCTTTTTTTGGAATTGTTATTCTTGTGCTAGATCTTCCATTGTGTGGTGGACACTCCCAGAAGTAAATGTGACTGTTTGTTTCTTTGTTTGTATTTCTTTATTATCTTGGTTAGCGCGATCCTTTATATAAACCCGCTAATGTATTTTTCCAGTAGAAACTGTATGACCACAACAAACGAGACCGCAAAGGAAATATCCAGCCATTCCGTAAAGTAATTTAAATCGCTTTCAAACCAGATACGCAAAGGTGGCGTTACATTTTCAAATTGATGAAAAATTCCGCGCCTTTTAAAATAGTTGTTCGAGATTAAAGTAAATATGGACTATACTTTTGAGTTAAGAAAGACGATAGTTCACAAATTGTTGCCCCTAACATAGTTGGCGTTGAATGATAAATGCAAATAAAGTATCAGGCAAAAGATTATTGTATGACATTAGTGTGTGCCAATTAGCATCAGCGCATCAGTTCGTGTATGTTAAAAATTAATTATTTCCATTAAGGTGTGCGTGATTTTATAAAAATGGACAAAATTATGATAAGAGGTGCAAAAAAGTACCTCTGTAAAAAGGGGTTATTACCACAAGAAATTTGTAAGGACATGGTAGAAGTTTGGGTGACTCTGCCTCTTCGTACCAGGTAATCACGAACTGGTCACGAGATTTCAAACTGGAAAGAGAGTCCTCATAACATGCACTTGATGCAGGAGCACCCAAAACTGTGACCAAAGAAAATGTGAATTTAGTCCATGACATGGTATTAAATGTCAAAAGAATTACAGTCAAGGCTATAGCAGAGACATATAGGTTTTCTGTTGGAAGCGTTAAAAAAATGTTGCATCAGGAATTGAGTCTAAAAAAACTCTCTACACGTTGGGTTCCACAAATGCTGACGGCAAACCAGAAGCGTGTTCGCCAGGTTGCAGCGGAGACAAATTTGGAGATTATTAACAGGAATCTTGATGAATTTAAGCGAAAATTTCTTACAGTCGTCAAATCATGGGTTCATTACTTTGATCCAAAAAACAAAACATGGAATGGCGGCATCAGCTGGTAAGATCATGGCTAATGTTTTTTGGGATTTTCGCACTATAACAGGTAAATATTAAGCGGATGTAATACCAAAAGTACGCGAAGCGATCAGGAAAATTGAGTCGAGGTGTGCTCTTCCACCAGGACAACGCTCCGGCCCACAAATTGTGTTGCAATGGCTGCCGTTTACAATGCGGGATTTGAAATTTTGGATCAACCGCCTTATTCTCCAGATTTGGCCCCTAGCGACTACCATCTATTCCCAAAATTAAAAGAACATCTTCGTGGAATCTGCTTTTTTTAATGATAACGAAGTGATATCGGCGGTAGATGAATGGCTGAAGACTCAAAGTTCTGAATTTTTTTAAAAGGGTTCGAAAAAGTTCAACACCGATATATCAAGTGTATAAATGTTGCAGGTGACTATGTTGAAAAATAAATTAGTTTCATTCTTCTCAAGTGTTTGCTTCTATGTTAGGGACAACCATTCGTAAACTATTCTCGTAGTATTATAACTTATTTAAATTAATTTTGCAAATGAAAATAAAAAACACCTTCTTGCCATCGAGATTATGACTGGATCCTGGTTCTGTAGGACTAGCTGTTTCGTATTGATGAATCTTTTTTTTTGTTTTTTTTTTTTTTAAGAAAATTGTTTAACTGCCTTGTCACTACAAATACTAATTGACGAGCTCACTCTTACTTCTGTTTTACAACTCCAAGTTAGCGGATAAAAAAAAGTAAAAGTCATGTTTTTACTGTCATTGAGTGTCACGCGCAAAGATTGATATTTCCAAAATAGCGCGGACGAAACAATAGTACACACTTAAATCATTAAAAAAAAATTGTGTTGTCCCAAGTTATCCTTAATGAATTCAAAACTTATACACATTTAACAGATATAATTATTGGAGGGATCGATCTATTAAGTAAGGAAACAGTTAAATACTTAGGACTGTATCTGGAAAGCAAACTAAAGTAGGTATGAACATATCAAAAAGAAAACGAAGGAACTGAAACTGAAATATAAAATGCTATATTAGTTACTGGGAAAAAGCTCACAACTTACAATCAAAAATAAAATGCTAGTATACACAAACACTACCGTCACTAACGTATGCAGCAGTAGTCTGGTGGCCAAGGGTGGAAGTGGCCGGGGCTGTGAACCTGTTGAGAAGCCTGCAAGGAAAATACTTGCGGGCTGCAACAGGGGCAATGAGCACCGCTCCTACAGAGGGACTACAAATAGCCCTCAACATAATTTCGAAAAAGACCTTGATAGGGAAAAACTATAGAACAAAAATACCAACCAGAGAAGACTGGTAGAAGAAAACACCATTGACCAGCACAGGAGTAAAACGATGGTTCACTGACGGATCAGGGTACCAGGGACGCTACGGGGCAGGTGTGTTTGGAGCATCCTGCAACCACAGGGAAAGCATACCTCTGGGGAAATACACCAGAGTGACCAACAGTGAGATTGATATTCTCACTGACAGTCGCGCGGCCATTGGGGCTCTTGTGAGTAACACCACAACATTATCGGTGGTGTGAGACTGTATGCAAGCCCTCACTAAGTTAGCGACGGTAAACAAAGTCACTCTTACATGGGTTCCTGGGCATACAGGGATAAATGGGGGACGTATGATAATGGATCCAAGCGATCTAAAAGAGACAGGGCCAAAAGAGTCCTGAGGTTCGCTAAAATCAGCGGACTAGAATTCTGATGCCCTGAAGACACAACGGTATTCACAGAAGATCAAAAGATCTAGGTGACATAGGTGCCGATACCAAAGACCCAACCGCAAGATTGTAATGTAATACACAAACAAATCTTCAAACCATTAGGTATGGAACAACTCCCCTTAAGTTCGTGAGATTTTGTTGCAGCAACAGAACGTGTGGTATCCAGGTGGACTGTTAATCGAAGGATGCTTGCAATGGAGCTTCAAGATTGTCTTATTATGGGGTGCAAGAAGATCCCACTAACAATGTACGGATTGGATGTTCTTAAAAGAGCTCTTTAGCTATCACTGTATCCTCCATCAAATTTAGATTATCTAAGAGACCGTGTGTAGGAGGCAGAAACAGTTTGTATGCAATGTAGTTAGGGAGAGGTTCTCACCAACAAAGTATGGATTGGAAGTACTCTAAAGAAAGCTATTACTGTATCCTTTAGCAAATTGGAACGATCTAAGAGACCGTGTGCAGGAGACCTGGAACAGCTACTCGTATCTTAGGAAAATTTAGACCATCTTTTTTGTTTTATTCCTCGCATAGTCAGAGCGATACCATAGTCGTGGTAGACCAAGACAGGCCTGAAACACGTCATTAACATTTTTTGGGCAAATTCGATTTAATTTATTTGTAAGTTTTATTACTTCATCTGACTACTAAGGTGTTTAAAATTATAAAAAAAATGTTATAGAAAACACTTTACCCTTTCTTTGAGCTTCAGCGTTTGCAACCTCACCATTAGGACGACAGACAAAATGACTAAAGTTATCTCAAGTCAGCTAGCTAACAAGTGCTTACTTTGGAGAGGAATTTCAGCACAAGAATAATAATAATAAACTTGTAAAATTCAATTTCAGATATTTTTAATGTCGTTTAAATTTATTTTTATACTTAAAAGTTGAGTTAATTTTTGCTCTGTACATGTTAAAGAAAATTATTTCCAGTAAATATATCATCGGTTAAATATGCATTCAGTCGGATAGCTGCAGTAAAAGTAAAAAAAATAGCATAAATCCCATTAAGCCTGGTTTTGACCCTACACGATACGTATATTTTTTGAACAGATAATTTTAAATGCATGTGGAAAATAAAATCTTTCAATGTATTACAAATTTTAAAGCAATCCCGAATAAATCGAAATTTACCAAATAACAATTATATTTACCTAAAAGGAAAATAATGTCAAATATATCATCCAAGGGTACTTCAGTGTTGTTAAATTAATCAAAATTTAAAAATTAATTTAATTATAAAATCCGTAATTTCGTCACCCCAATTTTTTTTTCGATTTATCGATTCATTCAGACTTAAAGGGAGCATAAATACCGAAATGTCAGTATATACGTGTGATAATCAATATTCATTGTTTTTATGTCACATAAATTTTCAGATTACCAAAAAAAAATTATCAATAAACCATTGCGGAGTTTTTAAAACGGCCATTAATTTTTTTACTCGGTAATCAATAAGAAAAACAGGTTGTGGCTACTGTTACGTAGCCGAAATTACATTTTAATCGAGTACACGTTGGTTATTTCTATACAAGATGTGGCGCGAAAACTTTTGATTAAAAGTAATGGCGGATACAGTTATGTTAAAAATCTGTAATTACGAAGATGTAGTTTTTGGATGACAATGAGTTCAGATATAATGTGGTCCTGAATGTGGCACTTCCGGTATAACCGGAAGTGCCACATAAAATTCATTCAACGTCAACTTTGTTATTTTAATAAAACCTAATATTTTTTATTTTATATTCAAATTTTACATGAAATTATAGATAAAATTTGCGCACAATTTCCTATACCAAAAATGAATTATTTTCGAGATATTTCGATATTTTTCAAAATTTTGAAAAAATCCTATTCTACATTAAATAACGATATCTCCATTAATAACGAAGCTAGTGACGTAAAATTGTAACCAATAAACAAACAGCGCTTGCCCGTTAACTCCATATGTCCAACTTATTGATATTTCATACAGGGTGTTTTAAACTTAGCCACCAACATGCACAATTTAAATCATTTATAAGTTGCTTACTTTAAGATAAGAAAAAGTTTGAAAGAATACGGTTGACATAAACAGAATGTTGTTAATGACAATTATAGTTTGTTATAAATAATTTGAAATTATTTTTTATAATAATTTTAATAATAATTATTACAACAAAACATATGGTATTTTTTCATTTTTTCCACTGGGAAGTTAGTCGTGTGGACCTCTCGGGTCGCACCAAGACCACTGATATTTTTAAACTGTTAATTTTTATCCCCTCGATTAACAAATCGAATCACATACTCTTCACCCAAAATTATATCTGAACAAAAAACCAAAACTATAACGAATATGCAGACAAATATATTTAACTCAATAATACGGTAAAGTTCATGTATTCTGTTATAATAAAAGATCCGAAAAAAATAATCTTCTATATCTTATTTTAATTTTGCATCTTAAGATATACATCTCCTGATATGATGTTTGCTTGGAGTATACCGAGGCTTTTAAGAGTGATGGTCACTTTAAAGTTAAAATGCTCATGACTTCAGGACCCTGTATTTTTTTAAGTGTAATAAATTTTTATATAATGATAAGATGATTTTTTAAAAGTGAACAAAGTTTACCAAGTCGATAACGTTTCGCATTTATTGTACTCTGTATACAGGGTAAGCCAAAACGCAAATCTGTAGTTTTCTCACTTAACTTAAATAGAACTTCCTATATTTGTTATGCTCTTTGGGAAGCCTCTTAATAACCACTTCATTTATATTAACAATATTCCATACCTTACTTCGACGGTTTCTAAGATATTTTTTTATGAACAAAATTCAGTTATTTTCTCTTATTTTTTATTTTAACCAAACTTTTTTGCAATGTACTTTAGTACAAATTATTCTTATTTTTATCCTTACCTATTTTATTTAAAAATATTTAATGTTAAATTGTAGAAATATAAGGAATTTATATTATTTGTTAATGATATTTTCTATTTTTTTTATTAGTTTTATTAAATTTATTTTAATTATGTGTTTATTATTTTTTAAAACCAAGGAACCAAGGCCACGCATAGCAAAAAAAGAGAACTCGTTAAATAATGATTTAACATACATACATACATAAGGTCACGACTTTTTCCCATAGAGATAGACAGAGACCACTTCCTTCCACTTGCTACGTTTCTTACACACATCTTTTGCTTCCTCTACTTTCATCAGTGCTCTCATACATGCTCGTCGGTTGTTGGTATTCTTGACTTGGCCTTTCCTCAAAACAATGTTGATCTGATCAAGATATGTTCTCCGAGGTCGACCTCTACCGACTTGTCCATTTACACTCGCCTTATAAATTTGTTTCGTCAATCTTTCTTCATCCATCCTTTCTACGTGTCCAAAACATCTAAGCATTCCTTTATCTATCAACCACGTCTTCTTTTACACCACAGCGTTCTCTTATCTCACTATTATTTATATTATTTAACCGAGTCACTCCGGCTATACTTCTGAGACTACTCAACTCCACAGCATTGATCATATTTTCATGCTTCTTCTGCCAAACCCAACATTCACTACCATACATAAGTGTAGGAACCAACACACCTCTATGCACAGCCAGACGTGCCTTTTTTGACACTTTTTGGCTATTCATAAAGCTATGCAGTGCCCCATTCATTTTCAATCCATACGCAGTCTCTTTCAAATCTTTTAAACAATTGTCTATGTATAAGTTAAACAGCCATGGCGAAGCCACACATCCCTGTCTTACACTTTTTTCGATATTAAACCAGTCCGTGCAAGCTCCGTTTATTCTGACACATAATGATTTAAATGATAACTTAAACTTAAATCACAGCCAACTTTATGTTTTTACTAAATAAAAAATAGTTGATGCTATTTAAAAACAGAACATAAGAACTTTCCTGTACTATTGGTACACCCTGTATATTGTTAAGGTTCGTAGTATTAGAGTTCCTAAATAAAACGATAAAAGACAAAATTCAATTAAATGAAAAGACGAAATGACGATGTCGTAGCAAGAGGCGCAACTAAATAAAAAAAAACATTCCACTAGGTCACATTTTACCCTCTTTTTTTTCCAGAACAATTAAACTAAAACAATGGCACCCCCGGGTATCGGGAGTTCGGTAGAAATCCGTCGAGAAGAACCAACATCGGCAGTGAGGAGGAGGAGGACGGAGGCAGTTTCTGCCTCCCAAAAGGACATCGTCGTTTTGGACGGGGGTTTTGCTACGCAATTAAGTTGCCACGTCCAGCAACCGATTGATGGGGACATACTTTGGAGTGCCAGATTTTTAGCTACCGATCAAGAAGCTGTCATCGACACGCATTTGGATTTTCTTAGAGGTAACTTCATAAAAATATTTATGAAATTTTTTGCATTGTAGCATTCCAATAATACCAATATTTTTTATATTATTTTTTGTACCGAATAGCGATTAATCAACCGGAACTTTAATATTACAATTAACATAAAAGGAAATTATATGGTCCACTACACTGTACAAAAAGTAACGAAACACACAAAAAATATATTTTGTATCAAAATTTATTGTGACTAATCCACCTTCAAAGCGGCCAGCTTATTGTTACGGATTATGGTCGGCGAGTACGCCCCTGGAGCTATTATTTGACCGCGACGCCATGAATCGTCTACAAAAAACCGTATGATTTATGGCTTTTCGGTAGCATCAAACGACCAACATACTAGCGGATGATTTATAGCAGCGGGCTGCAATTGCCTTTTACGACAGGCATGGTTAGGTTAGGTTAAAACGGCGGTTCGGATGGAACCCACTTAGGCCTTTTGGCCCGTTGTGATACCGTGATGGATGGCAGTGCCTTCCCCCTCTATCGTGAGAACCAGTTGAAACTTTTAATAAGAAGTGTAAGGTCCTTGATGCTAACTGAGCTGAGATCAGTTAAATCATCAAAGTCCGGTTGCCCTAGTATACAAGGGCAGTTTGATAAGTCAATGACTTTTTGAATTTCCCACGCAGTTACTCCAAATGCAACAGTGCTGCCGTCAACTATAATCTATCAGTGGGCAACTTTCTAATTTTGAGCAAGCTACGTCGTGCAGTTGGTGTTTGATAGCCGTTCAAAGCAGACAACCTCGTGATTTTTTACGAAAATGGAAAAAAGTGAATTTCGTGTGCTGATTAAGCATTACTTTTTACGTAAAAAATCCATCACTGAAACTAAGGAAAGACTTGATAAATACTACGGGGACTCGGCACCATCAATTTCAATGGTTAAGAAGTGGTTTACAGAGTTCCGTTGTGGTCGTACCAGCACTAGTTACGCCGAACGTCCAGGTCGCCCGAAAGAAGTGATCACGCCGGAAATCGTCGATAAAATCCATGAAATGATATTGGATGATCGGAGAATGAAAGTGCGTGAGTTGGCTCATGCTGTAGGTATATCAACTGAACGGGTACATAATATTTTACACGAATATTTGGACATGAAAAAACTCTCTGCGAGATGGGTGCCGCGATTGCTCACACTCGACCATAAGCGCAATCGTGTGACCACTTCAAAAGAGTGTTTAGCGATGTTCAGCCGTAATCCGGACGAATTTTTGCACCGTTTTGTTACTGTGAAGGAAACATGGATCCATCACAACACGCCAGAGACCAAGGAACAATCGAAACAGTGGGTTGCTCGGGGTGAACGTGAACCAAAGAAGGCGAAACAGAGTCTGTCAGCCAACAAGGTCATGGCCACAGTTTTTTGGGATGTACGCGGTGTCATTCACATCGATTACCTCAAGAAAGGTAAAACGATCACCGGCGAATATTATTCAAAGCTTTTGAACAGATTCGACGTTGATTTTAAGCAAAAACGGACGCATTTGGCTAAGAAGAAGAAAGTGCTGTTCCATCAAGACAATGCACTTGTGCACACTTGTCTAGTCACGATGGTAAAAATCCACGAATTGGGATACGAACTGCTACCCCATCCAGCATATTCTCCAGATTTAGCCCCCTGCGACTATTTTTTGTTTCCAAACCTAAAGAAATGACTGGGCGGTAAGAGATTTGAGTCGAATGAAGAAGTCATTACCGAAACAAACGCGTATTTTGAGAGCTTTGAAAAAACCTATTATTTGGAGGGAATAAAAAAATAAGAAAAACGCTGGACTAAATGTATCGAGCTAAAAGGTGATTATGTAGAAAAATAAAATGTTTATTTGCGGAAAGAAATTTGTTTTATTTAAAAAGTTACTGACTTATCAAACCGCCCTCATATTTAGCCGTTTTCTGCCTAGAGCAGAGCAGTGGCAGAGAAGATGTACCATTGTTTCCTCCTCTTCCTTATCATGACAGCTTTTACAGAAGTCGTGTCGTAGATCTGCGTTTCCCATGCGCCGTGCATGGGATCCGCCTGCCCTGTGTCCTGTTATGGCTGCGATCGCATTTCCAATGGACTCCCTGGTTAAAGTTAAGACATCCTTGGTTCGACGTAGATCTAGTTTAGGCCAGATCTGTTTCGATGATGTGCATGTGGGTTCATTTTGCCACCTTAAGTTGGCTTTTTGAACCACTTTGCTGTGCAAAAGGAGTCGGCAGTTTGCAATTGGTTCTCCTTGTTGGGATGAGATAGATACAGCTGGGAGGGGGGTGCCCTCTCTTGCTAGCTTGTCCGCCTTACAATTGCCTGGTATGTCCCTGTGTCCAGGTACCCAGACAATATGAACTCTTAACTTAGTTCCTAGCTCATTTAGGGTGGTACGGCATTGCACCGCTGCCCTAGAGGTCAAGTATACTGAGTTCGGTGATTTGATAGCAGCCTGGCTGTCGCAGAGAATGGATATCTCGCTGAACTCTTGTTCCTTGCGGAGTATCCAGACAGCTGCCTCGGTTATAGCTCTCATTTTAGCTTGATACACACTACAGTGATCAGGCAAACGAAACGACAGGCTAAGTGAGGGGTCTTCTGAGAAGATACCGCAACCTACTCTCCCCTCTAGTTTAGAGCCATCCGTGTAAAATACTGCGCCTTGAAGTTTCACTAAATTCTCGACCCAATCTTCTATGGATGGGATTTCCAGGGATAAGACGCCTTCGAACATAGGGGTAGGTTTAGTGTAATCAGTGTTTTTTGTGCACAGGTCGTATTCTCTTAGAATTTTAGAGTGACCATAGTGCGTTTCAGTCCATGGGGTCACCCCACCTGGGATCTATTCTATTTTCCCCTTATCCCCAGCGGAGCAAATTTAGGGTTACTACTTATTGCAAATAAGCCATCGATATCGAAAAACAATCCACTATCTCGTTTGCGCAATTAGAAAGGCTGTAAGTGAAAACCTAGTACAACGTTGCATTTGGTTTTTTAATTTGTATTTATATTCGTATCGATTTTTTTTATTAAACTTTCGTATTCGAACGAGTGAAAGCAAATTATTTGAAATTGTCATAAAATCAAACAATGGCTTTATTAAACATAAAAGTTGAATTAACAGCTTTGTAGATTTATTACGTAGTTTGTTTGTTTGTTTATTTAAATTCGACATAGAGTTTAATATCAAAAACCCATGCAATCAAATAAATTTAAGAGTAATTTAACATTTGCTTTTTACAAAATTCTGGTCAATTATCCGATACAGCGAAAATATTAATAAATCGGAGTAGTTATTTTCATGACAATGTGTTTCCTAGTAGTCAATCATTTGTCCAGGCCAAATGCCAGGCTAAACAGAATCTGATATATTAAAGATACAAATGAGTAGATGCTTTTAAATGTTATGAAAATGTGTTAAACTCATTTGTTTATTTACCATATTATTAGCCAGCGTTAATTTTAATCTACTGCCCAGTTTGCATGGATCACTTTCTCAACCAAAGTTGTAGAAAATCAAAAGCTTTATGTAAGTCACTTTTTTAGTAAAATTTGGGATAGTACAAAGCCTTGTTTACAAGAGTTTCTTTCCTATCCAAAGTTGAATAAAATAATGCTTCATTCACATACATTATTTTCTAAGCCTGAGTTGCATAAAATAAAAAGCCTTAATTAAGTCTTTTTCTAAACAAGAATTTGATCAAATTTAGTCTCGTTGACAAAAGTTAAATAAAAAATAATGCTTTCTTTGCATACTTCATTTTTTTAACCACAGTTAGCATTCACGGAAGTCTCTTTCTTAGCCAGAATTTGGTAAAATTTTAAGCATCCTTTACAAAGTCCCTTTCTTAGCCAGAGTTAGATGTAAAATGTTGTTAGCTAAAATTTTATAAAATCTAAAGCCACATTCACGTACGTTTGTCAAATTTGGATAAACACTATAGCCTCTTTCATGAACCCGAAAGTGATATCAAGACTGGTATGGAAATGAATGAAAAAACTCAGTATCCTCTCAGAACACAACAAAATAACTTTGATGTGAGTTCCTGGACACTGTGGGATCGAGGGCAATGAAAAATATGATGAACTAGCAACTTCATACATTGGCCCAAAATCCGCACTCTGGATTACTTAATCTGAGATCCGAGGATGCGTACGGGACTGGGTCAAACGTTCAGGTATAAAAAAAAGGGGACACCGCGTCGAATAATGGAGAAACAGGTAGAATGATCTGGAACTGTGATATCGGAAATATAAAAGGGGTAACGATCATAACAAGTATTCAGTATTAGCTTATGTGTTTACGAATTATTAAATGTAAATAGTTATATAGAGTTGTAAAAGTTGTACAGCTAAGTGAATATCTAAGTGGTTAATGAAAATAGAAATGTTATTGGATCGAGAGTTTTAATCGCCGAACCCAAGATAGAACGAAAAGTCTTAACAATATTAATCCAGTCATTACGTCGGAAAAAACGGGTTAGAAATTCATGTGAACCGAGAAAGCTTATTTTGGATATTACGTGGGTTGGGGGCTAGAAAAGCTTAACTTAAAATTGCCGACCAAAATTTCCTTGTGCATTTTCCGCCATCTTGAAAAAAGGGTTAAATTCAGTTTTTTCATAATAACTCGGTTCTTCGTTGAGATACGATCATTTTTATGTTTTACTTATTTGTTGCGTTTTTCACGATCTACAATTAAGGTTCTTTACATTTTTCACCTATCATTAATTGTTATTGAGATATCGATCGAAAAAACCATACATTTGGGGAGTGAAATTTGTTTTTTGCTGGTTTCTTTTTTCTCGTGAAAGAAATCGAAGAAATGTTTATTATCGAAACTTGAAGAGCGTTTTTTGACCTACAATTTCGTTTTTTTAATTTTTTTTTTTTGATAAAAATTACGACGTCGCGCGCCGAAAAGTTGACCGCAAAGCATCCGACGCTGCAATTTGCGTCACGCCATATATTGTGCGCACGGAGGAGTGTGAGAATTGGCATGGTTAAAGTTGGATACAGTGCTTTCATTTTTAAAACCAGCCAGTCCGAATAACTTTTGATTTTGCGCAAATGTAAGAAAAACAAAAAACCAGTCGAATTTTAAATCGAGGGGAAGGTTATTTTAAAACGGTGGATTCGCTGCAAGAACGAATAGAAATAATATTTATTTACAGTAATCAAAATAAGTGCCCTCGAGGAACAGCTCGAGTTTTTAATGAAAGGCATACTGATAGAAATATAGACGACCAGACCATCGTAGAGTTAACACAGAAATTTAAAGAAACTAGAATCGTTTGTAATAAAAAAAAATAATCCCAGAGTTTTCGACGAAGCTAAAGCTGCACAAATTGAAGTACTGGGTCATTTTGCTACAGATCCCACCTATTCCAATCCAAAAGTATTAAAACTTACGACTATTTCTGTTGGTTCCATACGCAAAGTGCATACGTTTTTTCTTTATAAAATGCAAAATCATCATCAGCTTAGTGAAGACGACTATGACCGCAGAATTGAATTTTGTGAAACAATTATTTTTCGGGGTGGATAGCGGCTTTAGGACGAAAGAAAACAAACTTCTCGCTCTTCTTTAATCGCCGACGTTTCGATCTTTATTTTAGATCTTTTTTCAAGGCTTTTTAATTCGTGGAAGTCTTAAGTCTGTAATGTAAAATTTTTTTTTGATATCGTTAGAGGTCGACAAGACAAGAATTCTTGTCTTGATGATAACTTCTTGACTTGTCTCAAGACAAAGTCAAGAAATTTTTTAAAAACTTGACTTGACATTTTCTTGACAATACCAGAACCAGCACTGAGTCTTGAAAAAGAAGATAACGAATTTGATTTAGATATTACTTACCTATTTAAAAAAGCTAATAATGATAACTTAGAATCTTGGAAGTATGAAATTGAAAAATACTTAAAGGAGCCCTAGACAGAAAACTCTGAGAATATACTTGATTGGTGGAGAAGACACGAAAATGTCTACACGTCGTTATCAAAAATAGCCAAGGATTTTCTCGGAACGCCAGCAACATCTGTACCTGCGGAAAGGCTATTTTTAAGAGCAGCTTTAACAGTAACAAAGCAAAGAAATCGGCTAGGCGTTAACTCCATAAGCAGTCTTAGCCTTAATTCATGGCTTATGAATTCCGATTTAAAAATGTGTTAAATTTGATATTTTTAAAAATCCAGTTTGCAATTTTAGTTTCAACAGTATTATCATTTATTTTTTTTAATTTACATTTTTGTGAATCTTTCTAGAAAAAAAAAACTCGAAAAAATGTGTTCAGTAAATTAAAATATGATATAAAATAAGATTTCTTGTTTTCTTTACAATGTTTACAATTAACATTGAGCAAATGAATTAATCACAGGCAGTTTGTTTTCGCTGACTGTATGTAATTATAATATTATTGAAGGAATAGAAATTATTCGTTTTAATATTGTTTGGACACGTTTGGACACGTAGTAAGGATGGATGAAGAAAGATTGACGAAACAAATTTATGAGGCGAGTGTAAATGGACAAGTCAGTAGAGGTCGACCTCGGAGAACATATCTTGATCAGATCAACATTGTTTTGAGGAAAGTCCAGGTCAAGAGTACCAACAACCGACGAGCATGTGTGAGAGCACTGATGAAAGTAGAAGAAGCAAAACATGAGTGTAAGAACCGTAGCGGAAGTGGAAGGAAGTGGTCTCTGCCTACCCCTATGGAAAAAAGGCGTTTATGTATGTATGTATGTTTGCCCCGATTCTGTGATGGATACGATATAAAAAAATGTATGTAAGTAAGTCTGTAATGCTACAGACTTAAGACTTCCACTAATTAAAAGGCCCTGAGAAAGATCTAAAATAAAGATCGAAACGTCGGCGATTTAAGGAGAGCGAGAAGTTTGTTTTCTTTCGTCCTAAACCCGCTATCCGCCCCGAAAAATAATTAAGAAGAACATGAACCAGAATAATATTTGTGGAACAATGTTTTAAAAAATACAAGAAGACGCAAATTTGGTTGGAAATATTTGTTTCAGTGTTGAATCAACGTTTTATTTAAATGGCTTTGTTAAAGAACATAATTGTAGGTACAGACATGACAAAAATCCTCACGTGTTTCGACAGAATAGTACTCAGTTTTCAGCGAAGATCAATGTATGTGCTGGTATTTTAGGAAATGAGATAATCGGGCCACTTTTATTGACCAAAACCTAACGGGAGAATTGTACGGTGCAACAGAAGTAGCTTGGCGGGCGACTAGCATTTAAAATAACAAATATTCGGTTGAATATACTTCACATTCGTAAACTTCTTCCTCCGATTTTACTTGAGACTCACGATTACTTCTGTTGCACTGTACCTACAATTATTAAAAAATTAAATTAATCCACTTATTACTCAGTCACTAGAAAAACAAGTTGATGAACAGGGAAATATGGTGCTAGATTTATTTATTTATTTTATTTATCGTATGGCATACATCACATAAAATATTGTATAAGTTAACAGGACAACATATAGCACAATGTACAAACAGTGTAAAAATGTAAAGTATAAAAACACAAAAATATAGCATAATTACAGTTGAATGTCTAAGTTGTTAATATAATCAATTGATTCTGGTGTCGCTGTCAGGAACTCATTTGGCTGTCCTCCATATGCCCTCAGGTTGCAATCTTCCGTGATGTGGCGGATCGTCTGCCTTTCAGCGCCGCAGTCACACTGTGGGGAGGGTATTATGTTCCACTTGTAGAAGGCATCGGCACACCTGCCGTGGTTGGTCCTAATCCGGTTAAGTGCTACCCATATCTTGCGTGGTAGTTCAAAGCCGGCTGGGGGAGTTGTTATGCACGGCATGTTGAGAAATTCCGGTTGGGCTGCTTCGGTCCATTTCTGCCTCCACTCATTTATTGGGTTGAAGTCAACGGCCTCCAAGTTTAGAGCCGTTTTGATGGGGGGTTTTCTTGAGCGCAACCTATTCCTGTCTATGTCCTCGATGTCTCTGTTTATTGGTAGGTGTGGGTTTTGAATAACCTTGTTGTACTCTCTGACAAGTGCAGTGGATCTCCGTATCGATGGAGGAGGGATATGGCTTAGAACTGGTAGCCAATAACTCGGTGTAGATTTAATTGTGCCCGAGATTAAACGCATCGTGTGATTCAATTGAACGTCGACCATTTTGACATGAGGGCTGTTTAGCCAGACCGGAGCACAATATTCCGCCGTAGAGTAGACCAGCCCTAACGCGGAACATCGAAGCGTCGTTGCGGAGGATCCCCATGAAGTGCCACGGAGTTTTTGTATGATGTTATTCCTTGTTTTGAGTTTTGAGGCAGTCTTAGTTAGGTGTTGTCTGAAGGATAAAGTTCTATCGAGAGTAACTTCCAGGTATTTAGGATACCGGTTGTGGTGCAGCAGCCTGTTACCAAAGCTCACATTGAGTTCTCTATTGGCCATGCGGTTGTTTAGGTAAAAACAAGCAACCTCCGTCTTGCTTGCACTCGGTTGGAGTCTCCAGTTGTGAAAGTATTTCTCTAGGGTTTCCAAGTCATCTGTTAGCACTTCTTCCGTCTCTTCAATCGATTTGCTTCTGGTTGCTATTGCCCAATCATCAGCATAGCCAAATTTTCTAGATCTTGTTGTGGGCATATCCGCAATGTAACAGCTGAACAGGAGAGGAGCTAATACTGAGCCTTGAGGTAGGCCGTTATTGAGATTCTTCCAATCGCTCAGTGAGTTTTCCATGACAACGGGAAATAATCTATTGCTCAGCATATTATCGATTAAACCCACAGTTGTTTTACAGGGTATTTGACGTAGGAGTTTATAGAGCAGTCCTTGTTTCCAGACAGTGTCATATGCTGCAGTCAGGTCTATGAATGCGAAGGATGTTTTGAGCTGCTTCTGGTATCCGGCCTCTATATAAGTCGTAAGTGCCAAGACTTGGTCGGTACAGCTTCGCTTTGGCCTGAATCCAGCTTGCTCGACTGGTATGCTTTCTAGGATCTTCACACTTATTCTATTGTATAAAAGGCGTTCTAATAGTTTATAACTGGCACTTAAAAGCGCGATTGGGCGATAGCTCTCTGGTTTGTCATTTGGCTTTCCTGGTTTTAGGATCACTATTATCTTTGTTTGTTTCAGTGAGCGTGGGATAATTCCTGTGTTTAAAATATTAGTGTAGAATTTTGCCAACCAGTTGCGGGCACTTTTTCCTAGATTTATTAGGAATTCCGGGTGTATACCATCGAAACCTGGAGCTTTACCTAACTTGACACCCTCTAGTGCCTTCGTAATATCCTCAAGGGTGAAGGTCCGAGAGTATGTTGAATGTGTTTCGGCGGCGGCTTTTAGGCGTTTAAGCTCCCTCTTAATTTGGGTGGAGTGCTCTCGGTCTCCGGGTGCCCTTGAAGTGGAGACGATATGTGAGGCCACAGCACTTGGTGTTACGGCAGGATTGTCACGGATCGGCACGTTTTTTTCAAGACATTGGATTGGCAGAAGCGGTTTTATAGAATGGCCGGCAAGATCTCTACATCTAACACCACTTTACTTTTTTCTGTGGGACTTTTTAAAAATATTAGTATACAAAACTCCTCGCGAAGTCATTGAAGAGCTAAAGCTTAGAATAACTGAAGAATGTAGACGAATTACTAGCGAAACTTTGCAAATAGTTTAAGAAGAATACATTTAGGAAGCTGTTTGTCATTAACTTTATTTTAGTTTTTGTTGTAATTTCGCTATGTTTAATGTTATCTGCAAAATAGATCGATAGAATAAATTGTTCTTTATGTGGCTGATTTACATTTTTCTTGGTTCTCATTTGATGTATCACAAGGTGGAGGTTGCTATTTGACATTTTAAAGAAGCGATGGGGGATGTTAAAGGGTTGCCACTTGGAAACAGCTGAATATTTTTAAACCTCCCCCTTAGATTTAAATTTAAATTTGCCCATTTTTTGTTTTTTTTTACATTTACGCAAAATCAAAAGTTATTTGGACTAGCTGGTTTTTTAAATGAAAGCAACGTAGAAGAGGAGTAGAAAAAGCTAAAATGTATGTATAATATGTGTTACAAATACCTTAAATTAGATAAAACGAAACATTCATTGTTTACGTTTATACTGCCAATCTCAAACACTGTCAAACTATCACTGCCAAACATACATACATATAGTCACGCCCTTTTCCCGTAGAAGTAGGCGAATACCAATTTTTTCCACTTCCGCTACGGTTCTTACACATATCTTACGCTTCTTTTCCTTTCATTAGTGCTTTCATACATCATAATCGAGACATGTTCTCCAAGGTCGACCTCCACCGACTGGCCCATTCACACTCGCATTATAAATTTGTTTTATCAATCTTCATTCATTTATCCTTTCTAAGAGACCAAACCATCTAAGCATTCCTTATTTTTGCGATACGGTACTGGAATGTTACGTTAGCAAGCTGAACGGTACGGTGACGTCACAGCCAATGATGAGGATGCTTCAGTACCTTACCGACCAATCTAGAATTTTCGATAGAAAAGTCTGAATACGTTTAGAAGCTTCTCGTCTTTTCTTGTTTATCTTTAATCTATAAATTGGCCTCCGTTCGAGGGAGTTAGTCAGTTTTCTAACGTTAATGATTCTGTTCGCTAGTTGACATAAATTGTATTAGAAAGTTATAAATAAATGTGTACATAAATTCGAACCCTGGGTGCATTTTAGAGTAAAAAGTTACACTATCTTTGTAACATTTTCTTTCACACCACAGCGTTCCCTTATCTCACTTTTTTTTACTTTATTCATCAGAGTCACTCCGGGTATACTTCTTAGTCTACTTATCTCCGCAGAATTAATTATTCTTATGCTTCTTTTGCCATACCCAACATTCTTCACCATACACAGTGTAGGGACCTCGATGCACAGCCAGTCATGCTTTTTTTTATACGTTCTGGCTGCCCATAAAGTTATGCAGGGCCCCATTCATTTGTTTCCCTGCCAACACCCTTCGCTCAATGTCACATTCATACTTTCGTCTCTCGTAAACTAAACTATCGAGTATAGAAAATATTATTGCAATTGGTCGAGTCTTTCTGTCCTTTTTGAAAATCTGAATACGCCCCTGCTACACATTTTCATATTTGCTTTTTTTTTCAACTATTTTTCGTTCCTACGCGACGAAATGGCTCTAGGATCAATTTTCGGTTAAATATTGACAGTCAACATCACGGTGCGATGAACATCGTGGATGATAAAGGGATATTTGATTCGCAAAGATTCCTAGATGCACCAAATATTCACATATTTTTTTAGTTGTGTGTTAACAAAATTCGTTAGACTTTTCTTGTACATAAAAGTTTCACCGAAAACAATTTTGAGCATCCACGACCAAAAATTGAAACGTGGTTTAGATTTTAATTATTACCGAAAACACATTTTCAAATTTTTTTGTTGCAATTAGTTCGTTTTTATTTTGCAATTTATTGGAACGAGAACTTGCAGACTGTTTTTAATTAAATCTAGAAAAGTTTCCAATTTTTTTTTTTTTTTATGAAAATTACATTAAACTTAGTATTAGTCTCGAGTGAGAAATCTTTTAATAACAATTCACGCTAACAATGAACTGACAATTTAGTTTTAAAGTTTACAATTATAACACAAGCCCTCAACAGAAAACAAGTACCCTGAACTGGTTCTATAACTATGCTAGTCCGATGTATTTTTGATCGCTTTTTCCGAATTTGAAGTCAGAATGGGGGGTTTCCAGTATTTTACAACGTTATTTAAAGGTCAAATTGAGGGGATGCGGTGGAAAAATCTGGAAAAATTTTTACGTAAGTTTTTGGGGCCTACGAATCTGAATCTGACATTTGTTTGACCTTCTAAGGTCAATTTCAAGGTCATGTTGGAAAATCTTGTGGGCACGATATATTGAGACAGGTGGTAGGTTACTAAAACTTACTGGGTAGAAGTTTTGCCCGAAGGACAAGACAGTTCGGAGATGGGCCATAACGGTACATTCCTTCGGGTAGCTGCCGTACAAGGTGATCCTCAAATTTACCGCATTTTGTACTTTTCGCACGATAACTTCAGAAGGAGAGCTATGGCGATAAAACTTTCAGGTATTTTTTTTTATTTTTCCGAACTGAAGGGTAACTATATTAAATAGAAAAGAGCCCTCGGTTTGGAAAAGTTAGTTTTGCTACGGCAATACTGTTTTTTTAATATTATAACATGGACCTTTATTGTCTTGAATAATTCTAATAAATATTACGAGTGTTGTAATTACCCTGCAATGAAATCACGTTACAAAATGCACCCTCTCTTTCTCTGTTCGCATCTCTCTCTCTCTCTGTGTTCATGATGCACTTTTGCATATTTCAAATGTGTTGCAATTTAAATCCGACAGTGTTGGTTTCGTTAACGGTATTTTTTTCCAACAACTATTTTACATACTAAAAGATTTATTATTTCAACAAATCCAACTGACGATTTTTAACATTTTAACCGAGGTTTTGGTACTGCTATTATTGCGGCTTTTTTTTTGTTTGTATTAATTTAGTCGTAATGAACTTGCCACGAATTTTTTTTTAAACAACAATACTATTAGTTTAAACAACTTTTTTACTTTCAACAGTCAGGTCAATCCTTTCAGAGTTGAAACTAGCATCTAGTGATGAAAAATTGAAAAATTCATTTCAATTTTTCGGGCAATAATTGGATGTAAAACATACAAACAGGACAATAATGTGAAGAAATTCAAAGATTTTAGCAGCATTTTATAAAAGAGATTAATCTAGCCTAATTTAGTCCAAGTATTTTCATTCTACTTAGATATTTATAAAACATCACCATTTCATTTGGTTATTACAACAATTTTTAATTGACAGCTGGTGCTAACGTCATCATTACAAACACATATCAAGCGGACGTCAATCTTTTCGAAAAACATCTTAACATAACCAAAGAAGAAGGATACAACCTTATCAAGCAATCCGTTGAATTAGCCAAAACGGCGGCTGAAAGATATCTTGAAGAATTTCCGGAAGCACGTAAGTAATATTTCTGAAAAATGCCACTACTACCTCTTCATAACATTACTTAATCCAGCAAACCTTTATAACAATAATCTAAATCACACAAAAAAAACAACCTTTTTTACAAATACTCCCACGGAAACATCTTCTTTTTTCTTCTTCTTCTTCAAGTGCCACGGAAACATCTTCTTTTTTCTTCTTCTTCTTCAAGTGCCGTCTTCGTTTCGAAGGTTGGCAATCATTAAGGCTATTCTTATTTTTAAAACTGCTGCTCTAAATAGATTGTTGTTATTGCAGTAGATTCTTCATTCATAAATAATATCTTCTTCTTCCTACTGAACGCTTTCCAGCTATTCTTCCTTGCATTATGTTTTGGAGTAGCTGGTATTTCTTCCCTCTAATTATATGGCCCAAATATAATAATTTCGCTTTTTAATGTTAAGGATCACTTCTTCATTAAATGCAGTCCCAAAGAAATGTAGAATAAATTATTAAAGAAAGAGACCGAATTGGTTACCACCCAACCACACCTTTACTTCTTTAACATGAGTGGTTCCTAACAATAATAATAATGTAAACAAAAATCTAAACATACATAGAATAAAATAGATACATAAACAGGGACTCATCAAATAGATGAAGGAGGATAACCTGCAAGTTTCCACGCTCAAAAGTTATTATTAAGAGATCTTCAAACTTTTAGGTAAACCACTAATAGCAGGCTCCGTCGGCCCCTATGGAGCATCTCTTCATGACGGCTCTGAATATACAGGATCGTATGCCAAAACCGTTTCCGCGGAAACAATGAAAGATTGGCATTTACCCAGAATCAAGGCACTAGTAGAAGCGGGAGTTGATCTTTTAGCCCTAGAAACCATTCCAAATGGATTAGAAGCGGAAATGTTGGTTAAGTTAATAAAAGAGGAGTTTCCCGATACTAAAGCATGGCTTTCATTTAGTGTAGCAGTAAGTATTATCATAGTTTTTTTTAGAAATAGTCTTAATAATTAAGTTAAGAAGTTGACTGCTGTAATGATAGGCGACATGACATAAATATTTTACATTTAATTTAATAACAGGAGTTTCTTATTTAATCAGGTACTTTATGCATATCTGTAAGATGATCAGTTATTAGATTACAAGTCAAGTAAATGTAGGCAAGATGAAAGTAATGGTATTTAAAAGAGAAGAAAGCTTGACAAATTGCGAGGTACTGATTGAAGGAACAAGTAAATGAGTTTGTACGCTTGATGTTAAAAATTAAGTTATTTTACAACAGTAGAATGTTCTTCAATCCATTTCTTTATTTAAAAACCTCATTATCACAGCCAAAATACTGTTGCTATAGGCAACCAATTATTCTATAGGCAACCAATTATTCATTTGATTTCCTGAGATTAGGCACTTTGCTATAGGCAACCAATCATACAAAGTCACAAACCTATTAGGAAAGCTGACATCAGCGCTGCTTTTACTAAACTATTTTGACCACTTCCGTTTGGTGAGTTCGTCCATCGTCTTCGACCAAGAAGCAAGCAAGGCTTCGTTTTAAAACACCACGTGGTAAAAAAGTTACAAGCAATATAATTATATAAAAACAGTTAAATTAAAAGCCATCAACCAGTGAAAATTTTCCAAAGAGACAAGAGGTTCTCAACTGTAAGCTCAATGTATATATTTTTACAATATAGTATAAAACGAGAAGTGTTTAATTTAATTTATCAATAAATTCACGGTGGTAAAGTCAGAAAAACCTGACAGCAAAAGATAATTACGAACTAGCCCCAACTAGCTATCGAATAATTTAACATCGAATCGAGGCACTCGACAGAGGCAGAGACATACAACATCCTACAGCTTCTACAACCATCTGCCAGGAAGATTCCCTAGTTTTCTTGCCGGCGCGCTGAGACTTTAGTTCAAAGTTTACGAGAGATAGAATGTATGACTGTTACATTGAGCAAAGGGTGTTGACAAGAAAAAAAATGAATGGGGCCTTGCATAACTTTATTAAATAAAGAAATGGTTAGATGATTGGACACGTAGAAAGTATGGATGAAAGTAGATGAAGCGAAATATGTGTGTAAGAACCGCAGCAAGTGGAAGGAAGTGGCTTTGCCTACCGCTATTGGTAAAAGGCGTAACTACGAGGGCGGTTTGATAAGTCAGTGACTTTTTGAATAAAACAAATTTTTTTCCGCAAATAAACATTTTATTTTTTTACATAATCACCTTTTAACTCGATACATTTAGTCCAGCGTTTTTCTAATTTTTTTATTCCCTCCAAATAATAAGTTTTTTCAAAGCTCTCAAAATACGCGTTTGTTTCGGTATTGACTTCTTCATTCGACTCAAATCTCTTACCGCCCAGCCATTTCTTTAGGTTTGGAAACAGAAAATAGTCGCAGGGGGCTAAATCTGGAGAATATGCTGGATGGGGTAGCGGTTCGTATCCCAATTCGTGGATTTTGGCCATCGTGACTAGACAAGTGTGCACACGTGCATTATCTTGATGGAACAGCACTTTCTTTTTCTTAGCCAAATGCGTCCGTTTTTGCTTCAAATCAACGTCGAATCTGTTCAAAATCTTTGAATAACATTCACCGGTGATCGTTTTACCTTTCTTGAGGTAATCGATGTGAATGACACCGCGTACATCCCAAAAAACTGTGGCCATGACCTTGTTGGCTGACAGACTCTGTTTCGCCTTCTTTGGTTCACGTTCACCCCGAGCAACCCACTGTTTCGATTGTTCCTTGGTCTCTGGCGTGTTGTGATGGATCCATGTTTCATCCACAGTAACAAAACGGCGCAAAAATTCGTCCGGATTACGGCTGATCATCGCTAAACACTCTTTTGAAGTGGTCACACGATTGCGCTTATGGTCGAGTGTGAGCAATCGCGGCACCCATCTCGCAGAGAGTTTTTTCATGTCCAAATATTCGTGTAAAATATTATGTACCCGTTCAGTTGAGATACCTACAGCATGAGCCAACTCACGCACTTTCATTCTCCGATCATCCAATATCATTTCATGGATTTTATCGACGATTTCCGGCGTGATCACTTCTTTTGCGCGACCTGGACGTTCGGCGTCACTAGTGCTGGTACGACCACAACGGAACTCTGTAAACCACTTCTTAACCATTGAAATTGATGGTGCCGAGTCCCCGTAGTATTTATCAAGTCATTCCTTAGTTTCAGTGATGGATTTTTTACGTAAAAAGTAATGTTTAATCAGCACACGAAATTCACTTTTTCCCATTTTCGTAAAAATTCACGAAGTTGTCTGCTTTGAACGGCTATCAAACACCAACTGCACGATGTAGCTTGCTCAAAATTAGACAGTTGCCCACTGATAGATTATAGTTGACGGCAGCACTGTTGCATTTGGAGTAACTGCGCGGGAAATTCAAAAAGTTACTGACTTATCAAACTGCCCTCGTATATGTATGTATGTTATTGATTCATTACTTTTTTTCTTTCAGCAAGACGGCAAATCCACAGCTTTCGGAGAAGACTATCAAAAAACAGCTCGAAGATGTTACGATTCTAATCCAGAACAACTAGTGGCTGTTGGAGTGAACTGCACCGCACCACGACTAATAGAATCGCTTTTCGATGGAATAAATGACGATAGAAAAGACAATCCTCGACCGCTTATTGTTTACCCGAACAGCGGGGAAGTTTACAAAGTCGAATTGGGGTGAGCTTAACTGATTAACTGATTTGTTAATTTGTTTTTTTTATGAAAATAGTCGCAAAAAGGGTAAACCTATCGTGTGGGCCACGGACGGCCCGCACTGCGACTATAAGAAGGGGAAGGGATTATGGAAAGGAAATGATTGTGGACACGCTTTTTAAAAAGTTGCAGGTCATAGTTCTCTGAAAAAACTGATCGGTGTGCCGAGTTCTTTGGCCGAATGTGGCCAATGGTGGTACAAGAGTTTTTATTTCTCTGGATCATCTGCCATGGAAATATCTGTAGAGCAATGACTGGTCTGCAACTCTTCTTCTATGTTCTAGAGGGTGAAGGGTATCTGTGAGAGTTGAGCTGTTTATCAAGCGATAGGCTCTTTTCTGAATGGAATCTAGAAGACGAAGAGAATGCCTTGGTGATGAACCCCAAATGTGCGAGCAATACTCCAGTAGAGGTCGGATTTGAGCCTTGTGCGTCGTCAACAGTTGATCAGGAGTAAAAAACTTTCTGGCTTTCCACAGAAAACCTATCCTCTGGCTTGCCGACTTTGCGGTGTTAGCAACATGGTCATGCCAAGACATATTATTGGACACCGTGACTCCCAAAATCGAGATGGAGGGACTTGGTTCAAGGGTATTTCCGGACATTGTGATGGAATGATTTGAGGAATTCACTTTTTTGGAAAACGTGGCACTTTGTGTTTTTTGGGCGTTGAACTGAACAAGATTGTTGGTTCCCCACTCGACGATTGCTTTAAGATCTCTATTGATGGAATCAACCTGTTCCTGTCTGAGTCTATTTGTATCATTCACCGAAAGTGATCGATAGGATGTGAAAGTTGAGACAAGTGTGCTATCGTCTGCGAAACTGTAAATGGGGTTCTTGGTGGTTTTCAAGAGGTCGTTGATGTGTAAAAGAAATAAGGTGGGGGACAGGATGAAACCCTGGGGGACCCCGGCATTGGTTTTAAACGCATCAGAAGAAATACCGTCAACTGCCACATGTAAGGAGCGGTCTCGCATAAAGCTCAAGAGCCATTGGCGCAGTTTGGTTGGAAGACCGTAGGCAGATAATTTACTTAACAATGCCTGGTGCCAAACGCGGTCAAAGGCTTTAGATATATCCAAGGCTATTGCACGGGATTCACCAAACTTTTCAATAGTGTTTGTCCAGAGCTGAGTGACATAAGCCAGCAAATCTCAAGTAGACCGAAGTTGTCGAAATCCATATTGTCTGTCATGGATTATCTCAAATTAAATGTTCAAGAAAGAATTATTTGTTACTAATACCGAGATTGTGCAAGCTAGATACAAAACATACTAAAAACCTAAAGCCTAATCCAGCCTGCCTGAACAATACATTGATTTTAAACGGTTCCGTTCAGAATTAAGTCAGTATTTTCCAACCCATTGTACTGTTCAGTGACGCTACTGCATGAAGTTCCGCTGAAAAATTAATTGCTACACACTTCCTTTTTAAATTTTATGTTTTCCAGTTTTACGACGCCAATGTCTTAAAACTGTTTTACCCCAGGCAAAACCCGCTCCCCTTCACCTTACCCACGATATCACTAACCGGCGAGTCAGCCGGCCTTCCTTTCCCCTTTTTTTGCAATGCGCAGTCTCGAGTCGTTGCAATAGCAAGTTTCCTCTCTCAACGCGCTGGCTCGATTCAACACAATAGTAATATTCCTCCGACCATCGAGAACGGCAGTCGTTAAGCAGTAGTATTTCTTCGATCGTCGAGAATGACGATCATTCCATAGTATTTCTTCGATCGTCGAGAGTGACGGTCATTCAGTAGTATTACGTTAAAGAAAACCACTGATCCACTAATTATATCGAAGTTGAGTAAATTTACAAACACCCGATTACTTTAAAATAGCACTGATTTCACGACTTAACTCTTTAGATTAATTTAAGGTCAAAACAAATGTACCTGTAGAATTAAAATAAAACGCATTACCTCAACGCATTGATGATGAGCCACTTTTTTGCAGTTTAATTTTTCGGGAAATTTGTCGTTTATTATTTTAAGTCTTTATTCAACCTCGGGGAGCAATATTTTATAAGGACGGCTCCTAACTAGAGGGGAGAGTAGGTTGCGGTGTCTTCTCATAAGACCGCTCACTTAGCCTGCCGTATCATTTGCCTGATTACTGTAGTGTGTATCAAGCCGAAATGCTAGCCATTACCAAGGCTGGTACACTCCGCAACAAACAATTGTTCAGCGAGATATCCATTCTTTGCGACAGCCAGGCTGCTATCAAATCACTGAACTCAGTCTACTTGACCTCTAGTGCAGCGGTGCAATGCCAAGCCGCCCTGAATGAGCTAGCAACCAAGTTTAGAGTTCACATTGACTGGGTACCTGAACACAGGAACATACCAGGTAACTGTAAGGCGGACGAGCTAGCAAGAGAGGACACCACCTTTCCAGCTGTATCTATCTAATCTCAGTAAGGAGTACCGATTGCAAACTGCCGACTCCTCCTGCAGAGCAAAGTAGTTCAAAAAGCCAACTTGAGGTGGCAAAATAAACTCACATGCACATCATTGAAACAGATTTGGCCTAAACTAGATCTACGTCGAACTAATGATGTTATAACCATATCCAGGGAGTCCATTGGAAATGCGATCGCGGCCATATCAGGACACTGGGCAGGTGGATCCCATGCACGGCGCATGGGGATCGCAGAGCTACGACACGACTTCCGTAGAAGCTGTCACGATGAGGAAGATGAGGAAACAATGGTATATCTTCTCTGTCACTGCCCTGCCCTAGGCAGAAAACGGCTTTCTATACTAGGGCAACCGAACTTTGATGACTTATTAGATCTCAGCTCAGTTAGCATTAAAGACCTCACACTTTTTATTAAAAGTTCCAACTGGTTCTCACGGTAGAGGGGCAAGGCACCGCCATTCATCACAGTATCACAACGGGCCAAAAGGCCTATGTGGGTTCACTCCGAACCGCCATTTTAACCTAACCTAAGTCTTTATTCGATTTATTTTTATCATCATTTAAAAAAGGGTTTTTCACATCAATTTTAAAACAGAACGGAAATTTTTTGGCATGTTTGTAAAGAAAATTAAAGTATCTTTAAAGGATATTTCACTTGACCACTGTGCTATTTAAGATTTTTAAAAGGGTTACCGCCTCGCTTAAGCGGATAACCCTTCATCCAAAGATTTAGGATAAAACCATGTCACCCTTGAAAACAAAATCTACCTGTCTCGGGTTTTTTTTTCGAAACAAAAACTTTCCATGGAAAATATTCTACCACGTATGTTACTAACAACCAAGGAAAGCAACATCCCATTTAAAAAATTTGCAAAATGCTTCAAAAATAATATAAAGTTACTCTCGGTGAATTTTATTTTAATGCATGGTAACACCATCATCACCTGCATGTAAAACTACAGATCAATCATGGGATAAAACTTTTCATATTTCAAAATTAACATGTTTTCTTTCATAGAATGTGCATGGACGGCTTGATTTTTATAGCAATAATCTATTTTAAGACATGATTCCAGCTGGATTGATAGAGAAAAATGCGAGCCGGTAGAAACGTACGTTCAAAGATGGTTGGACATGGGTGTCACTTGGGTAGGAGGATGTTGTAGAACATACGCAATCGACGTGACAAGAATACGAAGAGAGGTGCAATTATGGCAAGAGAAACATTTATAAGGAAGATAAAGGGGCTATCCATAAACCACATAACCTTCCCTATTTTTATTAACACCCTCCCCCTTACCATGTAACGTCATGAATCTGTCATATCGAGAGCAGTATTTACTTTACTTTACTCCATGGCTTACAACCCTGGGTGGGCATTTGCCGACTTCACAATATTCCTCCAACGCTGTCTGTCTATCATAGCATCTAAGGGTTCATCAATACTCATTACCCTTAGGTCTATGACTATATCATCTTTCCATCGAAGGCGTGGGCGGCCTAATTGTCTTTTTCCTACTGGTGCTTCTTCCCATGCAAGTTTAACTATGCGGCCATCTGGTAGTCTCCTTACATGTACTGCCCACTGCAGTCGTTTAGATTTTACTTCTCGCACAATATCTGAATCTCCATATAAATCTATCAGCTCTTTGTTGGTACGGATTCTGTATCGCCCTGTTGATGTATCCAAAATCGGGCCATATATTTTTCTAAGGATTCGCCTTTCGAAGACACGAAGACGCTCTTCATTAGCTGCCGTTAGCGTCCAAGCTTCACAACCATACATCACCACAGGTCTTATTATGGTCTTGTATATATTGTAATATGTCTGATTGACAGATCAGATTCTCGTAACAATCTTGATTGACATTCTTTACATTTGATACTTACTTTTAGTCTATCTCTGATCATTTTCTCCACATAAAATTGACCACAATCTGGATTTTTGCACACAAAATTACATAACTGGGCCTGTTTTTTAAGCTCTGTGAGATATTTGTTAATAGTAGCACATTCACTCTGAACAAAGGAATAGAACTACATAGGGCAATCTTTTTTGGCAAAAAATAATCATTATAAGATTGTATTTTCAGCGATGTTGGCTTTATTGTCTTCCTCAAAGGTATTATATTAATGTTTTCATCTCCTATGCATGTTAATAACAATGCAATTTTAACATTTTCTGCTGATTTATCTTTACCGGAAGCTATTAGGTATAAATTAAATTCCTCCTGGATTGCTCTCTCTCTCATTGTTTTCATAACTTCGCTTATCCATGTAGTTGCTGGCCTTCCACGTTTTTGGTATGTATTCTAAAGAACATTTGGGCTACCTATTCTCGTTCATGCGTTGCACGTGCCCATACCATATTAACTGTCGAGTTTCTATTCTTTCTGAGGTTTTATGAATTCTATTTGTCCTCCGCCTAATTTCATTATTTGGAATTTGCTCTCTCCTTGATATGCGACAAGCTCTTCTTAAGTAGTCCATCTCCACACAGTCTATCTTTATTTTTGTCTTTTTTGTCATTTGCCAGCATTCTGTCCCATACGTTAGGATAGGCTCTACAACTGCTGTGTAGATTGTCTTCTTAGTCCTTAAGCTAATTTGGTTGGACCAAAGAAATGAATTAAGAATATGTACCGTTCTCTGACTCTGTTGTGCTTTGTGTTTTATGTCACGTTCTGAAGATCTTTTGTTCGAGATTAGGCTTCCCAAATATTTATATTCTTCACACTTTTTTATTTTTCGCAATTCTAGATCCTGATCTTCGTCCCCCCTCCTACTCGCATATATTCCGTTTTTGTCATGTTCATGCTCATACCCCATTTTTCGTATTCTTCATGTAGTTTCCTAAGCATGTAATCTGCATCGCCGTCAATGCCAACACAGACTGTTCACCTAACAAAATCCACTCCCGTCGTTTTTGTTTTTTGTTACGTAGCTTTTAAACCAAAATAGCAGAATGATAGAAAAAAAAGTAAGAGCAGCTTTTTAATTTTAATTTTGTTTAAACTTTATTTAGGAAAATTGAGAAAATGGTATTATTTTTATTTAAGAGACACTCTAGCATCTACCCTTCCATCATATAACATCACCTAACATAAAAGCATACCCGTACCACTCGTAAAAAATGTTACATGATTTATGGATGCCACCAATGTTTCTTATGAAAATTAGCGCATGTATCAATTGTATTTACACAAAGTGTGATTATTTTGTAGAATATTAGCTGTCCATATTTAGAAAATATTTTTGATACCTGTATATAAATTGAATTGACTTTAAATACATGATGTACAATTTTTTAAAATAAAGATCTCGACTTGTGCCAGATTTACAAAAAAATATAAATAAATTTATTTTTTAAAGCATTTGTTTTATCATTTTTTCTTCTTTTATAAGCTAATATGATTATTTTTAAGAAAAAGCGATCTGTCCCTTACCGGGCAACCAGGTAATTAAGCTATAAGCCATTACTATCTGCACCCACCATTCGGTAAAGATAAATTATTAGATTGTAGATTGTAGATTGTAGGGGGGGTCGTGAAGGCTATGCAACCTCTTAAGCACCTCGACCTATCAGATCTTTTGTGCCCTTAATCTATTCGAGGCCCGGGATTCCGAGACTTCGAGCAAAGTTTATCAGTTTCCTGGGGGCTTAGTTTCTGACATCAAAGTGCTTTAGGAAGGCCCCTTCCAGAAACTTAAGCCTTTTGCAGAAAAGTGCTGGGTATTTGCAAAGCAAATGTTCTGCAGTTTCAGCGAAGTTCTCGCAGTAGCGGCAACTATCACTCTCTGTTTTGCCCATCTTTTTAAGGTGATACCTCAGAGGGCAGTGTCCAGTGAGGAGCCCCGTCATCAGTTTCAAGTCTGTCTTTTCCAACTCGAGAAGCTGTTTAGCTTTCCTTGGCGAAAGGCTTACTAGCCTTTGCGCTTGTCTTTGTCCTGGCACTTTATGCCAGTGAGATTTCATTTCATCCGTTTCCCAGCGTCGAACCTCTTCTTTCAAGTGGGCTTTGGAAAGTCCACAGAAGGGTTATGGGCTGAAAAATTGTGTATTTGCCCCTTCTTTGGCAAGGCAATCTGCTAGGATAAATTATTAAAGAAAGGGGCCTAATATAAAGGTGCCAATTTTATTCCCAAAGAAGTGGAGATCGAGTGCCGATTTATAGCGAATCGATTACCACCAAAGCACACCTTTACTTCTTCATATATTTCCGCTTAAAAATATTCGCGCGAACTTTATTGTTTTATTGTTGACGTTTCACCCTATTATAAATTCAGGCGGAAGTGGTTACTTTAAATAGTATTTCAACGCACGAGTTACAGCATAGAATAGGTTTGGGTTGGGCGGCTTTTGGCAAACTGCGAGAGGTATTTAAGAGTGAAATACCCATATGTCTGAAGGGGAAAGTGTATGATCAATGCGTGTTACCGGTAATAACATCTTCTTCTTCTTCTTGTTAGAGATCTAGATGATCTGTTGATTCCTGACTTGCCTCTGTAATATTTCCTGAGATGTGGACTGCCAGCTGTCTCTCCATCTCTTTGGTGGTCTTCCGGGTGGACGTGTGGTAGTCTATCGTCGGTCATTCTCTTCACGTGGTTATATCATTCTCTTCTCCTCTGCTTTCCCCATCCCAGCACATCCTGTACGTCGCGTTGTGCTCTAATGTCAGTGTTTCTTACGTGATCTCTTCTTGTTTTCCCGGCTATTCTTCTCAGTACTGACATTTCTGCGACTCGTAGCATCCTTTTGTTTTTGTTGGTATCCTCTCTCGCTTCTATACCATATGTCAGTATTACCCTAACGCATGTCTTATATACTTTGATTTTACTCTGCTTTCGCATGTAAGGATTAGCCCATACAGTTTCCCTTAGATATCCTGATATTATGGCTGATTTAAATTTGGTTTCTCAGGTCCTTTACCGGATCGTCAGCGCAGGACATATCTATGCCCAGGTATCTAAATTGCATGACCTGCTCTGTGGGTTTATTATCTATTACCAGCTTGCATCTTATTGGCTCCCTAGCGATGGTCATGGTTTTTGTTTTACCTATGGATATATCCATATTGAGTTGCTGACTGATCTGGTAGAACTTAAATAACTGTCTCTGTAGGTCATTCTCACTTTCTGCGAATATTGCAGCGTAGCAGACCATGCCGATAGTCCTATTGTTCATTCTGTATCCCGAATTCATGGATGTTACTTCTATGATTTTGTCCATCAGGAGGTTAAATAAAAATGAACTGTCCCCTGGAGTGGGGATGCTAGATGTAATAACATATGGAGCAGAGATATTAACAAAAAAAGTCAGCAGAGAAGCTAAAAGTAGACCAAAGTGCTACGGAGAGAGCCATGCTTGGAATCATTAAAAGAGACAGAATACTCAATAATACCATCAGACAAAAAACTAAAGTTAAAGACGTACTCGATCACATAACTAGAATGAAATGGAAATGGGCAGGTCATATGGCGAGAACATCAAACGACAGGTGGACTAAAAGAAGCAGAATCATCATATTTTGAGGTCTAGAAACTACAATTCAGAGATTGCACATTCTTAATGAATCACCCTGTATACGATCCTTTTAAATACATATAATGATCCTTTGTAAAAATGGTAAGAGTTTTATTATTACTTGAAATCCGACATAGGTACTAAAGAAGTATTCAACATTGTAATTATTGCAGTCCGGAACTGAACAATATTTCATATCAAAGCTTATTCATGTTCACGAAATATTGATAAAAACGGATTTTGGATTGTAGTACTTATCTGTTAAAATTCAAAAAATCACAAAAATACAACCCAAAACACTCCTATTACCACATAATTATATCCACATATGTATGGACTTTGCAATGTTTTTCAAATTGGTGTAGTACCAGCCAGATGGCGCACCTTTCTTACAAAATTTGTGAAACAAAATGGACGTATCCAAAAAATAATCACAGAAAATTTCCACCAATTCAGGGAACCAAAAGATTCACAAAGTGAATTTCAATATCTTACTGATTTTTATTGTTATTAGAAATGAGACTCAAAATAGAATATTATATGTATTATGACTTACCTTGAAGAATCATTATGAATCATGTCATCTTGAAAAAACAATTAAACAACGCAAAATTTTAAAACACAAATGAAACTAAAAATCTTAATTACTAGATAATGATTGTGTCCCATTCAAAACTACACAAATATGTTTTAATTTTAACATTGCAAAACCAAATGAGAAGCCTATAAAACAAATAAACTTAGCTTCCATTTATAAAAATCAAACTAGGTGCACGGCAGTTCATTGGCCACAATTACACTACTGGTCAAGCATGCGCATAGGGAGAAAACAAATGAAAGTTTGTTGAAGGGGTTAATTTTAGAAATCGGCTGCAAGATTTTTATCACATCAAAATCTAAAACCGGCTTATTATTTACTTAAATTGTCTTTTCATATTGTACTCGAGACATTCATATTTTTTTAAATACAGTAAAAGGCTTTATTATTATAAAAAAAGACTTTCAAATCAAACAGAAAACTGGTTTATGTATTATCTATCTCATGGTCCGTAATTTAAAAAAGAGAAGAAAAAAATCCTTATGTTGAAACGTCATCCTTAAATGTCATATTATGTTGTGGTTTGATATTTGATTATTAACGGGCGAAACTTAAATATGAGTTTTCTCGCTGAAGTTTTATCTTTGGCAGAAAAAGTAAAAATAGATGAAATAAACCACAAAGTTCCTGAACTTAAAATATCTGTTGAAAAACTAAAAAGTGAATTAATGCAATATATCGACAATGTATACATTAGATACAGTGGACGTCCAAGAGAGAACAGAAAGCTACTTGATACAGCTCAAGATCTAGAAGAAGAAATCGTAACTTTATTAAAACATGCTGATAATGCTACGAAAAAACAGCTAATAAAATCTGGCAAAGAACTTACTGAACATGTTGACAATTTAAATACTTTAAACTTTACATTGCAAGTGCTACAAAAATTATGTCAAATTAATGAAGGGTTGGCAGAATTTACAATGTTACTGAGTTGTAAAGAATACCTAAGATCTAGGGAAATCATAAGTAATCTTGAGAAAATACTTAGTGAAATGTCAGATGAAGAACAGGTTGCAGTTGTGACAAAATTAAAATTTAATATCATTGAGAAAAAAACAAGGTTACTTGAGGAATTAAAAAATGTTTTTAAAAAAGAAATCATTGAACAAAATAAAGACAGTACAGCTAGTGTTAAAGTAATGTTAAAAGTTGATTTGTTAAAGGAAGTAATATTGGCATTGTCCTACAAAGAGACAGTAATTTATACATTATGTAATTTTGCTAAGTTCTTGTGGCTTAACTTTTTTGTACCTATTGTTGACAGTACTGTAGTAGTTAAAGTAGAGTGTAATGATCAATTTTCTTTAATTCAGATAAACATCATAGATAGTAATAAGAAATCTGCATACAATGAGGTTTTTTCCAATTTAAAAATAGTTTTAGAATTTCTTAATGAGTATTTTAACTTTCCACTAGACGCTTCAACTCCAGCATTAACAACATTAGAGTATATTGGTAGTGATATTCGAGACAACTTATCAGAACTACTTATTAAACATTGTTTGGAAGATACAATACCAGCCACAGTAGAAGATTTAAAAAACTATAATATTGTTATTGAAGAAACAGAAAAATTGGAAAAATCCTTAAAAGATTATAAAATATTTTGTGAAAATACTACATCTCTTGTTAAGTTTACAAACAACATTGATGTATTATTTATAAACAAAAAATGTCAAGAATATTCTGTACAGTCAATGCAATTTATGAAAAAGGACTTACATGATATGGAAGAAGTTGGAATACCTTACAGCCCTGATAAGCCTCTTGGTTTTGAAGTAGACCAATTTCTCCAATGTTCAATTTCTAAACATGTTATAGAGTTACTAAATTACTGTGAAAACATCTTAAAACAAGCTATCGACAATACTGATGTAAATGCAAGCAAAATTGTAGTTACTGTACAAAATATATTTATTAATTACACTACATTTGTACCTGAATATCACCATAAGTTGTTAAAAACCATTCCTCAGCAGGTTGCGCTTTTTCACAATAACTGTATGTATATTGCCCATAAACTAACAGAATGGAAAAAACTATACTTGTTAAAGTTTCAATCTTCTCTTAACTTACCTGGTACCTTCATGGAACAGGAAATATCTCAGTTAAGGCAAGTGAGTTCAGAAATATTTATCAGTTATGTGAAAGAACAAATTAAGCAGATAAATGATATAATGAAGGAGAGTGGTTTAGATGGAGCGATGTTGGTTAAAAATTTGGATCCACTGACTGAAAAATGTGTCCGCCAATGTCTAAGACAGCAAGAACTTTTAAAAACTGTCTGGCATAAGGTACTATCATATTGCATTTATAATAAAACCATAGGGACTATATTAAATTCATTATGCAAAAATCTTATAGATCCTATCATTAATTTTGAAGATATATCTTCTGCTTCAGCTGAGCAGTTGGCAGAAATTATTAAAATGGTACTCAATAGGGGACCAAAATTATTTTCCGATACTAAAGAAGTTAGTCTTTATGTTAGTTTATGGTATAAATTAAGTGAGCTTAATTTTATTCTGGGAGCTACTTTGGCAGATATAAATGATAGATGGGCTGATGGTAAAGGACCCTTAGCGTTACAGTTTAAACCTTTAGAATTAAAAACTCTAATTAGAGCTCTTTTTCAGAATACTGATAAAAGAGCTGCTATTTTATCAAAAATTCAAGAGTAACCAAAATCCAAAACATTTTCTGCTGGTTCTATTATTAAAATTTACATTGTGTTTTGAACTGTGTATAAATTTGGTTTAAGGTTTAAGGTTTTTTAATTCATTTTAACAGAATATTATATATTGTAGAATATCTTATTTAATAAATAATTTTGAACAAAGCGTTAATATATTTTAAAACTTTTTGATAATTGGTTCCTACCAAAGGTTTTATTTTGATATTTATCGCCAATAAATAAGGTGTGTCAGAAGAAGCATGAAAATAAGATTAATGCTGTGGAGATGAGTAGTCTGAGCAGTGTAGCCGGAGTGACTCAGTAGATAAAGTGAGACAAGAGAATGCTCTGGTGTGAAAGATGTGATTACAAAGATAGATAAAAAAATGCTTAGATGGTTTTAAACACGTAGAGAGGATGGATTAAGGAAGATTGACAAAACAGATTTATTATGCGAGTGTAAATGGGCAAGTCGGTAGAGGTGGACCTCTGCAAACATATCTCCATCAGATCAGCATTGTTCTGAAAAAAGGCTAGGTCAAGAGTACCAACAGCCGACGAGCATGTATGAGAGCACTGATGAAAGTAGGAGAAACAAAAAATGTGTGTAAGAAGTGTAGCAAGTGGAAGGAAGTGGTCTCTGCCTACCCCTACGGGAAAAAGGCCTGACTATATGTATGTATGTTCCATTTTGGGGCATAAAAATATCTCGTAAGAATCAAATTGCAAAAATGTCTTCGTCTTCCTTAGTCTGTTAAAGAAATACCCCTATGGGAAAAAGGCGTGATTATATGTATGTATGTAATTAAGGAAAGAATGTAATAAAATAAATTTACTTTCATTGTTCATTTCTAAAATTACATTAAGAGAAATTTTTCATATCTTGAAATATCTTCAACCGTTTATTAACCAAGTATGTATTAATTCAGGTAATAAAATTAAGTTGTAGATCCAGGTGGAATACCTTGCCCTCCAATATTTAGTGAAGGTACATTTGGTGGGGCAGTTATATTTCTTTGTGCTGTTCTTCCTTGTAAATGTTTTATTTTAATTCTCTCTAACTCGTTTACTCTGGACCTAGCATGTTCTAATCTATGCCAAGCCATTTGTAATACTTTTTGAGATGCATATCCAGATCCTTCATGTGGCTGTCCAGTAGAAACTTGAGTTAAATAATTTATTTGATCTGTTAATTTGTTTTCAACAGCACTAAGAGTCTTAAGAAACATTTGTGTGTGGTTTTCTGCCTGTTTTAAACTGGATTTTTCTTTACCTAACTCAACAAAAACTTGTCCTGCAATATAAAATTATTAGATAAACTATTATAAAACTTTAGTTTTCTTTACCTGCACTGTGAAGACATGTTATTATATCTTTTTCAATAGAATCTAATACTTGAATTCGTTCCATGGGGGCCGTCATCTTAATTAAAATTAAAAACTGAAATAACACTCCAATCTAACAACAAACATTTATAAATAATAAATTAAAAACTTGTAAACTTGGGCTATGACAGTTGACACTTCGTTGTGTTGAACTTCTTTTGATCTCGCCAGTTAGTCTTTCTTAGTAGCTCTGCAGTTAGGAGACAGATTTTTTAATGTTTTTTAACTGAATTTTATGCATAGTGTAAACATATTTTTAAAAACAATTTTTGTAGTTAAAAAAAATAGCAAAACGGTAAAATTTTGGTATAAAAAATGTGTGAATTACATTTTTTACTAAATAATAAATTGGTAATAAGCAGAAGTAGAGGTGAGCGATATCGTGATTTTTTAATAACACTGTTATTTGTTACTATGATTTTTTAATATCAGAAACTAAAATCTAAACTACTCTTGAATATTAATAACATAACATATAATTATGAGTAAGACCCTTTAATATATAGCCGAAGCCGATACATACTTCTTCAGTTAACGTTAACAGTTTAAACTTCCAAGAAAAACGATATCAATGTCGCTATTTTGTTACTTAATGAATAATCTCTGACGTGTTTTGATTTGCTTTAATTAAAAATCTCGTATCAAATCACGATTTCTTTGCAAAAAGAGGATCGACCGTGATATGTAACAGATATCAATGAAAAATCACAATTCGTGAAATATCGCTCATCTCTAAGAAGAAGAATGTTATTGTTTTTTTTAGATTAACTGTCAATTCTATTTTGGATATTAGTCTTTATTTTAATTCAATTGTTCCATTATTTATTTAAATCAAAGAAACTTAACGAATTATTAGACTTTTTAGCATTTACAATTAAATTTTAAAATAATTGTAAGTATTCTTCTATTATATCTTTAATTTTGATGAGTATTTATTTATCTTATTTACTAACTGACTCACTGCATAAATATCTACATGGTGTTTTAGAGGACATTTCAGTTTTCAAATAAAAAATACTCGGCTCTGGAAAATGCAAAAGACATGCGGATTTCAGTTTTTAAAAATAATATCGTCCAAATGCTGTCCGTCGTGTTGATAACACTCCTCCAATTTGGATCGTAAGTTCTAATAGACGCGTCGACACTTACTAGATGGCGAGAGCGTTGGGCTCTCGAAAAACATTTACCTGGATGTTTTACACGTAAATTTCGAGACAAGTTTCCAGTAGAGCCATTTGTAACACTTATTAGTTGGGAACAATAATTGCACTTGCCTTTATTTTTGCGTTCCTCAAAATGATTCCAAATTTCACTCAAAATATGTATTTATATAGGTATAAAAGAGTCTAATATATCCGCTTTAATGTTTGTGAAATTGTGAAATATAAATTACATACAATCTGGCAAAATAAAAATAAAATTCCTCTATTCGTCTGCGATTCACAGCACCAGGAACAACAATAAGTTGTTTTGTACCTACCTACCTCTTAAAGCCAAAAAAACAGTCAACAGCTCTAGCTATAGTCTTTCTTCTTCATACTCTTTCCTCATATAAAAATTGTTGAGATTTTAATACAGATTTCTAAACCATTAAATAGTCAACTTTATAAGTATATTAAGGGAAAATGAATGACCAAATGAATAAGATTGAAAAGCAACAAATCTTTGCCTTTAGCAACTAGCCAGGGCCACGTTTGAAAGATTCAACTGAACCAACAGAGATCTGAGATCCGGATCTTTCAACTGAACCAGATCCATTGACCTGGATCTTCCAAATGAACAGGATTCTCCACGCCTATTAACACGCCAGAATTGAAGGACCGGATTGAAGAAAAAATTAACAGTATTCCTGTTGCAATGTGTCAATGCGTCTATCAGAACTTATGATCCAAATTTATAAATTCATACTAAATCAATCTTCTAGTGAGATCATTTATTGTGTCTAGAGGTCTAGAGCACATTTCTGTAACTATCATTAATAAGAGCTTTGGAGAATAATTATTTTACATATATTAAGTTCAAAACATATTTAAGTGTATGTTAAATTAAGCTTTGAAAGTTGATACTAAATATATTTATTTTAATTATTTTGATCCAACCAAAATTTTGCAGCAATATATAAATTTATATTGTATTTTGGTATGACATTAAAAAACTTTAAGATACAGTAGATTTGAACTTTTTTAAATAAAAGTAATAGTAAAAAATATGCTACATTAGTTTTTATTAAAAAAAAATTTACATTTTTACATTGGAAGACTAATTATCACCTAAAATGGTAAATTTGCATTACCAGTAAATATGCATTAGAAGCTTTTAGTGAAAGTAGTCAGTAATAAATTAGTAACATTAAAAAAAATACTTTTTATATATTTATTTTTAGAATTGATGTGTGCACAAAAATAATAAATTTTAAAAATATAGTTGTCACTAAACATATGTAGAGCAATAACAGTAAGTAAGAAAGAGGTTTTTCGGTATTTCTATCATAGATGTACTGTACTGATATGCTGTCTTGTTTTCAATAAAAATTTTTTTTTTTCTTGCTTTAAAAGTAACAAATTAGATTCCTTTTACAGTAGTCCATACAAAAGCCTTTTTATTTCCAAAAACTAAAAATTATCTTGATTTTTTAAATTAAACATTTAAAAGTTGCTCTAAACCAGTGTTTCTCAACCTTTTTTGTGCCATGCCCCACCTTAGCCTTTTTAAAATTCTTATGCCCCCCTATGTAACATACATAATTTTTAATATTAAAAATTGAATTGTTCACTTACGAAACTAAGATGATAGGTTTTAGGAAGAAATAAATAGGAAATTGTTAACGGAACACAGTAGGTAAATTTTCAAAAAATATAATGAAAAACTGAAATTCAAATTCCAAATAATTTTAATAAAGATTTTTCTATAATTTTATTATTTTAATTTAGTGAGATCCTTGCACTTGATGCTTGCTGCACAGAGATTTTATACTAGGTTCCAATTTGGTTAGCTTCAGTCTCAAGTCTCCACGTTGTGTTATATCCTGCCTTATAGTCTGCCGCTAAACACCCAGTTGATATTTTGGTCTCGTCAAGCGAAATTATACCTAATAATTATTTACCGCAATTATTTAAGAATTTGCTTTTTTTGTTGAATTTGGCACCGAAATCCAACCTTGCATATAAATGGCTCAGAGTGAAAGGGTCGTGTCGAGTCCATTTTCGAATTGCCCTCCTTAAAAATCAAATTGCCCTCCTGTGGGGCGTGGGCTCCACGTTGGGAAACACTGCTCTAATCTGTTTATTTTTATTTAAATTTAATTATTTTATTTTTTGTAAATTATCTTAAGTAATAAATGATCTATTAGTTCTTTTATACAATAAACGATCTCTATATATTATTTCTCAAAGGTGTTTTTTTGTCGATATGTAATATCTCCCTTAATACAGTATTAAAATTAATGTTTAATATGCCAATTTGAAGATTATTTTTCCATCTAATAAATAAATTTTAGTTTATTTCTGTTAAAAAATTACATTTTAAAAAAATTCATTTAGTCGCCATCTGTTGCCAAGAACCTGTTATTGCGCAAAAAGTGAAGAATGACCAGGTCATATTAAAAATATGCAAGATTTAATCTTTTAAAAAAAGTAAAATTTAATAATTTTTAGGACTTATTATTAAATGCAGTATCATTTTCTTAGGTTTGTAATTATTAACAAAATAAGCATATAATTCTTATTATTTCCCATGTACCCATTTTCAGTGTTATCAAAATTTTCAATAAACTTGAATTTGTTTTTCTCCATCACCATCTTATTTATTTATGGGCCTACTCAATAAAATATTACTTGCTACCATTTTTCTGAGTTTTATATTGTTGGACAATTATTAAAAGTTTGGCCAATTACATAATCCGTTCTATAACCCCAATTTAGTTCACTGCGACTTTTTAGAATACCTGAATTAATACAGCAAATATAATTTTTTGGGAGAATAAAATCTTGGTTTAAATTAAGCTTTGGCTTTACTGAAAGTAAATGTGACATTTGTAACACCCCTCTTATGAAATATATTATTTAAAGGAAAAGATTTAATATTGATGACATATGAACTTCTAAACATTACTTATTTCTGAAATCAAAATGTGCCACATTAATTCATGACAAACATAACGCGTTATATTTTTGGCTCAAATCCAAAATTAGTTTAACGGCAGGCTTGCCAAGAATGCGACAGTACACAAAAATTATTTTTCACCCAAATCATGGTCATAATTTGGAACTGTTAATCACACCAACATTCAATAACACAAAATCTGTATATTACCTTAAAAATCTAAATATCGCAAGTATTAGAAGTGTTTTTTATTATTTTCAGTGTGTTTATTTTTTTTTGATGGAATCTAGAAATAATCATGGCCAATGAACCTTTGGTAGTCCAGGCTGTATTTTCTTACAAGAGGAGTAACAACGATGAGGTAAAGTTGTGGTTAATTAAATTTATGTCCGAAACAAATTTTAGTCGTTATTGTTTTCATTGTCCTTGTTATTGTTTCATTTTTATTAATAGATTGTGCAAATTTACGGATTTATTTTGGCACAAGCACTGTATTGTTTCTAGTCACTTTCATTTTAAAATTAAAGTAAAAAAAATGTTTTTACTGTATGTTATATTAATTTCTTAATTAGTAATTGTTTTACTATGTGTTATTGATATTTTATAATATCAAGCTGGTTTGTGTTCTTTCATAGTTCTTGTAAATTTTTACTTTTATTCTAGTAAGTTTCAAAGATTTAATGATTTGACGAACCAATAATTGAACTAGTTTTTCATTTATAATTCATGCCTGATTAATATTTGAATAAAATTTATTCATTTATTAGCATATTTTCAAAGCAAGGTCCCAATCCATTATTAACTTGAAATCATAAAGTTAGTTAGTTTAGAAAGATTTAACACAGGTAAAAAATTAACATTGAGATAACATAATTATATTTAAATATAAGTTTTGTCTTTATTTAAACTTATTATTTTCAGATGTCCTTTATTAGTTTTTAAAAGTTACTTCCTGAAGTGATTGACCCAAAAAAAAATTAAAAATCCACTTTGCCAATTTATTGCATTTTATGTTATGTTTCTAAAAATGTTTTTATAGCACTAATACCAGTTCTTAATTTAGTTATGACACCATTTTCGGTTGTGAATACCAAACTAATGTACTTGTCTCAAATAAATAAATCTGTATCTAAATTTTATAAAAAAACATCACTTTGATCAGTATCTTTTTTGTTACTGTCACTAAATTTGCTAAAAAAATGTGTTGGAATATTTCAATATTCTACGTGTTGGGTTTTTAAGCTAGCAGCACTATTTCTAGTAAACAGTATCAAGATCTACTGCTGCGATTATTTTACTTGGTTTCCCACATGTAATGTTGTTATTATAGGACCACTAACTTTTTTTTACTAAAATAAAATAAGTTAATATTTCTTTTAGCTGAATTTCAAGAAAGGTGATTTTATAACAGTAACCCAAAAGGATGATGGTTGGTGGGAAGGGACCCTTAATGGTGAAACCGGCTGGTTTCCCAGTAACTATGTTAAGGAGTGTAAAGGTACTATATTATTCAGTTACATACAAAAAGAAAATCTTAAACAAGGCTTGGTTATTTTTTCAGAAATAACTATTCAAAATCAGTTATATTTTAATTAATTCAATCCCTCTTTTGCATAATTATATGCAAAATCGTCAAGTATTGCAAAACAAATACTTTATAATTTATAATGAACGAGTTGCTGCTTTCATGTAATTGATTATTTAAATAAATTCTTTTATTACAAAATATGTGGGCTAGGTATTTTTGATGTGTAACATCTTTGCTCTCGCTTTCTTGCATGTGTAACATCTTTCCTCTCGCTTACTCGCAATTTGTGGGAGTGATTTCGGAAATGTGTAACATTAACAGTAACAGGAAGTCGCGGAAGCACGCACTATTTGATTTGACGAATGAGCGCCGTCAGATAAACGTCAACCAATTTCCCGAGAGATCGGTACTGTCAGCCATCAGCTGTGCACTTAAGTTACAGTGTTATGTATAAAGTTTGCTGTTTTATGCATAAACTATATAAATAAATATTTACTGTTGATAATAAGTCTCAATAAAGTGCCAATTAAATAAAATACAATTTTTATTAAAAAGAATTATTGTTTGTTATGAAAAATCATTTCAAATAATACCCGACCCATTTTTTTCAGAATATAATTTTAAAATTGCTTATTACCAAGGTGAGATGTCAAATGTTACACATCATATGTAAGGCTCGCTCGCTTTTTTTTAAACTATATTTTTAAGGCTAGATCTTGTGGTTTAAATTTTCTTTCTTTCCATTACATTTTATGGATAAATATTGCACCAATTTTAAAGTATTCAGTAGTAAAAAATAATTAAAATGGTTAAATTTTTAAAAAATAATAAAACTGCAAACTTAAATCTATTCGTTGAAAGCAAACATTTTTAGTGCAAAGTTTATAATTGGTTTCTAAAAATAGAATGTCACTGACTTCATTGATGTTTTAGAATCAAAGCATCCAATAACTTTTATAAGTAATTCTAAACATTTAAAAAATTATAACACGTTTATTAATAATTAGACTCTTTTAAATTTCCTTTTATTAATAAGTGCATAATGCTAAATCAGGATTAAAGGATAGATGATAAATTTAAATATAATATTTGGTATTTATTTCTGATTTTGCAAATTTTCTATTTTTGACTACGTTGCTTGTCGACCTTGGCATTAGCTGATCGTTATACTCTCCTAATAGTTTTATTTAATTACAAGGATCGATGGAAAATTTTAGTCAAACCAAGCACGAAAAACTTTTTTATAGTATTTCAAAGCTTTTAATAGGATCGTTTGTCCGCTTTGGTCAATTAAAAGTCGCTTTAGAAAGAAAAAATAGAATATTTTGTCCTTGGCACACAAATACCATATTTAAAAAATGTTCTTAATTATAGCTTATTATTTTACAGATGCTCCCTTGCCGATCATTACCCAACAAAATCAGTACAAAATTGTTGTGCTCAAAGATTTGGTCGATTCAGAAAAAGCGCATGTTACCGAACTTGAAGGGCTTGTCACCAATTTTCTGCAACCACTTGAAAAAAGTTCCATGTAAGTTGGTAAAAAGTTATTACGCTTATATTATTGCGTTTCTAAATGTATGATTTACAGTTTGACGCCTGATGAATACAGGCAACTGACAGGAAACATCACAGAAGTTTTAGACACACATCAACAATTACTGAACCTCGTGGAAGTAGAATCAAACAAACCAGGTCGCGATCAACGAGTTGGAAAATTATTTCTCACCTGGGCCCCCAAAATAAAAAATGTACATCAAGCATATTGTTCACTACACCCGAGGGCTGTATGCATTTTGGACAAATACAGGTAAGACATGTTTCGAAAAACACATATGGGAACCATACTAGAAGAAGAGGGAGCAGTACTTGATTTGTCAAATGGTTTTGCTATTTAAATCATTCGGATTTATATAAAAACAAAGCAGTAAACATTTTTATTCAACAATAGGGTCTGACCAAAGTCCTTGGAGGTACCTTATTGTGTTACATTTGAGTCCATTTTGAGCTCTTGGAAGTACGAAATCAGTGACCTTGCATCATAACTTCTAAAATATTTGAAGGCATTACCAAGTAATCTTACTCTTTTTTGTGATAGTGCTTCACGTTCTATCAAAAGATGGTATAAAAACTATTTGCCCTCACTGTAAAATCTGCAGAAATCATTCTCCACCTTGCCCATCTTTTTTATATGTTCATTGAGTGAGTGGTGACCTGCAATGATTCCAACTAGCTGTTTTGGCTCTTTTCTCTTTAGGAGTAGAAGGTTGTCTCCACAGATTGCCCATCCAAAAGGCATTTGTTGTTATTCTATTGTGAGGATTTCAGCCTTTATGGTTTCTGCTTTAATATGCTGTTTCTTATAACCGAATGATTAGTTGATGCACAAACTTTAGCACATTACATTTTTCTTATTGTCAAACTTTCTTGAATAACTTTAAGGGAAGAACTAACAAAATACATGGAGTCGAAAGGTGCTGCTAGTCCAGGAGTTCTGGTTTTGACTACAATGTTAAGCAAACCTTTCAGAAGGTTGGAAAAATACTCCGGCATGTTGCAGGAGTTGGAAAGACACGTCGAAGAGTGTCATCCAGACAGAGGTGATACTCAGAGATCCGTTAGCGTATTTAAAGACATAGCTGTAAGTCTAATTTTTTTTAGAATTCATTAAACTCTGTAGCACTTGTATCGATTACATTAACCCCACTAGCATTTTTCAAGAAGTGAATATTTTTTGGTTTCGTAGACAACTTGTTCTGCTACTAGAAGGCAAAAGGAATTGGAACTTCAAGTGCTAACTGGGCCGGTTAGAGGTTGGGAAGGACCCAACCTGACTACATTAGGTGATATAATATATATGGGACTAGTATCCATTGGACCGCAACGCAACGACAGATATTTTGTATTGTTTCCTAACACTTTATTAATTTTGAGTGTGAGTCATAGACTGAGCGCCTTCATCTACGAGGTAAATCACGTTTTTTTAATAGTATACATTACACTAAGTTAGGGGAAAGTAAAGCTTAATCTGGAAGTAAGTTACACACTCTAGAGCTATAGATACGAAAAAAGGTAATGAAAATCTTTATGAACCGTGCAACACCGCACCCGTCGCAAACAAAGATCATACAGTTAGTTCCATCATCATAAAATCTGTTCCGAGGTTTGATCGTAGTACATTCAAGTTGTTTTTTTTGTGCTAGTTCTGCAAACTGTAAAATTGTTAATAAGTTTTTATTTTTAATTAGTTTATCGTAGTTATGTAAGTTAGTGAATTAGTTTATTTAATATTATGTATGGTTTAACGCCCCAAGTGGGGTTGCGTCGCTTCATATATATATATATTTTCGGGGTTCTGTATTGTAATTTTTTTATTTCTTTGCTTGTTTTATTCCAGAGTTTCTAGTCCTTTACATTTTCTTCAGCATTTACTATCCCTATTTTTCTTAAATCCTCTTTACCTTCTTGTAACCATGTTGATCTCGGTGTACCCTGTCTTACTTATTATTTGTTTCCTTAAGAGAAAGGTAAATAATTTAAAACAAATCTAAAGAAACATGAGTAGTGTCAGGAAAGTAGTTCATAGTTAAGGTCAGAGAAAGAACGACGCTATACAAACCAGCTAATGAGAAATGTATTATTGACACAACATTAGCAGAAAATTCAATTTTAACACAACATTTGCCACCTTATCAACTGGAGCTAATCCAATGGAGAAAATATGGGCAATTGTGAGAAATGAACTGGCTGTATTTAATTACAGAAAATGAATAAAATCTGGAGGACGTGGTACACCTTCTACAGGGTGTTTCAAAAAAAGGTGACCCCGTCTCTAGGATAGGCAGAAAACTGAAAAATAATTGGGATTTGCTTTGTAAAAAATTTTCGTAACCGTATTCAAGATATAGGGCGTTGAAGAAAAAAAAATGTATACACATTTATTACGATTTTGCCGAAAATACTGGAAACATTGTAATGAAATTTTATACGAATATATTTGAGAAGCTGAAATATCCTATGAATTTGTTTTTATATCTGACTCTCGTAGAAGGCACTAGTTACACGGTTCGTACCAAGTAGTATTAGACATAACTTTTTTAGGGTTAGGTGAATCAAAATTTCAAGTGAACTTAAACATTCAATTTTACACCAAAAAGGTACTCTTGGTAAAACTCGATATTGTGTACTATGAAGTAATAACCGATGCTGGTATAAAGTAATGATAAAGTTATTAATTATTATTATTATTATTAATTAATAATGCATTACGTGAATTAAAAAATTTTTGTCGCGTAAATGAGGCCTCATCTATAAAACGGATACAGGTTAAAAAATTGGGATTGAGGGCTTTCCTTTTTTGTAACGTTTCACAAAAATCCATTCTAATCGGTTTATCTAGATTTTCTCTAAGTTTGCCATGAAAAACTGACATTTATTGATAGTAATGGCGTTAAGTCAACAATAATTATATTTTTGAAACCTTGTTATTTGTAAAATTTGATATTGTTAATAAAAATGTACTCAAATGTTGAATACACCGACATGTTATTAACCTTAGGTGAGTGTTTAGGAAACGACGTTGTCGAGAAACTGGGAATGTGAGATCAAAAAAAATAAATTTTGGTAGACCAAGAACAACAAGAACCATTAATACAGAAAATATTATTTTAAATTTAGTTAATCAAGATCCAACAGTTAGCATAAGGAATATGGCAATACAAACAAATACGACTTCTTCAATTACTTGGAGGATACTTAAAGAGCAGCAGCTACATCCTTATCATTACAGACAAGTCCAAGAGCTCTTGCCAGACGATCTACAGGTTAGAGTGGATTTTTATCAAACGTTACAAGAAAGGATAGCCCTTAATCCAAATTTTTTTAAAATGTATTCTTTTTACGGACGAGGCCACCTTTTAACTCCCATAATGCACACTACTGATGAGATGAGAATCCACAAGTCAAAAGGGTATCACATTACCAACACTCATATAAACTTAATATTTGGGCAGCAACTTTGGGTAATAAATTAATAGGCTATCACATTCTACCTGGAAATTTAAATGGTGATATGTACCTGGATGTTTTAAACAATCACTTATTTGAGATATTAGAAGATTTAACGCTAAACGAGCGAAGATCTCTATTTTTTATGCAAGCACTTTGATAGAAGGTGTCGTAATTGGTTGAGTAACCATTTTCCGAATCGATGGATTGGTAGAGGTGCAGAAGCTCCGATTCATTGGCCTCCTCGGTTATGCGATTTTAATACTTAGGACTACACAGTTTGGTCGTATCTTAAGGAAAAAGTCTATGCTACAGAGGTATATTCACGACAAGAATTGGAAGGCAGAAATCAACGTCACTTTAATAATCTCATAGCTGATCCTCAACCTTTTAGAAGATTAATGGATTCTTTAGAAAAAAGTATAAACTTGTGTATTCGTGAAAACGGAGGACATTTTGAACACTTACTCTAATTGAATTTTACTTCATGTTCTTAGTCTTTATTTTAATTTTCTTCCTGTGATTTTTTGTTTAATATATGAACTTTATCATTACTTTATACCAGCATCTGTTATTACTTCATAATTTTCAAATCAAAATATTCCGAAAACGGTACACAGTATCGAGTTTTATCAAGAGTACCTTTTTGGTGTAAAATTGAATGATGTTTAAGGTCACTTAAATTTTTACTTAATAAATCCAACCTTAAAAAAGTTATGTTCAATACTACTTGGTACGAACCGTGTAACTAGCGCTTTCCATGAGAGTTAGATATAAAAACAAATTCATAATATGTATCAGCTTCTAAAACATATGCGTATAAAATTTCATTTTAATGTTTTCAGTAGTTTCGGCAAAATCGTAATAAATGTGTATAAATGTTTTTTCTTCAACGCCCCTTATCTTGAATACGGATGGCGTTACGAAATTTTTTTACTAAGTAAACCCCAATTATTTTTTTGTTTTCTACCTATCCTAGAGACGGGGTCACCTTTTTTTAAACACCCTGTATAGTATAAATAAATGTAGAATTAACGATTTTGTATTCATTTATTATTAAAATATTTGATGTAACCAGAACTATATCAGTCCTTCAAGATTTGGCAACGCGGAATGACAGACAATGTTATCGCATGTTCTCTCTCTCGACTTCGCGCAGCTCGCGGCTGTAGATATTCCTGTCGTAGTGTACCTATACAAATGCACATTTTTTCATTGTTTAACACATATTTATGTTACATTATTATTCACTGAATGAAGGACCTCGGTAACTACCAATAAATAACGTTTATTATTATTTAAAAAAATTTTTTTTTATTATTTTACAAGTCAAATTTGTTAATCCGTATTAAACAAAACAAATCGTAGCTTTAAAAAAATTACAGGCATATTTTTTAAGTATCTCTTGACATTGCGGTTGTGTGTATTTGCCAATTATTTTTGTATGTTCAAGGGTAAACTGTTCCTTTCTGGTTTAAATGTTACGAAGCTGGAAGATAACGACCAATACAAAAACGCTTTTGAGATAAGCGCTCCCATGATCGATAAGAGAGTGGTTTCGTGTCAAAATAAAGATGATGCTGAACATTGGGTGGAATTGTTGAGAAAGCAGATGCCCAGGGGATCTACCGCTTCGGCGGTCAGTCAAAAAGTTTCTCCGTCACAAGCACAATTCGTTCCGCAACCACCTCCACACGTAAGTACTTTCTTTTCTCTCATTGTAAGCTTTGATAAAAACTTCGTCTACCAAATTACAATAATGTTAAATAATACCATTGAATGCTACGCAGTACTTGATAAGTTTTATAAATTCTGTATCTAATCAATTTCGTATGTCTACAGATCGATCAAAGGGGTTATTGCAACCGTAACTCCGTCTTAAGATACAAAGGGCCCTCTATTATTCGCCCGTTTACTTACCCTCCCGACCACTACCCACCGGCGGCCCCCTTTGCAGCGCTAACCAAACATTTCCAAAAATTGATCAAACAAAAAGTGATAACCAGAAAGCTGTTAAAAAAACTACTTTATTCAGAATATTTAAACAGGATGAATATAAATTTAGTTAAAATAAGACATCACAAAACCGAAATCAGTATTTACACAAAAGACATCCACTGCAGAGATAGCGTTATACATTGTGAAAGCGATTCAGATAGTGATAGTTCTGGAATCAGTGATAAGAAAGAGGAACGAGAAAGCAGCTCCAGTAGTTCGAATAATCCTTTCGGTTATATAAGGTATTATAATCCTCAGACGGGATCTGGAAGGGAGGAAACTAAGTATGAAAGTTTCGTCGATTACGGAGAAGTCAACAAAGCGAAAGTACCCAGTTTGTTAATATCTAAAGCGAGTATTCACCTTCAGAAACAATGGTCCGAAGAATCTGACAACAGTTTACTTTTACGCGATCCAAAACCTTACATGGCTTGCGAAAATATTCCAAAACTCAATGATAGTTTAGAATTAACCAACTTGCCTGTACCTCAAAATTACGTACCGACTACTCGTCAAAGCTGCCCCACTAAATTGGTTGGAAATAAATTCAATAAAACCAGTCTGACTACCATCTACATACCGACTTGGTCAAATAGTGATAATAATATAACTTGCACTTCCAAAATTACGCCTACCGCTTCTGTTAGCAGTACCACGACTCATTCCAGTAGCTTAGAACTCCCGGTTAACACCATGCCTTTGCCGGATAATATGCTAGCTGAACTTTTGTATAATTTCGAAGACGATACGTCAAACTTGGGAGGTAGCGAGGAAAGTTTAATTTTAAGACCGCCTAGCATGTTCAGCAAAGACGATATTAAGCTAGTACCACAAAGTATGAGCTTAAACTTGGAAAATGTAGGATTCCGTAAACACAGTATTAATTCCGATAAGCCAAAAAGAAGAAGCAGCTTACAAATAACACCAAGAGAGTTGGAAAATTATCCCAGCACTTCCCGCCAATCGTTCTGTCGATGTTGCTTGGAATACTGCCACAGTCCCAGATCGTCCGATTCGGGAATGGCGGGAAGCTGCACTTTGAATTCCCCAGATTCTGCCAACGTGAACGACACTTCGGAGTCTGCCCAAATTCGCTGCAGCATGGACATGGCGAACCTCTTCGATAAATACAGCGACAAACAGGATGCCTTATCATTAACCGAATTGGTTGCTAGGGATTTCGAATCCGAATGCCAATGTACGTCTCCGTTCGGCTCCACGCCGCGTACTTCTGGACAAGATTGCGTAAATGAAAACGTCGTGACAAAATCGCGTGATAGTATGACGTCTACAAGGATGCAATCGAAGTTGTACGTAGTCCCGTCTAGACCGAGCCTGATCGGACCTCAGAAGTCGCAATCGATGGGAAGTTTATCGGACGAGTTTCAAAAGGTCGAGATAGCGGAAAAGGGGGAAGATGACAATTCTCCGTTATTTAAGTCTGGGCTGTACGCACATTGGTGGTTGAAAGCTAAAATACCGGCCAGTGTTGTTAAAGGGATTTACATCAGTACTCGTCCGCACAATACAGGCAAGGGCATGATTTAAAAGGCGTTTTGTTTAATTTTTATTGTGCGTTTTGTTCTTTTTATGACCTACCTAATATTCTAACAAATTGCTTGTGTGTTTTTGGCCCTTGCCTGTACCTCACTTCATCTTGACTGATCTTTAATCCATCATCGCTCAATTAACATTGACGCATCGTAGCTAAATCTGTAAAAAAATTTACTGACTTCCAATTACTGGAACCGTCGACAGCGCAGTTTATCATCGTCCTTGTCCACATATTCGTACACAGCTGGCATTGCTATCACTGTATGATCCATTTTTTATTTATTTAATTTAAGGTTTGCTAAAAGTCTCACCGATAATAATAATTGATATTGTTTTTTGTCGACAGATGACTCCGTTAATATCAGGAGGAGGGACAAACATAACGACTAACCATCAACGTCAAGGTAGCGTACGTTCAACCACACCCACTCTTTCAGTTTCTAGCCATAATATTGCCAGTGTTAGCGCCCCACCAGGTCGATGTTGGTCGGCCGTGTGCTTACGTCCCACGCCTCCACTGCGCCCCTGTCTTGCTTTGGGTAATTCACCGAATGGCCCTTATGCGCGGTACAGCAGTCGCAGAACGATGAGTTACAAAGAGGACGGTTTCATTTTGGATGTCATAGAAGCATATTGTTCCGTTATGAAACCCAGAAGCACTGTTAACTCAGGTGGGCGATGCTTTTTATCATTTAGCTAGTTTTCGTCATAAGGGTTGGTAAGAATGGTTAATACGGCGTTGAACTTTATTAACAATTCACTTTGATAGTTTGAAACGATTTAATTATGTTTTACAGTCTTATGAGCTATGTATATGATTACACACTTCACCATTCTTACCGCTTTATTTTACTCTTTCTATCCTTAACTGTATGCTCTGTTTTTTTTTTCATTTCGTATGTGCTGATTTTCTCTGATTCGAGCAGTGGAACTCTTGACAGGTGGTAACGTACAAATGCATGACAAATTAGCACGCTCGCAATCGCATAGATCTAGCTTGGATCTGAATCGTTCCTCGTTTAATTCGGCTGTCACTAGTCAACCGTTGGCTCATGCGCATCAATATAGGCCCCACCAAAGGGCGTCAACGTGGTGTTGCGGCTCATTCGTCGCAAGACAGTTGCGCAAAACGCAACATCTTGAGTAATGGCGATCATCTGAACTATATCGATCCTTTAGACTAGATAAAAAATACAAATTAGATTTGCAAACAAATGTTACATGTTCTGGATTTACCTTAGGAATTAACGATCAAAATAGACTTTTGAAGTGTCACGTTTAATTTTACCAAATAATAGAATAGCATAGAATTTGGTACCAATAACAGCAGATTATTACAGAGAATATATATATATATATATATATATATATATATATATATATATATATATATACGGGGTCCTACAGCTTCTGCCGCATCCCGCATTTCGATCGCCAAACTCTCTTATCTCTCCATAAATCCTCCTGGATTGCTTTATCTCTCATTGTTTGCATAACTCCGCTTATCCATGTAGTTTTTTTTTTTTATGTTCTGGTTCCCACGAAAAGGGATATCCTGTAATGTTCAGAGAACATCGTGGGAACCAAGGGAAAGAAGGTAGGAGTTGGTGTTTTTCTTAAATTTCTGGAGGTTGTATGCCTCGGGGAACACCTCCCTAGGCAATGAGTTCCAAAGCCTCGCAATTCGTTGGATGAATGAGTCTTTGGAAAGTGATGTTCTGCAGGTCTCCAAAGTGACCACGAAGGGGTGTGAAGACTGAACTTGACGGGTTAATCTCGAAGAGACTGCCAATGGAGGAACGATTGTTGATATTTCAGAAGAGCATCGCCCATGAAAATATCTATAAAATAGAGACAAATCGCCAACTTTTCTACGGTGTTCCAGACAAGTAAGCGAGTTTGTAAGCGAGGCATCACCCTTTTTTGGACAGAATCCAATAGCTTCAGGATATGTTTAGGTGCCGCACTCCAAATATGGGAACAGTATTCCAGTACAGGTCGGATCTGTGCCTTATAGATCATAAGCAGCTGACTGGAGGTGAAATAGCGCTTGGCACGAAACAAAAAACCAAGTTTTTGGGATGCACTTTTGGCAATGGACGTGATTTTCTCAGGAAAGGTTATTGCTGATAGTAATACCAAGCATCGATATGGATGACTTCAGTGGTATGGTTACTGCTGACAAAGTTATGTTAGGCACAGTGAGATCGGCTTTTCTAGAGAAAAGACATGCTTGTGTTTTGTTTGCATTTAATTCTACCAAGTTATTGGATCCCCATTCGAGAATTGTTGCTAAGTCCATATTTATATTGTTAACATTTCTTCCTCGTTAATTTCTGGTTTCACAGGCTGATATAGGGGCCCTGGAAGAGAAAGCGGTATGGAGGGTACTATCATCGGCAAAGCTGTGTACGGGACATGAAGTTGCTTTTAATAGGTCGTTGATGAGAAGTAAAAATAGTGTTGGTGCTAGAATGGATCCTTGCGGAAAACCAGCATTTATGAGTAGAGTGTCAGATGAAACTCCATCGACCACTACATGGAGAGTCCCTGGTGCCAAACTCGATCGAACGCCTTGGAGATATCTAATGCCACAGCTAAAGTTTCTCCATACTTTTCAATAGATAGCTGCCATATAAGTGAGACGTATGCGAGCAGGTCACCAGTTGATCTCTGATGGCGGAAGCCATATTGCCTTGCTGGCCTTCCACGTTTTCTTTTGCTTTCTGGTATGTATTCTAAAGCACGTTTGGGCCACCTATTCTCGTTCATGCGTTGCACGTGCCCATACCATATTAACTGTCGAGTTTCTATTCTTTCTGAGGTTCTATGAATTCTATTTGTCCTCCGCCTAATTTCATTATTTGGAATGTGCTCTCTTCTTGATATGCGACAGGCTCTTCTTAAGTAGTCCATCTCCACACAGTCTATCTTTCTTTTTGTCTTTTTTGTCATTTACCAGCATTCTTCCCCGTACGTTAGGATAGGCTCTACAACTGCTGTATAGATTGTCTTCTTATTCCTTAAGCTAATTTGGTTGGACCAAAGTAATGAGTTGAGAATATGTACCGTTCTCTGACCTTGTTGTGCTTTGTGTTTTATGTCACGTTCTGAAGATCCTTTGTTCGAGATAAGGCTTCCCAAATATTTATATTCTTCGCACTTTTTTATTTTTCGCAATTCTAGATCCTGATCTTCGTCCCCCTCTCCTACTCGCATATATTACGTTTTTGTCATGTTCATGCTCATACCCCATTTCTCGTATTCTTCATGTAGTTTCCTAAGCATGTAATCTGCATCTTCTTGACAGCTAGCCATTATTACCTGGTCATCTGCGAAGAACAGCGTCGTCAAACACTGATCATTGATTTTCAGACCCATTCCTGAGCGTTTCTGTCTCCACTTGCACAATGCTTCTCGGATGTATATTTTGAACAGGGTAGGAGAAAGACAGCATCCTTGCTTTAAACCCTTCTTGACATTAAATGGTTTTGAAAAAGTATTTCCTGTCTTAACTGTGCTTTGCGGCTTCTTGTACATATTATGCAATGCTCTTATATATGTTTTACTAAGGTCCGTCATCGTCAAAACATTAAATAAAAGTTTAAGAGGAACATTATCGTACGCCTTTTCCAGGTCTATAAAAACTAAATTTGTTGAGAGGTTTCGAGCTGTCCGTTTTTCTATTAGTTGTTGTAGAGTAAAGATGTTGTCTATAACAGAGAAGAGAAGTATTATAATTGTCTGTGGTACAGATCAAATTTACAGGGGACATTTTCCATTAAAAAAGATCGATAGGGCTCCGCAGTGACTAATAGTTTCTTAATTACTTCTTCTTCTTCTTCTATGGTGCCTTATCCGGTCCGTATGTTGGCGATCAACAAGGCTATCATAGTTTTGTTGACGGCTCTACGAAACAGCTCTGCGGATATTACTCCAAACCATTGTCAGAGGTTCTTCAGCTACGAGATACGACGGCGTCCCGGTCCCCTCCTGCCAAATATTTTGCCTTGCATGGCGAGTTGAAGAATTCGATATTTTTCTTCATTGCGCATTACATGACCGAGGTACTCAAGCTTACGCTGCTTCACTATGTTAAGCACTCTCTTTTCTCATGCGCCGCAGGACTTTGACGTTGGTGACATGTTTCACCCAGGATATCTTCAATATTCTCCTGTTAATTCACATCTCGAAGGCTTCGATCTTTTTTTTCAGTAGCCTGCGTCAGGGTCCAGGCCTCGACTCCGTATAGCAGCAGCACTATCCGCATCTTGGTGTCTAAACTCAGGTCACCGCAGCACAGTAAGGATCTCATCCTGTTAAATGTGGAACGTGCAATTTCGATTCGGGTCCTGATCTCCTCAGCGTGGTCCCATTGCGAGTTGAGTTAAGTATGGTTCCGAAGTACACGAATCTGTCGACTCTCTCGATCTCCTTACTTCTTGCCAGTAGCGCCCCTAGGTCCGAATTGGTCCGGCTGATCGTCTTGAATTTGGTTTTCCTGATGTTCAGGCCTAGGCCGTACTTCTCGCTCGTATTTCTCACACGGTCCAGTAATAACTGTAGATCTCCTAGGCTGGTTGCCGGCAGCGTAGCGGAGGTTGTTGATATATTTCCCGTTTATTCGGATTCCAAGTTTTAAGTTCGTGAGGGCTTCAGCGAAGATCTCTTCAGAGTATATGTTGAAGAGAGTCGGCGAGAGCACACAGCCCTGCCTCACTCCTCGCATGATCTTCACCTGGTCGGTCAGTTGATCTTCGACTTTGATTTGCGCACGCTGGTTCCAGTACAAATTGATGATTACTTGAATGTCCTTATCGTCTATACCTATTTTTTGCAGGGCGGTAATCAACTTCCGATGTATTAATTACTTAAGACTAAAAAAAAGTTGTTTCCTTTTTATAGTTCTGCAATAAATTATATAATTCTATGCACTTATAGAGACAGCCTTTTTCTATGAGAAGTTGTATGGGGAGGGTAAGAAAACATATATTTATTTCTAGTTGTGTAGGTATTTAAATTAAGATAATTATTGAACAAGTGCTTATTTTTATAAACAAAATTAAGACATTCAAAAACAAACAATGCGGGTAGTGTTAAAAGATTTAAGTTTCTAAAATGCCTTCTAGAAGAGACAAATTTTCAGGCCACGTAATATTCTTATTGCTCTTTTATGCGAACCCCTATCCCCCCCCTCAGAATAGAAAAAATGACCAAAAAGTATGTTAGTAGAGTAGTTAGTAGCTATCCGTATACATGATTTAGCCAAATCATATGTTGTTCAATAGTAATTCCAAGGAACATTGCGCTAGCATTATATGTTATTTCTGCATCGTTTATAAAGACATGTGTGGAAAATTCATTGGTATTTCAACTGTCTAAACAAAATAGCATTCGTTTTATTTGTGTTTAAAAAAAAGGCGTTGTCTTCAAACCAGTGAGCAATGTTTTTGTAATGCCAATAGTTTTTTCACATAAATCCTCATATTGCTTTCCTGCTATTAGTATGTTTGTATCGTCAGCATAGTTTGTTAACAAGAAGTGAAGGACGTGTATCAAATTTGCTGTCCTGGAATACTCCCTGAGTTTATACTTGCATCATCTGAAAAGTGCTGAGTGTGACCATTTTGTATAATAACTTTTTGTGTTCTGTCAGTAAGATATGATTTGAACCATTTCTTTGCTTGGCCGCGAATACCAATTTTTTATACGCTTTATATTAGCTCTATTTAACGGAATCTTTGGACACGATTTTCACCCACTTAAAAACATTGGATCGACTTGAAACTTTGTATACTTCTAAAGGAACGATGACAATACAATAATTTCATAATTTTTTTCAAAGATCCTGGCCAGGATCATCAGGATATTAAAAAAAAGAATACCCGAACTAAAAAATGAAAAATAAATAATAGTTTAAAAAAACTAAGACAACACGCTTTATAAGAAAACCGAACTATAAATAAAAATAATTTTACAATCAAAAGCGGTATTATATCACTATATATTATATTATATCAATTAATATATTTGATAATAAACAGATATTGGTAAAAGTAAAGTCTCCAAGAAGAAAACGTAAACATCATAAAAAGCTTTTGATTGTAAAATTATTTTTATTTATTTTTTAGTTCGGTTTTCTTATAAAGTGTGTTGTCTTTTTTTTTAAACTATTATATATTCCATTTTACTCAGATTCACACGATGATTTTCAATTAGGTTAGGTTCACCTTTTCCGAAAATGAGTTTACGATAGCAGCTTTGAGCCTATAGTGAAAGACCCTAGGTCTCAATGATTCGTAGTAAGTATTTAATTTCCCAATTTTTTCTAAGAGGACATTACTTATATTATCATCACCTGAAGAGTACTTGTTTTTCAGGCAGGATAAAACTTCCTATGTGACTTTTGACAAATAAATGGAGTTTAAATTTTCTCTTATATTTCTGTGATGTACATGAATATTTTTTGAGCCATCTCCAATCAATTGGGATGCCACTGATTAAAAAGATTGCTAGCCTCATCATTTTCATTTTTTATGCTGTAGAAACTTGTTTTGATTCTTTTTATTTTGCCCGTTTCTCTATTAACAATACTCCAGACATTTTTGGTTTTATTGCCTGATTGTGAAATCTTTTCACTTAGAAGTAAATTGGAGTTTGTGGTCAGTGAAAACTTGTTTTTATATTTGATTGTGCTGATAAAGTTTTGAGCAAAGGTTTAAAGTATTTTTTACTTCTAAAATATTTTGTGTGATCAATTTTGGTCTAGAGTTTTTGGGTACTCTGACCCTTTTTTTGAAGGAAATGCGATATTGAAAAAACCTGAAAGAGAAAAGTTAAAGCTATTGTACATTTCATCATAAATAAAACAAAATATTAATCTCTTACAATAGCTACTTCAAGAAAAATGGTTTTATTTTAAATATAAACTGACATACAAATATTTTAGGACAAACAATTTTAAACTCCTGATGCATGTATTTTTTGGTTAAATTAAAAACATTTTAGGTGAAAAAAACTGTCTGTATACAAAATTGATGCAAATAATATAATTATTTACCTATTACATAAACAATATAATTTATATTTACAACATGGGGTGCTTTTAAACCATTTATTAAATTTTACAATTAATGTTTATTTTGTATTGGTTTTAGTTAAGGAATTGTTAAATTTTTATTGTTTTGTTTTAAACTATTTTTATTTATGGAAGACTATTTATTTGGTTGTGTCCACCCTAAAGATATACATGTTTTAACAATTTTATACGTTTGTTCGGATATCTCCATTACTCCTGATCAAAGTGTATTACATTGCGTTTTACTGTGTTTTAAATATATTTCCAAAACATTCTTCCTGTGGAGACGGCTTTTTCAAATAAGTTTTGCTTTTCAGTGGCATGTATTTATTACAGCGTGAATCAATAAACATACCACTATATATTTTTTTATTATTCCAAATAATTTATTCATTCACTCTGTATATAAACCAATCCTGTGATAGTAATTGTTGGTGCTGTATAATCAAACATAGCTTGTATAATGCACAATATTTTATTTCAACGATATTTTAATTCATTTTAAACAATAAGTAAAAATGTGTTTTAAAATATTCTGCATTCGACTCGTTAAAAATGGCAACTCTTAGTATTAAAAAGAATTTACACAGTTAATGATAATAATTGACCTATTTATAATTAAATCACTCAGAAGCTGTTATGAGAGCTTTTTCAACTGTTAAAGTATTTTCATCTACAAAATAATTAATCTCTCTGTAAAGAATTACACAATTTTTGCATGATCTATCATTTAGGACAAGATTAAAAAAATACCATTGCTATATACAGCCGAACGATCCTATGCAAATTAATTCAAGTTCTATTCAAGAGACTTGCAGCCAAAATAGACTACTTAAAGGTCCCTTTAAATTTTACCAAATTTTAATAGGCAAATGTAGAAAAATGGTTTTATTTTAAAAATAAACTGAAAAGTTTTTTATGTGAAATATCCTCACAATACCTGATTACAGTAAATACAAAACAAAATCTAACGCACGTCATCAATGACGTAAATGTTTCAAAGCAGTGTTACCACCCACTGAAATATTTAGTTTCGCCAACGTCTAGCGGCATACTTAATTTTTGTATAATAAATGATTTAAAGTTCCATAACATACTATACTATTTATTTATAGGATTTGTATTAGTAACTATATAACCGTAAAAACGATAATAATAAAGTATAAAATAAAATTCCGTGCGCCCATGACACATTTCCATACGCAGTTAGCGGCCTTGGCGATTAAAATGCATTGTTGTCTCTTTAATTAGTATCTTTTTAATTCGATGTGTTTCGGGTTATGTTCACAAGTTATTTATTTTACGTTCACTTCTAATTTGGATATTATTTTTAAAAATTGGTATAAAAAAAATATTTTATATTTAAAATGGCATGATTTTCAAGCATTGACATAGGAGACTAGACTGCGGGTCTAGATGCGAGAGTTGGCTCCCGATGAGAAAGAGACAGTCGCTCGAGAGGTTGTTTCGTGCTCTGTCTAATGGACAGGGCTTACGCCCGAGTCTCGAACCCGACCCCTCCACTCGGCTCGTCGCGTGCCACTTCGGCGTAAATCCCGCCCATTAGAGAGAGCGTTAAATAACCTCTCGAGCGACTGTCTCTTTCTCATCGGGAGCTAACTCTCAGCACGGGAACCCGCAGTCTAGTCTCCTATGTCTATGTTTTCGAGTGAAACCATAACCTTAAATTTCCTACAATGTCTAGATTCCCCTATTGTTCTGACACTTTTGCAACGGTATCAGATTGTGTTACGTGCATCATATTTTGTTTTGTATTGACTATACCCTAAGTATATTTTACAAACGGCTTCAAAACTGGACCGCAATGTATTGTTAACTAACTTTTAAAGTGAGCTCACTTGCATCTGAATGACTCATATTTATCGAGTGTAGATTCTTATACGATGTATTTTTGTGTGCGTGTGGTTTTTGGTAGATCTCATTAATATTTTTATATGTAAAAATAACGGTTAAACAATAAAGGGGTATTTTTAACTTGGTGTTATTTCTTTCTTTTTTAATGAACAGTTGTAAAAGGTAGAAGGAAGTTGTTGCATTGTTCGGTGATTGCAAATTTATTAAGAGATTATCACACTCGATTACTAGTAAAAATTGATATGTAGGTACATAGTACTCTACCTTGCACAATTCATTTATATTTTTTATCCCTTCGTGTTTTAGTATCGTTCTTTTTGCAGTGAATGTCAGCGATGCGTCGAAATCGGAACTGAACAAAGCGATTCCAGAAGCAATACAACAACTCCAATCGAAAATCAGCATTCTGGAGTATAACGTAACGGCCCTCGCATCACAATTAGGAGACGAAAAGGAAGCCAGATCAGCTTTGCAAAACATCGTTAAAAGTTATTTAACGGTCAATTCTACCGATTTCGAAAGAATCCAATGGCCAGCCATTGAGAGCAACATTTAAAATACAGTATTAGTTACACCCAAGCTTTTCGCGTCGTACTAAATCATGCCATGACCCGATTTTAAACGTCAGTTATTACGTCAAGCCTGTTAGCTAATCCAAAAAAAAAAATAAAAAAAATTTTTGTCGAAATTTTTTAAATAAGCAGTTGAAACATTTTTTTATTTCCATAAAAGCTAAGGTAATTGCAACAAAGTTTACGACGATTTTTTTTTCTATTGGGTTATGGCCGAGTGGTTCAATGTTATTACGTGCCTTCAAAGTACCTTAAACAATTTAAAGTATGTGCCAATTTTACTGGAACCACTTAATTTGTACAGTTAGCTTAAAAATTATTAAACAAAACAAGTATTAAACACACCTCACGAGAATTGCGAGTAGACGTGTTGCCACGGAGGCGCTGATGGTTAGATAGAACCTTGGTCTGATTGGCTACGCCAATGAAATAACACGATACCTCAGCACATACAATCAGACCAAGGTTCTATCTAACCATCAGCTCCACCGTGCCCACTTGCCGAAACTTCTCTGCCCGCAGTTTTCCGAAAGCGCCGAGATGGATCTCCTTACCCTCTAGCCTTCTTGAACAAAGCTATTAGAGAGAGTGTCATAAAATGTATGAAGGGAAATTTTAAACTGTCGCGAAAATCGCAACTTCGAGTTATTCTAAAAATAAATATCCTTCGAGAATCTTCTTAGGAATCCGTAAAGAATATAATTATATGGTGTATATTTTAATCGTACAAAAGATAGTTTAATATAGCAAGTATTTATTTTTATATATATGCCAATACTTAATGAGGACAAAATGAAACTATTTTTAAATAAAACTTTCAAACGACTTAGTGTTTTATTTTATGTAATAACGATTGTTTACAAGATTTTATTGAGAATGAATGATTTGGTGGTCAAATGCCTCCTTTACGCCAATGATCAGGTCATATTAACATCAAAGGGATAAAATTAAATGTAAGCAGGACGAAAGTAATGGTATTTGAAAAAGAAGCAAGCATGACAAACTGCGAGTTGCTGATTGAAGGAGAAAGAGTGAAGAAGTGAATGAGTTTGTATAATTGAGTTCAAAGTTTACGAGAGGCTGAAAGTATGACTGTGACATTGAGCAGGGAAACAAATGAATGGGGTCCCGTATAACTTTATGAGCAGCTAGAAAGTGTCAAAAAAGGCACGACTGGCTGTGCATAGGGGAATGCTGGTCCCTACACTTATGTATGGTAGTGAATGGGTACAAAACAAGGCGAAACATGGTTTGCCTATTCCAATTGAAAGTTTTCGTTGCCGAGTATTTAGTCAACTGTAAAAAAAGTACTCTTTAAATGAAGTTTTTAGAAACAAAAAACTCCATTTTCTGATGGGTATATACTTGGTAACTCTTACAAAATATTGAGGATACGCCATTGGTAACCACTTCGGTTTAAGGCCCTTTTTCGGTTACCAGCCTCAATACCGCTGTACTACAGAATAATATAAAGAAGGGGATTTCGGCAGATGTTCTTGTTTGACCTGGGTTAGAACTTTCTCGAACGTTAATGATATTTCGACAAAGTGTCAAGTTTGTCTAGTTCAGCTCCGGCTTTTCTCGTTTTACCTACATTTTTTTTAAACGCGTTTTTCTCGAAATGACTTTTTTTCAACTGGTGGGCATTCTAGCTCAAAAAAATATTGACCAATCGTTCTGAAATTTGTTGTGAATATTCTTCATTTTTTTTCAATCCATATGAACCTAATTTTGGGATTATATTATTAAAAAATATATTTTTTTATGCAAAAAAGGTGAAAAAATATGGTATAAAAACATGACATTGTGTTCAAACACCTCAAAAACATGTAATTTTTTAAATTTTTTGATCACAATTAGGTTCATATTCATAGAAAATATGTTTTTAACGAAAAAAAAAATTGTGATGATTACAAATAAAAATTGCAACCACAGGAATGTCCATCATCAAAATACTCGGATGGCAATCTTCCATAGACACTATTTCTGGCGAAAATGACTTAAAAAAATTCTAATGTGTACTTCAAAACATGAATAAAATACTCTCCAAGTTTAAACAGTTTCTGATTATTCCTTCCCTGTTTAAAAAATTCACGAAATACGCCAAAATTTCGGCCTCCTAAACCGGTTTCCCCCCTTAAATCGGCACTCGAAATGTGGGTCTCTTAAAGGTTCAGTGGGTACACTGGAAGTGTGCCTTTCGTAAGTAGTTACCTATACAATGTGTAAATAAAGTAACGTAACTTACTAATATTTCGAAAGTTTTTTCAAATAATTCAGGCTATCTGCATAAGTTGATTAGAAGTATACAGGGTGCACACCGTTGCTACAAAATAACTTATTAACATAAGTTTTTAAATGGTACACCCTGTATATATTTTCAGTTTTTCATAATCTATTAAATTACATATACAACCGTCAAGACCGCCTAATTCTACCTAAGTTACAGTGGTTTGAAACTAAAATTATATAAAAATAGTTTTATGTCAAATAAGTAGTAGGTTTTTCTACCATTAACTGTTTTTAAATGTCATGAATTATTTCTCATTGTCATTAGTGAAAGCTGTTTAAAATGTAAGTATGTTTATCGAACAGGAGAGAATAATGATTCTTATGATGAGAGGTTACGGTAAAAGAACTTATGATGAGGTAGCTCACTTATTTAATGATACATATCCAAATCGCAACCAAATTACTAAAACTGTAGTTTGAAAGATTGTTAAACTTTTTGAAGAAGTGGGTTAAACTAAAAACCGCCCCAAAACTGGTTGACCAAAGACCATAACCAATGATGTAAAATACTTGGACGTCATGCAAAGTTTTGTAGAAAATCCTTTTACATCCATTCGGAAAACTGCATTAGAACATGATGTTTCAAATATTTTAAACAATCGTCTGTGTATAAGTTAAACAGCCATGGCGAAGCTACACATCCCTGTCTCACACCTTTTTCGATGTTAAACCAGTCCGTGTAAGCTCCATTTATCCTGACATAAGCAGTGATTACATACGGTTTATAGAGGGTGTACTATTTAAAAAATTATGTCAAAATACTTCTAATCGACTTATGCAGTTGACCTGAATTATTTGAAAAAACTTTTATGCAATATTTTTTTTTGGAAACCTAACAGAAAACGAAATATAAGCAAGTTACCTTACTTTATGTAAACACTGTATAATGGTCTGGTAGAGCATGACGTAACTTTAAAATAAGCACAGTTATGAATTCGTTATTTATTTTGTGCTAATTTTGAGTAATTTAAAAATTAAATAAAACGATTCTAATAAGAATTGCTTTATTTGGTGCACTTTTATTCCTAACCTATACGAGTTAAAATTGGCAAAAACAAAAAAAAAACAGTAAAAAAATATCCTACAAACTATTTACAATAAATAATACTACAGAAAAAATATCACAGTACTGTTCAACAAAAACAAAATCAATTTAACAGTCCTCGTTCTTTTCTAACTGCTGCTGAGCTATACTGTGTTGTTTCATATACCTTGCATACATCTGTCTCGCTTGATTTAAAACTCTAATTACGTTGTGTTTCCTCACCATTTTATCAAAATGCATCGCCATCTCGTTGTAGTCCATTGCTTTGCTAATGATATGCTCTCGGTGTTGCATAAGCAGAGTTATACACAAAAACATTAAAAACGGGTTACCCCCGCCGAATTCATTCGGTGGCGGAAGTAAAGAAGAGGATTTTACGTTTTCCGTTACCTCTTCGCAGGAATTGGTCATGTCTGGTACAGATCCGTTCGAAGTGGGTTTCGAATCGACCGGATTCGAGTGTATTTGACTTGTGGGTACATCCGGAAGGAGTTTCATGTTGGGTGAAGCGTTAAATAACTCGGAAGAATCGTAATCTATTTCGGCTTGCTCGTCTGGAGTGTGAGGATTTAATTTCGTAGTGCTAGGACTTTTTTGATGCAGTGGATTTTCCCATATAAAAACGTCATCACTTTTTCTTTTATTCTTCAGTTCTATCTCTTTAGTTGCGGTACTTTCGTTTTCGCTGGCTGGAGATTCTGACAGTTTTCCGACGAATTTATCACCAAAAACAGTACGGTCTAAATTTTCGAGCTCTAACCTTAGTTCTCTCGTAACAGAAGTTGTTAGGGGAAAGTACTCCTGCGAATCGTCCGGGCTGGTGTCGTCTCCGCTGTTGGATGTTGAGGAATGGTGCCTGGAGACGCTTGAGCTTTCTGAATCGTCCAAACTTGATTTCGTGAGCATTATTTTTGGTTTTTCGGAAATTTCGATTTTTGCTACGCTACTGAGATTGAAAAATTCATTGAGATTTTTTACCAAACGTCCCTAAAATATACAAGATAAGTATATACGCAACCAAACTTATATGAAATCACCCAATATTTATAAGAAATATTTTTTTTTGTAAAAAACATAAGCAAACAAAAAATGATGGTATTCACTTAAAAATGGATAAAATGTTTTTTGTATACTCGATATTTCTATTCGGTAGTAAAATTGTAGTCTCAATTAATGCCATGTGATATTTGACAAAATGCCTTTGTTAGGTTATCAGGAGTACAATAAGAATTATTACTTTGGTAGAACAGGGGATGTCACAAAGAGAGGTTGCAACAATCGTGGGAGTTGGACAAGGAGTTGTTTCAAATAAAAGATTTTTAGATTTGGGCTTACTTAAAAAAAAAAGCCAAAAAGAAGTCGCGGAAAAATTACAACAGCACTTGTATATAATAATATGTCTTAGCATGACCATGTTGCTAACATCGCAAAGTCAGCATGCCAGAGGCTAGGTTTTCTGTGGAAAGCTAGAAAGTTTTTACTCCTGATCAACTGTTGACGACGTACAAGGCTCAAATCCGACCTCTACTGGAGTATTGCTCGCACATTTGGGGTTCAGCACCAAGTCATTCTCTTCGTTTTCTAGATTCCATTCAGAAAAGGGCCATTCGGTTGATAAACAGCTCAACTCTCACAGATACCTTTCACCCACTAGAACATAGAAGAAGAGTTGCAGACCAGACATTACTCTACAGATATTTCCATGGCAGATGCTCCAGAGAAATAAAAACTCTTATATCACCACTGGTCACATTCGGTCGAAGAACTCGGCACGCTGATAAGTCTCACCCATTTACTCTCAAGATTGACACTACAAGGACCAATCTCCATCAAGAATCTTTCTTTTACAGGGCTGCTACAGAATGGAACAAGCTTCCAAAGTCAGTAAGAAAAACCATATACTCAATTTTTCAGCAATACCTTGATTCAACATTTCAAAAAAATAATTTCTATTAACTATTTTACTACATCCTTTATACCTACATGTACCATTAAATAACTTCATATTGACTTTTCACACAGTACTGTCTAAAAATGATTTCATTTTTTGAATGTTATTTTATATTTTACTCTTTTTAAAAAAATTATCCATTATTATGACATGTTTTTTTAGAGTAACTGATGAAGAAATAAAATAATTTCTAAATCTTTTACAAAAAGTAAAGAGTTTAATTAAAACATAGCCGCATCCCCACAAAAATGTTTACATTTTTAATTGTATTCAGCTACAAACAAGAATTGTTGTAATAAATTATATGAAGCAAAATTAGTAAATAGTTATTTTTGGGCGAAAGTTCTGTTTATCACTATTTAACGATTTAAACATTGGAAATATTTAAATTAATTCTCAAGGAAAGTTCTATTAATCATTATTAAACAAAAAAAATATATCGCAAGTTTTCCATTTGATATCCTTATCTGGCGTCTAACGGTCGTCAGTTTAATGTTTGTTAGAACAGATGACGTAATTATATGCAAATGGGAGGTGGAGCAAAAAAATGCACTGCTGGTCACTTAGTTCTTATTGTATAGATAGTAATTTACGCGGCGAAAATGTTTTGTTAGGTTGAGTACGACTGACCTTATCCTTCCGTGAGCCTGGTAGGGTCTCAGAAGCTCGAAACATTTTCAAAATCTTAATATTAATGTAATAGGTACGTACGTTAGCGATTTAAAATTATTAGCACCTGAAGTTAGATACATCCGCTGGCGATCCTCACCAAATTTTTAGTGTTGCGTGTGATTTTGTGGAAATAGGACGTCTCTATATGAGCCACGGTCCTCACATTCAATAGCATGGTTATCCATGGATTAAATTGTCTTTAAAAGGTTCCAACAAGAGGTAAATTTTTAACAGTTTGGACTTTTGTTACAAGAACAATTATCTTTGAGAAAAGATGATGATGATAGACTACCTACACTTTTACGCAAAAGAATTGCTTAACATTTGGGTTGTGATGGGAATGAATCAGTTCCGAAGATTACTATTAGTTATAGAAGATGTAGTTTTTGTATTCGTAACAAGGATTGTAAGATTACACATGACTGCGAAGAATTTTCTAGGCCCATTTGTATGGAACATGCAAAGCTGCTTTGCGCAGAATGCCTTATTTCACCATCTCAAATATTGGGAAGACTAATTTTAATGGCTGAAAAGATAAAACTTGTTCTTATTATGTTCCATTTAAATGATGCTAAGCTAATTAGATTATAATTAAAACGTGGAGGCCATTTAATGCTGCCTTTTCTCCCAATTCAATGCCATGGAAAACGTTTTGATATCAGTCAAGTCAGGGTCAATAGCGTTATCCAGTAATTGCAAATACATTTCGCCAGTCAAATTGCCTGGTAGAAAAAAAGGACCTACCAGTCGGTCACCGCAAATGCCAGGCCATACTCATATAATTTTTTCGGTTGCTGTGTATGCACCTCGTGAAAAACTCTTGGGTTTGAATCGGACCAATAGCGGAAATTGTGGCAATTTACCGTCCTGTGCAAGAAAAAACTGCATTCATCGGAAAAACAGATATTAAAAAGGAACCGTGGATCGTTCCCTGCTCACGTACTCATTATTTCGCAAAACTGCAAACGGCGATCATAATCATCCTCATTAAGTTTATGGATTAAACGTATTTTATATGGATGTAACTTATTCTTCTTCAAAATTGTTTGGATGATAGTTCTGATAGTTCGATTGATCCCAGACACACAGATGTCAAATGAACATGTCCCAAAACTGCAACTTCACTAGCTTCATTAACTACAGGCTTTTCTATTTCTCGCTTTTTATTAGCTACATTTCCTGGCTCTTGAAATTTTTTTACTAACTCTAGTACATACTTTCTACTGTCGATCTTGACGTTGTGCATTGAATAGCTTTTACCGTTCGCGATTGCAAATAAATTTCACATTTAAAATCTAATTTCTCAATAAATAATGGGCGGAATTTTAAAATTTAAAGACTATTATATAGAGAATTGTAAGAGCTTTTGAAAGACATCTTATTCGACCCCCAATGCCATTTAAAACCTTTGGGGTAATTCTTACCCTCCCTTGTGGTTGAAAGTTGTGGAGTCAAAAAAACCGGAAAAGAGTGCCTCCCTTTAATCAAAAATCGACGGGTTTGAGCGTTTTTCTAAAATCTTGACGAGGTTCCTGCAAATGGCTCTGTTTCGTTTTCGGTTGGCCACCCTATAGAGTCTAATATTTCCAATGTTTTTAAAATAAGCTAATAAATGGAGTAACTTATTTCCGGGCCTCCTGGTCCCCACCAGGTTTACGGCGTAACTTTATTTACACACCCCGTCGAATTCGTGCTTATATTGATGCTAGAGGTGACAATACCCTTAAATAGCAACTTACATTACAGTATTTGTTTAGAAAGACGACAATTATGCTTTTCTTTGTAATTGCAAAGTTTGTTTGTAATATTTTTGATTTTTTTTGTAATTTTCTAATTTATGTTTGTCTTAATGTGTCTGAACAGGAGATAGTAGGTGATTCCATATAAGTTTCGTTATGTGTATATCATATTTGACGCAATTTTTTTTTTAATTTTTGATATTTTTTTACTAAAGTGGTAGTGAAATGCAAAACTAGTAAAAACAATTAGGAAATAAAAACCTGATGCGGTCGAGTTTCTTCTTCTTCTTTAATAGCATGTGTTGCATCTAACTTGTCCAAGGAGGAAAACAATTTTTCTTTGAGATCTTTAAAATGACCTGTTCTTTTGGAATTTTTTATTAAATTAGTCATACTGGAAGAAAGACTAGAGCTCTTTCTAGTCAACATTTGGTGAGCGTTGATTCGATTATTTAAAACCACAGAATCCGATTTTTGCTCCAAGGGAGATATAGAGCGTGGCCTTAATTCGAATCTTAATGAACAATTTGAAACATCGCTAGTTTTCGAAGAAAGATCGCTATTCTTCGGAGAAAAATCACAGGTTTTCAGAAATTTAGGACTAACGTCGTCAGATTTTTGCAGTGCGGCGTCGTCCAAGCTCTGATATTTAGTTTTTACTACGGCAATTGCTTTAGTTTTACTCACAGATTCATCCAAGCTATGATTTTGTCTTTTTACTTGATTAGTCTTCTTAGAATTATAATTACTGAGTGATATTGAGCTACTCTGTCTTCTTAATGCTATTATTTTTGTATAAGCGTTTTCTCTTGGTGTTTTTACTAAAGGACTGATAGGTGGAGTTGATATGGTTGGTTGAAATATTGTATCAAATAATTTGAGCTCTTTATCGGGAGGATCCGCCGGAAGGGAACTCCACAAAACTTCAAGCATACGTAACGAATCCTCGAATGCGAATTCTCTTTTCATTTCAAGAAGTAGCCATCGGTAACAAAACAACAAGTCGTCAGCCTAAAACAAGTAATATTGCAGTCGCTCTTGTTCAGATCATGAAATTGTTGTCGGTAATTAATTAAATTTGTTCACCATTAAGTGGGTAAGCAAAAGACCAGGACATTTTTAATAGGAATAACGTCACCTTTACAGGTTGGTTATTTTCTTATTAAAATTACCCCTATTTTTAACACAGATTTATAATAAAATAGAATATTGTTAATCAGAAATGCTTTACCTGATGAAGCTTCAAGTAATTGTAAAATTCAGGGTCATAATATAAAATGCCTTCGGCGAGGTGGGTAAACTTTTGAGTCATGGCGATTCCATCTATCATAAAATTGGTGCACAACCTTTGCATTAATGCACAAAAGCAAATGTAAGCGTGAGCTTCATCATTCATCGTAACCAAAAGCGGAGAAGCTAGATCGCTCATACCTTGACAATAGCTCACTTTTGGATGATTTAAAGCATACCTGCAAAAAAAATTAATTTAAACTATGTATGGATAGGGATATACCAAAATTAAAAAGTATGTGCATTAAAAAATCCAAAGTAAAATCTAGCGGGACCCACTTTTTTTTTATAATTTCCTTTTTATATACTTTATATTAGCTTGACTTTATCTATCTATCTATGTAACGGAATCTTTGGACACGATTTTCACCCACTTAAAAACATCAGATCAACTTGAAACTTTGTATACTTCTAAAGGACCGATGACAATACAATAATTTCATAAAAAATTTTAAAGATCCTAGCCAGGATCATAAGAATATTAAAAAAACAGATATTGGTAAAAGCAAAGTCTCCAAGAAGAAAACGTTAACATCATAAAAAGCATCCCACGCTTTTGATTGTAAAATTATTTTTATTTGTTCGATAACTCTAGTTTTATTCTAGATGCGTTGCAAATGATTTTTTTGTTGACAACTCTAATTTTATCCCAAGCACGTTGGAGTTTATTTATTTTTTTTAGTTCGGTTTTCTTATTAATTGGGTTGTCTTATTTGTTTTAAACTATTATTTATTTAACTTTAAAACATACCACATAGTTTTTATTTCCCTCTCCGACCAGACTTACAGAAATTATTGACTGGCATGGAACAATTTAAATGTGATTTCTACTCAAGTGGTTACCTCAAATGAAAATTTTACAAAACTAACGTGGCTCAATAAACTAAAATAATAAATAATAAAATAAAATAATAATATTAAAAACCAGTTTTTCTTAGCTCGCTGCAAACATGGAGGTCCGACGAGCTTGGAGTTTAATTAGTGGCTATTCCATTGGACCACGCCTACTGCCTCTTACTGTCATTGTTTGAAACGAGACAGATGAAATCAAGCACTATCATCATTGATAGTGGTGAACGTTTTTAGTGAGTATGATCCATGAAGAAGATAAGTCTCACCCTAGTAGTTTTGGTTGGCTTGCTGCGAACATGGAGAGCTTGGAGTTTAATCAGTGGCTATCCCATCAGGCCAAAGGTTGCAGTGGTGGAGCGACCTATGCCCCACTCACATGATACCTAACCATCCCATCAGGCCACACCTACTGTCTCTTACTGCCATTGTTTATATTGAGACAGATGGAATCACACGCTGTCATCATTGACAGTGGTGAACGTTTTTAGTGAGTGTGACCTATGAAGAAGGTGAGTTGCACACTAGCAATTTTTGCTGACTCACTACAGACATGGAGATCCCACTATCTAGGCGTTTAATTAGTGACTATCTCATCGGGCCACGCCTACCCTCTCTTACTGCCTTTGTTTAAATCGAGATAGGTGGAATCACGAGCTGTCATAATTGACAGTGGTGGAGGTTTTTAGTCAGTAGAAAGTGTGTCTTTGTCAATCACTTTTGAGTGTATTACACAAAACATGGTTCTGTATTTTCTAAAACAAGTCGATTTCATATTGAATAAAATAAACAATATAGTAGAACAATAATGAAATTGTGGCAATATCATGAACTCATAGTCAATCTGGAGTTTTCAGTAAGGTCAGGTGAGAACCTGTTTGCTTTAATATATTTGCCTTCTTTGCAACATTAATAACTAAATTGAAAAAATGGCAAAAAGTTGAATAATACGAATAAAAAATATATGGACACACTAGCACTATTCTCCAAACACAAATGTAAAATTTATAAAGCTGTAATTCCAGTTGTAGTTAAAAATAAAGCAACTTACGTGGTAAGTATATTAAACAGAGATGCAATGTTTTGATTATCATCACTACCAGCATAGAAAGGATGATGTCTATCAGTTCTCAATACATCCTTTCTGACCATACCAGTTGTGTATGCCAATTCTCCTACTACTTGGCCCTGAGCAATTGCGGTCTTCCAAGTCTCCTTTAAATTGACATATTCTAAGGCTTTTTTCTTTATATAGTCCATTCTTTCTTTGCCTGTCATACCACTTGGATATACGTTCAACAAATGTTTCCACACCACTTTTCTGTAAATAATGATAACAAACAACTATTAATTTATTGCAATTAAAACCATCCATAAGTCGAGGACCTTTTTTTTTGTAAAATGTAAAAATCACCAAAGCCATATTTTCTGAAATCAGACATCAGATCAATTGTTTACCTTAAACTGGGATCAATTCCTCCAAAATAAATCACAGATCTCAGTTCTTTTGCATAAACAATCTGTCCAACAGGATCTAAAAATCTTCTAAATTCTGCATCAGACAAAGGAGGTCTTTGGGGTTGTAATGTGGTGTTACCATCTTCTCCAAAATTGAAGGCTCTCTGTACCAAATTTAAAGTTTTTCCTACCTAAAAAATGTATGCAACACTTAATTTAAATATGAGGCAAAAGTCCCTTTTTTTCAAGTAAAAAATAAATTCCATTCCCAACAGGAATGAAATTATCCATGACTGACAGTAGTAGTGGTAAATAATAAAATTTACTTGGTTAAAAATGCCGTGTAGCCTAGGTGATGGTTTAGCTTCTTGACTTGTTGCAGTTCGAATTTGAGTTATGATAGATACATTTTGCTTAATTTCCCAGTCATCGGAACTTTCTTCAAATGGTTTCAGATCTACTTTTAGGCACAAACATGGTTCAGTATTGGAAGCTACAGAAGCATTGTGTGCCCTAAAACCATTTTTAATTTATGACCTTTATCAATTACATTATATATAGATTATGATATGATCTTAACACAGCAGACCAAAAATGATACCAATAAAACTTCATTTATCAACTTAAAGATAAACTTTTATAAAATGTTTGTTTAAATTAGATTTAAAATAAATTAAATAATAAATATTACCGCCATGAACACTTAAAATCAATAATATTTTACTGTGAAGCTTTCACAATAAACGATTTTATTGTAATATAAATAATATGAACCAAAACAATGAAAAGAAACTAAAGAAAAACTAATGATCCACTTGTATAATTAAACTTTAAACATTAAATTCGAATAAAACATGTTTTAAAAATATCATACTACATAAAAAAAAAGTGTGACCAACTTCTGAGGATAGAACCTTCTAAAATAGATTATTTGATTGACTAAATAATTATATTAGATTCCTAGGCACCTCTGATGTTATTTTGTTTAACTGTTGCTTGCAGGTTCAATGTATGTAACTTCTGTTCAAAATAAAGATTATCATAATTATTGTTATTATCAACTGTTGAATATGAAGAACAAAATATTTTACAAATGTAAAGCAGGCATTGTAACAAGAAATGTAAAATGCATTTTTATATATTACTGTGCTCTTTTTGTATTTTAATTAACTTTATATGTTGCAAGTAAACATAAATTTAAATAATATTTTAACATATTATATGATTCCATGCATAACATTTTCTAGATAAGGATTACATAAAAACTCTAGTTAGCACTTAAAAAGTTTAAAAATAGTAACAATTTTAAATAAATAGTTAGAAATTAAGAATAATTTTCTTAAATTACAATAACATATCTCTATATTCACATGCAATTAGCAACATTCATTTTATATTTTTGTTTTGTGACTTACTTCAGAAATGCAGCATCTAGATCCCAATCAGATAATATAGGCATATATGTTTCATATCCATTAATGTCATATATTCTAAAACAAACTGTAAAGTCTCCCTTGAGATCAAATGCTTTAGCCAAAATGCTTTGCAACACTTCAAAAGATGTTATCTGTGGATCTACACTAAATTTTCTCATTTCTGCAGGTTGATTACCTTCACATTTCTAAAAAGTTAAAAACATAGTAAATCTTTATGAAGTAAAATTACTAATACTTATATTTGGTTTTATAAAATTAATTGTGGATTTATAAAATTTATCAATTTCTGAGCCAGATAAATAACCACCACTTGAACATAAATTTTATAAAAGCTGAAGATGCTGAAATACACATTGTTGAACTACATTGAAGAAAATACTATAGTATTGGAGTATTAATTCTTAAAATATTTTTAAGGTTAATATAACATGTTCAAGAATTCCATTTTTGTGCAAATCAAGCAGATAATGCTTGTGAACATTTAATGGTTGCAATTAAATAAAACTAGAAAACAGTAATTAACTACAATAATTTGAAATATTCTATGACAAAACATTACCCACGTTCGTGTTTATGTAGACCGTAAACTTATAAATTTTTATAAATAAACACAAAAGTTTGTTAAAAATATATAGGTAAAAATTCAGCTTTACCTTAACTTTTACTCTTACAGCTTCACGACTGTATCCAAATACTCCAGACATATTTAATATTTATTATAAATTAAATATTCGACTAACTGTTTAAATTATTGACTGAATAATTTATTATGGTATTACAGGCTTAACATAATAAACTTTTAATTCTTTATGTTACATTCCAATAGAAAAACAATTTACTACACTTCCACTTTGACTACATGAAAACAACTGGTAAATGTCAAGTATCAGGATGTTAAACGTAAACCCCAAAATTTTAAAAATATGTAGAATATTTGCAATCCTTAAATATTTTTTTAAAAGTATAACTTCTTTTACTGTTTTACTGTTAACATATAATTTAAAACTGTTGGCAGTGTTCCAAAAATAGAACGATAATAAAAACTGTAAGTAAAACTGATAAGAATATCCTTGTCAGTAAATTTATATGTGTTTTGATAAAAAGTGTCTTTGGAAATTAAAGTGGTAGTTGAATATTTTTTAACTAATTATTTTAATTTGTCAATGAAATTTAAAAATATATATATATATAAATATATATATATGTAAAATTAGTAATGTAATTTTTTTATTAAATTTGGAAATATTTTTGATTAATTTGACGGTAATTGCCAACCAATGAAAAACTAAAAGGTAAGTTTCTTTTCTACACTTTTTAACGGTAGTGACGTCAATGAAGCTGTTCGTTTTATAAGTACATCTAAGAAGAGTGTAGACTTAATTATAATTTTTTACACTTTAATCTCAAACAAGAGTAAAGGTGTACACCATAGAAATAATATTATATATAGGCTGTAAGAATATACAGGGTGTTCGGGAAATACGTGGACAACAGGTAATGGCAGACACCTGGGCGAAAAATAGATCGATTTACTCAAAGTGACTTATATCCAAAAAATGCTTTGTTTAGCCGTCAGAGGGTTTGAAAGATTAAGTTTTTTTTTTATTATTACTCGAAAACGTGCCGATAGATTGCCACCATTTTTTGTGTGCGGTTTATGTGTATTCAGCAAAATGGAAACCATTTTGGACACTTATTAATGAATTAATTATTTGAATAGGTTATTGTCAAATTTCTATTTCCAACATTTATGAATATTTTCATATTTATGAATTACATTTTTGATTATGATTAAATTATTATATTTTCTGAAAAAACCGTTGGATTTACGAAACTTGTTCAGGAGACAACATTTTTTTTCCGATTAGTTCAACTACCCGACTAAATTTTTTGGGTTGTGATTGCCATGATGGTGTCAAATTTGTTTTCATATGACGTCATTATTTGACAATTCTTACTTTTGAATTAAACTCAAATAGCACTGAAAAACATAATTTTGTAGTACAAAACCACACACAAAAAATGGTGGCAATCTATTTTATTTTATCTAATTATTAATTTATTTAATCTAGTTTATTTTAAAACAAAAAATAACTTGTATTGTTTTGATGCAAATAAACTTATTATTTATGTATAATATATTTATAAAGGTATTTTTTAATAGAGAAAGTACGTAAAAGTGCATCTAATGGTAGGTACTTATAAATCACTAGAAGCGAAAATATTTTGCAAAAATAGTGCTCATTAATGATTTGGAAAAATAAGCTAATTTCAAATTCTTATTTACTCATATATTTTATTTATATTTATTTCAATATATCAAATCAAGCGCCATGTTTTACATTTTAGCCATCATTAACGCATATAAGTGTACACTTTTATCCTTCCCATTACACTGAACAGAAACTCACTACTCGTAAGAGTCAGAAGTGTAGATAAAAAAACATAACTAAAAAGAAATTAGGCCTCTTTCCTATGGCACACAATCATTACATCTCAGTGACTGTCGAAACAAAAGAATAAAGTTTTGGATTTGTTTGTAGAAAATCAGTGGTTTGTAATATTTTTTAGTTGTCAAGTTATTAATTAATTAAAATATGAAATTATCATATTTGTAAACAATTTATTTTTTAATGTTAAGTCAGTTAACGGTACAAATACAAATTTTGCATTGACATTTAAGTGATTCTGAGTGATCAGTTATCAGTTCAAAAAAATACTATCCTTGTCTATCAATTGTTTACTGTCTTATTCGGCTTTGCTGTTCCTGTTCCTCTTCCATTCGTATTGCATCATGTCGGACGCGTCAAAGGCTCATAAGTTAAAATTAGCAAATTCCAGGAAAAGGGTAAGTTTTTATTATTCCAATTTATATTTAGTAAGATACAACATCGTAGATATGTAATATTTATAATTATTTTGAATAATTTGTTGCAAATATATTTTTATCTTGCAATATCGGGCCACATCATCGGCGTCCTTTGGTGGCCATCTTATTTCTTAAAAACGATTTCAAATTTAATCCAGATTGGAATAGGGTTTCATTAGATCGCACATAACTATAATTTATAAATTTATAAAAGTTAAACTGTATTGTTAAAATTAAATAAGTATCATTTAATTCGCGAAAAGCCGGTAAAAAAATCAATCTACTGCAAGCGGTAGGTAATTATTCCCGTTAAATTGAACTTACAGCATATTCTTTATTATAGCAGGATTAAAATGTTTGAGATTAATCGTTACTATAGATTTTAAAAGTAAATACATTTTTCACTGCTTAAATTAATGATTAATTATTCGAATTTGTTAAAATATAATCTTAATTACGTTTAAAACATGGCCTATCCCTTGCAATTATTTTATTAAATATTCGATTTAAAATTTTGCTAAGTGTTCGAAGTATTATTTTTAATTAAACTTATATTATATTGGTACATTAATGTGAGGTAGAACATTAATTTCGGATTAATTTCTTAACAAGAATAAATCCAAAGTGAAGATAAGAAGTTGTAAAAATACTCGGAAGAGAAATTGATAATTGGAAACGTGAATGTTGTAAGATTTTGTTTTCTGAGAAAAACTTTTTTTAATAGTGTTAAATGGATAAGTAACTCATAATGCAGTTGCATCCATAGAGAAAGGAAATTAAAATAAAAATTGCGATTATTACATACATATAGTCACGCCTTTTTCCCCTAGTGGTAGGCAGAGACCACTTCTTTCCACTTGCTATGGTTCTCATACACATCTTTTGCTTCATTTACTTCCATCAGTGCTCTCATACATGCTCATCGGTTGTTGGTACTCTTGACTTGGCCTTTCTTCAAAACAATGTTGATCTGATCAAGATATGTTCGTCAAGGTCGACTTCTACCGACTTGTCCATTCACACTTGCCTTATAAATTTGTTTCGTCAATCTTCCTTCATCCATCCTTTCTACGTGTCCAAACCATCTAAACATTCCTTTATCTATCTTTGCTACCACATCTTATTTTACATCACAGCATTCCCTTATCTCACTATTCTTCACTTTATCCAACCGAGTCACTCCATCTATACTTCTCAGATTACTTATCTCCACAGCATTAATCCTATTTTCATGCTTCTGCCAAACTCAACATTCACTACCATACATAAGTGTAGGAATCAACACTTCTCTATGCACGGTCAGACGTGCCCTTTTTAACACTTTTTGGCTGTTCTTAAAGTATTTTCCATCTCTTGTAAACTTTGAACCCAAGTATACAAACTCATTTACTTGTTCCACTCTTTCTCCTTTAATTAGAACCTCACAGTTTGTCATACTTTCTTCTCTTTCAAAAACCATAATTTTCGTTTTGCTTACATTTATTTTCATTCATCCCTTTGTTTTTTAGGGCATCATGCCTAACATTAACCATTGCAATTTTTATTATAGTGTATTATATTTTGGAAGTAAAAAGATTTGTAATGACCCCTGAAACATGATTTACAAAACCTACATAATTACAACATTTACTAAAATATTAATTTAATTATTTGTTTGTTATTTACCAATCTTTTCAATATTTTTTGTTAACTGTGATTAATTGAATAGTGTCCAAGCAGCCTTTGTAAATAAATCATTACAATTACCTATTATTAAAACCTTTATTTTTACAATTTGGTTTTTATTTTTAGTTCAAAGAATTACAAGAACAAAAAAAAAAGAAAAATATCAATGCTTCATTAAATACTGTAAAAAATGATATCCAGGAACAGACACCTGCTGATAGTTTAACAAGTTCAACTCATAGTTCAGTTAATGCTGAAATTACACTTGAAAACACAAATATGATAAAATCTCAATTACCCAACTATTTTAATACTACTACAGACAATGTTGATAATTCCATATTTTTTGATAGTTTGTCTCATAAAAATGACAACATTTTTATAGGCTCAAAATCAGATAGTATTGAAAATGTAGTTCCTTACTCTGAAAATACATTAAAATTAGAATCACAAATTTCCAAAGAATGTGATATAAAATTTAAAGAAAATATTCAGCAAATTGAAACACAACAAATATTTAGACCTAATTCAAATATAGCTTCAGAAAAATTTGATGACATGAAGCCAAATGAACTTGAGTTTCATAAAAATTGTGAAAACAATATATTTTCAGAAGTAAATAGACAAAATCTTATTAATTATCTTCAAGTAGAAGTACAAGACGATAAAAATAATGAAACAATTCAAAATGTAACTAAAGCAGTGGAAGGTGGTTCTAATGCAGATAGTTTAAGACAATTATCTAATCAAACAACACATCTTGAATCCCAGTCTTATGTTGTTTCTGAATCAATAACTGATTTAGAAAAAAGAAATATTGAACTATCATCATTTTTGGAGGAGGAAAAACTTCTATCACAGCAGCATGTAACTAAAATAAATGACTTGCAATCACAAATAAATCAGTTAGAATTGGAAAGTAGGTTAAAAGAGGATCATGCTCTGGAATTAAAAAAACTTAAAGAAGAGTTACAGTGTCATGGTCAAACTATAAGGGTGTTAGTAGCAGAAAAAACAGAATTGTCAAATAATTTAAGTGACTTGGAGTCAAATTATAAATCTAAAAATTCTGAATGTGATGAGCTTCAAGCTAGATTAAAAGCCTCACGATCAAGAGCTTTTGAATTAGAACAAGAATTAAATAGTTTAAAATCTGACAGGATGCACAAAGAAACTAATGGTCATGATCAGGATAAAATTATAGAAAATTTAAGAAGAGATTTTAATAATTTACGAGACGAGAATGAGGAACTTAAACAGGATCTTCTTGAAGTTAAAGAAAAATTAAAAAGTGTTACAGAAGAAAAGCTAATTTTGCAAAAATCCAACCATGAGCTTTCTAATAAGTTATCATTAGCTGATGTCAAAATTCAACAATTTACTAATGCTGATGATCAGTCAGCATGTGTGGAAGTTGAAAAATTAATAAAGGAGAAAATAGAATTAGAAAAAGAAGTGGTAGCAGTTAATAGCATACTAAACAGTGTTACTAAAGGTATGAATAGTGAGCTTTTAAATATATAAACAAAAAAATCTATTTTGATTGCTTACAATTATATTTATGCTAGACTTAAATTTTTAAAGAAAGATACATGTCATATTCACAAAGTCAGCAGATGTGCAGTACTGATTGGGTACCAGTGGCGTATCATACATATTTTGTAAGGGTTACCAAATATTTATGTAGCAGAAAATGTATTAACATTGAAAATAAAAAAGTATATATAATTTAATAGTTTCAAGACTATTGGGGGTTGCTTTTTTCGTCAGTGGCAAAAAAAATTACTTTAAATTATCGGGTGTTTTTTTGCTACCGAAAACCTAATTTAAGAAGTATTTTTCTTCAAATTGACTCCACTTTCAAAACCTACTTGTGCCCGTTGTGATACCGTGATGGACGACGTTGCCTTTCCCCTCTGCCGTGAAAACCAGTTGAAACTTTAATAAAAAGTGTGTCTTTAATGCTAACTGAGCTGAAATCAGATAGGTCATCAAAGTTCGGTTGCCCTAGTATAGAAAGCTGTTTTCTGCTAGGGCAGGAAAGTGGCAGAGAAAGTGTACCATTGTTTCCTCCTCTTCCTCATCGTGACAGCTTTTACAGAAGTCCTGTCGTAGTTCTGTGATTCCCATGTGCCGTGCATGGGATCCACATGCCCAGTGTCCTGTTATGGGCCACGATCGCATTTCCAATGGACTCCCTGTATGGAGTTAAAACTTGATTAGTTCGGCGTAGATCTAGTTTAGGCCAAATCTGTTTAGATGATGTGCATGTGGGTTAATTTTGCCACCTCAAGTTGGCTTTTTTAACTAATTTGCTGTGCAGGAGGAGCCGGCGGTTTGTACTCCTTGCTGAGATGAGACAGATACAGCTGGGAGGGTGGTGCCTTCTCTTGCTAGCTCTTCCGTCTTACAGTTGTCTGGTATGTCCCTGTGTAAAACTGCTGTTAGTATGCCATTGCTTCTGTATTATATGAAAGTTATTAAAGGTTTTTTTAATGCTGTGTCCCTTTGATTTAACCATAAGTGATTTCTAACAATAACTCAAGTTTACATTTATCTACTAATTAAATGAACCTGATATTTTTTTTTTTTATTTAATTGTATAAATTGTTTTATTTTATGGGGTAAAAAATTATTTTAGTTATTTAGTGATTTTTTCATTTTGTTTTTCAATCTATTTTATCTTGTAGAGCGAAATGAATCTACCTCGCAGTACCAACACTATACTGAAGAACTTAATTTGCAGCTTGTAAATCTTCAAGAACAATACCAACAGCTACAACAAGAAAATGAAAATCTTTCAGCACAAGAGCTAAGTCGTGTTAAACATATTAGTGATTTAGAAAGGCAATTGCAGGGCATTCAAAATGAAAGAATGGCTTTTTCAAGCAATCCAACAATAGATTCGAAATTGAAAAATGAGTTAGATGTGGCTAAAGAGATTTGTATTCAATTACAGGTATGTAATGTTACATATTTTTTGAAGATAATTTAGTAATCAGTTATTATTTAATAATGTTAATAATAGCTCTTTTTTTTAAATTAGTTTTTTAACAATACCATTTTCAGATATTTACTAGGTAATTTTTATCTGTTTGCATTTATATATAAAATGAAAATAATGTAACTTTATTGAAATATCTTTGAAAAATTTGCTAGTAATGTTAAATTAAATTTCAAAATCTTAACTCCGGTATATTTTTTTTGTGGAGTTTATTTTTAAATCATTAAAAATAATACTGTAACAGATTCTTAAATAATATTAAAATATGTTTTTGGCGTGTCCGACTAAATATAAGGAGTTAACCTTAAATTAAAAATCCCCATTGCCAAAGTGTATGTAACCGTGCTGAAGGTATGAAATGTACTTGGGAAAAGTACAAAAAACGGTACCCTTGGGACACCAGGCGGCATCCCATTGAACAATAGCCTTGTCCCTGCATGCGGGGCTCTGTGGGGATGGACATTTTATTTCCCTAGCTACTCGTGGGATTCAATATGAAACACAATCGCTATAATAACAAACCAAACTATTCTTATACTCATCGACCCTCTCCATGGGCATATGACGATTATTCGTCTTACGGACGGGACTATAGACCACCTCCTTGGGCAAACGGCTCAAGAGCACCCAGTCCGCCAAGAACTCCAAGATGGAGGCCTCGACCACCAAAACGCAAGCAAAATGGCAGTTCCTATTTTGACGCAAAAAAATCAAAAAAAGATGAATCATCTAAAAAGAGCGGCATCCAAATGTTTGTAACTACAAACGAATTTCCAACTCAAAGTCTCTCTGAAGAACAACTGGAACTTTTACAAACTGCAATTCTAAGTGAAATCAACAAGATCGCAGCAGAAGAATTTCATCCTCAATTTTTAGATTGCTTCAAAAGAAGGGGAAATCTAATTATTACCTGCAATAATCAAGACAGTGTAGATTGGCTAAAGAAGACAGTTCCATCTCTAAAACCTTGGGACGATGCTAATTGTAAAGCACTCGATCCTAGCGAAGTTCCAAACCTAATGGATATTTTAATAACCGTTCCAGGCGACGTTGATTCCAATGTACTACTTCGCAGGATAGAAAAACAAAATGAGGATATCCTAACAGAAAGTTGGAACTTAACCAGTAAAAAACAGGACGAAGAAAAAAAGAACACAACTTTTACTTTTGCAGTTGAAGAAACTGTCGTTGAAAAAATAAAGAAATTAAATTACAAGCTCTTCATAAATTTCACTAGAATTCACGTTAGATATTTGGGAGCTTTAAGATCGAAAGAAGATAGAAATAAAACGGAAAAGGAAGATCAGAAAAACGCCGATGTTAAAAATGAAGAAAATGCCGGTATTAAAACTGAAAATGTCGATATTAAAGTTGAAGAAAATGCTGAAGCTGATGAATCTGCTGGAAATGAAGATATTAATATCGACCCGGAAGACATTGTAGGATCACTTACGAGTGATGAAATAAAAGCCGTATCTGATGCAAATTAAAAAATGTCTGATACTGGTAAAACTACTGTAAGAAATATTGGTAAAAATTATTGCCTGCTCTACGATCAATAGTGGATTAATATAAACTTCTTATAATAGATAAATTAAGTTACTGGTTTTTCTTTTCCTCCTTTTTAATATTAAACACAATAGTTCATACCTCAAATACAATATGGCAGCCATTTTTGTCAAGTTAAAATTTTGTTGTTTATTTTTATTATCTATTATTGGTCGTAGCATTTTATTAAATTTTTCAATTTTTTTTTTAATTATTAAATTTCCAGTTTTTTTTCAATTAAAACATATTTCATTTTTAATCAACATTAAATATAATGGTGCACTATTTACACAGATACAAAAAATAACCAAAAAAATAAAAAAAAAATCAACTTGTGGTTTTGCAAATCTATTACCAATACAAAACTAGAGGAGTAAACCTCAATAAAAATATCCCCATTACCAAGGTGTTAGTAATCGTGCCGATGGTATGAAAGATACTGGGGTAAAAAGTATCAAAAACGATACCCTTGGGACATTTGGCGACATCCCATTGTAAATTAGCCTTATCTCTGTAAGCGGGGCTCTGTAGAGATGGACTATTTATTTCCCTAGCTACTCGTGGGACTAATTATGAAGCCTAATTATCGTAACAAATCAAACCAACCGTATTCGGGAGCTGCTGGAGCATACCGAAGACCGGGAAGCTCTCCTAGAGGTAATTTTTCTAGAAAACGACAAGGTGGAGGTAGACCACCTTGGGTGAAAGATTCGCGTGGTGGTCGATTTTACAAGTCACATAAATCCGGCGGATCTCAAGGTACTGTATCCGAGAAACCACTACCTGGGATACATTTAGTTATAGCATTAAATGAATATCCCAAAACTGTAATGACTGATGACCAATTGACTATATTAGAAGATCAGATTTTAGAAGCTGTTGATAGAATCGAAAATGGTGTGTTTAGACCACAATTTTTGGATTGCAGTCGAGAAACTGGTTCATTATTAATAAGATGCAATAATGAACTTACAGCAAATTGGTTAAAGGAAACCATACCTACTTTAAATCTGTGGGAAGGAACCGAGTTAAAAATTATAGATTCGGTACCTGTTACAAAGGACGTTTCCAAAGTAATAGTACCAATTGGTTATCCATTAAAGTTCTTTACCACCGAACAGTTGGATAAGTTAGAATCGGACATTCTAAAGGAAATTGATAAAATACAAGCTGGAAGTTTTATGCCTCAATTTTTAAGTTGCGTTAAAGATAGAGGAGCTTTAAAATTCAATTGCAACAACTTACCAAGTTCTGAATGGCTAAAAACAACTGTACCCACTCTAACTGAATGGCAGGACTCCTCTATTGCCATTTTAGATCCTTCATCGATACCTGTAAGAAGTACTTTACAACTCTGGATTCCAGGTACCGTAGAGGAGCCCGAACAAGTTTTAGAGCGTTTAGAAAGACAGAACAAGGGTCTAAACACTAGTGAATGGCAAGTTTTAAATACAATCGTGGAGGATAGTGGGCAAAAATTGTTCGTTACAGTTGAAGATGAAGTATTAGACGCACTAAAGAAAATTGATTTTAATCCATTTTTGAACTTCACCAGAATTAAAGTTAAGCGTCTCGGTAGGTATAAACCTCGTGAAAAAAAGACCACCGATGACAAACAAGAAGATCCTGATACAGCATATGTAGAATCTAAAGAAGATCCTATGTCTGGTGATATTAGTGAATTTACAGCTATAGATGAAGTGACTGGAGATGCAGATCCTGAAGAAACTCCTACAAAATAACAATGGATTAAAGAAGTTTCAATGAAGTTTAACAAATTTTATTTTTATTTGTTTTTTACCTAATTTCACCATATTTTTTTTATTATGACAAAAAATTTATCATTTTTATACTTTAATACTTTCAAATATTGACTTTTTCGCTGTCTTAATGTTGAGGAGTAAACCTCGAAATAAAAAATCCCCATTACTAAGGTGGAAGTAATCGTGCTAATAGTATGAAAGGTGCTGGGGTTAAAGGTACCTCGAACGATACCCTTGGGATACCAGGCGTCCTCCCATTGTAAAGAAGCCTTACTGCTGCACGCGGGGCTCTGCAGTGGCAGACAATTTTCCCTAGCTACTCGTGGGACTAAATATGGATAAACATAGTTTTAATTCAAATTCGCCTTTTCCAGGTTTATATAATACACCTTACTCTCAATTTACCCAAAATAGGTCGTTTCAATCCTCAAACCAAAGGAACTTTAACTCACCTTTTCAGTCTCAGTCGAGATTATCATCAAATCATTCGTCTTTTAACAGATCTAATAACAATAATTATTCGCCTCAAAGATCAGTTTGGGCTACCAACAGGAATGACAATTCGTTACCTTCTCTTTTTTCATGTACCAATTGGTCGGGGAACTCTAATTCTTCTTGGCAGGGAAATCAAAATCCGTTTTCAAGAAATCCTGTTTGGATGAGTAACACAAATAATGAAACATCATCGAATTGGGTTCCTAAAATTCAAAATTCATGGAATAATCGAAACAATTTTCGAAATAGTAATACTCGTGGTGGTAGAAAAAGAAATTCGAATCCGGCAGTTAATTTATCTAGTAATCAAGGAAATAATACTAGTAATCAAGGAAATAATACTGAAGGAAATGAAAAAATTTTGGGAAAAAAACGTAAAAAAATTTGGAGCAAAAAACGTAGGTATAAAAAAAGATCTGCTTCAAATTCATTGAACGATGATTCTCCTGCTGCAAAAAAAACTAAAACTGATGAAAAATCTGATTTAAAATCGTCTAAAATAGCAGTTAAACAGGAGGCCCCTACAGATTATAAAGGAATACTAACGTCAGTAATTCGTAAAGAATTTCCTTTGCAAAGGTTAACCGCTGAAGAAACAGAAAAGCTTACTGCAGTTTTTGAAACAGAAAAAAAGAAGGTAGATCCTTCGGAAACTTTATTTACAGACATACAAAAGAAGAAGGGATCTTTGTTTGTTGTGTGTAAAGATCAGGAATCTGTCGACAAATTAAAAGAAATAATAAAAGTAATATCTCCATGGGAAGGAATTAATTTAAGAGTGGGATTTCCAGCAGATAGAGAATATAAAAAATGGGTAGCAATTGTACCTGAGAGTTTTCCTTCCAAATGGTTTTCTTTGGAGGAAATGAAAATAATAGAAGCTAAAATAGAACATGAATTGACATCTATCGGTGACGATGCATTCCACCCTGAATTGTCAGGTTACTACAAAAGAAGGGGAACCATGCTACTAGTATGTGATAATGAACCCAGTATTAAATGGATAAAAGATATTGTATCAGTACTCAAACTCGACGAATGTGAACAACCTAAAGTTATAGATGCCAGCGAATTACCTTGTTATTACAAGGTAGAACTACTTCTACCTAATAAATTGGATAATTTAGACAAAATGTTAACGAGACTGAATCATCAAAATGAAGGATTAGATACGCAAAAGTGGTATATAATTCGAAAAACTGAGACTGATAAAGGTGTACAGTTAATAGTGTCTGTTGAAAGACAAATTGTTAACAATTTAAAACAAATGAAACTTAAACCTTTTTTAAATTTTGGTACTATTGATGTTAAAATTTTGGGAACTCTTAAAGGTCCTTATACTAACAAACAATTGGATACTGTAGAAAAAGTAAAAGATGAAGCTGCTCAAAAAAAAGAACTGTAAATTCAAAGAATATCACTTATTGCGTTTGCAACTATAATTCTAAACGCATTCAAACACAAAAGAATGCTTTCTGTTTTTTCATTAGACATCTAATATTATTACATTCGGGTTCACCTAAAATTGGTAGTTAAATATTCGTTTTAGTTAAGTTTTTGGTGTGATGTTTAGGTTACAGTAAAATGAGGAGTAAACCTCTTTAAATAAAAATCCCTAATACTACGGTGTGGGTAATCGTGCCAACAGTATGAATGGTGCTAAGGTGATAGTACTTTTAACGAGACCTTCAGGATATTGGCGATTTTCTGTAGTACTCCTAAAACGCCTTTTCCTTGTAAACTGGGCTCTGCAAGGGATGACCTAAGTTCCCAGTTACTCGTGGGAATGAAATATGGACACTTCAATTGAATATTGTAATAATAATGCTGGTGTTAAAAAGCTATCTGGTGCTCAAAAGAGAAAACTTAAAAAAGCAAAAAATGTTAGAGGAGTTACAGGAGAAAGTAGTAATGAGATAAATAATATATCTCAAAAAAATATAACACATTACTTGATCGTTCCAGCTGAGTACCCGGAGAAAAAATTGTCGAACTGGCAATTTGAACAAGTTAAAACAGAAATGATAAAATATTCACTTTCACAAATTCAAAAATTTAAAGGAGGATTAGCATTGACTTGTGACGAATTATCATCATTCGACAGCATTAAATCTATTGTAAATGACATCAAAATAAAAGATTTACACCTAATGATAATAGATCCCAAGGATGTACCAGTTTATACAAAAATTATGATCTTAATACCGGAAAATTCAGGAAATATTACAAAAATACTTGAAATACTTGAAGCGGAAAATGAAAACTTGATTACTAAAAGCTGGCGTGTTTTTCATAAGGAAATTAGTGACAACTCACAGAGAATTGTATTTTCTATTGATATGAACAGTGTAAAATATTTGGAATCAATTGACTTAAAACCATTGTTTAATCAAAAAAGAATTAAATTAAAAATATTGTCCAAGAAAAGGAAATGTGCTGGTTGAATTAGGAAGATTTTTTGACAATAGTAAACTATTAATTGATCAAGGGTCCTCAACTACTAAAGTAAATAACATTTAACCAAAATTTTTGAAAGGATTATCATAAACTTGGATAACTATGTATTGTTCATTAGAATGTTAAAGAAAATTCTCAAAAATTTGTGTTTCTTTATGAATCAGAATAGTAAAAGTCGCATATTGAATCAAGATATTTTTAAACCGTCTACCAATTTGGTAACAAGTATAAGAATTTGGAACCATGCTACAGCATCTTTAATTTGATGTGAGGGTGTTTAGTAGTTCTATATTAGAGTAAAATGGTGTGTCTTATTTTAATTCGTATCTCAGTTTGATTGTATTTAAAATTAATAAAAATATTTAGAGGTAAGTAATTTCGACTTAAGCGTCACGAATGTTAAATGTAAAACTAGGCTTTGTATTTTTTAGGGTACCTTTAGTTTATCACATTATTGCCGTGTAACTGATAAGTCAAGTTTTCTGAATAAATCCCTAATTAAATATGTAATAGTGGGACTACGCAGCAAACCTAGAGGTAAGTTAATAATTCGTTTATTTTATTTTATCCAAATTTATAATTTTAAACGGTTTTTTTTTCGTTGGTTTAAAGTGTCAATACTCTAATTCCATTCCGAAGGAATGTTAGTGTTAATATGAAATTTGACATGCAAAGTATTGGTCAATAGCTTATACATTTTTTAACTACATTTATAGATTCGTTAATACCTACATAGGATTCAAAAATTTTGTATTGGCATAGACTTAATTTTTCTACTTTTCCATAAATGATAAAATTATTGGATTTTCACTATAAACCACTTTATGTTTACAAAAGAAAATTTGTAATGCCACATTTATGTCATAAATATATGACAAATTTTGGAAAAAAAAATACAGAAATTAAGTTCTGTAAATTTCTATTTTCATATGTAATTTATGAATTGCCCTTGTTAATTTTGTTCTGTACAATGTTAATGTAGATTTAGAGAAAAGCTACATTTTATTGATGCTTTTGGTAATTATTAATTGTAAACAATATTTACCCCTTTTATACAAGAGGGGGTTTACGTTTGTTTATTCTGATATGATTTGTATTGATAGAACATGGATTATTTATTCAGTAGTACATAATAATGTACTCAATTCATGATTCTGTTAAATCAGAAAAAGGTTAGGTAATCAAATTTTTAAAATACTAATTTCAGTCCTATGAAATTGTTACATCTTTTAATTGTTTTACATTTCGTTCTTTATGGATGAAGATGTACTTTTAATAACATGAAATCCTAAGCATTAAATGTTAGCGGGTTCAATTGGAATATGCTCTGTACCGTCTAAGAGGCATTTATATATAATGGAAGATGATTGGAGTGCTGCAATTGACTTCTCCAGTATGTAATTGGGAAAATTGAAGACTTCAACTATTAACTGCATAATTTCTATGAAGAGGATCCGTAGGATTTGTATAACCACCAATATGCTATTTTAATTATCTGTGATAAGAGATTTTGCACTTAAAACAACATATTTGTTAAAAAAAAACTGCCATTAAGCTCAACGTTTATACAAACATGCTTAACTGGCTACTTGTGGACAAAATTCAAATACAGCGGATGAAAATACTTCTGCTGCTGCTGTTTTTTACAGAAAAGACTAGTAAGAATCATCTTACGATTTCTCTTCGAAAGTTTTCTGTTCTGCCTTTTGGCAGAGTTGAACAGGTTCAGTACCTACACGACTATTAGAATGTGTAAAGTATTTAAAAATTATAATTTTATTAGAGTTAAACGTTTCATTAGCTTCTAATAGGCGTATTTTCTAGGAATTTTAAATATATTTTCTTTTCTGTAAAATAAGCTCTGCTTTAAACCCTTAGTAGTCCAAGGTCTCTCGCCGTATTTGATGTTATTTAAAAGATGACGCTGACTGTTTGTGTACAGCGTTATTTGTATTCGATAACAACTAGTTAGGCGAATCATAATTCATTTTGAATTTTGTTCACCTGTTTTCAATTAAAATAATTAATACAATTAAATTATAACGTTTCTGTCATGTTGTTCTACAGCTGAAAAAAATCATACTGGAGAAGTGGGATTTTCTAGAGGGATAGGTAGTTAAAGTACAAGGAGATCCATTCAAGAACGCATCATTATTAAACTGGCAATAACTGTATCGCCAGAAGATTCCTCTACTGAAAAATCGGGTCTATGACGATCTTGAATCGGATCGTCGCAGAAACCTTCAATAAATCAAGGATATAATTAATGTTTTGGATGTTTGCACTGATTTACCAACAAGGAATTGGTAATGAAGGAAATATCTAAGAGACCAACAATGATCTGGATTATTAACAAAAAGACAAATTATACAATGGTTAAACGATTTTACAATATTTATTGAGTTAGAATAATAGCTTATGGAATCTAAATTAAATGATTTTCATTCTGTATCAGGTCTATCGGGGAAAATGCATGGCTTCACCGCTGAGAAATTATCTAATGGGAAGAAATCCATCGGCATTTACCAGGAGAAGATCGTAGAAGATCAAATAATTCCTTTATATATTTTTTATTTTTATTATTGGATATGCAAAATGATATGTCAATTATCAGTTAAATCGTTTGTGTTAAATTTTTTAAAAAATTAATTTTTGATTTGTGCTTTATTACATTTTATGAACTTGGCCTTACTAGCTCATAATCTATTTTTGCATATCCATTTTTGTGTGTAGTTAAAATCAGGAATGCAATTTTCTAATTTCGTTGATAAATTATGTAAATATTAAATCATAGCAAAAGTGCATAAAAATTGAAGACTAAACATAGCAGTAAATTTGAAATGCTTAGATCATTCAGTTGAATATCAAAGATACTTGAATGACGACTTCATAACATTGTCGTAAATAAAATCAATTGGCTTCATTTATATGAATACAAAACTTAATTGAGCATACTGGACGATACAATGAACAAAGAAGATTTAAATGGGCGAATGAAGGAAATTTGACTGTAGTTTTCTTTTAAATCATTCATTCTGTGCTTTGGTTTAGATAACAAACTTCTTTACATATTGGAAAAAAAACAGTACAGTTTTTCTGGCTCTAATAGAAGAAAAGTGTCGATTCATGTAGCAATGAAGCAACAACGCTTAGAAATAACGCAAACACAAACTATGAGAAATAGAATAAAATTATAATTTAAACAACGTCGATGTCAAAACTTAAAATAAATATCAGCTCTTTCGAAAGTCGAGTCTACAAATAAGGAAGAAATCCGACAACAAATATGAGCTGAGCTTATAGGAAGTAAATGAACCTGGTACAGTTTGACACACCAGCTGGAGGACACTATCTTTGGGTCAATTCCCGAATATTTAATGCTTACTTATTTTAAATAAGAAATTCCTGGAATCTACATGATTTTAAAAATTCTAGAGAAAAGTATAATACTAATTTATATTTTGTGAATGGCTTTCGCGGCCATCGTTTATTGGTAAATGGTTTTTTAGGTTTATAAGCCATCATAGGTCTGAGTTAATTCTCGACGTTTCGCACTTTTCCAGTGGATGGCATCTTCGGGAGATGTAATGTCTGCTTTTTAAGGCTGATGGTTTGTGACATTTGTATGTCACGATCGCAGGTTATGTACGTTTTGGTGGGTGGGGCATATTTGAGGGAACGTGACCAATTCCTGAACAGCCCTCAAATATGCCCCGCCCACCAAAACGTATATAACTTGAGATCGTGACATACAAATGTCGCAAACCGTCAGCCTTAAAAAGATGCCATCCACTAGAGATAGCGAAACGTCTAAAATTAACTCAGACCCACGACGGCCTATAAACCCGAAAAACCATTCACCAATAGTTTATATTTTATTTAAATGTATGTGCATTGTAAATATGTGTGCATTTTTATTAATTGTAACTAAAAAAAAACAGTTATATTTATACCGAGTGTCTATCTATATACAAAAACTTTAAACGCAGTTTATTTACCGTGTAGCGAAATGTAAAACTTTTTTGCATCTTCTGTCAGTTAATAAAAGTGCATACATATATTAGTTTAAAAAAAGGGAAAACACTGTATTGCTTCTGCAAGAGTGCTTCGATTAAACAATGTAAGTATTAGTTGCCGTCTTTTACAACTAAAAATAAGTCTTATTTTAGATTCTGTGTACCATGCTATCAAATGGTATTTTTTTTTAATTTAATAACTACAATAAGTAAGTAATTTATGAAAGTGTTAAGAATTCTAAATGCAAATGTGTCCTCGTTTAAGGAAAAATGATAAGTATTTGTACTTCGCTTAAAATGTAGGTCCATTTAACTAAAATTTTTGATGATTTAGAATTAGTTGAAATTATAACTATTTATACAGTTTTGATTATTGGTTGCAAATAGTTTATTTCAATGTTTTTTAAATATTTGACAACATTTTTAAATAAATATTTTATTTTTTATTTAAAAAAATTAAATTCTATACCTTACCGACTTCAGGATTACAGCAATTCAATTTTGATAACAAATAACCAAAATAATTAAGCACTTTTTTTTGTGTAAACCTTTCACATTATTGGATTATTTTTTATTTTGTAAAAAAATCATGCTTGTGGTATTTACCTTTCAGCAAATTTTTGTAATTTCTGATGTCGGTTTAAGTTATTACTTTTTTTTTTTGTAACTTCAATGAATTTTTTAACATGTTTAAGGTAAAAGAGATATTTTTGTTACGACTCATTTATTTTATTATTATTTTAATAAATAAAATGGTACTATTAATAATTAATTTAAATTAGAACCACAAATTCTATATATATATATTTTTTTAATATTGCTTTTACTTTTAAAAAATTTAATTATTAATTAATTTATGTAGCACATTTTTTTAGTAATTATGTAATAAAATATTTTTTCAATATGTAGGTAGTTTTATACCGCATATAATCATGGATTTTCCTAATGAATGTAATGGACTTGTATCCACATTAACAGTTTTACTAGGATTAACATCTTGTTAGCATTAACTAGTGTAAAATGTATTTACCACTTGTTTACCAATATTGTCTAATGCAATCCTGAAAATTTGATTGGTTTATTCAGCGGCATGTAATGTAAAATAAGGTGTTTTAAAAAAGAAAGTAATTATCCCTCAATTTTCAATCTTTTTATCGGTTATCAGCGCGAATTGTTAGTTTGTAAGTTATAACTAATTCATTTGTATTATTTTATAAAAAATCGAGGCGTAACCACAAAACAATAAATTTTTTTAATTTTCTGGAAACCTAACCTTTAATACGAACTTCTTGGAAAATCCGCATTAAAATTGTTTATTTCCTAACCTTCACTTTAACTGCTAAATATTACTAATAAGTGAAATAAAAAAAACGAAAATTAATTAGTTTTTGATCTTTTATTTTAATTTTTCAGATGGAAAAAAATGAACTGGAAGAAAATTGTACAAAAGCCTTAAATGAAAAGGAAATGCTTCTCAAAGAATTATCCGCTAAGAATGATTCTTTAAGTCAACTAGAAAGCATGGTGGAACAACTTAGAGGAAACCAACCAGATAGCGTTAAGTTGTTGGCAACAATGGAAAGTGATAAGGTTGCTGCCGCCAGAGCTGTCCAGCAAAATAAAGAATTGAAAGAACAGTTGGAGAGCATGAAGGAAGTTTTTGTCAAAATGGTATGAACGTTGAATCATTTCCTAGTTATTTTAAATACATACTCTTTTATTTTAGGACAATGACAAAGTCGAGTTGACCGAAAAACTTAGTTTGGAGCAATCCAGTAATAGAGATTTACTTGACAAATTACAAAAAACTGAATTGCAACTTCAACGATTAACCGACGCCATTGAAATTAAGGATCGTGAATTATCTCATCTGCGAGAAGTATCTGCAGACCTTAACAAACAAGTGCTTCAACAAGAACAACTTGCCGACAGGTTAAGACATTATGAGGCTCATGACAACTCTTCACATTTTCTTCAGAATGAGCTACAGGAAACAAAACAGACGGTAGTCCGACTAACCAACGAAATAAACCAGAAGAACAATCAAAATAACTCTACATTGCCAGAAGAAAACCAGGATGTAACTGAAGAAGATAATACCTTCAGAAAGCAGCTCAAAGAACTTGAAAACCGTGAATTAATAAGTAAATTAAAAAATCATGCTTTAGATGATAATTGCAATAATACCCAGCAGGATGTAAGTAGTGCACTTGGGGATGGAGAATGTATACTTAAAAACGAAGAAGCTATGACGCACTTGGAAGACAAAGTAAAAAAGACGATGCAAGATATTGCTGATCTGACTGAAGAAAAACAAAGATTAGAACATTTAGTGATGCAGTTGCAAAGCGAAACCGAAACAATCGGCGAGTACGTCGCTTTGTACCAGCATCAACGGATGATTCTCAAGCAAAAGGTAAATTATTGTTGAGTTTTAATCACTTGAATACATAGTTCGAAACACATTTTTTAAGACTTGCATAGACCTATTATCAGAGGAGACGGAACTATTTCCTTTTAAACACGATCATACATCCCCAATTTCTGGTCGACTGTATTGTCTTTATGCGGCCGACTGGAATGTGTTGTGCTATGATGTTGCCTGCTCTCTAGTTATGGCAAGAGATTTGTTTATTGAATCGTCCATAGTATTTTGTTGATTATATTTGCAACAATATTGTGACCATAATGCTCTTTTTAATATTTCATGAATTAACAACCTGAATAATACAACCCATTTTATGGAATGTTGAACCATTGAACTATTTCATTTCGTTCGATCAATAAGCGACAACGCCGCACGGCTTGTCTGAATGGTCCACCTGCAAAAATGTGTGTTTACTAGGAAATCGGCTATTATTAGTAGCGCTGTTGCCGATGGTGATTCAATGATATTTTGGTGTATTATCGGTGATTTTCAGCATATTATTGGTAAAATTCGGTGACATTTAGTGAAAGAAATGATTCGTCATTGCCAAGTGTGTAAAAAACCGGACTAATTAAGCCACAGAGTTTATTTTCACAAGTAAGTTGGAACATCTCGTTTACTATATTTTCATCCAGTTTTGAGATATTCTCAAAAAAGGTCATTATTTCAGCAACACTTATTCAGTATCATCCTTCTTTCATTGTTATTTGAAGAACTATATACCTTTCTGATCTATTTTATAGTAGTATTTCATAAGAAATCTATACATCACCTCAAATTTAATCCAATTGAAAAATCAAAGAGTCACCGAACCCTGAGTATAATATTTTAATCTTTTCCTTTAGGTTACTTAGCTGCTAACAAATAGTTTGAACATTAAAATTAAAATTTAAAATATATTACATTTTATTTGTACAATTAATATTAATGATAATTAATTTTTTTTTTCATTTCAGACAGTTGGGTAAAATTATTTAAAATTATTTTTCGGTACTTTAATTTGATACAATAATTTAGTTTAACGGATATTAGTAAAACAATTAGCAGTCCTTGAGTTGGAATAATTTAGTTTTATAAAAGTAACTTATAACATTACACACAATTGGCTTTGGAAAGGAAACTTCAACGTAACGTAAAATTGTAGCCCAACATTTGGGGAATTAGTAAGTTTTTTATAGCTACACAAAATTGGCACCCCACTTTTGTAACTTTAGAAAAACAGTTTAGTTAGGGTAACACAATTTGGCGCCCAACTTTTGGGGTTTAGAAAAATACTTTTAGTAGGCTACAACACTCCAATTTAATAAAAAACTGAGTATCACTTCATAAATATATTTTCATAAAAAACTAAATATTACCCGATAGATATATTCTCATTTTGAACAAACAGCACACCACTAATTACAAGCATGGCCATAAGTCGAGACAATAATGTTACAAGCGTTGCCAGCACGAGGACGGGACAAAGAGAATCGATTTGTATTCTTTGTTATACTCATGGCCACTCTTGTGTATTCATTGTGACAAAACAAACAGAGTTTTATGAATGGAATGTTGCGTCTCCTCTGGGTAATAGGTCTATGAAGACTTGCAATTTTTTTTAACTCTTACATTATACTAGATAATTATATATTCGATAATGGATTTGGTTTTCGCTCCATAATAATATTTAAACGAGGATTATGTAACTGTCTAAATATTCGTAAATATGATGTAACTATTTTTTTAGGCAGTTGAAAAAGACGAGCAACTGAAACAATTAGCAACCGATAGAGAACAAATTAAAGTCAAGTTGGAGAAATTAAAGCAGCTCGTAGTAACATTATTAAATGGGGAGGTTGTAAATTCGGAGTTGATTATCAACGAGAAGTTAAGTGAAATGCGAAATTCGAAAGAAATAAACAGAATGACAGATACTGCAGTCGAGGAAATTATGGCGTTACTATCCGAAATAAAAACCAGCAATTTAGTGGAACCTAAGGAGAATGTCCATCATTGTTCATTTTGTTCGGGGCAGCTGATCACGATATAGTTTTTCCATCTCTAGAAACTGTTGAAGAAGGTGTACATTTTGTAAATTTTTTCGGTTTAACTTGACTTATCAGATAATTATTTCAGAGTGATAATATATGACATATTTTATTTATTCGTAAATGCTCTATCCATGTGTGGGTTATTTTAAAGTTGCATTGAACTTTTCGATTTTACTTAACACATTTGATTCCATCTAATTATAAATTAAACTCTTGTTGAGCAGGATAATCTTCCATTCATACAAATACAAACATTTAAAGGTGAATTTGTAATATAGGGTAGAATCAAATGGTAATTTTCTACTAATTGAATGTTAACTTTTCTAAACAAGCGTTTGTCACACACTTGTTCATAGTGTTCAGCATTATGTGATGATGGCAACTTTAAAATAAGTCATTACATTTTTTTTCAGGTCACATTTGTAAGTTCGCGTTTTAGGTGAAATAGTAACAATTCATTTCATTTGTACCTTGTTTTTCACTAATTAATAATTTTGGTATTTTGTATATGCCGGTAATATGTGATTTTTGTACATAAATGTAATAATAAAATATAAAATTAATTCATGTTTATGTTGATGCCACTTTATGCTAGTCACTGGATATTAAATTTAATTGTTGGCGGACGTAATTAAAAAATAGCATTAGAAAACACTAACAATAACGAGCTTGCAACAAGCAATTTCCATTTAGCATAACCAGACAAACTTTCGGCCAATCTCAACCGATATACGGGTGTTCTTCGGATTTTAAAACAAAAAATATATTTTCTGCGCTAGGATTTCATTTTATCCTCTTATGAAAGCCCCTTTGAACTTTTCTTCTCCCTTAAATAAACCAAAGACAAGTGAGGGAGCAGATACAAAAGAAAATCGCTGTGTCTTGAAAAAGAAAATTTATTAAAATTGACAGGGTAGTGAAAAATTTGATGTTATATACAGAGGGCGAAACGTGAATTTCCCATTGTTAAAATCCCAATGACTAATTTCATTAAAAACCTTTTTGATCTTAAGTCGTGTCCTTTTCAAGAAAGCACATATACGACCACAAGTTCTGCTCCTCTGCAATAACGCCATATACGAATCTTTCCTCTTCAGCTACTCGCATACAATCACAGTAGTAAGGTAAATCGGGATAATTCAAAAAAGGCCTTTCCGCCAAGTTATGTATCATCGGCAGACTATAAAACTGACCGACGTGGGGGAAAGTAGATAAAAAGAACCGAGAGAGGCATTCAAATTCAGTCTTCGGTCAGTCATTTTCCACCAGCCTCGCAACAAACTTCGACAGTCTCAACGAACTCGCAACAGTCTATCGACGAACTTTGACAGTAACGGAATACTTGGACACGATTTTTACCCACTTAAAAACATCGGGTCGACTTGAAACGTTGTATACTTCTAAAGGACCGATGACGTTACAATAATTTCATAAATTTTTTCGCATCCGGAGGGGCTATCACTGTCAGTAAATAGAAAAAAACCGGAACTAAAAAATGAAAAATAAATTTATTCTGGTTCATGTCCTCAATTATTTTTCGGGGTGGATAGCTGATTTAGGTCGCCGACGTTTCGATTTTTATTTTAGATCTTTCTCAAGGCTTTTTAACTCGTGGAAGTCTTTAATCTGTAATGTAAATTTTTTTTGATATCGTATCTATCACAGAATCAGGGCAAACATGTTTACAATTAACATTGAGCAAATGGATTAATCACATTCTGATTCTGTGACGGATACGATATCAAAAAAAATATTTACATTACACACTTAGGACTTCCATGAGTTGAAAAGCCTTGAGAAAGACCAACACGTCGGCGATTTAAGAAGAGCGAGAAGTTTGTTTTCTTTCGTCCCAATCCCGATATCCACCACGAAAAACAAATAATAGTTTAAAAAAACTATTACAACACGCTTTATAAGAAAACCGAACTAAAAAAATATTAATTTTACAATCAATAGCATGGGGTGCGCTATATCAATTAATATATTTTATAATAAACATATATTGGTAAAAGTAAAGTAAGTAAGAAAAAAACGTTAACATCATAAAAAGCACCCCGCGATTGTAAAATTATTTCAATTTGTTGGATAATTCTAGTTTTATTCTAGATGTGTTGCAAATGATTTTTTTGTTGACTACTCTAATTTTATCTTAAGCTCGTTGGAGATTGTTTTTATTTTTTAGTTCCGTTTTCTTATAAAGCTCGTCTTAGTTTTTTTTAAACTTATTTTTTTCAGCTCCTCCAGGCACTTATTGTCTTTCATTTTTGTATTGGCCATCGCTTCGACGTTTAAATTATTTGCTTAAGACTTCTGTTGTTTTTTTCGGTTCCAAGCATTTAGCTTTCAGTGTTTTTGTTATTACTTACAGTGCAACAGAAGTAGCATGGCGGGCAAGAGATTACAAAATCTGCGGACAACGAAAACATTGGAATAACGATCCGATCAGCGACGACGAAATTTTCAGTAATCGTGAGTCTCAAGTACAATCGGATGAAGAAGTTTTCGAATGTGAAGTATATTCAGCCGAATATTTGTTATTTTAGAGGCTAGTCGCCCGCCAAGCTACTTCTGTTGCACTGTAAACGTTTACAAACTCGCAGTGTTCTCACAAAATAGTGAATTCTCGAAAGAATATATTTCGGCCAAATTGTACAAGTACATGATTTAAAACTTGACGTTAATTCAATCGATTGGAAAGATAAAGTCAAAAATCCTGCAAGCTGTACCTTTGATACTACGAGTCTCCGCATTACGGAAGTACAGTTGTATTCAAAGAAAATGGGTTTTAATTGAATTTGACTTAAAAATAATGTATGGTTGACAAGTCTATCAGTGTCAAAAAATTTTAAAATGCTGAAAGCGAAAAAGCTTAAATACTAGCCACTTGCTACGGTTCTTACACACATCTTTTGCTTCTACTTTCATCAGTGCTCTCATACATGCTCGTCGGTTGCTGGTAATCTTGACCTGACCTTTCTTCAAAACAATGTTGATCTGACCCCTACCGACTTGTCCATTCACACTCGCCTTATAAATTTGTTTCGTCAATCTTCCTTCAATCATCCTTTCTACGTATCCAAATCATCTAAGTATTCCTTTATCTTTGTAACCACATCTTCTTTTACACCACAGCGTTCCTTATCTCACTATTCTTCACTTTATCCAACCAAGTCACTTCTCAGACTACTTATCTCCGCAGCATGAATCCTATTTTCATGATTCTTCTGCCTAACCCAATAGTCACTACCATCCATAAGTGTAGGAACCAACACTCCTCTATGCACAACCAGACGTGCCTTTTTTTGACAGTTTCTGGCTATTCATTAAGCTATGCAGTGCCCCATTCATTTGGTTTCCTGCCAACACCCTTCGCTCAATAACACAGTGATACTTTTCATCTCTCGTAAACTTTGAACCCAAGTATACAAATTCATTTACTTATTTCATTTACTTTCTCCCTTAATTAGAACCTCACAGTTTGTGATGCTTTCTCTTACATTTTTTTTGATTTTTTAAATTCTACTGGAAAGGGTAAAAACACATTTTCAAGAATTAAGCAACGTTGGATTCAAGAGGGGTCTTTAAGAAGGTAAGTTGGTACTGGTCCGGCACGCATTTTCGTCCCTGAACAAGATGATGCATTTCTGGAATATTTAGGTTAGGTTAGGTATGATGTGAGTGGGGCATAGGTCGCCCCTCCACTGTGACCTTTAGTAGGTCTATTGTGGCTCACCCCTAAAGGTTACATTTCACCGCACAATCCAGCCCTTCTCACGAAGTTTATGGTTGTATGGCGTGAGATTTTCTTGAAATCGGTAGGTTCTAGGTTGGTATAACCAAATATGTTGAACCTTATTTTTCCCAAGCTAGGACATGAACATAGTATATGTTCAGCAGTTTCGTCTTCCACGCAGCAAAACCTACCCCCAATGCCATTTAAAAATGTTGGGGTAATTCTTACTCTCGCTGGGGGTTGAAAGTAGTGAAGTCAAAAATACCGGAAAAGAGTTCAGCCCTCTAATCAAAATCGACAGGTCCGAGTGTTTTTCTAAAATGTTGACGAGGTTCCTGCAAATGGCTGTTTCGTTTTCGGTTGGCCACCCTGTATATTTAATGTTATTCACAGGTTTCTGAAAACGGTTAAATTTTTGAGGAAACTTTTTAATATAGAAAAGGTCATACTTTTTTGGTAATTAAAAAAACAGCTTATAAATTATTTTTGCTTTTTATTTAAAATCAGTTCAACTTTGATTCACAAATTCACCTGCCATATACATCCTTTGTATATCACATAAAATTAAATCAACTAAAATGGGAATACTATACACAATTAAAATACTAACAAATCATCTACCAAAAATTTACAATAATACTCGGTTTGGTATTATACAAAAGTGCAAAAGGAATAAAAATTGCTTAAAAGAAAAAAGTAATTAACCAAAAATTCGTGGTTAATTTAAAAAAAAATAAGCAATTTTTATTAAATATTGTTGAATGTACTTAAACAATTACCATTATGAAGTTGGAACTAGAAATGTTTCTAGTGTAACGTTTTTAACAATGACGAAACCTCTAGAGGTAATGGAAAATCTCACGGACTGTGCAACACCGTCAACGTCGCAAACCAAAATAACACAGTTGATTTCTTTTTTTTTATTAAAACACCGTGAAATCCGTTCCGAGGTTTGATTGTACGGTAGTACAATCAAGTAGTGTTTTTTTTCTGTTAGTACTACAAATCTAACATGTACTAAAACAGATCGACACCGATATGCCGGTGTAGAGTTTTGGGATCTACATTAGTTTGGGAGATACATGAATTAAAGTACAGGGTGAGCGAAACTTAAAATTAATGAGGACAAAACAAAATATATGTATGTCAGTAAAAGAGAAAAAAGAGATAGGATAGGACACTGTAGTTCTCGCAGATAATCTAGAAGACCTTCAATATCTCATGACGCCAATAACTGAAACTAGCCACCAATATGTGCTTGATCTTAACATCAATAAAACTAAATATATGGTCATTAGAAAATCCCCTATCAATAATATACAACTGACAGTTAATAATGAAAACATCAAAAGAACGCAACAATATGAATACTAGGGACCATGATAAATGAGCAGTGGGATCACTCACAAGAAATTCGCTGCCGTATAGAGAAAGCGAGAACAATATTTTTAAAAATGGCATCACTCTTCAAAAACGAAAAATTACAAATGAACACCAAAATAACGCTTCTTCGATGCTACGTCTTCTTTGTGTTGCTGTATGGAGTAGAAACATGGACGTTGACGGAGGCTACCAAAAAAAAACTACAATCCTTTGAAATGTGTGAGGAAGACGTATCTCGTGGCTGAAGAACCTAAAAACGTGGTTCTCTACTGCCACGACTGGGCTATTCCGTGCCGCAGCAAACAAGATAATGATTGCCAACATTCGGACCGAATAGGCACTTTAAGAAGATTTTTGGGGTACTGAAAATCCACAGTTTGTCAATCCGATTGAAAACCATCGGAATTAACGTTTGGCGTGGTATTATTAATGGGCATTTGATTGGTCCATACTTTTACAAAGGGATTTTACATAGTGAACGATATTTGTAATTTCTTCAAGAAGAACTTTCTGTGCTTCTCGAAAATGTGCCTTTACAGCTGCAAACATAAAGCTAGAATTATCCAACTATATATAAATGAAATGTTCGGAGAAAGTTGGATAAGTATAAATGGACCGATACAATGGGCGCCTAAATCACCGGTCTTGACCCCACTAGACTTCTTCTTGTGTGGAACTTTGAAAAATAAAGTTTACAGATAACCATCTCTTAACTATCAACATATAAAAGAAAAAATTAGAAATGCTTGCAAACTCTAGAAAAATGTTACGTAAGGCTTCAGTGAGAGAAACAAGACGGGGATTGGATAAGTGTTTAGAAGTAAAAGGTTGTTGCATTTAAAATTTATTGTATTGATTCAACATACTTTGTTTCTTTCTGTGGTATTACATTTATGTTTTGTGAGGTTAAATTAATAAATAATGTTCAATTATGGACAGATGCGACTTTGTCATTTGTTTTTCAAGGCTACTTTTTTAAATCATGACGATTGCGAATTTTTGTTAATACCTTTTTTTACAAATTTGCTTATAATTTTATAACGGAAAAAGATAGCAAATTTTTTTCTCTACAAAATTTGTTCAGAAAATGAACCAAATATGCCAAAATATAGGTATGTTTCTGATAAAAAAAAATGGATGATGCCATTACTTTGGTTTGCAAATATGGAGTAGTATGCAAATTAGGCTAACAATGGACCTAACTCAATCCCGTTTAAGAACATCTCAAATTTTTTCTATCCTCTTTCCTTTTCTTGTAATAGAGACATCGAGTTTCGCTCACCCTGTACATACGTTTTTTTTCTTTTTATGTTGTGGTTCCCAAAAAAAGGTATATCCTTTAATGCTCAGAAAACATCGTGAGAACCAAGGGTAAAAAGGTAGGAATTTTTGTTCTTCTTAAATTTCTGGAGGTCGTATACCTCAAGGAACGCCTCCCTAGGCAATGTGTTCCAAAGCCTCGCTATTCGTTGGATGAACGAGTCTTTGGAAAGAGATGTTCTGCAGGTCTCCAAAGTGACCACGAATGGTTGTGAAGTCTGAACTTGACGGGTTAATCTCGAAGAAACAGCTAAAGGAGTAACGATTGTTGATATTTCAGAAGAGCATCGCCCATGAAAATATCTATAAAATAGAGACAAATCGCTAACTTTTCTACGGTGAGCTAGTTTGTAAGCAAGGCATCAACGACCAGACGAATTTCCCTTTTTTGTACGGAATCCAATAATTTCAGGATATGTTTAGGTGCCGCACTCCAAATATGGGAACAGTATTCCAGGACAGGTCGGATCTGTGCCTTATAGATCATAAGCAGCTGACTGCAAGTGAAATAGCTCTTGACACGAAACAGAAAGCCAAGTTTTTGGGATGCACATTTGGGAATGGACCTTACGTGATTTTCACAAGAAAGGTTGTTGCTGATAGTAATACCAAGCATCTAGATGGATTACTTCAATGGTATGGTTACTCCTGACAATATTATGTTGGGCACAGTGAGATCGGCTTTTCTAGAGAAAAGACATGCTTGTGTTTTACTTGCATTGAATTCTACCAATTTATTGGATCCCCATTCGAGAATTGTTGCCAAGTCCATATTTATGTTGCTGACATTTCTTCCTCGTTCATTTCTGGTTTCACGGGCAAATATGGGAGCCCTGGAAGAGAAAGCGGTATGGAAAGTACTATCATCCGCGAAGCTGTGTACCGGACATGAATTCGTTGATGTGAAGTAGAAATAGTGTTGGAGCTAGAATTGATCCCTGCGGAATACCAGCATTTATTAGTAGAGTCGGATGAAACGTGTCGCATTAAGCGTGGTACCTGGCGCTTGCTTAGGTCGGCTGGTTGGTACGAAAACGCATTGAAACGTTGAGATTTATGTGTATTATTTACTAACCTATTTGAACTTATCAAGGGTCTTACCATAATATTTAATTCGGAAAACAGCTTTAAAAAAATCCTTTCATTAAAACCGTCAATTTTTTAGGAGCCCATAACTTGGCACCTAAGCCTCATACAAAAATAAAATTGTGTGTTCATCTAGAAGTACATTTAGTACTAATATGAACGAATTTCAGAACCTCGCACTTTCTTCGCTCTCCGCTAAAAGAAGGATTCTTGATGAAGATTGGTCCTTGTAGTGTCAATCTTGAGAGTAAATGGGTGAGACTGATCAGCGTGCCGAGTTCTTCGGCTGAATGTGGCCAATGGTGGTACAAGAGTTTTTATTTCTCTGGAGCATCTGCCATGGAAATATCTGTAGAGCAATGACTGGTCTGCAACTCTTCTTCTATGTTCTAGAGGGTGAAGGGTATCTGTGAGAGTTGAGCTGTTTATCAAGCGAATGGCTCTTTTCTGAATGGAATCTAGAAGACGAAGAGAATGCCTTGGTGCTGAACCCCAAATGTGTGAGCAATACTCCAGTAGAGGTCGGATTTGAGCCTTGTACGTCGTCAACAGTTGATCAGGAGTAAAAAACTTTCTGGCTTTCTACAGAAAACCTAGCCTCTGGCTTGCTGACTTTGCGATGTTAGCAACATGGTCATGCCAAGACATATTTTTGGACACCGTGACTCCCAAAATCGAGATGGAGGGACTTGGTTCAAGGGTATTACCGGACATTGTGATGGGATGATTTGAGGAATTCACTTTCTTGGAAAACGTGGCACTTTGTGTTTTTTGGGCGTTGAACTGAACAAGATTGTTGATTCCCCACTCGACGATTGCTTTAAGATCTCTATTGATGGAATCAACCTGTTCCTGCCTGAGTCTATTTGTATCATTTACCGAAAGTGATCGATAGGATGTGAAAGTTGAGACAAGTGTGCTATCGTCTGCGAAACTGTAAATGGGGTTTGTGGTGGTTTTCAAGAGGTCGTTGATGTGTAAAAGAAATAAGGTGGGGGACCCCGGCATTAGTTTTAAACGCATCAGAAGAAGTACCGTCAACTGCCACATGTAAGGAGCGATCTTGCATGAAGCTCAAGAGCCATTGGCTATTTATGAACAGAATATTTTGACTGACATGCTACTTCTTTACACAGGGTTTGTAAGAAAGTGACAAACAGTTAAACTTTAAAGATACCAAATGTCTTCATTCTTTAAAATGGAACTACCTTTTTTACTGAAATGACGGCAAAAAATAAAGGGAGTTTACTTTTTTATTACTTAATATTATCATACATTTAAAAAAATTAATTATCTCTGCCGCGCTGTTGCTCAACTTATTATATATGTTAATTATGACAGCGACATACAACGCCTAGTAAAATAAAACAATTAACAAGGCCAACTTATTACAGTGTTGTAAGCTTACAGTCCATGAGATTTTTCAATACATTAACGTCATTGATGACGTGCCTCGTATTTTGTTTTGTATTTACCGTATTTAAAGCTTTTCTTAAATTAACTTACATTAAATGGATCACAAAAAAATCACTTCACATATTATTGACATTTTAGTTTGGATCGCGGTTTTCGACCGCAACTGTGTCAGTTCTCAACGGTCAAAATATCCTCTTGGACTTGAATGTACTCACCCTTTAGCGGTGGTACCTTTGTGTCAAGTTTGTGGGATCTGAATATTAATTTTATGCTTTACGGTTACACTGGATTCGCTACTGATTGCGCTCTCCGAAGATGTCAACGAGTTCGGTATTTTAACATCTCTCAAATGAGACGCCGCAATTTTGTTCGTTTCTTCCGCGCTTTCCACTGGAACTCTGCCAACTTTTTGACGTTCCAGAGGAATTCTCGGATCGACTGGCGGTTTGTAAGGTACTTCGTTAATAGTTTTGTTACGTCTGTGATGTCGCCTGTGATGCGTTTTTATATCTTTTATTTTTCTTTCTGTTACGCTACCTCTTTCGCCCAACGGACCGTTTTGATTGTCACGTATCTTTATATTTTCCTCGTCCAATTCCTCGTTCGGTTCTTCGTCCTCCTCGATCACGCTATTTTGGATCCATTCTCTAATCCTATTCTTTTTGGCGGCTCTGTCCACCGTCGTTTCCAATCCGTATTGAGTTAGGGAGAATAATAACTTGTTCTTCTCCTCCGGGCTGCTGTGGAAGCTGTACATTGATGGGCAGAGACCTTCGTCTTCTTTTAGAGTTTCGTTGGTTTTTTCCATACCTGGTAATCGACAAATGAATAATCTCATTAATAGCGAATATTTACTTTGACCTAAAGGATGGGGGGCTATTAGACATTACAAGAGGATTGTTCAAGAAGTACTGTGGCATGTTGGTCTAGAGTTTGAAGTGCAACTATCTGTCGCGCTTTTGATTACCGTTGAGGGCGCTGCGAGACGTAAAAAAATGTGGAGGATTGTAAGTAATGTCAAAGTCTGTTTTAGTTTCATCTACAAGATCCCAACAGAAAATGGACATGGGAAATTCTAGATGGAAAAACCAAGAATGCCATAGATTTCATAATTAACAATATAAAGTGTACCTATACGACGTGAGGTGTTAAATAAATTCTCGACAGGCAGCGACCATCGAGTGGTAAGAGCAAAAATAGCGGTAAATCAAAGAAAAGAACGAAACATAATCAAAAGTGTGAAGATTGCAGTGGAAAAGTGCTTCCCGAAACAAAAGAAAGATCAGAAAATAAATCAAAGAACAAAGCTCCTAATGAAGCAGATGAGAGAGATGACAGGCAAGACCAAAGAGAAACATAGGAACATCAATAAGGAAATAAAATAGAGAAATAAGGAAACACAAAAGGGAAAAGAACACAGAAGACATCAGAAATGTTATGGAGGAAAACAGAAGTTTAAAAGTCCTGAGAAGAAGAAGCGAGATAAGAAAGAAAACAATACATAGGGTAAAGAATACATCAACAGAAACTCTTGGAAACACTACTCTGCAGCAATTAAATATATATACAAGACTGCAACAGCAAAGGTCAAGATTACAGAAAATCAGTATACAGACAAATTTAAAATCGAGAGAGGACTGAGACAAGGAGACGCGCTCTCTCCCAAACTATTCGTAGCTTTATTGTAGAGTATGCTAAATAAAATAAACTGGGAAAACAGGGATAAACATAGACGGAGAAAGACTAAATCACCTATGCTTCGCAGATGACATCATGTTGATATCAGATAATATTCAAGAAGCTCAACTAATGCTTGAAAGGCTAAACAACGAGGCAAGCAAGATAGGGCTGCAAATAAATCGAACAAAAACACAATTCATGACATATCTGGTACTACTTTACAGATGGTGTACATTACAATCTTGCGGTTGGGCCATTGGTATAGGCACCTATGTCACCTAGATCTTTTGATCCTCTGTGACTAACGCTGTGTCTTCAGGGCATCAGAATTTCAGTACGCTGATTTTGGCGAACCGCAGGATTTCTGTTGGCACTGTATTAAAAATTAAAAACGAAAGTATAGAACAAACATACGTATATAAATATTTAAGACACGAAATTAACATTGGACATTAACACACCAGATTCGACGAAGGATAGGTTTAACATGGGCAGCTTTTGGCAAGTTAAACACAGTATCAGAGTCCAAGCTGCCAATATGTCTCAAGGGAAAAGTCTTCAACCAGTGTGTCATCCCTGTATTGACATATGGCGCGGAAACGCTAACGTTAACGAAGAAGAATGCTCACAAAAACAGGTGAAGCAACGAAAAATGGAAAGAGCAATGCTAGGAATCAAACTTTCTGACAAAATCCCTAATCGAATCATACGAAACAAAACAGGAGTACGAGAAGCCGTTGAGACTATTCTACATCTGAAATGGAACTGGGCAGGCCACGTGGCCAAAATGAAAGATGGTAGATGGACGAAAAAGATTATAGAATGGCGACCAAGATTCGAAGCTTTTAGAAGTAGAGGCAGACCACCCACACGCTGGACAGATAACATAAAACGGATTGCAGGAAACTGGATCCAATAAGCACAAGATCGAAATACGTGGCAAAATTTAAGAGAGGCTTTTGTTCAACAGTGGACAGTGTAAGCTCCAGATGATGATGACAAGATACTTTCTTTGTAATTTGTTATGATTCAGTTGTGTTGTTTAGTGATTTAACAGGATTAAAAGTGTCATATTCTGAATATTAATCTGTTTGTTAATGACTCATTTGTTAAAGTATGTTTGAAACGATATAAAGATGAGCTAGGATTCAATGTTAATATCCATGGCGAGGGTATTCACCTGACAGTATCGCATTTAACGAAGAAAAACCCTATATGTTTAGAAATAAAATATCCATTTGCTGATATTTTTTGAAATTTTATCATAAAACGTTATTACATGTTTTTTAATCTCTAGGAAAATTTTATTTTAAAACCAGCCAGTCCAAATAACTTTTGATTTTGCGTAAATGTAAGAAAACACACAAAACACGTCGAATTTTAAACCAGGGGGTAGTTTAAAAATGTCATTCTGCTGTTTCCAAGTGGCACCCCTTTAATATCCCTCACTCTAACTTTATAAATTATAATTATGCCGTCCAGACTTTTGTAAACGCGAATAGAATGGTGCCTTAATAGATTAATCGAGATTTATTTAATGCAAGTACCTTTAGACATCCACCGGTCGTCCAAGAATCTGTAAACTTCAGCCAAACCCGCAGGCCTTTTTTCTGGTCTCGGTTCCAAATACTTTTTGAATAGCCTTTGCGCTTTCGACGATACCAATTTAAAGAGTTTCGGTTGCCTTTTCAAAGGTATGTTCGAGTTCTGCCACGAGAGATATCTAACGTACCTAGGATCGTCCATCGCCGCCTTTTGCCACGGCAAACATCCTGTCAAGCAAACGAAAATTACAATTCCGAATTGCCAGACGTCGTGCGAAGTTTGAGCCCTAAAAAAGATAGAGGTACTTAACACAATCTGAAACTCACGGAGCTGAGAGTTTGCTGTTAGGATCTCCCTACAGAGCTAGGAAGAGGACAAGGATGAGGAGGAAATGGTTTAGCCGGCTTTAACTATATATAAATCAGTTTAACTAACGCCTTGATGTCAATGAAGATTTGTTATATGTATAATGTACCAAAATATGCCCTTAAAAGTAATTTGGTTGGAAAAAATTACATACATACATACATACATATAGTCACGCCTTTTGCCCGTAGGGGTAGGCAGAGACCGCTTCCTTCCACTTGCTACCCTTCGCTCAATGTCACTGTCATACTTTTCATCTCTTGTAACCTTTGAACACAAGTACATAAATTTATTTACTTGTTCCACTCTTTCTCCCTCAATCGAAACTTCACAGTTTGTCATTCTTTCTTCTCTTTCAAAAACCATTGCTTTCGTTTTGCTTAATTTATTTTCATTCCTTTTGATTTTCAGGGCATCATGCATAACATTAACCATCGCCTGCAACTCCTCTTCAGATGAAGCTAATATGACTTGTTCATCGGCGTAAAGAAGGCATTTGTCAATCAAATCATTCATTTTCAATCCGTACGCACTCTCTATCAAATCTTTTAAACAATCGTCTATGTATAGACGTATCGCCATGGTAAAGCCACACATCCCTGTCTCACACCTTTTTTGATGTTAAACCAGTCCGTGCAAGCTCCGTTTATGCTGACACAAGCAGTGGAATCCTCGTAAAGTGATTTCAGTGCTCGTATTAAACTACCGCTCACCTCATACATAGACAACGTCGACCACAATTCACTCCTCACCACTCAGTCATAGGCCTTTTCCAAGTCTCTAAAAGCGCAATAGACCTTCTGACTTCTAACCAAGAATATTTCGACTATACCTCGTAATAAAAGACCTGATCAATACATCTCCTTCCTCTTCAAAATTCTGCTTGCACATCCCATATCATCTTCTCATTTTCATGTGTTACTCTTTTAATCAATATCTTTGCATACAGTTTGCTGACTATGCTGAGTAAACTAATACCTTGGTAGTTCTTACAGTCCTGCTGCAAACCTTTTCCCTTGTAAAGTGGCACGATAACGGCCTTGCACCAGTCGTCTGGCACGTTACCACTCCTCCAACAAAGGTTAAAAAGGCGGTACAGTAGACTAGCTACCACGTTTTGTCCAGCCTTCAGCATTTCAACATTTCTGTCGTACCCAGCAGCTTTACCCAATTTCATACTGTTCAACGCTTTCACAATTTCTGTCATACTAATTTCACTTTCATTGCAATTTTCACTCAAGTCTCCGAATGGGGTCTGTACTTGTGATCCCCTTTCTCAAATAAACTTCGAAGTATTCCTTCCATCTCTTTAATACGCATTTTTCTTCTTTTACCATACTATCATCTTGGTTTCTGATTTTTTTCCAGTTGCGGGGTAGTATCTTTACCTCTGGCTGTTCTTATGGACTTACAGAATAGTTCAATATTATTTTGGAAATCGTCAGATAACCTTCTATTAAATTCATCTTTATCACTCTCCTTTCTTGTCACAACCTCTTTTGCCACACCTTTTAACCTTTTATACTCATTCTTTGCCTTATATACATCCTTAATCGTTGCCTTTTGCGTAATTTGATTGGCTTTTGCTGCTAGCCAATCCAGCCAGGCTTTCTTTTTCTCTGACACTGCTTTTTGAACCTCTACTTCTTTTACTTACACCACAGACTTTAATAGCAATATCCACGATTCCTTCCTTGAATGGCTTCCACAATTCTTCAACCTCATATGCTTCATCTAAGCTGTCAAATTTCTCGGTCAATTTACTAACGAACTCCTCTTTTATACTTTCTTCCTGCAAATTCTCAACTTTTTTACGCTCTAGTACACTACTTGATTCCTGCACACAATGCCGCCACCGCCTAAAAAGACCTCTTATTCGGCTCATTACTAAGAAGTGGTATGTGTCAATACCTGCACCGCGGTATGCCCAAGTGTCCATTACTTTCATTTTCAATCTTTCATCCACAATTACGAAATCAGTTATACTTTTCTGGTATCCTTCTTGTCTTGTGTACAAGTGGATCCTTTTATGGTTTAACATTGTATTTGTTACCACAAGATTCCACTCCAAACATACTTCAAGTAGACTTTCTCCGTTTTCATTTACTCTGCCGTCACCGTACATTCCCAGAACCCTGTCATATCCATCACGCCTTACTCTTACCCAACTATTAAAATCACCCAACATTACAATTCTTTCATTCCGGTTACACTTATTTAGAATATATGTCACATTATCCCAAAACTCCCGCCGCTCTTTTTGGGCTTTTAGAGATTGGTTCCACTGCGCATCTTGTGGGGCATAAACCGCTAGCAAAAAGATACGAGTAAGACCAACCTTCAGCCTCACTCAGAGGAGTCTTGGGCTTACACATTCAAAGTCAGTCACACATTCATTAATTCTAGCAGAGAGTATCACACCAACGCCCTGAGAACCTCTGCTGGTTCCGGAACTCCTGACCAGTAGGCTATATAAGGAAAAAATTATCGTATAATAAATTATCTGCTGCGGTGATCTACTCTTCCAAACTTGATTTTCTTCATTTGGATTAGTAAAACAATTGTGCAGGGCTGCTAAGCTTATATTCTCACAGGGTGTACTTACTTGTAAGTACCATCGGTAGGTACCAGCAGAACTTCCGGTGCTGCATACGGCAACCATTCGTTTCTTCGAAGAACCACGGTACCGGTCCTTCTAGTTTCGCCGAAATCGCAAAGTTTAATTCTGGAAAAGTCCGATTTAAAGACTAAAATGTTATCCAGTTTGACGTCGCGGTGGACCAGGTCTCTAGCGTGCATGTGATCCAATGCTGCTGATAATTGTTTAGCTACTCTTTTGGTGTGCAATTCGCCTATACCAATTTCTGATACGTTCGACGTTAAATCACCTGAAACATTCTCGTTTTGTTACCATAGTTTATTACTGACCTAAATGTTGTTACCACAGCAATTTGCAATCTGGACCTTGCATTTTCACGCCGGTAAAGAGATGGTGTAATACTCTATAAACATTATCTGTAGTGTAACTTTGTTATCTACTTTAATCTGTTAATTAACGAACTACCTCTCCTTATTAAAAAATCTAAATACTTGTTATTTGCAGATGATCTTAAAATATTTAACAAAATTGAAAGCGACCTTGATGCGAAAAATTTGCAAACAGAGGCTGATGTATAAATTCCAACAAATAGCAGAAACGTTCAACACGCAAGTATCCATAAAGAAAACAAAATCGCTTACAGTATCTAGAGAACCGAGAAGATAGAAACTAGCGTAGAACAAGTGATGTCCTTCAAATATATAGTGGCAACCATAACAAGTAATAGGAACCTGAAGGACGAAGTAAAAGCCCAAACAACAAAGGCATCATTAATAACAGGATTCTTAAGAGATTTAATTTGGCGGAATAAACATATGAGCACTAGGAGTAAAGTCAGAATATATAAAACTTGCGTAAGACCGGTCATGACGTACGCGATAGAAACCAGAGCGGAGAACGCAACAACCAAACGACTTTTAAGAACAACAGAAATACGAACACTAAGATCAATAACGGGATGTAGTAAGATGGGCAAGAAACTGGAGAAGAGAATCAAGTCCTTCAACATGCACCAGGTGCAGGAGCCCCTAAAACTGTGGTGACAAAAGAATTACAATCAAGGCTATAGCAGTTGGAAGCGTTGACAAAATTTTACATCAGGAATTGGGTCTCAAAAAACTCTCTGCACGTTGGGTTCCATAAACGCTGAAGGCAGACCAGAAGCGTGTTCGCCATGTTGCAGCGGAAACAAATTTGGAGATCATTAACAGAAATCCCGATGAATTTAAGCGAAAATTTCTTACGGTCGACGAAACATGGGTTCATCACTTTGATCCAGAATCCAAAAAACAAAGCATGTAATGGCGGCATAGGGGTTCCCCTCCCCCTCGAAAATATCGTGTTGTTCCATCAGCTGGTAAGATTATGGCTACAGTTTTTTGTGCTTTTGCAGGTGTTATTTTCGTGGAATATTTACGTGGGCGCACCATAACAGGTGAATATTATGCGAATTTAATACAAAAAGTACACGAAGCGATCAGAGAAAAGAGAAGAGGAAAATTGAGTCGAGGTGTACTTTTCCACCAGGACAACGCTCCGGCCCACAAAAGTTGTGTTGCAATGGCTGCCATTCACAATGCGGGATTTGAAATTTTTGAACAACCCTCTTATTCTCCAGATTTGGCCCCCAGCGACAATCATCTATTTCCAAAATTAAAACATCTTCAAGGAATCTGCTTTGCTGATGATAACGAAGTGATATCGACGGTAGATGAATGACTGGCGACTCAGTTTTAAATTTTTTTCAAAAGGGTTTGAAACACTTCAACATCGATATACCAAATTTATAAACAATGCAAGTGAATTTGTAGAAAAATAAATTAGTTTGCTTCTATGTTAGGAACAACAATTCGTGAACTATCCTCGTACAAGGTTTGATAAGCGCTTTAACTAAAATGTTGCTAACGATTGTTTTTTATTTAATGTGTAGAGATGTATCGAAAAATAGGATTAGTTCATTGAAAAAAATGTAATGTGTAATGACAAAATACTAAGATTTTTGTTTAGTTTTTTTTAAAAATTTATGTATTTGTTCACTTTCCCCACCTCTGCACTCAACCACATAAATAAGGTTTATTGGATGTTGAAAAACCTTCGTTAAGATTTTCAAATATTGACGAACGGGCAGATTTTAAGGTAAATGCCCAAGTTAGCAAAATCATGAAAATGTCAAAAAATGTCATGTTAATGTCCAGATTTCAAATACGCTAACTGTTACATACATATAGTCACGCCTTATTCCCGTAGGTGTAGACACAGACCACTTCCACTTGCTACGGTTCTAATACATGTCTTTCACTTCTTCTACTTTGATCAGAGATCTGATACATGCTCGTCGGTTGTTAGTACTCTTGACCTGGCCTTTCTTTAAAAACAATGTCGATTTGATCGAGATACGTTCACCGAGGTCGACTTCAACCGACTTGCCCATTCACACTCGCCTTATAAATATGTTTCGTCAACAACGATATATTCATTATCACCATCAGCCATTTCTCGTCCACTGCTGACCAGGTGTCCAGGTCCACTGTTTTCTGTCTTGCGCGGTACTAATCCAGTTTCCCTCCACACGTTTAACGTCGTCCGTCCATCTGGTGGGTGGTCTTCCTCTGCTTCTCTTAACTTCCCTGGGTCTCCATTCCAGGATTCGTTTTGTCCATTGGTTGTGCGAGCCACGTATCCAGCCCATCTCCACTTGGATTTTGTGGTAAATTCGATAATATGGGCAACTTTTGTTCTGTTTCTTATTTTTATGTTCGGCATTCTGTCTCTTTTAGTGATTCCCAGCATCGACCTTTTGATTGCTCTTTGCGCTACCTGAAGTAGTTGATTTTTTCGTTAGGGTCAGAGTTTCCGCCCCGTATGTCTTTGCTGGGAGCACGCATTGGTTGAACACTTTTCGTTTCAGACATATAGGCAGTTTCCCTTTAAAGGTGTTTCTCAGTTTGCCAAAAGCTGCCCATCCCAGTTCTATGCGTCGAGTGACTTCACTTGTCTGGTTGTCTCTGCAGATTTATTTTTCGTCTCCTTCATCTGTCACCAGGTTTCCGCTGGCCACTAGGTTTGTCATAAACTGTGTTTTTTGGTAGTCATAGACCTATTATCGGAGGAGACGGAACTATTTACTTTTAAACACGATCATACATTCTCACTTTCTGGTCGATTGTATCATCTTGATACGGCCGACTGGAATGTATTGTGCTGTAATGTTGCCTGCTCTCCAGTTATAGCAAGAGATTTGTGATTGTTAATGAATCGTCCATAGTATTTGTTGATTATATTTGCAACAATATTGCGACCATAATGCTATCTCGTATTAATATTTCATGAATTATATATCGGTTATTATAACTGTGTCGTTAGCGAAACGAAGATGATGTAGGTGTTCGCCGTCTATATGTATGGCCTTATTCTGCCAGTTCAGTTGTTTGAATGTATGTTCCAGCACCTCAGTGAAGAGTTTGGGGGATATAGTATCACCTTGTCAACGACATACCAAGTGTATAAACGTTGCAGGCGACTATGTTGAAAAATAAATTAGTTTCATTCTTCTCTTGTTTTTCTTTACTTGGCTAATGTAAACTAGTCTTAAATGTAAGAAAGTTTTATTATTATTTCTAATCGCCAAAAGAACAAATAAAAATATTTACAAATAAAACAGTTTACAAAAGCGCATTGTGAACTGTTATTTAATTTTGATTTTCTAAATATATTTAGCTGACTAGACCATGCAATCTGTAAACTTGAATGTGAGAAATATTTTCCGTGCCAACTTATTTTTTTCATTATTATTTTTCAATAAAATTATCTAATTATTTTTTTGGTCGTTGCGATAGGTATTTTGGAGCTGGACAAATATTTAAACGGTAAAATTGTCCTTTCGGAGAAATCGAAAATTTGAGTGTTTTATTAGTTACATATTTTGGCACGATATTTATCTACCCACCGTTACTGGTGAAAAATCTACGTAAACGTCAGCAAATACGGAAGCGGAAAAGTTACTGAAACAACGACCATCTGTAAAAAAATTGTACCAAAAATAGCAGCTTTATTAAATTAGTTTTAACAAGGACCTGGGACCGCCTCTGTCCTGTATTTCAACTCGATTTCGCATGCATCATCTGTTCATGAAGCTCTGTACTGCATTCATTCACTTAGCTCGGTTTATTAGAAAATATAATTAACTCTGAGGAGGAAGAGAAAAAGACTTTGGCATATTTGTCATTTCTTCATAACGTAATGTTCTCGGTAAAAGTTATAATAAAGAAGATTGAATCAGATACTCTGTCAGTTGCTGAGATGCATACTAAAATAAACGGTATTCGCGAGAAGACCGAGCAAAGAATAAAAGACAACTTTTTTGGAAGTCAAGCGAAAGATATGCGTGGATTAAGTATACTTTATACTGTTACAAATCCGGTCCTGTCAGCAACTGAAAGGTCGACGGCGTCGAGGGTCCGTGTTCGACCGCTCCCCTTTGTAGCTGCCGACAGGGACTAGGAAAGTCGCGCAATGTCTCGAATCCGCGTCGAATAATGGGGAAACAGGTAGAAAGATCTGGAACTATGATATCGGGAATATAAAAGGGGAAACGATTATAACGATTATTATTATTAGCTTATGTGTTTACGAATTATTAAATGTAAATAGTTATATAGAGTTGCAAAAGTTGTATTGCCAAGTGAATATCTAAGTGGTTAATGAAAATAGAAGTTATTGTATTGAAATAAACATTGTTTTTGTTATTGGATCGAGAGTTTTAATCACCGAACCCAAGAGAGAACTAAAAATCGTATTAATACGAACTCAGTTGGACAACGCAAAAATCGGGGTACGGTCAATAATGCCACGTCGAGCATTAAGCTAAACTGAACCGTTCGTTAATTGATTACTCCCGGTATTGTCCACATGGACTGTCAGCGAACCTTTTGTGATTCTATGCATCTTATTGGATAGTACCTAACCCTAATTGGCCAGATTTTATCGGCAGTTTTCTCACCGCAAAAGTCGATGCCGGCAAAAAACAAATCAGTGTTTACACAAATATTTACCAGTGCCGTGCAGTTATAAATACATATTTTTCCGTTTTATACATACCTTTTATCTTGTTGTCTGTTTTATTGGAGTATCTGTTATATAGTTAGTTACATAGAAAGCTCCTCAATTAAGCGATTCTGTTGTAACAAATATAAGAAAAGTAATTGATGAACTCGACGAAACTGACTCATGGACAAATTGTGTTTACCACGTCAAAGAAAGAGAAAAACAATATTGTGTATTGCCACAAATCGAACCGATAGTGATGAATACCCAAGAAGACTCGAGTACTGGTGAGTGTTTCGATAGTGACTAACGTATAATAGTGTCTCGTTTAGGGTGGTCACCTTATCACGTAAGTAAAAACAATACTTACTTAAAGTTTTTGAAAAAATTTTAAAATGAGTTTAAAAATACATGCCAATCTAAGAACCCAATCAAATAAGTTTTGAATTTAAATAGGTATATCCAAAACCCCTTATATTCATAAAAATACATTTTAAAATATATACTTTATTATTGAGAACATTGTTAACCCAATAATCATTAAATGCAGTAAAACTACTATTAAAATATCTGTTCTGACGCCTATGCAACAATAAAGTTCGGCAAGCCGCCGGATGAAATATTGCTTTTTTATACTTGTTCAAGTGACTTCGTAAGAACTCTCTTTCTATTCGGTCACCTGTTTCGGGTATCGTGCCATCAAGATCTGTGATCTGTGAGATCTTTCCATATCCGCTTGTCTTTCGCGGCTTTGAAACATTCGTTGAGTGGTACTCCGGTTTCCCTGACAATGTGGTCCACATATCTGATTGGTGATCTACCTCGGCTTCTCGTTCCTTGTACCTTCCCCTGGACGGTGAGTTTTTCCAGTCTGTTTCTTCAGACGATATGTCCGAAAAAGGATGTTATTCGCTCAGAGACGATAGTGCACAGTCTTTTTTTGATCTTCAATTGGTTTAGAATCGACTCGTTTATTATTCTTTGTGTCCATGATACGCGTAACATCTTTCGCCAACAGCACATTTCACAGCACATTGGATATATCTAAAGCCTTTGACCGCGCTTAGCACCAGGCATTGTTAAGTAAATTATCTGCCAACGGTCTCCCAACCAAACTGCGCCAAAGGCTCTTGAGCTTCATGCAAGATCGCTCCTTACATGTGGCAGATGACGGTATTTCTTCTGATGCGTTTAAAACCAATGCCGGGGTCCCCCACCTTATTTCTTTTACACATCAACGACCTCTTGAAAACCACCACGAACCCCATTTACAGTTTCGCAGACGATAGCACACTTGTCTCAACTTTCACATCCTATCGATCACTTTCGGTGAATGATACAAATAGACTCAGGCAGGAACAGGTTGATTCCATCAATAGAGATCTTAAAGCAATCGTCGAGTGGGGAACCAACAATTGTTCAGTTCAACGCCCAAAAAGCACAAAGTGCCACGTTTTCCAAGAAAGTGAATTCCTCAAATCATTCCATCACAATGTCCGGAACCAAGTCCCTCCATCTCGATTTTGGGAGTCACGGTGTCCAATAATATGTCTTGGCATGACCATGTTGCTAACATCGCAAAGTCGGCAAGCCAGAGGCTAGGTTTTACATTCTACATTTCTTATTCATCCGATTTAGGACTTCCACATTAGAGATCTTTTCTGTCCAAAGGATACGCCACATTCTACGGTAGCACCACATCTTGAAGGCTTGTAGTTTGTCCGTGTGATTCTTCTTGAGAGTCCATGCCTCCACTCCATACAAAAGCGCGGAAAACACGTAACAATGCAGCATCCTCATTTTAAGTCCAATCTTGATATCTCGACTGGTGAACAACTTTTTCATTTTCGTAAATATTGACCTGGCGTTTCCTTGCTAACACTCTCTGCTCAATATCACAGTCATACTCTCTTTTTTCCTAGGAAACTAATTAGGATAATCGGATATTTTGATCGAATTACTGCATTGTCGTCTGTATTTGACAATCGTGCGAAGTTTAAATTAAATCTGATCGCTTAAAGTAGGGAAAAATCGAGGCCAAGGAGTCAGTTATAAACAAACATACATACAAGCAAACAAACATATAGGTGAAACTAATATAAGCGTGTTAAAAAGGTACGTCAGCGTAGTTATAAATTACCCTGTATATTAATAAATAATTTTGGATTATGCATCTTGAATTGCTTAACAATTTTTTACTTTTATAATTTTTTATGAGAACAAAACTGTACTGCAATATTGGGTACGGTTATAACAGAAAAACTATGTACTTACCTAAAGGAGCGTATTCTTGAGAAAAAACGTAGAATCCCGCAGTTTCGAAAGACACGTCATACGCTGTAATAATATTTTTGTGAACTCCTAGATGTAATCCATAATGAAATTCCCTATAAAAATCCTTAAGGGCTGTGTAGGGTTTCGGGAGGGCTTTCAATACCATCTCCGTATCGGTCGCCTTGTGTTCTACAAGAAGGATCTTTCCGAACCAACCTTCTCCTACAATTTGCAAAATGTCAAATTCATCTCCGAGATTCACCTAAAATATAAAACCACCAAACTCAATAAAAGGAGTTTTCGTTAAGTTACACAAATTTAACCGAAGTAATCAGCAGAAAATTGAAATAAATCATTTTTTTTAATTATACGAGTATATTACAGCTCGTCAATGTGGCTCACGTCCACTAGCAATAAACTTGCGACATTTCTTATGCAATCAATTTGTGTGCGTGTGTATACTGGTTTGCAATATTTACTGCAAATTAATGTCTGCAATTGTTTATGGAACGTCCTACAGCGTATGAGAAAACAAAAAGAGGTTTTAAACGTAATCAAAGAAGGCAAACTTTCATACTTCGGACTTGTTATGCGAAACCAGAAATATAGCCTACTTCAGCTTATTAAGCAGGGCAAGCTTAACGGCAAAAAAGGTCCTGGAAGACGACGAATATCGTGGCTGCGAAATCTAAGACAATGGACAGGAATGACATCTATGGATCTATTTCGGGCTGCAGCAAATAAAATCAGATGGGCCATAATAATCGCCAACGTCCACTGATAATAAGGAACAAGAAAAAGAAGAAGAATTGTTTATGGGACCAAGTAAAAGACATCGTGGTTACTACCACACAAAATAAGGTACTAAACAACGTTGGAAAACAGAGGAAATCCGTGACCTAATGGAAGATCGTAGAAAACACAAAAACCAAGGCGACGGAAGCATGTATAGAAAGATTAATAAAAAAATAAAATTAGAATGGCTAAAAATGAGTGGCTTACAAAATAATGCAAAGAGATAGAACAACTGAATACTCTACACGGCGATTTCAATCTACATTAAAAACTGAAACAAACAGCTGGAATTTTCCGTAAAGCTTATCACTCCATGCTAACTAACCGAGAAAATAAGCTAATTCAAGACGTTCAACAACAAAAAAGATGAATGCTAAGCATATATCACAAGCCTCCTCTGATGTGAAACACAAAGTACCAAAACCGACTATTACAACTGCAAAGTGCAAAAAATAACAAAGCAGTGAGTCCAGGCGAAATTCCGGCGGAACTTGTATCACCCTCTTGCACAAGAGGGTGGTGGTGGAGGAGCAACGGGATTGGTCACACCAAGATTGAGGCCCTCCACAAACACCCCTTCACAATAAAATCGGGCAAGATTCCGAAAAAGACCTTGATGGGAAAAACTATAAAACAAAAATACCAACCAGAGAAGACTGGTTGAAGAAAACACCAGTGACCAGCCCAGGATTGAAACGATGGTACACTGACGGATCAGGGTACCAGAGACGCTACGAGGCAGGTGTGTTTGGAGCATTCTGCAACCACAGGGAAAGCATACCACTGTGGAAATACGACTCGGTCTTCCAGGCCGAGGTCTATGCCATACTCAGGTGTGCTGCGCACCTGAAAGAAAACAGAGTGACCAACAGTGAGATTGATATTCTCACTGTAAGGTCGCGTGGCCATTGGGGCCCTCGTGAGTTGCACCACAACATAATCGGTGGTGTGGGACTGCATGCAGGCCTTCACTGAGTTAGCGACTGCAAATAAGGTCACTTTTACATAAATTCCTGAGCATACAGGGATAAATGGCAACGAGGTAGTCGATGAAATGGGGCAAGAAATGGGACCCTGGCGGAACCAAGAAGCTGGTTGGTCGGATTGCCAATTGCCGAAGCGAAACAAGAATTGAAACTAATCCTTGAGCAAGAAACTATCGCTCAGTGCAATGCAAATACTAGCTGTAGAACATCAAGACATCTAATAAAAAAACCTCTCCAGAAGAGGACAGTCGCACTATAGACGATGAACCGACCACATCGCACATGATGATAGTACCCTCCATACTGCTTTCTCTTCCAGGGCCCCTATATCAGCCCGCGAAACCAGAAATGAACGAGGAAGAAATGTTAACAATATAAATATGGACTTAGCAACAATTCTCGAATGGGGATCCAATAACTTGGTAGAATTCAATGCAAACAAAACACAAGCATGTCTTTTCTCTAGAAAAGCCGATCTCACTGTGCCTAACATAACTTTGTCAGGAGTAACCATACCACTGAAGTCATCCATATCGATGCTTGGTATTACTATCAGCAATAACCTTTCCTGGGAAAATCACGTGAGGTCCATTGCCAAAAGTGCATCCCAAAAACTTGGTTTTTTGTTTCGTGCCAAGAGCTATTTCACCTCCAGTCAGCTGCTTATGATCTATAAGGCACAGATCCGACCTGTACTGGAATACTGTTCCCATATTTGGAGTGCGGCACCTAAACATATCCTGAAGCTATTGGATTCTGTCCAAAAAAGGGCAATTCGTCTCGTCGGTGATGCCTCGCTTACAAACTCGCTCACTTGTCTGGAACACCGTAGAAAAGTTGGCGATTTGTCTCTATTTTATAGATATTTTCATGGGCGAAGCTCTTCTGAAATATCAACAATCGTTCCTCCTTTGGCAGTCTCTTCGAGATTAACCCGTCAAGTTCAGTCTTTACACCGCTTCGTGGTCACTTTGGAGACCTGCAGAACATCACTTTCCAAAGACTCATTCATCCAACGAATTGCGAGGCTTTGGAACTCATTGCCTAGGGAGGTGTTCCCCGAGGCATACAACCTCTAGAAATTTAAGAAGAACACCAACTCCTACCTTCTTTCCCTTGGTTCCCACGATGTTCTCTGAACATTACAGGATATCCCTTTTCGTGGGAACCAGAACATAAACAAAAAAAAAAAGTGCGCACCTCTTCAAACTTAAGCTGGCGGCTGAAAATTAACTGCCGACTATGCGGCGAAGAGGAAGAGAGCAGCATACACATTCTGTGTTGCTGTCCGATTCTAGCGGTGTACAGTTATCAAACCTGGGGCCGCATGATAATGGATCCAAGTAATCTAAATGAGACAGCGCCAACAGAAATCCAGCGTTTGCCCAAACCAGTGGACTGATATTCTGATGCCCTGAAGACTCAGTGGTAGTCACAGAGGATCAAAAGATCTAGGTGACATAGGTGCCTACACCAATGGCCCAACCGCAAGAATGTAATGTGAAAGGTACAAGATCAGTGGTTTTTTGGAAAACGTGGTGCTTTGTGTTTTATGGGCGTTAAACTGACCAAGATTGTTGGTTCCCCACTCGACGATTGTTTCGAGATCTCTATTGATGGAGTCAAACTGTCTCCGCCATCTTAAAATTAATATTTGTTTTCACCTTATATTTCTAGTCTGTCCAAAAACTCTAGAGAGCACAGAATCATTGTTTACTCTTTATGGCGCAAAAACTTCCTGAGACCATACTCCGAGAACACGATTTGCCGATTTACTTTTATTCGTGTTTACACAAAGGCAGACATCAACTCTCAGAAGAAATGTCGCAAGTTTATTGCTAATGAACTTAAACCATTAAACTTAGATGCAGTTAAAAAATTATCTTCTTCACGATAGTAAATTTTGGAACAAGTAAAATATCAAAACGCCAAACTTACCTTTTCTAATTCGAATTCTCGAATTTTATGAATATTTCCAGTCAATAATTGTTTTAACAAGCTACTCATAACTATCTAGGATCAATTCCTAAAAAAAATTAAAATTTAATTACTCCAATTGCCATTGAGAACAAAATAAAAAGAATTTTTGTCAAGTAGGATGTTTTATAAAGTGCATGAAGAAAAAAATGCGGTTTTTAACAAATCTGTTGTTGAATACGCAGATCTCCGTTTTCTTCTTCTTCTTCTAATGCGTATCTACTAATGGATGTTTGCGATAATATTTTCCATTGCTTCTCTATTCCTTGCGGTATGTATTAGCGACTGTAAAATGTGTAGCCCTGTCCACTGTCTGATATTTCGCAGCCAAGACATTTTTTTCCTTCCGATACCTAACCGGCCTTCGATCTTGCCTTCGATTAACAGATGCAAGAATTAATATTTCGTGTTTCGCATTATATGTCCCAAGTATGCCGTTTTTTTATTCTTAATAAATTCAAACAGTTTACGTTGTTCGTTGACTCGTCTTAGAACTTCTTTGTCAGTCGGGCCGTCCAAGGTATCTTGAGGATTCTCTCCGTTTTACCCAGCGGTATTGGAGGCAAAATTGGTTTAACTATTCCAGCAACAATATGTAACATTGAACGAAAATTTAGCACGTTACGACGTGTCAAGACGTGGAATCGCTCAACGATGGCTAAGCGGCCTGTGCATGCTCAGTGTTCAGAGGAAAAGGGTAGAGGATTATGAATTTATTGACAAGAAGACGAACAGCAACCTAGACGCCTTTTTATTCAAACAGTAACTTAATAAAAAAAAATGTAATTTTTTCTATGTATTTTTTTCCTGGCAGGGGGGTGCAAGTGCACCCCCTTGCACCCTGCTGCCGGCGCCCATGATGATGATTGAGAGATTTTGAGTTCTTTCCACATAGAAAACCAGGTGAAAGACTATTCTATTACGTACATATGGCTAAAGCCATAAATAAGAATTTCACAACTTCTTCTTTACCACCACTCGAGAGGTCCGACGGCACGACAGCCGTATCTTCCAAATAAAAAGCGGATCTGCTGGCCGAAATGTTCAGCTCTAACTCAACCCTTGATACCAATGGAAAACAACCCCCAACGATACCTAGAATAAACGCATCAATGTCTGACGTCACTATCCGCCACCGCACTATCAAGAAAATCATACGAAATCTTGACTCTAATAAGGCAGTAGGACCAGATGGAATTCCGACAATTGTCCTGAAGACCTGTGCTCAAGAGCTCACCCCAGTTCTCTGTAGACTCTTCAAGTTATCATACAGCAAAGGAGTATTTCCGTCCATGTGGAAAAACGCTAAAGTCCAACCGATTCCGAAAAAAGGAAAGAAGACTATTCCTGCAATTTATCGCCCTATTGCATTACTCTCAGTCATATCCAAAGTTATGGAAAAAGCGATTAACACAGAACTTATCAAATATCTGGAGAAATTTGAGATAATCCATGACAGACAATATGGATTTCGACAACTTCGGTCTACTGGAGATTTGCGGGCTTATGTCACTCAGCTCTGGACAAACACTATTGAAAAGTTTGGTGAATCCCTTTGCAATAGCCTTGGATATATCTAAAGCCTTTGACCGCGTTTGGCATCAGGCATTGTTAAGTAAATTATCTGCCGACGGTCTCCCAACCAAACTGCGACAATGGCTCTTGAGCTTCATGCAAGATCGCTCCTTACATGTGGCAGTTGACGGTATTTCTTCTGATGCGTTTAAAACTAATGCCGGGGTCCCCCAGGGTTCCATCCTGTCCCCCATCTTATTTCTTTTACACATCAACGACCTCTTGAAAACCACCACGAACCCCATTTACAGTTTCGCAGACGATAGCACACTTGTCTTAACTTTCACATCCTATCGATTACTTTCGGTGAATGATACAAATAGACTCAGGCAGGAACAGGTTGACTCTATCAATAGAGATCTTGAAGCAATCGTCGAGTGGAGAACAAACAATCTTGTTCAGTTCAACGCCCAGAAAACACAAAGCGCCACGTTTTCCAAGAAAGTAAATTCCTCAAATCATTCCATCACAATGTCCGGTAATACCCTTGAACCAAGTCCCTCCATCTCGATTTTGGGAGTCACGGTGTCCAATAATATGTCTTGGCATGACCATGTTGCTAACATCGCAAAGTCGGCAAGCCAGAGGCTAGGTTTTCTGTGGAAAGCAAAAAAGTTTTTTACTCCTGATCAACTGTTGACGACGTACAAGGCTCAAATCCGACCTCTACTGGAGTATTGCTCGCACATTTGGGGTTCAGCACCAAGGCATTCTCTTCGTCTTCTAGATTCCATTCAGAAAAGAGCCATTCGCTTGATAAACAGCTTAACTCTCACAGATACCCTTCACCCTCTAGAACATAGAAGAAGAGTTGCAGACCAGTCATTGCTCTACAGATATTTCCAGGGCAGATGCTCCAGAGAAATAAAAACTCTTGTACCACCATTGGCCACATTCGGCCGAAGAACTCGGCACGCTGATAAGTCTCACCCATTTACTCTCAAGATTGACACTACAAGGACCAATCTTCATCAAGGATCCTTCTTTTACAGGGCTGCTACGGAATGGAATAAGCTTCCAAAATCAGTTTTTCCAGAGAACTATGACCTGCAACTTTTCAAAAAGCGTGTCCACAATCATTTCCTTTCTATAATCCCTTCCCCTTCTAAAAGTCGTAGTGCGCGAAAGTCAAAATAAGGGATGGTAATAGAAATTTTAAAATATTTTTTAGCTGTCTTAGTTTTAATATTTGCTGAAGTGCGACGGAAACGGACATGAACCTTCAAGTAAGGCTCATTATTTGAATGTTTTCCTGTGAGTGTGTCAATTAAGTAAATTTTTAATACATTTTAGCAGTTTAAAGTATTAATAACGGTTAAAATTAGTGAGACAAGGCATTGTTGTATGCTTTAGTGTAAATAAATAGTAGTTAACAGATTGGATGAAAGAATATTGACGAAACAGACTTATAATGCGAGTTTGAATGGGCAAGTCAGTAGAGATAGAAGTAGAAGAAGCAAAAGACGTGTGTAAGAACCGTAGCAAGTAAAAAAAAGTGGTATCTGGCTATCCCTACGGGATAAAAGCGTGATTTTACGTATGTATGTATGAACCTAAAGGAGGACTTCTTAAATTAATTACTGCCCTTCTTCATCCACATGTATCGTTCGTCATGTACAGTCATGTACAGAAACACTCGTTTAGGAGTTTTAGATAACTAAAAAATTGGTTCGAAGGGCGATAAATTGTGTTTAAATAAATTCCCAGACTAAATAACAATCTAGTAGTTCTATTTTGGTTCGGCTTTTCGAAGTAAGTATACCTAGAGAAACGGCGAACACATTATGTTGATGTATGTATTAATTTTATTCTATTTTTAGATTTCAGGACATGTACTAAACAAAAATACTATTGTAACGTTTCGGCAAACCGACAAATCGTTCAAATAATTACCTTTTTCTATTATTTTTTCGACACTCGTATGAGTACACTAAATTGACAATGGCACTTTCAACATGTAGTTCATCACTTTTTTATCACCACCGGTTAGATTTTTAAAGAAATGAGGTTTTTTTTTATGTAGCACGAACCGATATTTGAAAACCCAGACGGCGTATTACATGATTCGCACCGACTCTGAGGTTCTTCGAAACACTGATGGTGATATTCGCATTTAAAAGTGTGACAACACTACTGGCGAGTATTTATAGACGTTTTGCCGTTTCGCTTGTTCTAACATTTGGGTCTAGTGTAATGTTCTCGGATACTCGACTTCCCAAATTTTATTTATGAACCGTCTCGACATATTTTGTATTTCCTGACGGGCTATAGTTTCGTCTCTGCCTCAGGTAAAACCAATTACTATATTTTTTAAAGAAACTATCAGCAATATCCAAACACTACATTTTGTATTTTTATATTTCACATCTAACATTTTATATCTTATAGTTCACTTTCTACACATGTGTATTTCTCCGCGAAACAAGTGCTTGCACTTATCGCAAGAGTTCCTTATTCACTTCCACCATGTATACTTATCCAAATTTTTGTATTTATTTATTTATTGAGTGAATAAAGTTATTATTATTATTATTAGACATGTTCTTGTAAACTCTTAACATTATTATTGTTAATTTTTCGTTGTATGGTATTATTGTATTGTTCGTCGATCCTTGTATTGTATTGTTATTATCTACATTTTACACTTTACATTTTATATTTTTATATTATACATAGGTATCTTACATTTTTTTTTATGTCATACTAGTTCATTATTGTGTTTTTATTACTTAGTTACCAACTATCTAATGTCGTACTTTATGCCCGTGCGGGTAAAGTTCACTTTATGGCCCGCGCGGGCATAAAGAGAAAAACTTTTTTGTTTAACTTATTTAATAACCTTTATTATTGAAATTACAAACGGAATATAGTAATATATGTAAATATTCGATGAACATTATTTTGACGAATTAACATAAAATTGGCAGTTCTGAAATGATCCGGTGATAGTTAAGTTGCCTGCAGCAAACGATTCATGTTTCATAGTTTGAGTTTCAAATTTCTGTACCGAAACGCCAGACCAGGAAGGTACACCTGCCAGCATTCTTGAAACTTCATTTTTTTGAAGATAAACTATCCTCTAAATATCCTTCAGCAACAGTCATACTCTTCCAGCCACCATGGCGCTTCAACGTGGTCATACTGGCTCCAGCCTCTACAAGACGTTCGACGCATACAATGACCTGTAAATTTCTCAGGATCACTCAAACCCAGATATTTCGCTATAATGGACGGGATTTTTCCAAACGTGTTTTTTCCTACTGGCTGTACAGTACATCGACCTTGTCTATAGGTCAGAAAAAGCCTTTTTTCTGAGCAACTACGTGGCCGTAGTGACATATAATCTCTTATTAGCTTTAAACTGTTCATTTCACCATCATCTATAATGGTAAAAATACGTTTTTTATCGATCTTTGTCTCTGGTACATTTACCACAAAAACCGATTTTCCATCTTCTACATGAGTAACTAACATGTTCACAAGTTCTTGCCGTCGACATCCACCAAATATTTCAAATATTAATGCAACTTTGTTCATTAAAAAGTCTCGTTCCGTGCCTTATGAATAAATTTTAAAACATCTTCTCTAGACAGAATTTTAGACTTCTTTGGTTAGTAGCCTTTCGAAGTTTGCTTCAAATATTCCATTAACTTATAGTAATTAGCAATGTTAGCATTTTTATTTACTATTAAAGTCTTCTTTACCATGGAATATTTGGTCCACAAGGAACTCGGAGAAAATGTTTTAGCGAGATCGCCGAAGTATCCAAGCAACACTGTTTCATTAACATCTTTTACGTAGTTTTCTTGCATCCAATTTAATAATTTTTCGTATTCCATGTTGTAAGCTTCTTTAAGATTTTTTGGCAACAGATTTTCAGTTGCTTTTTTTGCTTTTTCAATAATTTCGTCAGGAATTCCAAAATCTTCGTACATTCTAACTTTGACACATAAACATTATTGTGATTTTATGACATTTACGTTTGTCAACATTCACCTAGCAACGATGGTGTCTACTATGATAAAATGGCAATGTTATTAATTCAAACCGGATTTTTTAAAATACTGATTTGTATTGAGATTGGATTGCAATAACGAACTAGTATGACATAAAGTTATGTATGTACCGCGGGCATAAACAGATGTGTATACCTTCGGGCGACTTACAAACCCTCAGGCCAGAGGCCCTCGGGTTCGTAAAACGTCGCCCTCAGGGCATAAACATCTATTTATACCCTTGGTACATAAATAACTATTTCTACATTTTGTATTTTTATATTTCACATCTAACATTTTATATCTTATAGTTCACTTTCTACACATGTGTATTTCTCCGCGAAACAAGTGCTTGCACTTATCGCAAGAGTTCCTTATTCACTTCCACCATGTATACTTATCCAAATTTTTGTATTTATTTATTTATTGAGTGAATAAAGTTATTATTATATTATTATTATAATTAATCAACTATAATCAATAGTATTTGTAAATTTGTAAAGTTTGTACATATTTTTATATTGTAGGTATCATATAGTTTATTTTCATATTTTTAAATATCTTGTCTTCTTATACCACACACAAGTAACTCGTTTTACTTCGTGGTTACTTCTGTTTATTTGTATATTTTTATCTTATACTGCTGTATTGTATGTTATTGACAAATAAACCATTATTATTATTATTTACTTTACTTATAAGGGGCAATTTATCCTAAACACGTGGAAATAATCTAAGGTAATTGAATTATATTTAAATATTAGATATTAAGTTTGTTCATTAAATAGATTGTATTTTCAACCCACATACATTTTACTTTAGCCCAAAAATAACTAAAAAAAAACACGTTTTTATTATTCTATATTTTATCGGTTGCAAACACTGAAGAACGTGTTTCAGTATTGAGTTCAAAGTAAATCACATGAATTGAACATGGAAAGACACCATTTAAACTACGAATAAATACTAAGAGCCATCGGCATGGTAAAAAATGGCGCTCGACAAACATATGAAACGCGAGTATCTGGCACATGTTAAAGCGTAATTTCCCTCTTGGATTTTCGTAATTAAGTAATTGGAGATGCATCTGAGAGACACACTAAAGATCTACAACCCATATTGACGATCGTCTTTTGATATTAGCTATAAGAAGGACCCCTATACTACGCTAACTCCACCTAAATTATGGGTTAACTATTATAGCTTGGCCTCTGAGATGCGCAGAAGAAAGAGTGAAAAAGTCAAAGAGTCACTGTGCAATAGAAACAGAAAATGTAGAGTTCTTTGAATGTTTAATTCGTTTAAAAATTATTCATTAAGAAATTCCAGTTAAGGGATTAGGTATTAATGGTAAATAAAACACAATTTGTATATTCGCTACTAGGTAGCTTTATAAATAATACTAATAAAAATTGGGTCTGAAATAAATCTAGAGATTGTAGATTGTAGAGGAGGGGTCGTGAAGGCTATGCAGCCTCTTAAACACCACGACCTATCAGATCTTTTGTGCATAACCCTTAATCTAATCGTGGCCTGGAATTCCGAGACTTCGTACAAAGTTTATCAGTTTCCTGGGAGCTAAGTTCCTGACACCGAAGGGCTTAAAGAAGCCTGCTTCCAGAAACTTGAGCATCTTGCAGAAAAGCGCTGGGCATTCGCAAAGCAAATGTTCTGCAGTTTCAGTGAAGTTCTCGTAGTAGCGGCAACTATAACTCTCTGTTTTGCCCATACTTTAGAGGGCAGTGTCCAGGCAGTCTTTCTTATCCAACTCGAGAAGCCGTTTGGCTTTTTTGCTTGTCCTTGTCCTGGCACTTTTTGACAGTGAGATTTCATTTCATCTGTTTCCCAGCGTTGAACGTCTTAATTTAAGTGGGCCTTGGAGAGTCCACAGAAGGGTTCAAGGCCGAAAAATTGTGTATTTGCCCCTTCCTTGGCAAGGCAGTCTGCTTCCTCGTTGCCTTTAACTCCCTTGTGACATGGAACCCACATCGAAATGACCTGGTTGTTTGCTGCCAGTGTTCTCAGGGATTTTTTACAATCCCAAGTCAGCTTAGACTTACAAGTGTATGACTTTTAATGCTGCTTGGCTATCTGATAGAATATAGATTTCTGCCCTTTAGGTGTCCCTTTCGAGGCACTCCTGAGCACATATCTCTATAGCATGTACTTCTGCTTAAAAGATGGTTGGGGTGTTACAAAGGGGTTTTGAGAGCCTGAAATTCGGCCCTGTAACGACCACTCCAACCCTTTCATCCATCTTGGATCCATCAGTGTACCACACTAAAGCATCACTTGCTAGTTGGGGTCCGTTCTCTGTGCAAACTTGGTTGTTGTTTTTAATCACTTCAAACTGCATTTCGTAGTCGTACCTAACTGGCATAAAATCTGTTGCCTTAGACATGGATTCTAGGGAAATATTTTCCAAAATCTTCAAATGTCCAATCCGATTTCCTGCTTTAAGATTAATTGTCTGGATTAGTCTGAAGGCACTGATTGCTGCTTCTTTCATTACACATAAGTGCAATGGTGGCAGGTTTAGCATTACCTCTACGGCTGCAGTGGGGCACGTGAATGTTGCCCCTGTGATTCCCAAACAAGCTAGCCGCTGCACGTAGATCTAACAATGGGGATTTATTATTAGATTATTTAGAGAATGGTACTGTTTTGAAAACTTGTACTCCATTGCATTATCTTGTACCTCCTAAAAAACATATGTTATATAAACAACCATTAATACTATACTTGAAATTACTTCCATTTAGTCAAATCAGTGTTCTATAAAATTGTAGTTGTTAGGCAACTCTTAATGCGCATTAAAATATATCATCCGTAAATCAACTATTTTTTTATGGTCAACAAATTATAAAGTTTAAAGAATTATATTTGTTTACTTAGTTTAGATAGATAGCATTAGATAAAGAATAAATTGTATAACTTATTAATTAATTAATTGTAATTTTTGAAACGTACGAGTCATTAATCACGCCCTTTTAACTGTCATATAAATGTCAACTTCAAGCTTGTCACATTTGTTTGTATAAAATAATTAAAGGAAAGGGTGTTTTAAATATAAAAATTGTGTTTTCATCATCATAGATGTTTTTTCAAAGAAGTTACATGAGCACCAGTTTAAATGAATGCAGAGTATTGTAATTTTATATAAAAAACATTGTTTACATTTAAAAACATTGATATACTAAGATAAAATTAGTGAATCATAAAGTTAACAAATTTTAAAAAAATGTCCAATACTAGTGTTGAAAATATTGTAGGAGATTTACAAGTAAGCATTGTATAACATATTATTTCTTTATTTTACTAATTATTTTTACTTTTTAAGGAATATGATGGTTCAGGCAATATGTGTTTAGAATTGGCATTGGAAGGTGAACGTTTATGTAAAGCTGGTGATTGTAAAGCAGGAGTGGCTTTTTTTCAAGCTGCTATACAAGCTGGCACAGATGATTTGAGAACCCTTAGTGCGATTTACAGTCAGTTGGGAAATGCTTATTTCTATTTAGGAGACTATGGAAAAGCCATGCAATATCATAAACATGATCTAACTTTAGCAAGGTAATTTTTTACATACCTAAATAATAATAATAAGTAGAAACAATAATTTTTTGGTAAATATATACCATTTTTACAAAAATAATTTTTTTTTAATTGTTTCAGGAAGTATAACTTAACTGTTTAATAATTAAGTTAAACTTAGATTTTACTATATTTAGGTTTTGTAAATCTTTAATTGCACCCTTTTTTTTAGAACAATGGGAGATAAACTAGGAGAAGCAAAATCCTCTGGTAATCTTGGTAACACTCTTAAAGTAATGGGAAGATTTGATGAAGCAGTTGTTTGTTGTAAAAGACATTTGGAATTATCACGAGAACTAGAAGATAAATTAAGTGAAGGAAGGGCCTTGTATAATTTGGGAAATGTATATCATGCAAAAGGAAAGCACATAGGAAGAGTTGGAAATAAAGATCCAGGAGATTTCCCTGAAGATGTCAAAGGGTGTTTGCTTCAAGCCGTAACATATTATGAGTAAGTTTTTCTCTTTAAATTATTCTTTTAATTTATTTATTTTATATTTAATTAAACATTGGACAAGTTTGTTAAATAAAATACATAATTTTATTTATACCTGTTAAATGCATTTGTGTTGTGCATGTTATGTACATGGTTCCAAAAAATCTATAAATATTTGAAATGTTTTAAAAGGAGATAAAAAATACAGTGTGATTCTTTAAATATGCATTTAAATATTTATTGTAATACTTCCCAAATTACAACTTATATAGTAGTAACAAAGAGTCTATCTTCGTTGCTAATAGGAATAATTTTCTAATATGTTTTAATGATTAACATTAAATTCTGTGGTTTTTATACAGCTTCAAAAATAAAGCATAGGAGTTATTATCATCTGTAGCATTACAACCCAGGGTGGGTTTTTGCTGCCTGCACCACTTGCCTCCATCTTTCATGGTCTTCTGTGGTTTCCTGCCATCTATTTAGTTCAACTCCCAGAGTTGAGAGGTCCTTTCTTACGTTGTCCCGCCATCTCAATTTAGGCTTTCCTAGAGGTCTCTTTCCTTGAGGTGCCTCTTCCCATACTGATTTAATGAGTCTTGTGTTCTGACTCCTTTGGACATTCGGCCTGTGTCTGGGTCACGACAGGGGCCATAGATTTTTCGAAGTATCTTCAAATGTCTTTATATTTTGGTATCACTTATGGTCATGGTCCATGTTTAACATGCATATGTCACTACAGGCCTGACTATGGTATTTTTCAAGATGATCTTTGAAGCTCTAGAGAGATGTTTGGACTTAAAGAGTGGTTGTAAGGCTAAGTAACATTTATTTTCTGGGGTGATGCGATACTTGATTTCTTCATGTATGCTATTATCCACTGTTATTATTGCCCCAAGGTATTGGAAGGTTTGTTCATGCTCAAAATTAAATTCGTCTAGTCACTTTTTGACGCAAACAATCACGTGTAGGATTTCTAGAGACGTGCATGTATTTTGTTTTCACTTCATTCACACGAAGCCCAACTTTTTTGGTTTTTTGTATATGCACGAAATTTTCTTTCACATTAATTGTACTACCCCCAACAACGTCAATATCATCAGCATATGCCAGTAACAGACTTGAGCCCCGCGGTCAAAATACCTAGGCTAGTACAGCTGCTGTTCTTGCGGCCTTTTCTAGTACAATGTTAAAGAGCACAGGAGAGGGCGCATCTCCCTGTTTTAGGCCTGTGTTTATAACAAACACCTCGCTGTACTCTCCATCTACCTTAACGCTAATTATTAAACAAACATTGTTTAAAGTATTAATCATGATGAGCTTTAGTCAAAAACTATTTTTATTAAAGAATTGAATTGAATTTTTTGGAAAATATTGCATTATTTCTAAGGCAGATTAATCATAAGTTTTTCTTACATTTAAAATTTAAAAATATTAAATGACACATAACACATTTATTAAGATATTGTTAATACATTTTTCATATTGAATTCCATGATTTATGGTGATCCTTTTTTCAAACACATTAAATTATTTGTAGAGAAAACCTAACATTAATGCAAGATCTAGGAGATGTGGCAGCGCAAGGCCGAGCTTGTGGGAATTTAGGCAACACATTTTATTTATTAGGAGATTTTGCACAAGCAATTCACTACCATGAAGAACGATTGTCAATAGCCAGACAGTTTGGAGATAAAGCAGCTGAGAGAAGAGCGCACAGTAATTTGGGAAACTCACATATATTTATGGGACAGTTTGAGGAAGCAGCACATCACTACAAGTAATTCTTTTTAATTCTGTTTCTATAAATTGTGTACACATTTTTCTTTGCATATTCTTTATTAATACTTGCAAAAACTACTACCATTTTTTTAATAGTTTCTGAAATTGACAAACAATATTTAATTTATTATAAATGCACTGTAGATGAGAATATTACTATTATGTAGTAGTAATTAATAATAGAGAAATCATTGTTTTAGGCGAACTTTGTCTCTTGCTCAAGAGCTTTGCGATCAAGCCATTGAAGCCCAAGCTTGTTACAGTTTAGGTAATACTTACACTCTACTTAGAAATTATGATGCTGCCATAGAATATCACCTACGACATCTTTTGATTGCCCAAAATTTATCGGATAAGGTCGGAGAAGGGAGAGCTTGTTGGTCATTAGGTAATGCCTATGCATCTTTGGGCAATCACGAAAAAGCTCTTAGTTTTGCTAGAAAACATTTGGAAATCAGCAAAGATGTAAGTGCCTGTACATTCCTAATGTGTGTGTATTTGCAAACTTTTGTTTTTTATGTTTTGTTATAGTTGGGCGATTCAATGGGCGAAGCAACAGCAAAAATGAACATTTCAGATCTGAAAAAGATTCTTGATATACCGGAGAGTCCCAATGACGACTCGGATTCGACGAAATCCGACAATTCTAATAACGTAGGTCATTCTCATATACAAAGGGTGAGACGCGAAAGCATGGAACAGCTTAGCCTCATAAAGGTAGTGGATTTGCTTTATTTTAATTTCCAAGCTCTTATATTGGGGGCGCTTCCGAATTTGCTCTCTGTGGGAATGGAAAGGGCGTGTCTTGGAGAGTTCATACATATACACATTTTCCCCTGAAAGGTGCGAGTAAAAAGTTAAAGGCACTTGAATTTCCCATGTTAAGTCTGTGAGAAAAAATTTTCCTCATATTTTTACCTAACCTAACGTTTAAGAAGTATTTTTGACTTGAATTTAAAAAAAAAGACATGTCAACGGTCCCACCATATTTCCAAAATCAGCAGATGTGCAGTGCCGATTCAAACTGAATTAGGTTACAGTGGCGTATCGTAAATATTTTGTAACGGTTACCAAATATTTATGTAGCAGAAATTGTATTAAATTGAAAGTAAATTAAAAAATATATAAATTGACAGTTTTGAGATCATTAGGGGTTTCTCTTTTCGCAAGTGACAGAATAAAAAATTACTCTCTTAATTCACTGCACAGCGAAGACCATGGGGAGGTAAGAGGTTATCCTTCACCATGGAAACGGAATAAGGAATGTTAGTTTGGCATAAACATGTTAGAACTTCAAAAATATCACAGAAATAAACAAATTATTACAGACAAATAATCAAAAAGAAAAACAAACGTATTATATTTTAAATATTTTTTTAAAAACACGTGGTCTACACAAATAGACGTCGCGTTGCTAAGTATTTTTATGCTGTGTGTCTCCTCTCCTGTACAACAGAACGCGCATGCGCGTTATTTTTGCAAATGCTGTTTCGTGACGGAAAAATCTTACACTTACTTTCGCCTAGCCCCCATCTGCCAAGCCCGTACCATGCGATAAGGAGCTTGGTTCCAATAACACGCCGGCCCTCATCTTCTTTCTTATCTAGTGTATGTTCTCTTTCAGCCAACTCAATTTCATATTTTTGAGCATCTTTGCATACACTTTGTCACTCCTCTATGGTAATTTTATCAAATGTTCAACATTATCTACTAGTAACCAGTACCACTGGAAAAACGTGCATTGTATCGAGCAACCCAATTTTTAAGTGATGTCCCAATCTTATCGATGGGATTTAATTCTGGATGGTAGAGTAGTTATTGCAAGACGTATGGTCGTCTATAATACCTACCTATAACCTACATACTTCTACATGGTTACATATTCCTGCTTAAAAATTTCGTCAACCGTCGTGTTTTTTTGACGTTTCATCCTACTACTCCGACGGTTTTATCTGAAAGTATTCCCTAACAATAATAATTCAAGTCTTTGGACAGTCTTTATTATGATACCATAAGGAGTGTCTCATAATTTTGGTGGACAAATACGGAAGTGTAACCATTATATTTTTGTCGGCATTTAATTCGACTCCCAGAAGCAAAATCATCGTTTAACGTGTGTACTTTTCATATATTGTTAACAAAGGATTAATTAAATTATGCTTTGATGACAATATGCAATTATTTTTGTGTATGCTTTGTGTTGCAAATGGCATGGTTGTGTTAAGATGAAAATCTAATGATATATAGCATGATACATTTATTTTTAGGTTCGTTCCAACCCGCAAATTTTAGTAAAAAATCTGTATGTTGGAACGGTGTTAAGTATTCGACAAACAACCCAACTGCTGATCGGTAATTAAAAAATAAATGTGAACAACAGCTGATGTCATTCCAAACAATTTCTTCATTTGACAATGCATCAAAAATTACCGTTTAGAAACTGATATTTACGAATGATTCCATGCTTGTTTTGATTAGAAAATGGATCGTCAGGAAAACCGGTTGGAACGCGTTTTTTCTATTGCGCATGACCATGACCGTTTACAATTTTTCGAGTAGTTGGAACGAACCTTTTTTTAACTAATGCAATGAATATGTTTGTGATGTTTTGTAATCATTTACAAATGAATGTTAACTGCTAAAATTTAGAAATGTTTAAACAAAAACAAACCATTTGTAAATAAAACAATCTATGTTTACATTTATTTAATGTTTTCAATGTTTCCACTATTTTGCAGTATGGAAAATATTTTAATAAAAAAATTTAACTTAATAATTTTCAGCTAACACCCGACGGCAAACGACCCGGTCTCTCTTTGCCCCAGAAAAATTCTTTGGCTTCTTTGAAAGCATCCGGTGGCGAAGAAGACGATTCGTTTTTCGATTTACTCTCGAGATTCCAATCCAAACGGATGGACGATCAACGGTGCTCTCTTACTATTGACAATAAAGAGAACAGAAATACAAACAATATTCCTTACAACAACGAATCACCAGAAGATCTGATAGATATGATTGCGGGGATGCAAAGTAAGCGAATGGATGAGCAGAGAGTATCTTTACCACATTTACCTGGTAAGCAGATGTTACTGTATTTAATGCACCTCTATTTTCATACTTTTTCGTTCTCTTTATAAAGTAGGTATGTTCTAATATTTTGCAGGTTTGCAATCAAGTACTCGTCAAAGACTTTCCGAACCGCACAGATCTAATAGCGTGAACAGTGTACCGGATGACAATTTTCTAGATCAATTAGTGCGATGTCAAGGTTCACGTCTCGAAGATCAAAGATCTCCGCTACCAGCCGCCGCTGTCGATACCGAGACAGATCCACCTCCTCCTGCTAGCAACGGCAAAAGTGGATCCACCGTTCCAGACGAAGATTTCTTTTCCTTGATCATGAGATTCCAATCCGGCAGAATGGACGACCAAAGAGCATCCGTGCCCCGAACAGAGACAAGGTAGTGTCTTTAATCTATTTTTTTTTCAAATCCATTTTATTTAAGATGCACATTAATTGGTTTTCATTTGCCATACGTTATTATATATCTTTTCTTTTAATTATGTAGCTCTATATTATATTATATGGATGTTTTCTGTCACCCCTGCTGTTGAACCTTTATTCAGAGGACATATTTCAAGAGGCTTTATATGGCAGGAAAGAGGGAGTAAAGATAGGTGGTAAAATTATAAACAACGTAAGATACGCAGATGACACTGCCATCATTGCGGAGAACATGGAAGATTTGCAAATACTGCTGAATAGAGTGCATAAGGCTGGTCGAAGATGGGGCAACAAGTATTAGAAAAACTACGAGGACGATTTCCTACTGCATCTAGTATAAATGTTGAAGTCAAATCCGGTGGTTGTGGTGCTATGTTTAACATTTGTATTGAAAGTTCAGAATTTAAGGATTTATCAATACCAAAACAGCACAGAATAGAGTGTGATACTTTAAAAGATGAAATTTCTAAAATACACGGTCTACATTTGGAGACTAAGGTTTCTGATTGATTGGTTAAATATTTTTGGCTTTTTTAATAAAATGTTAGCTGTTTGAAACCTATTGTTCATATACTGCATATTTTGGAGTAAAATATAAACATCAAGAAAACAAAATGGATGATCGTAGATAAAATAAACATAGAACCAATTCCGATTACAATCAACAGTCACAACATTGAACTAGAACCAAATTTCAAATATTTGGGTAGGTAGCTAAACAATGACAACATGCGACGAAGAGAAAAAAGCGAGGATTGAAATGGCACGTAGGACATTTAGCAAATGGAAACAAAATCTCACTGACAGAAACCTCACAGTTCAGACGCGGCTAAGAACACTCCGCTGTTACGTATGGAGCATTCTCTTGTTAGGATGTGAGACATGGACGCTTAAAGTTGACACCATGAATAAAATAGAAGCGTTTGAGATGATGTGCTACCGTAGAATCCTCAAAATTCCTTGGATTGCACATACCAGTAATGAAGAGGTACTCAGACAGCTGAAAAAGAATCGAAAACTTCTGAACACCATAAAAACAAGAAAGTTTAGTTATTTCAGACACATAATAAGAGGCCCCAAAAATCACATCCCTCGCTTGATTATCCAGGAAAAGGATGAGGGCAGAAGATGGATAGGTCGCAAAAAGATGTCATGGATACGAAACATTATAAATTGGACAGGACTGGGAGTAGAACAGCTATTCCGAGCAGCGAAAGATAGAGACCAATTCAATCAATCAATGAAGATAGCCCATGCCTGAAAACAGGCACAGCACTGAAAGAAGAATATTATTGCCAACATTTAGAAGAATAGAATTATTAGTGATTAAATTCGAATGTTGGGTTTGGCAGAAGCATGCGGAGGTGAGTAGTATAGCAGGAGTGACTGATGGATAATGTGAGGAATAATGAGATAAGGGAATGCTGTGGTGCGAAAGAAGATATGGTAACAAAGATAAATAAAAGAATGCTTGGTGGTTTGGACACGTGTGAGTGTGAATGCACTGAGGAAAGTAGAAGAATTAGTCTATCAAAAAAACAATACCAAAACGTCAGGGTTTGTTTTAGCAATGCTAACCTACAAACGAACAAATCAAAAAATGGATGTAATGGCAAAATTACCCTTACATGGTAAGAAGAACTACTCTGGAAACAAAATAGGTAATTACTAAGTAATACTTCAGAAAGCTATATGATGTCGAGGACACACAGGTGGCAGAAGGATACCAGACAGCATCAAGCGCAACAGTTACTGAGATGGAAACAAGGGCAAGATTAAAAAACTATAGAACAGAAAAGCTCCAGGTACAGACGATGTACCAAACTAGCTTCTAAAATACGTCGGTCCAGGGCTTGCAGCAAGACTGACAACACTGTTTAACAAAATCTTGAATACTAAGGAAATCCCGAAGGACTGGCACACCAGCATCACAATTCCCATATACAAAAAAGGACAAAAAACAAAGCCTGAAAACTACAGAGGAATAACTCTACTATGCTCAACAATGAAGTTGTTTACAGGGTTGCTCAAGGACAAACTAGAGGAGCAAATAAAAACCAGAGAGGAACAACAAGGATTTAAAAAGAATAGATCGACAACCGATGCAATATTTATTACCAAGCAAATAAAGGAAAAAGCAATAGAGTGCAGTACACCAGCATTTATTTGCTTCGTCGACCTTACTGAGGCATATGACAGAGTCCGCCAGGAAGACGTCATAAAAATCCTAAAGGAAAAAGAATGAGATGCAAGCTGGTAATAGATAATAAACCCATAAAGCAGGTCATGCAATTTAGATACCTGGGTATAGATATGTCCAGCGCTTATGACCCGGTAAAGGACCTAAAAAACCAAATTAACAAATTAGCCATAATATCAGGATGTCTTAGGGAAACTGTATGGGCTAATCCTTACATGCGAAAGGAGAATAAGATCAAAATATATAAGACATGCGTCAGGCCAATAATGACATGGTATAGAAGCGAGAGAAGATACCAACAAGACCAAAAGGATGCTACGAGTCGCCGAAATGTCGGTACTGAGAACAATAGCCGGGAAAACAAGAAGAGATCACGTAAGAAACACTGGCATTAGAGCACAATGGGAAGTACAGGATGTGGTGAGATGGGAAAGGCAGAGGAGAAGAGAATGGTATAACCACGTGAAGAGGATGACCGACGATAGACTACCAAGCATTGTACTAGAGGGAAAACCAGCAGGGACCCGTCCACCCGAAAGACCACCAAAGAGATGGAGAGATAGCTGGCAGTCCACATCTCAGGAAATAATACAGAGGCAAGTCCGGAATCAACAAATCATCTAAATCTCTAAAAAGTAGAAGAAGAAGACTAAGTAATAACATTTACTAAAAACAAGGTGTAACATGGCTTGCAAATTCCAATTAAAAGTTATCGTCGTCAAGTATTGGCTGCCACAGGAATATCAAAATAGATGTGTTACGAGGGTGAGCAAGCAGTTAATAATTAACAGAGTAAGAGTAAATAAATAAATAAATAAGAGTTAAGACATAAATGTTTCTACCCCTATTCTGTGAAAACGTTCCATACCTTTATTTACTAATAATTATTTAACATAAATACATTTTTACCCAACTCAACCTGTTTCACACAATATCCTTATAATGTAAGCTGATAGTTTTTAAATTGTTGAATAAAAGTAGAATTTGTGAATTATGCAGTATATTTGGTACTAATAGTTTTTTTTTTATTTCATCACCGGCAAAAAAGCAACCCCTTATGATCTTAAAGATATCTATTTATAATTTTTTTTATTTACTTTTAATCCCAATACATTTTCTGCTAGATAAATATCCGGTAGTCCATATAAATAATTTAGGATACACCATTGGTAATCAATTTAGTTTAATTCGGCAGTTGATGAATGCCCCTGTTAAAAGTGGGGTGGGAACGCTGGAAGTGCTTTTCAATAAGGAAACCATTCTACCTTCCTTTAAAATTGTTAGGAAAATTACTTTTAAATTAAGAAATAATCTGTTTTGGAAGTAATGAAAGTTTTAACTGATACTAACTCTTGGAATGGATACACAATCTTTACTCCAATATACGAACTAAAAATTATTTACATGAACTTTTACCATAGCTGTTTTTATAAAAATATTAAGTGTGGCTTGCAGATGTTGTGAAGGATTTCAATGGATCCTTTACCATTAGAAAAAACACATTAAAAGTTTCAAAATGAAATTTTCTAGATTACTCTTCTGGTTTGGATTAAGTGAAGTGTATATACAAAATCTGTTTATTAAATGTAAATGAATATTTAAATAAAAATGACTAACAATTGTTTTTTGCAGAATCGCAAATGGTAGTGTGCCACATCCACCCGATAACGTAAACAATAATTTAAGAAGTTCTTCGAGCAAAAAGAAAAAGTAACATGGGAAGATTTTATTAACTAGTTTTTCAAGAAGAGGTTGAAATATCCGGACTGAAATGTAAAAAAATTTCATCACAGATTAAGTGAGGCATTCCAGTTTTTAAATAACTCTTGTATATTAATATTACTAGTTACTTTATGGAGTGATCGCAATATTTCGGTGGTGGTCATCATTTTCGACTCATTTTTGTTTTGACAACCAAAAAATCCTTCTGCCCTCTATTTTGTTTATTTGGTATTTGGAAAATCGGATTTGGATACAAGGCTTTGATCTATGAAGTGATTTCGTTATTAATAATTTTTCTAAAAAAAATGAAACTTGCTATACTGGACAAAAATATTTTATTCATCCAAATATGGGGCTTGTGAGACAGCATTCACTTGATTTTTGATAAAATACTGACCAATAATAATGGCAGTATGCGATGGTGCATTAACGTGATGCAAAAACCATGAATTGTTTATCCATAATTCTGGTCGTTTTTTACGAATTGACTCACGTAAACGACACAAAAGGCCTAAATAGTATTCTTTTGGTCAGTTGAAAGAAACTCTTTGTGGACAACGTCACGGTAGTCGAAGTAAACAGCCAATATCTTTAATTTTTTACTTGCTTTGGCGTTTTTTTTTTTTTGGTCGTTTGTACCACCTAAAAACTTGTGATTTTGATGAAAATTTATCACAGTAACGCTTTTGTAACATTTTCAATGCTTCAGAACAAGTAATTTCATATTTTTGATAAAATTTGATGAATATGTTTTGTTTCAATGCTTCAGCCCCCCAAATAACCACCAACGCAAAAGGCCTACGTAATATTCTTTTGGTCAGTTGATAGGAACTCTTTGTGGACAACGTCAAGGTAGTTGAAGAAAACAGCCAATATATCCGTGATTTTTTACTTGCTTTGGCGTTGTTTTTTTTTTTTTTTGGTCGTTTGTACCACCTAAAAACTTGTGATTTTGATGAAAATTTATCACAGTAACGCTTTTGTAACATTTTCAATGCTTCAGAACAAGTAATTTCATATTTTTGATAAAATTTGATGAAAATGTTTTGTTTCACGGCTTCAGCCTCCCCCCCCCCCGAAAACCGCCACTGATACCAACCTACCAAATAAATTTAGACATCGATATTCATAGCGCGCGTATTTTTAAATATACAGTCTCATTACTTTTTGTCCAGAGTAGTATATGTTTTTAATAAAATTATAATAACTTTATTAATCATGTTCTGACTAATATAGCATAATATTTGTATTAATTTAATTATTTACCAAAATTTAACGTGTAGAATTAGTTAATGCTCGCTCTTTTTACAAAAACATTATTTTTAAAGTTAACTTAAGAAGTTAGTTGAAATTTGGATCGTATAGAATTGAAAAAACAACTATTGTTTTTTTACCAACCAACGTTTCGAATTCCTCAAAAAGTATTTCTTTCAGAGTTAAAACTTGTAAAATTGTAAAACACATTCAGACTTATTACAATTCGAAACGTTAGCAAAAAAACAATAGTTTTACTGATCCAAATCCCAACAAACCTCGTAAGTTATTATTACAGTTATTAGTTCACCAAATTTATCATCTAATTTTTAAGAATTTCAAGCTGAGTAATTTTGGTAGAAAACTTTTTAGATAAAGAAAGTTAATTGATAAATAATTTGTATGTGACGTTGGTTGATTGAATTGCGTATCTAAGATTTTTAAAGATACCTAATTCATCATTAAACGTTAAAATATAATAGATAACTTTTTAACTTACAATTTCTTAAATTTTATTCCATATTTGTTACATTATATTGAAGAATTTTATACATTAAATAAAAATGCAACGTTTCTATATCTAATAAGAATTAAAAAATGTAAAAAAATACTATTTGAAATGCTTTCAAACTATTACTATCTTTTTCTCCCTTCCGGGCTGAAAGTTGACGCTTTCTGCTGCGCTGCGCAAAACGAAGTTGCCACTTTCCGCCTCCGGAAGGAAGAAAATAGTATACACATCTCGGGCAGTAAAGTAAGAAATGTCTCAGAGCACAGAGAACAAACATGTGCTCTGAGACATTTCTTACTTTACTGCTCTAGGTATGTAATATACTATTTAATGTAATTGACATAATTTTCAAATGTTGCCGAGTACCTTAGGCCTCGGTACGATACGACTAGCGGGCGGCACAGCAGTGTCGCTCACGTTTATGTTCGTTCCAAATGCTCGAAAAACCGTTCATGAAATGATTATTTCAATCCCGAAAAGTCTGCCCATCTATCTCTTGACAGCCAAAGGGGACCCCTTACCAAATTCGCGCTTTAAATTTCATGAGGCAGGCACGTCGCTTCATTAAAATGTAGGAAACAAAAACTTATACTTCACACATTTATACATCATGTCGTCGGAGGAAGATGCAGCAGCTAATAATATTGCAAATGAGAAAGAAGAAAACAGCTCGAAATGATTGGATTCATCCATATCTTTATCGTGGAATATTTGAAAGCTGTCATCATCAGCCCCTCTCGTCCACTGTTGGGCATAGGCCTCCCTCATTCTTGTCCATTGAATTCTATTTTGAGCGCTTTGCATCCAATTTTTTTAGATTCTTTAGTCCAACGAGCTTCCTCTATTTCTTTTATCTAATATCGGCCTCCAGTCAAGTAAGTAATCTCTTCGTCCACCTTTTGACGTGTACAGCCTAGTTCCATTTAAGTGTGGCAATTCGAAAAATTACATCGGTAACTCTTGTCCTTCGCCTAGGGTCTTCGTTCCTAACTCGGTCACGCAGTGAATATAAACAATAACTTTGTAGGATGATACGAGTATAATTCGACAGAAAAGTAAAGATTGTTAATGAAAACGAGCGAGCCTTACAGTAGTCGCATATGATGTGTGACATCTCACCTTAGTAATAAGCAATTTTAAAATTATATTCTGAAAAAAGGGTAGGTCTTGGCAATCTCAAGTTTGCCTTTCGAAGAGACAACTCAACAATCCTCCCTTTTACCAGGTACACATGAAGAACTAGACGCAGAATGCTAATCACGACATCTATACCTATTAACAAGCACCACTCGGTAAAAATAGCTTCTGAATAAAAGTATTAAAATATAAATATAGAAACTTATAATAATATTACTGAAATTTAAATACCTAGTCATAGATATATCAGGATACGGTGACATCGAGGCGGAAGTAAGAAACCAAGCGGCAAAAGCAGCACGAACTTCAGCTTACCTGAACGATACAATCCTCCGAAACAAATATATCGGAATCGAGACCAAATCCCGAATCTACAAGGCGGTCATCCGACCTATATTAACATGCACAGCGGAAACTAGACCAGATACATCGAACACAAAGAGAATATTAGAAACCACCGAAATGAAAATAGTGAGCAGGATCGCTGGAAAAACACTTTTTGACAAGGAGAGAAGTGAGAACATTAGAAGAACATGTAAAATAGACAATGTAAATGAATGGATACTGGGAAGAAAGAGAGAGTGGAACGAACACATAGACCAGATGAATGATGGCAGAATGTTCAAAATAACTAGAGACAAGTCGCCCTTAGGGCGCCGAAGCGTTGGAAGACCCCGCAAGAGATGGAGCGACAAACCTTTCTAATAATTGAACAGAAGAGGATACGAAGAAAAACAAGCAAATTGCTTACATTAAAGAAGGAAGAAGATAATAATATTACAAAAAGCTATAACAGCGAAATAAGAATAAAATATATAAATCTGATTTATAAGAAACCAGATAATTTCGCCGCATTTTACCTATACCTCGGAGAACATATTTCGATCAGATCAACATTGTTTTGAAGAAATGCCAGGTCAAGAGTACCAGCAACCGACGAGCATGTATGAGAGCACTGATGAAAGTAAAGGAAGCAAAAGATGTGTGTAAGAACCGTAGCAAGTGGAAGAAAGTGGTCTCTGCCTACCACTGTGGGAAAAAGGCGTGACTATATGTATGTATGTATTTTACCTATGCTATAGGTATATGCTGAAGGGCAACACCCCGAAACCTGTCTATAGGTGGTCACTTCAAATGGATAGATTTAATAATTCTTTCTTTAGCCGAGAGTGTATTTGTTTTCTGATATGTAATCGACCAACATATACCTATAGTATAGGTAAAATGCGGCGAAATTATTTGGTTTCTTAAATATGAGATTTATATATTTTATTCTTATTTTGCTGACAAAATATTTAAATTATTTAGTTATTTTTTCATATTTTAGGTAAGTAAAAGTGACAAAAAATCATCATTTCTTAACAGTTTGTATAAAATTTGATTTTGTATAATTTTAGTGTCCCAGCAGTACAAAATAAGTTGGCTCTGCTCTACTTAGACTCAATGTAAACATAAACGTGACCGGCACTGCCCGCTTTTGTCGTACCCAAGGCATTATTGTCTTAAATTCTTCGAAATTAAATTTAAGGCTCTCTGTAAATTTTGAACAGTCATGCATTAGAAGTGAATTTTCCCAATAAAACAAGACAGGTTAAATGTAAGCTCAAACAAAAAACCTTGTACATATTTTTTCTACAATACATGAACTGTATCGCACTGATTACAAATTTATTTTAATTTAAAATTTATATTTTATGTAGATTTTAAGTCAAGTGTATTATTTTCCAGCAAAATTTAAAGGTGGGTTTTCACGGCCAAAAATATATTACTTGTAATTTTTAGGCAATTGTATCCTTATGGTAAAGGGCGTATATTTTACATAATATTTATATTGTTTTTATAATAATGTATAATTCAGAATATCTTACAATATTTTACTCACCAACTGAATTTTTTTAAATATTTAAGTAGCACTTATTGACTTTGATTCTCTTTCTCTATGGAGATTAAATATTGCTGGAGGATAGTACTTAAATGTAATTAGTTAATAGCATATATAAACATTTTTAAAAGACTATTATTATATATTTTACAGAGAATATAGAGTTTTATATATTATTTATAATTGTAAAATGTATTGTTGATGTTAGTGCCAAAAGTAAAATCCCATATCTTCTGACAGTTTGTTTAACTTGTAGTCTCATCAACTAGAATAAATCCAATCCAAACCGTCTGGCTTTTATAGTCCCCTATTAATTTGTTATCGCAGATTGTCCCTCTAAGGGTTTTTATTCCTCCCTTTCAACATCAACTTTTAACTGACAAAGCGAAAAAAGAATATCTCCAAATGACCTTTGTTAAAAACTCAATAAGGGATACATTATTTTCCTTGTGAACCACCTAAACATCAAAATTAAAACTAATATAATAATGAGTCCCGAGAGGTTTTTGAAACGGCTACTACTATCATACAGGAATTGATAATGACAGCAGGTGAATGGCCATTTTTTTAAAACAGAATTTCTTATCATAGCGGATAATTTATCACAAGGTACGGGCTAGGCGAAAGAAAGTGTAAGATTTTTCCGTCACGAAGCAGCAGTTGCAAAAATAAGAGAAGACGCGTAGCATAGAAATACTTAGCAACGTTACGTCTATTTGTGTAGTCCACGTGTTTGTCAAAAAATATTTAAAATATAATACGTTTATCAATAATAATATACTCCGAAAGGAACTTCGTTCCAACTGAGTGTTCCACGACACTCGCGCCCTTTTTTTAATTTTTAATAAACTAAAATCTACAGTCCGCTGTTTCTTTCTCGCCTATACTACTTGAAAGGGAGGTGTTTAAACGTTTGAAAAAAAAACGCTTAACAGTTTTAATAGTTTTCTTGGTAAAAAAATGGGCCAATTGTTTCATTATTTAATATTTTTTCCCTACTTAACTTTAAATTTAGTTCAAAAAATAAACAAAAATTAAACATTGCATACATTTTCCTTTGATTTTTTTTAATATATAATCAGTTTTTTTTTATTTTTTTGCAACGATCGGAAATCAAAAGGTTGCTAAATTTTTAAAATACTTTCAATCAACTAATAAGAGAAATTTTTATGTTACCAAAAAAACTTTCGATTAGTTTATTTTAAAAATTTTTTAAACCACATATAACTGGTAGCACCACATAAACTAAACCATGTCAAAATGTAAGATATATGTTCATTTCTAAGAGAAATTCTTGTTTGCCCTCCGATTGGTCCATTAGGAAAATCGAAATCGTTGGTGGCATCTAAAAAGATGGGCGAAGCTTCCGTAACTGCTGACATATGATTCAAATCTCTAAAATCATAATGGAAATTATTTTATTTTAATATACCTTTGGTAAACAGATACATTTTTTTTTTAAAATTTATATTGTAAAAACGCTTGTCAGGATAAACGAAGCTTGCACGGAATGGTTTAACATCGAAAAGGGTGTAAGACGGGGATGTGTGGCTTCGCCATGGCTGTTTAACTTATACATAGACGATTGTTTAAAAGATTTGAAAGAGAGTGCAAAGGGATTAAAAATAAATGATTTGATCGTCAAATGCCTTCTTTACGCCGATGATCAAGTCATATTAGCGTCATCTGAAGAGGAGTTGCAGGCAATGGTTAATGTTATGCATGATGCCCTGAAAATCAAAGGGATGAAAATAAATGTAAGCAAAACGAAAGTAATGGTTTTTGAAAGAGAAGAGAGCATAACAAACTAAAGTTTCGATTGAGGAAGAAAGAGTGGAACAAGTAAATGAATTTGTATACTTGGGCTCAAAGTTAATGAGAGATGGAAAGTATGACAGTGACATTGAGCAAAGGGTGTTGGCAGGAAAACAAATGAATGGGGCACTGCATAACTTTATGTGCAGCCAGAAAGTGTCAAAAAAGGCACATCAGGCTGTGCATAGAGGTGTGTTGGTTCCTACACTTATGTAGGAACCAACCTTATGTATGGTAGTGAATGTTGGGTTTGGCAGAAGAAGCATGAAAATAGGATTAATGCTGCGAAGATGAGTAGTCTGAAAAGTATATCCGGAGTGACTCAAGTGGGTAAAGTAAAAAATAGTGAGATAAGAGAACGCTGTGGTGTAAAAGAAGATGTGGTTACAAAGATAGATAAAGGAATGCTTAGATGGTTTGGACAAATAGAAAGGATGGATGAAGGAAGATTGACGAAACAAATTTATAAGGCGAGTGTGAATGAACAAGTCAGTAGAGGTCGACCTCGGCGAACACATCTCAATCGGATCAACATTGTTTTGAAGAAAGGCCAGGTCAGGAATACCAACAAGCAACGAGCATGTATGAGAGCACTAATGAAAGTAGAGGAAGCAAAAGATGTGTGTAAGAAGGAAGTGGTCTCTGCCTACCACTGTGGGAAAAAGGCGTGACTATATGTATGTATGTAAAAACGCTGAGAGGTTACTGACACTATGTTCATTTGAATGATGAACGATGTTCATATGAATAAGTAGAAATAAATGTTATGACTAACATTTGTTGTTTTGTTTGTTAAAACCAGTTAAATCATTCATAGTAGACTTGAATTATTATTGTTAGGGACCACTTTCGGTGAAATCAGTCAGAGTAGGATGAATGTCAAAAAAACATGATAGTTGATAACCCTGCTTGACGGTAACCAAAGTACGCGCGAAATTTTTAAGCAGGAATATGTAATCATGTAAAAGGAGATAGGTGTGATTTAGTTTTAGTAGTTGTATGAGTGCATGGATGTATGGGTATTCTTTGTTGCTGTTATATTTTTCTATATAAAACACAATTTTAATATGGGTAGACCAAAAAATAAGAACTACTCTGCAGAAACAAAAGAGCTAAATGCTAATGTAATTTAATTTATGAAAAACAAGGCAAAAAATGGCTTGCAAGTTCCAATTAATTATTATCATTGCAGGGTATTAGTTAAGACAGAAATATCGAAGAAGGTTTTACAGTGTCCACAATGAGGCCCAAAGAGTAGAGACAGGTAAGCAACCTTGTATTCACCCAATTTGCAAAATTATTTCAAATTTGAACAAAAATATTAAAATTAATATAAATTTACCTGTAAAAGTAAACATTACTGCCTTCTCTATTCTTTATAACAAAATTAGGTCTAGGCTCATTCATCCTTAATACTCCAATGACATCCACAATTCCATTAACTTGTCCACTTTGCCTTGTTTTAGGATCCTTTAGTTTATTGGGAACCCAGCCTCGATTTACTAATATTGTCTCACTAAAAATATTTAAAATACCCTACACAAATTCATGAAAAACACTTTTTAGGATAAAGTTATAAAGCAAGTCATCAGTAATTTAGGATTACTAGCAAACATTGATGCACAATTTTAAAGTAAACAAGCTAGAAAATTGTAAACTATGTAATTTAGATGTAAGCAGGAAAATTTTTAATTTTCATAATTTATGGTGTTTACTTTCTGTCCTCCAATTTAAACGGGGTAACTACTAAATAACCCTGATTAGAACTAGCATTTGATGACACTAGTGAACTCTTTGTAGAAGCATCTCCTTTGACTAATAATGATCGAGGGCCTAGATACAATTCTTTGTCATGTAGAAATTCACCTCGAACATGAATTGGGTGATATTCTAATTCTTTTAGATCTTCCAAACTAAAAAATTATTTTTATTAATAACTTACAAAGATCTACAAAAAATTAAACATACTTTGATGGTAACCTCACTGGTTGGCTGGTTGTCTTTTTTTGTAAATCGGTTATTAGACCTTCTTTCCATTTTTTTCTTTGTATTTGCCATACACCTAGTGAAAATGTTGATGCAGGAATAATCTAAAATATTCAATTAAAGCTAAAGGTAAACCTTATTTTCTCTTACTTACGAGAAGGAACCATCCAAACGGACCTATTTTTTTCACATCAATTGACTTTTGTGATCTAGAAATATTACTATTTGTAGAATAACGTGTAATAATGCTTACATTTGGAACCTTTTTAAGATTTTTGAAATAGAATTCCACTATTTTTAAATTCATTTTAAATACTTTTTACTTCTTCTTTTCTTTTTGTCATTGATATTCCAGTTTTTGGTAGATTTTGCTCGCGTAAATTATTTAAATAGGATTCATTTCATAAAAATTAGATAATTTAAATTACTATAGATTTAGACAAATATAAAGTAACAAAAATATTTAAAATTTATCAGTTGTAACAAGTTAATGCTAAATAAACAGAAAACAATTGGTTTCACTACCGAAATACATACTAAAATGAAAAATAATTATTCAAATTATAGGTAATTTATTAACTTATTATCAGCAAATTCTTTGGTTTTGTGTACAAAACTAAATCAAAACAATATTGGGAAATGGGATTATGGTGACTGACCATTTCCACAAACAATTCGTTGTTGACATTAAACGGAGAAGAATTAAGAGAACAGTTTACAATTTCCTTTTTGGGAAAAGTGTGTGTGTGGATCATTACAAAAATAATTTTTAACACATTTTTACTAGTTTTATGTTATAAAAGATTTGCCAAAAACTTTTTCCAATATGCAGGTTAGTGGAAACAGCAGCTCCTAGTTTCACGGGTAGATTAGTAAATTTACTTGTAAATAATTCAATTTAAGCAAATTTAATATGATATTTCTATTATATTTTATAAAAATATCCCGTTATGTTGTACTTAAAAATATCATTTTTTTATATATAAAATAAACAACTACCCTCTAACCAATGTTACCATGTCCTCAAAATTAGATAACTGTAAATATAATTGCTCAAATAAATAAAAATAATTAAAAATAAATTTAGCAGTATAAATTTAATTGATTTTATTTCAATTTTAATATTAATCTACTTTGTTAGAATCCCAAGGAAGACACTGAATGGAATGATATTCTAAGAGCTAAAGGTATTATTCCTCAAAAAGAGAAAGAAATTACAGAGGATCAGATTGTATCTATGTTGGAGGAAACTATTGAAAAGAAAACTACTGGTAAGTAGAAGCAGTTTAAATTTGAATGCCAGATTTTATACATGTATATGTCAATTTTTTTTTTAATACAATTGGGTTTACTTTAGAAGGAAAAAAATTATCAGAACTAGATCTAGATGAGCTAGATGAATTAGAAGATTCAGAAGATGAAGCTGTATTACTAGAATATAGAAATAAAAGAATAGCAGAACTAAAAGCACTATCTGAATGTCAAAAGTTTGGTTATGTTGGTGAAATTTCAGCCCAAGATTATATTAAGGAGGTTAATAAAGCAGGAGAAGGAATATGGGTAATTTTACATCTATATAAACAAGGGTAAATAAATAAATTTATTAATTCTACACTACAAAATCAAATAATTTTTTTGGACTTTCTTTGATCAATTCTGCAGAATTAAACATCACTATTAATAGTCACTAGTCACTATTAAAGTTTGTGATAATTACAACCAATAATTTAAAATTTATTGTAGGATACCTCTTTGTGCCTTAATAAATGAATATATGAAACACTTAGCTATTAAAAACCCCTCAGTAAAATTTTTAAAATCAATTTCAACAACTTGCATACCCAATTATCCTGACAAAAATTTACCAACGATATTCGTGTACTTTGAGGGAGACATGAAAAAACAATTAGCAGGACCGTTGGAGTTTAGGGGACCAAATTTAACCCAAAATGGTGAGTAGTCATATTAAATTTAACAGGCAGTGGTTTATGACAATCTTGAAGTCAGTTTGGATAACGTACACATGTCCTTTCAGCTTGACAATGGTGGAAAGAGTGACATCATAGTTTAAGACTCTTCTATCTTTAAAAAAAAGCCTCAGCTGAAGGTAACATAAACCCTACTTTTTAACCCTTAATTATTAATGTTTAGTCTTTATAAATAAAAAAACACCACAATATTGTTCCTTAAACCTAAATATCAATCAAATAGCTCACCCTAAACTTAAAAAAAAACAAAATGCTTAGAAAACCAAAATCGTTAAACAAACACACATAAATTATTTCTTTTTCTCTTAGTCTTGTGCCTACTTGGCATCAGTAGCGTTATTCTTTACTTTTATAAATTTTTTGATTGAAATAATGGTACTTAATCATCAGCAATGCTGCATGATATTTGCGTTGACCAAATCAGAATCAAAAATTAAACCAGTAACATGCATCTTTTATCATTGAGCGTCTGTAGGAAAAGCAATTATTGCCCAATTTACCTGAAAGGTTTATCCCAGTTATAGATATTGCAGCATATTTAAGAAAAAAATATAACCATGGCTCACAAAAAAGAAGAAATGTTGCATTAGTTAAGAAAAAAGGAATTGTCAGCAGAATCCCAGTTAATACCACAGTATATATAAAATTATTTTTGAAAATAAATTTCAGTTCCCCACAATATACAAGTTGGATGCTCTGCTGGAACGAAATGGCCACTGTGTGTTACGTTTACCCCCGTATCACCCAGAACTAAAGCCTATTGATAAAATAACACTACATTTAAATTTACCGAATACATTGGAAATCACAAGACAAAAATTTGAGGAGAAGTGTGAACAAGAGTGGTACAACATCTGCTGACACGTCAAAAATTATTAAGATGAACTCAAGAACATCTCTTGGATGATGCCCTCGAACACTTAGTGTATACAGTAAATACGTGCTCATCAGAAAATGAAAAAAGTTATAACACTGTATAAGAGGAGGAAGAATCTTGAAATTTACTATTTAAACATAATCGACAGTTTTTCCAGCTTTATGGAAACATACTTACATCTGTCCAATTTTTAAATCCGGTAATAAACAGGATATAAGAAATTATCGTAGTGTATGTAATCAGTCCTCTATACCAAAATTATTTCATAATTTAATATACGATCAGTTAAAATTTTATTGTAAAGAACGCTTGATAAATAATCAACATGGATTTTCACAACACAAAATATTGAATGTGGTGGAGAATAGAGGTCAAATGGATGCTATCTATACGGACTTCTCCAGAGCATTTATTAGAGTAGACCACAGTATCCTGTTGAGAAAATTGAGTAACTTTGGCTTTAGTCATCGATCCTTACAATGGTTTAGAAGTTTTTTAATAGATCGCTCACAGCAGGTGAAAATTGGGTGTTTTAAATCAAATATTATTCATGTAACATCAGGAGTACCTCAAGGAGCTCATTGTTCACCTTTGTTATTTAACATATTTGTTAACAATATTTCAGAATGTTTTGAAAACTGTGATTTCCTAATGTTTGCAGATGATTTAAAGTTATATAAATCTGTAGATTCAAAGGATGATGAAATGCTAATTCAAGAAGACTTAGACCGTCTAAGTGCTTGGTGTGAAAATAATAGTTTGCATTTAAATGTTGGGAAATGTTGTTATATTAGTTTTTATAGAGGTGCCAAAAAGTATGTTAGTTCATACACAATTAATGATAATCAACTATCATATGTAACAACAATAAAGGATTTAGGAGTCACATTTAATGAGCAGTTGCGTTTTGTTCAATATATACATAATATATCAGTAAAATCCTCAAAATCTCTAGGATTCATTCTTGGGAACTGTTTGAGATTATCTGTTTGGGCTTTAAGAACAGTTTTTTATGCTTTAGTAGTGTCACAAGTAGATTATGCATCTATTGTGTGGTCTCCTCAATATCTAATTCATTCTACTACTTTGGAAAGAATTCAGAACAAATTCCTGAGATACTGTGCATATAAGTTGAACCTTCGCATTAGCAATCATGATTACACAATTATTTTAAATACACTGAAGATGAACTTATTGAGTACAAGACGGGAAAACTGCGAGTTAGTGTTTGTTTTTAAGCTAATAAATGGTTTAATTTCTTGCCCCGAACTTCTCCAAGGTATTAGTTTGAATGTTCCCGTCAGAAATTTAAGACAATCAAATTTATTTTATATTTCTTTTCACCATACAAATTATGGCATGCATTTACCTATTGAACGTACTTTAAAAATAATCGATAACAAAAGCATAGACATATTTAGTAGTTCGTTAGCTATGTTCAAGAATCGGTTAAAGAGAGTTAAAGGTGTGATATTTTTATTTTAATGTTAGTGATTTTATTTGTTTAATTTTATCTTAATTTAGTATATAAGTTAATTGATTGATTTTTACTTAAATGTATACAAAATTTGTTGTAATGGGGGTGATCCCGTATTTTAATAAAGTAATATATAGCAAATTCACTATTTACTATTTAAAAAGTATTTTTTTATTTTTACTACTCCGCTGGAATACCGTTTTCAAGCAAATAAGCCAGAAATATTTTAAAATGAGACGGAGAGCGTGTGAGATCACGATATTTTAATGGCTTGTTTTTAGCTGATGCAAAATTTACAACGTGCACATTACCAATCTGAAGCAGTAAAGTCATATGTATGTCACCCTTTCAACTGATATCAAGAAATTGTCACACGGTGCCCCACAGTCACCCATTCAAAAAAATTTCTGTTTCAGAATTTGAGTACATCATTGGAAAAACGGGCGCAATAGAAACTGACATCAAAGAAGATCCAAGGCCAAAAGTAAAAGACAAAATGCTATCGGATTTAGCAGAAACCAATGATTGGTAGCATTTTAATTATTCTAGAATTTTATTTGTAAATAACAGATACAAAAATAGGTTCAAATATATTTTAATGGATCAAAACCATCCCTTCTTTGTCATACAATTTAACACTGCCAGAAACGAGAATTTTTAGCATATTCAGATTGGGGTTATTAGAAAAATTACGTTGCTATGGTTCGTGACGATTATTATAGTTGATTTTTTGAGAAGCTGAATACAAATTTATAAATAAAACTATTCCTGGTATAGAAATTTCATTTAGTTCATCTAACAATTTGAGTAACTCCATAGTTAATTCCAAAGACAATATCGATTAACTGAAGAAGAGCAGTGTGTATAAGCTTCAATGTTCTGATTGTTCTGCCTCCTATATCGGTCGAACTTGTAGACCCCTTAATACACATATATATGAACATCTGAAAAAGCCTGATAAATCTGCATTTGGACATGACCTGAAATTTAATAATCATAATTTTAGCCCAAACAAAATTCTAAAATCCTACATTTCATAAACAACAAAAACTATTTGAGACTCGACTTATTAGAAATCTCCAAAGAATTAGAGCAAAAATATATGCTTGAATACCCAATTGAATTGGAGTAGGGATTTCCTTTCCCTTCATAAAAGGATCTTCAATTAATTTACTTCACTCAATTTTTCCTTTACTTCCTTTTTAGTCTTCCAAAATTTTGACTAAAATTTGATTTATTTTCTTACTGCCTCAAGTTGGTACTTTAATTCCATTCCATATGGTCTTTGACGTGCTTCAGTCGTGATCTTAAATAATAATTTATATTATAAACATTATTTCTTCTAGTGTAAATCTTCCTGTTACCTGACTATGTAAGTACTCCTTAACTATTTTTCTAAAAATGTATAACCTATTTGTTAAATTTCTTTCCCTTAATAAGAGTACTTACTTCCAGGGAGTACTGACGATGACGTAAGTCGAAAGCGCTTTGCTAGATTATAAATAAAATATACTCTAAATACAAAAAAAATTTCTTTTTTAGATTATAGTTTTTTAATAAATAAAAATCTAGGTCTTAATTTTGGGTCCGACTTCGTGGTGATGAGTAAAATTAAACTTAATAATGAGAAAATTGCTCCGTAAACAAAATATAACGACACTACCATTATTAATAGGGTGCTTTTTCATGTTGGCGCTAGAATTAAGCATCAAATGGGGTCACGTGATAAAATTTAGTTTTGACGTTTTATTTTATCGAGATGGTGTTCTTGTCGAAATCCTATCACGTGACCTCATTTGACGTTAAAAACCCACAATGAACAATAAACACAAAAAAAAATATTAAAAAATAACATACCCAAACTTTCTGCCGCGTTTAATGGAAAAGTATTAATGGGTAGTATTTTAAAATTTTGGGTCCCGTATTCTCCATCTTGCTTATGTACAGTTATTAGTATATTTTCTAGATATTTTTTTAATTGTTTAAACTTAATTTTCAAAACGGTTTATGTTAAATTTTTTAATAGTGGAATCTGTTAGTTACAAATAAAGGATGAAAAATTAGATTGTTTGGTGCTGTAATTTAACTTTTTGCTTTTTTGTTATTGCTATTTATACATTTTTTAAATAAACGTACAAAATGTTAAGAATGTGTACATTTAATATGTCGTTTTTTACAATTATTAGGCAATAAACTACGAATTTATTCATTTGTTTTGTAACTATTTGTAATTATCTCATACACTCAACCATTTTTATGAGGGTGGTCTAAAAAGTTTCCAACCTAACAAAGATACAAGACATTTTTCTATCAATTTATTTTTCTATATTGTAGATTTTAGAGGGGGTCGTGAAGGCTAAGCAGCCTCTCAAGCACCTCGACCTATCAGATCTTTTGTGCATAACCCTTAATCTATTCGAGGCCCGGAATTCCGAGACTTCGTACAAAGTTTATCAATTGCCTGGGAGATAAGTTCCTGACATCGGATGGCTTTAAGAAGGCCCCTTCCAGAAACTTGAGCCTTTTGCAGAACAGTGCTGGGCATTCGCAAAGCAAATGTTATGCAGTTTCAGCGAAGTTCTTGCAGTAGCGGCAACTATCACTCTCATTTTTGCACATCTTTTTCAGGTAATACCTCAGAGGGCAGTGTCCAGTAAGGAGTCCCGTCACCAGTTTTAAGTCTTTCTTGTCCAACTCGAGAAGCTGTTTAGCATCCTTGGCGAAAGACTTACTAATCTTTTTGCTTGTCTTTGTCCTGGCACTTTATGGCCAGTGAGATTTCATCAGCGTCGAACCTCTTCTTTCAAGTGGGCCTTGGAGAGTCCACAAAAGGGTTCTGGGCCGGAAAATTGTGTATTTGCCCCTTCCTTGGCAAGGCAGTCTGCTTCCTCGTTGCCTCTAACTCCCTTGTGACCTGGACCCAACATCAAAATGACTTGGTTGTTTGCTGCCAGTTGACCCAGGGATTGTTTACAGTCCCAAGTCAGCTTAGACTCACAAGTGTATGACTTCGAGCTTTTAATGCTAGAATATATATTTCTGCCCTTCAGGTGTCCCTTTCGAGGCACTCCTGGGCATGTACTTCTGCTTGAAAGATGGTTGGGGTGTTACCAAGTGGTTTTGAGATCCTAAAATTCGGCCCTGTAACGCCCACTCCAACCCTTTCGTCCATCTTGGATCCATCAGTATACCACACTAAAGCATCCATTCATAGTTGATGTCCATTCTCTGTGCAAACTTGGTGGTTGTTTATGACCACTTTAAACTGCATTTCGATGTCGAACCTAACTGGCATAAAATCTGTTGGCTTAGACATGGATTATAGGGAAATATTTTCAAAATCTTCAAATGTCCAATCCGATTTCCTGTTTTAAGATTTATTATCTGGCTCAGTCTGAAGGTACTGATTGCTGTTTCTTTCATTACACATAAGTGCAATGGTGGGAGGTATAGCATTACCTCTACCGCTGCAATAGGGCACGTGAATGTTGCCCGTGTGATTCCCAGCCTCCATTCTACATAGTCTCCTTGTCCACACACTTCTCCCAGTGATGCTTTAATCTCTTTAACAAAATAGTACTCGGCGTCTTTATCTGCAAAATAATTGTTTCTCAAGGTGATGGCCTCCTCATTTGACGAAAATATCTGACAACCGAGGGCAGTTTTTTTATTAGAGAAAAAAAAAGGCGTTTGGATCTAGATCTGGTGATTAAGGAGGGTGGTCAAGCAGTTCAAACCGCAACTCGTGGATTTTCGATACGGTAACCGCTGAGGTGTGAGACGGCGCAATGTCATAGTGAAACAGATTTTTATTTCTGCAAATGTGGCCATGTACTTAATGGTTTTTCCTTTTTGAAGATAATCGATTAAGATAACTTTACGACTGTCCCAAAAAACAGTCGCCATCACTTTCCCAGCAAAAAAACAGTTTTTGCTTTTTTGGAGCTGATTCCCCCTTTGCAGCTACTGTTTTGACTGTATTTTTGTTTTGGGCTTATCCAAGTTTTATCTAACATAATTAATGGGCGCCAAAACTCGACGGTCTCTTAGCACCATTTGGTAAAACCGATGTTTTCGTCAGTGGTTGCAGTTTTTGGACATCCTGAACGTTCATCGGATCCCAAGCTGGTATGACCACGTTTACATTCAGCTGCTCAAAATTTCATAGTGGTATTTAAATGATGTTTTTTTTTTAATCATTCAGGCTGAAGTTCTTCGCTATCGAATTGTGTGCAAGAGAGTTGACCAACAGACCTCTAGCAAACAAAAACATAAGTATAATATCAGACAGCTTTAAAAGCACTGAGATCCAACAAGATAAATTCTAAACTTGTAAGGAATTGCATCGAATCCCTAGAGTACCTTGGTGCGAACAACAGGGTGACCCTACTGTGGGTACCTGGCCACCAGGGGGTGGAGGAAAACGAAAAAGCCGACACCCTTGCAAAACAGGGGGGAATCTGCGTTCACTGGACCAGAACCGGTTTTTGGAGTCACCACAAGTGCCGCCAAAACAATTATTTCGGACTGGGCGGAGAGGAAAATACTCACGTACTGGTCCGATATACCAGGGTTAACTCACTCGAAGGCGTTTCTACCTAAACCCTCGAGAAACACAACTAAGCAGATCCTAGAATGGAGCAGAAATGACCTGCGTATTCTAACGGGACTGCCTACAGGACACTGTTGTCTAAGATACCAACTCAGAAAGATAGGTCTGAACCAACAAACGGACTGTCGGTTTTGCTGCGTGGAAGACGAAACTGCTGAAAATATACTTTGTTCATGCCCCGGCCTGGGAAGAATAAGGTTCAACATATTTGGTTACACCAACCTAGAACCTACCGATTTCGAAAAAATCTCACCCTATACAACCATGAACTTCGTAAGAAGTGCTGGATTTTGCGGTGAACTGTAACCTCTAGGGGTGAGCCACAATAGACCTACTAAGGGTCGCGGTGGAGGGAAGACCATGCTCCACTCACATGATACCCAACCTAACCTAAATGATGTTTTAATTTGAATGGAAAATGTTGCAGGTCATAAAAACACAAAGAAATACCATTGAATATTTTATTAAAATATTTATAAAAATACCATCTTACACAGGAAAGGTTTTTCAAACTTAAATATTTATAAAGTATTTTATCAAAAAAGTTTTACACTGAAAATAAAAAAAACTTTCTAGAGTAAAATCTTTTTGATGTCAATAATTTCAATAAAGTCTTACGGTTTTTACTTAAAAATAATATCATTAAAAGTTCGTGGTAAAGTATACATTTGGATATGTACACATTGAAATAATCTAAGGATATATTTAAATTAAGTTGGTTTTATAAATACATTGTATTTTAAATACACATTGTGTGTCGATGTATAATCTGATGTTTTTACTTGTTACAAAATAAGCTTACCAAAAACATGCTTTTATTATTGGTCTATATTTTATCAGTTATTGAAGAAAATATGTTAAAATTGATTGAGTTCAAAGTTAATCGCATGAATTTTTGAATTGAACATAGAAAGACCCAGGGTAATTTTCCAATTACAGCACAAGAGCGCATTGTGCGGATAATGCTCAATATAGGGTGTTCCATTAACAGCAACGCCTCGCGCAATCGGGCACTTTAAAAAGTACTGCTTTAGCGTAATGCGCGACGGATACCAACTCAGTAGTATAAAATATAAGATGTTTTTTTCCTTTAAGTTGGCGTTGATAAAAATTTTATTTACATTGTTGTTAATAATTTTTTTTATTGTTGAGATAATTTCTATTCCTTTTAAAGTAATCTTATAAAAAGAATAAAGAGTGAATTAAAACATCGGCTACTTTACTTTTTTTTTCCTATTCTGCATATAAAATTTTCATAACCACAACTCTAAACCAATTTATTTAACAGGAATATATTTTTGTCAGCATTGCAAAAATTATTAACCAATTGTTATATACAACTTTATGTCTAAATTTATAATCAATAAATGTTTGTTTCTCCCAACAGCGAGCTTAGTGCACTCTGCTGGTAGACTTAAAAACTAATGGATGTTCCAATTAAACATCAGCACACTAAGACATTGTGCGACACTGAGTCGCACAATGTTCGGTAGTTGGAAAACAGGGAGAGTAGAGTACCAACAACCGACGAGCATGTATGAGAGCGCTGATGAAAGTAGAAGAAGCGAAAGATGTAAGAACTGTAGCAGGTGGAAGTGGTCACAATTCCTTAAGTTGGTTTTTGTTTTTTATTATTAAGGCTTCTGGAAATTTAAATATGTGGTCGGACCCACTGAAAGAAAAATTCAAATTAGTACTATTGTGCTGTTTTAACTCTTTCGATTTCTCATAAAAAAAAATCTTGAGTAACGTCCAAAGTGCTCGAGCAAATATTAAACATGTTTCATTATTAAAACAAGCTTCTAACAAAAACATTTTTGCAAACACGTTAATTATAAAATTACTTACTGATATACTTGACTATAACATTTGGATCATCCCCCAAATGTTTATCAACATCGTTTATAATAGCTTTAATTTTATTAGCAAAATTAGACTTTGTTGAGGATGAAATTCCTTTAAGGAGATTGTTTTTTCTGCTCCAATAATAGGGTATTTCACCTTTATTAAGATAATTATAGTATTCCTTCAATAGCTAAAAAAAGAATCATTTTACGTTACATAAAATGTAAAATTGTTTTTGCAGATGTTTTATGGTTATAAATATACATTCTTATATGTTGTGATTGTAAATATGCATTCTTATATGTTGTGATCACAGATGATAGCAACACTTCGTATTAAATTTTATTTAATCTAATTTTAATTCTTTACGACGCCAATATCTTAAAACCGTTTTGACCCAGGCAGAATTCACGGCTGGCACCCCTAGCTGGCTTTTTCCACTTTTGTTTGCAATGCGCAACCTCGAGTCGGCGCAATAGCAAGTTTCCTCTCTCTAAGCGCCGGCTCGAATCAAGTTGAATAATTCAACGCAATAGTAGTAGTAGCACAGAGAATAGGTTAGTAAACTAAAACCACTAATCTTTGGTAGTAGTATTCCTCCGATAGTCGCGAACGACAGTCATTCAGTTGTATTCCTCCGACAGTCGTAGTGAGCGGCTGTCATACAGTTTCTTTTTCCACGGCGATTAAACCTCGCTTGCTTCTTGCAATAAGTTGTATTCGTTCAGTTTTCTTTCATTAGTTAGTTTACACTACCTATTTTTCCACGGCTTTGAATTAATTTCATGGCTTGCAGTAATTTACTTAGTTGGTACAAGTGCATTGTTTTTTTGAAGATAGAAATACCTATATTTTGTATCAAATAAAAACCAGTCAAATCTCGTGATTACTTCCAGTCCACTATATCGAAGTTGAGTAATCATTTCTCCCATGTAGAAGAAGGGAAAGTATATACTCCCGATTCCAACAACACTCTTAAACTATTTATTAAATAGTGAATCGTATCTCAATAAATCCCCATTGTTATATCTATTTACCATTATAATATTTCAGTTTAAAATTAAAGAATACGCCTTATTTAAACACGTAATTATTATGTAAAACTTCCCTTATTCCCTTGAACGAAAATTCTTTATAAATAATTGTTACACTAACTATGCATCCAAAAAACTTTGCGTTGTCTGCCTCTGTTGCACAGTGACTGTTACACTTTTCTGCGCATCTCAGAGGCCAAGCTAGAATGGTTAACCTGTAGTTGTCTTAATTCCCCAGTTATCCTTTAAGCAACAATGTACCCCTCTTTAGTGACCAATATTTATGATTCCATGGGGAAGGTTTTACTGTACCTTTAGAGGTGATTTATTATTGTTTAAAAATTAGTAAAAATGGTGTAAACAAATATATAAATTTAAATTTACTTACGGTCATAAATACATTACTAAGTGATCTTCTCCAAAACTCTGGCGGCACTTTATCAATTAATAGTAGTGCAGTCGTCTTGATATAATAGCTGGCAATAGCTTTATGATCGAGAGTGTCTCTCATTCTCTTAAAAATAACATTTTGATATTTTTAACACAAGATATGAATGAAAAGATAAAATCTATATGAAAAGGACTACACTGTCATTAACAAGTTTCCATTGTATAAATTGAAAATTTTCGACTCACCTTTAGTAATTTAATAGCAGGTTTTAAGTATTGTTTTCCCTCCATTAAAATTCTTTCTTGTTCCTGAAATGAAAGTCTCCAATAATTATTGGAATTCCCAACATTCGTCTTTAGTGGTTTTGGTACGATAAAGAAATTTGACTGTAAAAAAACAATTTTTTATTAACTAATGTATCTATAGATTATAATTCCCACACAAAATATATCAGACATCACCTTCTTTAAATTCTTATTGCGGGCTTTATATAGCCTTCTGTCTGTCTCCAATCTTTGAGAGCAACTCGCTTGATCCAGCATCCCGAAGCAGCCTTGGCCAGGCTTCTCAAGATGCCTACGGTTGCCATTGAATATCTGAAAGTTAATTTACGTATTTCAGCTGGGCCAACCCGTTATCTCAGATGCCCAGTGTGCACCTGTTTATTACGTGTATAAACTCCGACAGGAGTTTGGACTTGCAGTAGACTTTTTGTATGTGGACTTGTGGTATGCCCTCGCAGGGCATAAAGCAGATCGATACAAGTACACATCTGTTCTGACATGAACTAGCATTTGGTCGAAAAGCTAGCTCATATCAAAACTGGCATCTCAAGTATTGAATTGTCGAGCCCACAATTGTGTCTGACTAGTGATAACTCTGGTCTACATTGGTATGAAAAAATCCTTGCCACATCTTTGATAAACCCTCGGGTAGTATTGCTCTGCGTCTTGGCGTAAGGGAATGCTTATGTTGCACTTTTTATTAAACGGGTACTGAGTGCGAGTCCAATCTGGGGTCAATCCCAGAGGTTCATCACCTGTTGCATAGGCTAAGGTCTAACTACACTAAAGCTTTCATACTAACCAAGGTATTTGCTGCCTCTGCTGTCAATGTCAGATCGAGCGGCTCAATTCCCACTTACCAGGGAGCTGGTAATTGAAATGACCAGTGAAAGGCCAACAACTGGCCGTTTAAAAGGCAAGCAAACTCGTACTCATTGAGATTTGAAAACCGTGACTATTCTCGGTTGGACGATTAGTTAAGAACGTCTGCCCTAACAATGGTATCCTTACAGGGGATGAGGTCTCCTCGCAATTTTCGGAATGCGGAGTTGTTAAGAAGGTTTCCTTTAGCTAGGGTTATTGTTTAGATAGCGTCTTAGGTCGTGAGATTGGCGGGCAAATCTTTAGGGGCCAAAAATCAGAATCATGCTCCTCCATACAAAGCATCCACATTTAAAAAGAAGAAACTGTAGTTTTTATACCTTTAAAGGGGTTGGATTTGGTTTAAATGGTGATTTCGGCCAGTAATCTTTCGTGAATTCAAAACATGGTACTAAATCTACATCCATACTTAAATTGCCATTAACTTTTAAAGTAAAAGCAGGACCAGCTTTATGGATCTTGACCTAGAACAATGCAAAATAAGAATAAACTTTAAAAAATTATTTCTAACAATATTTAAATAATTGGAGCGCAAAAAAAGTGAACCATTGTTTGAAGAATCCATAAGTAGAAGTTAAGCTCAGTTAAGATATCAAGTTTCAATAAGAGGTTCACAAATGGTAATTGAAATTAAAATGCTTCAAGAATAATATTTAGTAAGCAATGACTTATTTTTACATTTTATTAGACCTAAGTTATAATAAAAAAATTTAAATTTACAGTGGCAATACTTACACAAAACGTTTCTGCTCCAACCTTCAATTCATAACTTCCATCAGCTTTTTTAAAATCATTTAAAGTGGTGGTAACAACGCCTTCCATCCACTGGCGCACTTTTTGATTGTCGAGGTAATTTTCACTTAATAACTTGTCTAAACCCCTACAACATTTATAATAAAAATTACATGAGAATTTAAATATTTGTAGCTGGTAGGTGGCAATAATCAAACGCTTGTCTTTGAATCCAAAATCTGTAGACAGAAGCATGGATGTTGGGACTTATTACATTTGAAATGGCTAAATTGTTCAGAGTGGATGCGAATATTTTTAAGCGAGAATATCATGTAGAAGAAGTAAAAGTGTGTTTGTGTGGTAACCAATTCGGATTAAATCTGCACTCGACATCTGCTTCTTTGGGAATAAAGTGGGGACCTTTGACATATCCCTGTTATTAGTAATTTATCTTTATAGGTGACCAGTTAGGTCATAACAGGGTTAAAATTTAGTTTGGTTGTGTGGGTGTTTTTTGTTGCTCTTGTATTTTTTTTATTTAAAAAGGCCAGACTGAACGGTAAGGAAAAAGCGGATCTGCTGGCCGGAATGTTCAATTCTAACTGAAACCTCAATACCAATGGGAAACAACCCCCAACGATACCTGGAATAAACTCATCACAGCCTAAGGTCGCTATCCGCCATCGCACTATCAGAAAAATCCTACGAAATCTTGACTCTAATAAGGCAGTAGGACCAGATGGAATTCCGACAATTGTCCTGAAGACCTATGCTCAAGAGCTCACCCCAGTTCTCTGTAGACTATTCAAGCTATCACACAGCAAAGGAGTATTTCCGTCCATGTGGAAAAACGCTAAAGTTCAACCCATTCCGAAAAAAGAAAAGAAGACTATTCCCGTGAATTATCGCCCTATTGCATCACCACCACGAACTCCATTTACAGTTTCGCAGACGACAGCACACTTGTCTCAACTTTCACATCCTATCGATCACTTTCGGTGAATGATACAAATAGACTCAGGCAGAAACAGGTTGATTCCATCAATAGACATCTTGAAGCAATTATTGTTTTATATGTATACATATTTTGTTGTAAATAACATTGTCTTGATAACATATGACTCAAAAAAAATGTTTTTATAATTTTAACTTTGTTTGATATTTACGTATTCCCCCTTCATTGCATCCTTTTCTAATAAATCTCAAATATTTTTCAATATAATTTAATTTCCATGTTTTCATCTGCCAGGCGTCCCATGACGGCTCACTTTTTTTTCATTAAAAAATATCTCAAAAATGATTATTTATCACGCGGCCACTTTCAAAGTTTAAAATTATTTTTATTCCAATTAATTTTATTTAAATGAATCTACAAGTACCGCAAGATACTTGTAGATATGCTTTACTCATTTGTGTAAATATCTCCCGGTCTATGTGCCTTTCATTAGTAATTTATCTTTACGAGAGTTTATGATGGGAACAAGATGTTATAAAATTCTGACTTACCTGTACCGTATGGCCATTTCGGGTATTCTATAGAGTGCTAATACATCCACTTCCAATTTAACGTAACCCTGGACTTCACTTGTCGACAATTTTGGACCGAGCAATTTCGGTAAACTCAATAGTAAATCGAGATCGAATTCGTTCGGATCAGTTACTCTTAAACCATCGTAAAAGCTGCCTCCGAAAAACGTTCTGGTATACAATTCTTTAAATAAACTGTCTTTCTGTCTCATTCCTGATGTTATTTTTACCAGCAACTAAAAATGTTAATTCTTAAGCTTCAAATATATTAACAAATTAAGTAAAATAGTATCATACTATTAAACGCTTCAATAAATATAAAACGGGCAATCTTCGAAAGTTCTCAAGAACAGCTTCGATATTGATGAATTTTTTTTTAAATTTTGTTTTTTTCAAAAATTTTCAAAGTTCCTGGCCAAGATTAATTATATTTAAAAAAAGTGTTTTATATGGATAAAAAATGGATGATATCCCCCATGAATTCAATTTAAATACGCTTGACGCTTGAACTACTCTCCAACAGATGTCGCTAACGCATATCAACATTTTAAGTACCAATAATTTTAATAGGGAAAAATCATGGAGTGGGCGACATATATTATAGTCCGGGAGGTAGCGTCAAATTTTTATGGGTGATTTTACAGAGAATATCCATCCTTTTATACCTTAGTTTTATTTCTAGAAGTGAAGAAAAAATATGTTAGCTGACGCGATTCCGTGACTTAAGATGGTGGGAGGCTGCGGATCTCGCGAGAAAATAATGATTTTCGGAGTATTTTACCGAAAGTCATAATTTGCAGATAGCTAAATGATTGAATTATAATCGGGAAAAAACATATTAGCTGCATAATTTCTGTGATGTAACTTGTCAGCTGCGCTAGTGAATATATAGGAAAAATCTTGAAAATCGGACCATTTTACCGAGGCTGAAAATTAATCAAGTGTGATTAAACCTGTTAGCTGTATAGTGCGCGGTCGGACCATTACTGTGTTACTGTAGTAGTAGTAGTAGTACTTTATTTAAATAGGTAAGCTTAATATACAAACATCTCGATTACACATAAAAAATGTTTACATCACATATACAAAAATATCACAAGCAATTGATAGTTATACAAGATAAGTAACAGATTTAGAAACCTATAACAATAATACTAAAATAATGAACAAACACTTGCGACGCCTTCACCAAACGTGTGCCTATATATCTAACAGTCATAGAGTTTTAATATACTTTGATAATGATGACTTGAAAGAAGATAAAGAAACTGATTGTTTTATATTCATAGGCAGTTTATTGAATTCATTTAACCCTTTGAAAAATAGCGATCTCATGCTCATACTAGAATTTGTTCTGTGAATATGAAAGTCAGTCCTCATTCTTGTATCATAGGTATGAATTTCATCATTTCTTATCAAGAATTCGTTGAAATAGGAAGGTAGTAGGCCTTTATTCAATTTATAAATGAAAGTCATACTCATGTAAAATAAACGAGAACTAACTGAAAACCATTGCAGTGTATCCAACATCACTTTAATTGGAGTATATCTATTACACTTCAGAATTAATCTCATTCCTCTATTTTGTAGCTTTTGGAGTTGAGAAATTCGGTTTTGTTTAAACAAGTAAATTATTGTTGCACAATAGTCAAAGTCACTGTGTTTATGTTTGTTTGCAGCAAGCACTTTGTGAAAGATGATTTTTTCAGTGGTAAGTTTGATATTGTCCTAAACCTGCTTTACAGGAACATTCACAGACCCATGTCTCATCTAGCTTAATGGTGATTTCATGAGAAGATTGTAGAATTGTATAGAAGTTAAAATGTGATCACTAAATTAACGAGTTTATTTAACTGCAAGTATTGTGACATTTTTAAATATATGCGTGTCATATTTTAATAATTATAAAACTACTAAATTACTTATTTGCATTTCAGAACTCAGATAATTATATCTCCCGAATTCGTGGCATTTTCAGGCGGAAGTCCTAAAAGTAATGTTATTCATAATGTTGTTAAATTAGACTTAAGAAGAGGATATTTATTATTCAGCTTACGCAGCCTGCAGGAACGAGGCAAAAAAAATGTACAATATTGGAACCAATTACTGACTTTTCTGATTTTTTAATAATAATTTACTAATGAAAGAAGAATCATTCCCTTTAAAATCACTACCAGAATCACAAAATTATCTCCCTGACTATAATGATGATTAATTATTGTGGAATTTACCTGTTGCAAAACATTGTTGTTTCTCCTAACGTCTGCTTCGGATAACGAAATGAACTCGCCATTTATGTTATTAAGAACATTTTCAAGAGCGTTATACTTTCTTGCATCGACTGCCGCCGCCATGTTTGTTCTTTAGGATAAAATCTTCAGCTAGATCGTTTTGCAATCGATTGTTTTGTTGTATGCACGTAGTTCTATATTTATAGCGAATATATTATCAAATGAAATTAAGTATACTTAAATAAAAATAACTTGATAACGTTAAAGTATTATGAGGTATCTACAAAAAAACAACGCGATATTATAATCTTACAAATTAACATCACAGTTACATATGTATTAGTATTATCATTGTATAAGGACAACATAGTGGGAAAACCTTATGGGATTTCGATTCGATCCGATGGGAAACGACATGTAGATGGCGTTAGTACTCTGGTCTCCCAGTCACGTCGTAGATCATTGTTTTTCGATAAAATATCCGAAGACTCTTCAGTTTGTTGGGTTTGTTATTTTAACGCCAATCTTGACTTTGTCAGTGTGGTTATGTTCCAGTGTTTCCTATCTGCGGGTAATCACCCGAATTTCGGGTATTTTCCCACTTTGTGTGTATTTCAATTTTGCGGGTAAAATTTGGGTATTTCCTTCCATCTTCATCTTATTTCAATTATTTACTGTTGTGATGTTTTGTTGAAATAAGGCCACTACCACTAATTAAATAAGTTATATACGGCTACAGATATCTTATTTTCTTACTTTAAATACTGTGACTCTGTGGACTGAATTGAACTTAGTTTCCTTTGCAAATGCCTCAGCAGAAAGAGTTTTCAATTCATGGAATTTAACTGAGACTTATCATAGGATAAAATAATAATAATGTGCACACAATTTGTTTTAATGGGGGTGATCCCGTATATTAATAAAATAAATAAATAATCAATTATAAGCAGCATATTTCAATGTATATTTTCGAATCTCTCCGTATATATGTGAAATTATTAAAATGCCGGCAAACTGATTTCGAAAAGCAGAGTCTGTAGGAATTATACTCAAGAAAAAGAAATCAAAAATATTACAAATTTTGTTCGACTGAAAATTCACAATAAAAAGTTGACGACAAATATTTTGGGCAACTCCAACCCTGCTCTTACACTGAACCATCGTTTGCGTTGTTGTCTGGGAATGGAGTTAAAATAGCAGAAAAGAAAACTTTATGACGTGTTTTGTGTAAAGAGGAAACCTGTTAGTTTCATGTAGTTCCTCTCAATTTCCACATTCTTCAACGAGGGCACATCAGTACGGGATCAAATTTTCCATGTATGACAAGTTATAACGCTAGATGGCAGTCACGTAAGGCTCCAATACCGATTACATTGCCATTGACCAACTATCTATTTTTTAAGCAATGGTATTATCATGACGTGTCTTTCGACGTAGGGGAAGTACCTAAATACAGATAACATCTACCTTTTTAGCCAATGGAGAAACGTCACGTTATTATCTATGAAATGCATTGAACAAGGACAGTGCAAGATCAACGAGACAACGCGTATTTCGGAGGCATATACAAGCGCGGATTTAGGCTTAGTGCTGGCAAAATTATAGAAGCAGCTAAAATTTAAAAGTTGTCCAAAATTTTTAGGACGCTAAATATTTAATTTTTTTTTTGCATTAACCATCACATACAAATTGTCTAGCTTTCTCTCTCAATGCTAACGTCCACAAAAAAAATATTTCAAGATTATTGAACAGTATGAAATTAGGTACGGCTGCTGTACCGCCTTTTTAACCTTTGCTGGAGGAGCGGCAGCGTACCAGGAGACTGGTGTAAGGCCGTTATCGTACCACTTTGAAATGGAAAAGGTTCGCAACAGGACTGCAAAACTACCGAGGTATGAGTTTACTCAGCATCGTCGGCAAACTGCATGCAAAGGTATTGATTAAAAAAAGTAACAAATAAAACTGATGAAAATATATGGGATGTGCAAGCGGGATTTAGGAGAGGAAACTGATGCATGGATTAGGTCTTTTTCTTACGAAGCATAGTCGAAAAATTCTAAAAGTCGAAAGGTCTACTGGGCTTTCCTAGACTTGGAAAAGGCATATGACAGAGCGGTGAGTAATAAATTTTGGTCTACGTATGGGGGGATAAGAACGCTGAAATTACTTTATGAGGATTCCAGTGCCTATGTCAGGATAAATAGAGCTTACACCGACAGGTTTAACATCGAAAAAGGGATAGATAGCGATATGTGGCTTCGCTGTTTAACTTTTAACAGACGATTGTGTAAAAGAATTATTATAAACAATTGAAAATAGCTTCCGCTCGTGAAATGATAAGAAAAAGCTTAAAAGAATACGGTTGACATGAACAGAATATTGTTAACGACAATTATAATTTGTTATAAACATTTGAAATAGTTTTTTATTATAATTATAACAACAAAACATATGGTATTTTTTCATTCTTTCCACTGGGAAGTTAGTCGTGTGGGCCTCTCGGGTCGCACCCAGACCAATGATACAATTTGGTCCCGTTTTATAACCTTAAATTTTTAAAGAAAGAGACCTGTCAACCGCTCCCACCATATTCCAAAAATCAGCAGATGTGCAGTGCCGATTAATACCGGGTTGGGTACCACACTTTCGTTTAAATTGATCGGAGTAGGATAAAACTTCAACAAGACACGACGGCGACGGTTGCCAAATAACCCTGCTTGACGATAAAAAAAGAAGTTGACGCGAACGTTTTTAAACGGGAATATGTAATCATGTAAAAGAAGTAAAGGTGTTGTTGGGTGGTAACCAATTCAGTTTAAAAAGGCAGTTGACGTACGCTTTGACAGGTCGCCCTTTTATTAGTAATTTATCTCAAGCTATTTAGCGTAAAAATATTACACCTTGGGTCCAGTCACAGTGAAACGGGGATCAGAACTTTCTCGAAGATCTCCGAAGAACTTTTCTCCGACCATACAACAGATAAACTTACGAGTAATAAGTATTTTTGTTATAAATTAAAAAACTTTTGTTATAAAAAGAAAGAAAGTACTTGATGCAACATGCCGCTGCTTTCACGAGTGGTTGCTATGTCAATTAAGTGTTTAATAAAATCTATTATGTCGAGCAAATTAATAAAATATTAAAAACGAATGTGTATCTAAGTATAAGGTCGGTTACATTGTATTTAAATTAATTGATAACAAATCGTTTTGTTGGTGGACGTCTAGACTCTTCATTTGCACAAGCAATGCTCCCGATTTTAAAAAACTCTTGGCTAAAAACATAGATTAAATACGGACAGATGTGAAAGTTCAGGGATAAGTCTTAGGGCGAGAGAGATAAACATTCAAACCAATTTAAATGTCCTCGTGTGTATTTAAAGACTTTTCGTGTGCGTTCGGGATGTTCGGACGTAAGCCTCGATCACACAGAAATGTTATTTAATAATTTGAGCAACGATAGTGGCAACAATGCAATCAAACCCATTTAAATGTCCATACATAAATCAGAAAATCCTTTGATATTCCATCGGGCTTCGCATCTATCCGTATTTAATCTGCGCTAAAAGTAAAAAAGTGCGCTTTCGTAAACTTGGAAAAGGCCTATGACAAAGTTAACATTGTCTATGTAGTTTGATACGAGTGATAAAATCACTTTGCGAGGATTCCACTGCTTGTGTCAGGATAAACGGAGCTTACACGGTTTAACATCCAAAAATGTGTTCGACAGGAATGTGTGGCTTTGCCATGGCTGTTTGACTTATACGTATTGGCATCATCTGAATAGGAGTTGCAGGCGATTATCAATATTATGCATAATGCCCTAAAAATAAAAGGGATGATTTTTGAAAGAGAAGAAAGAATGACAAACTGCGAGGTGCTGATTGAAGGACAAAGAGTGGTTCAAAGTTTACGATAGATGGAAAGTATGACTGTGATATTGAAGGGTGCAGATAGAAAAGCAAATGAATGGGACCCTTTATAAACAGCCAGACACTATTGGCTTGTCCCTACACTTATGTAAGCTGGTAAATGTTGGGTTTGGCAGAAGAAGCATGAAAATAAGATTATTGCAGCGAAGATGAGTTGTCTGGAGTGACTCTGATGTATAAAGTAAGAAATAGTGTGATAAAGGAACGCTGTGGTGTGGAAGGAGATATAGTAACAAATATAGATTAAGGAATTTTTAGATGATTTGGATACGTAAAAGGGATGGATTAAAAAAAATTATTTATAAGGCGAGTGTGAATGGACAAGTCGGTAAAAGTCGACCTACGCGAAAGTATCTTGACCAGATCGAAATTGTTTTGAAGAAAGGCCAAGTCAAGAATAACAGCAACCGATGAGCCTGCATTTCGAGAGATGCGTTAAAGCTTAAAAAATCATGGAAAAAGTTGGTTCTTCTTCGTACGACTAGGTTTTCTCTTGTTTGTCTGCCTCTTATTCGGTTTCGGGTGTTGTTGATTGTATATTGTCTTGCTATCGCTTTTTTGGTCTTCCTACTGGTCTTCTGCTGTACGGCTTATTGTTTTTTAGAGATATTTGCTAGTTGCTATGGTAGCATTCTATCTACGTGTTCGTTCCATTTGTTTTGTTCTTTCCCGTTTTTAAAGAAGTTGGTTAAGTTATCTTATATGGTTCTGAAGTTATGAATTTTTATGTGGGTCTATGCATGATGCCATTTTCACACATAAATTGGCATAAGTTAAAAAAAAGCCTAAGAAACTCTGGTGCGTTATTTGGACAATTCAATGGCGAATTCACAAATAAAACAAAAATCGGGGGTTGATATTTAAAAAAACAGAACTAAGTTGTGTATTTTATTTTGGGACATCCTGTATATAAATAGAAATTTTTTAAGATGGACCTATAGTTTGAAAAAAATAACAACGACAGCTTGGATAGAAAAAAAATGTGTCAACAATTTAGTTTTAAACCCTTTCACAGTATTTGCCTCTTTAATGACATTTGGTTCAACGTCCACCCTTCAATCCTAACTTCTCTCCGAAATCACTTACTACAACAAAAGACACCTATACAGATTTTATTGTTGATGATTAGTTATTGACAATTCGTTAAACCCGATGAAAAATAAAATAATTAACACCCTGAGATAGCGATTTTACTATTACGTGATTACATCATCGTTTACATCAGAGATCCCCAAACTTTTTTGACTCGTAGATCACTTGCTATGTTTTCCGGTTTTGGGTAGAACCCCTGCTTAGCTAATATAATTATAATTTTTGAATGTTACTGTTTTCACTAGGAAAGATTGGAACATACATACATATAGTCACGCCTTTTTCCCGTATGGGTACGCAGTGACCACTTCCTTCCACTTGCTACGGTTCTTACGCACATTTTTTGCTTCCTCTACTTTCATCAGTGCTCTCATACATGCTCGTCGGTTGTTCGTACTCTTGACCTGGCTTTTCTTAAAAACAATGTTTATCTGATCGAGATATGTTCGCCGAGGTCGACCTCTACCGACTTGTCCATTCACACTCGTCTTATAAATTTGTTTCGTCAATCTTCCTTCATCCATCCTTTCTACTTGTCTAACTCATCTACGCATTCCTTTATCTTTGTAACCACATCTTCTTTTCCTTGAAGTCAGTTTTTTACATTTTTGCGTACGAATTATTTGTCCCTAAATTTAGCACGAGTGCCGTGTGTGTGTGTGTGTGTGTGTGTGTGTGTGTGTGTGTGTGTGTGTGTGTGTGTGTGTGTGTGTGTGTGTGTGTGTGTGTGTGTGTGTGTGTGTGTGTGTGTGTGTGTGTGTGTGTGTGTGTGTGTGTGTGTGTGTGTGTGTGTGTGTGTGTGTGTGTGTGTGTGTGTGTGTGTGTGTGTGTGTGTGTGTGTGTGTGTGTGTGTGTGTGTGTGTGTGTGTGTGTGTGTGTGTGTGTGTGTGTGTGTGTGTGTGTGTGTGTGTGTGTGTGTGTGTGTGTGTGTGTGTGTGTGTGTGTGTGTGTGTGTGTGTGTGTGTGTGTGTGTGTGTGTGTGTGTGTGTGTGTGTGTGTGTGTGTGTGTGTGTGTGTGTGTGTGTGTGTGTGTGTGTGTGTGTGTGTGTGTGTGTGTGTGTGTGTGTGTGTGTGTGTGTGTGTGTGTGTGTGTGTGTGTGTGTGTGTGTGTGTGTGTGTGTGTGTGTGTGTGTGTGTGTGTGTGTGTGTGTGTGTGTGTGTGTGTGTGTGTGTGTGTGTGTGTGTGTGTGTGTGTGTGTGTGTGTGTGTGTGTGTGTGTGTGTGTGTGTGTGTGTGTGTGTGTGTGTGTGTGTGTGTGTGTGTGTGTGTGTGTGTGTGTGTGTGTGTGTGTGTGTGTGTGTGTGTGTGTGTGTGTGTGTGTGTGTGTGTGTGTGTGTGTGTGTGTGTGTGTGTGTGTGTGTGTGTGTGTGTGTGTGTGTGTGTGTGTGTGTGTGTGTGTGTGTGTGTGTGTGTGTGTGTGTGTGTGTGTGTGTGTGTGTGTGTGTGTGTGTGTGTGTGTGTGTGTGTGTGTGTGTGTGTGTGTGTGTGTGTGTGTGTGTGTGTGTGTGTGTGTGTGTGTGTGTGTGTGTGTGTGTGTGTGTGTGTGTGTGTGTGTGTGTGTGTGTGTGTGTGTGTGTGTGTGTGTGTGTGTGTGTGTGTGTGTGTGTGTGTGTGTGTGTGTGTGTGTGTGTGTGTGTGTGTGTGTGTGTGTGTGTGTGTGTGTGTGTGTGTGTGTGTGTGTGTGTGTGTGTGTGTGTGTGTGTGTGTGTGTGTGTGTGTGTGTGTGTGTGTGTGTGTGTGTGTGTGTGTGTGTGTGTGTGTGTGTGTGTGTGTGTGTGTGTGTGTGTGTGTGTGTGTGTGTGTGTGTGTGTGTGTGTGTGTGTGTGTGTGTGTGTGTGTGTGTGTGTGTGTGTGTGTGTGTGTGTGTGTGTGTGTGTGTGTGTGTGTGTGTGTGTGTGTGTGTGTGTGTGTGTGTGTGTGTGTGTGTGTGTGTGTGTGTGTGTGTGTGTGTGTGTGTGTGTGTGTGTGTGTGTGTGTGTGTGTGTGTGTGTGTGTGTGTGTGTGTGTGTGTGTGTGTGTGTGTGTGTGTGTGTGTGTGTGTGTGTGTGTGTGTGTGTGTGTGTGTGTGTGTGTGTGTGTGTGTGTGTGTGTGTGTGTGTGTGTGTGTGTGTGTGTGTGTGTGTGTGTGTGTGTGTGTGTGTGTGTGTGTTTCCAGTAACCAAGTCTCGACCTGCTTAAATGAGATCCACTATCGTGGAACCCCGTCTATATTTCACGGACCCCCAATTAATTTTTTTCATCCACATGGACTCTTTGTAGGTTGCGTCGACCTCTGGGGGTCGATATAGACCACTTTGGGTATCACTGCTTTACATTACATTATTAATAGTGGTGCTAAAATTAACACGATATTATTAAAAGGATAAATCTCCAAAAGCATTATAAAAGTGAGCTGATGAACCCGACAGAAAATAATTTCGTGTTGGTATTTAAAATTGGTAAATTTATAAGGATTAAAATGAAAGTAAGTAGGTATTACCTAGTTTTAAATGTAGGTGTTTTTGTTTACAAAAGTACAGTTTTTTATAACAGATAAAATAATAAGATAATAAACAACGCATTTAAAAATTTTATCTTCTGGCAATATCTGCTATAAATTTATACATTTTCACAATCCATATTATGAAATTTGTATTTATATTTCTACGAAATAATTACCAATTTCATTTGTTTAGACAGGTAATAAAAATAATCGTTATCAAAAATAATATCTTTTGTCTGTTTTAAAAGGTTTCGTAAAATGGTTTATTCCTGAATATTAAACTTCAAAAAACTACTTAAAACGTAAAAATATAATTTTGTTTCAAATATATATATATATATATATATATATATATATATATATATATATATGCAAAAATTATAGAAAATTGTAATACTATTACAGAAAACTATTAAATTCTTCGACAGCGTGAATAGGTGTGAAAATGTATAACTGATTTTTAAAAACCAGCTAATTTCGCTGTATGTTACCTATATTATAGGTTCATGTGGGTCGATTATGTATCAGAAAACAACTACACTTCTGGCTATATGCCTACGACAAGCATTGAATTACATCTGATACATAATCGTGTATAATACCCCATTTTGGATAACAATATGCAGATGCTTGTTAAGTAAGAGAAAGAACTATTAGATTTATCCATTCGAAGTGACCACCTATCCACCGGTTTCGGGGTATTGCTCCTCATTAGCATAGGGTACCCAAGTACACTTGAAAATCATTTCTGTTAATATTTAGGAAAAAATTGTTTACTAGTGTTAACTAGATGGATTTTGAAAGATTTTTTTCCGAAGTCTCTTTTGGGGAGGCCCTTTTTTGCAGAGGCCCAGGGGGTGTAGCCCCTACATCCGGCCCTGTCAGGGATAAATATTAGTGATTGTCAAAATTGTACATTCAAATTCAATATAGTAAATAATAAATTAAAATAATTATTTTCAAAAATATTGTTTAATGTGTTAAAAATTAAAATATTATTATTATATTTAGTTATTATTTTATTATGTCCATACATGTTGAATAAAGTATCGAGTGTTTTTTTCCAAGAGCTGCGTTTGTAGAAAAAATCAAATAGATTGTGTCATAATGAAGAGATGATAGATAAAGAAAGAATAAGATGTATTGTTGGGCAAAATGCTTGAAACTTCTCAGCAAAAATTAAAACCCGTATGTGTGAATCAAACAGCAGCAATCGAAGTGCCTAAAGTAGACAGGTGTGCATTAGATCCTAAAAATATTTTGGGAACAATTCTAGACATCAAAAACGGGGTATACCGAATTGGAACTTAATAATAATAAACAGATGGTTTTCAAGAGACGAAATAATTGTAACTGACAGCTCGAAACAAATTAAAGTTTTAGAAGATAAAACCATTTCTTTAAGAGAAGCAATGGCAAAGTATTCCATATTTGGATGGCAATGCTTTTAAAAATGTGCTTGTCACAATGCCGGATCTTGCTCAAACAAATAAAAACAACAAATCTGTGCAATATGTATTTATTTTTGTTTTGTTTCAAGCGTTATTTGGGTACGCATTTTTTTATTTAAAAGCTATTATAGAAGAATAAAATTTGTTTTGTTATAATTTACCTATAAAGCAAAGTTTCATAGAGGGTATGATTTTAAAATGCCTATTTCCTAGTAGTCTTTTAAAAAATGACTAAACATATTTCAGGCAATATGTTAAATCAGCGTCGTCCTTCAATATGACTTTTATAAACTATTACATTGAATTTTCCCGGTCATTTACAAAATCATAGGCGTTTTATATACAACGTCTTGTTTTACAATTCGCCCACGACATATACACCATAAATTGGACACTTGAGGTGATCCCATAAATGCTCGATAGGATTCAGATCTGGGTTTTTAGGTGATCCCATAAATGCTCGATAGGATTCAGATCTGGGTTTTTCGGTGGCCACTGCATAAAATTATTGAATTATTTCTAGATAACTGTATCACTAGTGTAAATAATACGAAATGGCTTTTAAAATTTTTAGATTCCTAAAATCTTTGGAGTTGCAAATTTTTATTAAACACGTTCGTGCTATGCAGTACTTTCAACGCACTTACAAACTAAATGATGAGCGATCGTCTTTTCCAAGTACATCTGAACGGAAAAGCAAATAACTTTAAAAGTCTGCAAAATGGTCTACCCCAGCATTGTCGCCATTGATGTTCAACATTTATACCTCAGACATTCCACACCTAACATCACGAAAGTTTACTTACGAGGATGATAAAGCGCTGGGAACTCAAGACAACAGCCTGGGTAAATGTCAACAAACACTTGAAGAAGACCTTGAAATAGTGAACAACTACTTTAAAAAATGGGGTCTCCAACCGAACCCATCCAAAACAGAAGTGACAGCTTTCCATCTCAATAATAATGATGGAAATCAACAGCTGCATGTAAAATGTGAAGGAGTCGTTCTCAACCACAATACAATACCAAAATATCTGAGTATCACCCTTGGCCGAACTCTAACCTTTAAACCACATCTCCAAAAGCTATTGTCAAAAGTGAGAACAGAAAAAACATAATACAAAAATTATCCAACTTATCATGGGGCGCAACAGCTGAAGTTTTGAGAACCAGCGCCATGTCGCTGGTTTACTCAACTGCAAAATACTGTGCACCAGTGTGGTTAAACAGTCGCCATACTCAAATTATTGACTCGCAGTTAAACCAAACCATGCGACACATCTCCGGAACTATGGAGTCGACACCTACAACATGGTTGCCAGCAATATTGCACCACCAAATACAAGGCGACTCGCTGTACTGAAGTCACAATTTGAAAAATGTCAAAACAAACCAACGCTTCCAATAAACGCTGACATTGGGAATCTAACACGCGACCGTCAGCCAAGGTTAAAATCCAGAAGACCCCCAGTAAGAACGGCAAGTCGACTGACGAATTTCACGAATGACCAACACTGTAAAAATGAGTGGGATAGCAAGGAAGCTACAAACTCTAACCTTGTCGAGAATCCAACCGACAAACTGAAAGGATTTGACCTTCCTCGCCGGCAACGGTGCAATCTGAACAGAATCAGATTGGGACAGGGAGTATGCAATAAAACTCTGAATAATTGGGGTATCACGGACAACCCATGTGATAAGTGTGGAGCTGCCGAACAAACCATCCACCATATGGTTGCAGAATGTGCCGACCCTCTTCGACGGTCCACTTGAGGATATTCACGCTCTAACCCCACAAGCTAAAGACTGGCTCCGTAAAACTGCGCTTCGACTGCAACAACAAGAAAACTTTCTTACTTAATTTGTATATATATATATATATATATATATATATATATATATATATATATATATATATTAAACACGCTGTACTTGGTAACGAGTTTTTTGTTTTTTTTTTTATGGACGCTGTGGCGTGAAAGAAGATGTAGTAACAAAGATAGATACAGGAATTCTTAAATGTTTCTTCGTACACGTAGAGAGGATAGATGAAATAGGATTGACGATACAGTGTGAGGTAGAGAACGTATCTCGATCAGATCGAAATTGTTTTAAGTAAAGGCAAATTCAAGAGTACCAGCGACCGACAAGCGTGTATGAACGTGCTGATAAAAGTAAAAGAAGCGAAAGACGTGTATAAGAATCGTAGCAAGTGGAAAGAAGTGGTCTCTGCCTACCCCTACGGAAAAAACACGTGACTATATGTATATATATTTTTTTACACTAATTACAAATTTTATTTCAGCTCACTTTGCTGTTATCGCTATTGTTTACATATATCACGATAATTAACAGCCAAGGAAGAGGTGGTGGCTTTGGAGGAGGCGGTGGCTTTGGAGGAGGCGGTGGCTTTGGAGGAGGAAGAGGAGGCGGCTTTGGAGGAGGAAGAGGAGGCGGCTTTGGAGGAGGAAGAGGAGGCGGCTTTGGAGGAAGAGGTTTAGGTGGTGGATTTGGTGGACCTGGAAGAGGCTTTGGTGGCCTTGGAAGAGGATTTGGAGGTGGATTTGGACGAGGATTTTTTGGGTTTGGAGGTGGCCCTGCTGTTTTTGTTCCTCTTTATTGGAATCGACGAAGATTTTATTATTAAATGTCCAAATATAATCATTTTATTTTACTGTTAATTTTTCAAACTTTTTTTATATAATCAAATGTTTACGTATACTGTAATATAAGTTTTTACCAATACTTTTTTTTGAAATAAGTCACGATTATTGATAATTTAACTACCGCTTCCTATAAATCGCCCCCAATTATGTAGTTAAGCACACATTTTTAATATTTTAAAATATGTATAATTAGTCAAATATGTTTCAATTTTTTTTAAAGGTTATTACTCTACGTTTATGTTAAGCAGAGTATTTAATTTTACTTACGGTATACTTAAGAGGGGTTTAATTGGGATTGAAAGTGAAACAAGAAATGGCAAAAATTCGAGCGCCCTCGCACCAAATAAGCACTTTTTCATGGATACTATGAATTGTATGAATCGTAATTTCATTCATAAAAACCAAAGAGAGCACTGAAGCTATTCCAAAAATTTTAACACGTGTGAAGATGTGAATAGAAGTTGCGAAAGGGATTCATTGCATTCTCGAATAAGACTAATTAGTTGATGTTGGAGAAAAAATGGGGGGTTTAATGAAAACCATAACTGGTATTACCAAGTTCAAGGCCATTGCATGTAACTGGCTTTGAGTTTTGTTATTTCGCGGTATGGACATATAAAGGTATAAAAATTGAAAAAATTTATCGTAATGCTACATTTTGGCAAAATAAGATGAAATCAAAATTAGTAGATTTTTTTATGAAATATTTGCTGCCTGAAATGGTTGACAGTATATACGAGAGAAATATGGAAACAAGAGATTGATATAAGTTGTACAATTAGATTGTTAGGTGTATATTTTGTTTTCAAATATATCCTGTGAGTTTTCGAGTTTTCAAGTTCAGTAAGCATACTGAATGCCATTCATTCATACCTATCGAAGAAGAATATTTCTAAATATATTGTTATGCATGAAAATGTTCAATATAGTTTTTCCACAAACAGCATTTTTGCAGCGTTTCTTTTTTCTGTGTGTATCTATTTTTTTATTAACTACCTACCCATATTCATATTCATTATGATGAAAAGGATACTCATTTTATTTTTAATACCCTTATGGACATTTTTTAATAATACAGAAGGAGGCCTATTCTGAGAATTCTAACGGCCGCAGACCGACAAGGCCAAATATACTACGAAACTTACGCAACAGTGAGTTGGAGTGAGACGCAAAGAGCGCTAAGCGTTTTTTGTTCGTCATTGGTCTCCGCCACTTTCGCTCGGGATTTTTACTTCCCGCTTTACACCGCAAATTTACTCCGACATGTTTGTAAAGGTTAACCCCTTCTTAATACCGTTCATTGAATGTTTAAAATGAATCTAAGTCTATCTACCAACAGTGTTAACCCGCCGAATATCACTTTGAAAATAACAGTAAAGTACGTAAACTTATGCGTACGCCAATCCCAATAGCTTTCCAAATATGTCCGCATCATCGAATTCAGACATTACTGCAGTACCTTGTAGACACTGAGTGAAGTTATACGGAACTTAAGTGCTCTGGGGTGTTTCAAACCCCACCTATGTATTGACGTTTGTTATTTTGACGTAAGTTATTATTTTGTACTATTTAGGATCAGGAGAATCAGTATCAAAAATTTTTATAACTGAAATAATATGGCAAACTCATACAGAAGAAGCTTCAAGCTCTATGGGCTGGAGTTGAAAGTGATGACGATGTAATCGAATCAGGAAGCGATGTCTACTATGCACCATGGTGGAGCTATCCATAAGGCAACAGGAGAGAAGAATCTACCCGAAATGATAAGCTTTTACAACTTCACTAAAAGTGGAGTAGACGAAGTTGATAAACTCTCTGCATCACACAACGTGTCGAGGAATTCTCAAGATGGCCTCTCACTATCGTGTCTTCTCTCTTGAATACAGCCACTATAAATGCTCTAGTAATATACAGGTAAAACAATCAGGATTTTAGACTAGCCAGAAGAATGTTCATCAAAACGTTTGGCTTAGAACTTATCCAGGACTATATAATCAAAAAGAGTAATAATCCAAGGGTACCAACAAATATTCGTCTGGAAATTATGATTACTGCATGACTTCGGACAAAGATTATTTTTTTTTATTTCTGTTTTTCAAGCTGCAATTTTTTTCTTTGTATTTCATCCAAATCAAATTTTACTTTCAGAATGTTTATTTTGGAGTGAGATGTTTATTTAATCTCAAATGATTTTTTTTGTCGCGGTGTGTTTTTTGGTCCATCATAAACTAGCCTTTTTCAGTTTATATCATATTTATTGAAATAAAGCCTATTTGATTATTTATTGCGTGTTTTTATTGTTCCGAGATGATCCCCCGAAACTATTGGACAACAAAATATCAGAAAAGAGACAAGATAAAAAAATACGATTTTTCAGGAAATGGGGTTTCTCACACCCCACGTATGTACTGATGCAACAATTATCCACGTATGTGACACCGGGTTAATTTTCGTTGATACGTCTATGGACTCAAGGTTAATGTATCTGTGAATACAAATATAGACGTCGTATCTTTGCTGTTGTCATACAAAGACAGTTTACAAAATAATTCTGTTCGTCGTTCTTAGTGACTTAAAGTGGGTTAAAAAATGTTTTTAACAATTGTTGGAGCCGCAACTCTAGCTTACGTATCTTTTTACATTATTTTGTTGTTCATTAGTGACTGCGACTTGCAACTATTTTTATTAGAAAAATTAGGAAAATCACCGAGTAAGTACAAATTTACCTTAAAATAATCGTGTGTTCAAATATGTGCACTCTATTATTCGTCAGAGGACAAAAATATCACTAATAACAACGAAGATAAGACTCGTGAGATACTATTTCTGTGTTGAAAAGTAAGAGCAGAATTTCTCGAGCTAAGATAAAGGTTCGCTCCCGGCGCTGATAAAACTAAACGCTGATCGCTGATTGGTTGTTAGTCTAGCCAGGAAGTTGAAACGTTTAACAGTGCCGTATCAAAATGTTATCAATGTATATAGGTGGGTTCATAACATTTAAAATTATGCTAAAACCAAATTAATTAACAAAATAAATGAAATAGTTTGATGCTTGTGTCTAAGTATTAAATTTAAATTGTTATTTGCAACCATAGCATAGACGTTGTCCTGCCCGAACGTCGGTTTGCCTGCTTTGGAAATATCACTATCAAACTCACCCTTTCGTAGGGCTGTTAACAAAATTGGGAATGTCACTATCAAACTTAGCAACCCCAAAAACTATGAATTCGATACTAATATCGGCAATTTTTAAAATAGTTTTTTATCTTTCAACCCCTCTTCCTCCTTTCGTAGGGGCTTATCATAACTCTTAAGTTGGAGCAATCAATACATATTTACAAATTTTTTATTAAAATCGGTTAGCCGTCTTGGAATCCATAAGGACCATTCACACATACATACATACATACACACATCAACTTTTATATATATATATATATATATATATATATATATATATATATATATATATATATATATATATATATATATCTATATATATATAGATCAATCAAATGAAAATATATGCACTTATTAACAGAATGACTATTATGAAAACAGAGGATTGACCGTGGAACTGTCAATGATAGTGCCGCTAGCCTATGGCAAAAAACAATTGCAATGTTGCAATTTAGTTGCCGTGATTGTAACTTAAATGAAAGATAGGTTGGCTTCAAGTCCTTCACCACAATAAAATTTATTTTATTCGCGAAAAATTGCCTATATAATTTTTCGCAAATCTCTTGCGAAAAACTCCCTCAATTAAAGATAGGTTAGCTTGACGTCCTTCAAAAATGTGTACACTTTTTCGCGAACAAAATTTACACTGTCTCCCGAAAGTTCCCTTTTATGTATATAGATTATTTTTAAACTTTTCTTTAAGATTTTCCCTATTATTTTTTTTTTAAATCATCACTGTATTAAAGCGAACAAAACAAAACAAAAATCATTCAAATCGGTAAAGCCATTTTCGAGTTTTAGCGAGACAACGCACGGCTATTCATTTTTATATATACAGGGTGTGGCGCGAAAAGTTTTAATTAAAAGTAATGACAGATAGTTATTTATTTTAGAAAAAAAACATATGCTATGTTTAAATTTTTTTTTACTTTTTGTTTGCTATTTTAATTTTTAGGTATTAAATATTAATTTTCTTAGCATAGTAATTATGTATTCTTTAATTTTGTCGCCATAGGTCTAGGACAAAACCCAACCCTGTGAACATTGTATAAGTTGTCTTTATACAATGCTGTGAACTATGCATCGACGCGCCATCTGATGTCGCTATTTATATATCGCCACAAAGAAGTGATCTCTCTTCCTGCCTATAATGTAGATCTCTGCATGCATATACTTCACGACTACACAGTGTCGTATCATATATTTTAATTTTACCTACGTAGGGGTCTTTATATTTAAAGAATATTATATAGTTACTTTTTAATTCATATTAAGCGTACTTAAGCTAGTAATATTATAATTAAAAACTAACTTACTTTATGTATTATTCATGGTAAAATAAAATATTCTCCCAAACTTATAAAGTTCTCAAATAATAAGCCCTGTATTAAGTAATAACGCGGTTTATAAATGGACTGTATTTGAGGGTTAGAGCAATGGATAAAGAATTGCAATCTACATGTATCGATTAGAAAGAGTGTAGCCGGCTTTAGGTAAAATGAACTTACCATAAAACAGATGTTCGGTAATTTCAACTCCCATAGCTGAAGTCCCTTCCTGAGTGTCCACTTCTGCCTTAAGTGGGAAGTCATGCCCCTTTTGGATTTGACTGGAGCCGGCGGCGGTGTCTGTCTTTGAGATATCTGTGGGATTGCCTTCATGCAACCTGTGGCGAGTCTGCAGGGTACGCATACTCGCCTGTTGAAAAACATAGTGCTTCGGCTGTCGATCTAAGGACATTTGGGTTTGCTCCCCATTTACTCCCTGACAGCTTCCTCAGAATATGGTTTCTGGCCGACACCTTCTGTTTTTTCTTCTGACATTGGAATTTGTAAGTCAGCGAGCGAGGTACTTTGGTTTTGCCGTATGTTCGAGGTCGTTGTCTTCCCACTTTACTTGCAATTTATATCCAGCTTTTTTTGTGTTTAGATGGAATACACAGACCTGTGTTTTGGATGGGTTCAGTTTTAAAGAAATGCTTCCGTAATATTCTGATAATGTTACTAGAGTACCCTGCAGGGTTTCTTTTACAGACCTAAGACTTTTACCTTGAGCAGCTATGGCTAGATCGTCAGCGTATAGGAAGTGCTGTGTTTCGGTGGGCTCGCGTTGGTCGTTTGTGTATACGTTAAACAACATTGGAGCTAGTACGCTGCCCTGAAAAAGACCGTTTCTTTGTTCTCTCCATCTGCTTTTTTTGCCCTCCATCTTGATAATGTGGATTCTCGAAGAAAACTACCTCGAGAGTTGGTCCGTTATTAATGCGATAAATTACTATTTAGGGAAATAAAGCGACTGGACTGGACCATTTTAACATAGGCTTGGCGCTAACTTATTCTTGCAAATATAAAACGCTTCTTCTTCTTTTTTCTAATATGGATACATAATAGTAGGGCTACTGCCTGTTCATTGCCAACACGTCCTCCCCGGAGGATGAGGTCCAGCATTCTCTCCAGCGCTTTGGTGGTCTTCCCTGTGATATCTTTCCTACTGGATTATTCATTTTTGCGTTTTTGACGAGTCCGTTGTCCTCCATTCTTTTTATTTGTTTGTTTCAGAATCGTCTTCTCTGTCTCACCCATCTTCCTATGTCCTGTATCTCGCATTGTATTCTAATATCCTCATTTCGTACTCTATCGTATAGGGTTTTGCCTTGTATACTTCTTAGGGTCTTCATTTCAGCTGTTCTCATCATTTGTAGAGTTCTGTTTGTATCTGGTCTTGTTTCTGCTGAATATGTTATTATAGGTCTTACTGCCGTTTTATATATATCTTGACTTTGCTTTCCGTATTTAGGTATTTGCTCTTCCAGACAATTTCTCTTAAACATCCCGAAATTCGAACCGCTTTTATTGTTTGCTCTCTTACTTCGAGAGGTAGATTTCCATGGCTCGTTATATCTGCTCCCAAATATTTGAAATGGTTTACTTGTTCGACGATTTTGGAGTCGATTTCTTGCTTACACCTTATCGGTTCCTTTGATATTACTAAACATTTAGTCTTCTCGGTGTTGATGAGCATGTTTAGTTCTTTTACTTTGGTGTTAAAAAAATGGAGTAGTCTTTGGAGATTATCTTCGGAATCTGCAATCGTCAGCGTATCATACAGCATGAAAGAACGTATTTCCCATTTTGTATCCAGCCGTTCTATAAAACGCGCTGCGGATAAATACATTTTTACTACATTCTCTTTTTATAAAATATGCAAATCCTCTAGCGCATTTTTTAATTTTAAGGACGCCTTAAAGGTCAAGTTGTTTTTATTACTGGTGCTTCAAGTGGTATAGGAGAACACACGGCTTATGCTTTGGCTAAATTTGGCGTGAAACTTGTTTTAGTGGCTAGAAGATCTGTGGAACTAGAAAGGGTAAAGAATAGTTGCATCGGTAAGTGAATATTTTACGTTGTTTTAAATTACTATTAACTTGTATTGTATTTTTTAGAACTGTCAAAAGGTCAATTGGAGAACAATGACATCTTAATCTTGCCCATGGACGTTCTTGATTTTTCTTCCCACAAAAGACACTTTCAACGGGCAGTAGATCATTTTGGACACATAGATATATTAGTTAACAATGCTGGAAGATCTCAACGAGCCAATTGGGACAGTACAGAATTGGCTGTCGATCGACAATTGTTCGATTTAAATGTTTTTGGAGTCGTAAATTTGACCAGAGTGGCGTTGGAACATTTTAATAAAGTGGGTAGAGGGCATGTCTCAGTAATGTCAAGTTTGGCTGGAATATTTGGAGCTCCATTCTCTGGAACTTACACTGGCAGCAAACATGCTATTCATGTGAGTGTATCTGGAGTGGAGTCAAAAATACCGGCAAAGAGTGTTCCCCTTTAATAAAAAATCGACGGGTCTGAGCGTGTTTCTAAAATGTTGACGAGATTTCCTGCAAACGGCTCTGTTTCGTTTTCGGTTCGCCACCCTGTATGTGAAAAAATATTTGCGGGACATACGCATTTCAATGAAACCGAGAGATCTGGACGGTAACTAAATATAAAAAACATAACAATAACTTCTGAAAATAAAGTTTTTGTTTAGATCTCGGGGCGTTAGTTATTGTTCTCATAATTTTGTTCTGTAACCTCTCTGTATAATTTCAAGATTGGAATGGCTTGCTGTTCCCCACAGTTGTTTCCCGCAGTTTTTGTATAGTCAATCATTGGTTGGTAAAGAAAACGATGACATTTTCAAAAATTGTCAAGATTTGCAGCAAGTCCTTACTGACGATTTTGAGCCACAAAATTTATATTCAGAAATTTTGATTATGAGGAATATATTGACAGATTTGGCCATACTTGCCATAGAGCATGACATTTCCAATGAAATAGATGTGGAGAAACTTGTGAAAGACTTCGCCAAACAGAAATCTACGAGGAAACATTTCTAATACATAACCAAAGTGTCCAAAGTCATAACTGCATATTTTTAATTTTTCATTCGTTCATTATTGTTTTTTTTTTGGAATGTTTTCAGTTTATTTTGTGCTTATAGGGTCCATAAGGATTTATTTTTTTATCAACCTATTTGTTTTATTTTTATTACGCAATGTTAATTTTTTTTTCATTTTTATTATAAAGTTTATCAACCAAAACTCAGGCAAACAATTTTCTTTCTTCTGTGTTTTTTGTAAAGTTTCATGGCGATGAAACTCGCCACTACAAAGGATCAAAAAAACCTGATATCTCTAATAAAAAAATTTGTCTGTGGCAGCTCGAATTCCCGCAGTTTAGTATAAACAGCTCAACTCTCACAGATACCCTTCACCCTCTAAAACATAGAAGAAGAGTTGCAGACCAGTCATTACTCTACAGATATTTCCATGGCAGATGCTCCACAGAAATAAAACCTCTTGTACCACCATTGGCCACATTCGGCCGAAGAACTCGGCACGCTGATCAGTATCACCCATTTACTCTTAAGATTGACACTACAAGGACCAATCTCCATCAAGAATCCTTCTTTTACAGGGCTGCTACGGAATGGAACAAGCTTCCAAAATCAGTTTTTCCAGAGAACTATGACCTGCAACTTTTCAAAAAGCGGGTCCACAATCATTTCCTTTCTATAATCCCTTCCCCTTCTAATAGTCGCAGTGCGGGCCGTCCGCGGCCCACACCATAGGTCTACTCTTTTTGCGACTATTTTCAGTAAAAAAAAAAAAAAAACATGGCGAGGCGGCATTAGAGACACTCGCCTCAGGCGGCTATTCCGGTCGCGCCGGCACTGATACTTTAGTTTACTAAATGTGGTTTTATTCCATGCGATTTTGCTGTTTTTGTGTAAAAACATTTTGTTTTAATATCTTAACATATTTCAGGGTTACTTCAATGCCTTGCGATTGGAAAAAATAAGAAAGAATATTCATGTTACTCTTTTGTGTCCAGGACCGACGTTTTCTAACTTTTTAAAAGAGTGTTTTACCGAAAAGGATGGTCAGGTAGTAAAATACAATTTTTTTTTGTAAGCGTCCACTGACATTTTTTGTTTTCAATTAATTCGTTGTTAAAAATGTGCTTTATTGCTTTTGCAGAAGTTAAATTCTTCAGTCCGACCAACTGACAAGAGAATGACCGCCGAAAGATGTGGTTATTTGAACGCCGTTGCTCTGGTCAATAAAACGAGAGAATCTTGGATGGGAATTTTTCCGATTATACCTTTTACGTATTTTGCAGTTTACCACCCTTTATTATTCCATTGGTAAGCTTATTAAAAAAAGTCTATAAGTTTTTATTTTTTACTTTTACATTCTTCGATGCGCCCTCTTTATTTCGTAATCGGTTTTACTAATGAAAGGCACACTTGCAACGTCCCCACTTTATCACAACAGCATCGCCGATTTGAACAGAATTGGTTACCATTTGGCTTATCCTACATATTTTGTAACTTCTTCTTCTTGTGCCTTATCCTCAGTGGACGTTGGCGATTACTATGGCCCATCTGACTTTATTTGCTGCAGCCCGAAATAGATCCATAAATGTCATTCCTGTCCATTGTCTTAGATTTCGCAGCCACGATATTCGTCGTCTTCCGGGACCTCTTTTGCCTTAAGCTTGCCCTGCATAATAAGCTGAAGTAGGCTATATTTCTGGTTTCGCATAACATGTCCGAAAGTTTGCGTTCTTTGATTACGTTTAAAACCTCTTTTTGTTTTCTCATACGCTGTAGGACGGCTTCGTTGGTTACGTGGTAAATCCATGATATTCTAAGCATGCGTCTGCAGCACCACATCTCAAATGCTTACAGACGTTTACATGCACCGTCGGTCAGAGTCCAAACTTCCACCCCATATGTTAGCATTGAGAAAACGTAGCATCTAAGAACTCTGACTCTGAGGTGCAAGCCTATATTAAAATTGCTTGCACGCTTCTCATGCGATTAAAAGCTGTTCTACTCTTCTCAATTTGGATATTAATTTCCTTCCCAACTGGCAAATCAGTTACTAAATATTATATCATACCTACATACATACATACATATACAATAGTCATACTTTTATTTGTGGGGGTAGACAGAAACCACTTCTTATTTCCACTTGCTACGGTTCTTACACACGTCTTTCGCTCGTCGGTTGCTGGTACTCTCGACCTGGCCTTTCTTCAAAACAATTTCGATCTAGAAACTTTCGCTTAGGTCGACCTCTACCGACTTGTCCATTTACACTCGTCTTATAAATCTGTTTCGTCAATTCTTCTTTCATTCACTACCATACACAAGTGTAGGGACCAGCAGTCCTCCATGTTCAGCCAGTCGTGCCTTTTTTGACACGTTTTAGCTGGTCACAACGTGTAGAAATTACTAGTTTTGAATCAGGCCTACGACTAAATAGGACCAAATGCTGTTTGTTGATTGTGGACAGACCTCAGACAATCCCAATGCCACTTCCACTCATCCACGATATAGAAACTAATGACACTGTCATTAATCTTGGCGCAAAAATAACCAACAAAGGTGGCTCTGAACCAGAAATCAGGAGGATTGGAATTGCAAAAGAAGCTTTGGACAGACTAGTTAAAATCTGGAAAGACCACAATATCCGGAAAATGACCAAGATGAGACTTCTCAAAGAGCTGATATTCTCCATCGCAACCTATGGATCAGAATCTTAGACGTTAAACGCAACATGCTGCAAGATAATGGAAGCGTTTGAAATGATATGTTACCGCAGGATGCTGAGAATCCCTCGGACAGCTCATAGAACAAATATCTCCATACGCAGAAAACTGAATAGTCACTACGCTCGAAATAAGCAACGACTGGAGAGAGAGAGAGAGAGAGAGAGCTGCTCACAATTATGCAGTGCCTCATTTATTTGTGTTCCTTCGCTCAATGTTAAGGCAGAAGTAGGGGAACAAACAACGAAAAGCAACAAGAATAGCAGGGTGTTTGAATAATACAAAATGGTGCAATAAACACATAGGAATTGAGGCCAAGACTAGAATCTATAAAACAAAAGTAAGACCTATTATAACATATAGGTACGGCAGAAACTAGACCAAAATTACTCGTAAAACACTTTTAAACAGGGAAAGAAGTGAAAGTATAAGAAATACATGTGGATTAGAAGACATTAATGGCTGGGTATCAAACAGAAAAAAAGGTAGTTTCATTGTATTCCTCAAGCAGGGTCATTTGGAAATCGTCGTGTTTTATTGACGTTCTAATTCCACTCCTTCGAATCTAGCCACGTGAGGTGCCTTTCAATAGTAATTCATTTCTAAATCCTAGTGAGAAACCTAGGATTTTTATTTAGATGGGTCATTTGTGCCCAAGCCCAATATTGTTTCCCACTTAACCAAACCATTAACTCCCTATTAACCCATTAACGACTAGCGTTGCGAAAACGCAACGCATAACTGTAATATTTCAAAAGAATATTGTAACCTAATATATCAATATTTTTTTATAAAATGGCAACAGTTTAGTTGGTAAATGCACCATTTGTAGGTTCGTATAAATGTTTAGTATAGAACTAACGCTTGTCGTAGACATTTTATTGTTTTATGTTAGTGTTTATAAATTTGTCATCTCGATATGGACTTCAAGTTAGTGTAAGTAGTATGTTTCCATTCTTTACAATAAAAATTATTTATTTTTTATTTAGATTCAATAGTAAATTGATGTAGGTGTTTATTAGTGAACATTTAAAAACTTCAAAATAAATATAGTCATGAGATTTTGTTGCGTAATTTAGAGCGTTGCGAAATTGCAACGCCAGTCCTTATAACTACTGCTTTTTCAAATTTATATATATTTTTTTGAGGTGTATTTACACTCGAAAAGGCTCTGCAAGTGGCTTACGCAGATGATTTAGACGTTGAACCCCCAGAACAGGCGGAGCTGACGGATGAAGACTCTGCAGATGAAGACGGAGGTGGTCTTGTTGATAATTTGTCTGCAAATCAGTTGCGAGTTGCAGCCGAAATAAGCATTTATCATCAAGAAATTACAGATGATAATAAAATTATTTCCGAAGCTCTAGAGGAACCCGAGGAAGAACCATAGCCTGTTAACTCCGCAGAAAAAATTGATGGCAGCAACATTTCTTGGATAAATGGTGACATAGTTTACAACGAAAAGCAATTTCTACAAAAGAACTATGAAAACTTCAAATGCCTTACTTCTACTGAGATGTATGAGTTATTTATTGACTATGATATTGATATATTATTATTAGTAACAGAAACTAGAAGGTATAGCCGACAAAAAATGATGAAAATGATTTCAATAGATTCAAATGACAAAATGTTTTCTTGGAATTCTCATATTATCGGGCTACAATATTTTCTAGGAAAAAATGTTTACCAGGATAGTAGTAAAGATATGGGAAATGGAATGGTAAAGTCTGCTATGCGACGTGATCGATTTATTTCAATACGTCATTATGTGCAGTGTGTATAGAAGTATAGCCGGAGTGACTCGGTTGGATAAAGTAAAGAATAGTGTGATAAGAGAACGCTGTGGTGTAAAAGAAGATGTGGTTAAAAAGATAGACAAAGGAATGCTTAGGTGGGTTGGATACGTAGAAAGGATGGATGAAGGAAGATTGACGAAACAAATTTATAAGGCGCGTGTGAATGGACAAGTTGGTAAAGGTCGAACTCGGCGAACATATCTCGATCAGATCAACATTGTTTTGAAAAAAGGCCAGGTCAAAAGTACCAACAACCGACGAGCATGTATGAGAGCACTGATGAAAGTAGAGGAAGCAAAAGATGTGTGTAAGAACCGTAGCAAGTAGAAGGAAGTTGTCTCTGCGTACCTATACGGGAAAAAGGCGTGACTATATGTATGCATGTACGTAAATAATGACAATCTTGATTTGTCCGATAAATAATGTAAAGTTCGACCACTTATGAACATTTAAAAAAATAAATTTATCACTTCGTCCCAGAACAAGATTTAAATTTTGACAAAACTATAGTAAAATATTATGGTATACACTCATGCAAACAATTTAAAAAAAGTAAGCCCATAAGATTTGGGTACAAGATTTGGAGTTTGACAATAAAAGTGGATATCTAATAAACTGTATTCCTTATCAAGGTACTGACAATATTGCAGATGATAACAAAAAAGTCTTTGGTAAATGTGCCGCGCCAAAAAACGATGGCGGTGTGCTGGAGACATGTGTACATCTATTACACCAACATACTGCATAAAATGTAACGTTGGAATGTGCAAAAATTGTAATGTTGACTTTGATAGTAGATTTTAAATATTTTGCTTAGTAAAGATTAATTTAATACTCCCAAGGTCTGTCGTTGCGTTTTTGCAACACGTTTCTTATAAAATAAAAAGAAATTAAATGTTTTTCTTAACAATTCTTATTTTTAATACCTACCAAATAAAGTATACACAAAAAAAATTTCTTTTAAGAAAAAAATAAACTCTGTCCTTAATGGGTTAAGCCAACCTCCTAAACACCCATGATTCCTTTATGTACGTACTTGTTATTGCCTTTCTATAATGTGAATGATTTGTCTAGAAAATCAGTTCTACAGTTTTTTTTTAAAAACGTCCAAAATTCGCCTTTATTAGGTCATCCCTATTTTATTTTAATTAAAATTTTAACATTTTTTAGGGCAGTTAAGATTATAGGACTAGAATATTTATTTAATCTCAGAGATGGTAAAACTGATAAAGAGGTACATATAGTTTAAAATGTTTTCATATATACATATATAAATCTTTTTTTAACACTCAGTACAAATTATTTATTATTAATGTAGATACATTTTGATTTAATAAATTTTAAATTTTTCAATGTGTTTTTCAGACTGCACACAAAGACTGAAGGTGGAGGGTGTAGAAGTAGAATAGTAATTAACAACATTTACCTGTTTTATTCATTACACTTTCACTTAAATTCTATATTAACCATCAACATAATATGGAGAATTTGTTAATTTTGTTGTAATTTTCAACCTGATCCTGTATTTGTTCTAACAATAAGTAAGATTAAATATTTTAAATGTGTTTGGGTGCAATTTTTCTTAATTTCATCATGAATTAGAAATAAGGATATATTATTTTATCTTTAAATGTATTATTCTCATTATGTTTTTAGATGTCCCTTAACCATTCTCTTATTGCAAATACATACTATCTTTCTCAAATAGTTGCATCTGTAAATAACAATTATTGATTTGAATACTTCTATAATTATAAATACCTTTTATAATTGTAATGAGCTAATAAAATGTGACTATCTTAAACAATTTGTTGTTCAAAGTTTATCACCATTAAATGACTTAACTAAAACATTAAATATCTATTTTTATTTTGTAAATAATACAATTAGTATATGTTTAGTTGTATGTGTTCTTTTCTTTTTTCTTTTCCTCTTAAAATAGCATTTTTAAATAATTTACAATAAAGCTCTATAGCAGTTGGCGAATCATCATTACCAGGTACAGGATAAGTTAAAAGATTCGGGTTGCAATTAGAATCTACAATACCAATAGTTGCAATCATCATTTTAGCTGAATCTCTAACAGCAGTATGCTGTACCAAAACATTATTAAGAGTATTCATAAATATGCATAAATCTGGTAATCTGGTAATTGAACCAAATTGTTTTGTGGAATTTGTAAATATTCCTCCTCTCCAAAACCTAGTATGGGCAAACTCCCCACATTCTTGTGCTGTTTTTTCTACTAGGTATGCATTTTGAGCTCCTCTTTGAAAAAATAAAATTATACCATCTCTATATGCTACGTGCGCTGCAACATTTAAAGCTCTTCTTAAATATTCTGCAGTTTGGTCTAAATCGAAAATAATATGTCCCAATCTACTGCCGTAAATATAAGGAAGCATTTTTTCATCTAAGGATCCATCCTTGTGTCCAAAATGTACTCTTGCATCAAACAAATCTTTCACTGTAAATAAATTGTGTACTTTAAAGTAATCCGGGTGTTTTAATACTTCGTTTTTCGTATGACTAGGTCCTAAAAAATGTAATAATTAATTACAAAAATATTGTTCCATCAAAAATTCTTTATACCACTATTTTCTTGTATTGATTGTTCAGGTTTTGCAGCTAAGCAAAATTGTCTTAAATTCGCATAAGTACATTTCGGAACTCGTTTTAACATATTTGTTTAGAGTTAGAAACAATTTAATGATAAAACGATGAAAGTAAGGTTAGAGTATTTTGTTTGGTCTCTCTCTTCTTCTTAATACTTTGGCCTTTAGTATCTTATCATTTCAGCTTTATCTTTTCCCATAAAATTTTGTATTTGTTTGTTTAATTTATATGCTTTTTTAAGCGGTAAGTATTTATTATAAAACCACAGTATACATCAGCTCATTTTAGGCTGTATTCTTTTATAAAACTAACTTACTTTAACAATATCTTTTTTAGTAATTAATATTATTAAAAAAATAAGTATGCAGAAAATATTTTTTACAAAAATGTTTTATTGTTCAAAAAAATTAGAAAATGAATATTTTGCTAGATGCGACTCCACCAAGTGACAGTCTCCATGAGTTATCAACCCCCGTAGCGATTGCAAGGAATCGTACAGATAAATAGGCTATGGGTGTAAATATTTAACATTGGTAAAAGGAGATTTTATGAGGTATTGTCCGCGGGGAAGCAAAATTTAATTGTAAGCCTAGAACCCAGAACAGAAACCTCATCATAGTTGAATTTTTGGTAAATTATTTTTTAAATATCCCCAGACGCCAAAGTTTCGTCCAACACTCCATGTAGTTCATCACCATATATAACTGATTAACTGAACATGCAACGTGTAAGTAATATTGGTAAATTTTGCTCTATTATCGGACAAAGTAATGCAGAGTTTCAACTCATAATGACTCAATTATTCAATAAAGGTTGATTCAAAAAACCTTTTCTACTCATGAAAATTATGTTTAGGTTTTTATTATAACATTATCATTCAAACAGTTATTTTGAAACTTTGACCGTGTTTACATACTAATAAAAAAACTGTTTTGAGCGGCCTGTAAAAATCAAACTTTATCTCACTTCTCTGTTGATGCCATGATTTAAAAAACATTTTTTATTATATTTACACATTAGCGGACCCGGTAGACGTCGTCCTGCCCGACAGTGTTTTGGGGAAATCCCTATCAAACTCAGCGACCCTGAAAACTATTAATTCGACACTAATATCGGCAATTTTTAATAGTTTTTATATTTCAATCCCTTCCGTAGTGGCTTATCGGTATAAAAATACACATTAACAAAATTTCATTAAAATCAGACTATGAATTCGACACTTACAGCCGTTTTTGATAGTTTTTACATTTCATCCCCTTTCGCTAATCCGATCACAGGATCACCCGCTGGGCTAGTCTGAAGATTGTCTAAAAATTTCATCATTTATTTATATAGATAGACAACCTTTTTTTGAGATTTATTTTATTTGGAGCATAGGAGTTGCTAAGGCAAGAGTTCAAGGAAAAGACCATCGTTATATACTCTGACATCCAAGCGGCTATAAATGCAATCAGCCTTTTCTGGACTCCACTCTCCCCATTAAGAGTAAATTATACAATAAAAATTAAACTTTTATTTTTACAGAATTATACTTAAAATTAAAAATGTTAACATCCTATCACAAAAATAATTTAAACCACTAAATATTAGTAGCCAAGTGCAATTAATTAAAGAATATACCTACCAAAATAATGCATAAGCCAGTTGATTACATCGCTTTTGCTTGTGAAAATATTCAGTTGTTTAGGTGTAGATTTATTATGTACAGAAAAAATTTAACATTTTGTCTAAATTTTTTTATTTACAATAACTGCTACAAATTTTTTTGCTGATAACCTTAGAAGTGTTTTTGCTACATCAACATTACCCATGATACTTGATAAATTTTCATGCTGACCATTGGCGTTGGATTTGAGTGGCCACATGATAAAATTTAGTTGTTTAACTTTGACGCTTACTGCAGTGTGTATCAAACCAAAATGACAGCCATTATCGAGGCAGCTGTCTGGACACTTCGCAACGAACAAAAGTTCAGCGAGATATGCATTCTTTGCGACAGCCAGGCTGCTATCAAATCACTGAACTCAGTCTACTTGACCTCTAGTGCAGCGGTGCAATGCCAAGCCGCCCTGAATGAGCTAGCAACCAAGTTTAGAGTTCACATTGACTGGGTACCTGAACACAGGAACATATCAGGTAACTTTAAGGCGGACGAGCTAGCAAGAGAGGACACCACCCTCCCAGCTGTATCTGTCTAATCTCAGTAAGGAATACCGATTGCAAACTGCCGACTCCTGCTGCAGAGCAAAGTAGTTCAAAAAGCCAACTTGAGGTGGCAAAATAAACTCACATGCACATCATTGAAACAGATTTGGCCTAAACTAGATCTACGTTGAACTAATGATGTTTTAACCATATCCAGGGAGTCCATTGGAAATGCGATCACGGCCATATCAGGACACTGGGCAGGTGGATCCCATGCACGGCGCACGGGGATCGCAGAGCTACGACACGACTTCCGTAGAAGCTGTCACGATGAGGAAACAATGGTACATCTTCTCTGTCACTGCCCTGCCCTAGGCAGAAAACGGCTTTCTATACTAGGGCAACCGAACTTTGATGACTTATTAGATCTCAGCTCAGTTAGAATTAAAGACCTCACACTTTTTATTAAAAGTTCCAACTGGTTCTCACGGTAGAGGGGCAAGGCACCGCCGTCCATCACGGTATCACAACGGGCCAAAAGGCCTCCGAACCGCCGTTTTAACCTAACCTAACCTAACTTTGATGCTTCATTTTTTCGAGATAGTGTTTATGTCGAGATTCTGGGAAAAAGATACGAAAAATATACGATCATGGTGTTCTTTTTCTATCGTCACGTATATTTTTCGTAACTACTGCGATTACGGTGAATAATAGCGACCATAAGTATTGAGGAATTGAAATTACTTCGTAAACTTAAATGATAATTATAAATTTTAAAATCACTGTAGCAATTAAGAAAATCTAATTTTGAATTAACATTTAAACAATAAAATAAATAAAAAAAATGAGATGTCGTGAGACGCCTGGCAGATCGAAACTATTTTGTATAAAAAATATACATGAAAAGATGGTTTATTTAAGGAAATAAATATGGCATAATCAGAAATAAAATATTAAGATAAAATTAAAAATTAAGATTCATTAATCAGTTAATTTTGTAATAACATATATCTTATATATAATGCATATATTGTTGTTCCAAATTTTGTAGTATAATCTCTTGGATTGTTGTTAATTTGCAGTTGAAGTTCTTTTTAAAGGAACGTAATCAATGGCATTGATTCATCTTTGGCAAAATTTACATTGAAGTCCCCAGCTAAAATCAGCGGCAGTTCATGTTAATTGTTTTTAATAATTATTGAACCTCTGCGACTGTAAGGAAATAATCTCTCATTTTTTTATTAGGTGAAATGTACACAACAACCATAATCAATTCTTTTCCAACACTTTTCTTTGATATTTTAAATGTGAGTGCTACATAATTGTAAATTTGTAACTAAAAAGTTCAAACAAAAGCAATAACTTAATTTTTTTTTAAAAAACGCATTGCTTTTGATAACTGTCATTTGTCATAAGTAATTTTCTTTATTTTTCGTTTTCTCATTTTTTAGTTATAACAGCCAAGGTTTGCCAAGGTATTTTGAGTCGGACGGAAGACTGACGGTCGCCATGCCAGCAACCGCTTTAACTCTCACCCGTGACATTAGATGTTTCACAAAATAAAAAAAAAACCGTATGACATAATCCAAAATATTTACAATGACTAAAACAATAAATTTTATGCTCTAATTATCTTGTTGCCAAAACAGACCCAAGTTTTAATTATGGTCAATAATTAAAATAATTTGCTAGTATTTAATGACTAAACTGTCACTCAACGTTTTCACTTTTCATAGAAAATCTTTTAAAATGTTAACATAAATAACATTGTCAAATGTCCTTTTTAAAAACTTCTCCCTCCTGTTTGGGAGGAGTGTTCTGTTCAATTTCGGGCGAAACTTCTGTGTGTTTCTTCTTAAACCATCTACCACCAGTGTATCCAGCTATTGCGCACGTTACCGCAGCTACTCCGCCTATCTTGAGACCCGCGACGAGACCTATGGGGCCACCAATCATGGCACCTAAAAACGCCCCTGTAACGGGATATGCTACTGCTTTTAATCTACAAATTAAAAAGACCTTCCGTCAAGGTTAGTTTGTTATAAATGATAATGATAGAAACCATTTATTACAAAACTTATTTGAGGTTGGTAATGTAAACATTGTGCAAATTTTTCTACTTACTTATGTGCTTTTGCCAAATGTTTCGTCCCACTTTCTACATTTTGCTGAGTACTATCTACATTACTTGCTATCTGTTCTACTATTTCTGACTGATCCACAACCATTTCATTTAAATTTTTGTATATTTCATGTAACTCATGCACATCATTGTTAATATTTTCTACTTTAATTAATTGTTCTTCCCTTTGTTTTAATTTTAATTCTTCCAAGTTAGCTTGAATTTGGATCTGCGATGCTCCTTCAAAAGGTTCGGAATTTTCTTTTTCCGATTCTATGCTAAGCTGATCTGTTATAATTTGATTAGCGTTTTTTTCCAATTCTGAAAAAATATAAAAATAAATATTGTAGTGTGAGCCACTTTTCAATTTAGGCTTCTTTAGAAATTCGTAAGACCCCCTAATATATTTTGCCCGAAAGGCCCATCCCCAAACAACCATTTAGCATCATAACCTAAACCCAAAGTTATGCCGCTGACTGTGTCAAAATCAAAGGTTCCCGATCATAAACGTAAAAAAGTGATTGAAATACCAACTGTTTAAGGGGAGAACTGCCAAAGTCGGTAAAACAGGAATACATATCTGAACTCACAGTTATGTCTCACAGAACAATAAATATCTGCTAAATTAGAAGTGTACATTATATTTTAAATAAATTAGGTTAATAAACGTTACAATATAAACAATACATTTAAATTTTTATTTTACCTGAATAACCATTTATTAAATTTAAAATGATTTTTCTTAGCGACAAAGTTTTCATATCAAATTTATCTAAATCTTCATCTTCTACTTGTGTTCTTAATGTATCTAATTCATACATGAGATCTCTTAACTGCTTTACATTTCGTTTTTTTTCTTTAATTTCTTTTTTAAGTTGAACGTGGTCTTTTATTAGCATTACCTAAAAAACGTAAACAAATTATAATACAGGATTAATGTAATAGCTCCTGTCTGAAAGGTACCAATCGCCAAAACATGTTTTTTAGATAAATGTACCTTGGATAACAAATACTTAATTACAACATAAGGTGGGGTTCATCAGCTATTACCTTGTGCACCCCAGCACTTGGCTTAGTTTACCCATCTGCAGAATATTGTGCCCCGGTGTGGCTGAATAGCGCCCACACTAAAAAGGTTGATGCACAACTCTATGCAAATTATCAGTGGAACAATCAAGCCCACTCCTACTTACTGGCTGCCCACTCTGAGTTACATTCCCCCACCAACACTCTGGAGGAAAAAGGCACTTGTTCGAGAAAATACAAAAATTATTAATAATCCCCAACTCCCTATACACCAGGATATCAGAGCCCTTGAGACTAACAGACTCGGATCAAGGCACCCACCCATCTTGTCAGCCAAGCACCTCTGAGAGTCAAATTTCAGCCTCCCTCATTCTTGGGAACAATATTGGCAAGAAAATTGCCCTCCACATTGCCCTGCATTAGAGAAAGACCACCTGGCTTTAACCAGCCTCGCAAGATATGGTCAGCCATCAACAGAGTCTGCACAAATCATGGCAGACGTGCTGACTCTTTTCACAAATGGGGCTTAACGCCATCCCCTTGATGTGACTGTGGAGCCGACAGTCAAACTTACGAGCCTATGAAGGGAACTTCAGTGACTGTCTGACAGCAACCAATGCAGCAGTGGACTACATACGCAATCTAGATATCTGTCTGTGACCATAGCTCAGTTTACTATTTGTCATAATATTATTTATTATTTAAAGTTTCAATGTTTTTAGTGTACTTGTCATTTACACATTGTACTTAAGTTATTGTACAAATCTTCCTGTTTTATAAATTTATTTTTATAACATGCTCATGATGTGTTGCCATACAATAAATAAAATAACTTAATTACTTCAAATAAAAACACTCTAAATTGCTCCTAATGACTTCTGACAATGAGAGTCAGTTTTATCCACAAACTTATTTGTAAGCATTATTTTACTCAATACAATAGTTTCGAAGTTGGTACCTCTTGAAAAAGTGATATCAAATTATGGTTAATATATACAGGGTGTTTCAAGATTCATGCAAAAAAATTCAGGTGATTGCCCAAATGAAATAATGATGGATCTTTCCTGTAACAAAATTTCCTTAGCCTATCCCCTTCCGAGATATCACCCCTAAAAGGTGTTGAGTAAAATTAAGTTTAAATTTTTTTCTCTCAAATTTAAGTACCTTAAGATGGAAACTTGAAATTTTGTAATTTCCGTGCACTCGCAAAAAACTAACCACCGGTATTTTTTCAACATTCCTGTTACATTATAAGGGGATTAAATTAGCATCCCTTACCTTATTTCATATAAAATCTGTTTTTTGAGATTTAGTTTTGTAAAATAAAAATATTACTTAAAATCCCTGTTTATTTAAAAACATTTCTTAATTTTACCAAAAATAATATAAAATACAATTTCCTGTGTGATACCTTGTTTTAATTACAATGTCTTCTTTATCTTCCATCACATGATAGCTGATGTTTTGCGACTCAATTTTGACAATCTTCGCAATAGAATTTGAGGACCCTTTTTCCTTTCAAATCCATTTTCATTTCACTAGCATTAAGTCCTGAGCATTCTCTATGGGTTGATCTTTGGCAGCTGTCACGTAATAGTGTAGGCTCTCCAGATTTGAGCTTATAGCTTACACATTCCATAATTTATTTGTTGTATCTTATTGTGTTCAAATATTGTTGGTCCTAACCTGTTTAATTATCAGTATCTATCCACAAAAACTGCGACACTTATAAACAGTTTATTTCAATAAGAAATAGTTTTTATTTACTCGCTTTTCTGCTTATAAACTCATAACTCACTTGTAATTGCATAGAAATGTAAATTGATTGGATAGTCTTAAAGATAATCTTTTAACACATATGCAGTGAAAAAATCAATCTTGATTCAGTTTTTTTCCTGTTGAAATTTATAAGGTGTCGAACATATACTGTACTTGTACACTTCTTTACATACATACAAAGAATATAACCTGAATTTTTTTGCATGAATCTTGAAACTAGCTGTATATAATTAAAAATTAAATTGTTCAAATATATATTTTACAGTACAAATGTAAAAAAATGGGTACCATTATCTTGAGTAAGAGAATTATATTTGGATTAACTTTACAATGACCAGTTTATTTTGGTACATTTTATGTTAATAACAATAGAAATGGAATTGAAGAATATAGATTGTAACATTAAACATTTTTAAATATATATATTATACCCAATAACATTCATAATACCGATAAGAATTTTATTAAATAAAGTTTTAGACAATAAAATATTTTCAATCTACATAATGCTTTATGAAAAATATTTGGGCTTACTTTTTTGATAGATCTCCTATATTGCTCATATATATTTTGATGATGCGGAATAATTTCTTCAGAAAACTTAAACAAAGGAACTTCAATAATCTTAAATGGTTGTTTAACAATAGATGAATTTAAGACAGCCATTATTTGAATTTCATCAGAATTCTTTGTTACTACATGAACTTTGATAAACAAAAATTTAGATCGTATTTAGCTTGACAGTTTGACATTTCTTCTTTTTTAAAAGACTCCAATTTTATCAGCCAAATATTTCAAATTCATGCCACGTAAATATTAAGTCGAATTGAATACAATTCTGTTTTCTAAAACCGGAAAGTTTATTTAAAGTTTATAAAAAGAGAAAACTATTGTTTAATAACTCATAAATATTACAAGAATAAAACAGAATTAAATAAAGGATTTCATTACCGCTGTTTGGAGAATTCACTCTCTCTAATAATTTAACGCATAATTCCCTCTTTTGTTGACACACCCAAAAATGCCTTTCCCATCCTTCTCTTAGAAATTGAAACAAACACGAATCAGGCCGGCAGAATTACATTAAAACGAAATGCAGCTAAAATCCAAAAAGCTGTAGCCCTGTAGCTGGCTTCACTACCGCCATTTTGAAAAAGTAACCGCGTCGTTGTGTTGTAACGTTGTTTAATTAGTATGAAATATAATTTTTATATATTAGATTAACTTTTTTCGTATTAATTTATGAACAAAGATACTTTTAGTTGATGAAATATATGACAATGTAAGAAAAGCCTTTAAATTATCTAAAATGAAAGCATGTTTCATATAAAAATAAAAGAATTTTGAGGTTTTTTATTGCATTTTTTAAACCAGACAAGATGATGTATACGGTGAGTACACCTAATCAGTTTGTTTTGTTAATTATTTTTATCAAAATTAATTTATAAGTTAAAACATTGTATGCCTTAAATGAATGGATATTTTTACAAAGGGTACCAACACCGATCAGGACAACCGATTCAGCGACAAAGAAAAAAAATTACTGAAGCAGATGAAATTTAGCCCTTGCTTGAGTCAGCAGGTACGTCTGTATTTTTTGTGGTAAAAATTGAAATGTTAATTTTTTTTTCTGTAGGTGGACATGACAAAGATTAAACTTGAAACCATAAAGCCATGGATTTCTGATAAGCTTACCGAGTTTCTCAAAATTGATGATGATGTAGTTGTTAATTTTGTATATAATCAACTGGAAGTAAAGGTATTTTTTTATACATATTAACTTTAATGCTTTGAAATTTTCTTATTTTGGCAAAAAAAGTGTATGGTAACCTTTATACCCAATACTGTGTCAGAAACAAAACTGGCATTTAGATTATCAAACAGGATTTATCTGAAAATGACGAAAATCAGCATATTATTTAGTTTTCTAATATGTTTTTATTATAATATAATGTTATCTATTTGTAGCTTCCAGATCCCAAAAAGATGCAAATAAATTTGACAGGGTTTTTACAAAGCAAACATGCTATGGAATTTATGGCAGAATTGTGGGCTCTTCTTTTATCTGCACAAGAGAATCCATTAGGAATACCAGAATGTCTGATTGATTCAAAAAGAGAAGAATTAGCAAAGAGAAAGGTAGGCAGAAAAATATTATTTTTTAAGTTTTAACAGTTATGGACACAAGTTTAAACTATTAAATATATTAGTCTTTTTTCTGTTATATTGTGAAAATGTCTTTAGGAGCAAGTTAAAATTTAATAAGAAAATGAGGGTAAAAATAAAATAAAACACATGATCAGTTTTTTCTAATTTTTTTTTTTTTAAAGCATTTTAGTAGTGAACAAAGTACATAATTATTAAATGAAGTTATTTAATTTTAAATTCCTTACATTAATTAAAGTTCAAGATAAGGATTAATGGAGAGTTTTGTTTGCTTACTTTAATTTTCATTTTGCATGTTATTTTTTTTGCTTATTCACTTAAAACTTTAGGAGAAAGAGGAAAAAGAACGGGAACGCGAGAAGACTGAAAAGGAGAGAAAATACCGTGATCGCGACAGATCAAGATCCAGGCGTTCAAGTTCACGCTCCAGGATAAGAAAAAGTTCAAGGGACAGATCGAGCCGCAATAAGGACAAGGAATCCAAAAGCAGGGATCAAAAATCACGAAGCCGTGACAGGAAATCTCGAAGTGTGGACAAAAAATCAAAAAGTCGTGAAAAAAAATCACGTAGCCGGGACAGGAAATCTCGTAGTAGGGATAGAAAATCAAGAAGCAGAGAAAGAAAATCTCGAAGTAGAAGTGTAGAAAGAAATTCAAGAAGTAGGGATAGAAAATCTTTAAGTAGAACTAGAGATAGAAAAAGCAAGTCTAGAAGCCGGGAAAGAGATGGAACAACTAGAAGTAGATCTACATCTTTAGTTAAAGAGGAAAGCACTAGAAAGAATGGTGATGTTAGCCCCAGTGTAGTGGTCAATGGTAGGGAAGATTCTGAACCTATAGAAAAACAAATTAGGTGAGTGCCAATATTTTTATACCAATGCAAAGCATATTTACTTCACAAAAATGAACCAACATTGTAATTAAAAAAGAAATAAAAAATCTTATAGCTTTAATTTACTTTGTAAATTTGTCCTTAGTTATGTTTAGCACAGTATTTCAGAGATTTTTAAACATCATTTACTACCATAGTACTTCTAAGAATAAAATATGATCATATTATTACAGTAAATATGAAACAAAATCCAATGCATGTCATCAATGACGTGGATGTTTCAAAGCAGTGATACTAGTTCTTAAAATATTCTGTTTGGCCAAAGTCCATCGGCATGCGCATATTTTTGTACAATAAATTATTTAAAGTACTTTAACATGCAACGTTCCATAACAGTTTAGGCTGATGCAGTATTTAAATATAAATAGGATGAAATAACTTGTTTATGTAACTAACTGTATAAATATAAAAAATACTATATTGATCAACTATAAAATGAAATTCCGTATGCCTGTGACACATTTCCGTGAGGCGTGAGGCCTTAATTAATATATTTTCACTCCGGTGGTGGTTATGTTCACAAGCTATTTGTTTTTTGTTCATTTGTGTACTATTCTTAAAAAAACTGTCCTTTTCATTATGAAAAATTAATTTTGTAACTTTAAATTTCCTGCAATTACTGAATTCTCCTAATTCTGACAATTCGCCAATGGTGTGTAGCTGTGATGGTATCAAATGGGTGTGACGCCAATGTTTGAGGTGGATAACGTGCACTTGGTACAACAAATGAAATATCTTTCATAAGGTTATGTGTGTTTGGCAATTATTTAGGTTTAAAGAACAAAATAGGATTTATTTTACCCGCAATCGAGGCCACTTTTTAAAAGATAAAAGAATCTCAAACTATAACGTCACATGTACATCACTCCTACATACTTACATATAGTCACGCCTTTTTCCTTTAGGGGTAGGCAGAGACCCTTCCTTCCACTTGCTACGGTTTTCACACACATCTTTTGCTTCCTCTACTTTTATCAGTGCTCTCATACATGCTCGTCGGTTGATGGTACTCTTGACCTGGCCTTTCTTCTAAACAATGTTGATCTTATTGAGATATGTTCGCCATTCACACTTGCCTTATAAATTTGTTTCGCCAATCTTCCTTCTTCCTTCACCGAGTCACTCTCAGACTATTCATCTCCGCTGCATTAAACCTATTTTCATGCTTTTGCCCATTTTTAAGTTGAAAGATCACGTGCACGTAACCCATTGTATAAGGTGCATTGGATTTTGTTTTTTATTGACTATAGTAACTGAATTATGACAAGTATACCTTTTGAAATTGCTGGCATGGCAATATATTTCTAACAGTTTAATACACATATACATAAATATTTTTATTTCTTGGATAAAAACACAGTCATACAGTGTGTGTCACGACGAGCTTAAACTACTTGTATATTGTTACTTTTTCGGATTTTACATAAAATGTTAAAGTTACTTTTTGTAGAATACCATATGTCTAAAAAGTTTACTTTTCTAGATAATAATTTTTTTAATAAAAAATTTACAGATGCACACCTTTACATTAAAAATTCTATGTGAACATCACTTGTGCCAAATAAAATATAAGTTGATGTGGTGGTTAGTAGAAAGGTCAAAGGTAATTAGTGATATGTTGAAAACTTTTTTACATTGTACAGGGTTTGTAAAAGAATGATAAAAAGTTCAACTTTAAAAATGTTATATCTCTTTATTGTTTTACCTGTTTTACTGAAATCTTCTGCAGAAAATAATGGGTGTTTACCCTGTAAAGAAGCTTTCAACATATCATTAATTACCTTTGACCTTCATGCTAATCACAACAAGATGTAATAATATTCAGAGTGATCATTTTCATCATGCAGCCCCTTTCACATCCATTGTTGGACATAGGCCTTCTCCAAACGTCTCCAGTTCTCTCTGTCCCTGGCTGTTGCAATCCAATTTTTCACTATCCTCTTCAGGTCATCTGTCCATCGAGTGGGAGGTCTGCCTCGGCTACGCTTGTCAGTTCTTGGTCTCCATTCCAACAGTTTTTTTGTCCATCTCCCGTCTTCCATTCTTGCAATGTGTCCAGTCCATTTCCGTGTAGTGATTCGCTTTATAATATCATCTACTCCAGTACGTCGGCGTATCTCTTCATTTCTCACTCGATCCCTCAGGGTCAGGCCAAGCATCGATCTCTCCATTTGCCTTTTCATTTCGACTCTTAGTTTTTCTGCGTTTTTCTTCATTAAACTTAGATTCTACGTGCCGTAGGTCAAAACCGGCAATACGCATTGGTTAAATGCTTTCCGTACGCCGCCCATCCCAGGGTAATTCGCCTGTTTAGTTCGCAGGTTTGGTTGTCTCTGGCTATTCTAAGCTCATGACCTAAATATTTATATTTGTCAACAAATTCTACGATGTCATACTCGAAGCATAGATGATTGAGTCTCTCTCCATCACTGATTATTCCTTTTTGTTGTCATGCCAACCTTTTAAATGCATACTACCCAAGGACAGTAATAAACAGCTTTGGCGACATGGTGTCATCTTGTCTAACTCCTCTTTCCATCCTTATCTTGTTGGTTGTAGAGTGTAGATTTATAGTTGTGGCATTTTCATATGTTTTTAACTGTCGCAATATCGGTAGTCGACTCTACAATCCTGTAATGCTCTTAAGATGGCCGCTAATTACTAGGAGGCGGTTATATTCAATGGTCTTTTCTATCAAGGGCGTACCCAGGATTTCAGCTAGGAGGGGGCAGGGGGCTGCTTATACCTGTTTCGAAAAGATCGTCGGTCGGGTATATTGAAACAAAAAATCATGAAAATTGACTTTTATTCATTAATTTTGATGATGACACTAAACAAATATTATACATAATTATACTATACATTATGTATAATATATAATATTATGTATGTATATATTAATTTTACAGTAATCTTCTCGGATTTGCCGAAAATTTGTCTATGACAGTCTTTTCAATAAACTCACTGTTGTCTTTTAAATAATTGCGATGTACACTCATCAGACATAAACCCGTACGCCTTTATTCACCCATGGTGCTTCTAAGCCACGTTTTAACTCTTCGCAGCGTACTGAAGGACCGTTCTACGGTCGCCGTGGTGCATGGGATAGTGCTTAAAATAATTAATGCCTTTCTGACAGCAGGGTAAAAAATGTTGGCTTAGTTGAACAGTTCAACTACTTCTATGTCCCTTAATTGATCATCTGATAAAGCCTTCGTCACCCATAAATTATGCCAAAGGTTCAGTTCTCCGGTGATATCCAGGTTATAAAATTCTTGGAATGATTCTACGTTTTTGTGTAGGTCTGTAATGCTGGTTTTTGTCATATACAAGGGATGTAGCCTGCTTAAAGCAAACGCCGGAGTATTTTCTTGGGAGAATCGAATATTCAATGATGAAATGAGTGAATCAATGTATGGTATTATCAGGGAACGCCGCCAATATTTGTTATCATTGTCTGATGGCGGATTACTTCTATGTGTTTGCTTATGAGCAAGACGTGGAACCGAAATTTCTATGTTCAAATCCATTGCAACAGCTCGTGCTTTTTGAAGTATTTCATTACTTATTCTATCAGGAAACTCGCGGTCATTTCTGAGAATGTCCTTGATATTTTTGATGTGTTTCCCTACCGAGATCATGTCGATCGATTTAGCTTGCAGTGCGTTAACTACTGGTTCTAAAACTGCTGAATATTTGGCTATTGTTTGTAGAGTAACAATAAACACTGGTTTTGTAACGGCTGAATGCAACTGATATGCAGATTTTCTGGTGGCATAATTTCACTCTACGGATAACGTTTCTAGAGATTTCACAAGCTCTGAAAAATGTTGAGAAAACTTTCTGATTGATTTATATTTTTCGGACCATCTCGTCTCACATAATCGTGATAGGTTTGGAGCATAGTTTCGACGTGTAGTCGATTCCCTGAAAAACGTTATAACATCCTTTACAGTGGCGACAGTATTTCTAATTTCTGGCACTGCGTTCGCATCATTCACAACAAGGTTGAGTTTGTGACTTGAGCAATGAAAATATAAAGCACGAGGATATTTTTTTCTCAAAATGGCTTGTACGCCACCCTCTTTCCCTGCCATTGTAGAACAGCCATCGAATCTAAACCCTACGCAATCTTCGGTTGAGAGGTTAGAACTAATTAAGAAATTGTCAATTGCTTCGGCAATTGCGGAAGCATTTTGTGCTTTTAGTTCAACGAACCCTACAAATTCTTCTCTGATTTTCCTTTTGCTTTCGTCGTAGAACCGCACACCTATGAACAGCTGTTCTTTCACAGATACGTCTGCTGTTTCATCAGCTAAGACTGCGTAAGCCATGGTCCTCTGAACTTCACTAATTATATTCTCCTTAATAACTTCGCCACATAAATTTATCAATTCGTTTTGTATTTTTGGCGATGTGTAAACTGCATTGCGACGGCTCTTTTCCAGGTGACTCTTTAATTTGTCGTCCCCTGAATTGATTCTCAACTTCAATAAATCTAATAAAACACCCTCATCTGCTTGTTTGCCCCTAAGAGGCATATCATGTGTACCGCAAAATACTATACAAGAAATAATTGATGACAATATTTGTCTGTTTTCATCGATTGCTTTTTGGTGTCCACTTTGCAGTTGGATATCTACAGGAACATTTTCAAGAAAATTTTTGCAGCATTTGTCGCCGTTTGGTGAAGGTTGGTCGTTGCATGCTTTCGGCAGTCTTCATGCATATTTTTGAACTTTATATATGGCCTGATCATAAACGATCCCAAAATTCCTCTCACAGTGCTAATGGGCGGAAGGAACAAAACACAATGCTTACAAAGAGCACCTTTTAGTCGCTTGGAATATACTAGCCATGGTGAATATTCAACCAAGCATGATTAAATTTTCTTTTTAAATGGCTTGCATCACTTTCAAAATCGTAATTTCTGGGTGGGATCCAAGGATTTTGTAACAACTCCCTCTTCTTTTCCGTCGATAGCTGGGAAGCCAACCCAACATAACGACCCAGATCATTTTCATGACAGCCATCGTCCGCTATAATTTCAGGATCGACTTTGACGTCATAAGTTTGTTGGGATGTCGATGGAGAAGAATAGTCGGCAACAGATATATTAACAGGTTCTGCTGGAGAATTTGACGCTTGTCCAATGTTAGCATGCAATGATATTAGCATTACACGAGTGGTTTTATCATGGTTGTCATTTTCATCGCTTCCACTGCTACTTTCCCGACCTTTTTTTCTTTTTTCGCGTGTCCTCCCTAAAAAATGGATACACAAAATTACTCTTACAGTGTTTAGGCGGGTTGCATAGGACGAAAATAAAGATCAAGTTTCACATTCTAATATATATGGTTTGAACGCCAAATAAATAAAACTAGGTAATTTGAAATAATACACTTGTTGTGACGTTAAAGAAAAGGGACTTTGTTGTCGGTATGGACTTATTAATAAATCCAAAATATTGCAAGGATCTTTCTTTAATGTTTTTTTTTTTAAACTTTTTAATCACAAAATATTCACAAATGTTATTTTAGCTATTATAACAAAACCACGTCTTGTAATTAATAAATTTAAATATTGTAAGTAATGCTTAAGATATACACTTACAAGAGAGTCAAAGCCCCCCTTAAACAAATCAAATAATCATATTAGGTACTTACTTAAGTGTTTTGTTTTGACTCACCTCTTTCAAAGAATTTCCTGATATCCATTTGACGGAGTAATATTTCCAGTTGTTGCGCAGTAAACGTAAATCTCGTGTCGCCGCAACGAAACTATAAGACACTATCTATGGAGTATGAAATATTCGCTCGTATTACACTCCGAACTGAATTGTATTCGAACTAAATTGACGTGCTCTGCCTCACGCTTCCGCTTATATATTGAAATATTCTCGCTCCCGAAATATGTAGAAAATACTCGACTCTATTTCCATCCTTGTCTTATAATACTTGCTATCACTGTCTTTTCGTTCTGGAATAGTCCATGCTAGAACGTTCTTCGTGGTATTGCTATTCAATACAAGATGTCGCTATTGACCGTATAAATTGATCCTATTTCTTTTTACTGGAAAAAGTACTGCCACTGCCGTCCGAAACTAGATGGCACTAGATGTTGTTTTCTCCCAACGACCCAACACGACCGACACGGCTCACTATACAGACTATATCGAATGTTGTAGAATATTTAACTATAGAAAAAAACAAATCTGGCTGAAAAGATATTTTTTTTCCAACACTTCATTTTGCGCAGAGTAGGTAACACGTTTTTAATTTCTATTTGCCAAAAAAATTTACATTTATTTAATATTCTAGGGGGGGGAGGCAGCTGCCCCCCGCTGCCCCTACCTGGGTACGCCCTTGTTTTCTATCAAGGTTTTCAATCACTGCTGGTGGTCATTTGTACTGTACTTCGTGCGGAAACCAGCTTGCTCCCGCGGCTAATAGAAATCCAGCTTTGTCTTTAATCTACTTGTTATAATTCTGGTGTACAGTTATATCTGTTATATCTCCCTTCTTGTGCAAAAGTATAGTTATTGAATTGTTCCAACTTTGTTGGGATTCCACAGGCATATATACAGAGTGTTCTATTTAAAATAACAAAGATGCTGTCCAATTTCGGTATAACTGAAACTAGCGTGTTTGTCAGAATATTTTGTTTAAATTCCCCATAATTTGTGATCCATGCCCACAAATTTTCATAACAATCATGTGAGTAGTTTCAAATACAGACATAGTTTAAGCTCGTCGTGAGACACACTGTATTTTCAAGCTTTTGTGGGAATTATATGTATTAAACTTAATAGATCTGATCATACCAATTCATTTTCTGCAATAATAAAAAACTTTTTGTTGTATTAAAAATGCGCATCTTTTTTCAGTTAAATTACTTATTTTAATTTTTTTATTATTTTTAACATCCTAAGTGTTGCTGTCACCATTGTAATCATATTTAGGTTTATCATTAGGCTTTGTTTCAAATTATACAACGGTTATAAATTAAAACTATTAATCCGAATATTCCTAATGCTGCATTATTAATTACCTCTTTAGTACTTCTGCACCCGCTCTGCCAGTATCGAAGCTGCAAGCCAAGTTAATGTCTCTCGCAGAAAATAAAAAAGTTTCTCGGTCCCGTTCACGCAGTAGAAGTCGCTCTAGATCAAAATCTCGCAGTCGCGTTCCACGATCCAAATCTAGATCGAAATCCAGGTCGTCGAGTCGATCTTTTAAAGGCAGAAGGTCAAGGTCGGCGTCTAAAGGTCCAAAAGAAAAAAGAAGATCGAGATCGAGCTCAGGATCAAAGGAAAACTTCGAAATAAGAAAGAAAGAAGATAGCGTACAAAAAAAACGACACTACAGATCGAACAAGGATAGTTCTGATAGCGAAGTGGATGGTAAAAGAAAAAGATCCAGATCGAAATCGCCTAGAAGAAAAGATAGTCCGAGGACAAAAAAAAGAAGTACTTCTAGAAGAAGATCTAGTAGTAGAAGGAGAAGTGTATCTAGAAGGTGGGGTTTTTTTTTAATATCTTTGATTTATGTAAACTTACCACAATTTATATTTACGTAATGGTATCTGATTATCCCAAAGCAATTAATTTCAAAAATTTTTTTTTTTAGATTTAATGTTCCAGGTTACATTTATTATACATTCAAGGCGTTACCTAAATTAAATGTCAATTTTGTAGATTTTAAACATTTCCTTCAAATTACAGATAGATTTTTACTTCCAGACGAAGCCCATCCAGAGGCAGAAGAAGTCTAAGTAGAGACCGAAGAAGACGCAGTGTTTCGAGGCGGCCCAGTCCGAGAAGAGGACCCGGACCAAGGAGAAGTTACAGTCGACGAAGCAGAAGCCGTCGAAGGGGTAACAGCAGACCTAGGCGTAGTAGCCCTCGAAGACGTTCTAGAAGTTTAAGTAGAAATCGGTGAGTATCCATGAATTCTAAATTTCAGATTATTAGAAATTTAATAAATTTTTTGGCGTTAATCAAATCGTGATTGGTAGATATATAACAAATAAACAGTGGGTGGCCAAATTATTAGGGACACAATCTAATTCTGTTAATTTTCAAGTTAAGGTGAATTTAATTAAGTACTATGTAGGTTTTTGTTTTTGTACTTATTTTTAATTCTTAAGAGAGCTTTATTTAGAATAATATTTTATGTAGCAATTATCGTTTACATGAACAATTAAAAAATATATAAAAATTGGTGAAAATAAAAAAAAATTAATATTTCGTAACGCCGCCCTTCGCCGCGATGACGGCCTCCAGGCGTCTAGGCATGCTCTCTATGCAGACTTAAGCATTTTGACGGAGTTAAGGGGCATGGTTCCATACCCTAATAAGATCCCCTGGGGATACGGGGAAAATAGAATTGATCCCAGATATGGTCTGCCTGTCGTAAAAGGCGACTAAAAGACTCCCAATCCAAAGTGTTATGCGACCCGTGCTGATGGATGCATAGCGGTGGGGAAGCACCGTTGCTAACGGAGCCTACAGGTAACTGGGCGAAATCCTGTAGTAGACAGCCTTAGTCCTGTGCAGGGGGCACCTCAGGGCCGGACCACCCCTTCCCCCATACTCGTTGACTGCAAAGAAGAACTGAGGACGCTGGTAGACTTTAATCACGTCAAACTGATACGGGTTCCAGGATGTCAGGAAGTTGCAGGTAATGAGGAAGTAGACGAACTTGCAAGAAGAGGTTTGGAAAAACACAAAAACTACTGGAAACATATACCAGGAAAAAAATATGGGAAATAATACATCAAAGGACCGTGCCATAAAAGGACGGCAGAACTGTTACTGATAAACAGGAATCAGCTAAGACTGTATAATGGAGGCCTGGCCTGGATGTTGTGTGGCGGGGATCAGGTGGCGGTGGAGCGCTTGGTGTGCTGCTGCGGTGCGCTGGGGGGAATGGGTGATTCTTGGGTGACTTCATTGTTCCCACCCAGCACAGAACTTGTACAAACTTGTTCAAGGAATGAAGGTACTGGATTGGGTGCAGCGTGGTTTTAGGTCCCGGGAACTGCCTGTTTTTTTCGGACCACTGTCTCGCGGCGGCGCAGTGTGTGTTTTGCTGTTTTTGGGTCCTTGCCGGGCGGTCTGCTGGTCGGGTCTCCATTGTACAATGATACAAAAACACATAGGCAAGATACAATGGGCCAACAGGCCCAAGTGTCACCGGAGGCAATAGCCAGACGGACCTAATTAGGGGTGGAGTTTTTAGTGAGTAGTCCTGACAGTCAGTGGAGTCTCACAGTAGACCTTGAGCTTTCGGACTCATAACCTCTCCATTAAGGATTTTCTTCACCTCTAAAAAAAATAATACCCTAATAAGGGTTTTTATGAGTTGGCGCTCGGTCGTTATCACTTCTTTAGCGATCTCTCTCTTTGCTCGCATAAATTTTCTATCGGGTTTATGCCCGGCGAATTTCCCGGCCAAGGTAAAACTGTCATGTCGTTTTCATCCAGGCATGCAGTAACAAACTCCTGGCTTTGTGGCAAGGTGCTGAGTCATGCATAAAAACATACTCTTTATCATTAGGGAACCATTCTCGCACCTGAGGCAAAAGGTGCCTTTCCAGTATTCGTTTGTACTTATCTTGCCTCATAGTCCCTTTTACGATGTAGAGGCATCCCATACCCCTGGCTGAGATTACAGACCATATCATTATGCTAAGGGGATGTTTCACCCTTTGAACAAAACAGTCAGGATGGTACTCTCCTGGGCGTCGTCGAACAAACATGCTTTTGTCCACCAAAATTTGAACTGTGGATTCATCTAAGAAGCAGACCTGAAAAAACTTACCATATTACAAAAAAAAGCATATTTCATATTTCGGTGTTATTTTGCCCAATGCAGTCTCTTTTTTTTCATCGCTTCAGTTAAGCGAGGTTTCTTGAGTGGCCGACACCCCTTGAGATTGAACTCGGCCAACCTTCTCCTGACTGTCCTCTTGGAGACGTCGATCACTTGGTTATTGACGATTGTAGTCAGGTGGGTTACGGATTTTTTTGACTTTTGAGGCACACGTCCCTTATTTGACGGTCACAATGAGGAGTGGTGATCCTTTTTCTGCCGCTTTTTCCTACGCGGTTAGCGGTTAACGGCAAATTTTAGTCTATTTTTAATTTTATAAGGTTAACTACTGATTAAGAAACACCTGTAGCTGCTGCTATCTGTCTTTGTGAGTACGTGGAATGTAGAAGTAACGCCTCTATTCTGCTATAATTCCCTGGGGATATATCGCAAGATTTGCCCATACTAAAAAAAAATCTGAGGTTGTGATGAGTAAAAGTCTTTACAAAACTAATAATTATCCATTAAAATTAGTAAGACTAATTAATTATCCAATAGTACTTACATTTTAATAAGTTTTAATCAAAAACAATTGCAAAACCAGCTTAAAAAAATTAAGAAATCAATTCAGTAAAATAAACGTTATTGTCAACTTTACCTCAAATCTGACATAACATTACTTCTATAGCTGTATGACAGACTGGCAGTGTTACCACTTCTCAAAAGCCATTACAGATAATATCAACAATAAAATTACGAAATATAAATCATCTATGACCGATTCATCTTCTCACAAAATTAATTTAATCCTTAATAGTACAAAAACGCTATAGTGTCCCTAATAGTTTGTCCACCCTCTGTATGTCATAAAAATATACATTTCCCGCAAATCCATTTCAGAGCTTTAAGCACCAAAAAAAGCAAACCTCCCTGCCTATAAGACTCAGTTGTGCACTGTTGTAGCACTTAACCTAACCTCAGTCGATTTGAATGAACTATACCAAAACTAGAGAAAATTAATTCTAGTAAGTGTTGGAGCAGCAGGATTGGAAATTGAAATTTCCGCCATCATGAGATCTGTTTAAAAATGTGACATAATGAAGACAAAAGCCAAACTTGAATTGAATCTGGTCAAATGGTTCACAAAGTGAATTGGCAGATGAAGACCGCTCTTGAAACATTGTGTTAAAAAAAAGAATTTAGTAGAAAGTATCTGTACGAGATTGAGTAAATATGTGGACTGTAATTTTTGGTAAGAGATGTTAAAGTAACGATTTTTATTACCTTCAGTATTGACAAAAAAACACAACTTTCCTATCTGCCGGCGACTTAATGGACAGGATTTTAATTCCATGGGAACGACCTTTCTTGTCTTCTGTTGAAGGCTGGTCTCCCAAATGTGTAATGCACTTATTTAGTATATTTACTCGAATGTAGTAAAATTGTACTACATGCTCATCTGATTTATTTAGCGGCCATAAGTCTGTAAAAGTAATGTTTCCTTGTCATTGTGGCTCATGCGTAGAGTGTCAGATTTTTAAAATAGTGCGTACAAACAGTATCTTTATATGTGACATAAAAAAACATAAAAAATTAAATTGGAATAGTGACATTTTTTTCTAGATATAATATATTAAGTATGGATATATTTCAATTAAAATTTGTAATAAATATCCTAAAATTTGCGAGCACTGAACAAAATATTTCCTTTCTCAGATTCCGTCGAAGTAGAAGTCGAAACAGAAATTCATACAGAAGACCGTCTCCATCTCGTGATAGGGATCGAAGAGTGTCTAGAGATCGTCGTTCGAGGTCCAGAAGACGTTCGCGTGACAGAGGAAGCGCTAGAAGGAGATCTCCGCCTCGTGAAAGATCAAGACCAAGAAGGCCAAGTCCCAGTCCTCAAAAAAGAGATGATAGAAGAGATAACCGCATGCAGAGGATGCAAAGAAAGGACGAAAGACACGTTGAACCGCCTCCGAGGAAAGTCGAAGAAGCAAAAAGACGTATAGAAGAGGAAATTCAACGACACGAGAAGAAAGAACGAGAAGAGGGCGAAAGAAAGAAAAAAGCGGAAGCTGCAGCAGCCGCAGAAGCCGCGAAACTAAAGGAAAAAGAGCGAGAAAAGGATAGGAAAAAGTCGAGAAGCATCAGCCCCGAAGATAATTATCCAATTCCTCCGCATGGACCACCCAGGTATTCAAGGAGTTTATCGAGGACCCCGTCTCCATTTATTAAGGCCCACGAATTTCCACCGAAGCCGGCGAAGGCCACCAGCTTGAAGGAGGACAGCAAGAAGAAGCCACACAGGGAGAAATCTGAAGCGAAACCGAAGAAGGCCGCCAAAAAGCCACCCAAGAGCGAAACGGAATCCTCTACCGAAACTGATAGTGAAGATGAAGTCAAAAAGGATAAGCGCAAGGTAAAAACCAAGAAGAAACCCAAGAAAAGGGATTCCAGCAGCAGCGAGAGCGAAGACGACAGATCATCGAGAGAAATCGAAATAAAAAAGAAGAAAGAGCGAAAGAAGAGAGACAGCAGCGAGGAGAAATCTTCAAAGAAGCGTCATCAGAGTTCCGATTCCGAAGAAGAAAAGAAGGTGAAGAAGAAGCGACGGTCGGTAAGTTCCGAAAAACCTAAGAAATCAAAGAAGGATTCCAGTGACAGCGATGTGCCGAAAAAGAAGAAACGTCTAGACAGCTCTGACGATTCAGACAAGGAGAAGTCAAAGAAGCACAGGAAGGACAAGGAGAGTTCGTCTGACAGCGATGACGATTCTTCCAAGAAAAAAAAACACAAGAGGAAAGCGGCGAAATCTGGTAGTGATTCTGATGATGAGGTCGAGGTGAAGAAGAAGAAAAGAGATAAGAAGCACAAGAAGAAAAAGAAGCATTCAAAGAAGCACAAGAAACACAAAAAGAAGAAACAGGATAGCGATGATTCTGATAATAGTGAATCGGAAGTGATGAATGAGGACGAGAAAAAGTTAAGAGAAAAAGCTTTGAAATCCATGAAGAGGCAAAACTCAAGCGATAAGTCTGAGTAAGTTTTATTAGTAATAGAATATAAGAAATGCTATATTTCTAATCGATACTGCTGCAAAGTTGATTTTCTTTTATTGACGTAATGTATGTTGCTGTCATAATTATGAAATAATATTAATAATAAATAGTTGTGTATGTGGAACGTTGTTTTCTTTTTTTCTTGTTTTGGTTAATATTAATGTGTATGTACAATAGACAGGTTCTTGGCTGAGAAATGCACATGGTCTGAGCGCCTGCATGCCCAGCTGATCCAATAATCTTCTCTCCTTGTATATCCCTCATCCAAAGCTTGGAATCAGGAAACGATTTATTTATTGGGTAATGTATATTTTTTATCTAACGACTTATGATATTCATTTAACAGGTTATTTCATTCTTAGTCCTTTTGCAACAACCTCGTCGAGTAGGAATACACATTGTATGATCTGTTTCTTTACTGTGGAGTCAATACCACCTTTTTAAACGCTTAAATGTCGTAAAATATCCTGAAAATGTATTAACTTTTTATTTAACAAATTCGCAATCTCAAGACATCACGAAATTTACATAGCTATGAAACATCAAGGTTTTCGTTAAATATCCTGCAAGCCGTGAATTCCAGTGTACGAAGTAGATTTCATAAATATTTTAAGAGTAATTATATAAGAATTTTAGAAATATCTGTTTTTAATACTACTCTGGACAAAAAGTAATGACTATTTTTAAAAATTCGCGCGCTATAAATATCGATGTTTATATTTATTTGGTAGGTTGGTAAGATTGTTGTGAATAACGTGACATAAATTTCATGACGTTTGCTATGTTAAGTTAGAAATTGCAGCAATTTTGTGTTTAAAGAAAGTCTGCGATTTTAAAATTTTGTCAAAAAAAATTTTTTGTTCTGATGCATTAAAATGTTACAAAAGTTGAGTTTTTATCAAAATATAGTACGACCAGAAAGTATTTGGAATTAGAAAAAACTTCAACAAATAATACTTTTATTTAAACAATTTATAATATTTTCTACAATACAAAGTACTATCTTACTTGCTAATACACGCACCATTTAGACATAAACGTTTTTGAAGTCGACGAGGAATGCCCATAATTCCAGAAAGTATTTGGAATTAGAAAAAACTTCAACAAATAATACTTTTATTTAAACAATTTATAATATTTTCTACAATACAAAGTACTATCTTACTTGCTAATACACGCACCATTTAGACATAAACGTTTTTGAAGTCGACGAGGAATGCCCATAATTAGGTTTGATTCGTGATCATCAGTAACAACTTGCCAAGCTTTAGTAACGGCTGCTACTAATTGAACTTTGGTTCGAGGGGCTGCCCGTTTCACTTCGATTTTCATTAGTCTTCAAATGTTTTTGAAGGGACCTAAGTCGAGAGAAGCTACTGGCCATAATATGGTTGCAATCCCGTTATTTTCCATCCAAGTTCTTGAATACAAGGAAGTGTGGTAGCGTGCGTTGTCTTGTTGCAATCTTCAACCTTCTGGAAACAAAATATTCATTGTTTGTACTAGGTTTTCATTCAGAATTGTACAGTAGCGTACACTATCTACTGTACCATCAATATTGCTCAAGTCAGTGACACCATGTGATGACCATGATCTTTATTGGACATTTTGATTTTTATTCTGTAAGTGTGTGTAAGAACCGTAGCAAGTGGAAAAAAGTGGTCTCTGCCTACCCCCATGGGAAAAAGGCGAGACTTTATGTATGTATGTATGTATGTATGTAAGTTTAGCTCTGCTAAGTATCCTTAAATGATTGTTACCTAGCTGGAAATATGCTTCATCTGTAATGAAAACATTTTCAAAAGTGTCCTCTTGAAAATTGAAAAAGTCTTCTCCGAACTTATTCGTCACTAATAGTTGGTTTTCTTGCTCTGTATCCACTGTGCAAGAAAGTTTGGCAATAGTTTCGGGAGCAATGAGATATTTCACGTTGCATATTAAATCTTCGCGATTTTTCGAAAGCCCAGTCGCGGATTTCTACGACTCATCTGGAGCAAAGACCTCAAGGTCCTCGTGGTTTTCCTGAAATTTGGGCATGTTCTAAACCAATACCATTTTTTATGCGTTTCAGCACATTGTAAACCGTCGACTTGCTAAGTCCTGTCAAACTCACAAATTGTCTTACATTCCTAACTCCGTTTTCATATAATTTTTGAACTAGATGTCTTTTTTTTACTGGCGTCATTACATTGATTTTCGTGTTTTCAAATATTGGCAAAACAACTATTATATTGAATGTAATAACTTTTGGATTAGTCAAAATACTGTCAGTCAAAGTATACTACGATATTAGTTTGCTTAATTGATTTAAAATTAAAATGCTAGTATCCATTAACAAAAATCAGAAAATTCCAGATACTTTCTGGTCGTACTATATGAAGTGTTTGAATAATTTGATGAGGGTCCTGAAGCAGTCGAAGACGAACCTCGTTAAGGAACAATTCATAATTCTTGCATCACGATAATGCACCATTGCATACTGCCATCATTATTCCTCAGGATTTTATTAAAAATCAAATAAATGTCGTTCCGCAAATACCGTATGGCTCCGTGTGACTTTTTCCCATTTCCTCGATTGAAATTACCACTTCGTGGACATCGCTATGAGACAATAGAAGCCATACAAGAGAATACGCGGGGGCTTTAATGGCTATATCATAAACTGGCTATAATAACTGTTTTGAAGACTGGAAAACACATTGGAATAAGTGTATTCTAGTGGGAGAAGATTATTTTGAAGGAAGCATAATAAATTTGGATAAATAAAATATTGTGTTTTATTTAATCAGTCCCATTACTTTTTGTCCCGTTGGTACATAGTTTATTTATTGAATTTTTAAGTTTTTGAAAAATTTACTATAAACCATAAATTCTATCGTGTTAAATTAAAATATGTTTTAAACGATTCATAAATTTTGTAACAGCCAGCAATAGTCGTGTAAAAAATGTCCGCTATTTATTTATCAGTAGTAATGTCTCTAGGACATTGATAATAGACGAGATAATTTTATGACATCGAAAGCCCGAAGGCTTTAGGGCTGTTACCAAGCAACAAGATTAAGAAATTTGTCATAAAATTATAAGGTATTTGTCAATGTCCGAGTGATATTCCGCGGAAAATTTTTACCTCAACACAACAAACTTTTATTTGAGATTGAGATTTAAGTATGGTTTTATAGAATTTTGGTTATTTCTTCCAACAGGTACATTATAGTACCATTTGTCAGTTTCATTTTTCCACTGTCGATTTGGTTTTAAGAACAGTCGTGGTGAGGTAATATTGTCGCCTCGTTTTGATATTAATTTATGAAAAAGCCGTACAGGCAGGGCAGCTTTGTCTTTCACTATTGGAAACCAACCAATTACTACCTGTACAGTTTTTAGAACCACCTTGGCACGTTTTACTGATCACCGGATTGTATTCAATGCGATTTGTTGAAGTCATCATTTTTCTCGATATGAAAAAATCCACCAGACAAGCAACTGCTTCTCCTCCTCGCCACGCTAATTCTACAGCAGGAATATGGTAAAATTTACGAATAAGACCTTCAGGAGTATTTTCATCCCATAGCAATATTATTTTGTTAACTTAAGACAAATTTAACGAAACTGAACTGGATTTACGTTTACATGGATCTGCTTGTAGTTTGTTCCTGATTGCATCTTGGGTTGTTTTAAATAGTATATTGTTAAACGGGTCAATCATAATATAGTCATTCTAGCACTTTTCTTGCAAAAGTTTGTACAAAACGTTCCACATTGTCTTCAACCGTTGCTTCTTTAGATTCGGTCCCGTCTTTCTTCCTCATATTGACCACCCAATCTTTTAGTATCAACGCCAATTCTTCTAAGCTTCTATGTTCATTTAATTCATATTCTCGTTCGCAGCAAAATTCCATAAATATTTCCCAATTATATTTGTGACTGTAGGTTGTATTTCTGGGAATTTTTTCTTTGATTAGCGCATTTATACTTAAAACATTCGCATTACCAAAACGTGACATTTTGAAATTTATTTGGAATAAAGTTTTTAAAATCAATCGTGTTGTCATGGTGATTGATAATTGCACTGAATTAATTATCAGTAGTAATAACCCAAGGACATTGATAATTGTCGAAACAATTTTATAACAGATTCCGAAAGCTTGTTGCTTGGAAACAGACCGACGCCGTAGGCGGAGGTCTGTTGCCTATAAGCAACAAGCTTGAGATAGGTGTTATAAAATTTTTGAGCATTCATCAATGTTCGAGGGTTATTCGGATAGAAAATTTTTTGCTGATCGTGACATATTGAAATATTTGAATTGTCAAAATCGAATTGAAAGGAAATGTAGGTATGTATCCATAGCAACATGACATGATTTAGTGAAAAGAACCCATGGGCTCAGTATAATTTTGTTTTGATTGGTTGTGTTCGATCAGATGACCACAAATTGACTGATTTTATTGGATATCAACTTGAGCAAAAAATTTTCAGTGTAATGTTGACATGATTGGGTGAAATTGTTTCATATGACACAAAATGACAAAATTTGAATGGTTGTTAGAACTGTCAAAAATTTGTCTATAAAATTGTGTGCATGTTTTTATGTTACAATGTATAGTTACTATACATTAGAACTTAAAAACATACTATACCATGGTATGAGTTTATGAGATTGTGCAGTGTTAAAAAGTAAATCTTAATTCAATGTTCCTCTACTAAAATCCTATTATAGATATCAATAATTGAGTTTACTTCAAAAATGTTGGGTATCTGTTTTCAGATCAAAAAGTGTGTTTAAAAGCACGCATCACAGTAGGTTGGTTGCCAGCTGCGTGTTTGAGGTATCCGCTACTGTCGACCATCAATCAGCTTGGTGTAACCACAAAATTCGCTGCTGGCGCCGTCTGCCGGCGATTGGGGTTCAACTTTCCAAGCAGCGGCGTCTAGCAGTCACGTGACTCGATCGTTAGCCAGCAGTCTAGTCTAACCATTCTAGCAGTTCATTTGTTGAGTTTATTATCAATTGTAACAATGCCGTACTTAAAGTGATCGAGACAGAAAATAATTGTGTTTTTGAATATATTTGCTGGTGCTAAGCAGCGGCTGATAGCCAGCCTAATGTGACCCGTGCTCAATGAACGGTAGCTAATGAATATGTGTGTGGAGTAAGTCTACTAGAGCCATTCGAGCTTAAACTCGACCTGTTCTCTATTCTGCTGCGTTCTTGTCTGGTGTCATGTTCATGGGACCTACTCAATTCATAGGCGAATGGTATAAGGGAGGTTTATTAGGCAGTTAACTTTTTATATAAATCTGTGGATTGATTGCATTATAAAAATGTATGAATTTGTTGGTTTTTATTTTCAATTCGTATTGCTGATTTCCAATTAATTGTTGATGCAAAACTTTTGAATTTAAATATATTTACTGCAATGTCAAGTATTTTTAGTCAAATTTATGGGTTTGACATGAATTGTTTTTTTGGTTCGATTTTTATGCCAAAGATGTTCCAGAAATAATGATAAAATAAGAGAATTTACCAAATAGGGATTCCCATGGAAAGCTAGACTTTATATTTTGATCATTACTTCTGGTACACTCTGTATACATAATTTCCTTATTTCTTTAAATATATTACTAACATTTTTCCATTTGTGAATGTCATGTTTTATAAATTCTGATTGTCATAAAAGTATTTTATTTAAAATATAAAATTAGATCTACGACGATACTGAAAAATGCTGTCAACACTTCGAAGTATCATTTATCAAGGCAACAACACAATCGTCGCATTACAAGAAAACTGCTCTATTCACCAAGTTGAAGATTCTAATAACCGCCAACTTGCAGCAAGTAGCTGCATTTTCTCGACCTTTGATTTCCTTATGCTTCCACGTGATCTACTAGAAGTGAATTAAAATGAATTTACAATTATGTGAAAAATACAGAGTTACATTATAATCAAGGTTTTATTAAAAATAGTAAAAGTAATGTGTGAAATAAGTTAAACAACTCAGCAGCTGTGTGCCTTAAATTTGGAAAACAGCATCGATTCTGTTTATGTACTGCATAATGCACAATCCTATTTGTACTTTTTCTCGTTAAATAAATTTTTGTAACTCATTAACTCATAAACCAAAAATACATAAAACTGATTTTTAAAGTACCAGTTAATTTCGCTGCGTGTTAACCTATACTACAGGTATACGTGCGTCGATTATACATCAGAAAACAACTACACACCTGGCTATATGCCTACGATGAGCATTAAATTACATCTGATAAATAATCGTGCATAATACCATTTCGGGTGATATGCAGATGCTTGGGAAGTAAAAGAAAGAATTATTAAATTTATCCATTCGAAGTGACCACCTATGGACCGGTTTCGGGGTGTTGCCACTCATCAGCATAGGGTGCGTCTTGAAAAACTCATGTTTGAACTTTGAAGAGACATCAATAATCCTAACCCTTACCAGGTACATATGAAGGACCAAACGAAGTACTGGTACTTTAAAAATCAGTTTTATACATTTCTATATTTATTTTCGCTGTCAAGAATTTTTAAAGTTTTCTTTAAGCGAGATTATGCACGATTATTTATCAGATGTAATTCAATGCTCATCGTTGGCATATAGCCAGGAGTGTAGTTGTTTTCTGATGTATAGTCGACCCACATATACCTATAGTATACATTAACATGCAGCGGAATTAACTGGTACTTTAAAAATCAGTTTTATACATTTTTATATTGTATATAAAGCAATATTTATTTGGAAAATTAAATCTAGTATTGTTAAAAACTCATGTTTTGATTTGAAGACGATTTCAACTAAGAAAAAAATAATTAGTTTTCATTTTCATTAAGGCACAACTTTGTAAATTGACTTCTTTGTAAGTGTAATCATTTTATTTAGGTCTCTTTTGTGACCTTGTTATGAGTTAATTAAAAAAAATCAGTCAATCGGATATAAAGATAAATTACAAATAAACACTTCAACTTTAAGAGTGCCGATTTAAATCTGGTTACTATTAAAATGGTTTATCGGAAAATATATTAGAATTGAAAATTTTAATCATTGCTCTTTTCGCTAGTGACAAAAATAAAAAAAAGATGTGTGCACTATGTGTGAATATTAGAAGTGAAACTTCTAACGCTTAAGCGGCTAGAATTAAATTCAATTATTCTGAATATATAAGGAATATTACAAGGAATGGAATGAAGTCTTTATAGAACGACACTGTTTGCATATGAATATTATTTCTATAATTTGTACATTACTGGGTGCTTCAATAGTCTGTACATCTTGTGTAGTTGGTGCAATAGCTACAGACGATACAATTGGTTTATGGTAGCTAAAATACGATGCATACATTCTTGATTCGATCTCTTGTGTCTCAGCCTTATGGATAGTTACACATTTTCGTCTCGCTAGCTCGTGTGACGCGGCCTTGAATTTTTACTCCTAGCGCGCGTATAGAAGTTTTACTTCAAAAAATATAGGTACCAAAAATGCATGTACCTATTTAATAATTTCACAAATTTTGGTTTTATTTATCTATTTAAAAAGTATTTGTTTTTGTCTTCATTATATTTGTGAAACCGGTGAAGTTGAATAAAAATATATTTAATATGTGAAATAATTATTACTAAGTTAAAAAAAAGGGCTTGGAACGATGTCGGGGAATAGTAGTAGGTAAATTTATTATACAGGGTGTTCGTAAGTAAGTGCGACAAACTTCAGGGAGTGATTCTGCATGAAAAAATAATGACAGTTTGCTATATAAACGTGTGTCCTCAAATGCTTCGTTTTCAGAGATACGGGGTGTTTTGTTTTGGATAGGTAAGGAAGGTACGGAACATTGGCCTGCTCGATCGCCGGATTTAAATCCTTTAGATTTTTGCATTTGGAGTTTTCTTAAGTCAATAGTTTATGCCACTCCCGTCGAAAATTTTGAAGACCTGAGGAATCGAACTACAGCCGGCAATGAGACAGTAAGAAAAACACTAGAAATATTTGCGCGAATACAACAATCAATGAGGCGAAGAGTTGAATCTTGTGTCACGTCTGTGGGAGGTCATTTTGAACATTTGTTGCAGCTTTGCGCCTATTTAAAATTTTATTAGTGTTATTTTCTGTTATTGTTCTGGTTTAATGTTATTATATTAGATAGTTCTTGATAATCAAAGAAATGGCGTTAAGATGTTTTATTTTTTTGCATAAAAACAGCGCCCTATACGAAAAAACGGCAAGAGAGATTTTTTGTCACAAATTGTCACAAGAAATTTAAACATGATTTTTAATTTGAAATATCCCAGTGGCGTACCATTTTTTTCTTTAAAAAAATTGGGATCATTACCCGTATGCGCGCAAATGATAAACGTAAAATTCTTAATTGCATGTCAAAAAATGCGCAATAAGTACCTCTTAAAACCCACCAAATTTCATTTGCATATCTCGACCGGTTTCAGTGCAATAAATAAATCGTCAGTTTTTAAGAAAAATCCCGTATCTCTACACCCCTGTATTTCTGAAACGAAGTATTTGCAGACAAATAAATAAATAAAACATTATAAAATGTGGAACTTAAGTAAACATTCCGAAAAACTAAAATAAAAATAAAATAAATTCTGAAAAAGCAAACCGATGAAAAGAGCTTTTTTGAAAGATTAAATGTTACTTTAAATATAAATTAAAAATAATCGTTAACTAGAGAATCAATCATTCCGATAACTTATACAGTAGAGCCCGCTAAAATTTTTCATGTGTACTTTGTAATAATCAAGCGGGGTAATTTGGCAACCGTCATGTTTTGTAGACGTTCAATCCCACTCCTTCGAATTAAGCTATGTGAGTTTCCTTTCCTAGTAATTCATTGTTAAGAAGACAACGATATCTGATCGAATTATTGTTGGCAATAAACAATTGAGTTAATTTACTGCATTTTTTTTTCGTCCCAAAAATGTGTATTTTACAGTATTGGCTTTTGCATAAAAATGTGACATGATAGAGTACAGACGCTTTAACCAAACAATAACAATCAATTCTATTTATTTCGATTTAATTAAAATGTGATTACAGTTTCCCTTTTAACTGTTCCTTTGAAGTACCATCTGCTTCATTAAAAAAAATGCATCAGATTTGTTTATTAAGTAGACCGTGCTTTACCATAATATATAAATACTTCATCATGAGGAGAAAATTGCAACAAATTGTGAAAAAACTCTGGTCGCATTACCACTAAAAAAAAATTATTTAACAATGTGTCTTAAATTTCGATGAAAAAAGTTCTACATGGTTTTCAACTCGAGAATTTTTTGAGTACGGTCCTGTTCCCTCGTTAAAAATGTCTGTAATAATGGTTGCCTAAACCAGGTGCTTGCAAATGTACAATTTAAAACCTAATAAGGAATATCTTAGAAATTATCGATCTACGTCGGCTGTTCCCATAAAACAAAAACCAGTGCTTTTACTCGATGTTGCATAGGAAGGATGGCTTTCGTTTAGTTCTAACCTATAAACATTTTAATTTAAAAATGTTGACTGAAAACTTTTCATTTCTTGTGTTATATTAACATGTGACAGTCAAGTCCTTATTTCGTTATATTAATTACTTGTGTTCTTAGTTATTTGTTGTATTTGTTGAATATTGAATAATGATTGTTACGATTAAAACACCGCAAGATTGTTTTTCTGTTGATGTAAGTATTACCATACAACTAGTTCTCCGTTTCATTTTATTCCGGTTTAGTTTCATAAACTTTTTTTTATGTTTTTATTCATAAGATACCAGGTCACTTGATGGAACTATATTATTAAATAGTTTCTATTTTGTACTAAATCAAACAATTTAGGTTTTTAAAATTGACCTAGGTATACTGTAGTGGTGGCATTTATTAGTAAGCTAAACCAGGTATTTACGATTCGAAGTATTGTAATTACACGAGAATTGGTTGCTTTAAAACCTTTTGGACTGGTACAAATGTTAAGTAATAAAAACGATGTTTCTGTATTCAAAAATGTCGATGCAAATTGTACCATCATTAACTAACTTTCATTACTACAATGATTGCCCTGTTTAAAAAGACTTGATTGACCTTGTTAATAAAATAAAACGCCAACGAAGTTATATTAAATAAAAAATTAAAATTTTTAATTTGTCGCTAGTAATTGTGTGCTTGCTTTTCTGAAGGGTGAAGATGGTTTATTTTAAATGAAAGTCAAAATGTTAGGTCAATGTGAACTAACTCAAATAAATGCCCAATTAATGGATACATTTTTTTAATTATTTTAAACAGACATTTTTTATTACCGATTACGTAATCCCCAAACGAATAAATGTTAAAATATCGTTTTTTTTGTAATACAAATGTACGAGGGTTGTTTGTTTAGTTTTGTATAATAGTAACAATATTAAAAAAAAATGTAAACAGTCATGCAGTCTTTTCGTTTTGTTACCGATTTTTATAGCTTTAGTCCAAGCAACGGATAGCGTTAAAGCGTTTTTAAATATTTTTTTTGACAGAATCCTGATACTCATACCGTTAAACGATATTCGTACCTGTAATGTTTATAATTAAAAAGAAAAAACTTTATTTGGAATAAATGAAACATAATGACTTGACACATGGCATTAAAACAGCTCCATAGTAACCACATTCATGTCTTTATTTTTTTGCTTTTAATCGCATGTAAAAGAATGATGTCATCTTCTAAAAATAAATTCTACCTGTTTATGAAACAATATTACAAAAATGCTATTTGCTAGCAATTCATGACCAGCGTCAGCAGCTATAGTCATAAAAAGAAATGCAATGAGTCCCATAATTATTTAAATGTAGTCGCTTGAATTTTAACGCTGACTTGGGTAATCATGAATATGAATCGCAATGTATTAAGGGGTTAGGTTACATTTTTTTACACAGTTTTATAATTAGTAAGGGCGGATGTAGAAACAATTAAGTGAATTTTAAATTTCTCTACTTTGTAATAGGCTTTAATGAGTTCAACGCTCTGTATACAGTTTAAAATGATCATTAACAAATACTTTTATGAATATAATCGATCGCCGTGAAAATATTCGAGATTTTATTGTTTCATTAATAACAAGCTAATATTGCCCACGACTTCGTCGGAGAGCACTGTATTATTTAATAGTAAAAAAATATGTGGATCATTGCATTAAGACAAAATAGGAAGTAGCAAATTAAGTCATAACCGTATCATACGTATAAATAAGATTGATTAAATTCAGAAACAATTTAGATGTATACTTTATTGGTACAGTAAAACACCTGTTGGTGACCATCTGTATAAAACGACCACCCCCTTTATCGGTCGATTTCGAAACCCCCGATATCTGTCCATACCGACCCCTTCTCTAAAACGACCGCGGGAACTCGGCAAAGAAATTTGTTAGTGCACAACAATGGTAAAAACTTCCTCAATTTTATTTATTCGTGTCGGAAGCATACATACATATAGTCACGCCTTTTTCCCATAGGGGTAGGCAGAAACCACTTCCTTCCACTTGCTACGGTTTTTACACACATCTTTTTCTTCCTCTACATTCATCATTGCTCTCATACTTGCTCGTCGGTTGGTGGTACTCTTGACCTGGCCTTTCTTCAAAACAATGTTGATCTGATCGAGATATGTTCGCCAAGGTCGAACTTGTTTATTCACACTCGCCTTATAAATTTGTTTCGTCAATCTTCCTTCATCCATTCTTTCTACCTGTCCAAACCATCTAAGCAATCCTTTGTCTATCTTTGTAACCACATCTTCTTTTTCACCACAGTGTTCTCTTATCTCACTAAGCCGATGATCAATTCATATTAGCGTCATCTGAAGAGGAGTTGCAGGCGATGGTTAATGTTATGCATGATGCTCTAAAAATCAAAGGGATGAAAATAAATGCAAGCAAAACGAAAGTAATGGTTTTTAAAAGAGAAGAAAGCATGACAAACTGTGAAGTTTCGATTAAGGGAGAAAGAGTGGAACATGTAAATGAATTTGTGTACTTGGGTTCAAAGTTTACGAGAGATGGAAAGTATGACAGTGACATTGAGCGAAGGGTGTTGGCAGGAAAACAGATGAATGGGGCACTGCATAGCTTTATGAACAGCCAAAAAGTGTCAAAAAGGCACGTCTGACTGTGCATAGAGGTTTGTTGGTTCCCACACTTATGTATGGTAGTGAATGTTGGGTTTGACAGAAGAAGCATGAAAATAGAATTAAAGCTGCGGAGATGAGTAGTTTGAGAAGTGTAGCCGGAGTGACTCGGTTGGATAAAGTAAAAAATAGTGAGATAAGAGAAAGCAATGGTGTAAAAGAAGATGTGGTTACAAAGATAGATAAAGAAATGCTTAGATGGTTTGGACACGTTGAAGGAAAATTAACGAAACAAATTTATAAGGCGAGTGTGAATGGCAAGTCGGTATAGGTCGACCTCGGCGAACATGTCTCGATCAGATCAATATTGTTTTGAATAAAGGCCATGTTAGGAGTACCAACAACCGACAAACATGCATGAGAGCCCTGATGAAAGTAGAGGAAGCAAAAGATGTGTGTAAGAACCGTAGCCAGTGAAAGGAAGTGGTCTCTGCCTACTCCTACGGAAGAAAGGCGTGACTATATGTATGTATGTATGTAAATCATAATTCGACCTATTTCTCGAGAGTCCGGAACAATTCTTCTACCTACTGGAAGCCGCTAGACGCTGCGTTCGACATCGCGGAGACTGGCATAACAAAGCCGACTCTCGGACGCCGACAAATAAACAGGGCCGGGTGGTACAATATATTGCATTAGAGTAATTAAAATTATCAATATTTCATAGTTAATTAATTTTCGTCTGGAATCTAATATTTAACTTTTTTGCTAGTTCTAACGACGTCCTTGACTCCTTGTTGTTCTCATTGGCATAGTCTGGAAGGAGACCATGAACTCGTAGGATCATAGTCTTTAGTTTGTTGGACAATTATTTTTTAATTTTTGGAGAGGATTACGTGTTTGGTATTTGTCAATGTGTTTAATTTTGTTAACAGTGAAATAAAGTCCTATGACATTCCTTCACAGATCGATATCTGTCGTACACAAAAAGTCGAGCGGTTCATGAAAATCGACCTTGACTGGTTCTTTCTCGTTGGCAACGTCGCGTAGCCGGTAAATCTTTCGATGATTTCATCTATTTATATCGATGGTATTGAAACATGTTCACAGTCTAACGTCACGATTCGTCGTGGCGTTGTAGCGATTGTAGACAAGATCATGATCGATCGCCAACTCTTCCACCAGAATGATGGTGATTGTGCGCATAATTATTATTTAATACATTGAAACGTGATTCATCGACAAAGAAAACAAAACTTTTCAGCACCCATGTCCTTATATGAGATGAAATGCTGCATTGTTACGTCAATCGATGGGTGGCTATTTAAATTTTGATTGTGGACCGTGAAATGTTTAATTGTGACAAGCATTCGAAAATAGCTTATTGCAAAACGCAAAAAACTACTTTGGAGGTTAATAATAAATTACACTAGGTAACAAGTGTCTAACACCTTAATCATGTTGGTGATACAAAAATTCTACATTAAACACTTGTCGACACTACATAGGCCTGTTAGTTTGTCATGCTCACGCTGCTCAATAAATTACATAAATGTGCAGATTGATATGATTTTCGTGATACAAATCCACCAACTGCTGAATTCAAAGGAACACAAAACCCCTACCAAAACAATTTGATATTTGATCCTAACAAAAAACAACCAAATTGCCCATCAAATTTTCATTTCGTTAAGTAAATAATTTTTCAACTCAGAATTTGCATCAGTCACTTCACCAGTAATTATACTGAATTTTCTCTTCATTTTTAATGTCCGATTTTTGAAATTCTGCTAAATCAAACGATATGATTTTTCTGCTCTACCTAAATTGGTGGAGCAAATAAATCCTGCTTTATCTGGTATATAGCAACTTGCTCCTGTCTAACGAACGATCTCTGATCAATTGCCTACAACAAACGAACAGTCGAATACTGCTCGAATCAGTTTTGAGCAGTGTGAGCATGACAAATGAACAGGCCTCATTTGTACCTTTGCATATAAAACTGAATCTCGTAAAGCAATTCGTTAGAGTTTCAAGTATCCAATTTTTTTGGCATGTCTTTTAAATTATAAGGGCCTATATGTCTGACAGAAAAATATATAAAAGTACTTGAATGAAAAAGCAATCTCAAGAATGGTGGGAAAAGGCACCGGGAATGAGACAAACTAAGAAGTTCATTAATTAATTAATTAATCCGGTTTATGCGTCTTTCGCCTTCCGGTTCCCAGTTGCCAGCCTCTTCGGTCAGTCCAATCTCCTGGGGCTAGATTTCTTTCGGACATCGCTTTCTGAATGCCCCCTATCCATGTTGGTTTTGGTCTACCTCTTTTCCTTCGTTCTGTTGGGGTCCATTTAAGCACTAGTTTGGGTAGCCTTTCATCTGTCATACGTTCAACATGGCCGTACCATATAAGTTGTATTCTTTGGATTTCATCTATTATAGTTGTGTCGGTCTTTACAATTTGTCGAATTCGGTCGTTTGTAACCCTATCGAGACGTGATATGCCAGCAGATCTTCGCCAGAAATCCATCTCCAGGGCTAGCAATCGGCGTTCTAATGTTTTATTAAGTTGCCACGTTTCACAGCCATATAGAACAGTACTTTGAAAGATAGTATTATATATTATATGTTTTTTTTCCCTAGATATATTTTTTGCCCACAACAGCGAGTTTAGGCATCCCATAACTTTCTTTCCTTTTAATATCCGTTGTTCTATTTCCTTCTCAGTACGACCTTTACATGTGATTTTTGTACCCAAATAGGTGTATTCCTTACATATTCCTATTTTTACATTGTCCAGATCCAGATCTGTTGTTTATGCCTCAATACACAAATATTTCGTCTTGCTCATATTAACCGTTAATCCCCATTCTTCGTATTCTCTAAGAAGTCGTTTTTCCATAAACTCCAGGTCTTCTTTATCTTGGGCCGCGACGACCTGATCATCCGCGAAGTGCAGATTATACAGAGTAGTGTCATCATTTAACTGTATCCCCATTCCATGGCACGCTTGTCTCCACTTCTTTAACACTTCGTTTAAATATATTTTAAATAGTGTGGGGGATAAATTACAACCTTGTCTTAGACCCTTAGTGACGGTGAAACTTTCAGATAGATTATTTCCTAACTTAATTTTGGATGTTAATTGCTGATATAACTGTTTAATAGCTATTATTACCGTGTTATTGATCGTTGATTTCTCTAAGACTTGCCATACTAAGAAGTTCATTAAAGAACAAAAATTCGCAGAGTACCTACTAAGCCTTAGTAGGTGATCAACCAGGATCTTGGTTGGTTTCCTAATAAAACATTGTAGACTCATCAAACACATGAACAATATCGGAGTGGCAGACGCAACCAGGTTATGCCAAGAAGATGGGGAAGAGGTCTGTCTGACTAACTACAGGATCTGATGTATGTATCCCAAAGAGTATAGTAATAATGAGAGCACACACAATAGATTTGTAAAGGTTTCAGTAAGGAGTCTCCTAGCTCATAAGCCGCATATAAATCTAACCCAATCTACCCTTCAGTAAAATGTTGGATTGTCAGTAAGAGTTCTTGATCAGCTTCTCTGGATTCTATTAGTTTAAGAAATAAAGAGGCAACACCTTAACTAAAGGGACATAACTACAATTCTGCTCTAATCAATGCTCTGTTCATTTTGGATTTAAATAAAAATTACAAGTTAAAACGATATTGGTTCAAATCTTGGTGACAGATGTGTATTAATCAAATGTTTCACTAAAGAGAAATAGTGTGAAATAGTCAACTAAAGCAAAACTTAATTTTAACCAACCTCCCCTTCAAATTATAAATATTCTTTTTGCTATCAATGATAAATTATTCCAACACAACACTTGGATGAAACACTTTAAAAACATGTATAATACAACCGATGGAAACATATCAAGAATAGAGATTCTACCAGATGACCATAACATTGAAAATGAAATAACATTAGAGGAAGTTCAAGCGTCAACACAGATGTTAAAAAACCGAAAAATTCCTGGCATCGATAATATTAATAATGAACCCATCAAATACAGGAACATCGCAACAGAAAAAACACAGTCAATGGTTATCTCTAAAGAACCCATAAGGTGCAAACTGGCAGTCGACAACAAGATAATCCAGCAGGTGAAAAAAATTCAACTACCTAGGAGTGGAGGTATCAAGCGAAAGAAACCTTATTGAAGAAGCACGAACACAAGCCATAAAAGCAACAATAGTCAGCGGATACCTGAGAGATATCATATGGCGTGATAAAATGATGAGTACAAAAAGCAAGCTGGGGATTTACAAAACATGTGTAAGACCTATTTTAACGTACGCCACAGAAACCAGAGCTGAAACATCAACAACGAAAAGAATAATGAGAACGAACGAAATGAAAATACTAAGAACCATCAAGGGTGTTACCTTTAGGGATAGAATAAGAAGCCAGGATATCAGAGAAGAAACTAGAAATACAGGATGTAGTAAGATGGGCTAGAACACGCAAGAGGTACTGGAAAGACCATGTGGAACGGATACCGGATGAAAGGTGGGCAAAATGGGCCATGTCGCAAAAACCAAACTCACGAAAACCGGTCGGCAGACAGAAGGAGAAGAAGACAGCATTTGGGCTCACACTTAATAGATTTGCAAAGGTTGCAGTGGAAAGGCTTATAGCCCATAAGCCCCATAAAAATCTACTATAAAGTCCAGTATGTTTGACATATTTGGCACCTCCTTAAAGATGAACATTTTATCAGTACAACGAAATAATTTCAAAAGAATACTTGGTGGGCATTCGAAACCTTCGTCAAAAGCTTTCATGGAAATGCACTAGTTCAGAATCACACTGAAATTGTCTAGCAAATATTGGAGCGCTTCAAATAGTTTGGTTGTAACATGAGCATCGAGGTGAATTTCTGCACACCTGCTTTGATGATGTACATTATTGGTAATACACTAGTTTAGTAATACACCAAAATTTTATAGAAAATTTAGGAGAGCTTTAAACAGTATGGTTACGACGTGAGCATCGAGGTCCATTTTCTGCACAGCTTTTTTGATATTGACAGCGTAGTGAATGATTCTACTAGAATTTGAAGATCATGAGGCATGGAATCGGGGTAAACAAAATGTACATATGATGGCTAACTTTTGGCGAGGTTGTTCACAAAATATACACTGCAAGAAAAACTCTAAGCGAAAAATATGTATATATTTGATAAAAGCCTTTGTGTGAATAGAGGTTTTAGGGCATAGAAAGAAAATCATGTAGCTTAAAAACTGGGGTCATTTTTGGATGCAGAGTTAGTCACTGTTTCGCAGTGTTATCAATGAAGATGAAATTCTATCGATATTTTTGACTCATTTTGCACATCTGCACTTATTCAATATCATTATCAAAGGAATATGAAAGAGACTGCTGTACCGAATTAAAAAGAAAAACGTTGCGATTTAGATAAGGAAATACATATTTCATAAACACCTCGGTTTATCTTATCGTGTCAAATAAATCAATAATCCATCATTATACCTGTTCGAGAACATAATATCCGTTTGACAGCGGAAATTTTTTTTCACTTTGTAAAATAGATAAGAAAACAAGAAATGATTTTATAACTTTTTGTTGTTTATTCTATACTTTCGTAACGTTGAACGTATTACCATTAATAGAGAGTCAAAGATAACTTCCAACATTGTTCTTCCAAATTTTATCCGAGAATTTGGTAAAATATCCCTGAATCTGAACGCATTGAAATTTTTCGAAATTGATTAATCCGGCTCGAAGGACTATTAATAGGGGCGAGAATTACAATCTGAGTATATCTGAGAGTCAAAAGTAAATTAATTTTTGACAGGGACAAAATAATTCTTCACTTTGTTTGCAATTTAAGTTGATCGACGAGATTTTTTTGGACGGCCAATTCACACATTTGCAAATACATGTAACTTCTAACATTGTTCTTCAAATTTTATCCAAAAATTTGGTAAAATATTCCTGAATCTAAAGCATTAAATTTTTTCGAAATTGATTAATCCGGCTCGAAGGACTATTAATAGGGACGAGAATGACAATGGACTTTATATCTGAGAGTCAGAAGTGGTTTAATTTTTGACAGTGACAAATTAATTCTTCCCTGTTGATCGACGAGGTTTTCTTGGACGGCCGTCTCTTCAATTTTTTTCCCCAAGGGTTCAATCACACACTTGCAAATACACGTAACTCCTAATATTGTTCTTCTAAATTTTATTCGAGAAAATGATAAAGAATTTGGTAAAATCTTACTGAATCTATGCGGTACCGTGCTGTGTTTTATTAATAGTTTTGTCTTGATTTTTATTTAATAAGAACATAATTGTCGTTTTACGAGGGTTGCCTATTAGTATTGTACATTATAATAAAATCAAACTGGAATGGAAGTGGTCTCTGCTATAAAAGTGTCTGTCAATTTCAATTAGAAAAATCAGTATATTTTTTATTTGAAGTTGGCAGCGCTGATTATTTAACATGTCCCCCACCTTATTTCTTTTACACATCAAAGACCTCTTGAAAACCAACACGAACCCCATTTACAGTTTCGCAGACGATAGCACACTTGTCTCAACTTTCACATCCTATCGATCACTTTCGGTGAATAACACAAATAGACTCAGACAGGAACAGGTTGATTCCATCAATAGAGATCTTGAAGCAATCGTCGAGTGGGGAACCAACAATCTTGTTCAGTTCAACGCCCAGAAAACACAAAGCGCCACGTTTTCCAAGAAAGTGAATTACTCAAATCATTCCATCACAATGTCCGGAAATACCCTTGAATTAAGTTCCTCCATCTCGATTTTGGGAGTCACGGTGTCCAATAATATGTCTTGGCATGACCATGTTGCTAACATCGCAAAGTCAGCAAGCCAGAGGCTTAAATCCGACCTCTACTGGTTTATTGCTCGCACATTTGGGGTTCAGCACCAAGGTATTCTCTTCGTCTTCTAGATTCCATTCAGAAAAGAGCCATTTGGTTTATAAACAGCGCAACTCTCACAGATACCCTTCACCCTCTAGAACATAGAAGAAGAGTTGCAGTCCAGTCATTACTCTACAGATATTTCCATGGCAGATGCTCCAGAGTAATAAAAACTCTTGTACCACCATTGACCACAATCGGCCGAAGAACTTGGCACGCTGATCAGTCTCACCCATTTACTCTCAAGATTGACACTACAAGGACCAATCTCCATCAAGAATCCTTCTTTTACAGGGCTGCTACGGAATGGAACAAGCTTCCAAAATCAGTTTTTCCAGAGAACTATGAACTGTAAATCTAAACGAATTGTTTTGATAGCTGTCATTAACAACGAGATAAAATATGCATAGCTTACTATTCAAATATTCGATAAACTTTAAAACATAAAAACAACAAATTAATTTTTCGGATAATTTCATATTGTTGCTTTAATTTAGTTTATAAAACTGTAACAGAAGTGTTTTCGATATATCAAAGACTACAGTCCATGCAGACGGAGTCGCAGTAAAAAAACTAGTAAAAACTCATCTGGTGAAATGCTTTGGGTCAGAGATATAAAATTATCTAAATCGTAAATCAATAAAAAAATCTTCAGCCCTGTTACTTAATGCTTGCTAACGAGGACATTAATTGTAAGATTAAAACGAAAAGAATGATGACCGTGAGAGTAGTGGGTCTTTCGTTTTGGATTTTGGAGAACGATATTGCGACAGTGACGTCTCCTGACATTGGAAAACATTTCAATACCGACCGAATGACCGTAAAAAGATCATTCGAACTTACCTTTAATGAAACCGAATCGAAACGTAGGTGTAAGAACTTGTCGCAGCAACGTAAAGTCGTAGAAGAAAGTAATGCGTTTCAGAAACTGGTAATCAAACTTGCACAATGGCACAGTTTTTATGATGCTGATTGAAAATGACTTATTTTATATAAAATATATACGTCAGCCTTTTCGAGACTTCCGCTACGACCTATCGCAGGTTTTTATCTAACAAATGCCATCTTCAGTCGCAATCACTACTATTGCTTACGATTATACCGGGATATTTCTTAGCGAGAAGATTTGGGTTTCGGCAAAGGTTTTCGCTTTCACGCTGTCGCCTCCTCTTAGTCGTAGTTCAAATGAAACATGTCCGGCTACAGTAGTTCGTTTACGCGTTTGAATATTTCCTCCAAATATGGCGACGAAAATGTCGGAAACGTCGCTACGCCGGTTCGAATTTCGAAAAACGGCGGAAATTTCGGTAGTGACGGCGATAGTGATATTTTGAGACTGTGGGAATTTGGTGTGGGGGTAAGTTCCCATCTTAGTCTACTCACTTTTTAGGTTGGAATACGTTTGACTGCTAGAACAATATAGGGTAGGAAATAAGTCAGTACTAGTACCGTTAAATGAACATACAAAATATTCCTATAGTATTTTCATGCTGTTCCATGCAAACATACGATACATCTTTCGAACTCGTGATTTACAAATTTTTTACTGTAGGTTTTTATATTCTGATTGGATTCATGTCTTCAAATCTTCCACATCACAAATCTTGACGGAATAAGCCACATTTTTTTCTATTTCCCAGGCTTCAAAACCATGGATTTAATATCTGGGGATCGTGATGACCCTTCTCCCAAACTATTTATTTACAATACAATGACTCCATAACGCGGGGGTGCTCCATATTGTTGCATATCAACTGTTTCTCAACCGGCTGCATATGTTCAGAGAGTGGACTATTTTCCAGTTATAACAAAACTTTTTGAAGCATATCTCGGTACTGTAACGTAACAAGGCGGCGTTACTAGAATGTGCCTTGACTAATTCAGTAGAGTTTGGTCAGGGGATTCTTTAAACAGTTACTAATTTAGCAGTTACTAAGTCAGCAAGCCAGAGGCTAGGTTTTCTGTGGAAAACTAGACAGTTTTTTACTCCTGATCAACTGTTGATGACGTACAAGGCTCAAATCCTACCTCTACTGGAATATTGCTCGCACATTTAGGGTTCAGCACCAAGGCATTCTCTTCTAGATTCCATTCAGAAAAGTGCCATACGGTTGATAAACAGATCAACTCTCATAGATACCCTTCACCCACTAGAACATAGAAGAAGAGTTGCAGACCAGACATTACTCTACAGATATTTTCAAGACAGATGCTCCAGAGAAATAAAAACTCTTATACCACCACTGGCCACATTCGGCCGAAGAACTCGGCACGCAGATTAGTCTCACCCATTTACTCTTAAGATTGACACTACAAGGACCAATCTCCAAAATTAGTTTTTCCAGAAAACTATGACCTGCAACTTTTCAAAAAGCGGGCCCACAATCATCTTCTTTCTATAATCCCTTCCCCTTTTAATAGTCGCAGTGCGGGCCCTCCGCTGCCCCCACACGATAGGTTTACCCTTTTTGCGACCATTTTCAGTAAAAAAAAAAGAATTAATTTTTATATAAAGTAACAATTTTTTTTTTTTTTATTTTTTTTTTTTTTATGAAAATAGTTGCAAAGAGGGTAGACCCATTGTGTGGGCCGCGGACGGCCCGCACTGCGACTATTAGAAGGGGAAGGGATTATAGAAAGGAAATGATCGTGGACACGCTTTTTTAAAAGTAAATGGGTGAGACTGATCAGCGTGCCGAGTTCTTCGGCCGAATGTGGCCAATGGTGGTACAAGAGTTCTTATTTCTCTGAAGCATCTGCCATGGAAATATCTGTAGAGCAATGACTGGTCTGCAACTCTTCTTCTATGTTCTAGAGGGTGAAGGGTATCTGTGAGAGTTGAGCTGTTTATCAAGCGAATGGCTCTTTTCTGAATGGAATCTAGAAGTAGAAGAGAATGCCTTGGTGCTGAACCCCAAATGTGCGAGCAATACTCCAGTAGAGGTCGGACAATTTCTTGATTAGCCAATGAAAATTGTATTCTAAAATAAAATAATCTTAAATCTATTGAGTAATGAACACAATTAAATAAAGTAACTAGATAGTAATTAACCAAAGAAAAATAATACTATAAAATAATTGAACTCAGCTCGTGTGGTACACACCCAACATATCGATCTCATCATAATTCTAAAAGTGTAGCTATTAAATCAACTTGGCAACTGTTTATTATCCATTATTTTTATAAAAAAAAGTAAATCTGATCCTACAATTAGTTATCATCCTTGATGATGGAAAGAGGGGTTTTTCTTTCCTCGCTCAACCATAAGGGTTACCATAGATTTTGCTGTGTAGTTTGCACTTTTCTTATTTTATATTCTGGATTACAGTTCCAATAAAAACAACTTATTTTCATCACTTTTTTTTATGTAACAAAAGAACGTAACAACGGAAGACAAAAAAGAGTCAAGTCATTTATTATTATTTAATTCCAAAAAGAGCACTTTTGGGTATACGAGAGAAATATTTTTATTTAACACTTATTAACACTAACGAGAAATAACTAATCGTGATAACGAGATTGTTATACTTAATTTTTATACAATAAGGTGTGTAATATACCATTTTACTAGACCTGCGTGGAAAGTTTGAATTTTTTCCCTGTTTTCAGGGAAGAAAATGCCTTATTTTTACTCGGGTAAATATAATTTCACTCAAATTAATTAATTTTAATAATTGTAGGTTATAAGATTTAATTGATTTTTAATGCATATAAAACAGAAGAGTACGTAACATATTTGAAATTTAACCCATAACTTAATCAAGTAACATTTATTTACATAGTTATTTAATTAGAACTTTCCATTACAGATGCGGTAAAAAGAAGTATACGCACCACGGGAAGAAAGTATGTCATCTCAATCCGCGTGTTTGTTATTCGAGCGAAGCGAGTTGGAGTGACATACTTTCTTCCCTAGGCGCGCAATATACTATTACTTAATTTTTAATTTGTCTATTGATAGAAAACTCTTCGTAAAAATTGCCAAAAGCAAACACAATATAAACTAAGTCATTATGGAATCTAATATACACTCAGAGGTGTCCTTCAAGTGATTAAAGAAGATTGCGACGAGATTTGTCAAGTATGAACATTTTAAGGCATCGTAAAGACTTGGCTGTTTAATTTATACATAGACGATTGGTTAAACGATTTGAAAGACAGTGCGTATGGATTAAAAATGAATGATATGATAAGATAGATAAAGGAATGCTTAGATGGTTTGGACACGTTGAAAGGATGGATGAAGGAAGATTGACGAAACAAATTTATAAGGCAAATGTGAATGGACAAGTCGGTAGAACATATCTTGATCAGATCAACATTTTTTTGGGGAAAGGCCGTGTCAAGAGTACCGACGAGCATGTATGAGAGCACTGATGAAAGTAGAGGAAGCAAAAGATGTGTGTAAGAACCGTAGCAAGTGGAAGGAAGTGGTTCTGCCTACCCCTATGGCAAAAAGGCGTGACTATATGTATGTATGTATGTAAAGACTTCTACCAGGTAATTAAAAAATAAAAAGAACTTTTGCCAATTTTAGAGCTATCCTTTCATCATACAGTTTGAAAAAACTGGAGGTCTACTATTTTTGTAAGGAAAAACATTTTCTTTTTTAAGTGTTTGGCAATCCTAATTATGTCACTACTTCGTGGTAGATGGAAATTTAAAAATAGCAGAAAACGAAATTACAAACATTGTAACAATTGGTTTTAAATTTTTTTTTCCATTTTTGAAAATTCGCCTTTCGAAAATAATTTTTTTAAAATTTTTCAGGTGCAAGTTAATATTTAGGTCGTACTCTGCATCAAACTATCCATATTGTCGTTAAGCGATTGTGATTAGCAGAAAAAAAAATGGTGTCTAACATCAAAATATCTATTTATATTTGTGCGTATCTAATACTTTTATCTACCTATAAAATCTGAAACACGTCAATCTGTTTATTAGACATAGAAATACTCTAACCATATCGAAATTTGTTCGTAACTAACTAAGCGAAACTATTTAAATAATATATACAATACAAATAAATACGAAATATATACTGGCGTGACAAATTTGTATATTTTCCAAACATCGACTTTTTTTCTAGTTTCCTCTTTGTCAAGTTACTTTTTGGACAAACTTGTAGGTATCGACATTTCATTTAGAATTTTATTTTCCGCATGGAGGAACAGTGTGCGGTTGGAAATTGCATGCAACAATAATTTTAACATTTTCAATGACCCTCATAACATATATTCACGTTTTTCAGTCTTAATATTTTGCTGTGTCACAAAAAATAATTCCACATTCCACAATCTCGTTTGAAGATAATGTTGCAATCAAAATATTTCTTAGCAAGTAAAAAATGTGACTACGAGGGTAACGAATAAATTATTAGTTTATTGATAGTTATGTTTTTCGAATAACAAAAATGGTGAATACGAGTGTAACTAAATAATCTTTGGGGTCTTTTCTAATACATCCCCGCATTTTTAATTTTGATTCTATATATATATATATATATATATATAATCCAGGATATCTACAGCTGTCGCTGCCTTCCTGCTTTCAGCCCTTGTCTCCAGTTGTCCTTGTCCTGCCAGTCTCCGTCCTGCAGGTTTCTTAATTCCATCGCCTCATCCACTTCGTCTCTCCATGATCGCCTTGGTCGACCTCTCTTTCGTCTGCCTAATGGACTCCACTCAGTTACCCGGTGTATCCAGCGATCCTCCGGAGTTCTTCTAACATGTCCGTAGCACGTTAGTTTCTTTTCCTCTATGTGTTCTAGTATGTCTTTTTTTACCTCCATTCTTCTCCTGATCTCCTCATTTCTTATTCGATCTAATCTGTTCACTCCACAACTCCTTCTCCAAAAGTCCATTTCTGTGGCTACAATCTTCCCTTTGTTTTTTTTGTTGATCACCCACATTTCAGCTCCATAAGTCATTATGCTGCGAACTATTGAATTGAATATTCTCGTTTTATTAGTCTTGGTTATGTGGCGGTCCCATAATATTGGGTTTAATTGATTAATACATGCCCTAGTTTGACCTAGTCTATTTTTTATTTCTTCCTCTGTTGTTCCACTTTTTGATATTAAAAACCCTAGGTACTTGAATTTGTCTGTTCCTGAGATCTGTCGGTTATCATCTATTTCTAGGTGATATATCCTGTCTTGTGCCGTTGACATATATTGGGTCTTTTCGAGGTTGATTTCCACTCCATTTTTCCCATATTCCTCCTCTAGTTTCCGCATCATAAAACCTAAATCCTCCTCATCTTGAGCTATGATTACTTGATCATCGGCAAAGCTTAGAGTATACAGATGATCATTTCTAATTGGTATTCCCATTCCTGCACATTTTCTCTTCCATGGTCTTAGTGTCTGTTGTAGAAATATTTTGAATAGTGTGGGTGATGTTGAGCATCCTTGAAGGAGACCCTTAGTTGTTTTGAAGGCATTTGATAGTTTATTTCCCTCTTTAATCCTTACGGTATTTTTTTTGTACATATTTTGGACTGTTCTGATAATTCTCTGCGTTATACCCATTTCTAACATGGCTTCCCAGATTTTAGACCGAGGGACAGAATCATAGGCCTTTCGGATATCCACAAATGCAAAATGTACCTCTCTGTTCTTGGCCATTTTTTTCTCTATGAGTTGTTGAATTGTATATATATGGTCCATACATGATCTTCCAGCCGTAAATCCTGCCTGATCTTCATCAACTTTTCCTTGTATCTGTTCTTCTAATTTTTGTTTGACGACTTTTCCAAATAGTCGGCCCATCGAAGCAATTACGCTGATTCCCCTGTAGTTTTCGCACTTATTTTTCTCTCCTTTTTTATGGATAGACGTTATGTAGGCTTCCGTCCATTCATCTGGTAGTTCTTCTCCATTTAGTGCTCGGAGGAACATTGCGTGTATCATTCGCCCCAACTTCTCAGTTCCGTATTTAATTAATTCCGGTGGTATTCCTCCTGGACCGCTAGATTTCCTGTTCTTCATAGATTTTATAGCACGTTTGACTTCCGGTAATGTTAGAGTAATTTGTTCGTTTTCATCTGCTGATATTTCTTCATTTCTCATAAATTGGGGCCTAGTCTCCGTGAGTAGATCTTCGTAATATCGTTCCCACTCCTGTTCTTTGATATATGATATTCGAACTTTTTCTCTGTTGTTTCTTCTAAGTGCTTTAAGTACTCGCCAAGATTCTGAGCTCCTTTTGATTCTATACACCCAGGTAAGAATTAATTTTATGAAAACTTTGAATTTGTTATCAGGGCATAGATATTGTTCGAAAAATTTTTATAACAGATTTCGAAAGCTTGTTGCTTGGAAACAGACCGACGCCGTATGCCATACGATTAAATGCTGTTCTTAAAATTTTTGTGACAACAGCGAGGAATATTGCTGGAATTGAAGTTTATCATGCCCTGATAAAATGTATCATTGTTGCTGGTACTAGCGAACATTTTTAAAAATAATTCGAATCTCGCCTTATTAACACTGTTATTATTGATTTTATCAAGCTCATTAGTAAATTTTTAAAGTATATCAGTTTTTTTTATTATCAATATGTCTGGATCTGTGAGATGTTGAAAAACATGTTGTTGGTATTCTTCATTTCGAGTTAAAAGATTATACGCCTTTATTTTCCGTTTAAACGAACGGTGCAATGTAATCACTCCCTGTGAAGGCATGAAAACCTGGCAAAGCTCGGCAAAGTGAAGAACCTAACTTTTCTGCAAGTTCTGTACAGTTAGCCAAGACAACTAATTAAAGTCATCGGTATCTACTGATTTAATCATGATGTTTAGAGTTCTTTAAACATTTGATTAAAATAATGTTGTAATAATGATAATTTTAGAATAATGATAAAAAATGCAACAACGATTGGAATCGTTCAAACAACAGATATTTTTGAAATAATAAATGAACAAGAACACTGATCGAAATGTTGTAACGTTCAACAGGGCTTCAAAGCAACTGACTGAAGGGATAAAGATGAGCTAAATATTTTTTTAAGACATTTAGGGTAACTCAGGTATAATATATTATGCACAGTAAAGATAGCTCGATTCAAAAGTTAAAAGTAAAAAGAGAAAGAATCATAGATGACATAGACTGTATTTTGTGTCGAAAATTAAAAACAGGACATCCATTTTCATGATTTTGAAGGGTCGAAGCTATAATATAAAGTGGTGTGACAGATATTTTGGTCAAGTTTTGAGCTGTCACACCGAGATATTTTAAAAGAAGAACTGAAAAGGAAGAGACTAAAAAAAAAGTAATTACGCGATAAGGGAAACATTTTATGAACTTTGCATATTAAAAGTCGGTTAGACTTTTCTGCCACGATGAGAGTTGTCACAAATGTTTTTGAAAAAAAACATAAAATTTGCTACAAAATGGTCTACAAGACCAAAATGAGAAGACAGGAAGAGTACATTAGGGAACTGTTTGAAGATCAACGAAAAGAACTACAACCCCAAGAAGTCGAAATAGGCCCTCCTATCACTAGGACTGAGGTAGAATATGACATAAAATGCACCAAAATTGAAAAAGCACCTGGTCCTGATGGTTTTCCAACAGAACTACTAAAACTCAAAGAATATGATCAATTGCAAATACTAGTAAATTTATATAACACTATCTATCTTACAGGAATTATCCCTACAGATTGGCTGAGATCAACCTTCGTAATGTTGCCAAAGAAAGTGAATGCAAAGGAATGTGCTGAGCATCGCACAATTAGCTTAATGTCCCACATTTTGAAGACCTTCCTCAAAATCATACACAATCGAATATACAAAAAACTGGAAATCGAAATTAGTGAAAATCAGTTTGGATTTCGAAATGGCGAAGCCTTATTCGCGGTAAATGTAAATGTAAATGTAAATGTAAATTGTAAAAATACAAAAATGTTTGGATATGAACAAAGAAATGTATATGGGATTTATTGACTACGAGAAGGCGTTTGACAGGTAAGGCACGAAAAGTTGATTAACCTCTTACGAGAAAGTCAGCTCGATAAGCTCAGAATAATAAAGAACCTCTATTGGAATCAAGTCTCTGTGATCAGCTCCGAAGGAAAAACATCAGAAAATATCAAAATACAACGAGAGGTCAGACAGGGATGTGTCTTGTCACCACTTCTGTTTAATTATTATTCAGAGGCTATATTCAAAGAAGCTCTCAGGAACAGGAACGAGGGGATAAATATAAATGGAAAGATTATTAACAACATACGTTATGCTGATGACACCTTGATCATAACTGACAACATACATGATCTTCAAGTATTACTACAAGAGATCGATCGGGTCAGCAGGGAGTACGGATTAAAAATGAACTATAAAAAAAATAAATACATGGTAACATCATTAAACCGTCCTAATACCAACAACAATATCAATTCAGTGTTGGTCGAGAAAGTAAAGCAATATCAGTATCTCGGCACGTGGATCAACGATAGGCATGATCAGACTCAAGAAATCAAAGTCAGAATCGAAAAGGCTAGAAATGTTTTCTTTAAAATGAAAAAAACTATTAACTAACCCACACTTAAACCTTCAACTACGTCTGAGAACGGTTAAATGTTATGTAATCCCAGTGCTTTTATATGGACTAGAATCATGGACGATCAACAAAGCCACAATGAAAAAGCTCCAGGCATTTGAAATGTGGATCTTCCGGCGTGTACTTAAAATATCGTAGATAAATAAGATTACCAATGAAGAGGTTCTACGCCCAGTAGAAAGAGAAAGAGAATTGAAGAACTTGATTAAAGCCAGAAAACTGGAATATCTCGGTCACATTAAGCATGGAGAGAGATACAGTATACTACGACTGATAATGGAGGGCAAGATTGCAGGAAAGAGATCGGTGGAAAGAAGACGTATAGCCAACCTTCGTGTAGAGACGGCACCATAAGAAGAAGAAGGTCTACAAGAAATTAATTTCCATAAAAGTGCAAATTACTTAGCATTATTAGAAAAAAAAAATTGTAAAAAAAATATTTCTGCCAGGATAAACTCTGGCACCCGGGCCTATGTTGTACCTATGATTAAATACTATTAAATCCTATGCTTAATTTCAGAATTCATATAAGTGCACTTTAATAATAATTATTATTATTATTATTGACAAATCAATTAAATAAGTTAGATTTACGTTCAGTAATAATGAATAAAACACTTGGTGGTTATAGAAAAAAAAATTGAAAACGCGGGGTTGCTACCAAACTTCACACGATCATCCGTCGGGCTAATCTAAAGATTGGCTAAAAATTTCATCAAAATCGGTCCAGCCGTTGGCTATGGAAAAGATATTGAAAATGCGGGACGTATTAGAAAAGACCCTACCATTTTGTTGATAGTTATGTTTAAGGTATAAAAGATTCGTATTATTTTTCAATGTTGATGATTTTTGTTACAGGGCGTTCAAATAAAGGAAGCCGACGTTGGACAGCCGTGTAACGAATGCGTTAGATGCAAAGAAGGATACGACCCGCACAAATGGAGGTTAGTAGACTTTCGGTTTATTTTAAATTAAATATTGTTAAGATTTTTAGTTCCTCTGTGTTTTCGGCGATTAAAAACTCTTGATACAGTAACAAAACAATGTTTATTCCAATACGATAAATTCTACTTTTATAAATCACTAAGATATACAACTTTTTATAACTATTTACATTTCTTAATTCATAAACATTTTGTTTGCTAATACTGTCTCTGTCCGCCCGCTGTCCCTTTTTATACCTGTACGAATAACCACGAGAAAGGTCCAGTAATTTCTCGAATTATCCATTGTCTTCTATGCTCATTAAATATTCACCCTAGATTCGTTCGGCGCCATCGGCAAGAATGACAGAGACGGACTCAATAAAATCGTAACAATATTTATCACGTATAAATATACGCACAAGGAAATAATTTAAGGATATTCTATTCTGGGCTGAAAATTTTTAAACTAATTGTAAGTTTGTTTAAGCATCTTACGAATAATTTTACGAAGATATTTATTTTAATAACTCTGTCATTAATTTTGCAAAGGTAAATTTTGCAACATCGCTTATTATAACATTTGCTTCGTGAATTATCTGTCCAATGTAAACAATGAATTTTTAGGTTAATAAAGTATAATTTGACAGAATAATAAAGATTTTTAAAGAAAAATGTATGATTATTTTATGTATGATTTAGAAAGATATAGAATAATAACAAAAGCATGTTTAGTTAAGCTTTTTTTGGTGCTAAAGTAAAAACATCAGAAAACTGCAGTGACAGTGGGTTAGAAATACAATAAATATATTTTCTCCACGACAATACTTGGAATATACTCGTTATGAAATTATTTTTAATTACATTCACACTCTAGAGTGAGAATATTCATTCTGAAACAGTCTTATTTCATTTTAATAACTGTACCAACACAATAAATATTAATATTGATACCAATTAATATATACCTATGTTTCAATAAATAACTTAAGTTTTTTAAAGTATTTTTTTTTTAAATTCTTTGGTCGTGGAGAAAATATCGTCTGTTACACGGTGAGAAAGAAAAAATTCGATACTCGTGGTTCCCCGCGCTTGCTATCGCTCACGCTCGGAGTATTCCACTCGTATCGAATTTTTCATTCTAACCTAGTAACAGAATCTACTATAATCAACCAACTTAATAATATTTAAACATAAATTAACATCTCAGATTATTTCTAAGTGTTTATGATGTACTATTAGTCCAAGCAATAGGGAAAAGTGCGTCCAAAAATTAATATAAAAAAAAAAATACGAGCGTATAGGAAATTAAAATTCGGGGTGAGTTTCTATTCCATGCGACTCGATCCTGATTACCGAAAATAACCTAAAAAATTGGCAAAGTTGCGAAAAGCGGTTTTTTGTTAATAACTAAAAAACTACAGCTCCGATCGAAAAAAGTTAAACCAAAAAATTGTAGGTATTAAAAAGATCTATCTATTAAATATATAATAATTTTTCGATATCATTGATACTTTTCGAGTTATTCTCCGATCATCCAATATCATTTCATGGATTTTATCGACGATTTCCGGCGTGATCACTTCTTTTGGGCGACCTGGACGTTCGGCGTCACTAGTGCTGGTACGCGACCACAACGGAACTCTGTAAACCACTTCTTAACCATTGAAATTGATGGTGCCGAGTCCCCGTAGTATTTATCAAGTCTTTCCTCAGTTTCAGTGATGGATTTTTTACGTAAAAAGTAATGCTTAATCAGCACACGAAATTCACTTTTTTCCATTTTCGTAAAAATTCACGAGGTTGTCTGCTTTGAACGGCTATCAAACACCAACTGCACGACGTAGCTTGCGCAAAATTAGAAATTTGCCCACTGATAGATTATAGTTGACGGCAGCACTGTTGCATTTGGAGTAAATGCGCGGGAAATTCAAAAAGTCACTGACTTATCAAACTGCCCTCGTATCTTGAAAAATAATCAATATTTATCAATTGTTAAAAAAAAACACTTTTTTGGCTTGCCATAGGCTACACTTAACAGTAAGTAACAAGTTTAAATACGTTACAGTTAACTATAACTCGAAAAGTATCAATGATATCAATCAATTATTTTGACCATTCTGTCGTCATTCATCCGGTCTATGTGTTCGTTCCACTCTCTCTTTCTTCCCAGTATCCATTCATTTACGTTGTCTCTTTTACATGTTCTTCTAATGTCCTCGCTTCTCTCACTGTCAAAAAGTGTTTTTACAGCGATCCTGCGCACTATTTTCATTTCGGTGGTTTCTAATATTCTCTTTGTGTTCGATGTATCTGGTCTAGTTTCCGCTGTGTATGTTAATATAGGTCGGATGACCGCCTTGTAGATACGGAATTTGGTCTTAATTCCGATATATTTATTTCAGAGGATTGTATCGTTCAGGTAAGCTGAGGTTCGTGCTGCTTTTGCCGCTTGGTTTCTTACTTCTGCCTCGATGTCACCGTATCCTGATATTTCTATGCCTAGGAATTTAAATTTCATCTCCTGTTGTATAATTTTATCATCCACAACCAGTTTGCATCTGATAGGTGTTTTTAAGTGGTCATGTATTTCGTCTTTGCTGCAGATATCTTCATTTTTAGACTTTTTGCCGTTGTGTTAAATTTGAATAGTAATCTCTGTAGGTCATCTTCTTTTTCTGCAAACAGAACAGCATCATCGGCATAGCATAGGATTTTGACGTCTTTGTTCCCCATTTTATACCCTTTCAGGTTACGAGAGCTTTTTATTATTTCGTCCATAACGATGTTGAACAATAAGGGGCTAAGGGAATGTCCTTGTCGAATACCAATATTTACAAGAATTTCTTCGGTAGTTGTGCTATTAATTTTGGCTTGTATTTTGTTTCTCTGGTAAATATTTTCGATGGTTTTTATGATGTTGTATGGGATTTGCCTGTTGTATAGGAGGTGTACCACGTTCTCCAGTCGTATTCGGTCAAACGCCTTTTCCAGGTCTATAAAACACATAAAGGCTGGTTTGTTATACTCGATGGATTTTTCAGTTATTTGTCGCAGGACAAATATCGCATCAGTACAAGATCTTCCTGATCTGAATCCTTGTTGTTCATCGCCCAATGTGGTGAGTTCATTTATTTTATTTGTTATAATCTTTGAAATAAACCTTCTAAATACAATCTTAAAGCTAGTGAAATAGAAACTCAACCGGAATTTTAATTTCCTATACGCTCATATTTTTTTTTTAGATATTAATTTTTGCACATATAACATTGGGCCGCTTCCTCGTTTCTTGGACTATATTCGAATAACTCAAATATACGAGTAGCAAATTTTTATACGATTTAAAATAATTTCACAACTTTGAATTAAACAACGAATTCCGTAATAATGCTACATAAAATATAATTAAATTGCTTAATCACGTTAAATAAATATAATGACATCATTTACGTATTATTAGCTGACCAGAGCGTACTGGTCTTACTTTGGACTTTATTGTTAACTGTAAACATAATGTTCAATCTCGTAATTTCATATTTTTTTAATAGAGTATGAGATTTTCTACATTGTTAATGGGAAACTTAAAAATTCTGATACATTATTTTTATTGAAAAATACTTTACAAGGGTTGTCCGGTTAGTTTCGCTGAATTTTTCGTCGAGTAATAATCTTACACACAGTTATAATTGCACCACGTGAGTAATCTAGCGGTTAAATACTGAATCATCCAAATGCAGTCATTTTTCGGGGAAAATACCACTTGGATATTTTTATATTCGGTAATGGTTATCTCTCAACGTTATACAGACCGCGATAAAAGATTATCAGCCATAAAGAATATCGTACATACGATGGTGCTTCCGATAGAAAAATATTGTAAAAAAAAATGTATACCGACCGAATAATGTAAAAATAAATTGTAAATATTTTTCATCGGTCCATTTCACTGGCCATAAAAAGTAATGAAGTTTGCCTTCCATCCCCTTCCGTTCGGGTTATAATATGGACAGGGAAGTTCCTAAACTCCTCATTACACTATGCCTTTTTTTTCGTGCCCGTTTTCATGGATGAGAAGTATAGCCGGAGTGACTCGGTTGGATAAAGTAAAGAATAGTGAGATAAGAGAACGCTGTGTTGTAAAAGAAAATGTGGTTACAAAGATAGACTAAGGAATGCTTAGATAGTTTGGACACGTAGAAAAAATGGATGAAGGAAGATTACGAAGCAAATTTATAAGGCGAGTGTGAAAGGACAAGTCGGTAGAGGTCGACCTCGGCGAACATATCTCGATCAGATCAACATTGTTTTGAAGAAAGTCCAGGTCAAGAGTACCAACAACCGACGAGCATGTATGAGAGCACTGGTAAAATTAAAGAAAGCAAAAAGGTGTATAAGAACCGTAGCAAGTGGTCTGTGCCTACCCCTACGGGAAAAAAATCGTGACTATATGTATGTTTTTATGGCTGTTTGTTGGCTAACATTTCCCAAATGGCTTCTTAAATTAACGAGGCAGTAATTTCAGTGTTGCAAACGTAAGAAAAATAACACGAAAACTGTGATTTATTATATTTATTTGTTCTTTTTCTTCTTCATCCTTCTATTTTAGGCAGACGCCTGTTCTTTTTTCGGAATTTATTCTTTCATTCAACTTGGGCTATCACTCCATCGCTTCCTAGGACGTCCTGTGCTTCTTTATCCTATCGGTGATTTGTCTCTAAAAATTTTTTACGATTCTTTCGTTGAGCATGCCATTCTACTCTTCGTTTTTGCACCATCGTAGAGAGTTTTATTAATTATTTTACGGAGAACTTTTTGTCGTTTCTAGGACTCTTCGGTTGTATTTGTTTCTTCTTCTTCTTCTTCTTTGTATATTCTTGCTTTTGTTTCTACGTTTAGGTGCTTTTATTCCTCCTTATCGTGTCATTCAAACATCCCGCGATCTTATTTGCTTTTATTACTTGTTGTCTTTATTTCCAGTTATTAGCTATATTGTTACGAGCCCGGCACTGTGACTGTCGCCTTGAGGCGACAGCGTGTCGACCACAATTAGGGGAATGCATGATTATGCTGCCGGCGATTGAAAAAAAAACCGGCAAATTCTAGAATACTACGGCTAATAATCCCGAAACAGTAAAACGAAAATTCCGGCTTCTTCTAGTAGTTTTCGGAGAAATATAAAACACAACGGTCGCGGGAGCTTTTAAGTTTAGTTTGAAGTCAAGTGTTTGAAGTAACTATAAAGTTTGATGAATTACTTTAATGATTTATCGTCAAATGTTAGAATTTCTTTCAAATCCCTGAATAATTTAGGCACTATACTTACGAACACGAAAGACAAAATTAAATTTTTAGATAAAAGTTTTATTTATAGATAATTATGTTCGGATTGCAATAGTACTTATAGTGGTAAAACTTCTAGAAAACTTTCGGTTAGAACCCGTGAACATCTAAATAGACCAAAAACTTCGAGTTTTGGCGAACATATTTAAAACAGTAATCATAATTTTTACTTCGATACTGGCATAACAATCCTACACAACGTTAACGGTCATAATTTACAACTTGATCTTCTTGAAAATCTGGAAATTACAAATGAAATCTCAAACAAAAATCATTGTCCAAATACCCAAATACATTTTAACCAAACTCGTTTTCATCCTATCTTCAAACTTTTAAAAGAAAATCTATCCTCACAAATAAGATAACCTCTTGCCACGTATTTTTTTTGGTTCTCTAAAGAGTACTCTGCTAGTGGTCTCTCTACTGGCAAATTATGCCCGAGCTCAGCCGTAGAGGGTAGAAGAAAAAAAATCTAAAAGTGAGCCGCGCCACCGACTTGAGACGGTACAAGCCGGAAACCCCTAGGTCTTGTAGGCACCAGCAGAGCCACGCGATAAACAACAAACAATTATGGTGAACTAGATAAATAAAACTATATTTACAATTACTGCAATATATTAATTAAGTAAAAATGATGTTCTGATTTTTTTTTTTACAATAAATTCTGTATTTTCGTAAAGTGGATTAAACGAATTTAATACACTTTCTTAAAATAATATTTAAATTAATTATTAATTATTAATTATTAATAATTGGTTTTATATAGAATTCCTGATAGCAAAAGATTAACACAAAAAAACAAGGAATGCAAAATAAATGGACTTGCAACAAGAATAATATTTTAAAACCCTCACAATAACCACATAAATTATATTCGGTAATATATAAATGCAGATTCAACTTGGAGCCGGTACAAATTTAACGAAAAATAATTTGGTTACTTTTAAACTATTGAAAACTTCATTGGGACGTCACTGGGAGCAGGTACAAATTTAATGAAAATAACTTGTTACTTTTAAATTATTGAAAACACTATTCCGACAGGATATTTCAAGAGGCGTTGGATGAATGTGACGAGGGGATATCTGTCAATGGGATTAATATCAACAATCTGAGGTATGCGGATGACACGGTTCTTGTTGCCGACTCACTGGAAGGACTGCAGGAGCTGGTAAGCCGCGTGACGGCTGCAAGCTCAGAGGCCGGACTTAGCCTGAACGTGAAAAAGACAAAGTGGCTAGCAGTTAGCAAATCAAACAACGTGGACGGACACCTGACAATTAACGGTCAACGAATTGAGCGAGTAGAAACTTTTAAATATCTTGGGTGTCAACTAAATGAGAAGTGGGACAGCATGCAGGAGATTCGTGCCAGAATAGAACAAGCTCGTGCTTCGTTCCTGAAAATGCGTAAAGTACTTTGCAGCAGAAATTTAAGCTTGCCTCTGCGCGTCCGAGTGCTTCGCTGTTACGTGTTTAGCATACTGTTTTATGGAATGGAAGCTTGGACTTTGACAGATGCGATGTGCAAAAAATTGGAGGCCTTTGAAATGTGGACGTACAGAAGGCTATTAAGAATCTCCTGGGTAGAAAGAGTGCGTAACACCGAGGTACTTCAACGCCTCGACAAGCAGCTGGAAGTTCTGTTTACACTAAAAAAGCGCAAACTGGAGTATTTTGGTCACATCTTAAGAAATGACAAGTATCGACTTTTAAAGCTTATTATAGAAGGGAAGATCGAAGGACGAAGAGGCCCGGGTAGAAGAAAGATATCCTGGCTAAAAAACTTAAGACAATGGTATGGAGTGAGCACTACCACATTGTTCCGCCGAGCTGTAGACAAGGTTCAGATAGCGCTGATGATTGCCAACGTCCGAGGAGGACAGGGCACCTAAAGAAGAAGAAGAAGAAAACACTTAGATCAAGCACATAATAACTGATAAGTTGATAAAATTAAATTCAATACCATGTAACCAATTGAAAACTTCACTGAGACGTCACGGTAACATCGATGATCCAAGAACCGAAACAACAAGTAGTATTATCATAATAATTTCTGCTAAAAACACCAGGCAAGTCTTCATAACACTGAAATGTATCGTCGATGTGGATGGAACGGCACGTGGTACTTCACGATGGCTTCACTTCATCAAATCCCACACGTGGTGATCTTAACTCGACCCCAATATCCAAAATACCCACCACATAGGCACGACAGAATGGTCAAGTTAAGAATTAAATGGTTTATCTTCCTAATCCAATTAAGATGGCCCTAAATACAGCCAGATATGAAAGAAAAAACCGTAGAAGTTCCGCTCACGTGTTAATATCAAATCGTTCCAAAAACTCTCAACCGACTTCCACCACTGACACCAAACGAATGATCATCACTCCTCGCTCCCAGACCGGATATCAGAAAATCACCCGGGACACGCGTCAGCCAACCTTTCCAAGTCTAAGTTCCTAGTCCATAATCGCGTTCGTCCGTGTTAGTTGCCAGCCCATTCACACAGAAAAGCAAACCAACAATAATATATCTGACAACACACGACAATCGAGGCCAATACTCAAGGCGAAGTCTAATAACAGAGACACCCACTTAATCCTTATCGATTAGCAAAAATGTCACAGCTATTAATAATCGAATTCTATTGCTACTAGTTAGGCAACATTATATACAACGAACCAAATACGGTATGCAAAGCTAATTACGAACGCCAGACTATCATAATAATGAAACGGCAGATGGAAAAAAAATAGGCACGTGACACAGTGTTCCATATTTAACTGTTTCCATTGTCGCTAATATGTCATATCTAAATCATTTTGTTCTATGTACTTTATTGTCATTTTTTTCCGTTTTATAGTGGAGGCACCTAGGATTACTAGGATGCCATTTCAATTATCATGGTAATCTTCTTAATTTTCTTCTTACAAATTAGATGTTGATGAAATATTCACCCCCTATGCAGACTTTTTGTACATATTTTTAACAAGTGAGTTAATTTCTTATTTTCCAAATTCTAACCTTAACGATTTTAACAATCATTATTAAAAAAAAATTTGCACAACTGAATTTGGGGCTTAATGGATCGCCCTTGTCTCATACCACTGTACACCGGTATTGGTTCTATTAAGTTCCCGTTTATTCTCACTTAAATTGTGTTCGAAGTATTTTGATGGTCTCGGTAATATCTTGCGGGATTCCCCTATTATAGATAGTTCTATCGCATTCTCAAGTAGAACTTGGCCAAACACCTTCTGAAGAAGGGGAAGCCAAATGCGAGGCAAACCCGTATCCTCATTTCCAGGCCGGTCAGACAAGTGGCTGACCAACTGATGGATTTGAGTAGGAACAAACTAAGAATGGCCATAGGACTGCTGACAGGAAGTTACCGACTTAGAAGGCACATGACACTGCTAGTGGCAGGGGAGAGCAGTGGGTGCAGATTATGCGAGGAAGGAGAGGAGAAAACTTTGATCCATCTTCTGTGTGACTGCCCAGGTACAGCCCGGAAAAGATACAAATTCCTGGGGCAGCACATGCTGGGACCAGATGACATAATACAGTTACCAATGGATGCCCTGATCGAGTTTATCGACAGTACAGGGCTTCTGTCATAACTGGGCTTAGAGGGAAGGTACAATGGGCCGAAGGCATTAGTGCTACGCGGGAGGGAAACAGACAAAAATAAAAGTAGTTGAATACCTCTGTAATTTGATGGATCATGTTTCTCTTCTTTTTTTAAACATTCATACTTCCTTTCATCCGGTATTTTGTGTTCTGTTAATATCTTTTGTATTAGTTTTGTAAGTGCTTCAATGAGAGTGGGACCTCCGTATTTTAGAAGCTTTGTTTTTTGGCCCGGTCCTGGTGATTTTCTGTTTTTCAGTCGTTTCACTGCGTTTTCTGTTTTCTCTGTTGTGACAGTTACGGGATCGTTTCTGTCACGTTCTACAATCTGTGTTATTTGTTTCTATTAATTGTAGTACTTTTTTTCTTTGACTCCTTATCATTCTATATTTGTTGATTATGTCAAATGAAACAGATAATTATTGTGTTGGCGAACCTGGCATTTCCACAAATTTCCTTCAAATCCCCTCGATTAAGGAACCAGTTATTTTCATGCCTGAAATATTTTATTTGTTTTAAATTTCATCCACCGGCAGCCAGTCAGACAAATAGGCACTAAAAAGGTCTAGCGTAATAAGTATTTTATTTGATTAATTAATTGCGACGTTATACGCGGCTAAAATATCGTATAATTTTAAAAATAATGCTTTTTTATAATATTTAATTCAACTAGAGAAAAGAGAAGTCGTCCCCCGTATTTAATTTATACTATTAGAAATTCTTTACGTATATAATGTAAAATACGCGTGTTTTCTGTTTCTAAATACCATTAAATGGTTGTATTTTCTCGCATTTGCAATACTAATCTCTGTTTTATTTAAAGCATATGACGAAGCCGATAAATATCAGAGCGTGATATCTTAAGATGGTCTATTAATGTATTTACAAATAAATGTTTTTATTTTTATTCGAAATGTAACCATTTAACTATTTCATTAGTTGTTCACGAGGAACTGACCTCTTGTCTTGATCTTGTATTGATCTCGGCATCAGCGGTGGAACTTTCAAAATATTTTTAAAGGATTTACATACACACGGTGATCCAAATTTGTCAGTGCTAGAACCGATAAAAATACGAGAACTGTATTTACAGGAATTGGGACAAGGAACTTTTTAAAAATTCCTGCAAAATAAATTGAGGTGTAAAAGTAGTGTTCAAGACAAAAAAATTATTGTTTTTTCCGCGAAGATGTCGTAAGATTTGTTTCCAAACTAGGTCTGAATCCGAAATAAGGGAGGCACAGTAAGTACATCACAACACCTATGCCCCATTGTACTCCTTATACTTTTACATTCGTATACTCTTATAGACAGCTACTTCTAAGGACGAGAGCATCCCATTTTAGGCACTTGACAAGACTATTATTCTAATATGGGTTAAAAAAATTCCCTTAGGGTTGGCCATTTTTGTAGCCCCCCTGCAATCAAAACTTTACTTGTAAGCTTCATGAAAATACTGGTCTCAGGATACTTGGACTCTTTTTGGACATCACCAGAGAGGTCTTTCTCTTTGCGCAATGGTATCTTGATTGTTCGTTGACAAGTCTGCAGCTGCTTGTTTTGTCTCACCGATCTTACTTTTTGATCTTTCTTTATTGTCGACGTTAGAGATTATTATTCATTGGATCTAAACCAGGTTATGCAGCTCTAATTCCTTTGTAAGAACAAACAACTGACTAAGTTTTTAGTTCCACGTAGTCGAAACCCCGACGAGATAATTGTGGGATGTATTTCACTACATAATGAAATACAACTATAAAATGTAGGGGTTATAAATAATTAAGTGTTATCAAAGATTTATTTACTTCCTATTAATTTTTATTGAAAAAAAAACCCTCCACGCTACTGAATTTGCTCTAGTTGCAAATTGATTATCTTGAAACATATAATTACATACATTATTAATATGTATGTTAGGCTCGAGTGTTTTTACAATTAATTTTAAAATGTCAATGAGAAATTTCAATTCCGAGAAACATGTGTGGATTTTTTAATTCACCAACTTTTAGAATAATTAAAAGCAATAAAAAACTGTTTAGTCAATTATTAGAAATAAACATAAAAGTATAATTAAACCAGCGCGATAAAAAATAGTTCAAATTTGTTTGTGCATACATTTTTTATTGTGTAGATACAAATGGTAACAGAAAGGAAAAAACAATTGACAACGAAAATGTTAACGATAACGTCATCTTTTAATAAGGGTAGGATATTAAAATATTGCACCTTCATTACTAATAATTTATAGAATAAATGCATACTTTTCACAACGGTTTTACGTTTACACAAAATTTAATTCAGTTTTTGTGAACAATTTTGCACAAATAAATATTGTTTTGGACTCGCATCATTTATTCTTCAATTCTTCATTATTTAAAAAAAAATGTTCGATACAATGACTTTGAAAGGACTTAAGGTTAATGATTACTAAAACAAAATGCTGATGACTTTTTGAGCGAATACAATTCTGTGTTATTGTTACAAGTGTGTTTTTATGGAGCATATGCAACACACTGTGTTGCATTGATGTAACAATAGCTGCATACTTTCGGAGAAATATTTTGTCAAGTGCATGGCAAATTTTCAAACAAAAGGAAGGTTTATATTATTGTCTATAAGCTTGCTATTTTTATTTATTTATTTATCGTATGGCGATCTAAAAATTAACTTATAAATATAGATAAAGTATGTACATAATAAACTGCGCGTCACAACGCATAATTTTAAAAATCGTGGCATTTGCGAAGGGTGTTGGCAGGAAAACAAATCAATGGGGCACTGCATAACTTTATGAACAGCCAGAAAGTGTCAAAAAAGGCACGTCTGGCTTTGCATAGAGGTGTGTTGGTTCCTACACTTATGTATGGTAGTGAATGTTGGGTTTGCCAGAAGAAGCATAAAAATAGGATTATTGCCGCGGAGATGAGCAGTCTGAGAAGTATAGCCGGAGTGACTCGGTTGTATAAAGTGAAAAATAGTGAGATAAGAAAACGCTGTGGTGTAGAAGAAGATGTGGCTGCAAAAATAGAAAAAGGAATGCTTAGATGGTTTGGACACGCAGAAAGGATGGATGAAGGAAGGTTGACGAAACAAATTTTTAAGGCGAGTGTGAATGGACAAGTCGGTAGAGGTCGACCTCGGCGAACATATCTCGATCAGATCAACATTGTTTTAAAGAAAGGCCAGGTCAAGAGTATCAACAACCGACGAGCATGTATGAGAGCACTGATGAAAGTAGATGAAGCAAAAGATGTGTGTAAGAACCGTAGCAAGTGGAAGGAAGTGGTCTCTGCCTACCCCTACGGGAAATAGGCGTGACTATATGTATGTATATTCGGTACCAACAATGTTTTTAATAACTGGAAAAAAAAGCACAAAAGTATCCAGTCATGATTATTTTAATTTACTTTTAATTCCAATACATTTTCTAATAAATTTATATTCGGTAATCGTTACAAAATATTTAGGATACGCCATTGGTAACCGAGTGGGGACTCCGGAAGTGTGCCTCTTAAAAGTGAAAATAAGCAAACTGCTGGTGACTTTTTGAGCAAGTACGGTTCTGCGTCGTTACAAATGTGTATTCTTGGAGCATATGCAACACACTGTGCTGCATCGAAGTAATAACAATTGCATATAGTCTAGATCACAAGTTGAAAATGTCAGAAAAATCTTTAAAATTTTATAAATGAATAAATATATCAGTTGAGAGCTACAAACTTGGTTAATAGTTTATTTTAAAGACCTTTATAAAAATTACCAAAATGATTATTTTTGTATCTCTAATTGTTTAAAAGTTATAGCAGTTGGCCGCTGCAACTGTTGCAGCACGTAGTTTTTAAAAGTACAATAAAAATTGAGAAAAAAATTGATACTTTGTAATATATGGTTGTTTTCGTAATTTTTAGTAGTTTCAGGAGAAAAATGTAACAATATTTAAAGTTTGTTTTTTACAAAGTACAATGTTAAACAACTTAATCTTTTATAACAAAATTTCTTTTTCGGATAATTTATAAAAAAATGCAATGGTTTATGAAAAAACTAATAATGTAAATATTAGAAATATAAAAATATAAACAATTAAAAATTGTTATTAAAAAAATGTTTTCATAATTTTCTTAAAACAAAATAGGGAAATTTTTTTTAAAATGTTTATATTGTTTACAAACAAATGACGAAAAAAATTTTTATACATTATTTTATGCCATTTTTAGCTGTGAAAATAATAATCATTTTTCGAAAAAAATATTTTGACTACATTTTTAAAATAGTTAATTTTTTGTTAACTTAAAAAAACTTTAAAATTCCGCCCATAACACTTATTAAGAAGGATTTTAAATGTGAAACTTATCTTTGAAAATAATCCACAGACAAAGATAATTTTTATTTTCAATAGGACAGTGCTCCTCCGCACTATGCGGCGATTGTTCGTCAGTATTTAGACCAACGTTTTCCACGATATTGGATTGGGAGAAGAGGCAGCATTGAATGGCCTCCACGATCGCCAGATTTATCGCCCCTCGATTGCTTTTCGTTAAGGCATCTGAAAAGTAAAATCTATAAAACACTGTAGCGGCCATACAGACATGTTATGCACAGACGACGTAACAAAACTTTTTCATTTTTGAATCCTCAAAATTCCGATAACCTTTTTAATCCCAAGTCTGGTCCTTCTTAAGAAAGTACGTATACTACCCTAATCTTTACGACCCTAAGTCCTGTTCCTTATACGAGACTAACCTGTATGACCAGAAGCTCCTTTCCTTTTCATCTACTCACGTACATTCGCCGTGCACCGAGATAAATCTTTAGGACTCTAAATTCCTTTCCACCGAGTTAAGCATCATCTACAAACCGTCATAAAACTAACGACCTGGAGGACGAAGATAAAAAGGACGGGCCGAGGTACACCTGAACACAGTCTCTTAACGAACTCCGACAGCCTCTTAACGGCCTCTGCCACAGTCTCTCAACGGCCTCTGACACAGTCTCCCGACTGACCCCGACACGGGTTCACCGCCTCCCTTAACAAGTCTTTCGTTCGTTTCAATAATTAAACGTAGTCAACAGTAATTCGAATTGTTCATCATTCTTCTAACACTCATCACCGTCAATACTCCAAAACACAACCAGCGTCGTTGGAAGATTTGCGTCAAAGAATCGTTAACGAGTGCCGACGAGCATGTATGAGAGCACTGATGAAAGTAGAGGAAGCAAATGATGTGTGTAAGAACCGTAGCAAGTGGAAGAAAGTGGTCTCTACCTACCGCTACGGGAAAAAGGCGTGACTATATGTATGTACTGCAGCCGTAGAGTTAATGCTGAACCTTCCACCATTGCAATTATGTGCAATGAAAGTAGCAGCAATCAGTGCCTTCAGATTGAACCAGTCAATAAATCTTTAAGCAGGAAATCGGATTGGACACTGAAGATTTTGGAAAATAATTCACTAAAATCCATGTCTAAGCCGACAGATATTATGCCAGTTAGGTACGACTTCGAAATGCAGTTTGAAGTGGTCTTAAACAGCCACCAAGTTTGCACAAAGAACGGACCTCAATTAGAAAGGGATGCTTTATTGTGGTACACTGATGGATCCAAGATGGATGAAAGGGTAGGAGTGGGCGTTACAGGGCCGAATTTTAGGCTCTTAAAACCACTTGGTAACGCCCTAACCATCTTTCAATCAGAATTACATGCCATAGAGATATGTGCCCAGGAGTGCATAGAAAGAAAAACCCAAAGGGCAGATATCTATATTTTATCAGATTGCCAAGCAGCATTTAAAGCTCTGAAGTCATACACTTGTAAGTCTAAACTGACTTGGGACTGTAAACAATCTCTGAGACAACTGGCAACATACAATCAGGTAACTTTGATGTGGGTTCCAGGTCACAAGTGAGTAAAAGGCAACGAGGAAGCAGTCTGCCTTGCCAAGGAAGGGTCAAATACACAATTTTCCGGCCTTCCTAAAGCCCTCCGATGTCAGGAACTTAGCCCCAGGAAACAGATAAACTTTGTACAAAGTCTCGGAATCCCGAGCCTCGAAAAGATTAAGGGTTATGCACAAAAGATCTGATAGGTAGAAGTGCTTGATAGGCAGCATAGCCTTCACGACCTCCCCTGCAATATACAATTAGTTTTTTTAAAAATAACAATAAAGTTCTTATTTCGTAACACTCAGAAATTAAATTAACAATGCTAGTAAAATGGTTAAAAGAGACTTTGAATTAACATTTCGCCTCGTATAAATAAATAAATTATCAACGATTCGTTGATTTGTAACCACCGTCCTTGTATGTTTTAAAAGAAAATATTATTTCATCAATCTTGCTCTGTCATTCCGGCTATTTTTAATTACTCACCAGATGATGATTTTCATTAAACTGTCAATGTCTGAGGCGCAACAATGAGCAAGTTTTCGTGCGTAGGTACTTCCGGCGAACATACTAATTATTCCGAAGCAATAAATAATGTAATTTTAGAAAAAATACAGATGGAGATTTTCATTGGGACAGTAAACTTAATTTTTGGCATAGAATATTTATGAAATATCGGTTCTGGGATATTGTTCCGAAATTAATTAAAATATGGAAGGAAAGAAAGCACATGTACGAGAAATGTGTTATTGTTGAGATTAAAAAAACTAAATCCTTAATAAATTTTCTCGTAAACGTCCGAATAGTGATTAAAAAAAAATTTACTATCACGGCAGCCTACGCAAAAAAATTTTGCATCTCGTCGAGATACAGGGTACTAAAATAAAAATCTATTGTCGATTTCGTTAAATATTTTAATGGTGGAGAGTTTAATAGGCTAATTAATTTTTGTTTATTGTTCGGAAGTGGGGTCCACCACTTTTAAGAAAAAAATTAATATTTTTTTTTAAAATTGCCCTTTTTCACGGCGGATTTATTATTTACAAAAAAATTTTTAAAAAAGATGATTTGTTGATTTTTTTATATTGATAAATGAAACAAAACATGTATTTCGTGCATAAAAAACGTTTTTATTAAACTAGCATGGCGCTTTCGGCTTCTATGACATCTTCAGTGCTTACCTGAAAGTAGATGATATTAAGCAACGGGTAAAATGCTTTATTACTTTATTACTTTCTTTACAAGATCCATCAAGATATGTTCGTAAGTGCGTCAACTTACCTTAGGTCTTATGTTTTATGAGTAATCCGGCAGAAGGATCAGCGGATTATTCCTTTTTATTTCGTTTTGAAAATATACAAATTTTAGCTTTTCTTTTTCTTTTTTTTTCAAACTTGTTTACAGATTGCAACATTCAATTATTTCCAAAAAAAGACCAATCAAAAATATATGACAAAAAGTATACAGTAAGATTTAACTTAAAAACGATATACAATATGTTATATAAAATCACTGAACAAATCTAAAATATCAGTGCTCTTCGGTGGTTTGGGTGCGACCCGAGAGGTCCACACGACTAACTTTCCAGTGGAAAGAATGAAAAAATACCAAATGTTTTGTTATTATAATTATTATTATAAAAAATGATTTCAAATTGTTTATAACAAATTATAATTATTGTCATTAACAATATTCTGTTTATGTCAACCGTATTCTTTCAAACTTTTCTTATCATTTTATAAGCGGGAGCTATTTTCAAATTCAATTTTTTTTTAATTATGATCAATAATTATTTGTTAGTAAAATATTTAATTGTTATAAACAATGCTTGATTATTACTAAAAATAATTTTTCACTGTTATAGAGTCTTTAATGCTATTCTCTCAATACTGACACAAGTTTAAAATTCTCCAATTCCTATTTTTGTTTTCTAAAACTATGAAATATATATTATTCAAGATCTTAAAAGGGGTTTAGATATGAGTGAGTAACAATAATACAGTGATAAACAAGATAAACCTTAATATTTAGGTGTTATAAAATGGGATGTATGTTTATGTAGTCGAGGTCACTTATTAGGAATAGAAGAATCTATATCATTACATTCATTTGATTGATACGTGCACAGAACGTTACATTTCATCGATTTTTTTAGTTTAAAAGTACAAAAAAACTTGTTTTACGTGAACTTTAAATAAGAATTTGAAAAAAAAATTATATTGTAATTTAAAATATTTTTATACATATTTTAAGAATTAAAAACAATTTTTTTTTAATGAAAATTAAAGTGTAATAATAATGAATATTATAATTTATGGTTTTTTGGAGGTATTTTATTAGGGTGGATTTAAAAAATAAAAAAAAACCCAAAAAACTCATAATTATACTTAAAAATTAATTCAAAAAATCAATTAAATAAGTCTTTCTTTAAAACAAAAATACAAAGTCAAAAATTTGCTTTTTTTTATGCAGTTTAAAAAAAATACATCGTAACATTTAAAGAAACCACACCTGCGTTTATTTTTAAAAATAGGCAAGTTTTGGTATTTTTTTTAACTCCTTCACAAAACAACTACACCTTCATTCTTTTATTTTATATTGTAATGTTTTGGTGATTTTTTACCTCTTTCAGGGAACAACTGCATCTTTATTCTTTTATTTAAATAGTAGTGTTCTTTTACTCCCTTCAGGGAGGTTTACGTCTTCATTTTTTTTTAGTAAAATTTAGGAGTTTCTGTTTTACAGCAAAGTTTTGGTGTTTCTTTTTACCTCCTTCAGGAAACAATTTTTTTAAGCAGTAAACTTTCAATGTTTCTGTTTTCCTCCTTCAGGAAACAACCACATCTTTATTCTCTTATTTATATAGGAAGGTTTTGGTGTTTTTTTACCTCCTTCAGGGAGGTTTACACCTTAACTTTTTTTTAAATAGTAAAGTTTAGGGGTTTCTGTTTTACCTCCTTCAGGGAACAACCACATCTTCATTTTTTTATAAGAGTTTAAGTTTTAGTGCTTTTTAACTTTAACAATCACATTTTCATTTTTTTATTTAAGTAGCAAAGTAGTAAAGTTTCCTGTAACCCCTTCAGGAAAAAAATACACTTAAATGGCAAAGTTTCGGTATTTATTTTTACCTCCTCGGGAAACAACCCCGACCCCCCACTGTTTAATTTTTTTTAGTGGTAAAATTTTGGTATATTTTTCTACCTTTTCCAGAAATCAACCACGCTTTTATTTTTTTTTAGTACATAGGGTTCAGTGACATCTCGTTCGAGAAGTAAAAAGCTAATTTTAAAATTGTATTTTAGTTTGTCCATGCTTAAAATCTTCCGGAAAATGCCATTAAATGATAACATATTTTTAATTACCTTTGAAACATTTAATAAAATCGGTAAATGGACGAAACAATGGCGGATCAAGCTAAACGAGGCTAAACCATGTAAACTTTACAAATAAAACTTATATAGGTCATCAAAACATATTCTTAAATAACAGGCAAGTACCACTGGTAAACACTGCTAAATATCTCGGAATGAATTAAGACGCTAAGTTGCGCTGGAAAGAAGACATCAAAGTGAAAAGAAGATAACTTGAATTCAGATATAGAAACATGTATTGGTTACCTCTCCATCCAAAATAAACTCCTGTTATATACACAGGTATTAAAACCCGTATGGACCTATGACATACAGTTGTGGGGATGCGCTAAACCTAGCAATATAGCTTTAATACAAAGATTTCAAAACAAGGTGCTGAGAGGCATAGTAAATGCATCATGGTATGTTAGAAATTGTGATCTACACAGGGATCTAAGAATTCCAACAATAGCTGAAGAAATTAAAAGATATGCCAGGAAGTACGAGTCTAGGCTACACAATCACCACAACATTGAAGTGTTGCAGATTTTGGACAACCGGGATCAACAGAGGTGATTAAAAAGAGTGAAGCCCTTTGAATTAGTGCTGTAAAGTGATTAGTGTATGAGTAGTTATCACAACAAACAAGTGATTGGTGAGATAAAAGCTAAGAAACACCAGTGGGCGATGTCTTAGATTTAGGGTATTAGTTTTTAAGTACCTTAAAGCAAAATTGCTGGTTGGTCATACTTGACCAGTTGCAGTTTCAATGCAGAGAAAAAAAAAACGTTTGAAACATTAAATTTTAAGCCAAACAGCACTACTTAATGCCGTTTTAAACTTTCAATTTTGAAGATGTTTCAAACGTTGGCCATTTAAGGGCTGGAACAATATTATCATCCGTTATTTCTCTCCCAACATTCTGCAGTATTTCTCTAGTAATTCTTCATTACATTTGTCGAAACTTATTAAGCGTAGTCGATGTATTGTAAACACCTTCGACTTTAAGTTAACAAAAAAAATCCAAGGGATCAATGTCCGGTCAAATCGCTGGCCATCGTCCTCGTACACCACAAATCCATTAGGTCGACCTCATTTAAACAACATCGGTTGGCGTAAAAAATGTACAGAAAACCGAAAATACTTCTCCGAGCAGAGTTTCACGTGAATTCCTCTCGTGAAGTGATTAACGGAGACTAAGCGACTTACCCTGAATGCGAACATTTAAATCATATACGCTCGTATCAACTTATATCTTTGTTACCTAATAAATAACGGGCTCTTTGTAAACTATGCGCTCGATTAATTTATTAAAGACTTTAGTGCTCGGTATTTCGCATAAATTCCAACTGGAATCTTATTTACAAAGTCTTAGTTACAAAGTACGAGAAATTTTGCTTTTTGATTGTTCTAATTATTCATAAAATTTCGCCTCATTAGTTCCGTAATTTTTTTGCCTGATGGTAACTTTTATAAGACGAAACTAGTTGTTTTTATAGTGGGGATATTTTTAAAAATAATTATCTGAGAATCACAGGGGCAACGTTCACGCGCCCTACTGCAGCCTTAGCGGTAATGCTGAACTTTCCACCATTGCACTTATGTGTAATGAAAGAAGCAGCAATCAGTGCCTTCGGATTGAGCAAGACAATAAATATTAGAGCAAGAAATCGGAATGGACATTTGAAGATTTCGGAAAATATTTCCCTAGAATCCATGTCTAAGCCAAAAGATATTATGCCAGTTAGGTAAGACTTGAAAATGCAGTTTAAAGTGGTTATAAACAACCACCAAGTTTGCACAGAGAACGGACCTCAATGAGGAAGGGATGCTGTAGTGTGGTACACTGATGGATCCAAGATGGATGAAAGGGTTGGAGTGGGCGTTATAGGGCCGAATTTTAGGCTCTCAAAACCCCTTGGTAACACCTCAACAATCTTTTAAGCAGAATTACATGCCGTAGAGATATGTGCCCAGGAGTACATCGAAAGAAACACCCGAAGGGCAGAAATCTATATTTTATCAGATAGCAAAGCAGCAGTTAAAATTCAAAAGTCATACACTGGTGAGTCTAAGCTGACTTGGGTCTGTAAACAGTCCCTGAGACAACTGGTAGCAAACAATCAGGTTACTCTGATGTGGGTTCCAGATCACAAGGGAGTTAAAGGCAACGAAGAAGCAGATTGCCTTGCCAAAGAAGGGGCAAATACACAATTTTCTGGCCCAGAACCCTTCTGTGTACTCTTCAAGGCCCATTTGTACGAAGAGTTTCGACGCTGGGGAACAGATTAAATAAAATCTCACTGGCATAAAGTGCCAGGACAAAGACAAGCGAAAAGGCTAGTAAGCATTTCGCCAATGAGAGCTAAACAGCTTCTCGAGTTTAACAAGAAAGACTTAAAACTGGTGACGGGGATCCTTACTGGACACTGCCCTCTGAGGTATCACCTTAAAAAGATGGGCAAAACAGAGAGTGATAGTTGCCGCTACTGCGAGATTTTCGCTGAAACTGCAGAACATTTGCTTTGCGAATGCCCAGCGCTTTTCTGCAAGAGGCTTAAGTTTCTGGAAGGGGCCTTTCTAAAGCCCTTCGATGTCAGCCCCCAGGAAACTAATAAACTTTGCTCGAAGTCTCGGAATCCCGGGCCTTGAATAGATTAAGGGTTATGCACAAAAGATCTGATAGGTCGAGGTGCTTGAGAGGTTGTATAGCCTTCACGACCCCCCCTACAATCTACAATGTACTTGTTTCAGAAACTATAATGTTACCGTCTATGAATGCTGTATTTAATAAAAACTCTATCAATACAACAACTGCCTTGTTCATACTGAGAGTTTTTTCTGATTGGTTGCAGCAGTGGAATATTTAGACTCTTTCTTGGCCTTCGAGGAGTCTGGACTTAATATATAATGGAAAATGTATGGAGTCATATTGTAAAAAAATTAATAAATTTAAGCTTACTCACAATTTAGTAGCTTTAATGCTTAGATTAGATTCGGTGCAATGACAAAATCATGAAAATGTCATTTTGATGTTCGGATTTCGAATTCGCTAACTGTACCTAAGGCTTCTATTTTCCAATGCCAAATACCCATTTGGTATCAAATCCTAAACCCCGAAGCTACGCCGCTGACTTTGTCTCGATTATCGGCGAGATGGTTCTGGAGAAGGCAAAGATTAAAAAGCTTTTGGATGGTTTGTATTAGTATCTTCCCACCTATTTTTATCATGTCTGTGTTATACCGTCTTCTCCAGGTGCTTTGTTGTTTTTAGTCTTTCTAAGTGCTCTATAATGTCGAAAATGTTTTCTGACCCCTGGTTCAAAACTTTTCTTCTTTCGTATGCTGTTGCATCCATGGCGAACTTGGTGTACAGGGTTTGGTAAAATTTCTCCACTATTCGTAATAGTTCTTTCCTGTTGTTTGTTGTTTGGCCGGTTTCATCTTTCAGTTTAAAAATCTCCATTTTTCCATTTAAAAATTTCCTCCTCATTACCTTCTTGCTTTTATTTTCTTCAATTGGCTGTATTATTCTCTCATTTTTATATTCTCTTTATGGATTTAAAGATATCCTTATTTAATTTCCTAATAATATCCTCGTTACCGATAATACTTAAATGAAATATGCAAAAAATCTCAAGTCCTTGAATAAAATTTTTATCACAAGTAGAAACGAGGGTTCATTTGTTATATTGTACCAATACATATTTGGCTCCATGCGAATTATTTCAAAGTAATAAATCTAATTTGACTGGAGTATTAATTTTTTTACCAAATTTGAAGAGTAATCTTGTGAAAGAAAAATTAACAGGGAATTCTCGTACGTAGGTAACTAAACGAAGATAAAAAGATTTATTCAATAAGATCCTCGAGTCTATACGTTAATAAATAAATCACAGTGATTACTTTAACTGGAGCAGATTAATAATAACGAGCGAAAAGAAGGTAGCGTGACCTTAAAGGGCGTTTATTTTGTGTGCTTGTGATAAATGACTGTGGAAGGTTAAAAGTAGATGCGACGTTAAGTTAAATCTAATTATATCATTGAGTGAAGAAACGCAAATCTAATTATATTACCGAGTGAAGAAATGCGAGCATGATTAAGTAATCGACCAATATTTCCTTCGAGATAATGATTTTTTTACTTTGTCGTTTGCTATAAACTTGGAGTTTAACTTTCTCTTATTACAGTCATCAAAGTTTATTATTAATTGGAGTTTTTGAATAAATAATGTTTAAAATTGTCAACGAAAAGAAAGGCTACTTTCCTCCAAGTTTGTGGTTTGTTTGAGGGGTTTGGGAAAATTCTTTTACGGCTCTTGAAGGAAGCTATTGAGCTAGTTCTATTGTTTTTGTTTTTTTAAGATCTCTTTTGTCTCGATTGTAGCTTAACCTATGAGTCAATGGTAAAGTTCTACATAAAATGCACTATTAAATTTTAAACTATAGATCCATTTCATGTATTACAAACAAAACTATAAGAAAGTCTTAAATTTTTGTGACTGTTATCAAGATCAACAAAAGGATCACCTTAATCACAACCATGATGGACCAGTGATCTCATTAGGTGGAAATTCTTGATCTTAAGCGTCTTTTTTCTAGGTTTTTCTAGCTAATTCTATGATCGGGTTATCTCATCAATGCTGGAAATCCATTGGACGGCAAAAGTGTTAAACGTCAAAGTTCTAAGGACAATGAAAAAAGACCTGGAACTAATGAACATAATTAAAGCACGTAAATTAGAATACCTAGGTCATACCATGCGAAACAAAGTAAGATACGGTCTGCTGCATACAATCTTACAAGGAAAAACCCTTAGACGAAGAGGACCGGGAAGACGCAGGACATCGTGGCTCAAAAACCTCAGGACCTGGTTTAATAAAATATCTACACAACTGTTCCGGATTGCTGCAGACAAAGTCCCGATCGCTATGATGATCGCCAACATTCGTAATGGATCGGCACCCTAAGAAGAAGAATCTCATCATTGGTAGCTGGCCTGCAGATCTTTTATAACCTTTTGGAAACTACACTCTGAAGGTGTTTCTGAAGGTCATTCAATACAGAATATCCACAAAATGCGAAAGCGCTGTTGGATCCTTTCAATTCGGATTTAGAAGAGTGGTACGAGAAGTGCCAACCCAAGTGTTGGTTCAGAACTGTTACGATCAGAGAAAAAATGTAGTAATGTGTTTCATAGATTACGAAAAAGCATTTGATAGGGTGCAAAATCATAAACTCGTTCAAATGCTGAAGCGACTTGACATAGATCAAAAAGACATACGCTATATTGAGAACTTGTACTGGAACCAATCAGCTGCAGTTAGATTTGAAAACGAAGTTACAAATGCACAGAAAATCCTTAGAGGGTTAGACAGGGATGTGTCCTCTCCCCACTTCTGTTTAACATTTACTCTGAAAACATCTTCCAAGAAGCTCTCGAAGGACAACAATTAGGAATCAAAGTAAATGGCATATCACCCGCAACTTGGATGATTTCCAGAATGCGAAACTCTCATAAGATAGTGAAGACATAGAACGAGTAAAAAGTTTAACTATCTGGACTTGGTTACGTGAAGATTGGTCTTCAGACGTAGAAATCAAATGTCGGATATAAAAAGCGAGGAGCTCATTTCTGAGATTCAAAAACGTCTTCACGAACTCTGACTTTTATAGTTGCCGCTATTGCGAGAACTTCGCTGAAACTGCAGAATATTTGCTTTGCGAATGCCCAGCGCCTTTCTGCAAGAGGCTCAAGTTCCTGAAAGGAGTCTTCTTAAAGCCCTTTGATGTCAGGAACTTAGCTCCCAGGAAACTGATAAACTTTGTACGAAGTCTCGGAATACTGGACCTAAAATATATTAAGGGTTATGCACAAAAGATCTGACAGGTTAAGAGGCTGCCTAGCCTTCAAGACCCCCCCTACAATCTACAATCTACACTATTGAGTTCCAGGGTATCGAATGCTTTTTTAAAACATTTGAAAATAAGACAGAGTAGTATTTTACATCCATTACATTTTTCATTTAGCTGTGAGATGGTATGAATATGGTCTATGGTTAAAAAACCTTTCCTTAATCCAACTTGTGACTAAGCTTTATGAAGGTCAGTCCAAGAACTCGTTTGGCTCATTATAACATTTCGAGGTGTTTTCATGACGAATTTTATGTAGAAATGACTTAAGTCTACAAATGTAGTGGAAGACATGTCGTCCATAGTAAATCCGTTTAGTTCATTAGTTCAGCTTTAATTTGGACAAGTTTATTAGTACATTAGCAATGATAATAAATTGTTTTGTTTTCTTAAACAAAATAGTTATCGTTTTCGATAAATATAGTGAATCATTTCTTATTTCATTTTATTTGGAATATACGAAGAATTTGTCGCTGACACAATTTCTACGACAATCATTAATCAATTGATCATTACGGGAATCATTAATTATAGCTTTAGATAAAATTAATAACTTTTACACAATTTTTGGTATTTTTGTCTACATTATTTATGAAGAATTGTTGGGCTGTCCTAAAAACTTAACCACCTAATGTATTCTGCAAAAAATTATTTCAAGCAATGCCAAGAAGAACGTCTATAAAGCTAGCCTCGACAATCCAGCCAAACCGAGTTTAATAGTCACTATAATTTAGCGCTCTTTATGTGCTAATTAGTTGCAAATACTCTTCGCCTTCTAGAGTCCATTCAGAAAAGGGCCATTCGGTTGATAAACAGCTTAACTCTCACAGATACCCTTCACCCACTAGAACATAGAAGAAGAGTTGCAGACCAGACATTACTCTACGGATATTTCCATGGCAGATGCTCCAGAGAAATAAAAACTCTTATACTATCTCTGGCCACATTCGGCCGAAGAACTTGGCACGCTGATCAGTCTTACCCATTTACTCTCAAGATTGACACTATAAGGACTAATCCCCATTCCCTGCTACGGAATGGAATAAGCTTCAAAAATCAGTTTTTCCAGAGAACTATGACCTGCAACTTTTTAAAAAGCGTGTCCACAATCATCTCCTTTCTATAATCCCTTCCCCTTCTAATAGTCGCAGTGCGGGCCGTCCGCGGCCCACACGATAGGTCTACCCTTTTTGCGACTATTTTCATAAAAAAAAAAAGAATCATTATTTTACAGGTCCACAATCATCTCCTTTTTATAATCCTTTTCCCTTCTTATAGTCGCAGTGCCGGTCGTCCGCGTCCCACACGGTAGGCCTACCCTTTTTGCGACTATTTTCAGTAAAAAAAAGCAACATTTTTTTGCTCGTATAGATACCAAAATTTTGATGACAATGCTAGCTTCTTTGGAAGCAAGCATTGACATATAAGTTAAAGTTTTCCGAAATTTACGGATCCATAGGGATTGGGGATGTGGAGGGAGGGGGTTAACAAATGACAAATATCTGTATTGTAAAAATGTGTCCCCCTACGAACCAAAAACGACGTGTTTCAGCGTTTCCTTAAATTTCAACGAATACTGCCAAATATCGGGCAGGATTGTTTTCGTAAATTAATATATTTAAATGACTAGCATGTGTTTTTGAACGTATTGTCACTTGAATTATCTGACATTTATTTCGCATTTTTCAGCCCAATTATTTATTGATCCTTCTTTAACATATTATATTACATAAAAGCGTATTTAAAGGGCATTTCCACCCCATCTACCCATTTGATTAAAGGTCAACGACTTTGATATTTGCAACCCATTTACTCTTCAAAGCATTGTTCCGAATGGGTAAATTTTCTTTATACTATAAAGTTAAAAATTAAAACAAATATTTACCTTAGGTAAATGTTTGTATATGATTATTAATCATTTACCTATAATACATATTTGACAATTCTACAGTGAATTTTCTAGATCGTTGTTATATTTTTTCTTTGTACCTACTACATTCAATAAAATTTCGCTCGAATTGAACAAATATTGATAATACGTATACAAAAAGGTTACAAACTAGTAGTTTTGGACACGATCGGATACCCGAAGGATTTATGGGAGTGTCCTGAAAATTCACAGCCTTTCAGGAAATTGGATAAAAGCCATCCTGTCCAACCCTATCAATTTTAATTCGAATAAAAACGTGTTTCGCGCTCTAAATATAGAGCCATTAACGATTTCGCACCGATACATTTCATTGACACGACTTTCGAAAAATATAGCTTTATCTATGAAATAAATTGATTAAATGGTTAAGAAAAATTTCTCCCGACAGACACGTTAAGGGTTAGAAGGAAACACTTTTTCAAAAAATAAATTTTAAACAAAGCTGCCTATTGTTGCTATTCTTAACCCTCTGGATACAGGATCTTACGGAATATCTGCGAAAATAAATTAAAATTTTTTTAAAGCAATAATTGTTGTTCTGTGACTTTCTACTTCATACATCAGCAATGTCTGGAAATATTTTAGTTTTTGGTTTAAAAAATGTTTGTAGGGGTCAATTATTCGCTATAAAAATACCATTTTATCCATAGACCTATAATCAGAGGAGACGGAACTATTTACTTTTAAACATGATCGTACATCCCCACTTTCTGGTCGATTGTATCATCTTGATACGGTCGACTGGAATGTATTGTGCTGTGATGTTGCCTGCTCTTCAGTTATGGCAAGAGATTTGTGATTGTTATTGAATCGTCCATAGTATTTGTTGATTATATTTTCAACAATATTGTGACCATAATGCTATCTCTTATTAATATTTCATAAATTATAACAACCTGAATAATACAACCCATTTTATGAAATGTTGAACCATTGAACTATTTCATTCCGTTAGATCATAGAAATGTGTTGCTCAATACAACGCCGCACGGCTTGTCTGAATCGTTCCACTTACAGAGATCCGTGCGTACTGCGAAATCGGCTATTATTAGTAGCGGTGTTGCCGAAGGTGTTGCAACGAGATTTTGGAGTATTATCGGTAATTTTCAGCATATTATTGGTAAAATTTAGTAAAATTTAGTGGAAGAAATGATTTGTCATTGCCAAGTGTGTAAAAAACTATTTAAGCCCCAGTGTTTGTTTTCACAAGTAAGTTGGAACATCACATTGTTTACTATATTTTCATCCAGTGGTGTAGTGATGGCGCTTTTAATATCAAAATAAACAGGCATTATTTTGAGGCGTAAAACACGAATCTGAAAACCAAACGATGTGGAAATCAATACTTTAAGAGATATTATCAAAAAAAGTCATTACCTATTTCCCTGTTATTCAGCAACACTTATTTAGTGGTGTTATCCTTCTTTCGTTGTTATTTGAAGAAATACATACCTTTCTAATCCATTTTATATTTATATATATAGTATTATATTTATATTTATATATTATATTTATATTTATATTATAGTATTTATAATAAATCTATACATCACCTCAAATTTAATCCAATCGAGAAATCAAGGAGTCATGGAACGCTGAGTATAATATTTTAATCATTTCCTTTAGGTTACTTAGCTTAAATAGTTTGAACGTTAAAATTTATATTTAAAATACATTACATTTTATTTTTCCAATTAATATTAATGATAATTATTTAAATTTTTTTAATTTCAGACGGTTAGGTAAAATTATTTAAAATTCTTTTTCAGTACTTTAATTTGATAAAATAATTTAGTTTAAGGGGTATCAGTAAAACTGTTCGCTACACAATTAGCAGCCCTTGAGTTGGAATAATTTAGTTTTATAAAAGTAACTTATAACATTAAACACAATTGGCTTTACAAAGGAAACTTTAACGTAACGCAAAATTGTCGCCTAACATTCGGGAAATTAGTAAGTTTTTTTAAAATTGGCACCCCAGTCTAGTAACTTTAGAAAAACAGTTAGGGTAACACAATTTGGCGACCAACTTTTGGGGTTTAGAAAAATACTTTTAGTGGGCTACAAATATTCAATTAAATAAAAAACTGGGTATCACCTATTCATAAATTTATTCTCATAAAAAACTGAATATTACCCGATAGATATATTCTCATTCTAAACAAACAGCACGTCACTGATTACAAGCGTGGCCTTAAGTTGACATTAATGTTACAGCGTTGCCAGCACGAGGACGAGAAAAAGAGAATCGATTGGTATTCTTTGCCATACTTATGGCCACTATCGTGTAATCATTGCGACAAAACAAACAGAGTTTTATGAATGGAATGTTGCGTCTCCTCTGGATAATAGGTCTATGATTTTATTACTATTTTATCACCTTAAATGTGTAAGACATAAATATGTGGCTTCGCCATGGCTGTTTAACTTATTCGAAGACGATTGTTTAAAAGATTTAAAAGAGAGTGCGTATGGATTAAAAATGAATGATTTGATCGTCAAATCCTTCCTTTACGCCAATGATCAGGTCATATTAGCATCATCTGAACAGGAGTTGCAAGTTGATGCCCTAAAAATCAAAGGGATGAAAGTGAATGGAAGCGGGACAAAAGTAAACAAACCGCGAGGTGCTAATTAAAGGAGAAAAAGTGGAACAAGTAAATGAGTTTGTATACTTGGGTTCAAAATTTTCCGATAGACAGAAAGTTTTTCGCATTGTTTTGCTAAATTGCATTTTTAGGTAGTAAAATGCTAGTTTAACGTAAAGCTGGGAATGTTGCAATTTTTACCGCGTCTACCAGAGCACTAAATTTCTCATTTCAGCACTAAAGTAGTATTAAATTAGCACCAGCTTTACATTACATTACATTCTTGCGGTTGAGCCATTGGTACCTATGTCACCTAGATCTCACGATCCTCTGTGACTACCGCTGTGTCTCAGGGTATCAGAATTTCAGTCTGCTGGTTTTGGCAAACCGCAGGATTTCTGTTGGCCCTGTCTCCTTTAGATCACGTGGGTCCATTATCATGCGGCCCCAGGTTTGGAACCTGTACACCGCTAGCATTGGGCAGCAACACAGAATGAGTATGCTGCTCTCTTCCTCTTCGCCGCATAGTCGGCAGTTTTTCTCAGCCGCCAGCTTAAGTTTGAGGAGGTGCGCCCTTAGTGCGATGTACCAGTGAGCAGGCTGCTTAGTCTACTCCGGTTCATCGTCCAAAGTGCGTCTGCCCTCTTCTGGAGAGGTTTTTTCATTAACTGTCTTGATCTTCTGCAGCCAGTATTTGCATTCCACTGAGCGGTATGTTTTTGCTCAAGGATTAGTTTCAATTCATGTTTCGCTTCGGCAATTTGTAATCCGACCAACTGGCTTTTTGGTTCCACCAGGGTCCCATTTCTTGCCAGTTCATCGGCTACCTTGTTGCCATTTATCCGTGTGTGCTTAGAAACCCATATAAGATTAACTTTATTTGCACTCGCTAACTCAGTGAGAGCCTGCATGCATTTCCAGACCACCGATGATGTTGTGGTGCAATGGTGCCCCAATGGCCGCGCGACTGTCAGTGAGAATATCAATCTCATCGTTGGTCTTTCTGTCAGGTGCGTGGAACACTTAAACTTTTCCCTTAAAAATTGAGTGATTTTGCTCATTTTGCAATGCTAGCTTTATAGACGTGCACCAAGAAAAATGTCGGTTTTCAACGCGTTAATAAGTTTAAAATCGGTGTACCATTAATCTTTTCCAGAGACACGCAGTACAACAATTTTTCATAACGCGAAATATGTTTCGTATTAACGGCTGTGTAATAATTTAGTAATTGGCACTTTGATGGTTTTACGATTGTAAATAAATAAATTTCTTTGTGTAGATGCCAAAATTGCCAAAAACACCGCGAACTGTTTGTATCGGATTATAAATTCGCTTCTCTTTAGCGTAAATGACGTAAGAGAACATTTTCTTTCCACATTATTTTACTAAAACATATTTCACAATATTTACTCTATTTAAAAATTTTCAAACAAATTATTTACGCTCGTGGTATTATTCCCATGTTTCAGGTGATGATGTGTAAAGACTTAAATCTCACAACTGTGTAATTTGGCGCTCTAGCTCGGGTATTTTATTTACAACCTCGGGCGCCACCTATATTATAGTGGTAGGTCCACTTGCACCGGGCCTCCTATTGCCAAACCCCCGTACAGTAAAGAGCACGCCGTATTTTTCATGCTCTGAATCACTCGGGGATTTGCAAGTGACGAACGCGCATTTGGTGTTGGCAAACCCCCGTGCAGTACAGGGCACGGCTATTGACAGTATCCCATAATAAGTCAGTAATGATGACTCGAAATCGGAACATCCGAAACTCGTCCCTACTAGGCATCATTTCAGTTGGTCCCTCTTACTTCATTATATTATTTATTGTGGCAAAAATGTGAAAAAGACTTTTTTATAATTACGTATTAGTAAAAGTGTTTGATAATCTTCTTATTATACCTAAAAAGTCAAGTTTAAAATTTCATTTGCGTAATAAATGCAAACCTATGATAAAACCTATTATAAATCTATTAGCCCTTTCTCTTACTTAACAAGCACCTATGTATCTTGCTTCCTGTGATGGGGTTGTATACACGATTATTTATCAAATGTAATTCAATGCCTGTCGCAGGCATATAGCCAGAGGAGTAGTTGTTTTTCTGATATATAATCGACCCACATATACCTATATTAAAAATAGGTACATACAACAGTTATAATTCTCACACCTATTTACGCTGTCGGAACTTTAAAATACTTTTTATAGGTTACTGCAATAAGAATACAGTTTTCTATAATTTATGCACATACATATATGTATATATATATATATATATATATATATACATACGTTTATAATCGTAGAGTGACTGTTAACTTCGTCGTGAATAATTGGATTATTATTTCTAGAATCTTATTGTCTGACCGATTTTTTCATTTAATGAGTAATAAAACAAATTGATCACATTTTTGCAGCTGTTGGCGTATAATGACTACGACTACTTTTTACAGGACGTCCCGTTTTTTTTGGGAAATGTAGAAATATTTAAATTGCTATAAAAGCAATACAAGTAATAAAAATAAGATCAATAATTAAGTAAATTTAGCTATAGCGATGGCGTAACAAAATAAATATTACAAATTGTGAAAGGCTTTCGCGGCCATCGTTTAGTGGTGAATGGTTTTTCGGGTTCTTAGGCCGTCGTAAGTTAGAGATGATTCTCAACGTTTCGCCTTGGCGAGTGGATAGCATCTTCGGAAGATGTAGTTTTGTCGGCTTTTTTAAGGTTGACGGTATTTAAATCGCTTCCCTATAGAGCCTCGGGTAATATGCAGATGTGGTGTATAAAACTTGTGTGTCCTCGAATTTGATTCTGTGATTATCATTATTATGTGTGTGCTTCGCGACGGCAGATTTTTTTGTATGTCCAAGACGGCAGTTGGCTTTGTGTTCTTTGATCCTGGTGTTAATGGACCGTTTAGTTGTTCCGATGTAGACACTTCGACAAGTGCATGGAATACGATAAACACCAGCAGAATTTTAATAGATCTGAAAAACACTTAAATTTAATAGGACACGGGTACCTGTACTTAAAAATACAACGCTGCTTCCTTACAAACATAAAAAGAATGAATCTTCGGAACGTGACCAATTCTTGAACAACCCTGAAATATGCCCCGCTCACCAAAACGTATATAACCTGCGATCGTGACATACAAATGTCACATACCGTCAGCTTTAAAAAAGCCGACAAAACTACATATCCCGAAGATGCCATCCAGTCGCGATGGTGAAACGTTGGGTATTATCTCTAACTTACGATGGCCGTTAATCCCAAAAAACCATTCACCACTAAACTAAATATTTACAAAGGTTCGACTAGAAATGACAAACAGTTAAGAAACCTTAAGCAATACACCACATTTTATGAAATTTGAGAAACCACCATTTTTTAAAAATAATTTTATTCTTTAAACGCTCTTTATAAAGATGGCTTAACATTTTTTTTAGACCAAATTCTTTGGTTGGTCATGCATACTCAATTTAATTTTATTCAAAAATAATAAACATGTTGTTATACATTTATATGTGGTAATAGCAAGTTCATCGGTACATTTTTACAATAATAGCATATTATGAGTTAAGAGAAGAATAGACATGTAGTAGTAAGTTTTGATAAGTGCAACTTTGTGGATTATAGTGTATTTTTGAATATTATTCTTAGCATTTAGTTTTGTACTACAATTAGTTGTGCTATTGCATTTTCATGCATTGTGATTTACGTTTTTGAGTGTATGGACTATTATTTAAACATTTGATTGTAAGTTTAAATAATTTAAAAAGGTTTTTACTTTTTGGTAAACAAACCAAACCAATTCAGACACAGGTCAAAAAATGCAATTTGTTGTTTCCTAAACATTTAGAAAAAGTTTAGCGTTGTAAATAGAGTTTCATGTGTATTTTAAAAGAGTTGTAAGGTTGTAAAAGAAAGAAAAAAATCTCACGAAAACAAGTTTTACAAATCCAGAGCTCTGCAGAAGCTCCTGCAGAGCTCCAAAATTGTGAAATTACCCTCCACCACGACATACACTTAAATTATTATCTTTTCATATTTCTGCAGGAAAAGTTTTCTTAGTTCTGCAGAGTTGTAAGTGATAGAACCACTTTCCACCGCGTAACAAATTTAGATTTCCTTTTCACAGTTCAGTAGGAGACCCTGCAGAGCTGTTGGTTGTAAAAATAAACTTAAATTATTATCTTTTTATAGTTCTGCAGGAATAGTTTTCTTAGTTCTGCAGAGTTGTAAGTGGTAGAACCACTTTTCACCGCATAACAAATTTAGATTTTCTTTTTAAAGCTCTGTAGGAGATCCTACAGGAGCCCTTGCAGAGTTGTAGGTTATAGAACCACTCTCCACCGTGTAATAAATTAAGATTTTCCTTTCATAGCTCTGCAAGAGGAGCTCTCACCTCACCTTCCACCGCAACATACATGATGTAATATTCGATTTAAAACCTAAAAAAAAACGAAAATGTGCCAAACAATTATATTTATAGTTATTTATAAAGTCAAATTTTCTGCCAAACATTTCGAGTAGTAGGAGGTGAAAGATAATGGATTTCGTAGGTAATGAATGTTTCAAAAATAAACCGACAAATGTTGACACATCAAATAAATGATTTACGACAAGGTTATGTACGTAAGTGTACACAGTTTGGATTAGTTCAATTTTCGTTACGAATTATTAAATTTCTTTTATATCCTCATCGAATAAAGTATACAAAGAGTGTCATTTTTAACTATTAAGGTGTTTGTTGTTGTCTAAAGTAACGCGTTTTAGTGGTGCGTACGGTTCGAGTCTGTCGAACAGAAGAGCTGAAACAGAGCAAGGATTATAAAAATCGTCATTTAAAGTCTGTTTTTGTTTTTCTTATTATCATAGAGACATCAAAAGTCAAATGATAATTTTTAAAGTTAATCAGCTGCACCAAATTTTTGTTTGATGATACATTTTAAGATTAGTTTTTGTAAGTGAAAAATTAAAAGCAGGCGTAAGCAACAATGGTGTTCATAAAAATCACATTTAATAAATAATTACTCGTGATATTCTGTATATTTTCCGTAAAATTTAGAAAAAATGTAACATTTATGTATACAGAGTGTTCAGGAACGCTATGCAAATAATTAATAATTTGACATGTGTCACCTTATCCAAAAATGCTTGCTAGATCTTTTTAAAGATGGCGCTCTAACATCGGCTTAACTCAAATAACTAAAAAAGCGGAGTGCAAAACATCGTAAGATGGGGAAGACAAAGAAAAAGATGCTGGTACGCTCACGTAAGAAGAATGGAACAGAGCAGACTACCACGCATCGCACTTGAAGGAAAACCAATACGGAAAAGAGCACCCGGAAGACCACCTAAGAGATGGAAGGACAGCTGGCAGTCCACCTCCCAGGAACTGATACAGAGGAAGAACCGCAAAACTAACAGATCGAAAGATCTTAAATATGGTTTAGAAGAAAAAGAAGATTTTGTACATTTATTTCTTGGAATAATCAAATTACGTGCGTACGATATTTTAATTGTTGTCATAAACGGCTCGTTGGGTGGGATATTGGATATTTTTACTCATAATTTTATTGTCTTTCAAATACGAGGGTGGTCCGAAAAGTGTCAGACCTAAAAAAGATACAAGACATATTTTCTTTGTTAGTTTACACAATTCTCGCAGCGATGCTCTCATTTCTTTAACTCGTCCTAATAGTCTTCTTCTTCTTTCCTTCTTGACAGAAGGGTAGTTATCACATAGACGATTCTGATGTAGTATTGCAGCTTTCCTTATTTCTTCTCTCCATTTATCCCTATTACCTGCATTGCGGGCAGCTTCTCTAAAACTTGTTTCAGTGCATTCTTTTATTTGGTCAGACCATCTTTTTGGGGAACGACCTCTTGGTCTAGTCCCTTCCACCTTGCCATATACAACCAACCGCTCTAAATCATCATTATTGCGTCTTGTAACGTGACCGAAGTATTTTAGTAGCTTGGGGTTTATTATTTGGGATAGTCGCCACGGTTCCTTAATTTCTCTAAGGACAGACTCTTTCGTTTTTCTTGCTGTCCATGGGACTCGAAGAATTCTTCTTCAGCAGTGCATCTATTTTTCTTCGGTCTTGTGCTTTCATGGACCACGATTTCGCTTCTTACAGAAATATTGGGAATATTAGAGTTTCAACTATTTTATTTTTGGTGTTTAGTCTGTCCTTCCAGGTTTTTTTTCAGGCTTTTCATTACTTCCCTTGCTATTTCTGTTCTGCGTTTTATCTCTTGTGTGCAGCCTCCTTCATTTGTTATTAGTATATCCAGGTAAACAAACTGATGTACTACTTTTGTTATATCTGGTCTATTATTATTTTTCCTGTTTACAATCAATCAATTATGATTTTTGTTTTTTCATGGTTGATATCTAAACTATATTCTCTACATATAGTATATAGTTTGGCTGTGAGAAATATTTTTTTTTTTTTATAAAAATAGTCGCAAAAAGGGTAGACCTATCGTGTGGGCCGCGGACGGCCCGCACTGCGACTATTAGAAGGGGAAGGGATTATAGAAAGGAAATGATTGTGGACACGCTTTTTAAAAAGTTGCAGGTCATAGTTCTCTGGAAAAACTGATTTTGGAAGCTTATTCCATTCCGTAGCAGGGAATGGGGATTAGTCCTTATAGTGTCAATCTTGAGAGTAAATGGGTAAGACTGATCAGCGTGCCAAGTTCTTCGGCCGAATGTGGCCAGAGATAGTATAAGAGTTTTTATTTCTCTGGAGCATCTGCCATGAAAATATCTGTAGAGTAATGTCTGGTCTGCAACTCTTCTTCTATGTTCTAGAGGGTGAAGGGTATCTGTGAGAGTTGGGCTGTTTATCAAACGAATGGCTCTTTTCTGAATGGAATCTAGAAGACGAAGAGAATGCCTTGGTGCTGAACCCCAAATGTGCGAGCAATACTCCAGTAGAGGTCGGATTTGAGCCTTGTACGTCGTCAACAGTTGATCAGGAGTAAAAAATTTTCTAGCTTTCCACAGAAAACCTAGCCTCTGGCTTGCCGACTTTGCGATGTTAGCAACATGGTCATGCCAAGACATATTATTGGACACCGTGACTCCCAAAATCGAGATGGAGGGACTTGGTTCAAGGGTATTTCCGGACATTGTGATGGGATGATTTGAGGAATTCACTTTCTTGGAAAACGTGGCACTTTGTATTTTTTGGGCGTTGAACTGAACAAGATTGTTGGTTTTCCACTCGACGATTGCTTCAAGATCTCTATTGATGGAATCAACCTGTTCTTGCCTGAGTCTATTTGTATCATTCACAGAAAGTGATCGATAGGATATCAAGTGTTGTGTCCTAATAGTACTCATCGTTTTTCTCTGCAAAATAATTGTTTACGAAGGCGAAGTCTCCTTAATTGAAGTAAATCTTTGTCTTCCGAGCGCAATGTTTAGATTAGAGAACAACAAGAAGTCGCTTGGGGCTGGATCTAGTTAGTAAGGAGTGTGGTCAAGCAGTTCAAACCGTAATTAAAATTTTTCGAAGTGCTTCTAATAATTTATTTTTAAAATCGCTAAAATCTTGCAATTTGTAAAATGTAATTTCTTATGTTGGGACTTGTTTTTTTTTGTACTTTGCCACGTCTTTTTCGTTCTCTAAAGAGTACTCTGCCAGCGGTCTCTCTACTGGCAAATTATGCCCGAGCTCAGCCGTAGAGGGTAGAAGAAAAAAAAGTAAAATAAAAGTGAGCCGCGCCACCGACTTAGACGGTTCAAGCCGGAAACCCCTAGGTCTTATAGGCACTAGCAGAGCCACACGATAAACAACTAAGATTATGGTGAACCAAATAAATAAAATTATAGCAAAAATATATTGGATACTTTACTCCTACAATAAATCAAAATACACAGCTCAATAACAAAATTATAACAAATATAGCCAAAATTAACAGCCAACAATAAATCCAGGCACACAGTTCAATAATAAACTTATAACAAATATAATCAAAATCAACAGCTAACAATAAATCGAAACTTCAAAATTTACAACTTTATAAGACAACAATAAATCAAAAATCCAAAGTTTACGATTCCATAAAATAATTAAAACAAAGGTAAGAATAACAAACTTTATCAAGTTACCAAAAAAACGTATACAAGTCAACTTTTTAATAATACTTAATCAAACGTTCACGTACGGCTGCTAATTTACACACGTTTTTTTTACCATTTACATAAAGATTTACACTGTTAAAACAATCGAGCTTATTTAAAAATGTTACTTTTTTTTACAATGGCTGTCCTTCAAAATAGCAATATTGTAGGATATTTACAAATAAGTATAAAGAAAACATTTTTACATGGAAACAAAGAACTATTGAGAATATTACTTTAATTAAAGTTCAGCCGTGGCATATTATCTAATGCAATAAATAATTAATAAATAATTAATAAATTAAAACAAAACTTAATCGTGGTGTCAAAAACAAATCACGTCGTTTAAATATTCTAATATAAATCACTTGTAACCTTTAGGTATACGAATTCACTACTCCTGTGGCCGGTTTGATTATGGAACTGCACCTGCTACTTAACAATGGCTTCCCTCCATCAGATCCCGCATGCGGATATTTTAACTCGACACCAAAATCCAAAATATCAACAACAAAGGTAAAATAGAATGGTCAAGTTAAAAATTAAATGGTTTTTCTTCAAAATCCAATTAAGATGGCCCAGATACAGCCAGATATGAAAGAAAAAACCGTAGAGTTTCTGCTCACGTGTTAATATCAAATCGTTCCAAAAAACTCTCACCACCACCCGACTCCTAAGACTGACACCAAACGACCCCCTTAAACTACTCTCCCAGGCCGGATATCAAGTAAATGACACGGAACACGCGTCAACCGACAATCTTCGCAAATCTATGTTCCAAACTCATCGCACTCGTCCGTGTTGATAGCCAGCCCATCCACACAGAAATGCAAACCAAACAATAATATAGCTGACAACACACGACAATCGAGGACAAAAATTAAAGCAAAATCTAATAACAAAAACCCCCACTCCATCTCCATCGATTAACAAAAATGTCGCAGCCATTAATAATTGAATCCTATCACTACAAGGTATGCAACACTATTTACAACGAGTGATATATTTAAATTACAACAAAATACGGTAAGCGAAACTATTTACGAGTACCTTAGGAATACAAAACTATCAGAGACCCAATTAATAATGGAACTGTAGAAGGGAAAAAAATAGGCACGTGACAACTTATTGTAAACATCAATAGATGCATCATCTATCCGACGGCTGACGATACGTTTTCGTTTTTTATCTTGTTCAATCACAACGCCTCGTTTAATTACTTAATAAATTGTGGAATAAGTAATTTTTGTTAAGTTGCATATTCCTTTAATTATTTTATCTTTAGTTGAATTGCCATTTTCAGCTTTTTAGCATGAATAGATATTTAAAATTTCTTGTTGAACTTGAATATGCAAATCTTGGTTTTTAAATTCCTAAAATTATGTCTCATTTTCATTATTATTAGTTAGAATTGTAATATTAAGATGTATTTCATTATTAATTTGGATATTATCATTACTTTAAATTTTATTGTTGTCAGGAATTTCATTATGAATGTGAATATCGTCAATATTAAGCAATTCGTTGGATTTATCATTTACCTCAAACGGTCTCCAAAAAGCCATTTCACAAATATCACAAAAAAAATAAAACGCAAACAATAAAAATCTCCCCCCGAGAAATTATTGAGAACCAGCGCGCGCTAATGTTTTGAAATGTCTAAAGGGTGAACACCTGCAAGCTAGATAGTCGACCAATGATTTGATAAATGCGTATTAGCGACGTTGATATTCAAAAATAAGCTATGCTACCAGTAGCATTTAAAAAGAGTTGGCCGATATGTTTTGCTAAATTTATCGGTATTACTCAGTATAGCTTATTACCGGAATATCTCAGTACCCTGGTAAAATCATCTTTTTTAAACTGAGATTGGAAATACTATACACTGTTTTGTATTCAAGTTTCATATACAGTAAACAATCGACGCCAGAAATCAAAAGGATGAAATTAAATGTAAGCGAAAACGAAAGTAATAGTTTTTGGAAGAAAAAAAAGCATGACAAACTGCGAGGTGCTGATTGAAGGAGAAAGAGTGGATCAAGTGAATAAGTTGGTATACTTGGGTTCAAAATTCACTGCGGAAAGTATGACAGAAAAACAAATAAATGGGGCCCTGCATGACTTTATGAGCAAAAAAGGCACGTCTGGCTTTGCATAGAGGTATGTTGGTTCCTACACTTACGTATGGTAGTGAATGTTGGGTTTGGCAGAAGAAGCATGAAAATAAGATTAATGCTGCGAAGATGAGTAGTCTGAGTGTTTTTGGGTATTCTCTTATAATTGAATTTAAAAAATGATTAATAAAGAATTGGAATTTATTATCGATAAAATATGCCGATGCTGCATGTGTGAAAATGTGTTTAAAACGAAAAATGAAGAGTCGGAATATTCAACAAAACAATTGTCCGATATGCTGATGGCTTGTGCTTCAATAGAGGTTGTTTCTGGGGATAGTTTACCAAACAAATTGTGTAACGGTTGCGAAGGAAAACTAAAAAGTGCCTATGAGTTTAGAAAGTTATGCCAAAAATCTGATACAACTTTAAGAGATCTTACTCAGGATACGAAGAAAGGTATTCGACATGAAGAAGATATTATCGTACAACCTGACGTACCTGACGATGTTCTTGATAAAGAAGAAGATGAAAATATTGTTTCACTTTTACAAAGCGTTTTAAAAGGAAAAAGGGGTAGACCTAGATCTGAAGGATAAAGTTAAAAATAGTGAGATAAGGGAACGCTGTAGTGTGAAAGAAAATGTACTATAATAATGCTTAGATGGTTTGGGCACGTAGAGAGGATGGACGAAAAAAGATTGACGAAATAGATTTATTAGGTGAGTGAAAATGGTCAAGTCGGTAGAGGTCTACTTCAGCAAACATATCGACATTGTTTTGAAGAAAGGCCAGGTCCGAAGTACCAACAACCGACGAGCATGTATGAGAGCACTGTTAAAAGTGGTTTAAGCGAAAGATGTGTGTAAAATGCGTGATTATATGTATGCATGTATGATATGGTCACAAATTGGCAATTTAAAAATATTCAGAAATATTCAGAACGTAGGGGTGTCCCAATAAATCAGAGCAGCATAAAGTTGAAAATTGTTTTTTGGATTCATCACGTGAATATTGGGTTCCTAAAGGCAGAAGACTAAATAAAAGCATCCCTTATGTAATATTGGACATACAGGGTGTGCAATATTTTCATCTAAACCCTGAATTGATAAAATCTCGATTTTTAAAGCGTATTAGCGTATTATCAAGATACCATAAACTTTTGTTACACATTTCCTATACTTTTCTTCAACATATTTATAGATATTCCAATGTTTTAATTTTATCATTCTCGTGAAACTTCTAACACAAAAATTTTAAACATGATAGCAATAAAGGTAACATTTTTACGGATTGAATCAATCATATTAAATGGATTTGAGTAATAAAACAACAATTTTCATTAAAAAATAGTTAAAAATCTTTATTTGCCACTTGATTTGGTTACGTGCTTAATTTAAACGTACACAGATAAAGATAAATTCAATTATGTTATCGCGTGTCAGAAAAAATAAAATTAAAAGAATAAATATTTGCATCCACCAACATTTTACAACATATATGAAATTTATTGTACCATCCCCGCTAATAACCTTCGCGGTTGATGCCGTTTCTTTAAATAAAAAATATATATATTTGCATCGAACAAGAAGGACATTTATTTGAACGTTTGCTAAACAAAACTTGTTTATCAACTTTTCAAACTTTAGATATCAATAACAACAACAGCCAATTCACAGTTAATGACACGATATTGTCGGAGGTGGATCCACTGACATACTTGGGCTTGCGTACTGACTAAGGGCTCTTAAATGTTATATATTTTCTGTCCTATTATACGAAGCAAAAGCATGGACTATGAAAAGCAACTTGCAAACGCATGGAGATGTGGTGCTACCGCCATATGTTGAGAATACCGTGGACATAAAACAAACAAAACAATACTACAGCGCATAAATGGGAATAAGGAAGATGTGAAGACTGTCAAACAGCGCAAGATAAAATACTTTGGCCATATTATGAGAAATAAGAAATATCATCTAGTCCAATTTATTATAGATTTATTATAGAAGGCCGCAGAAGTCCAGGAAGAAGAGCACATCATGGCTTCACAATCTGAGACAATGGACAGAAGTGACTTCTTCTTCTTCCAGTGCCTGTCCGTTACCGAACGTTGGCGATCATTCTGGCAATAATTATTTTAGCAACTGCGGCCCTAAATAGACCCGTGGTAGAGGTTGCAAACCAAGTTCTCAGGTTTTTAAGCCACGAGATCCTTCTTCCGCCTGGTCCCCTCTTTCCAAGCACATTTTCCTGTAGGATAAGCTGCAACAGACCGTATCTTTCGCTTTTTCTTATGATGTGTCACAAGTATTCCAATTTCCGACTTTTGACTGTACTCATGATCTCCATTTTCTTGTTTAAAATGTCGAGTACTCTTTTGTTTGTAACATGGGCCTGTCCAAGGGATTCTTAGTATACGTCGATACAGCCACATCTCAAATGCGTCCAACCTTTTACTGGCTGCATCTGTTACAGTCCATGACTCAACTCCATATAGGAGCACAGGAAAATCATAGCATCGGAGAAGTCGTATTTTAGTTGTTAAGTTCAGAAAGTGGCATTTAAACAATTTCGACATTTTAAGGAATGCAGCACGAGCTCTCTCTATTCGACAACTATTTCGAGAGAATGATCCCAACTCTCGTTGATTGTAGTTCCTAAATATGTTGTAGTCTCTACCTTTTCAATAACTGTGTTATTTATAATAAGCTGTCTGGGTGGTGGTGGATTTTTGCTTATCACTATGTATTTGGAGTGACTACCACTATTCAGAACAGCTGGACCAATGTGATAACCAAAATCCTCAGAGGATAGGCACCCAAGAAGAAGTCGCAAGATCCTCGATAACGACAAGAGCTACGCATATAAGACTAATAAAAAATTGTTTTATATTCATATGTAAAAACCAAAAGAACTTAAATACTGTTACGAGGTAAACCTGTAAATAATGAGTGCTAATGAACTCCAGCTTCTTCTTGGTCTTCCTCTTCCTCTCTTCCCTTGGGGTGTCCATGTCAAAATTTGTTTTGGTAACCTATCGTCTGGCATTCTTTGGACGTGACCAAGTGCTTTAATTATTCCCATTAATTATGACTGTAATTAGAGGCACTTTTCGGGTCTAGTTACGAATTTCCCAGATACTCACCTTTACTGTACTAGAGTTGAGTTAAGGTTTCCGCTAGCTGATATATAATTATGTATACTGCCAGTAATTCTACTCTTAATCAAAGGAAAACCGCTGACAAATAGAAGGGTTACTCACGACACCCCATATTGTTCTTAATATTTTTAAATTAGCACGGTATGTGACCATATCATATGGCATTTAAAGAACAAAAAAAAATGAACAACTTTAAATTAAATATGGAAAAATGAATTATTGGCCGATTGGACGAAACTCCACTCTATCTCTGCATGACAAATTTATGTTGTACTTAAACCCGTTTAGTTTTATGATACGAGTATAAAGCTGTGATGCTATGCTAGTTGAGGTGGTCAAAAAATCAATCAGTGATTTCGGAACAAGATATTGAGTGGCAACGTGGATGCACCTTGGTACATTCGAAACAGTAACCTCCTGAGGGATTTGAATAAACTCATATTCTTTTGCCTCGGTTTGTTTGTGCCGTCATGTGATTTTACTATTGTTAAAGAAAGAGAAATTATTCGCATTGATATTGTTATGTGATTAATCTATTTGCACATTGTTTGTTGTAAACACGTTTGCCCTGATTCTGTGATGGATACGATATTAGAAATTTTACATTACCATAGACTTAAGACTTCCACAAATTAAAAGGCCTTGAGAAAGATCTAAAATAAAGATCGAAACGTCCGCGATTTAAGAAGAGCGAGAATTTTGTTTTCTTTCGTCCTAAACCCGCTATCTACCCCGAAAAAAAATTGATACTGTTTATCAAGCCAGAACTAAATTTCCCATATCATGAACTGCGACTCCATCATCATACCGATTTCGAGGCAATTCAGCTCTTTGACGTTGCAGTATTAGTAAGAATAGGGCCAACCCTTTTGAGTTGGTGCAGTGAGAGTGACAAAAGCAGAGCAATGTGCGTGCTAGAGTGTACGTTTATTGGTGTTAAAGTAGAAAGGTAGAAATCTAAGGATACTGTTAAGGCGCCCAGTGGACGAAAGAGATCATACCAGATCTGGAGTCATGGTTTAAATGCAGTCACAAGAGGATTGACTACTATGTTACCCAGTTTCTTAGCAGTCACGGCTGTTTTAGAATATACTCGCATAAGATTGGCAAGGCGGAAGACACGAGCTGCAGCTACTGCGAGGAGGAGGTCGACGACCCTGAATATACTATACTCTGGTGCCCCAGTTGAAAGGCTAATAGACGGAATTTAAGAGCCAACGATAGTGCGAAGGAGCTACTCAGTTGGATGATGAGGAAGCCGAATAACTGGAATGCGGGCCACCTGTTTATCAGGGAAGTTATGAGTAAGAAAGAAAGCGAGGAACGAATGTACCAGGCGGAGTAAGAACGGCCCGCACTGCGACTATTAGAAGGGGAAGGGATTATAGAAAGGAAATGATTGTGGACACTCTTTTTAAGAAGTTGCAGGTCATAGTTCTCTGAAAAAATTGATTTTGGAAGCTTATTCCATTCCGTAGCAGCGCTGTAAAAGAATGATTCTTGATGAAGATTGGTACTTGTAGTGTCAATCTTGAGAGTAAATGTGTGAGACTGATCAGCGTGCCAAGTTCTTCGGCCGAATGTGGCCAATGGTGGTATAAGAGTTTTTATTTCTCTGGAGCATCTGCTATGGAAATATCTGTAGAGCAACGACTGGTCTGCAACTCTTCTTCTATGTTCTAGAGGATGAAGGGTATCTGTGAGAGTTGAGCTGTTTATCAAGCGAATGGCTCTTTTCTGAATGAAATCTAGAAGACGAAGAGAATGCCTTGGTGCTGAACCCCAAATGTGCGAGCAATACTCCAGTAGAGGTCGGATTTGAGCCTTGTACGTCGTCAACAGTTGATCAGGAGTAAAAAACTTTCTGGCTTTCCACAGAAAACCTAGCCTCTGGCTTGCCGACTTTGCGATGTTAGCAACATGGTCATGCCAAGACATATTATTGGACACCGTGACTCCCAAAATCGAGATGGAGGGACTTGGTTCAAGGGTATATCCGGACATTGTGATGGGATGATTTGAGAAATTCACTTTCTTGGAAAACGTGGGACTTTGTGTTTTTTGGGCGTTGAACTGAACAAGATTGTTGGTTCCCCACTCGACGATTGCTTTAAGATCTCTATTGATGGAATTAACCTGTTCCTGCCTGAGTCTATTTGTATCATTTACCGAAAGTGATCGATAGGATGTGAAAGTTGAGACAAGTGTGCTATCGTCTGCGAAACTGTAAATGGGGTTCGTGGTGATTTTCAAGAGGTCTTTGTTGTGTAAAAGAAATAAAGTGGGGGACAGGATGGAATTCACCATGTTCATGTCTATATGGGGTGTCCCGAAAAAATTATATCACATATTCTGTGGTCAAAAATAGGTCAAATGAACCTTACTTACTTATATACTTATAAGGAATTGCATCGAATCCCTGGAGTACTTTGGTGCAAACAACAGAGTGACCCTGTTGTGGGTACCTGGGCATCAGGAGGTGAAGAGAAACGAAAAAGCCGACACCCTTGCAAAACAGGGGACCAAATCTGCGTTCTGCGTTCTGGACCAGAACTAGACATGCATCGCGCGTGGACTCTACAATTGGTGCATCTGGTTTCCTTCCTATCCAACCTCCTGGTTATTCTCGATATAGAAACGCCCTAAGGTCGTTAATAAAATGTGGTGGAGCACCATCGTGCATAAACCACATACGTTGTCTAATTGCTAAACTCGTCACTATGTGTATGTCACTCTTTGCTCGCCGCTCAACGTTTTCGTTCTTTTGTAGCCGCTCTACTTGTTCTCAACCTTAGTTGTGAGTTGCTGATTGATCTTAAGATATTGGAGTATTATCAAAGTGATATTGCTTAATAAATATTTCTTGAATGAGCTTTTCTGAACACTCTGTTTAGCATTTTAAAAAAAACATTTGCATATTAAAAAAAATTAGATAATACGCCGAACGCCAAATTGACAAAACTTTCTTTTTGTTCCGTCTTTTTTCCCGCCAAAAATCGGAGCGTGATTTTCGCGAGCTTCATATAAAAGAACATCGCGCACGGCGACTTCTCTCAACTCATAATATCACCCGTTCCCGCCTCTTTCAGCACTCCATGGCCTCCTATGATCTATTTCCTTCGTTTTTCGCGACGCGTAAACGTCAAACGGGCGCTGAAAAATCCCCAGCGAGCCGCCAAAATTTAACGGTTAACCCCGGCTGTTTACAAACAAAAGAAAATCCGCGGCATAAACTTTCGTTTGGTCGCTTCGTATGTACAATTCAAAAAGATATCGCCAGTGTTTTTGTTATCTAATTTCCTTTTCGATAGTCTAGTAGTCGTCGGTGTGGTTTAAGCGTCGCTCGTTTGTTTATACACAATGACATAAACTCGTTGGATTTTGTTGTCGCCGAGAGTGTTTCCAAATTAAATATTGTTCTTTCTGTGTTTCCCAAGTGCGTCGGCCGTTTTAATTGGATTCTAACGTTTAAAAGTATGATTTCTAATGAAATTAACAAAGATTTGATGCCTTGGGAAGGTCTTACTCTGGCCTGTGTACGGATTCTTCAGTTGTATTGTAAAGTTTTCCAGGAGGATATACAGGATTTCGTGAAATTAAAAGAGTACGTACATTTTTTATTTAACTACAATCTTCGTTAAATCGTTTCCAAGGACCATTTTTTAATAAATAAGTAAAAAAACATGATTTTCCTACTATTCCATGCAACGTGTTGAAATTTTAATATAAAAATATTTAATTTTGATGCTGTGATTATTATTATTATTGCACCGAAATATGTTAAAAAAATTTCCAAATGGTTGTCTGCCCATTTTTATAATTTTGTTTATCACCGTCCTGGGACGGCCTTACTCTGGCTTGTGTACGGTTTCTTCAGTTGTATTGTAAAGTTTTCCAGGAGGATATACAGGATTTCGTGAAATTAAAAGAGTACGTACATTTTTTATTTAACTACAATCTTCGGTAAATCGTTTCCAAGGACTATTTTTTAATAAAAAGTAAAAAAACATGATTTTCCTACTATTCCATGCAACGTATTTAAATTTTAATCTAAAAAATATTTAATTTTGATGCTGCGATTATTATTATAAATAAATATTATTATAAAATGACGCGAGGAAATTTTCTAGACAATATTTATTACTCTTCTGGTTTCGATAATTGTGACATCGATCTTGGTTTAAAGAATAATTGATAAATTACAGTAAATATCCTAGTAATCCCTGATTATTGTTATTTACGCGCAAACACGTTTGAAATTTAAAAATCTTCAGGTGATGTAGAATAATGATATTGTTTCTACATCTACATTTGATAGTAAAAATTTCTTGCAAGAACTATTTTTTTAAAAATATAAAGAGTGGCTTGCAGATGTTGTGAAGAATTTTAGTGAATCCTTTGCCCTTAAAAAACACATGTTTTATTATTCTGTTAAAAATGTCAATAGAAAATTTCCCAGACAACTCATTTTACTCTTCAGGTTTGGATTAAGCGAACTGTTTAAAAACATCTTGCCGCACGTATCCCAATTTTTGTTTATTAAATATAAATAAATATTGCAATACTAAATGATCTACAATTTAAAATATTTGTATTCACAACATAGACATTATTTACCAATGCAAAATTTTGTTGATGTTTCACTCACATATTGTGTGTCTTTTCACACTGTTAAGTATACGCCACAAAAATCGGTTTCATGGAATATCTTTTCCAGAAAATCCCAAAATTGGTCGATTTTGCTTTCAAGGGACTTTATATTAACCTAGATTCATGGATATAGGGTGAGCCCCCTGAACGCGGCGGCTACCCCTTTAAAAATCTCCAATGGCACGAAAGATTAAGCGGCACATAATTTATGAGGTGTTTTAAATTTTTTTAACGTGCCAAAAATTGTTCATTCTCCTTCAAAATTGATGTAAACAATTTTATGATAGCAGATAATGACAATTTAACTGTTTTCACGACTTAAACACTTCTGATCAACAAAAGTACCTGCAGAATTCAAATAATGCAATTACTCTATGAACACATTTGTGATAAGCCACCTTTTGCAGCTTTATTTTCCGGAAAGTTTGTCGTTTATTATTTCAAGTCTTTATTCGAGGCGTAGTCGAAAAATTCTTGGCTAGAAGTCAGAAGGTCTATTGCGCTTTTATAGACTCGGAATAGGCCTATGACAGAGTGGTGAGGAGTGAATTGTGGTCGACATTGTCTATGTATGGGGTGAGCGGTAGTTTAATACGAGCAGTGAAATCACTATACGAGGACTCCACTGCTTGTGTCAGAATAAACGAAGCTTGCACGGACTGGTTTAACATCGAAAAAGGTGTGAGACAGGGATGTGTGGTTCCGACATTGCTGTTTAACTTATACATGGACGATTGTTTAAAAGATTTGAAAGAGAGTGCGTATGGATTGAAAATGAATGATTGGATCGTCAAAAGCCTTCTTTACGCCGATAATCAAGTCATATTAGTGTCATCTGAAGAGGAGTCGCAGGCGATGGTTAATGTTATGCAAAATATGATGAAATATATTATGAAAATAAATTTAAGCAAAACGAAAGTAATGGTTTTTGAAAGAGAAAAAAGCATGAAAAACTGTAAAGTTTCGATTAAGGGAGAAAGAGAGGAACAAGTAAATGAATTTGTGCATTTGGGTTCAAAGTTAACGATAGATGAAAAGTATGACAGTGACATTGAGCGAAGGTAGAGGTGTGTTGGTTCCTACACTTATGTATGGTAGTGGATGTTGGGTTTGGCAGAAGAAGCATGAAAATAGGATTAATGCTGAGGAGATGAGTAGTCTGAGAAGTATAACCGGAGTGACTCCGTTGGATAAAGTAAAGGATACTGAGATAAGAGAACGCTCTGGTGTAGAAGAAGATGTGGTTACAAAGATAGATAAAGGAATGCTTAGATGGTTTGGACACTTAGAAAGGATGGATGAAGAAAGATTGAAGAAACAAATTTATAAGGCGACTGTGAATGGACGGAAGTCGGTAGAGGTCGACCTCGGCGATCTCGATCAGATCAACATTGTTTTGAAGAAAGGCCAGGTCAAGAGTACCAACAACCGACGAGCATGTATGAGAGCACTGTAGAAAGCAGAGGAAGCAAAATATGTGTGCAAGAATCGTAGCAAGTGGAAGGAAGTGGTCTCTGCCTACCCCTACGGGAAAAAGGCGTATATGTATATATGTATTCGATTTATTTATCATTATTATAATGTTATTTTTTACATCAATGTCGAAACAGAACAAAAAAGTTTTGGCACGTTTGTAAAGGAAATTGAATTACCTTTAAAACGATGTCTTACTAACCCCCGTGCTATTCAAGATTATTGAAAGGGTTGCCACCCCGATTAAGCGGACGATCCTTCATCCAAAAATCTAATATAGGAACACGTCATCTTTGAAAATAAAATCGACGTGTTTCGGGTTTTCTTGAACAAAAGTTTTCCATTGAAAACATTCGAGATTTATAACGCCTAAGACATCTAGAACTAAGAGTGAGAACATCAAGGTGCTATGTGTTTTCAATACTATATTACGGACTGGAAAGCTGGACACTTAAACAAGAACAAATAAACAAACTGCAGTCGTTCGAAATGTGGTGTTTTAGAATAATGCTCAGGATATCATGGACAGAAAGAAAAACAAACATGGAAATACTTTGAGAAATGGGTAAAGAATATGAAGTAATTAACACCATAAAAACAAGAAAATTACAATATCTAGGACATGTAATGAGTGGACAGCGGTATGAGATGCTTAGACTAATTATGCAAGGAAAGATTAAGGGAAGAAGAAGCATTGGTAGCAGGAGAATTTTATGGTTGAGAAATTTAAGGGATTGGTTTAACTGTAGCTCAATAGAACTTTTCAGAGTGGCGGCAAATAAAGTAAGAATAGCAATGATTATATCCAACCTCCGATAGGAGATGGCAACCAAAAAAGAAGACATCTTAGTATTACATTTTTAATAACTGTTGTTTGTTGTATTTTTCATGTATTAAAAAATATATTAACAAATTTCACTTTTATACATTTTCGGGTATACTCGTTTTTATGGAAATCTGAGCAAAAGACGAAGGTGATTAACATTTATCTATTAATTGCTAAATAAATAAACAATAAACTCACAATACGTTCTGATAATCCGTCACACCAGATTACTAATAGTTCTAATAATAAATCTTTATTACAACCCAAGAAGCAGTTAATTACGAAAAAACTTTGTATCCTTTTTAAAAAACAATTTTTGATGATTTTTTTGTACATCTTTTATTTATTCACTGTGTGTAGAGGCTAATTTATTATTTATAACTTGAAAATTAGTAATTTTGACTCATAAGTAATCTTGACGGGGTTGTAAAGTAACAAATTAAGCTTGTGTGTAGGGCGATCAAATTTACCGAATATTTGGTTATATGTTTACATGCAGATCTTTTAAAAAAATACATATTGGTAAAATTTTAAGTATCTCGTGTGCTCGTTGCTGGCAGCCAAAGAAAAAAACAATATAACATAAAATAATTTTTCCAAACCGAAGGCTCTTTTCTATTTAATATAGTTCTAGTTGTTCTAGTGTTATCGGTTCATTAAATTGAATTTGTAATTATAATTTATATGGAAATACTGACCAAATTTTGAATAATGATCTTGTCCGTCGGTCGGACCAAACGTAATACCTGAAAGTTTCATCGCCGTAGCTTTCCTTTTGACGTTATCGTGCGAAAGGTACAAAATGCGGTAAATTTGAGGATCACCTTGTACGGCAGCTACCTGAAGGAATGTACCGTTATGGCCTATCTTCGAACTCGGTCTTGTCCTTCCAGCAAAACTTCTACCCTGCAAGTTTTAGTGACCTACCGCCTCTCTGTCTCAAGATATCGTGCCAACAAGATTTAGCAATACACACACACACACACACACACACACACACACACACACACACACACACACACACACACACACACACACACACACACACACACACACACACACACACACACACACACACACACACACACACACACACACACACACACACACACACACACACACACACACACACACACACACACACACACACACACACACACACACACACACACACACACACACACACACACACACACACACACACACACACACACACACACACACACACACACACACACACACACACACACACACACACACACACACACACACACACACACACACACACACACACACACACACACACACACACACACACACACACACACACACACACACACACACACACACACACACACACACACACACACACACACACACACACACACACACACACACACACACACACACACACACACACACACACACACACACACACACACACACACACACACACACACACACACACACACACACACACACACACACACACACACACACACACACACACACACACACACACACACACACACACACACACACACACACACACACACACACACACACACACACACACACACACACACACACACACACACACACACACACACACACACACACACACACACACACACACACACACACACACACACACACACACACACACACACACACACACACACACACACACACACACACACACACACACACACACACACACACACACACACACACACACACACACACACACACACACACACACACACACACACACACACACACACACACACACACACACACACACACACACACACACACACACACACACACACACACACACACACACACACACACACACACACACACACACACACACACACACACACACACACACACACACACACACACACACACACACACACACACACACACACACACACACACACACACACACACACACACACACACACACACACACACACACACACACACACACACACACACACACACACACACACACACACACACACACACACACACACACACACACACACACACACACACACACACACACACACACACACACACACACACACACACACACACACACACACACACACACACACACACACACACACACACACACACACACACACACACACACACACACACACACACACACACACACACACACACACACACACACACACACACACACACACACACACACACACACACACACACACACACACACACACACACACACACACACACACACACACACACACACACACACACACACACACACACACACACACACACACACACACACACACACACACACACACACACACACACACACACACACACACACACACACACACACACACACACACACACACACACACACACACACACACACACACACACACACACACACACACACACACACACACACACACACACACACACACACACACACACACACACACACACACACACACACACACACACACACACACACACACACACACACACACACACACACACACACACACACACACACACACACACACACACACACACACACACACACACACACACACACACACACACACACACACACACACACACACACACACACACACACACACACACACACACACACACACACACACACACACACACACACACACACACACACACACACACACACACACACACACACACACACACACACACACACACACACACACACACACACACACACACACACACACACACACACACACACACACACACACACACACACACACACACACACACACACACACACACACACACACACACACACACACACACACACACACACACACACACACACACACACACACACACACACACACACACACACACACACACACACACACACACACACACACACACACACACACACACACACACACACACACACACACACACACACACACACACACACACACACACACACACACACACACACACACACACACACACACACACACACACACACACACACACACACACACACACACACACACACACACACACACACACACACACACACACACACACACACACACACACACACACACACACACACACACACACACACACACACACACACACACACACACACACACACACACACACACACACACACACACACACACACACACACACACACACACACACACACACACACACACACACACACACACACACACACACACACACACACACACACACACACACACACACACACACACACACACACACACACACACACACACACACACACACACACACACACACACACACACACACACACACACACACACACACACACACACACACACACACACACACACACACACACACACACACACACACACACACACACACACACACACACACACACACACACACACACACACACACACACACACACACACACACACACACACACACACACACACACACACACACACACACACACACACACACAGACAAAATTTGAAACAACCGTCACGCTGAAAATGGTGCCATTCGACGCGTGGGGCCATGAAACGTGCAGCGTGCATGGTTTTGGTGACTTTTATTTTTGGGGGTAAACCAATACCTTTTCTTTTTTACCCTTTTGTTTGGAAAAGTAAAAATCTTAAAAATAATGTCATTTGATTCTAATTTTTCTTGCACTACAATAATAAAACGGTTCATTTCATCAAACTTACCAAAGTTAAAATTTCTGTTGGTAAAATATCTAGAAAAATTATTTGCGCTATTTGCATATTAGAACGGTTATCCTTAAAAAATTTGGGATCGTAACCACTAGCATAGTGCATCCCTGGCTCCCTTTTGTTTGGAAAAGTAAAAATCTTAAAAATAATGTCATTTGATTCTAATTTTTCTTGCACTACAATAATAAAACGGTTCATTTCATCAAACTTACCAAAGTTAAAATTTCTGTTGGTAAAATATCTAGAAAAATTATTTGCGCTATTTGCATATTAGAACGGTTATCCTTAAAAAATTTGGGATCGTAACCACTAGCATAGTGCATCCCTGGCTGCATTGGAGTAACTTAGAACTGTTCATATCAATAAAATAAACATTGAACATGCTACAATAATATTTGGCATTTCCGCTGGTATTGGTTCTGTGAGATCTCCTTCTATTTGTGCTCGTATTTTAATGTTTGTTTATATGTTCTTTGTGGTATTGGTGAAATTGCATGGGATTTGCCTGTTGTGAAGGAGATCTTTCAGCTGGATACGGTCAAATGCTCTAGTTAAATCGACATACAAACACTGGCTTGTTGTATTCATTCGATTTTTCCATTATTTGCCTTAATACGAACACGGCGTCTTTGCAAGATCTTCCCGACCTGAATCCCTGTTGTTCGTCCGCCAACGATGTAAGATTGTTGATTTTGTTGGTAATTACTTCAGTTAATTGTTTTAGAGCAGTGCTTTGAAGGTTTATTCCTCTATAATTTGATGGTATTTTTTTTCTCCTTTTTTAAACATTAGGAGAGTGGTGCTGGTTCGCCATTTATTTGGGATTTTGTGTTAATATATAAAGGAAAGTCCTAAGACAGCTAATTGGAATCACTACAGGTTATCAGCAAGTCATTAGACATCTAAAAAAGATGGACAAGGAAAAGAATAATTCCTGTAGTTTCTGCGAAAACGACAAGGAATGTATAGACCATCTTTTGCTAAAAAGTGAAGCACTATCACAAAAAAGAGTAATATCGGTTGGTTAGGCAATCCCTACATACGAAGATAATAGAAATCGTGATCACTAATTTTGTACTTTAAGGGGTTCGAAATGGTCACTCAGAAATATCAAAATATCTTAGAGTTGTCCGAAGGCATTTGTCAGTCCTGATCCTTTTGTAAAAAATAATTAACTAAACTATTTTTGTGTTATTAAAAAAATAATTATCCTTTACCATAATTTTGACATTGAAGTTGAAAAATAATTTTTAAACTTCAGTTTTTTCATTATCTTACGAAATAATCAAAATATATTTTAGTTTAAATAAAATTTTTTTTGAAATCTTAGATGAAAAAACAGCATTTATATCAAAAATAATTATGACCAAAGAAACCGATTATAGAAACATTTCTTGTCTCTTTTCTAAATAATTTTTGATACTTAATTTGAACACATTAAATAATTTTTTTTAAATTTTATTATCAGTATTGTCATCGATAATTCCTACGATTGTTAATCATATTTTTTTTTTGTTCAGTCGTAAAAAAGGGAGCAAATTCTTAAGATCATCGATAAATAATGACATATTTATGAAAAAATTAACCTGACAGGTTGATTTTATATTAAGTTGAAACGTTAATGTTTTTATCGCAACATTATTTGATGCTTTGGACGACTTTCATCCAGTGCTTTCACTGACTGCAGTAGTAGATCCTTATTTCATCTATTGTCACAAAATAGTATTTTGTGACTTACCTTCTTTACGTGTCCGGATTAGACCTTGATCATCCAGTATTTAGCACTGTGCCACAGTTACATAGAGCGGTCTTTCTATCCATCATCATGCCCCATTTCTCCATATTAGCTCGGCGTCTCAAAACGCCAGATCGCAAACTGTTAAGGCTCCTTCATTCGCCATATGGGAGGTCGTGTTCAGTCGCCAGTCTCTCCCTTGGTTAAGAGCATTATGGGTTTCTGCTTTCCACTTTCTGATCCTTTTCTCTTGCTGTGAGCATCCAAAGGCCGTCGCGCGTCTTAAGAAACTATTGCGGGATCTGAGTCGCTGTCCAGTTGGCTGGCAGCCATATACTGGGTGTCTGGGGTCTAATTCTTGTTTTGTTTTTTCAGCCGCTACTGCTACTTCTCCCCTAATATGGGGTGGGGCGATACCAGCAAAAGTATATACCTGATTAACAGGCGTTGGTCTTAGACAGCTTAGATAGCTTAATCAGACAGTCCGTATTGTGACTGGATATTGTGATAATGCATAATCAGGCTATACGATGTTTGTTAGTACAAATGTTAAAACTAGGTATTTATAGCAGAAGCTATAATTTATAGCAAAAGAAACCTGCGATTTTGGTTTTCACCGACGCTGACATCTACTTTTGCAAAAGTGTCGCCACTTTCTTGTCAATAACATACATACAAATAGTCACGCCCTTTTCCCGTAGGGGTATGCAGAGACCACTTCCTTCCACTTGCTACGATTCTTTCACACATCTTTCGCTTCTGCTACTTCACAACGCATTGATAGTACTTTAATGCTTCTTCTGCCAAACTCTACATCCACTACCATAACGGAATAAAATTGTTCAATGGCTCAACATTCCATAAAATGGGTTGTATTATTCAGGTTGTTTTAATTATTGAAATATTAATAAGATATAGCATTATGGTCACAATATTGTTGCAAATATAATTAACAAATACTATGGACGATTCAATAACAATCATATACATCTTGCCATAACTGGAGAGCAGGCAACATCACAGCACAACACATTCCAATCGGGCGTATTAAAATACAATACAGTCGACCAGAAAGTGGGGATGTATGATCGTGTTTAAAAGTACCCGAGAGCTATGACTTTTCAAAAAGCGGGTCCACAATCATCTCCTTTCTATAATCCCTCCCCCTTCTAATAGTCGCAAAAAAAATAGTTCCGTCTCCTCTGATAATAGGTCTATGGAATCCACCAAGACGAAACAGCTGAGCACTTTTTATTTTGAATGCTAGGCTCTAGCTTATAAACGCTACCAGGCTCTGGGTTCCCCAGACACGGAGCAGGAAAATATTAGAATTGACCCCAAAAGCACCACTGGAAGATTCGTCGGGCTAGTAGGCTGCACCAGATGGGACATATAAAAAACAAAGGATCCACAAAGGTCGACGCAATTTAAGCCTCTCGGGGTCCAGTGAATAAAAAAAAAAGTTTAATCCTAAGCTTGTAAACACACAAAGCTTTTTTAAAACCTGCTCAGTAGTTTTTGCGTGATGCTCGAACAAACACTCAATTTTTAGTCAGTGACACCTAAACACCATATCACATTCTTTTTTGTAAATATCTTTTGTTACCGTTTTATAATAGTAGAGATAGACATTCTCGAATTTCTAATCCTTCTCTCCAATTAAAAGTGAGTTTACTGCAAAATAAAAACATTAAATCATTAAAAATCAGTGATAAAAATAAAAATGTTTAAGTAAACTTCTACTTCCTTTGAAGCCGTCGCTCGATAATCTAAAATGTCTTAACATTTGATCTATCAGTAGACCTCTTCTCGAAATAAGTAGATCCCCATCAATATTAGCATTTCTTATTAGGTAGCACAAACATCAATAAACATCGCTAATGTTGATATAAAAATCCATCATTTATTGAACAGTTTTATTGGCTTTATTTTTATCTCGTTTATTAAATGACGAGTAAATATTTTTATTAAGATGGTGTGATGGCGATTATAAATAATAGGATTTTTTGATTACTTTATTTGTAATTAGTCTGTTAGTGTGGTTGATTTTTGGTCCGTTGATAATAATTCAGTGTTTGAATCTTATGAAGTAAATTGTCTGCTCAATGCTCAATGTTCCTAAAGGAATTTAACTGACTTAATAAAAAGTTAACCATTTTTTCTTAACGAATTACCGTTTCCGCAAGGAATTTGAACTCTGAAAGTGTTTAAAAAGAATGACTTAAATATAAATTTACTGTTCAAACTTAATTTGATTATTTCTTGTTACAAATTTCGTCTTCGTCTTTGGGTTTAGTCTAATGTGTGAGGTCAAGTCATATTAGCGTCATCTGAAGAGGAGTTGCAGGCGATGGTTAATGTTATGCGTGATGCCCTAAAAATCAAAGGGATGAAAATAAAAAGCAAAATGAAAGTAATGGTTTTTAAAAGAGAAGAAAGCATGACAAACTGTGAAGTTTCAATTGAGGGAGAAAGAGTGGAACAAGTAAATGAATTTGTGTACTTGGGTTCAAAGTTTACGAGAGATGGAAAAAATGACAGTGACCTTGAGCGAAGGGTGTTGGCAGAAAAACAGATGAATGGGGCTCTGAATAGCTTTATGAACAGCCAGAAAGTGTCAAAAAAGGCACGTCTGGCTATGCATAGAAGTGTGTTGGTTCCTACACTTATGTATGGTAGTGAATGTTGGGTTTGGCAAAAGAAGCATCAAAATAGGATTAATGCTGCGGAGATGAGTAGTTTGAGAAGTATAGCCGGAGTGACTCGGTTGGATAAAGTAAAAAATAGTGAGATAAGAGAACGCTGTGGTGTAAAAGATTATGTGGTCACAAAGATAGATAAAGGAATGCTTATGGATAAAGGAAGATTAACGAAACAAATTTATAAGGCGAGTCGACAGAGGTCGACCTCGGCGAACATATCTCGATCAGATCAACATTGCTTTGAAGAAAGGCCAGGTCAAGAGTACCAACAACCGACAAGCATGCATGAGAGCCCTGATGAAAGTAGAAGAAGCAAAAGATGTGTGTAAGAACCGTAGCGGAAGTGGTCTCTGCCTACCCATACGGGAAAAAAGGCGTGACTATATGTATGTATGTATGTGAGGGTGGTCTGAAAAGACATTTTCTTTTAAAATTTATTGGAACGAAGTTCCTTTTCGCTCGTTGCGAAAACCGGGGCAAGCCAGCAAAAAGTGTGCGTAACAAGAATGCGTTAATCGCTGTCTCTCCTCCTCTTCATCTACTGCCGGCAGAGAGAAGGAGAGAGAAAATAATCCGACTACTCGCACAGCACATTTATTATTAAATAACTCAAAAACAACGCATTGGAGGTCGAGACATGGTGCATATAATTTTTAGAGATTTTTAGGAAGAAAAAAATAAGACCAATCTAAATGTTTTGCAATCAATAGTTTTCAAGTTATTAATTTTTCAATAAAAAAAGACTGCTGACTCGTTACTTTGTATTTCTATAAAAATTCCACGATGGTGATCCCCTTGTAAAAAAGGGGTTTGCAGGTTAATGGGTGCGTTAAAAAGTTAAATTTTGGGATAAAACGAAAAATATTACAAGTAGATCAAATATTCAACATCCGCCAATTAATCGAGAAAGTCCGGGAGTTCAGTAGACCCATGCTCCTATGCGTTATAGTTTACAAGAAGGCTTTTGATTGTGTTTGATGGAGTAGTCTTTGAAATGATTTGAAAGAAATGGAAGTCCCTTTTCATCTAATATCTCTGATTAGCAACCTTTATGAAAATAACAACGCCATAGTTTGTTTCGACAATAAAACATCAAATATTTTCAAAGTACATAGGGGTGTGCGTCAAGGATGTATCCTATCGCCGAGACTGTTTAACGCTCACGGTGAATTCATAATAAGACAAGCACTAGAGAATTTTGAAGGAGGTGTATTATCAATCAATGGTAGAAAGATACATAATCTAAGGTACGCGGACGACACTACCCTTATAACAAAAGATGAAGATGAGATGATTACACTTCTTGATCAGGTTGCAAATGAAAGCAGAGCTCTGGGTCTCAAAATAAATTTAGACAAGACCAAACAAATAATCATTGATAGGAGTAACACCATACAGTTAAGAAATCTGCAAAATAGAATTGAATTCATCTATTTACGATCGCTAATAAACAACAAGGGAGGTTGCGAAACAGAAATAAGAAGATAGATGGTATTAGCGAGGACAGCAATGTCAAACTTATCCAAGATATGGAAAGACAGATGCATAACCCAGAAACACTATAAGAGCCCTGGTTAACACCTTAGTGTTTTCGATATTTTCATATGGTTCCGAATCCTGGACAATAAAGTCGAGCGACAGGCAACGAATATATGCAATCGCATACCCTGTACTACACACTGGACCAATGGGTCAGTATTAAGCGAATTAGAAATCACCGATAGATTATCCACCAGTTGCCGACGTCGCATTCTGGGTTACTTCGGACACATCACCAGACAAGATCAAGAAAATCTAGACTCATCGTGCAGGGCAAAGTGGAAGGTAAAAGGTCAAGAGGAAGATCTCGATCACGATGGATAGACAAAATTAAAGAAATTACAGGCAAACCTTGCAGACAAATTCAAGAGTAGCGGAAGACCGACAGCAGTGGAGACAATCGACCCATTAATGCTCATAAACATGATGTCACAACTCTTCAGCAATAAACATGTGACTAAGAAGAAAAAGAAGAGATCAGTTTCAAATTTCATGGGTCCCGTTTACTGCAAAACATGGGCATCTTTTTGGAGAACTCAGTATGCAAACCATATGGGGATGAGTAGGAACCAGCATCCCACGCCTTATATGACTGTAACGCCATCACTAGGTGGCACATTCGGTATAGCGATGATACGGACCAGACTGATGCGGTACAGGTTTTAACTTGATACGAGGCCTCTAACATTTAAGCGTAAAGTTTAACCTCGATCAAGCTTAGCCAGAAGACTAGTTGCCTCAATGTCAACTAAGCTAACCGGTGGCAGCAGCGAAACACAATAAGCTCGAAAGCTGTAGGCTGTAGGCTGTGGGCTCCTCTAACCTGACCGCTTTTTACCAAAACAAAAAAAATGTTCGCTGGCTGATGGGTGTATTAAAAAGTTGGGATAGAAAGACAAATTTTACATGGAGATCAGTTCCAAATTCCATGAGTCCTGTTAACTGTGTCCCTTAGAAGTAGGTCAGTCATTCTCTATGAATATAATCCATAGACGTAAGTGTAAAAAAGAAAAAGATCTAGCACCGTTCGACGATGGGTAAACGAAGAATTAGTCCATTGTTAGATCTGCGTCGTTGACTCCTTTGGATGGAGACTAACAGGATAATGGATAATAGAGACGCAGCGGAAGCAACACTCCAATCCTGCAGTATTAATAGGATGGCAGACTAGTAGTAGTTTTTTTGTTGCAAAAAGGAATTCTTTTGGCCCACGCACACGTTAAAAAGGTCCCGTCCGTTTAGATTGAGTTTTTTTTTTGCATCTTTTTTTAATAATAATATCTGACGATTATTTGAATTCTTTCTTTGATGTAATTATGATTTTTTTTCGAAAAGATACTATTTTTAAATCGTAGATAAAACATCCACTGTTGGTTCTGTTTCTCTTTTTTAACGAGTTTGTTTTTTTAATGAGTGCTTTGGCACAGCAACGTATCATTTGTTTAGCCGTTTCCTGTGGACTATATTTTTATCACGTCTACTTTTAATTAGACCAAAATTTATATAAAAATTGAATGAACGTAGTGTAAAATTCTGAACACTAGAAATTTAATTATTCGTTCTAAAATTTTTTTTTGAAAATAGAAAATAGAAAAAGGGTAGACCTATCGTGTGGGCCGCGGACGGCCCGCAATGCGACTATTAGAAGGGGAAGGGATTATAGAAAGGAAATGATTGTGGACACGCTTTTTGAAAAGTTTCAAGTCATAGTTCTCTGAAAAAACTGATTTTGGAAGCTTATTCCATTCAGTAGCAGCCCTGTAAAAGAAGGATTCTTGATGAAGATTGGTCCTTGTAGTGTCAATCTTGAGAGTAAATGGGTGAGACTGATCAGCGTGCCGAGTTCTTCGGCCGAATGTGGCCAATGGTGGTACAAGAGTTTTTATTTCTCTGCAGCACCTGCCAGGAAATATCTGTAGAGTAATGACTGGTCTGCAACTCTTCTTCTATGTTCTAGAGGTTGAAGGGTATCTGTGAGAGTTGAGCTGTTTATCAAGCGAATGGCTCTTTTCTGAATGGAATCTAGAAGACGAAGAGAATGCCTTGGTGCTGAACCCCAAATGTGCGAGCAATACTCCAGTAGAGGTCGGATTTGAGCCTTGTACGTCGTCAACAGTTGATCAGGAGTAAAAAATTTTCTGGCTTTCCACAGAAAACCTAGCCTCTGGCTTGCCGACTTTGCGATGTATGCAACATGGTCATGCCAAGACATATTATTATACACCGTGACTCCCAAAATCGAGATGGAGGGACTTGGTTCAAGGGTACTTCCGGACATTGTGATGGGATGATTTGAGAAATTCACTTTTTTTGGAAAACGTGGCTCTTTGTATCATTCACCGAAAGTGATCGATAGGATGTGAAAGTTGAGACAATTGTGCTATCGTCTGCGAAACTATAAATGGGGTTCGTGGTGATTTTCAAGAGGTCGTTGATGTGTAAAAGAAATAAGGTGGGGGACAGGATGGAACCCTGGGGGACCCGGCATTGGTTTTAAACGCATCAGAAGAAATACCATCAACTGCCACATGTAAGGAGCGATCTTGCATGAAGCTCAAGAGCCATTGGCGCAGTTTGGTTGGGAGACCGTAGGCAGATAATTTACTTAACAATGCCTGGTGCCAAACGCGGTCAAAGGCTTTAGATATATCCAAGGCTATTGCACGGGATTCACCAAACTTCTCAATAGTGTTTGTCCAGAGCTGAGTGACATAAGCCAGCAAATCTCCAGTAGACCGAAGTTGTCGAAATCCATATTGTCTGTCATGGATTATCTTAAATTTCTCAAGATATTTGATGAGTTCTGTGTTAATCGCTTTTTCCATAACTTTGGATGTGATTGAGAGCAATGCAATTGGGCGATAATATTTAATACATTGAATTTTTACGTACGTACCTTCTTGAATTTTTCAATAACTTTATTTTTTATTTATCTTGGGTTAGGTTAGCTATTATGTAAGTGGGGCGTAGGTCGCCCCTGCACTGCGACCTTTAGTAGGTCTATTGTGGCTCACCTTTAGAGGTTGCAGCTCACCGCACAATCCAGTCCGGTCCATTTGTTGATTTAGACCTATCCTTCCCAGATGGTATCTCTTACGTATTTATTCTCTGGGAAGAGGATTTCTCCCCTCACCCATTCATCTCTCTTCGGAAAGAGGACTTTGAACGACTTTTCTACGTGTATTTTTGTGGCTAGCATGTCAAGAACCATCCCGAGTTGCTTTTCATTAAGTTGCCTTTCCAGAGACTGGAATCTGTAGGAGACTATCCTGGCCCATCTCCCTTAGAAAATATCTAGGGGAGGAAGATTTAGGTGTTTCATCGCTGCCGTTGATATGGTGGACATAGCTCCAGTTATGGCCAGGCAAGCCAGCTGCTGAATGCTAGCAAGCTTTGCTCTAGCTGTCTGTTGTAACTCTTTGGTCCACCAGACCACTGAACCATACGTGATATTATCATTGTTTGATAAATCTAGTAAATCTGTTTTGGGTTCATTCCCCAATTTTTGCCGCCAGAGAGATAACCTGGCTTTGTGTATTGTTTTTTCCAGGTGGGCGTTTCAGTTGAGTCTTTTATCCAGAACTACACCCAGGTATTTTACTTCCACCGCAAATGGAATGCATATTTATTTTAAAAGTAAAAGCCTAAAAGCTGAATTAATCTACAAAAAAAATGGATAGTAGGCATGCCGTTATACAAGTAGATAGCATAATATATTATGGTTTTTACTATTAACACGTTTTCGTGGTTGTTTGTTTGTTTCTTTGTCTGTTCGGTACACATTTTGCACTCGAAACATTAAACATAGCTCAGAAGTGGATGATAATGCAATATTAACTTGCTTTCTTGTCTGTCTGTGTATTTGTTTGTCTGTTCGGTACAAATTTTGCTATTAATTTTAAACTAAACTTCCAACATTCCATCTGTTCATGAAATGTTTTTTTATTATTTAAATTACTTTTTGGTGTGTTTTAAACACAAGGTAGGTATATTAAAAAATCAATTAAATAATTGTTAAATTTAAAGTAAAAATATAAGAATGTGGTTAAAATAATCGCACCGAGAAGTATTTTTCACTTTCAAATGATTTGTTTAATACCATTCGAACCACTTTTAATTATGATACATAGTCTGCATTTGATTTACGCAATTTGCATCTGGTTATTCACCCACATTACAAGAAAAGTAATAAAACTTTGTTTAATTTCGGTCATTCGATTTTGTTTCCAGCCATCGCAGTCGATAAATATTTACGTTCGTTTTTCTATATTTAAAGAGGACAATCTTTACTTAAACATGGACTTACTATATGCGTATCAGTCCATAATCGTGTTTTAATTGATAAATGTCTCTAAAGTGTGATTTTTTTTATCTTCCTCTTGGTCGTTTTCCCTTAATTCCCTTTTATAAAGTATCTGTGACAAGGTTGTTATGTTGTTATGTCAACAGATGTACCCCCAAGATAGTCCAGTCATCTTAGTAAGTTCACCTCAGAATTTATTTGAGATACCCAGCTAAATATTTGTATAAACTTGTATTTTGGCATTCTAAAAGTTGTCTCAAAACCTACATTTGGTAGGGTGTACGCTAATGTTCCACTAATTATAATTTAAGTAGACAATAATGGAGTACATATTCTTTAAACTCCGTAAACTCTTGAATTCTCTCAAATCTTGTTGGCAGTCTATAATGCTCCTAAATCTGTGGACAGTATTGATTATCTTCGTTATGCAAAATACGTCAAGTCTACGAAACTGAATAAACCTGCGCAGTTATCAAATATTCCACCAACAAGTGCAGCAGCTCACCAACATTTCAATCGTTTTTATTATCGAGTTCAAACTTGGTTAGGGCATGATTTGTAACCCTAGGAGTAGGGTTGGACAATGCGTAACGGATTCCTGGAACCTATTACGATTATTTTAGCACCTGCTCCAGAGGAATTACTAAACACAATCTTCTGCAACTGCAAAAGTGGTTGTGGTTCGCGTTGTGGATGCAGGAAATCGGGTTTGCAGGGCCGCGGACGGTCCGCATTGCAACTATTAGATGGGGAAGGGATCATAGAAAGAAGATGATTGTGGACCCGCTTTTTGAAAAGTTGCAGGTCATAGTTCTCTGGAAAAACTAACTTTGGAAGCTTGTTCCATTCTGTCGCAGCCCTGTAAAAGAGGGATTTTTGATGGAGATTGGTCCTTGCAGTGTTAATCTTAGGAGTAAATGGGTGAGACTGATCAGCGTGCCGATTGTGGTCAGTGGTGGTACAAGAGTTTTTATTTCTCTGGAGCATCTGCCATGGAAATATCTGTAGAGTAATGTCAAGTCTTCAACTCTTCTTCTATGTTCTAGTGGGTGAAGGGTATCTGTGAGAATTGAGCTGTTTATCAACCAAATGGCCCTTTTCTGAATGGAATCTAGAAGAAGAAGAGGTGCTGAACCCCAAATGTGCAAGCAATACTCCAGTAGAGGTCGTATTTGAGTCTTGTACGTCGTCAACAGTTGATCAGGAGTAAAAAACTTTCTAGCTTTCCACAGAAAACCTAGCCTCTGGCTTGCTGACAATAAAAATAGCAGATCGACGAAGAATTGATTCATTGGAAATGTGCTTGAAGCACCAATGAATCGATTCTAAGACAACTGGACATACAAACAAGATTGTCGACCATTGTCAGTCAACAGGACCTCAAATATTTTGGACACATTGCCAGGAGAGCAGAGGGAATCGAAAAATTAATCATCGAAGGAAAAATCGAGGGACGAAGACCTAGAGAACGCTCACCGTCACGATGGGTAGATCAACTAAAAACTTTAACTTGGTAAAATATGCACGAAGCCCAAGATAGGGAGTCCTGGAAGCAGCTCGTTCAAAAAGTCGCGACATGATGTCACTACACCCTTACGAGGGTTAGATCAGGAAAGAGAACTGTATTGATTTGTGATTTAACAAATTAAGAAAATAGTTTACCGATATTAAACTTTAAAAGAAATTAAATTAATCAACAAATCTTGAAATAAACAATTATAACCCAAAAAAGGTTCAACTTTGACGTCTCTTTACTCCACACCATGATTGTCGCCGTGGGAGTAAAATGCTAGAAAAATTCTGAAAAGAAAGAAAAGGTGGTAGGAAAGTCTCTGACCTGATACTGCGAAGAACTGGGACAGGTTCGTCTGTCTCCGTGTTAATGGCAAGAATGAGTTTAACTAATACTTAAAAATGAACGATAATGCTAATTCAAAAAATTTGGCTTGCACACGACGATTTTGGCAAAACTAAATATGAACTGCCAACACCAGAGTAAATGTATTACTATGATTCAACCCTCGAGAAACACAACTAAGATCATAGATCCTAGAATGGAGCAGAAATGACCTGCGTATTCTAACAGGACTGCTTACAGGACACTGTTGTCTAAGATACCACCTTAGAAAGATAGATGTTTATGCCCCGGCCTGGGAAGAATAAGGTTCAACATATTTGGATACACCAACCTAGAACCTACCGATTTTAAAAAAACCTCACCCTATTGCCACGTCTTTTTTTTCGTTCTCTATAGAGTACTCTGCCAGCGGTCTCTACCGGCAAATTATGCCCGAGCTCAGCCGTAGAGGGTAGAAGAAAAAAAAAAAAAGTGAGCCGCGCCACCGACTTAGACGGTTCAAGCCGGAAACCCCTAGGTCTTATAGGCACTAGCAGAGCCACACGATAAACAACTAAGATTATGGTGAACCAAATAAATGAAATTATAGCTAAAATATATTGGATACTTTACTCCTACAATAAATCAAAGTACACAGCTCAATAACAAAAATTATAACAAATATAGACAAAATTAACAGCTAACAATAAATCAAAGTACTCAGTTCAATAATAAACTTATAACAAATATAATCAAAATCAACAGCTAACAATAAATCAAAGTACTCAGTTCAATAATAAACTTATAACAAATATAGTCAAAATCAACAGCCAACAATAAATCAAAGTACTCAGTTTTGGGCATATCATCCAATGCAATAAACAGTTTTCAACAATGTACTATATCAATAAATTAAAACAAAACTTAATCGTGGTGTCAAAAATAAGTCATGTCGTTAAATATTCAAAAATAACTCACTTGTAACCTTTGGGTTAACGTATATTGTAGATCAAATATATAAAAAAAATAACTTTAATCTTGAACACCTTAATACGGAGTTCCTGCTAAAAACACCAAGCAAGTCTTTATAACACTGCAATTTATCGTCGATATGGATGATACGAATGCACTACTCCTGTGGCCGGTTTGATTATGGAACGGCACCTGCTGATTAACAATTCCTCAAATAAATCCCGCATGCGGTTATTTTAACTCGACACCAAAATCCAAAATATCAACAACGAAGGTAAGATAGAATGGTCAAGTTAAAAATTAAATGGTTTTTCTTCAAAATCCAATTAAGATGGCCCAAATACAGCCAGATATGAAAGAAAAACCGTAGAGGTTCTGCACACTTGCCAATATCACACCGTCCCAAAAATTCTCACCACACCGCTCCCCAAGACTGCCACCAAACGACTACCTACTTCCCAGGCCGGATATCAAAAAAATGACACGGAACCGACGTCAACCAACAATATTCGCAAGTATATGTTCCACGTCAAGAATCGCGCTCGTCCGTGTTGATAGCCAGCCCCATCCACACAGAAATGCAAACCAAACAATAATTTAACCGACAACACACAACAATCGAGGCCAAAAACCAAAGCAAAATCTAATAACGAAAACTCCCCACTCAATCTCCAGCAATCAACAAAAATGCCACAGCCATTAACAATCGAATCCTATCACAATACTATTTACAACGAATGATATATTTAAGTTACAACAAAATACGGCACGCAACACTATTCACGAGTACCTGAGGAATACAAACTATCAGAGACACAATTATAATGGAACTGTAGAAGGGAGAAAATAGGCACGTTACACTATACAACCATGAACTTTATGAGAAGGGCTTGATTGTGCGGTGAACTGTAACCTCTAGGGGTGAGCCACAATAGACCTACTAAGGGTCGCGGTGGAGGGGCGACCACGCCCCACTCACATGATACCTAACCTAACCTAACCTATGATAAATTTACACGTGACCGTCTGAAAGTTCTGTCTGCCCCTTTCCGCGCGTAGTACACGTGTACTTTGAAAGAGGACAGTAGCCGACAGAGGGCTTCCATCTCAAAATTTCAAATTGCATCTAAAATACAAATCAAATAATTTACAAAAACATATAATTAATAAAATTACGACAATCTTCTTTTAGCACCGTTAACAGATTACTTAATATGTTTTATAATTTTCCCACTTTTGCATGTTCAAACCAGTTGTTGGAGCAGCTTATCCGGAAAAATTATCAGTTCATAACTTACTAGTTGATGCAGTCATTCTCTTTTTTGTTTTGTTTTGTTAAAGTACTTCGGTCTAATTAACAACTTAGGCTATCAAAGATATTTTTCATTTTTATGTATCTATACTCTCATATTCCTTCATTGAAGAGAAAATAAATAAGTAAGTGGCTAAAACGGTGACATTCGTAATTAAGACGAATGTCGTTGCGAAGATACAAAATGTGCATTTTACTCGGTAAGTCATGTTTCTAAATTTGCTAATTATCAAACGCCCAAAAACGTCATCGCATACCTCGGAATGAAGTATGTACAAGGTGTTCTAAATTTATCGTCGCTCTCTGCAATTAAATGGATTCACTTAAAAAAATACTGCCATAAAAAAAATCGGTAGTGACTGCTTGTTACTAAAGCGGTAACTTTATGTGATTCTATTACTTTGAAAAACCTAAAATGTCTCTATAAAAAATGGGAAAAAGTTTATGTACCCTGAATTAATTCGTAAAAAAAATTTATTGGTTATTTATACTTCGGTACATTAAATTTTTTGGCTCGCAAAAGAAACTCGATATCAATTTTAACTGAGAAAAACAAAAAGATAATATTGAAGAAGGAAAATTCGTATAGCTTTATGTTTTATTACCAAAAAGGAATACAGTCCATTTAATAAAAAGTGAAAAAATATCAAAATATTTTTCCACAAATGGGATAAATCTAGGTTAATGAGATGAATCTCAAAACTACATTAACCATATTATTATTCGTCAATAATTTCTAACTAAACTATAGCAAACAAATGAAATGTTTTAACAAGAATGTAAATATCGTGTTCATCTACATACATACATATAGTCACGCCATTTTCCCTTGGGGCAAGGCAGAGAATACTTCCTTCCACTTGCTGCGGTTCTCACACACATCTTTTGCTTTCTCTACTCTCATCGGTGCTCTCATACATGGTCGTCGGTTGTTGGTACTCTTACCTGGCCTTTCTTCAAAACAATGTTGATCTGATCGAGATATCCTTTCTACGAGTCCAAACTATCTAAGCATTCCTTTATCTATCTTTGTAACCACATCTTTTAAACCACAGCGTTTCTTATCTCGCTATTCTTTACTTTATCCAACCGAGTTTCATGCTTCTTCTGCCAAACCCAACATTCATGAGTGAAAGAAGCAACACTCCTCTATGCACAGCTAGACATGCCTTTTTTGACACTTTCTGGCTGTTCATAAAGCCCCATTCATTTGTTTTCGTGCCCACACCCTTCGCTTAATATAACTGTCATACTTTCCATCTCTCGTAAACTTTGAACCCAACTATACAAACTCATATACTTGTTTAACTCTTTCTCCCTTAATCAGAACCTCACAGTATATCATGCTTTCTTCTCTTTCAAAAACCATTACTTTCGTTTTGCTTACATTAATTTTCATCCCTGAGGATTTTTAGGGCATCATGCATAACATTAACCATCGACTGCAACTCCTCTTCAGATGACGCTTATATAACTTGATCATCGGAGTAAAGAAGGCATTTGACGACCAAATTATTTATTTTCAATCCATACGCACTCTCTTTCAAATATTTTAAACAATCGTCTATGTATAAATTACACAGCCATGGCGAAGCCACAAATCCCTGTCTAACACCTTTTTCGATGTTTAACCAGTCCGTGTAAGCTCCTTGTTTATCCTGACACAAGCAGTGGAATCCTCATAAAGTGATTTAAGTGCTCGTATTAAACTACCGCTCACCCAATATACAGACAATGTTGACAACAATTAACTCCTCACCACTCTGTCATAGGCCTTTTCTAAATCTATAAAAGCGCTTTAAACCTTCTGACATTCATCTAACATTGTTTTATAATAATTGTAATCACTGAATGGTTTTAAAACATACAAACAGCCATAAAATACTAAAAATTACACAAATTGGGCAAATCTTAACAAATTTCACGTAGGTATCCAATATTTCATGGTCTTAAAATATTCAGTAGGTATTAAAAGTATTTTATATTTGTCATTTCTGAATTGTAATAATAAAATACACACAAGTGTTGTGCAAATCTTAAAAAAAAATTGCTCAAAAACTAATGATCATAAAATATTCTGTGCTACAATTATTTTGAATTTTTAATTATTGTGTTGTATTTAAAAAATAAAATACGGAAAATTAATCAAGATGTGTAAATCTTAACTGCTTTAAATCTCATTGTCGTAAAATATTCACCACTCAAGTTATTTTATCATTATGATATCTGAATTTTATTAACAAAATACGAACAATAAAATACTTAAGATCACACGAGTTGTGCAAATCTTAAAAATAAGTTGCTCATATACTCATAAAATATTTACTATTAAAATTATTTTTAAGTTTAATCACTGGATGGTAACTATTAAAAAAATACAAAAAGCATTAAAATACAAAATATTACAAAAGCTGTGCAAATCCTAACAAGTTTCTCAAAACTACTAATTGCCATAAAATATTCACTACTAAACTAATTTTAAAAAAGTATTAAAAAAAATACAAACAGTAATAAATACGAAAGGTCACATAAGCTGTCAAATTCTTTAAATAAATAATTAAAATTTGTCATAGAATATTCACTACTGCGATTATTTAAAATTTAATTTAAGAATTGTTTAAAATAAAACATACAATCAATAAAATACTAGGTTAGGTTAAAACGGCGGTTCGGAGGGAACCCACTTAGGCCTTTTGGCTCGCTATGATATCGTGATGGACACCGTGAGAACCAGCTGGAACTTTTAATAAATAGTGTGAGATCTTTATTTCTAACTGAGCTGAGATCAGATAAGTCATCAAAGTTCGGTTGCCGTAGTATAGAAAGCCGTTTCTGCCTACGGCAGGAAAGTGGCAGAGAAGATGTACCATTGTTTCCTTCTCTTCCTCATCGTGACAGCTTCTGCAGAAGTCGTGTCGTAGCTCTGCGATTCCCATGCACCGTGCATGGGATCCACCTGCCCAGTGTCCTGTTATGGCCGCGATCGCATTTCCAATGGACTCCCTGGATAGAGTTAAAACATCATTAGTTCGACGTAGATCTAGTTTAGGCCAAATCTGTTTTGATGATGTGCATGTGGTTTTATTTTGCCACTTTATGTTGTAAATTACTTTGCTCTGCAGGAGGAGTCGGCAGTTTGCAATCGGTACTCCTGGCTGAGATCAGACAGATACAGCTGGGATGGTGATGCTCTCTCTTGCTAGCTCGCCCGCCTTACAGTTGCCTGGCATGTCCCTGTGGCCGGGTGCCCAGACAATGTAAACTCTAAACTTATCTGCTAGCTCATTCAGGGCGGCTCGGCATTGCACCGCTGCCCTAGAGGTCAACTAGACGGAGTTCAGTGATTTGATAGCTGCCTGGCTTTCGAATAAAATATTAAGGATCACACAAGTTGTGCAAATTTTAAAAACGGCTTGCTCAAAACCCATTGTCATAAGATATTCATTGCTAAAATTATGTTATACTGTATATTGGTATTCTTCTTCTTACAGTGTCTTGCTTTCTCAAGCGTTGACGACTCCCATATTGACTACTTCTTTGTATTTATCTCTATCTTGAGCAGCAGTTAAACCTGTCCGTTGTCGGAGAATTCGAAGCCAGGATAGATTTTTGCGGCCTATCCATTTTTTTCCCTCGATCTTGCCATTCAGAATAAGCCGAAGCAGACTATAACTAGGTCCAGGCATCATATGTCCCAAGTATTCCAGTTTGCGGCGCTTGATGGTAGTAATGAGCTCTCTATCGTGCCCTATTCTGATGAGTACATTCTCGTTGGTAGTTCGGCTTTTTCACGGAATTTTAAGCATCCGTCTGTACAGCCACATCTCGAATGCAGCAATGCGGTCAATAATTTTTTGGTGGAGCGTCCATGTTTCGCAAGAGTACAACAGAATAGACCATACATAACACTTGGTAAACCTTTCCCGCAGATGAATGTTAAGTTGCTTGGCACAGAGTAGCGGCTTGAGATTCAGAAATGCTCTTCTAGCTATTTCTATTCTAGCCTTGATTTCTTCGTCTGGATCCATCGACTGATTGATCCAGCTTCCAAGATATTTAAAGTGCTGAACTCTTTCTATATTCTTGCCATCAAGTGTTATTCTTTCCGGGCCAACATTCATTTTGCTAACAACCATAAATTTAGTTTTTTTGACATTGATTTTCAGTCCTCATCTATTACTTCCTATCGTGTGGGCCGCGGACGGCCCGCACTGCGACTATTGGAAGGGGAAGGGATTAAAGAAAGGAGATGATTGTGGACACGCTTTTTAAAAAGTTGCAGGTCATAGTTCTCTGGAAAAACTGATTTTGGAAGCTTATTCCATTCCGTAGCAGCCCTGTAAAAGAAGGATTCTTGATGAAGATTGGTCCTTGTAGTGTCAATCTTGAGAGTAAATGGGTGAGACTGATGAGCGAGCCGAGTTCTTCGGCCGAATGTGGCCAATGGTGGTACAAGAGTTTTTATTTCTCTGGAGCATCTGCCATGGAAATATCTGTAGAGCAATGACTGGTCTGCAACTCTTCTTTTATGTTCTAGAGGGTGAAGGGTATCTGTGAGAGTTGAGCTGTTTATCAAGCGAATGGCTCTTTTCTGAATGGAATCTAGAAGACGAAGAGAATGCCTTGGTGCTAAACCCCAAATGTGCGAGCAATACTCCAATAGAGGTCGGATTTGAGCCTTGTACGTCGTCAACAGTTGATCAGGAGTAAAAAACCTTCTGGCTTTTCACAGAAAACCTAGCCACTGGCTTGCCGACTTTGCGATGTTAGCAACATGGTCATGCCAAGACATATTATTGGACACCGTGACTCCCAAAATCGAGATGGAGGCAATCTTGTTTAACATACATAGTAATTCTTTCAATGATTCAGTTAGGAGCACAGTATCATCTGCGTATCGAATGTTACTAATGGTTTCGCCTCCAATCTTTATTCCTTTACCAGATTGTGTTGCCCCTTTAAATATATTCTTCGTGTAGAGGTTGAAAAGTGTAGGAGACAAAATACAACCTTGTCTCACACCTCTCTTTATAGGTATCTTAGTGGTCTCCTCTCCATCTAGTGTTTCGGTGGCAGATTGATTCCAGTAGAGAGAAAATAACAAACGTATATCATTATTATCGAGGGGTATATTCAGTAGAGTTTGCAAGAGTTTGTTATGCTGTACGCATAACAATACATATTGCATAACAATATATTGGGATACTTGGTTTCAAACTTTACGAGAGACGAAAGTTTCTCGATGTATTTAAAAATCCAATGTCATAAAACATTCACTGTTAATATTATTTTATACTTTTTATTCCAAAATTGTATTTAGAAAAATACGAACGTTCATAAAAAACGAAACATCATGCAGGCTGTGCAAATTTTTAAAATAAGTTTCCCAAAACTACTCACGCGAACCCGTTGTCATAAAACATTCACTACTAAAATTATCTGTTGCATAAACAAAGTTACGTATAATAAACACATCTGTATAAAATAACAATCTCACCGTGCTCTCTAATAAAATACCTGATTGTTTGCCAATGTATCGTACTCCTTTAAATATGATTTTTTTAATCATTCCAATTTAATTGATTAATGACATACTTATGGCCGGTTATCCAGTCACTGCTACACCAAATTATATCGGGCATAAAACACGCGACGAATTAACTGGAGAATTTTTAGAAAAAGCGCTTAAAATAAAATGTTCCATAGTTTTAAAGAATCAGAGCTTGTAATCGCGAACAAGAAGCAATAATTTATTTAGTTATTTTTTTTTTTAATTATATTTTTTTATGTCAGACTTACAAACTTCAATTGCTGGGTAGCACCGCTACTCACAAGGGTATGTTAGTAATTTTTACATAGTAATGTATATAATATTATAAATACTGTTTGTTATCTCCTCCAGAGTCAGTAGGTTTTCGAGATTTATAGGGAATTTTACATCATAGGTAATTAAATTTTGATACATTGCATCCATTTCCAAGCATTGCATTGTCCTAAGGTTATTGGTGTACTTCTTGGTTAAAGCCTTTGTCTCAAGACCATATGTTGCGACAGGCAGGATGCATGTGTTAAGACTTTTCGTTTGAGGTTTATAGCGACGTTAGGGTTTTTAACTATATGACTCAGTTTTTCAAATGCTTCGTTTTATTTCTGCCCTTTGGTTTTCCTTTCCCATTTTAATGACATGAGCAAGGTATATATATATATATATATATATATATATATATATATATATATATATATATCTTATTCTAAGGGCAAAGAATGCATTGAAATCCTTTGTAACATCTGCAAGCCATACTAGGTATTGTTATATGAATGGTTGGGTAGGACAAATTAAATTTTTAGTTAGCTTCTTGTAGTTTTTCTTTAAGTAAAGATCGTGTTCACCTTCCAAGAGTTTTTGGTACTTCTTAATTTAAATAACACAACTTTTCTATCAGGGTGCTATAAACCATGACATACTCAACAGAAATTACTATGGAAAACATTTCTTCCGGGCCCATTAATTAATTTCCGAATGGGTCAAGAAATGACTGTTTGTTAGGTGAATATAACTAAGGGTTGCAGTGGAGGGACGACCTACGCCCCACTCACATGATACCTTACCTAACCCTAGGTGAATAGATTTTGTTCTAATTTAAAATGTATAGAGCGCGACAGTCGATGCACTGAGATACATTTGGATAAGATTGGAGTAAAATTACTGATTAAACAGTTTTAGCAATATCTATTTTTTTTATTTCAGTCCGGGTTGTCTCCCTAACCCTGCGGCTTAAAGCAACCTGCGGATCAAATCTTTACTAGCAAAAAGTACTCTTTCCAAGACTACCGTCCCAAAGAGGTTCCTTCGTTAAAGCAGTTTAACTTTAATTCACGGAGCGAAAAAAAATGGCAAAATCTCAATGACTTTTCAAATGTTTTTAATGCTCAACAATTTTATGAAATTACGATATTATTTAAACTAAATTTTATAACAATTAATCATAAATACTAGAAATTCTTAACATTCACAGTATTGATAGTACGTAAAATGACCCACACTTTTCGTTCCACATTCCATTACTCATCCTCCGAACAGGAAAACTGCTACGTTGTTGTTTTTTATCTTTTGTTGCATACTTTTTTTTAGATTGCAAAATTTCTGCGTGAATAATTAAAATGCGTGATTTCGTCTTATCATAAATTTTACTAATTGCCCAATGTTGGAAAGGTTACTTTATATAAGTTAAGAAAAACGTAAGTAGTAACGAAAGTTTTAACTGAGACTAAACTCAAAAGTTTGTCCTGCCCTTGCCCTCTAAAAAAATACATGGGCCTGTTTCTTTTCATTATATTTGAATGATTTGAAAGAAGTGGCCACTGTGAACATTAAGTGAACTTGATTTACAGACAGCTATCAGTAAAATTTTTGATATATTGATTAGAATATCTGAATTCCTCAACATCATTAAGCTTATGCTCAATGTCAATAAAACAAAAGCAATGATAATTACAACTCTCTCTCTCCCTCTCTCTCTATCTTTCTCTCTCTCTCTCTCTATCTTTCTCTTTCTCTCTCTCTCCTCGGTCCTATTATCCCCACAAGGGTTTGGTGGCACTATGTTTCTACCATTTTTATAGAAATTTTCCACTCCTCTCTGTTCTGGGCTAGTTCTGTGGCCTCGTGCAGAGAGAGTCCAGTCAAGCTTGTGATTCCGTCTACCCATCGGGTTGGAGATCTTCCTCGTGACCTGTGTCCGTCGACTTTGCCTTGAACCACTAGCTTTTTTTAAAGCATCCGGTCTTCTGGAGTCGTGCCCGAAATACTGTACTTTGTTCCGGTTTATTCTCTTGGACAGCCCGTCCTCGATTTTCAGTTCTTCTAGGATCAATACAGTGGTGCGGTGCTGCGTCCATGATATTCGGAGCATTCGTCGGTAAACCCACATTTCAAATGTATCTATTTTCTTTCTGTCCGCTTGTCTGATCGACCAGGTTTTAGCCGCGTATGATGCAATTGGGTAAATTATAGTAGAGAACAGCCTGATTTTCGTAGCTTCCATATGCGTGTCAGTTTAGTTGTGGCTGTTCTTGCTATTGTTATATTATTATTATTTCGGCTTCGCTACCTCCTGAGTTGGTGATGAGAGAGCCAAGATAAATAAATGTATCCACTACTTCGAAACCGGCTACCTGTCGGATATGCGGAGAGTTGATCGTTTTCCGGTCTACTATCAAGACTTTGGTTTTACTGATCTTTAGTTTTAAGCCGTACTCTTTGCTTATAATTCTCAAGTCCTGTCATGGTCATCAATATCATCAACATCATGGTTAGACACAGTCCGAAACACCGAGGTGCTTGCCCGTCTTCAGAAAGCATGTTTACCATCATCTTTCTATAATCCCTCCCTCTTCTATTAGTCGCAGTGCGGGCCGTCCGCGGCCCACACGATTCTTCTTCTTCTCATTGCGCCGTCTCCCTTCGAAGGTTGGCGATCCAACTGGTAATAATTACTCGTGACACAGCTGCTCTGAAGATTTCGGATGATGTTTCACTGAGCCATCGGCGTAGGTCCTTGAGCCAGGAATTCTGTCTTCCTCCTATTAACCTTTTCCCGTGAATCTTTTCCTCGATGATCAATCGAAGTATTTCATATCTGTCTCCTCAAATTATATGTCCAATATACCTTAGTTTGCGCTCTTTGATTGTTAGCATTAGCTCCTTGTTTTTCTGCATTCTATTGAGAACTTCGGTGATTCTTACTCTTTCGGTCCAGGCTATGCGCAATATTCTCCTATAGAGATACATTTCGAAGGCTTCAATGCGTTTTTATAGCGAGGGGTTTAGGGTCCAGCTTTCGAAGTCGTACAGGAGGATTGAGAACACGTAGCAGCGTAGCATTCGGATTCTAAGTCCTAAGTCTAGGTCACGCCTTCTTCATGTCGATAAACGTCCTCCTGGCCTATTCGATTCTTGATAGTACCTCCTTCGTCGAATCGCAATTACTACACACTAGTGCCCCTAGATATCTGAAGGATGATACCTGCTTAACGATTTTGTTATGTATACGGAGGGCAGCTTGTGTTTGCACCTTCGAGAAAACCATAAGTTTCATTTTGGGGATGTTTATATGTAGTCCATAACGCTTGCTGTACTCAACAATGATCTCCACGAGTTGCTGAAGTTCAGGTAGGCTGCTGGCAATAACGATTGTATCGTCGGCATATCTAATATTGTTAATTGTTTTGCCATTAATTTTGATTCCAGCGCTAGTGTTTTCGAGAAATTCCGTAAAAATGTTTTCTGAGTACAGGTTAAAGAGCTGCGGGGATAATATGCATCCCTGTCGCACTCCCTTTCTTATGGCTATCTTCTCCGACATTTCGTTCTCTGCCCTTACCTGAGCTGTCTGATGCCCACACGATAGGTCTACCCTATTTGCGACTATTTTCAGTAAAAAAAAATATGAATAAATATTCCAATAACTAACAAGTTTTTAAAAACTAAAATTTATTCGTTAATATTAATGCCACTTTCTTTTTTTTTGTCAAGAGTACAGCACAGCAATACTCGAAGCGATTATTTACCCTGTCCAAAGAACATTTCATAAAAGGTATCGAAAATGTGCACTCCAACTCTCACGCCAAATTAACTACACATACAAATGCATTTTCCGAAGTGCGATAAATTGGAAAGTTATAATGGCGAACGCCTCACTTATGTTTCCATAAATGTCCATCTTGCGAATATTTGCAGAAATTGTGTATATACTTTAAAAAGTAATAAACTACCAACGCCCATATCTATTTTTAAGAAAGCATTAAAAATCCTTTATAGGTGCGTCAACGCATTTACAGAATCTTTACGTGTTTCAAATCAATACCGCTTTACGAGGGCAGTTTGATAAGTCAGTGACTTTTTGAATTTCCCGCGCAATTACTTCAAATGTAACAGTGCTGCCGTCAACTATAATCTATCAGTGGGCAACTTTCTAATTTTGAGCAAGCTACGTTGTGCAGTTGGTGTTTAATAGCCGTTCAAAGCAGACAACCTCGTGAATTTTTACGAAAATGGAAAAAAGTGAATTTCGTGTGCTGATTAAGCATTACTTTTTACGTAAAAAATCCATCACTGAAACTAAGGAAAGACTTGATAAATACTACGGGGACTCGGCACCATCAATTTCAATGGTTAAGAAGTGGTTTACAGAGTTCCGTTGTGGTCGCGTACCAGCACTAGTGACGCCGAGCGTCCAGGTCGCCCAAAAGAAGTGATCACGCCGGAAATCGTCGATAAAATCCATGAAATGATATTGGATGATCGGAGAATGAAAGTGCGTGAGTTGGCTCATGCTGTAGGTATCTGAACTGTACGGGTACATTATATTTTACACGAATATTTGGACATGAAAAAACTCTCTGCGAGATGGGTGCTGCGATTGCTTACACTCGACCATAAGCGCAATCGTGTGACCACTTCAAAAGAGTGTTTAGCGATGTTCAGCCGTAATCCGGACGAATTTTTGCGCCGTTTTGTTACTGTGGATGAAACATGGATCCATCACAACACGCCAGAGACCAAGGAACAATCGAAACAGTTTGTTGCTCGGGGTGAACGTGGACTTAAGAAGGCGAAACAGAGTCTGTCAACCAACAAGGTCATGGCCACAGGTTTTTGGGATGTACGTGGTGTCATTCACATCGATTACCTCAAGAAAGGTAAAACGATCACCGGCGAATATTATTCAAAGCTTTTGAACAGATTCGACGTTAATTTGAAGCAAAAACGGCCGCATTTGGCGAAGAAGAAAGTGCTGTTCCATCAAGACAATGCACGTGTGCACACTTGTCTAGTCACGATGGCCAAAATCCACGAATTGGAATACGAACTGCTACCCCATCCAGCATATTCTCCAGATTTAGCCCCCTGCGACTATTTTCTGTTTCCAAACCTAAAGAAATTGTTGGGCGGTAAGAGATTTGAGTCGAATGAAGAAGTCATTACCGAAACAAACTCGTATTTTGAGAGCTTTGAAAAAACCTATTAGAATAAAAAAATTAGAAAAACGCTGGACTAAATGTATCGAGCTAAAAGGTGATTATGTAGAAAAATAAAATATTTATTTGCGGAAAAAAATTTGTTTTATTCAAAAAGTCACTGACTTATCAAACCGCCCTCGTATATAGGCTAGGCTTTAAGATCTTCAGATACATTTTCCTTTAAATTTCTAAAATATTGTATCGCTCCATCGTTCGATCAGTTTTTGAATATAACTGCATGATGTATCAAGCGGATATCAATAGATTTGAGAGAGTTTAGAATAAAATGTTACGGTCATTTGCATTCAAACTGGGATATCAGAAAAGTGACTGAAAATTATAACATTTTGAACATTTTTTATTAATCTGGTTTAGAAAATCGAAGAGCTGTGTTGGGATTATGGATATAAGTGACGGTGTATTATTTTAGAATGAATGAAGATTTTATTCATTGGAAGATTTTATTTATTGAAATAGAGTTTTCGGAAATGTGTCTTAACACCATTAAGGATCGGAGAGAACTAACTGCTTGCAACTTTATTACTACAGTTGTCCTTTTTCATCCTGTAACATTTAGTGTTTATCAGTCAATATAATGCTCGAGTTGTACCTGGTTTTTATGAATCTTAGTTCGAATATTTTAAACTATACTTTTAGGAAATAATAAAATAAAACCTTTTTCAAAGGTAAAATTCTGTTCACCAAATGTTACATAAAAAGGAAAACTTTTACTTTCAGAATGAAACATTTCAAATATATATCTTAAAAAGAATGATTTTTGTATAGACGAACTCATTATTTCAACAAGCTGAAATATATTTCTGCACACGGTTAAGAATGGACGATGTGTACAGGGACATCTGAATTTAAACGTGGCGTAAGTATGGGCGAGATGTATCTACTGATTAGAGATGCAAAAAGATTAACTGGCAACGGCAAACCTAAAAATGATACATATAAAAAAAAACGAGCGAGCCTTACAGTCTTACATTTGACATCTTACCTTAGTAATAAGCGATTTTAAAATTATATTCTGTAAAAAATGGGTCAGGTATTATTTTTTTTTTGATTTGTTTATATTAAATAATCAGAACAACTTATATACAATTAGTATACAATTTACGTCATATGAGCTTATTTGATGGCTTCTTGTCGGAAAGGGTATCACATCCATTGACGCAATCCTCTTAACTATACCTAGAGAAGAGTCGCTTTGGGTATTACAATATTTATTAAATTTGATGCCAGTTCATTGGGATGGTGTTCAAGCCTTTCGAAGTGTTTTTGGGTTTTTTTTTTTGCATTCTTCTTCTGCGCACCGGCGCCGACCCCACCAGGCGTAATAGGGCTTGTAGGTCTGCTGTGTGATGAGGTGTGGGCAGCTTCACCGCCGGAACCTCTATTGCCTGCTGACTTCCTAGCTCGTGGACGGCGTCGTTTTACTGCGTAGATGATGAATCCTTCGATAACTCAGTAATCGCTGGCTTGATCTGTCTTTTTACTACTGTAGGATAACGGGTTTACTGCCTTTTATAGCCGGGAATTGGTATTTTCACAGTAAATGAAGCAAACACGTGTTATCGATAATATCTTTTACTTGATTTTAGTTATTTATTTATTTATTTATTTATTTACACTGTTCTACAGAAAAAAAGATTTCCAATTACAGAACAGGAACAAAGTAAACATTTGCACAATAGTACTGCCACGTCTTTTTCGTTCTCTAACGAGTACTCTGCTAGCGGTTTCTCTACTGGCAAATTATGCCCGAGCTCAGCCGTAGAGGGTAGAAGAAAAAAATATATAAAAGTGAGCTGCGCCACCGGCTTGACGGTATAAGCCGGAAACCCATAGATCTTATAGGCACTAGCAGGGCTACAAGATAAACAACTATGATTATGGTGAACCAAATAAATAAAATTATAGCAAAAATATGTTGGATACTTTACTCACACAATAGATAATTAAGGTACACAGTTCAATAGCAACATCATAACAAATATAGTCAAAGTTAACAGCTATGATAAAATATCCTTTTAAAACAAACCAAAAATGTAAAATTTACAACTTTATAAAATAACCAGAACAGCAGTAAGAGTAACAGACTTTACCAAGTTACTACAAAAAGCAAGACATATATAAATTAAGTCATTAATAACATTAACTCAAACATTTACATGAAGACAAAGAACAAAAGGTAAAACATATATATCAGTTAACTCATCACATAAAGATTTTTACTGCCAAAACAATCAAGTTCATTTAAAAATACCTTTACAATGGTTGTCCTTTAAAATATCAAGATTGTAGGATATTTACAAATAAGTAGAAAGAAAATATGTTTTTACTTGGACATAAAGAATTATTGAGGTTATTTTAATCCAATAGTTTTGGCATATTATCTAATGCAATAAATAGTTTCCAACAATGTACTATACTAATAAACAAAACAGAACATAATAGTGGTGTCAGCATGAGTCACTGCGTTATATATTTAAAAATAAATCACTTATAACCTTTGGGTAAACGAATTCACAAAGTACTATACTTATAAACTGAAGGAAGACTTACTGGTGGTGTCGAAATGAGACACAGCGTTATATATTTAAAAATAAATCACTGATAACCTTTGGGTATGCGAATTCACAAGTACTCCTGTGGCCTACTCCTGTGGCCTATTCCGGTGCTACTCCTGAACTACTCCGGGGGCTGGTTAGACTATGGGGGTGGCACTGGTTAACGAACAATGGCTTCCCTCAAACAAATCCCGATAACGGCTATTCAACTTGACACCAACTCCAACAATATCCACAACAATGGCAAGACAAAATGGTCAAGTTAAAAATCAAATGTTTTTTCTTCAAAATCCAATAAAAATGGCCCAAATACAGCCAGATATGAAAGAAATCCCATAGAGGTTCCACACACGTGCTAATAACGCACCGTCCCCAACAACCTTCACTAACACCTCCGACTTCGATGAAGCTCTCCAAACGACTGCCGCTCCTATCCCGGAAATCAAGAAAAATGGCGCGGAATAAACGTCAACCCACAATCTTCTCAAATCCGTGCCTCGATCGTGTGGATATCCAGTCCCATCCACACAGAAATTGCAAAACAACTATCGAAAGTTATGCAACATTATCTACAACGAATGATATTCGAGTTATAGCATACTGTACTGTATGCAACCATGAATACCAAACTATAGAAAAAAATAGGCACGTGACAGTACTAACAATAAAAAAGCTTAAGAGTAATACACAATTCACAAAATCAGACTAACATAAGTAGAAAGCTTAAGACTAACACAACAATATTACTGCTGATAATAATAGCTCTTAATTTGCCTCACATTACAATAGAATATATCAAGCTGGTCACTTATTAGGTTATAGTTGCTACACATAGTATGAACAGGAGAGTTTTTAAGTATATTTGTTCGTGGTGTGGTAGTATAGAATGAGTCGGTGTATCGAGATGCCTGACGGGGAATTTTAAAGTTTATCTGATGTAGTAAGCATTGACATTTAATTTCATTGTTAATTATTTTGTGTAGCATAATGACACTAGAACATTCTCGTCTTCTATCCAGAGTGAAAAAGCTATGTCTTGACAGTAAACTCTCGTGTGCCGTGCCAATTAGTGGATAAGTTCGATCTACTTTAAAACTTAGGTATTTGAGAAAGCGTCTTTGGATTGCCTCCAGTTTATAAATATGCACTTGATAATATGGGTTCCAGATAACCGATGCATATTCTAGCTTTGATCTCACAAAAGAATAGTAAAGAGTTTTAAGTGTTAAATGGTTAAAGTCGCGGCCTACTCTAATTATAAATCCATACATACGGTTTGCTGAGTTATATTGTCTATGTGGTTTTGGAAAGATAGCTCTCGGTCGAAAGTAACTCCAAGATCCTTAAAATTACATGGTCTGTCTAGAGAATAATTGTCTATCTTATAGTCAAATATAATTGGATCAGATCTCAATGTATATGACATTACGCAACATTTGGTAGGATTTAACGCTAAATTATTACGACTGCACCATTGGCTTATTTGATTAAGATTTTTCGATAGTTTCTTACATTCAGTCATATTAATGATAGGAGAGAAATTTTTTAGATCATGAGCATACAGTAAAAAATTAAGCTTTATTATGTCACCAATGTCATTGATAAAGATATTAAACAGTAGTGGACCGAGGTTAGATCCTTGCGGTACACCTGATTTGGCGAGGTATTTGTTAGACCTAAATCCATTTAACTGCACATACTGTGTGCGGTCGGACAGATATGATTTGAATAACGCAAGTAGGTTACTCGATAAGTTATGTGCATTTTACCACGTGGTGTTTTTTAAAGTATTGCTCTGAACGCTAGAGGTTATATCTCGGCTGAAGATATGCAAAGCGCTGTGCTCTGCATTGCTTGAAGTTCGGAAAGCGAAAGAGGCTTGAGAAGCCGGAACCGTTTCGAATGTGGCTTTTCGTTTTAAATTAAGCGGATTGGAATGTTCTCGAAATAATTGCACGTGTTCTTAACATGATCTATAAATAGCACGGGATCCTTTGTTTATACGAAAGCTAATTTTCACGTAATGAATGCGTGACTTTTAGTTTATTTTTAATTGGAAACGTTGAATAATATTCATGTTCGATTTGCTGGAACATCCCCATAGATTTATTCCGTATGTCCATATTGGTTTGATTATAGCTTTGTACAATAAAACTTTGTTCTCTATGGATAAAGATGACTTTTTGTCAAACAACCAGTACATATTTTTCATTTTGAGATCCATGGCTTTCCTTATAGGTATTATTTGAAATGATTTTTCATAACAAACAATAATTCTTTTTAACGAAAATTATATTTTATCTAATTGATAAAGTGATAAGTGATAGAAATCAACCTCAAAATTTAAAAAATCTAAATACTGAAATATTTTATTTGAATAATTATTTATTATTACTTACTTGAATTTTTTATCAATGATCTGCACTTTAAGACCTATTATCAACAGTAAATATTCATTTATATAGTTTACGCATATAACAGCAAACTTAATACACAATACCCTTGAAAAATTGGTTGATGTCTATCTCTTGGCCAACTCTAACCGCGTGATCATTCGTCGAATCAACTCTCGGAAAATTGGTTGATGTCTATCTGACGGCCAACTCTAACCACGCGATCATTCGTCAAATCAAATAGCGCGCGCTTCCGCGACTTCCTGTTACACACCTTCGTCCCATTTCACGAAATCACTCCCAAAAATTGCACGAAAGCGAGAGGAAAGATGTTTACACATCAATAGTTGGAATTTTAACATATTTTTTTTATTCGAGGTATTGGGAGGAAATGTAAAATGAATTAAAAATGCTATGTCATAAGTATGACACTCGACATAAATCAACTTTTGTCACGCCTCATATGCAAAAAAGTATTGGACAAAGATGTTATACTTTTCTGGGTCCAAAAATTTATAGCTCACTCCCTTGTAATATAAGAGAGGAACTCAGATTGCCCCTTTTTAAACGAAAGGTCAAAAACTTTGTCTTAACTGTGCCACGTGAGGTCATGTGGGAACTATTCGAAAAATAAAAATTATTTAAAACTATCCCTGACTTCTTACCCAATTCTTCTTCTTCTTAAAGTGCCATGCGGATTCCCGCGTAGGCGTTCATCGCTTCTCTCATTATATGATTATATTTTGCAGTGTCTGGATGTCCCGTATTCCTGTCTATTGGCGTATGTTTCGTAGCCAGGATAATTTTCTTCTACCTACTCCTCTTTTTCCTCCTTCCTTTTTACCCTGGAGAATAAGACGTTGGAAATGATAACGTTCTCCACGTAGTATGTGTAAAAGATAGCCAGTTTTTCTTCTTTTGACGTTTCTGAAAAGTTCACGGTCTACTAAACTAGCTCTTCTCAGAATGTCCTCGTTCGTCACATGGTCAACCCACGATACTCTCAGCATTCGTCGCAGGGTCCACATCTCGAAGGCCTCAAGTTTGTTAATAATTGCTGTTTTCAGCGTACAAGAGAACGGACCAGACGTAGCACTTTACCATCCTATATCTGAGACTAAGATTTAAGTTTTTATCTGTCAAACAAATTTTAAGTCTTAAGAACGTTGTTCTTGCTTGCTCGATTCTGTATTTTATTTCCTGATCTGGGTCCCGTTTTTGGTTGATCATGCATCCCAAGTATTTAAATTGACTGACTTGTTCAATGCTCTCTCCATTTATGGATATTGTGGTAATTGGAGTATCGTTTTTACTAATGGCCATACATTTGGTTTTACGGATGTTAATTTTCAGACCCAATCTTTGACTTTCTTTATTGATCTTATCTAGTAGAGTTTGTAGATCATTTGCACTATCCGCCAATATCACGGTATCATCCGCATATCGAATATTGTTTATGGGAATTCCGTTTACTTTAATGCCTATGGAACTGTCGGAGATTGACTCAGTGAATGCTCTTTCCACATACAAGTTAAACAACATCGGAGACAAGATGCACCCTTGGCGGACGCCCTTTTTTATTTCAAAATCCTCAGTTGTTCCTGCATTCTGAATTTGGATTTCCGCTCTTTGGTTTCAGTACAAATTACCTATAAGTCTGATATCCTTTCCATCCAGTCCCAATTTCCTAAGATTTGATGTAAGGAGATCGTGTTTTCCTTTGTCAAATGCTTTTTCGTAGTCAATAAAACACAAAAAGACGTCCTTTCTCTGATCCTGGCAATTCTGCACTAATGTTTGGAGACTGAATATGGCTTCTATTGTTCCTAAACCGTCCAGGGGCAGCTTTATACTGGCGAATCACAGGAAAATTTGACGAATTATAATCGTTTTATTCTCGTATTTTTGCCTTCAAATTTGTATAGAGTGCGCTACGTTTATCAGGCTTATTGGATTTATAAGAGTAAATCTCCAATTTTGGGGTTCTAGAAAATAGAACGGAATAATACAATTTGTGATACAGAACAGTGAACAGTCGACCTTTCATCCCTGCACATTTAATTAATGTCAATACACAAAGGAAACCGTTAGCTGAATCCTATATTTATATAAATCGCCCTTTCGGGATCAAACTTGATATCTTAATGCCAAATCAGTGGGTCCTTTACGCTTGGTACGTTTTTAGTAATATTCTATGGGATAATTGAAGATTAACAGAGCAGATTAGTTGATTCTAACCAGTACGGATTCACTAACAACAATTTTTTCACACATACTCGTAGACAATAGGGATTTTTAAAAACAATCATTTTAAAATAAAAAACATTTTTAAATCTTTAAAAGCTGTTAAGCGACTCTTGCCAATAATTTATAAATTTTTTTAAACAGTTTACCATTATCTGATTTATGTTTGTTTGTAAATTTGTTTATTCTCTTGAATACATAAATAAATAAAAACACTTGATACGACCGAAAATTCCATTTGAAAACTATTTTGAAGATTAATAGATCATCGACACGATCATTTCTTTGAATTTTATTGGCGCATTCAACCATACTTCAAATTTTATTACAGAAGAGTGGTAATGATTTAAAATTAAAATTTTTATTTTTATAATGCTGAAGGTCGATATTTTAATTATCAATGTAAAGAGTGTTCTAATAGCCGACCAAACGACGCTGAAATGTTTTTTTCACTTACAATCTGCATACGTCATTACGCTCCACGTCATCATCATACAGCCAACTAGACATAGGCCTCCACATCCGACGGTCTAGATCCTCTTGATGTCGTCGGACCATCTTGTTGATGGGCGTCCTCTGCTACGTTGCACTTCCATTCGTTGTCTCCACTCTAGGATTATTTTCGCCCATCTATCGTCTGTTTTGCTTTATGGATGTGAATCCTGGACACTAAAAGTAAAGCATCTAAATAAATTGGAAGCGTTTGAGTTATGGTGCTATCGCCGTATGCTAAAGATTCCGTGGACAGCACACGTAACTAACGAACATGTTTTAGAATCACTACATAAAGAGCGAGAATTGACAAACCATCAAAATAAGAAAAGTCAAATACTTTGGACATATGATGAGGGGGCATAAATATCACATGCTCCAGGGTAAAATAGAAGGAAAGCGATGGATTGGCAGAAAACAGCTTTCTTGGCTTCGTAATATTAGACATTGGACGGGTCGAACAGTCGAAGAATTGTTTTATGTAGCTACCGATTGAGAAGCTTTCCAACAAATTGTCAACTCTATGATAGCCAACGCCTGAATGCTTGATGATAGCCAACGTTTAAAAACAAGCATGGCACACAAAGAAGAAAGAAGAAGATCGTCTGAGAAACGTGCAATATGTCCCGCCCAGTTCCATTCTAAAGTTGTTATACGTTCAATTGCGTCCGTTACGCCCGACATAAGTCTTAAACTGCCATTTGGAATTCTGTCTCGGAGTAACAGGCCCAACATTGACCTCTCCATTCGTCTTTGAGCAATGCGTATCTTGTTTATTGTGTTTTTTTGTAATAGTTAGTGTTTCTGCCCCATAAGTGAGAACAGGTAATACGCATTGGTTGAAAGTTTTTCTCCTTTCTTGATTTCACGTGCCTGATTGTCTCTTCCTATGCAATTTTGGTGCCCAAGGTATTTATAGGAAGTTACTTGCTGTATGTTCTTTCCACCTACAGAAAAACTTTCACTTATGACAAGGTTGGTCATATACTGGGTCTTGTTTGTGTTTATTTTGAGTCCAATTGATTTTAAGGCATTTTCTAGTCTTGATAGCATTTTTCTAGCCTCATCGACTCTGTCTAAAATCAACAGGGTATCATCAGCGAATCTTAAGTGGTGTAGTTTCTCGTCATATCCTTCAAGAACAACCCCAATTGGTAGTTTTAGCTAATTAGAATTATGTACTATACTTACTGATCGAATGAAATATGTAAAATTTATTTAATCTGTCTTTTTTTGTATAATTAAAAAGGTAACTCCTGTATGGCCAAATTAAATTAAAAATTATAAGTAAAAGTTGGTACTGTACTTTAAAATTTATTTAAACTGATTTTTGTATTTTGTTTAACTGTTATTTTTTTCCAATTGATTGTTCTTGAGACACAGAAAAGGTTTTTTTGTTACCACTCTAACCCCGGGTAATTTTTGGGCGGAGGAAAATTCAAGGAGGAGAAAATTAATTTATGACGTCCAAAACCATTTTTTCTGTTCATATTTCATCATCGTCAACCCATACGTGTCCACTGCTGGACATAGGTCTCTCTCAGTCCTTTTTATCTGTCCCTATTTTATGCGTCTTGCATCCAATTGCTACCATGTCTACGACCTTTCTTGTCAATGTCAATGTTTCCGCGATATAAGTAAGAACAGGCAACACACATTGATTAAAGGTTTTTACTTTACTTTTACCTCACTGCGTGGTGTCCCTGCCGAAATCGGTAGCTAGGAAAACACACTTATTCGATATGCTTGTTACAAATTAATAAAATTCCAAATAGTGTTAAATATCTATGGTCAGCCGCCTAAGCGATTTTGCTTCATTTATCACTGGAATGGATAAATTGATCGATTTGCTTTCTTCTTCTTCTTAAAGTGCCGTATTCATTAATGAATTTTGACAACTTTGGCAAAATTTTCTCGGTTTTTATCTGCTCTAATCAATGCATGGGTACTTATATTAGTCCAGTCTCTGATATTTATGAGCCAGGAGCATCTTCTTCTACCTCGTCCCCTTTTTCCATCGGTTTTTTTCCATGATGAGCTGTAAAAAGTTGTATTTATCATATCGGTATCGGTGTCCCAGGTATGCTGTTTTCCTTTTTCTCATATTTGTTATCAATTGCTTTGTGCAGCATTCTTCTAAATACCCAGAGTTCGAACGCGTTTAATCTCTTTTTTGTATTAGCATTTTTGTGTCCAGCACTCGACAGCGATTTGCTTTATTTCTTTTTAAATCGTCCTTACGGTCCTGACTTCTAAAAAATAAACCAGCCGTAAAATATCACTCCTATGTATATGCAACCAAACCAGCGTCGGTGTTATTGAAGTTGCGGCCGTATAGGAGCGTCATTTGTCTGCTTTTTGTGAAATTAGATTTGTTTTTATTACATCGTTAAAGCGACTCGGTGCCGAAAGAAAGATTGAAAAATGGACGATTTAATGACAAGATTTTAATGGTATTATCTCGATAAAAGATACAATATACCGCGTGTCTATTTTTTTCATAGGCGAAGGTTCCATGTTCAACACTCATTATTCCTACTCTTCTTCTTCTTAAAGTGCCATGCAGATTCCCGCGTAGGCGTCCATCGCTTCTCTCATTATATGATTATATTTTGCATTTTGCAGTGCCTGGATGTCCCGTATTCCTGTCTATTGTCGTATGTTTCGTAGACAGGATAATTTTCTTCTACCTACTCCTCTTTTTCCTCCTTCCTTTTTACCCTGGAGAATAAGACGTTGGAAATGATAACGTTCTCCGCGTAGTATGTGTAAAAGATAGCCAGTTTTTCTTCTTTTGACGTTTCCGAAAAGTTCACGGTCTACTAAATTAGCTCTTCTCAGTATGTCCTCGTTCGTCACATGGTTAACCCACGATACTCTCAGCATTCGTCGAAGGGGCCACATCTCGAAGGCCTCAATGATTGCTAATTACTACTATAAATCTTTTTTCTTTCGTTTCTTGTTTAATTTAAGTGACTAATTAGGAACAAAAATCTGTGAGCCAACTGCTAAAGGAACAATGAAATAAAAAAAAGATAAGGTTAGTAGATAGTGTGTAGTTAAGTGATTGTCGTTACGGTCCTGACTTCTAAAAATAAACTAGCCGTAAAATATCACTCCTATGTATATGCAACCAAACCAGCGTCGGTGTTATCGAAGTTGCGGCCGTATAGGAGCGTCATTTGTCTGCTTTGTGTGAAATTAGATTTGTTTTTATTACATCGTAAAAGCGACTCGATACTGAAAAAGAGATTAAAAAATGGAGGACTTAATGACAAGATTTTAATGGCATTATCCCGATAAAAGACACAATATACCGCGTCGAAGGTTCCATGTTCAACACTCATTATTTCTACTCAATGATTGCTTATTACTATGTGAATATTCTTGTTAAATTTAAGTGATTGATTAGGAACGATAATCTGTGAGCCAACTGCTAAAGGAACAATGAAATAAAAAATATAAGGTTAGTAGAAAGTGTGTGGTTAACCACTTAGTGTTACTGTACACTATACAGGGTGGCCAACCGAAAATGAAACAGAGCCATTTGCAGGAACCTCGTCAAAATTATAGAAAACGCTCAGACCCGTCGAGTTTTGGTTAAAGGGAGACACTCTTTTCCGATATTTTTAACTCCACTACTTTCAACCCAAAGCGAGGGAAGAACTACCCCAAAATTTTTAAATGGCATTGGGGGTCGAATAAGATGTCTTTCAAAAGCTCTTACAATTCTCTATACAACAGTTTTTAAATTTCAAAATTCCGCCCATTACTTTTTGAGAAATTAGATTTTAAATAAGAAACCTATCTTTGAAAATAATCCACAGTATGTCGAAGATCAATTTTATTTTCAATAGGACGGTGCTCCTTCGCATTATGCGGCGATTGTTGGTCAGTATTTAGACCAACGTTTTCCACGGCATTGAATTGGAAGAAGAGGTAGCATGGCCTCCACGTTTGCCAGATTTTTCGCCCCTCGATTTCTTTTTGTATCGACATCTGAAAAGTAAAACCTATAAAACACAACCAGCGTCGTTGAAAGATTTGCGTGAAAGAATCGTTGACGAGTGCCGTCGAATTACCTTGGAAATTCTTCGGAATGTGCGTGAACGTTTTAAAATTTTTTTTTATAATTGTATGGAAGCGGGCGGTCATCAGTTTGAACATTTAATCAATCAAGTAGTAAGTAAGCAACTAAAATAATTATAATTTTAACATGTCATTTTTTTTTAAAGTATTGGGAGGAAACGTAAAATTTAAAAACTATTGTAAAGACAATTGTCAGAGCTTTCAAAAGACATCTTATTCGACCCCCAAGGCCATTAAAAAAATTTAGCAGCCCTGTAAAAGAAGGATTCTTGATGAATATTGGTCCTTGTAGTGTCAATCTTGAGACTAAATGGGTGAGACTGATCAGCGTGCCGAGTTCTTCGGCCGAATGTGGCCAATGGTGGTACAAGAGTTTTTATTTCTCTGGAGCATCTGCCATGGAAGTATCTGTAGAGCAATGACTGGTCTGCAACTCTTCTTCTATGTTCTAGAGGGTGAAGGGTATCTGTGAGAGTTGAGCTGTTTATCAAGCGAATGACTTTTCTGAATGGAATCTAGAAGACGAAGAGAATGCTTTGGAGCTGAACTCCAAATGTGCGATCAATACTCCAGTAGAGGTCGGATTTGAGCCTTGTACGTCGTCAACAGTTGATCAGGAGTAAAAAACTTTCTGGCTTTCCACAGAAAACCTAGCCTCTGGCTTGCCGACTTTGCGATGTTAGCAACATGGTCATGCCAAGACATATTATTGGACACCGTGACTCCCAAAATCGAGATGGAGGGACTTGGTTCAAGGGTATTTCCGGACATTGTGATGGGATGATTTGAGGAATTCACTTTCTTGGAAAACGTGGCACTTTCTGTTTTTTGGGCTTTGAACTGAACAAGATTGTTGGTTCCCCACTCGACGATTGCTTTAAGATCTCTATTGATGGAATCAACCTGTTCCTGCCTGAGTCTATTTGTATCATTCACCGAAAGTGATCGATAGGATGTGAAAGTTGAGACAAGTGTGCTATCGTCTGCGAAACTTACAGCTTTAGAACTTGCGAAGGCTAGAATATAATTCGTATATTCGAACTAGCCAAGTCAGACCTTTGGCTTTAATTCGGGTTGGTATAACAATGTAGGTATATTTACAGGCATTATTAAATTAGTTTTATGTATAATTTCACTATATAAGAAGAAGATATGATTAATGTTTTTGTAGCACTCCTAGTTTATGTGTTTATGTGTTTATGTATGTTGGGTGTAAATTAAAATATTGGCTGTTTATATTTTTTGTATACTCCTCATATTGTTTTCTCCCTTTCATTCTGATCTCTTTCCGAAAAACGTTAAAAATATCTTTCCAGTTTTGCATTGATATTCTCATCCTTGAGTTACAGGCTTCCTTTGCAATAGTGTCCACTTATTCATTCCCCGTAATACCACAATGTGCTTTAGCCCAAACGAATGAAATTAGCGTGCTCATTAAATGTAACTAAAATATTAATTTTTTAATTGAACATAATAACACATAATTGAAATGTATCATGGCAGGGCTGCGGGGAGCCTGTAGAACTGATCGGGAATCAGACACTATTACTACGTGTCACGTAGTTTTTTCCTTCTACAGTTCTATTATTAATTGGGTCTCTTCTGATGAGTTTAGTATTCCTTAGTTACTCGTAAGTAGGGTTTCATACCTAGTAGTGATAGGATTATTGTTTGGTTTGCATTTCTGTGTGGATGGGGCTGGCTAACAGCACGGACGAGGCGATTGTGGAGCCCGGCCTGTAGAAGATTGTGGGTTGACGTTTATTCCGTGTCGTTTCCTTGATATCCGGCCTGGGAGTGGGCAGTGGGAGAGTCGTTTTGGAGTCAGTGGTGGAAGTCAGGTGAGAGTTTTTGGAACGATTTCATATTAACACGTGAGCAGAACTTCTACTGTTTTTTCTTTCATATCTGGCTGTATTTGGGCCATCTTAATTGGATTTTGAAGAAAAACCATTTAATTTTTAACTTGACCATTCTGTCGTGCCTTTGTGGTGGATATTTTGGTTATTGGGGTCGAGTTAAAATGACCGCTTGCGGGATTTGATGGAGGGAAGCCATTGTTAAGTACCAGGTGCAGTTCCATAATTCAAACCGGCTAGGAGTAGGCCACAGGATTCGTTAATTCGTGTATCCAAAGGTTACAAGTGATTTATTTTAGTATATTTAAACGACGTGACTTATTTTTGACACCACGATTAAGTTTTGTTTTAATTTATTAATATGGTACACTGTAACTATTTATTGCATTGGATATTATGCCGAGTCTGAACTTTGATTAAAGTAATATTCTTAATAGTTCTTTGTGTCCAAGTAAAAAAAAAACGTTTATTTATACTTATTTGTAAATATCCTACAATATTGCTATTTTGAAGGACAGCCATCGTAAAAAGAATTATTTTTAAAATAAGCTCGATTGTTTTAACAGTGTAAATCTTTAAAAATACTGCTTAGAGTTTCTGTTCTTGGATCATAGATGATACAGTGGCGTCTTAATGAAGTTTTCAATTGGTTACATAGTATTGAGTTTATTATCAACTTATCAGTTATTATGTGCTTGATCTAAATGTTTTCAATAGTTTAAAAGTAACAAATTATTTTTCATTAAATTTGTACCTGCTCCAAGTTGAATCTGAATTTATACATTACTGAATATAATTTATGTGGTTATTGTGAGGGTTTCAACTTATTATTTTTGTTGCAAGTCCATTTATTTTGTTTTTTTTGTGTTAATCTTTTGCTATCAGGAATTCTATATAAAACCAATTATTTTTGAAATTTTAAATATTGTGAACATTTCTTTTTTTTTTTGTTGTTTTTAATTCTCTTTTGTACCTCATTAGGTTTTTATTATTGTCTGAAAGATTGTTATAATTAATTTAAATAATATTTTAAGAAAAGTGTATTAAATTCGTTTAATCCACTTTACAAAAATACAGAATTTGTTGTAAAAAATCAGAACATCATTTTTACTTAATTAATATATTGCAGTAATTGTAAATATAGTTTTATTTATTTAGTTCACCATAATTGTTTGTTGTTTATCGTGTGGCTCTGCTAGTGCCTACTAGACCTAGGGGTTTCCGGCTTGTACCGTCTAAGTCGGTGGCGCGGCTCACTTTTATATTTTTTTCTTCTACCCTCTACGGCTGAGCTCGGGCATAATTTGCCAGTAGAGAGACCACTGGCAGAGTACTCTTTAGAGAACGAAAAAGACGTGGCATACGTTAGGAGGTTTTTTTAAGATACACCATTCTAAAGCTTTTAATATAGCTTTTAATATAATAAGAAATGATATTTTAAGTTGTTATAAATGAATAAATTTCAGGACTGACCATTGAACTTGGCACCCTTTTAGATCTCACTTCTTTTGTCGTTGAAGACAACAACCAAGGCGTATATCTTAATATTTAACTTGGCTCTTATTTCACATTTATGTTTTTATGAGATATATTCTACTTCTGGCATTTAACATTTAAAATCCCATAAGGAACATACGGTTTGACAGCATGATAGGAAGATCTGAGACTCTGGGAGTTGCGTTGTGACTGGTTATGTATGATGACACAGCATGGACGGGACACACCAGTACGTGAATTATCTTTTCTGGTGGTACTCCACACGCTCTGCAGGTGATGTTAACATACTACCTTGTTAAGTGAATTATCTGCCTACGGTCTCCCAACCAAACTGCGCCAATGGCTCTTGAGCTTCATGCAAGATCGCTCCTTACATGTGGCAGTTGACGGTATTTCTTCTGATGCGTTTAAAACCAATGCCGGGGTCCCCCAGTGTTCCATCCTGTCCCCCACTTTATTTCCTTTACACATCAACGACCTCTTGAAAACCACCAAGAACCCCATTTACAGTTTCGCAGACGATAGCACACCTGTCTCAACTTTCACATCCTATCGATCACTTTCGGTGAATGATACAAATAGACTCAGGCAGGAACAGGTTGATTCCATCAATAGAGATCCTAAAACAATCATCGAGTGGAGAACCAACAATCTTGTTCAGTTCAACGCCCAAAAAACACAAAGTGCCACGTTTTCCAAGAAAGTGAATTCCTCAAATCATCCCATCACAATGTCCGGAAATACCCTTGAACCAAGTCTCTCCATCTCGATTTTGGGAGTCACGGTGTCCAATAATATGTCTTGGCATAACCATGTTGCTAACATCGCAAAGTCGGCAAGCCAGAGGCTAGGTTTTTTGTGGAAAGCCAGAATGATCAACTGTTGACGACGTACAAGGCTTAAAACCGACCTCTACTGGAGTATTACTCGCACGTTTGGGGTTCAGCACCAAGGTATTCTCTCCGTCTTCTAGATTCCATTCAGAAAAGTGCCATTCGCTTGATAAACAGCTCAACTCTCACAGATACCCTTCACTCTCTAGAACATAGAAGAAGAGTTGCAGACCAGTCATTGCTCTACAGATATTTCCATGGCAGATGCTACAGAGAAATAAAAACTCTTGTACCACCATTGGCCACATTCGGCCGAAGAACTCAGCTCGCTGATCAGTCTCATACATTTACTTTCAAGATTGACACTACAAGGACCAATCTTCATCAAGAATCCTTCTTTTACAGGGCTGCTACGGAATGGAATAAGCTTCCAAAATCAGTTTTTCCAGAGAACTATGACCTGCAACTTTTTAAAAAGCGTGTCCACAATAATTTCCTTTCTATAATCCCTTTCCCTTCTAATAGTCGCAGTGCGGGCCGTCCGCGGCCCACACAATAGGTCTACCCTTTTTGCGACTATTTTCATAAAAAAAAAAGTATGAAACGTCTATAAACTAGAGTATTAACTCTTTTTTTAATAAAACGAAATTAAAAAAAGTACATGTTTTAAAGTTTTTGAAAATCAGTATAAAATATAAATAACGAAGTGTTTTATTTGTCATTTGCTTCAAAAACCATTATTTTCTGCCGTATCGAAATAACCACAAATTTAAAAGGACGATAAAACGTAAGTGTATTCGCAGAAAATCGAAGCAACTAAAAATAAGAAGGTTTTTATGTGGCCATAAAAGTTGACATTGAGATTCCGGTTGAATTCCCACAAGAAAATTCAGTGTCAATTAAATTTAATAAGGAACAATTTATGAATCGTGAATTGTGCATCAAAAAGAAAAGCGATACTGTACTCGTACAGGACAGGTCTGCGCTACAAAGATTGTACTCGTACAGGACTGTACTCTGTGTTGTTGCAAAACACATTTTTTATTTTTGTTTTTGCAGAGAATACACACTTATTAGTTACGCCTATGCATCGCGTCATTCAATCTTTTGTGGTGTAGTGTGGTTTGGAGGCAAATAAATCTCCCTTGTCACTTAAAACGCGGCCAATATTATTAATATTGTTAAGAAATTTACTTTTTTCTTGGGTTTGGTGATTTTAAACTCTCGATACAGTACCAAAACAATTTTTTATTCCAATACCTTTACACAATAAATTTTACTTTGTCACGTGCCTATTTTTTTTTTGTTTTTCCATCTGCCGTTTTATTATTATGATAGTCTGGCGTTCGTAATTAGCTTTGTATACTGCATTTGGTTCGTTATATATAGTGTTGCCTATCTAGTAGTAATAGAATTCGATTATTAATAGCTGTGACATTTTTGTCTCTGTTATTAGACTTCGCCTTGATTATTGGCCTCGATTGTCGTGTGTTGTCAGAAATATTATTGTTGGTTTGCTTTTCTGTGGGAATGGGCTGGCAATTAATGCGGACGAACGCGATTATGAACTAGGAACTTAGACGTGCAAAGGTTGGCTGACGCGTGTCCCGGGTGATTTTCTGATATCCGGTCTGGGAGCGAGGAGTGATCATGATTCGTTTGGTGTCAGTGGTGGAAGTCGGTTGAGAGTTTTTGGAACGATTTGATATTAACACGTGAGCGGAACTTCTACGGTTTTTCTTCCATATCTGGCTGTATTTGGGGCCATCTTAAATGGATTAGGAAGATAAACCATTTAATTTTTAACTTGACCATTCTGTCGTGCCTATGTGGTGGATATTTTTGGTTATTGGGGTCGAGTTAAAATCACCACGTGTGGGATTTGATGAAGTGAAGCCATCGTGAAGTACCACGTGCCGTTCCATCCACATCGACGATAAATTTCAGTGTTATAAAGGCTTGCCTGATGTTTTTAGCAGAAATTATTATGATAATACTACTTGGTGTTTCGGTTCTTGGATAATCGATGTTACCGTGACGTCTCTGAAGTTTTCAATTGGTTACATGGTATTGAATTTAATTTTATCAACTTATCAGTTATTATGTGCTTGATCTAAGTGTTTTCAATAATTTAAAAGTATTAAGTTATTTTCATTAAATTTGTACCTGCTCCCAGTGACGTCCCAATGAAGTTTTCAATAGTTCAGTAGTTCTAAAGTGTATTAAATTCGTTTAAACCACTTTACGAAAATACAGAATTTATTGTAAAAAATCAGAACATCATTTTCACTTAATTAATATATTGCAGTAATTGTAAATATAGTTTTATTTATCTAGTTCACCATAATTGTTTGTTGTTTATCGCGTGGCTCTGCTGGTGCCTACAAGACCTAGGGGTTTCCGGCTTGTACCGTCTTAAGTCGGTGGCGCGGCTCACTTTTAGATTTTTTTCTTCTACCCTCTACGGCTGAGCTCGGGCATAATTTGCCAGTAGAGAGACCACTAGCAGAGTACTCTTTAGAGAACCAAAAAAAAGACGTGGCAACTTTTACAAATCACATAGATATTCAACTAATTACAAAGATTACAACTATTTCAATTTCATATCGATAGATATGGACTCAAAAAATCGTAACAATATACTAATTAATAATAAAATAAACGCTCAGGATAAAGTTTTCAGTATGAATTTATGAAATGTTTAAAATTTTAATAAGTAGTGGTATCACCTTTTGCTTGGTGCAACGTTTCGAAAGAATACAAAAAAATACGTTAAATTAAATTAAATGTATATTTAAAAAGTTATAACTTTTGTAATATTTCTATTTAAATTGTTATTTAAGCAAAAAAAACTTATTGTTATTATTTGTTGCAGAAAAACTTGTAAGAATTGCAAATGCTCTAGAGACGGTCACGAAGTAGTGGCTGAACATGGCGCCCGATCGAGGCTTGGTTTTGTAGCCACTCACGGCGGTCTAGACGCCAGATCCTTAGGATATACCTTTGTGCCTCCAGGTCTTACCTCTGCTCGACAGGTAAATTCTTTGTTATAATAACGCGTGAACAATATTTGAATATAACCTCCCTTTTTTACATGGTCCCAATACATACTGAATGTCCAAAAAATCTGAACAGCAAAAAGGGGTTGACCAATTGCAATTGACTATTAAAAAATGATAGGAATATGGACAAAACATTTAAACCGGTGTACACTTTTTAATTTTATTTTTAATATAATCTCCCATGATTCTTTCAGTATACCTGCCATAAAAAGGATTTTCAAACTCCATTATGTCTTGAGCAGTTAACATGTGTATCTTTAGAGACATTCTACATCCCACGATACAAAAAATTTAAAATCATGTCATAAATCATAAACCATAAGCTACTGCATAAAATTGTCCCAGGCTCTTTTTGTAATTGTTAGATTGTAGATTGTAGGGGGGTCGTGAAGGCTATGCTGCCTCTCAAGCACTTTGACCTATCAGATCTTTTGTGCATAACCCTTAATCTATTCGAGGCCCGGGATTCCGAGACTTCGTACAAAGTTTAATAGTTTCCTGGAAGCTAAGTTCCTGACATCGGAGAGCTTAAGGAAAGCCACTTTCAAAAACTTGAGCCTCTTGCAGAAAAGCGCTGAGCTTTCGCAAAGCAAATGTTCTGCAGTTTTAGCGAAGTTCTCGCAGTAGCTTGTCTTTGTCCTGGGACTTTATGCCAATCAGATTTCATTTCATCTGTTTCCCAGAGTCGAACCTTTTTTTTCAAGTCCACAGAAGGATTCTGGGCCAAAATTTTTTGCATTTGCTCCTTCCTTGGTAAGGCAGTCTGCTTCCTCGTTGCCTTTAACTCCCTTGTGACTTGGAATCCGCATCAGAGTAACCTGATATTTGCTGCCAGTTGTTTTAGGGATTTTTTACAGTCCCAAGTCAGCTAAGACTCGCAAGTGTTGGTCCCATGTCGATATCGATTGTTCTCGAGATAATCGGGACGAAAAATAATTCCGAACGCACATACGAACATAAGTACATACACTCATAGACGTCCACTAAAAACTATTGTATTCGACTTTGGGGACCTTAAAATGTGGAGATATGTCAAAAATCGGGATTCGCAAAATCGGACCTATTACTATAACTTTCACTGGGAAGGTAATAAATTGCATTGAAAATCACAGAAAAGATTAGCATAATTAACCACTTTTTTAGCGAAAAGTAGGTAGATGTAAATATTTTATAAACAAATGTTATCACCATTTAAATAAGTTTAAGGTTTTATTATTCACATTTTTATTTTTATTCAATTAAAATTGTTATATTTGAGTACAATTAAGTTTACTTCTTAATCATTATTTTATTTCAAATAGCTGAGACTCTTATAGCGCAAGAAGGAATAAAATAAATAAAATTTATTTAAATCTTCGTGCGATTTACCATGTACAAAATTTAATATCGTGTCTATCGTTGTGTACTTTAATTATTATTAACTTCCCAGTGGGAAGTTATAGTAATGGGTCCGATTTTGCGAATCCCGATTTTTTGACATATCTCCACATTTCAAGATCCCCAGAGTAGAATACAATAGTTTTTAAATGGATGTCTTAGTGTGTATGTACGTTTGTGCGTATGTTCGTATGTGCGTTCGGAAGTATTTTTCGTCTCGATCATCTCGAGAACAAAAAAATGATATCGACGTGGGACCAACTGCATTCGAAGCATAATTACACAACTTAAAACTGATAAGATTTTCAGCAAAATCGGTCGAGCTGAAAAAATGGTAAACTACCTGAATTTTGCTATTTATAAATTATACTATTTTTAATACAGAATTTTAAGATCTTTTGAATAATATGATTATTGCATGTTAGGAATATTTATATGAAAAATATGATGACAATATTTCATAGAAAGAGATAGTTTTAGAAAACAAATAAAGGAATTGGAGAATTTTAAGCTTGTGTCAGTATTGAGAGAATAGCATTGAAGACGCTATAACAGTAAAAAATTATTGTTAGTAATAATCAAGCATTGTTTATAACAATTAAATATTGTTACTAACAAATGATTATTGATCATAATAATTAAAAAAAAAATTCAGTTGTTAAAACAATTGGAAATAGCTCCCGCTTATGAAATGATAAGAAAAAGTTTGAAAGTATACGGTTAACATAAACAGAATATTGTTAATGACAAATATAATTTGTTATAAACAATTAAAAATCGTTTTTTATAATTATAATAATTATAACAACAAAAAATATGGTATTTTTTAATTCTTTCCACTGGAAAGTTAGTCGTGTGGACCTCTCGGGTCGCACCCGGACCACTGATATGTTTTTTTTAAAAATCGTGCCTCACATTACTATAAATGGACATACATACTTACACACATACATACATACATACATACGTACATACATTCATACATACATACAAACATACCATTTTTGTTTTAAAACTGCGACAGTGACAAAAAAAGCACAAAAATTTAAAATTGCACATTTTTTGTAGGTCGACCAATATTATTCTACCCTGCCTTCGGAGGAAGTTCCAAAACTCGGGTCCAAAGGGGAAATGAACCGTTCCCAAAGAATAGTTAGACAACTACCCAAGCAAGATTTATCTTATTCCGTTTGCAAGTTCATCGAGCCCGAGAACAAAGTTAGTTTCGAGGTAAGTGTATTCGCTTTTGATGATTATAACTTTGGTAGTTTATAAGATCGAATGAATGTCACATTTTTTGCGATAGTGACAAAAAGTTTTCCAATTTACCGTTATATTACGAGGGTGCTTCACGATTTAGTTACGTGGATGCTCCATAATAAAGTGTATTGGAGTTTAAATTATTATTTGCGAAGCTCATTATTATTTTTTTTTATTTCAGGACTTTTTATCTGCTAGAAATCAAGTTGCTCTAGACGTAGGGATAGCGAAATCAACACCGCCCAATAGTATTTGTGCTCATTGCGAAAAATCAATCCATAGCCAACAAATTAGCGTCGCGGCGCCTAGGTTGGGAAAATCATTGTGGCATCCATCATGCTTTAAGGTATAATTGACTTTTAAAATAATTCGTCGGCGAGACTGCAAAACCGCGTAGGTTAGGTTAGGTTAGGTTTTATGTGAGTGGGGCGTGGTCGCCCCTCCACCGCGACCCTTAGTAGGTCTATTGTGGCTCACCCCTAGAGGCTACAGTTCACCGCACAATCCAGCCCTTCTTACGAAGTTCATGGTTGTATAGGGTGAGATTTTTTTAAAATCGGTAGGTTCTAGGTTAGTGTAACCAAATATGTTGAACCTTATTCTTCCCAGGCCGGGGCATGAACATAGTATATGTTCAGCAGTTTCGTCTTCCACGCAGCAGAACCGACAGTCCGTTTGTTGGTTCAGATCTATCTTTCTGAGGTGGTATCTCAGACGACAGTGTCCCGTAAGCAGTCCTGTTAGAATACGCAGGTCATTTCTGCTCCATTCTAGGATCTGCCTAGTTGTGTTTCTCGAGGGTTGTAACGGTAAAAACGCCTTCGAGTGGGTTAGCCCTGGTAAGTCGGACCAGTACGTGAGTATTTTCCTCTCCGCCCAGTCCGAAATAATTGTTTTGGCGGCACTTGTGGTGACTCCAAAAACCGGTTCTGGTCCAGTGAACGCAGATTCGGCCCCCTGTTTTGCAAAGGTGTCGGATTTTTCGTTTCCTTCCACACCCTGGTGCCCAGGTACCCACAGTAGGGTCACCCTGTTGTTCGCACCAAGGTACTCTAAGGATTCGATGCAATTCCATACAAGTTTAGAATTTATCTTGTTGGAGCTCAGTGCTTTTAAAGCGGCCTGGCTGTCTGATATTATATTTATGTTTTTGTTTGCTAGAGGTCTGTTGGTCAACTCTCTTGCACACAATTCGATAGCGAATATTTCAGCCTGAAAGATTGTGGCATACCTGCCTGGTAGATATTTCAATTTTTGGTTTCCTGCTGAAAACACCGGCCCCAACTCCATCTGGGGTTTTTGAGCCGTCTGTGTACATTACGTATTCAGTCTCTGAGAAGAGGATTTGTACCCTCATCCATTCGTCTCTCTCCGGAAAGAGGACTTTGAACGACTTTCCTACGTGTATTTTTGTGGCTAGCAAGTCAGGAACCATCCCGAGAATTTGGTGGTTTTTTGTTTCACTCAGTATCCCGGAGTGATCTCCGAGTTGCTCTCCATTTATTTGCTTTTCCAAAGACAGGAATCTATAGGAAGCTATCCTGGCCTCCCTCTCTAAGAGAATATCTAGGGGAGGGAGATGTAGGAGGTGTTCCATCGCTGCCGTTGGTGTGCTGGACAAAGCTCCAGTTATGGCCAGGCATGCCAGCCGCTGAAGGCCAGCAAGCTTTGCTCTAGCTGTCTGTTGTAACCCTTTGGTCCACCAGACTACTGAACCATACGTGACCATAGATATTATCATTGTTTGATAAATCCAGTAAATCTGTTTGGGGTTCATTCCCCAAGATTTGCCACATACTCTTCTGAGATTCCAGAGAGAAAACCTGGCTTTGTTTATTGTTTTTTCCAAGTGGGCGTTCCAGGTGAGTCTTTTATCCAGAACTACACCCAGGTATTTCACTTCCGTCGCAAATGGAATGCCCTCTCCGTATAGGACAGGCTGCCGAAGCTTATCTAGCTTTTTCCTTTTCGTAAAAGGAATAATTGCAGTTTTTCGGGGGTTTACAGACATCTGTTCCCTCTTGCACCATCTGTATACTGTGTTAAGGGCTTCTTGGAGGACGTTTGAGATCGTCGCTTCAAATTTACCTCTAACTATTATAACCAGATCATCCGCATAGCATTGAAAATCTACTCCCTGCATGGAAAGCTCGGTCAGCAGAGAGTCGACTAGAAGTGACCACATTAGGGGGGAAAGTACCCCGCCTTGTGGACACCCCTTCGCCGCCCTGAACCTAACCGACTCTCCATGCAGTGATGATATATATCTGTTTTCAATCATGTTTTTGATCCAGTTACAGATTTTACCGTCTATCCCTCTATCCCTAATTGATGTATAGAGTGACTGTGGTAAGGCGTTATTAAACGCTCCTTCTATATCTAGAAAAGCTGCCAGCGCAATTTCCTTATGTTTAAGGGAATGGCCAATCTTTCCTACTAGATTGTTTAGAGCTAAATCCGTAGATTTGCCTGTTTGGTAGTCATATTGGTGGGGGTTTAAGGGATGTTCCCTAAGATTCCCCTCTCTAATATGTCTATCAATAATTCTTTCCAGAGTTTTCATCAAGCAAAACCGCATAACAGCAGTCTGCAACGTAAGTCGTAAAATTGAGATTTGGCGCCAGTGGGTTAAGAGTGTTTATTGGATCCTAGTAGAACTCACGCGATTGAAATTAACCAAAAAGAAACGTCTATTTAGCCGTTAAAAGGATTTCGCGTATCAGTAGTTGGCGTTACGGTTGGCGAGTGTTTGGCAGCAAAGCCGCGTATTTACGGAATGCTAGAAAAAGTCTTGACACGAGTGGCGCGTGTTTCTGATTTATTGTTATTTATTTGGGAATATTTCTCAAAATCTAATTAAAATATTGGTAAATTTAAGTCACATTCGTATAAAATAATAGTCATAGAAATCACGATTACGTTTAGTTAAAACAATGTCTAATAATAGCTAAGCAGTTCTTTCTTCCTCCTGTATATATGCGAAAATATATATATATATATATATATATATATATATATATATATATATATATTCGCATATATACAGGAGGAAGAAAGAACTGCTTAGCTATTATTAGACATTGTTTTAACTAAACGTAATCGTGATTTCTATATATATATATATATATATATATATATATATATATATATATATATATATATATATATATATATATATATATATATATATATATATATATATATTGCAGTCTGTTGTTACGCGGTTTTGCAGTCTTACCGACGAATTTCAATAAATATCCCTGTATACCTTACTAAATGTGCTGTTTAATAATGATAATATTTCAAATGCATTACAATTAATTATTATTTATAATAATTAATAATTATTATTAAACAAATATTTAAAAACAAATTAAAATTTACTATTTTTTATTAATCCTTATATTAGAGTAATGTTAATCACGCTGGTTTATAGATCACAATTATTACATACATATAGTAAAGCCTTTTTCACTTTCTTTTAAAAAATGTTGATCTGATCGAAATATGTTCGCCGAGGTTGACCTCTACCGACTTTCGCATTCGCCTTATACATTTGTTTCGTTAATCTTTCTACGTGTCCAAACCATCTAAGCATTTCTTTGTCTATCTTTGTAACCACATCTTCTTTTACATGTCACAGGATTTCCTTATCTCACTATTCTTCACTTTATCCAACCCAGTCACTCTGACTACTCATTTACGGATTACGCCATTTTTACAATATAGTTTACAGATTAAAGTAATTTGATAGAAAAAATATTAAAACAACATTAAAACACTAAAACATTAAAATTTAAATTAAAATTAAGATTATAAAATAGTAAAATAATGCACATAAAATAGCAGAAAATAGACAAAAAGTACACTTGATATGAAATATATAACTTAGAGGTTCATATTGTTCTCCTTAGTGAGATCGTTTGAGAGCAATTACAAATTTGTGTTTGGAAACGTTGAAGATATTTAATCCAAGATTACGGTGTTCATTACCCAGTTTCATTAATCGTGTTAATGAATTGTTTAGGTCATATTTTGTGTTATGAAAAGGTATTTTGAATGGTGTAAAGTTAGTGCACCCTGGGTAACGCTAAATGAACTAACACAAGAGGCGTTAGACAATCTCCAGATCTCCTGGCATTTATTTGCAATGTATTTAATCTACTTTGTTGTATTTTTTTATTGTATTTATAACTTGCCTGTGATGTAGCCATACGCTAAATAAAATAACTTTGAATAGGTCAGTATTACGAGTGGTTCTAGATGGTATTCTGAAGTTTAATAGTTTCAATAATTTAGGCCATGAGATTTTATTATTGATTAGATTAAATAATGTAAGTAGATCACTTTTTATTCTTCGGTTATAATGAGTTGAAATATTCAAATATGTTGGAATAGTCTCATAATTATAGTTTCCAACTTGTAGATTTAATCTTTAGGCCACATGTCTCAGAAATCTATTCTGAACACTTTCAATGGAATTAATATGCACTTGATAGTGGGGAGACCATACTGTAGATGCATACTAAAGTATAGAACACACTAATGAGTTTACTACCATACATAAGTGTACGAACCAACACTCCTTTATACACAGTCAGACGTATCTTTTTTGACACTTTCTGGCTGTTCATAAAGCAATTATTGTGAAATAAATATAGGATAAAACATTATAAGAAAGGAACTTCGTTCCAACTGATTGTTTCACGACACTTTTGAGATATTTAACGTTAAAATTTACATCTAAATAAACGTTTTGAATATTTAATAAATTTTTTTTTCAGTTTGTTTATTTAGCCATTTCAAGGATGCAGATGAAGTTTTAACTCTGAAAGAATTATAAGAACCAAGAATGAATTTAATGAAATTCGAAACGTTGGCTACAAAACAATATAGTTTTTTCTGCAACTCCATACTGATCCAAATCTGCACCTAACTTATTGCAAACCTACCAGATTATTATTTGTTCTCTCTTTTATTAAACTAAGACGGACTTGTTTTTACATGAAGAAAAACTACAAAAGACTTTAATAGGAAATTTATATACTGTTCTTGCAAAGATATTAATGTGGCTTGCAGATGTTGTAAATAATTTCAATGAATCCTTTGCCTTTAGAAAATGTTTTATTACTCTAATTTCCTAGACGTTTTTACTCTTCTGGTTTGGATTAAGTCGAGTGTTTAAACATAAACATGTTCATTAAATATAAACGAATCCACCAGTATTTTTCTAAATTTCTTCATTTATTTGTCAAAAATATGATAATTGTAATGCAAATTTCAACTTATTTTTGAATAATTATCGTTGAATGAGGGTATTTATTATAAAATGTTTAACGAAGCTATTATCAGTAAGTTTATTCGTTTAATTGCAGTGTGCTAGCTGTGATGATCTTCTTGTGGACCTTGCGTACTGCGTTTACGAGGATAACATTTATTGCGAAAGACATTATGCGGAAAAATTGAAGCCAAGGTGTGCTGGATGCGATGAGGTGAGCTTACAATTACCGATTCTTAATCATTATCACAGTGGCGTGTGTAACAACTCCATTAAAACGATTTTTAATAAAATAGTTATGCAACTCCCATTGCACGTCTGTCTTTAAAATAATTAGGAATATTATTCGTTGACTGTCAATTATTTTAATATCATTACGATATAAAAAAAAAAGAAAAAAAAGAAAAAAACAAACACCATTGTGAAGACTTTACGGGGACTGGTTTAATAAATCTACGCTAAGTATTTTAAACTTTGAGTGTAAAATTTTTGTTTTAGGTTATTTTTACGAGTACTGACACAATACACACAGTTCAGTTTTAAATTTTTTGTTTATCTAACAACTTTTTTCTGAATTCAATTTAAAATAATTTAAAAAAAAACCTTCAAAAAATGATTATATATATTCTCAGAATGTGTGGATCCCTGGTTGCAGATCTTTCTTAAAAATCATTTGAAATAATAATGACTTGTATCTATCTATGTAACGGAATCTTTGGACACGATTTTTAACCACTTAAAAACGTCGGATTGACTTGAAACTTTGTATACTTCTAAAAGACCAATGACAATAAAATAATTTTATAAAAATTTCAAATATCCTGGCCAGGATCAGTTATATTTAAAAAAAGTGTTTTATATGGATTAAAAATGGCTGATATCTTCCATGAATTCAAATTAAATAGACTGACATCTATCTATCTATCTATATATCTATGTAATGGAATCTTTGAACACGATTTTCACCCACTTAAAAACATCGGAACGACTTAAAACTTTGAAAACTTCTAAAGGACCGATGACAATACAATAATTTCATAAATTTTATCAAAGATCCTATCCAGAACCGAACTAAAAAATAAAAAATAATCTTACACGCGGTTGGGATAAAATTAGAGTAGTCAATAAGTAAAAATCATTTGCAACACATCTAGAATAGAAAAACTAGAGTTATAAAACAAATAAAAATAATTTTACAATCAAATATATTAATTGATATAGCGGACCCCACGCTTTTGATTGTAAAATTATTTTTATTTGTTCAATAATTCTAGTTTTATTCTAAATGTGTTGCAAATGATTTTTTTGCTGAATACTCTAATTTTATCCCAAGGGCGTTGGAGATTATTTTTTATTTTTTAGTTCGGTTTTCTTCTACAGCGTGTTGTCTTAGTTTTTTTAAACTATTATTTATTATATCATTTAAATTTAAAAAATGAACAGTTTTGGTAATACTCTACAGGGGATGATCTAATAATTTTAGAGTCTTTAACTGTAAGTGTAATTTTATGTTCGTTTTGAATTATTTTTTACTAGTACTAACACAGTACACATAGTTCGGCTTTAAATTTTTAATAAAGTAACTTTTTTAAATTGAAATACTAAAATAAAACTTTCAAAAAGTAGTTAAACATTCTCAAAATTTATGCAACTCTCATTACAGACCTTTGTCAAAAAGAAACATGAATATTCATTGTATATTATCAATCATTGTAACATAAAAAAAGAACACGATTATCAATACTTTACAGAGAAATATTATATTAAACTCAAAAACATTTAAAAATACTTAAAAGTTCTTAAACTTATGCAACCCACATTACAGATCCTTGTTAAACACACATTTATTATTTATTTTTAATCATTAGGTATTATGAAAAAAATTAAAGAAGAAATCATCGCTAGAAGTACGGGGGTGATTTAATAAATCTGCTCTTAAAATTTCTTACAGTTTATTAGGATGTGAACTTAATTTTATTTTTGCTTCGTGTTACTTTTCCAAGTACACCGTTCATTTTTATATTTTTGTTTATTAAAACAATTTTTTGTCGAATACTGAATATTTAATCAGAAGAAAATTAAATAAATTATAATGAGTATATTTATTTTTAAATTATGATTGATATGTAAGATGGAAATATTTGTGCATCGCCTATGGCGAGATATGTTGAAATAAATAAAAATCGTTTAAAATAAGTTGGTATTCGCGTAAATAACATGTGTTCCACTTTATATCATAATATAGTCGATGCGATTTATTTAACATTCCTATAAATTTGTTTTATTTAAAGTTTGGCGTACGTTGTAAAAATGATCACCTCTATGCACCCTCAGTGGTTGTTTCTTTTTGAATTTTAAGATAATCAAATCAGAATAGAAAAGAAAAAAATGATTTATTTAATAAAATTACAAAAGGGGTTAAAAATTATTGGATGGGACAATAAAAAATTTGGTATCCATGGAATAAAAACTTTCATAAATATAAATTTTGTACATTTTTTTTAAATTGGTACGTTTTTAGTTAATTATCGAATTTTTTTAACAAATAATGAAAGTGGTATGTTGTAGCTAACCATATGGTACCTGTTAAAGCAACTAGTAGGCGTTTGATGATTCTCAATCTTGAATCATAATTACTAATGTTTTTCTCCCACGCGGAAGTGATTTTCAAATACCTAGAATAAACAGATTTTTTTTTGAGGTAGTAACCAATTTTTTTGTTGTAAAAATTAATCTACAAAACCACACTTGACAATAACATATTGTTTTATTTGCATACTTGAGATTTTTAAGGAAACGACCTTGATGACGGTATTATTTAAGGATCTAAAAAGTAACTTTAAAATTCCAAAAATTCGAATTTAAATATCCTTTTAGTTAGAAAATAAAACGAATGCAGTGTGTTGCAAATATTCTGAATGCTAATGAGGGTTTTCAAGGTTTTTTTTGCTCAAAAGACAGGTTACAGGTTACAGTTGACAAGCGGGCAGGGGACAGGGGACATAGCATTTTACCATAAATGTTTTTCTACATACATAGTTTTAAGAGGGACAGAGTTTGTTTTATTTGCATACTTAGGATTTTTAAGGAAACGACCGTGATGACGGTATTATTTAATGATCTAAAAAGTAACTTTTAAATTCCAATTCCTTCTAGTTTTTTTTTTACTGAAAATAATCGCAAAATAAGTAGACCCATCGTGTGGGCCGTGGACGGCCCGCACTGCGACTAGTAGAAGGGGGAGGGATTATAGAAAGGAGACGATTGTGAACCTGCTTTTTAAAAAGTTGCAGGTCATAGTTCTCTGGAAAAACTGATTTTGGAAACTTGTTTTATTCCGTAGCAGCCCTGTAAAAGAAGGATTCTTGATGGAGATTGGTCCTTGTAGTGTCAATCTTGAGAGTAATTGGGTGAGACTGATCAGCGTGCCGAGTTCTTCGGCCGAATGTAGCCAGTGGTGGTACAAGAGTTTTTATTTCTCTGGAGCATCTGCCATGGAAATATCTGTAGAGCAATCACTGGTCTGCAACTCTTTTTCTATGTTCTAGAGGGTGAAGGGTATCTGTGAGAGTTGAGCTGTTTATCAACCGAAAGGCCATTTTTGAATGGAATCTAGAAGACGAAGAGAATGCCTTGGTGCTGAACCCCAAATGGGCGAGCAATACTCCAGTAGATGTCGGATTTGAGCCTTGTACTTCGTCAACAGTTGATCATGAGTAAAACACTTTCTAGCTTTCCACAGAAAACCTAGCCTCTGGCTTGCTGATTTTGCGATGTTAGTAACATGGTCATGCTAAGACATAATATTAGACACCGTGACTCCCAAAATCGAAATGGAGGGACTTGATTCAAGGGTATTTCCGGACATTGTGACATTTAGAAATTTACTTTCTTGGAAAACGGGGCGCTTTGTGTTTTCTGGGCGTTGAACTAAACAAGATTGTTGGTTCCCCACTCGACGTTAGCTTTAAGATCTCCACCGTGATGACGGTATTATTTAAGGATCTAAAAAGTTACTTTTAAATTCCAAAAAATGATTTTAGTTAGAATATAAAACGAATGAAGTGTGTTGCAAATCTTATGAAGGCTAGTGAGGGTTTTAAAGTTTTTTTTTACTCAAAAGACAAATGACAGGTTACAGTTGACAAGCGGACAAGTGACAAAGGACATATGGCATTTTACCAAAAATGTTTTTCTGCATATATAGTCGTAAGAGAGACAGGATTGTTTTATTTGCATACTTATGATTTTTAAGGAAACAGTCTTAATGACGGTATTATTTTGGGATCTAAAAGTCACCTTTAAATACAAAAAATACAAATACAAAATATAGAAATGTTTTGTTTATATGAAACGAATTAAGTGTGTTGCGAATATCCTGAATGCTAGTAATGTTTTATTTGGAAGAAAACGGCTTAAATGATGGTATTATTTAAAAAAATAAAAAGAAACTTTTCAATTCTAAAAAATTTGAAAACGAATATCCTTCTAATTTTAAAATAAAACACAGAGCGTGTTGCAAATAATATGAATGCTCTAATGATGGTTTTAAAGTTTTTTCCTAATTGTTAATAATTAAGTGTACTTATGCAAAAGTATTGTAACAAATTTAATTATCTTTACATGATTATTGTAAGGTAAAATTATAAATTATGCAATAGTATGCATTAGCGCCGATAAATGAAAAACATTTTCACCGCACTGAGTCATCTGATACTTTGAAATACTTTTTCTATATTTATTCGGCACGATCTGGATAATAAAATAAGAGTCCTGTTATTTTTATCGAGGATCTAATCGTTTTGAAAAAGTGCGAATTGTTGTCGTTATAAAATGGATATTTACACACGACACCAACCGAAGCAGTGCTGTAGAGGAACTTTTTTCAACACCGTACAAAAAGGACATTGTAGACTATGCTTGCTAATCTTTCGTCAGTATCAAAGGTGACAAAAATATTTTAGGGGATGATTGATAATGGATAATAAAATAATTCTGTATAGAATAATGAAAATTGTCTGTTTTCTTCTAAAATTGCTGACGTTTCGAGTCCTTTTCAATACTAAAAGTACATAAAATTATTATTTTACCTTACCAAGTATATAATTTTGGATACCCAGCAAAATAATTTTTTTTTATAAAAATATCTATGTGAAACGCTACTGACGAAAGTCTTCTCGATTTGACAAGTCCAGAATTTATATGAAACGTTATACATTTCGTTGGCATTGTTATTATTTTTAGGTTCATTGAGTAAAAAGTAAAAATGTTATTGTAAAATCGTTTTACGTATCAAAGATGGCCAACTTTATATTTGTAGAATTGTGAATCATTAAGTGCTATGTAAATAAAATTCCTTCATCGAATATTTTTTGTTAATACTTGTTGCTTTGAACTAAATAGTTGACGATTTTTGGTAATTATTTGTGAATTTTATCATTTTAATGATATTCCAAGTATTTTTTTGACATTTTACGAGGATTCCACTGCTTGTGTCAGGATAAACGGAACTTGCACGGACTGGTTTAACATCAAAAAAGGTGTGAGACAGGGGTGTGTTGCTTCGCCATGGCTGTTTAACTTGTGCATAGACGTATGGATTAAAAATAAATGATTTGATCGTCAAACGCCGATGATCAAGTCATATTAGCGTCATCTGAAGAGGAGTTGCAGGCGATGGTTAATCTTATGCATGATGCCCTAAAAATAAAAGGGATGAAAATAAATGTAAGCAAAACGAAAGTAATGGTTATTGAAAGAAAAAAAAGCATGACAAACTGTAAAGTTTTGATTAAGGGAGAAAGAGTGGAACAAGTATATGAGTTTGTATACTTGGGTTCAAAGTTTACGAGAGATGGAAAGTATGACAGTGACATTAAGAGAAGAATGTTGGCAGAAACACAAATGAACTAGGCACTGCATAGCTTTATGAATAGCCAGAAAGTGTCAAAAAAAGCACGTCTGGCTGTGCATAGAGGTGTGTTGGTTCCTACATTTATGTATGGTAGTGAATGTTGGGTTTGGCAGAAGAGGCATGAAAATAGGATTAATGCTGCGGAGATGAGTAGTCTGAGAAGTATACCCGGAGTGACTCGGTAAATAATAGTGAGATAAGAGAACGCTGTGGTGTAAAAGAAGATGTGGTTACAAAGATAGATAAAGGAATGCTTAGATGGTTTGGACACGTAAAAAAAATGGATGAAAAAAGATTGACGAAGCAAATTTATATGGCGAGTGTGAATGGACAAGTCGGTAGAGGTCGACCTCGGCGAACATATCTCGATCAGTTCAACATTATTTTAAAAAATGGCCAGGTCAAGAGTACCAACAACCGACGAGCATGTATGAGAGCACTGATGAAAGTAGAGGAAGCATAAGATGTGTGTAAGAACCGTAGCAGAAGTGGAAGGAAGTGGTCTCTGCCTACCCCCACGGGAAAAAGGCGTGACTATACGTATGTATGTAATATGTCTTGGTTTTCCTATAATTACTCCGTACAAGTATTTTTTGTGGTTATCTATTTGTATACGAGGGTTGGTAAAAATATTTTTTGTGGTCCATTTTTTTATTGTCATTTAAATAAAGGTAGTTGCTAAAAAGCTACTCTATTATAATCACAATATGTCGTAATTTTGTTTTTTCTTCCAACTGATTTTATTCTGAATAATCTTGCTTCTAAAACGGTGGATCATAAGTTTTTTTTTATTATATATTTTCTTTGTAGCAAGGCATTTAATACATTGAATTTTCCGTATTTCTGCCGCTTTGTATAAGTAGAAATTATGAAGTTGTAGTTGAAATTGCAATTTGAGACCGCGCGCGCCATTTTTGGCCACACCAAATACATTTAGAAGTGCGTCTGATCCGGATAGATCTCTCTCGCGTCTGTTCTGTCTATCGGATATTTTTCTTTTTTTTTTGCTTTTCATTGAGTGGACGAGAAAGAAAATCCGAAAATTCGAGAGAGTACAGCACACTCGACGATCGCTTGGGAGACGTGTGCAAACTTTTGCTAATTTTGAATATTTCTGTACATTATAATATCTTTCAAATGAGACACGAGTTTATATCTGGCCAGAAAACAAGCTGCTACTTTATGTACCAGGAGAGAGAGAGAGTAGTGTTATTAGACAGACAAAAAAAAATATCTATTGCAGGACGTCTTTCTAGTTATGTTGTTAATCAGAAAAAAAATCTCCCAAGATTGTTATACTTTTCTGGATGCATCCAAATCGACCGTCGAAGCAGTTTTTGCAGTTACCAGCATCGACATCAGCACGGCTTGCTCTTCTTAGCACTTAAAAACATCTTTAGGGGTTATATACATTTAAAATAGTCGCATTCAAAAAAAAAATTCAAGCTGTATGTAAGTTCATATCTACTTAAAGAGAACAGTTTCCTCGTTCTTCGTTCTTGTAAAGAATCTGGGAAATAAATAAGGTGGGTTTTTCGTCGGTATACGAGGATAGTTCACGAATTGTTGTCCTTAACATAGTTGGCGTTGAATGACAAAAGCAAATAAAGAGTCAGGTAAAAGCTTATGAGATTAGTGTGTGCCAATAAGCATCAGTTCGTGAATATTAAATATTAATTTTTTTTCATTAAGGTGTGCGCGTGATTTTATAAAAATGGACAAAATTGAAATATGAGTTTTTTTTATTGGTGCAATAAAGTAGCTCTGTAAAAAGGGGTTATCACCACAAGAAATCTATAAGGACATGGTAAAAGTATTGGGTGACTCTGCCCCTTCGTACCAGGTAATCAAGAACTGGTTCCGATATTTCAAACTGAAAAGAAAGTCCTGTCAACATGCACCAGGAGCAGGAGCTCCAAAAACTGTGGTAACCAAATGAAATGTAAATGAGAGAAAAATAACAGCCAAGGCTTTAGCGGAAACATGTAGGTTTTCTGTTGAAGGCGTTGAAAAAATTTTACATAAGGAATTGGGTTTCAAAAAAACTCTCTGCGCGTTGGGTTCCACTAATACTAACGGCAGACGAAAAGCGTGTTCACCAGGTTGCAGCGGAGACAAATTTGGAGATCATTAACAGAAATCCCGATGAAATTTCTTACGGTCGACGAAACATGGGTTCATCACTTTGATCCAGAATTCAAAAAACAAAGCATGGATTGGTGGCATGAGGGTTCCTCTCCCTCTCGAAAATTTTGTGTCGTCCCATCAGCTAGTAAGATGATAGCTACAGTTTTTTGGGCTTGCAGGTGTTATTTTCGTGGATTATTTACCGCGTGGGCGCACCATAACAGATGAATTTTATGCGAATTGAATACCAAAAGTACGCGAAGCGATCAGAGAAAAGAGAAGAGGAAAATTGAGTCGAGGTGTGCTCTTCCACCAGGACAACGCTCCGACCAACAAAAGTTGTGTTGCAATGGCAATTTTTAAACAACCCCCTCATTCTCTAGATTTGGTCTCCAGCGACATGTATTTATTCCTAAATTAAAAAATCTTCTTGGAAACCGCTTTGCTGATGATAATTAAGTGATGTCAGCGGTAGATGAATGGCTGGAAGACTCAAAGATCTGAATTTTTTTTCAAAAGGGTTTGAAACACTTCAACACCGATGATATACCAAGCGTATAAACGTTGCAAGTGACTATGAAAAATAATTTAGTTTCATTCTTCATGTGTTTGCTTCTATGTTAGGGACGACAATTCGTGAACTATCCTCGTACTTTTTTTAACGACAACATCGAAAAATATTCCTGAAACGACCGTTGCATAGCAACTGACGCATTTTAAACCATTGTTTGTTAAAAGAGCGGTTAGCTGTGGGTTGAATTAGGGGGATTTGAGAATATGACAACTCGCCCAAATTGGCAGTTTGCTCGTTTTGCAAACCTAGTAGTCTTGCTACAATCGTTCAAGCTTGTCAAGGCGCGTGCTGTAAACTTTTACACTTTCCAGGACTATAGCTGCAAACTTTCACCCTCGCTAAGGTTTTTACTACAAACTATCACACTCGTCAAGGCTCGTATACTGCAAACTTTTATCTTCGCTAATATTTTTACTGCAAACTTTCACGCTCTCTAAGGTTCGTGCTGCAAATTTTTACTCTCGCCAAGCAGATGCTGCAAAATTTAGCCCCTTCCAATGCTAAAGCTACAACCTTTTACCCTCTCTTCTAGATACAAATTTTTGTGCTCACTAAGGCTAGTACGGTACTTTCACTATTTCCAAGGGTCAAGTTTCAGCGTGGCTAAGGCTCATACTGCAAACTTTCATCCTCAGTAAGGCTCGTACTATGGACCTTTACTCTCACCCCATTCAAGCTGCAAACCTCGCCAATGTTTGTGCTGTATACTCTTACGCTCGCCACACTTGGTTTTTTGTTTCGTGCCAAGAGCTATTTCACCTCCAGTCAGCTGCTTATGATCTATAAGGCACAGATCCGACCTGTACTGGAGTACTGTTCCCATATTTGGAGTGCAGCACCTAAACATATCCTGAAGCTACTGGATTCTGTCCAAAAAAGGGCAATTCGTCTCGTCGGTGATGCCTCGCTTACAAACTCGCTCACTTGTCTGGAACACCGTAGAAAAGTTGGCGATTTGTCTCTATTTTATAGATATTTTCATGGGCGATGCTCTTCTGAAATATCAACAATCGTTCCTCCTTTAGCAGTCTCTTCAAAATTAACCCGTCAAGTTCAGTCTTCACACCCCTTCGTGGTCACTTTGGAGACCTGCAGAACATCACTTTCCAAAGACTCATTCATCCAACGAATTGCGAGGCTTTGGAACTCATTGCCTAGGGAGGTGTTCCCCGAGGCATACAACCTTCAGAAATTTAAGAAGAACACCAACTCCTACCTTCTTTCCCTTGGTTCCCACGATGTTCTCTGAACATTACAGGATATCCCTTTTCGTGGGAACCAGAACATAAAAAAAAAAAAAACTCGTGCTGTAAACTTTCACACTCGTGCAAAATGAGGCTTATTTTGTGGTTTTTGCATAATATAATATTATGTACTGTTATTTTATTGCACACATAAAATTATTAATAGCACATATCGACCTAGTTTTGGAGTAAGCGCCCGTGCGAAATTAGAAATATATATTATGCATTTGAAATTCGCTGAAGTTTATAATTCTGGTAAAATCGGAACACGAATTTCACGTATACTAATAAATAGACCTGCATCTTAACATGTAACTGTATAAAAACATTACTTTTATAGCTCGAGATATATTGTTTTATTACCAACGATAAAATCATTTATTATTTGCAAAATAGTTAGATCAAATAAATAATTTTATTTGTGCGTAAACAAATCATCAATTCATTTTAAAATTAACACGGTAATTAAATCTGAATGTAAAACTTTAGGTGCGTAGGCTAGGTTTACCGTCTGATATTGTATTGCAATATTCCTATATTTGATTAAAATCGAACATTAGTCATGATTCTACTTATAAATATCCATTTTGTATGGTAAACATTCCGCGAACGTGAAAAGTACTATGGTTGTTTAATTAGGTGTAAGTTGGTTGATGTAAACTTCAGAGAGTTAAACGTCGAGAAAAATGAAAAATTTTTTTTACATGAAAATAAGTTTTTCAAGGCATTATTATAGTCCAGTCACCTTAGCAAAAGACCTATTCAAGAGGTATATTTTAGCAATACAAAATTATTTAAATTTAAAAAAGGGATATTTTCGAGATAATTTTTTTGGAACGCGTCCTATCGAAAAAAATTTCCATTAAAATGTGTTCATCATAACGTCCTTTGTAAAAAATATTCTGAAAAAAAAAGGGCCAACATTGTTAATCAAGCGGTTAATGGCAAATAAAAATGAAAATTCCACACCTGCAATTTTGAACAGCGAATTATTCTGGAAATTTTTTGACGTTTACAATAACAGCCCATTTTTGTTGGTTCCCTGCTATTGTCAATTTCCTTCACAAACAATTCAAGTTGAGCTGCCGCTCCTTCATTTCCTTTCCATGAGCCAATTCATGACCAGCAACGTGGAAAAACTTTTTCTGCAGTCCTTCCGGAGTGTTTTCGTCCTAAAACTCAATAATTTTTCTCAGCTCGTCTGATGATAGTGCAGATGAACTTTCCTTTCTCTTGGTTGGATCCATTTGTAGCTTCCGGCGCTTAGCATTTCTTGCAGCTCTTGCGTTCAAAAATTATCTGTCAAAGAGTGGATTAAAATTGCGATTATACTTTTCAAAAAAATATTCCTCCAACTGCTTGGTTGTGGAATTTCATAAAACTTTGATAACACTCTCCTTGTAGTCTTCGTTCTTTTTTCGTTGAACCCATAGTCTTCGAGTATAAACGCCAATTCTTTCACAGGTATATCCGCTCTATTAAAATTATACGATTTTTCTGCGCAAAAGTTTGTAAACTGTCTTCATACGCTTGACTTCGATTTCCTGGTATTGGCGGGTGTCAACTGCTCAATCTCCTGGCGAATATTTTCTCTGCTTTTTTGACCGAAGCGAAACATTTTTTTACGTCGTGCCACTTGACAGCTTCAAAAGTAAAATAATAATTTCGAGGTTAGGGTTTCACTTGGTTACCATAGCAACTCAACAATCAAGTCGACCACACATTTTATGTTTCGCTGGTGACTTGATGAAGAAAATAATTTGCATTGTTGAGAATCGAAAAATAAAATTTAAAAATATTTGATTTTCCACCACAAAATATTCGTTCAAAATATTCATAAACTCGAAAAAATTTCCGGAAATAATTTGACCTCTAGTGGTATTACTAGTGAAAATTCTACATTTCGTTTTTGCAACTGCAATCGGGTGTTTATCAACGTATCGGTTTGAAACTCGTACATTATGTATAGGAGCCAAACCCCAAAAGAATCGTGCAAGATTTATCGATCTGCGAGATATAGTTTAGCAACAATCTGCGATCATCGACAAATCTTTGCGCTTCAATAGAATTTCCCGACGAAGGTCCACAGGATGAACAAAAAATCGAGAAGCTTCGTGTATCATCATGCACAAGCGATTTAAAAAAAAAATTGTTGAAAATAGATACTCTTCTTCGGCGATTTTAGATTTTTGCTTATTAACAATTAACAATTCCGACCAAAGTTGCAAAGATATCTGATAAATTCTTGAACCATCTAACGCGTTTTTGGAAAACGAACAATTAAAAAAAAGTTGCAATATTTTGATTACCGCCCAAAATATGAATGTGTTCAATTTTCTATTGTTGTAAGAAAGATTTTTGCAAAATTCAAAATCCTCAGCAATCCCTACGTTTCCGGCCATGTGATTCAATAAAATTATTCCCCTTACGAGCAATTATGCCATCACAGTTATCGATGTATTTCGATGTATTGGAAATAATATCGTGCGCGTGCGATAAAAGTAGGGATGGCTCGTTACTCGTTTATTTGTCCAATGGGGAAGACGAACTCTTTCCGAAACTGTTCGTGCTTTTTTTTGATAGCCTTTCTTTCGGATAAGAGATTATTTGTCTCAAAAATAATAAAATTTTAATCAAGATTTGCATTCCGAAAATGACGCAACTATTTGTGTAGTCGACGAATCGACAAGCGGGAGAACGCATCCGTTGCCAATTCAAATAGAACGCGAAATATCAAGGGCGATTATGCGCTGTTAATTAAGCGAACTTTATAATTAAAACTAAACAAAAAACTAATTCAGTGACATCCCGACCGGTTATCGAAAAATAACAAACGAAATTTAATTTTTTTTCTTTGCGTGCCACATCCCGGACGTCAGTAATTGTTGGCAGTAGCCCGCGTATTTTAACCAACGCGATACGCAACCTCGGTCGATATGTGATATAAACTCTCGTATTTTTTGAATTTACCGCCATAAATGACATAATCGAAAAAAAAAAAACGAATTGTGTACTCGCGAGTGTGTGCATCATGGGTCTGATGCTGTCGGTGTTGATCGTTTGTGTGGGCGTGATAGAACTGATGACCTTTTGTCGCAACGTTTCGAGACATTTAACCGACCCTCCTCGATGTAGCGATCTATCGATCATCGGCGATCGATACGTAAAAGAATTGAGCGCCATTAGAAAACGAATAGCGGAAGATTTGACGCGACATCACGAAGAACCGCCCACCCTGCGTCTCAATAGCCACGAGGATATTGAAATTGAATTCGGCGAGGAATTGCAACGATCTAGAACGCCAAGTCCTAGAAGATTTTTGGTCACGGAGAAGGACGATATCGAAAGAGATGACGGTTCGCCTAGAAAATTTTTAGTTTCGGAAGGAACTAACGGTTTGAAAAGAAGCAAATCGCAGGATTCTATACCCGAATTTTTAATTCACGAACAACAGAATACAGAAAAATCAGCGCATAAACCAAGGTAAACGTTACTTACTTACAAGCACGGTATTTTCACCGAAAGAACTAAAAACGTCTACGGTTGAATGGGGAAAGACGCATGTCTATACGGTCAAATATTTGCTGATTGTATTCCTAGCAACTACAAAAAATGTTTCAAAATTAAGATTAATTAATTAATTAAGATTCACAGTAATGAAATATAGACTCTCTGGATAACGATACACAAGTACGGGCTCCATTCGGAGACATGAGTAAAAATTGCAATGAAAGTGAAATTAGTTCGACAGAAATTATGGAAGCGTTGAACAGTATGAAATTGGGTAATGCTGCTGGGTACGACAGGATAACAGTTGAAATGCTGAAGGCTGGACAAAGCGTGGTAGCTAGTCTGCTGTACCGCCTTTTTAACCTTTAAGACTGTAAGAACTACCGAGGTATTAGTTTACTCAGCATAGTCGGCAAACTGTATGCAACGATATTGATCAAAAGAGTGACGAATGAAACTGAAAAGATGATATGGGATGTGCAAGCAGGATTTAAAAGAGGAAGGAGATGAATGGATCAGGTCTTTTCACTACAAGGTATAGTCGAAAAATTCTTGGCTAGAAATCAGAAGGCCTATTGCGCTTTTATATACTTGGAAAATGTCCGTGACAGAGTGGTGAGGAGTGAATTGTGGTGGACAATGTCTATGTATGGAGTGAGCGGTAGTTTAATACGAGCACTGAAATCACTTACGAGGATTCCACTGCTTGTGTCAGGATAAACGGAGCTTACACGGACTGGTTTAACATCGAAAAAGGTGTGAGACAGGGATGTGTGGCTTCGCCATGGCTGTTTAACTTATACATACACGATTGTTTAAAAGATTTGAAAGAGAGTGCGTATGGATTGTAAATGAATGATTTGATCGTCAAATGCCTTCTTTACAAGTCATGTAAGTGTCATCTGAAGAGGAGTTAATGTTATGTTAATGTTAATGTTATGCATAATGCCCTGGAAATCAAAAGGATATAAATAAATATAAGCAAAACGAAAGTATTTGTTTTTAAAAGAGAAGAAAGCATGACAAACTGTGAAGTTCTGATTAAGGGAGAAAGTGTGGAACAAGTAAATGAGTTTGTATACTGTCTGCAGCTCATTATTTCATCCCATTGTATTCTCTGGATATCGCCAATTTGGCCTTTGCTAGGGTAACTTAAAAAATTTTGTTAGCAAATCTTTGGATATCGCTAGTTTGGTAATTTAGTCTTTCTTTGGCATCTCTGCAACTTATTGTTCAATCTCACTATACCGTTTGGATATTGCCTTTGCTATTTTTTGCTGGGCAAATCTGTAGTTGATTGCTTTAACCCACCGTACTCTCTGTGGATATCACCAGATTGGTTATTGTTGTTTCTTTGCTGGAAAAATTTGGTCGTTATTTGTCAAACCCGCAGTATATTGTTTAATCCCACTGAACCCTCTAAATATTGTCAGTATAGTCTTTCCTGTTTTTTGACCAGGGTAATTTAGTAATTTTTTATTAAAGCTGTTTATATTGCTAGACTTGTCATTGCTGGGGTAACTTAAGAGTTCTTTGTTCATTTTTTTTTTGTTGCTGGATAAATAGGTTGAATATATAAATGTTTTCAAAACAGACTATCTCTTAATTGGCCTCCATTTTTAGTTTTCCATTATTTACTGTTTCTTCTTTAATATTACAAAAAAAAATTATTAGCAAATCATGGTGTAGATTAAGAGGATTGTATAAGTCAATGGCAAAATGTTCTTGGAAACACAATTTTTTTGGTGTAAAATTGCTTCATAGTGGCTTCAATTTATATTACTTTTTTTATATGCTCAAATATTTTGGTTGGCGCATACTAACACATTGTATAGAATGCTCTTGAAATTTTTTTGTATTATCTGTTAAATTTTTGATACGTTTTGTTTACTATATATCACAGTATCGTGCTTAGGCATTTGCATTCGTAAATTTCATTACCTTTTAAGACTTTTTACCTGGAATCAATTAAAATGAACTTCTTTTTTTTCTTCTTTGTTGGTAGGACTTGTCCATCCATTGTCGGATATAGGGCTCTTCCAGGTTTGTCCATGTCCCGCGATCTCTCGATAATCTCATCCATTGTTCTCCTGCTACCGTTCTTACATCATCTATCCATTTCTTTTTTGGTCGTCCAACATTTCTTGTTTCTTGCCGTTCTCTGGGTCCATCTATCTGGGTCCTGTCTTAGTTGCTCAGCTGCTCTTCGGGTTATTGCCATAGTTTCCAAGTCGTAGGTGAGAAACGGCAGAATACAGCTGTCGTAGGCTTTCTCCTTTAGTTTTATGGATACCTTTTCATCTTTTAAAATAAAGTATATGTTTCCGAATTTTTTTTTTTTTTTTTATGTTCTGGTTCCCACGAAAAGGGATATCCTGTAATGTTCAGAGAACATCGTGGGAACCAAGGGAAAGAAGGTAGGAGTTGGTGTTCTTCTTAAATTTCTGGAGGTTGTATGCCTCGGGGAACACCTCCCTAGGCAATGAGTTCCAAAGCCTCGCAATTCGTTGGATGAATGAGTCTTTGGAAAGTGATGTTCTGCAGGTCTCCAAAGTGACCACGAAGGGGTGTGAAGACTGAACTTGACGGGTTAATCTCGAAGAGACTGCCAAAGGAGGAACGATTGTTGATATTTCAGAAGAGCATCGCCCATGAAAATATCTATAAAATAGAGACAAATCGCCAACTTTTCTACGGTGTTCCAGACAAGTGAGCGAGTTTGTAAGCGAGGCATCACCGACGAGACGAATTGCCCTTTTTTGGACAGAATCCAGTAGCTTCAGGATATGTTTAGGTGCTGCACTCCAAATATGGCAACAGTACTCCAGTACAGGTCGGATCTGTGCCTTATAGATCATAAGCAGCTGACTGGAGGTGAAATAGCTCTTGGCACGAAACAAAAAACCAAGTTTTTGGGATGCCTTTTTGGCAATGGACCTCACGTGATTTTCTCAGGAAAGGTTATTGCTGATAGTAATACCAAGCATCGATATGGATGACTTCAGTGGTATGGTTACTCCTGACAAAGTTATGTTAGGCACAGTGAGATCGGCTTTTCTAGAGAAAAGACATGCTTGTGTTTTGTTTGCATTGAATTCTACCAAGTTATTGGATCCCCATTCGAGAATTGTTGCTAAGTCCATATTTATATTGTTAACATTTCTTCCTCGTTCATTTCTGGTTTCACGGGCTGATATAGGGGCCCTGGAAGAGAATGCGGTATGGAGGGTACTATCATCGGCAAAGCTGTGTACGGGACATAAAGTTGCTTTCAATAGGTCGTTGATGTGAAGTAAAAATAGTGTTGGTGCTAGAATGGATCCTTGCGGAACACCAGCATTTATGAGTAGAGTGTCAGATGAAACTCCATCGACCACTACATGGAGAGACCTGTTTGAGAGAAAACTAGCAAGCAGAGAACACAGCTGAGGGGGCAAGCCATAAGATGGAAGCTTGGCGAGGAGTCCCTGGTGCCAAACTCGATCGAACGCCTTGGAGATATCTAATGCCACAGCTAAAGTTTCTCCATACTTTTCAATAGATAGCTGCCATATATGTGAGACGTATGCGAGCAAGTCACCAGTTGATCTCTGATGGCGGAAGCCATATTGCCTATCATTGATAATTCCTGAGTCTTCCAGATATTTCATGAGCTCGATGTTGATGGCTTTTTCCATGACCTTTGAAATAATAGATAGCAGTGCGATAGGTCTGTAGTTGCTAGGTAGGGTCTTTTTGCCTTTTTTAGGGACTGGCTGTACTCTTGCAATTTTCCAATTGGACGGAAATACTCCCAAATTGTAAGAGTGGTTGAACAACTTGCAAAGAACAGGTGTTAGTTCGGGGGCACATTTCTTGAGAACAATCGGCGGGATTCCGTCAGATCCACAGGCTTTGTTGGTGTTGAGACCCAGCAAAATCTTTCTGATAGTACGTTGGCGAAAGGTGATCTCGGGCATGTGACTGTCAATAGGTGTAATGTTCGAGGGTTGTTTTCCCGAAGAATCCAGAGTGGAATTTCCAGCAAATAGGTGCGCAAAGATATTGGCTTTTTCCTGGGCAGTCATTGCTAGTGTTCCATCTTCATTGGTTAGGGAAGGAAAAGAGCTGGAAGTGAAGTTTCTTCCCACAGCTTTGGCGAAAGACCAAAATGAACGGGATCCGTTAGGACATTCAACAAGTTTTGATCTTATTTTGGCATTATGAGCATCTTTTGAACATTCTATTGTCTCTTTGCATATGCTTCTAGCCTCAACATACGCTGCTCTGGTCTCAGGTCCCGGATTTTTTTGCCATCGATGGTATGCTGCCTGTTTGGAAGCCACAGCTCTAGAGCAGTTTCTGTTAAACCAGGTCTTATCGGATGATGTTCTTCTTTCGGTATTCGGTATATAAGTTTGCATCCCCAACATGATGATTTCAGAAATTGTCTCAGCACATCGTGTTGGATCTACTGAGGAGAAACAAACTCTCTTCCATGGAAACGCTGAGAAAAACATACGAAGACCCTCCCAGTCGGCCGAATTGTAATGCCACATGAGGCGGGGTGGTATTGTGCTGCTCGATGGTAAATGGAAAGAGCATGTTGTGGAGATAAGGGTGTGATCAGAGTTTCCAAGTGATGCACAAACTTCTATTCTATACGGGTCAGGATTGGTGGTGAGGAAAAGATCTAGTGTATTGGCAGCCTGGTTGTTGACATCAGGGATGCGGGTTGGTAGCTCGACCAGTTGTTCTAGACCATGAGTGATGGCGAATGCCTCAGCTTGACGACCTGCATCATCAGTTTTGTTAGAGAATTTAAGCCAGGCAGCGTTAAGTACATTAAAGTCCCCCATGATTATGGTTTCAGCTGTTGGATGGTTCTCCTGAATGTAGTCCAAATTGACCCTTTCCAAATGGATCCTGCGTTTGATTTCCGCAGTTTGGTTTTTTTTGCCCAGCTTGTCCCAAGTATATGTTATGTTCTACATTCTCTATGGTAACGTTGTCTATGGTGATGTTACATTTCTTTTTGCTCATTTGTTGCATTCATTTTTGCTCATTATGAACTAATGAATTAAACTATCATAATTATAACGAGTCGATAGTGACTTATAATGCATTCCAGCAAGATTTTGGACTAACAATAAGTTTTCTTTCCTACCATTTTAACGTTGACATTTGTAATAGCACAAATTAATGTGTAAATAATAAACATAGCATAGTTGTTCGAAATATTATATTTCGGCGTACCAATAGATGGGCAAGTTGATTTTAAAGAGATTGTATATTTTTTCAAAGCTGCACAGCTACATTTTTTCCTTTCTCATTAATGTTGAAATTGATTGCTTATCTCCAAGATCAACATGTATATTTCCTGTTTGTGCTAACGAGTGTTGTAAAAGGTTGCAAAATATGTCTGTCAATATTTCTTCTCGTAAATCTAGATATATTCTACAAGAAAAACCGAACGAAGCCTCTTCTCTGCCTTTGCCCCGACAATTTTTAGTATCTGAGGAATATTTGAATACTGTAACATTTGAAGATACAGATTTCGAAGTATCGGAATTACCATTGAGTTACGAAAATGTTCAGTCGTCTTTTCTGACGGTGGAACCCACCCAGGTGCCGAGGAATAGTATTTGCAAGGAACTCGACGGTGCTCAGACAGCGGAAGAGGAAGCTTTGAAAGCCATCACTCCGTATCCCAGCGAAAAAGTTGACGTGATACTCGAAAGTTCGAACTATAATACCACTCAATATTGGACAAACAAAGTACTCGTTGTTCCCAGCAGACGATCCAAATCCAGATCGATATCTCCCAATCAAATTGAAGCCTCGAAAAGTAACGAAAATGACGGATTGGTTAAATATTTGGACAATTTGGACGGTGTCAGTAAAGCGAAAAAGGTTAAGAAATTTGGGGCTAGTAGGAAGTCTTTTAAACGAAAAAACGCAGGTATGTCATCGTTTGGTGCGTGTTTTTATCCATTCATTATTCCCCTCGAATATTCCATCAATTCATTTCCGAGTGTCCAAATGGTTAATAAGTTATGACCGTAAAAGAGAATTATTGCATAGCATCAAACTGCTTCTTAAGATGATCATTCAGACAATCATACATCTAAGGATGTTGGAAAGGTTTTGCAGATGATAAATTGAAACAAGTAAATTTTGAGTTTTTTAGACCAAATCCCTTTTTTGTTTTTCAAAAAACAATTATTTTTAATAATAATAATACAGAAAAACTTGAGTTTAACTTTGGCTGTTTTAGGTTATTTTAAAGTTTGTCTATTCCAAATTAAAATAAAGAAATAAATGGTGTGTCTTTCTCGATGTTTTATAACAGCTCTGCATTGTCTTTACATGGAAAGAATCAAGTTATTTATTTTTTGTTGAGATATCCATGCTCTCTGCACAGCCTCAAATATTTTTGAAAATTCCTGCTTCTCTTAAAAATCTTCGAGATGGTGTTTTTCATGTTCAATTCAAAAATTCATGATGTTTACCTTGAACTCAAACCAATTTTATTATATTTTCTAATGTATTTAAAATCGATAAAATATACAACAATAATAAAATATTTAATGGGATATTGTGTGACTAGGGATGAAACAAGACGATTTCAGACAAGCAAGGGCTGGCATCACCCGTCGTCTGAAATCGTGTTTCATCCCGCGTCACATATCGTATTTTTCATATAATCTGCATTAAAAATGCGAGTTTTAATGGCTGGAGCCAACCAGAACAAGGCAATTACTGACTTATATCAAAAAAAATCATACGATGCAAAACTGAAGTGGAGCGTACACCTCGAAGCAAACTGTGGGCATGCAAAAAAGCTATGGGAACACCTGGGGGCTTAAACCGTGGGTAAGCCTGTAGCTATATCAGGCAGTATTACTACCGTCACTAACGCTCGCAGCAGCAGAAAAACATCATACGATGCAAAACTAAAGTGGAGCGTACACCTCGAAGCAAAGAGGAATAAAATGTATGTCTCACTGTGGGCATCCAAGAGAGCCATGGGAAAAACCTGGGGGCTAAAACCGAGGGTAAGCCTGTGGTTATATCAGCCGGTGATGCTACCGTCACTAACGCTCGCAGCAGTAGTATGGTAACCAAATGTGGAAGGGGCCGAGGCTGCGAACCTGTTAAGAAGCCTGCAAGGAAAATTATTGAGGGCTGCAAAGATAGTAATAAGCACCGCTCTCACAGAGGGACTGTAAATAGCCCTCAACGTACCACTTGTGGATCTCTTGATCAAAGATCGGGCCAGGAACACTGCATACAGATTAAAGTTTCAGGGTGAGTGGAGGATCAACGGGATTGGTCACACCAAGATCGAGGCCATCCGCAAACACCTCTTCACAATAAAATCGGACAAGATTCCGAAAAAGACTTTGATAGGAAAAAACTTTAAAACAAAAATACCAAGACTGGTTGAAGAAAACACCATTAACTAGCCGAGGAGTGAAACGATGGTACACTGACGGATCAGGGTACCAGGGACGCTAAGGGGCAGGTGTGTTTTGAGCATCCTGCAACCACAGGGAAAGCATACCCCTGGGAAAATACGCCTCGGTCTTCCAGGCTGAGGTCTATGCCATATTTAGGTGCACTACGCACCTGACAGAAAACAGAGTGACCAACAGTGAGATTGATATTCTCACTGACAGTCGCGCGGCTATTCAGGCCCTTGTGAGTTGAACCACAACATCATCGGTGGTGAAAATAAGATCGAATTTTTAATGCAGGTTATATGAAAATGTAAATTAATATCCTTCGATTATTATTTCAATGTATTTTCACATATTAACTTTCCTTTAGAAATTTCATCGATCAATGTTTAATAACAATCAGAAATTTTTTAAAAAATTACTACTTTTGGTCATCATTTTATTATAGTAAGCTTTGTGTCGAATATTATCGACATTTTTAATTTTCTGATTACAATTTTAACACGTTTCTGATTACGTTGCTGATGCTATTGGCCTTATTATCTCGCATTAAAGAATCTACAACAATTTTTAAACAAAACTATGTATAGATTTGTTTACGTTACTTTAAAATAATGCATACCAGAAACTCTTAAAGTAAATATTCGATATCAGAGATTGAATCCCCGATCGGGATATTTTGGGAAGCTTTTTTGTATTTTTTTCTTTATTTAGTGTAACGCCAATGGCGTATCAGTATTACAACTTGTCTGTAAAGACTAACAAATGTTTTTTCATTATACCTACCTGAAAACACTTTATTTTTATGCCAGATGACCTCGTGTTTACAAGCAAACCTTTTGATCTCACTTACAACATCTACGATTTTAAGATTACGATGCAGATCGTATTTACCATGTAGCATTGACCATGTTTGGCTGTAATTTATTCTGGAATGTTATGTCACTGTTGCACAATCCCACAGATGTGTTCTTGCTATAATAATATCGACGTTATTTATTATTTGGACACTCGGTACACGTGCATACTATGTTATTCGTAAAACATAGAGCTCTTCTTCCATTATCATCAATATTGTAGACAAAAGTACGTGTTTGTTTTTGTTAATACGGTCTTAAGAAGTTCGAGGTTAGGAAGGAAAGGAAGCCTGTGGTCAGAAAAGGGAGCTAGCGAATAAATACTCTTTGTCCAAACCTGGGTCATTAATTAGCCAAATAGCTCTTCTGGATGGAGTCCGGAAGCTCGAGAAAAAACGGAGGCGGACTTTTGACAAAATTAATTGATTAGGCGAATGGCTCTTTTGGATGTAGTTCAGTAGCTCGAGAAATCATGGAGGCGGACTTCTGACAAAATCCGACAGTCGCTAAACAACTCTAAGGCTTCGACTGATGAGGAAGCTTGAAATTGGGTTGGATCAAAAATATTTTCATCTTTAATCTACGAGTATGTTGCATTACGTGGTCGTACCATCTTTCAACTTCATTCGTTAATTTAATGATTCTTTAGAGATATTTTACTTTGTAGAGGTAAAAGGAAACGTTTTAGACCGAAATCCATTGGATACGACAGCAGTTTTAACTCACGCTGCTGAAGCACTTGAAAAAGTATCACCAGCCGAGCCGACATCAGCTGCTTCTACCAGCAAAATCGATGGTCCGAAATCGGGAGAACCTTTTTGGGTAAAAAATTGATATGCAGAGTGAAGAGACTGATGTTTTATTATTGAATTGTTTTTTTGTAGTTAATAGATCGTAATGATTTTGCTTTTCATTTAAAATGTTTATGTTTATCTATGCCTTGTTATAATATATCCTGCAATTGTCGTGAACATTTTTCATTAGCCCTATTTATTTATTACGATACTACAATGACAGGTTCTTAAAAGGTAGCGTTTTTTCAACGCAAAATTGATAAATCTCTTTAATCCTTAAAAAAAATGATATGTAATAAAAGGTATAAGAAAGTTAGTTTCCCGTTGGATCTCACAAGTATTTAAATGCCAATAGGTGTCCCAAATTTTTTAACCTGCTTCTCAAGGGATGATTAACAAAACTGAACTGTATAGAATTTCATTTTCCGAGTGGATGCTAGTAAAAAGAGGATGTTAATAAAAAAAAACGAAAATATAAAAAATATTTCATCCCTAATTTGTAGGAATTTTATGAAAATTTTAGTTGACAAGAACACCAGTCTTGAAAAGCTTTTGGAAAAAGTGATAAGGATAATGTTAAATTAAAAAAAAATATATGACTAGCCCATTATGTATATTTCAAAAATATTCCATTTTTGTAATCCATCTATTCGGAAAATGGTTACTCAACCAATTACGACACCTTCTATCAAAGTGCAGTGGAGCTTCATCGTATAGAGATCTTTGCTCGTTCAGCGTTAAATCTTCTAATATCTCCAATAAGTGATTTTTAAAAAAAGGTACATATCACCATTCAAATTTCCAGGTAATATGTGATAACCTATTAATTTGTTACCCAAAGTTGCTGCCCAAACATTAAGTTTAAATGAGTGTTGGTAATGTGATAATACCCTTTTGACTTGTGGATTCTCATCACACCAGTAATGTGCATTATGGGCGTTAAACATACCTTTTTGCTTAAAGGTGGCCTAGTAGGTAAAAAGAATACATTTTAAAAAAATTTGATTGATTGCTGTCCTTTCTTGTAATGTTTGACAAAAATCCACTCTTACCAGTAGATCGTCTGGCAAGAGCTCTTGGACTTGTCTGTAATGATAAGGATGTAGCTGCTGCTCTTTAAGTATTCTCCAAGTACTTGAAAAAGACGTATTTGTCGTTCAATGGCTCTAAATGTATTTTTACTTGGTAAGTTTCTTCTAGGAAACTTTTCTGCCTAACGCATAACAGCTGCACTAGAGTTTCCTAAACACTCGCCTAAGGTTAATAACATGTCGGTATATTCAACATTTGAGTACGTTTTGATTAACAATATCTAATTTTACAAATAACAAGGTTTTAAAAATCTAATTATTGTTGACTTATCGTCATAACTATCAATCAATGTCAGTTTTCCATGGCAAACTTAGAGAAAATCAAGATATACCGATTAGAATGGATTTTTGTCGAAACGTTACAAGAAAGGAAAGCTCTCAATTCCAATTTTTTAACATGTATCCGTTTTATCGATGAAGTCCCATTTACGCGACAATAAATTTTTAATTTACATAATGCATGCTAATAATAATAATTAATAACTTTATCATTACTTTATACCAGCATCGGTTATTACTTCATAATTTTCATATCAAAATATTCCGAAAACGGTACACAGTATCGAGTTTTACCAAGAGTATAAAGTTCACTTAAAATTTTAAATAATAAATCTAACCTTAAAAAAGTTATGTTTAATACTACTTGGTACGAACCGTGTAACTAGCGCCCTCTGTAAGAGTCATAAATAAAAACAAATTCATGGGATGTATCAGCTTCTAAAACATATTCGTATATTTCATTACAATGTTTTCAGTAGTTTCGGCAAAATCGTAATAAATGTGTATACATTTTTTACCAAGCAAACCCCAATTATTTTTAAGTTTTCTACCTATCCTTGAGACAAGGTCACCTTTTTTTAAAACACCCTGTATTAAAAAAGTACTCTACCACTAATTTGAAAGAATTTTGTGACACCTCAATTTTTAGAGCACCCACCATTTTTGGAAAGTTTGTAGAAAAATGCAGAAAGAGGTTAGGTAAGGTTAGGTTAGATATCATGTGAGTGGGGCGTGGTCGTCCCTCCACCGCGACCCTTAGTAAGTCTATTGTGGCTCACCCCTAGAGGTTACAGTTCACCGCACAATCCAGCCTTTCTTATGAAGTTCATGGTTGTATGAGGTGAGATTTTTTTGAAATCGGTTGGTTCTAGGTTGGTGTAACCAAATATGTTAAACTTTATTCTTCCCAGGCTGGGGCATGAACATAGCATATGTTCAGCAGTTTCTTCTTCCACGCAGCAAAACCTACAGTCCGTTTGTTGGTTCAGACCTATCTTTCTGAGGTGGTATCTTAGACGACAGTGTCCTATAAGCAGTCCCGTTAGAATACGCAGGTCATTTCTGCCCCATTCTAGGATCTGCTTAGTTGTGTTTCTCGAGGGTTTAGATAGAAACGCCTTCGAGTAAGTAAACCCTGGTATATTTCGGACCAGTACGTGAGTATTTTCCTCTCCGTCCAGTCAGAAATAATTGTTTTGGCGGCACTTGTGGTGACTCCAAAAACCGGTTCTGCTCCAGTGAACGCAGATTCGGCCCCCTGTTTTGCAAGGGTGTTGGCTTTTTCGTTTTCCTCCACCCCCTGGTGCCCCGGTACCCACAATAGGGTCATAAAGAGGTAAAAAGAGAAGGGATGCTTAGATGGTTTGGACACGTAGAAAGGATGGATGAAGGAAGATTGACGAAACAAATTTATAAGGCGAGTGTGAATGGACAAGTCGGTAGAGGTCGACCTCGGCGAACATCGATCTCGATCAGATAAACGTTGTTTTAAAGAAAGACCAGGTCAAGAGTACCAACAAGCGACGAGCATGTATGAGAGCACTGATGAAAGTAGAGGAAGCAAAAGATGTGTGTGAGAACCGTAGCAAGTGAAAGGAAGTGGTTTCTGCCTACCCCTACGGGAAAAAGGCGTGACTATATGTATGTAAAAGCGTGTCCGGCAATATTTAAAAATATTTCATTACCAATTTAGACAATTTCAATTAACGAGATTACCATTACTAGAAAAATACAAAAGCGTCACCATCAGTTAAACGAAAACTGCTACCTCATCGATAACGTTGCAAAAATGAAAAGAAACGATTATTTAATAAATTTATTAATAGATTTAAATTAGTTGTAATTGCAAAGTATCAGATTTTCTTTCTAATAAGTGCAGTCTGAGTTATTTTTGAAATATTCACATCACGGTAAATATAACTCAGTTATACGGTTAATATGTTTAAGAAAAGTATCTCGGCCAAAAAAACATCAAATGTACAAGCATGTAGTGAGTATATTAATTGGCAGTTATCCCGATAAACCGTTGTTTTAACTGGATCGACTATTTGTGTCAAGTTCCAAGTGTTGCCTATCGCGTCTTCATTCCTAAACAATGTTTATCTATCATATCTTCTTATTTTTTATGATATACTCCCAATTGTAGTTGTTTATTTTTTAGAAAATATCAACTTTTGAAAATGAACTTAATGCTCACTGTAGGCAATGAAAATTTTGTTCATCACAAAGTTTACTGACTCTCAATAAAATTTGAACACCCAGTAAGAGTTTATCAAGTACATATATAAAGAATGTCTGTTTTATTAATTTAAAAAATGATTGCATTTTTATGCATGATTCCCTGAAAATCAAAGGAATGAAAATAAATGTGAGCAAAACGAAAGTAATGGTTTTTGAAAGAGAAGAAAGCATGACAAACTGTGGGGTTTCGATTGAGGGAGAAAGAGTAGAACAAGTTAATGAATTTGTGTACTTCGGTTCAAATTTTACTAGAGATGGAAATTATGACAGTGACATTGAGCGAAGGGTGTTGGCAGGAAAACAAATGAATGCATGAATGAATGCATAGCTTTATGAAATGCCAGAAAGTGTCAAAAAAGGCACGTCTGGCGGTGCATAGAGGTGTGTTGGTTCCTAAACTTATGTATGGTAGTGAATGTTGGGTTTGGCAGAAGAAGCATGAAAATAGGATTAATGCTGCGGTGACTTTATGTATGTATGCATTTTTAAGGTAGAATATTAAAATAACATAGTTATAAGTGGGTACGCCGTGGTTTCTTATGAATCTTTGAATTATGCTTGAAATGCTTTATGGTATCGTGCCATTCCAGGTTTCATGAATTCGGTGACAGGTCGATTTTATCTCACATATGTTCTTAAAGATTTAGGAAGAGAGAATGCCATGGAAACATGGTCACGTTATTATAAAGTGACAGGACAAAAACAAGCGAAAAGGCTAGTAAGCCTTTCGCCAAGGAAAGCTTACTTACTTACTTACAGTTTATCGAGTTGGACAAGAAAGACTTGAAACTGGTGACGTAACACCTCACTGGATACTGCCCTTTGAGGTATTACCTGAAAAAGATGGGAAAACAGAGTAATTGTTGCCTCTACTGCGAGAACTTCGCTAAAACTGCAGAACATTTGCTTTGCGAATGTACAGCGCTTTTCTGCAATAGGCTCATGTTTCTGGAAGGGGCCTTCCTAAAGCCCTCCGATGTCAGGAACTTAGCCCCCAGGAAACTGATAAACTTTGTACGAAGTTTTGGAATCCCGGGCCTCGAAAAGATTAACGGTTATGCACAAAAGATCTGATAGGTCGAAGTGCTTGAGAGGCAACATAGCCTTTACGACCCCCTCCCCTACAATCTACAATCTACAATGGTCACATTATTTTCTTTGCTGTTAAAGGATGTGCCTTGACTAGTTGGAAATGAGGTGGAATTAACCTTCAATGCAACAGGCTGCATTACTTATGTTATCATTTGCATTCAGATATCTGTCAATAAAAACTAATGGTAATAATATGCAAACCAGACTTTTTCAATCGTTGGTCGCAGTAATTTTCTTGGCACCGGATAGTTATGACTGTAATGATGATAAGGTATACCCAAAAACTTGTATGCTTCAATTAATTCTGTGTCTTTTCTCACATCCTGTACTCTTCCTTTCATTAGATGGAAGACGACGCTCTAATTGTAATGTCGATTTATTATTATTATTTCCTATTGGAGTCGGGTATACGAAATTTTAATGCAGTTGTTCTTCTCTTTCTGGGTTTTTAAAGTGAAAACTTCTTTAACTGCGTTGTGCACTTTTTGGTAGGGAAAAATCTTATGGGTTCGCGTCACCGACATGCGACATGCTCATGACTGGCGCAAGCGCAGCAGCCGTGTGCTGTGCGCGTTAAACGCTTTTTGGATGGGTGAAATCTCGTGCGTTCGCGTCACTGATACACCGACATGCGACATGCTTTTTTAATATTTAACCTCTGCAATGCATCACGCAATTAGTATTTCACAGTGGCTTGGACGTTTTCTTACTACCGTGATAAAACAGATTTCTAGTTGTTCAATCATATTTTCATTGTGGATTTTGAAATTAAAATTTTTATAAAATCTAATAATAATTCAAGATAAATGTGTTGAAGTTTAAAATATGGTTATTAATGCAAAATTATAGTTTATTACCTTATATCATTAAAATGATAAAAACGGCCCCGACTCATTTTATTAAGTATATATTTTATTTAATAATTTAATGTTTCGAAATCATTATTTATTAATTGTCACAATTGTCAAAAATAAATTATGTGCTTTGCTATTTCTTAAAAAAGGATTATCTTTAATTTTATATCATTCGATTTTATTATTAGAAATTTACGAAAAAATATTGTGTTTTCACTTCTATGGGCAGTCTCTGCAACTGCCAATTTTTTGTTGTTAAATCAGTGTCTTATTGAGATTAATGTGTTTTTTCTGCTTTATTGCAAAACCGCGTAATTTTACAGTCACTCTTGTATTATTTATTTGCTCGGTTACAAGTGCTGAAAATGGTGCTACGATTGACCTCTGGTATTAATGCTATAAATCAATCAGTACCTTCGATAAATAAAAGTAGGAACATCCATTGTAGTTTCTGGTATTTTATTCATCTGTTTCAAGCCAATTAGGACGACGTACCGAAATAAATCAACGTGAACTGCTTTCAATACGTCGTCGGCTTCTTCAACATATCTTCATCGATGGACCATATTTTTATAAATGTTACAGGGAAAGTAGATTGTTAGCGAGAGACTCTGCCTAGAAAAGAGTAAACTTTTACTAAAAGTATCATTAAAAGTTAATTTAAAATAAACGGATTAATTTTTCCTAGAAAGAGTTGATTATGCGTGCTGTGGTTTAGTAAATGTTGATTTAGAGATCTTGCTCTTCACATGGAACTGCGCGTGCATATCTTTGTTTTGATTATCCCGAGACATCAACATTATTGAAAACCTTTACGTATAAATATCTAGGAACTATAATGGACTCCAGCAATAACTATTCAAAAGAATTAAGATCATGGATCGAAATAGCGCGTAACGCGTTTCTAAGGATGAAGAGTTCTTTTGTAACCGATCGTTAAATCAAAGACTGAAAATACGAATGATAAAATGTTACATATTCTCTATTCTCCTCTATGGCATAGAAGCAGCAACACTGAATAAAACATCGTTGAAAAAATTGAAAGCTTTTGAAATGTGGGTGTACAGAAGAATACTCAGAATATCGTATGTAGACCAAATCACTAACGAAGAAGTACTCAGACGACTAGGAAAAGGGACAGAGCTTGTGAATGAGACAAAAATCCGAATACAGTACCTGGGCCACGTTATGAAAGGAGAAATATATACGAGCATGTATAAGAGCACTGATGAAAGTTGAGGAATCAAAAGATATGCGTTAGAACCGTAGCGGAAGAAAGTAGTCTTTGTCTATCCCTACAGGAAAAAGGCGTGACTATATGTATGTATGTTCTTGTATTTCTATGTATCCGCTTTTAATTAAGACACCCTTCGTACAACATTAATTGATATTTTTAGAATAAATGCAAAACGTACTTAAAAAAAGGATAGAACACCCTGTATCTTACTGATAGAGTCAGGGTTATATGGTGTTTCTTTTAACGTAAACGAAGACCAAACAATTTTTCGTGTTTCAATTAATATTTTTAGCGGGTTACAAATTATGAATTAATATAAATGTCGCTACCACTGTGCTTTAAAAACCCACCTCTCGAGTATCCGATGAGAAAATCGCCCGTTTCTCATAAAAGTTAGCCAGCGTCTTGCACCCGACACCAAAACACGTTGTGATTTTCTAAAAATATCCCAAAATGAAAACCGGGACTGCCAAACGCCGTTTTACAACTTTGAAGTAAGAATTCAGTCGCTACTTATACCTAGTGCACCGCGTTTGTGTAAAAATTTTCCATTCTTTCAAATCGACCCCTTCGAAATAACAAACGAAAAAAATAATAAAAATAACCGAAAATGGGAGACGTAGAAGTAAGTTCCAACTTCACCATCACCGAAAAGAAAACGAAGAAGGTGAAAAAGACCACCAAACAGCGCAGAGGAAGCGATGAGCACACCGAAGTTACCATTCAAGAACTCAAGAACGGCAATCAGGGGTATGTGTTGGCATAAAAATCGACGAAGACAAAAAGTACAACCGACCACCCGGTTACTTTTTTCCACAAAAAGAAATTCGAGTGACAAAGTGGTGGTGGTGGGGGCGGTAGTAGTGTGTCGCTGATTTGAGTTTTATTTTCATTTTTATCCTTTACTTTTTTTTGTGACGATTACACTCGTAGTGATTTATACAGGAAGTAATGTAATACTACTTTTTTTTTGAGTGTAAATTTATAAAATTTCGTTTTTTGACTCGAAAATATCGCTTAAAAAATCTATCAAGGTCTACATTTAATGTTTTACTCTCACTTTAGATTCCATTAGTGAATAAATACATAATATAAACACACCAAAAAAAAAACTCAAGAACAACCGTCCAAACATAAAATTGATCCCTGGAACACTGTGTATAAATAACAATGTATCGTGTGGTAAGGGATGAAATAAGAAGATGTCAAAAAACCAGAGCTCTCCCTCGTCTAAAATCATGTTTCATACACGCTATGTTTTTCATATTATTTATGCTAAATCTGTCAGATTAGTCAATGGGTATCTAGACAATTATTTAGAGGTCTTGTCTTGTTTCAACTGGTAAAACAGACATTAACTCTCATAATTTTAATACATGTTATATGGAAAAGCTACTCTGACAGCATAAACATGATTCCAACTTCATCCAGAAGCAAGCAGAAACTGTACCTGTATTGAAACTCGCAATTTCAATACAGTTAATATGAAAAAGCTATTCTGACATAATAAAAATGATTCCAAGTTTATTTAGCAAGCAGAAACTGGACAATTTCTGCCATCGAAAGAAAACCAATTGGTTTTCGCCCCCCTACAATTGCATTCGTCTTCAATTGTCTTGTTTGGAGTCGTTAAACAGGCATTGACACTCCCAGATAATATAAAAAATATGTTACTTCTTGCGCCATGATTATTCTTCCATGATTGTGTTCTATCCCTTTTTATCGGTAATATTTTATACAGTTTCTGGTTCCAATGTTTCAACATTTTTTTTGTAATCTGCTTCTATTGTTACCGTTATGCAAGTCATAACTATCCGCTATCAGACAATAACTGTTTCCAAAGGTGTGTTTCCCTCCCAGCATGACACTTTAACACTGCGAAGTACCTTAAGGTACAATAGAAGGTTATCCAACTGAGAATGTTTACATCACACAAAGCTCCTTAAGCGTGAGTTTGTGGCAACCAGAAATCTGAATTCACTCGTCCCGATCGCCGAAAAATTTTCTGGATGCAATCAGTGAAAGCGTGATTTACATCATTTAGTGGCAAAACATGTCGCGTCGACAGCAGTTGGAGAATGATCTGATGATACGTTTGATTACATTTCGAAAACGTTGGAATCATTTTTTTTCTTAAAACTCCTTAATATTTTTTTTAAATTAAGGTATTTCTATTGGTATTTCACAGGATATTGCTGTCTATATCTCGCCGTGATTCACGTATCTACGTAGAAATTTATAGTACCAACTGGAAATTGTTGATTTTGTTACCTTACCAATAAGCGCTACAGCCTGATGTGGGCCTCCTCCACAATTTGCCTCCAAGCAATGCGGTCTTTGACTTTGGTTCCCCAGCCGGATATCCGCATTGCCCTCAGGTCACCCAGTACTTGGTCCATCTATCTAGCCGTGGTCTCTTTTCCTGGTAGCATAGATTTTAATGTTTAGAATTTTTTTTGGCATCCTGGCGTCTTCCATTCTTTGAACGTGTCCAAACCAACGGGGTCTCTGGGATTTTATAAATTTCACAATGTCTTCACCGTTTCCCGGTTGTTGTGAATGTGCCATTCTGCTTCGTTGATTCTTACTGCTCCATATATTCTTCTGATTAATTTACGTTCGAACCTTCTTATCTTCTCCTGATCTTGTACCGTGAGTGTCCAATTTTCACTCTCACAGGTTATTACTGGTCAAACCAATGTCTTGTAAATTTTTAGCTTTATCTTTCTTGTAATCAGTTTTCTTTTGAAGAGTTTCAAGTTGTCAAAGTAGGCTCGGTTGCCTCTCTGGAGTCTTTCTTTAATGGCGGTGCTGGTTTTTCCCTCGTTGCTGACTAACTCCCCGAGATACGTGAATTGTATTACTCCCTTGAATTTTGCGTTTTCTATTTGAAGGTCTTAAACTGTTTCCGGTCGTCTGAGGCTGACACTTTCATGTAGACTGTTTTGTGTATTGACACATGATGATTGCCACGTCATGCGGATTTTGGTATGAAAGTTTTTGCAAACAATTGCATAAACTTTTTTTAGCTCAATTCAAGTTTTCAGTCAAAATGTTTCTTTTCGCAGCTACATTTAAGAAAGCTCTAGCAAAATACTTTGAATAAAATACACATTTTCACTTTGTAAACATTGCAAACCATTTAATAAATAAAATGAAAAACAAGCGATAAATCACTACCAACTTTGACACTCGAAAATAATCACCAACGTTTCATGCTGACATAAATATGCCATCACATACCCCTCTTTTTACAAAAGGTACATAATAACATGTAAACTGTTTGTTTTTATGTGTACAGCAATGTGAACGTCTTGGTAATGCTTCAAGACTTATATTTAATTATTTTGGTGGTAATCTTAATAGTTACAAAACAATAAATAATAAAAGTACATTTATTCAAAATATAAACGTATGAAAGAAATAAATGGAAAAGTAGGAATAAAAAAATATATTTGGATATTTTTTGTTCTTTTTACATTCGTTATATTTAGCATAGAATGGAAACATTTGCATTAACTAGTGACAGTTTTTTTCTTTCTAGTTTTAAAGATCGATTTTTATCAATAAGTCGTGTAATTTCGTAATATGTAAAATTTCAAAAGATTTTATTTTTAGATATATAAACTGTAAACTTGCCAAAAAATTCAATCCATTTATATTTTTGTTCATTTATATGCAACGGTTTTTTATTTTGGCATTTATAAACTTTTCCTTTGTTGTTAAATTTTATTATAAAAAAAAACTTTTAATATCGGTTTTAAGTAAAATTTGGAATACAACGAGTATTTACCTTCAATTCGAATTGAAATAGTACTCGAGCAATCCTTAGGCGCGATTTAGAATATTTTCGGTAAATTAAATTAGTATCCATTCTACTCCTTTTAGATCCTCTCCTTTTTTTGTTACCAGTTTTTATTCTGCTAGATCATCGGATACTTTTTGTCACCCATTACATCTTGATCTTCCCCATCTTCTTTCTGCCTTCTTACTATTATTTTTACCTTTCGTATATTTCTCCCGGCAATTGTCATGTCCTCGTCATTTGTTTATTGTCATTGTTTGTGCAGTATACATTCAAACGAACTGTTAAAACCAATCAACAGGTGGGGCAGCGTTTTTGAAGGGATGCATCTCAACATCGAAAATCATGGTCAACCATTTATTAACTTAAATGGCTTTATATTCTTGAATAATAAAGACAAGAATTCCAACGTGGCTTCACCATAGCCGTTTAACTTGTTGTTGTTCAAAAGATTTGGAAGAGAGTGCGTATTGATTTAAAATGAATGATTTGATCCTCAAATACCTTCTTTACGCCGATGATTAGGTCATATTAGCATCATCTGAGGAGGAGTTGCATGCGATGGTTAATAATGCATGATGCCCCAAAAATCGAAGGGTTAAAAGTAAATGTAAGCAAGACGAAAGTAATGGTTTTTAAAAGAGAAGAAATTGTGACAAACTGCGAGGTGCTGATTTAAGGAGAAAATGTAAAACAAATGAGTGAGTTTGTATACTTAGACCATAGAGATATGTGCCTAGAAGTACATTGAACGGAATAACTAAAGGGCAGAAATGTATATTTTATCAGATAGCCAAGTAGCACTAAAAGCTCTGAAGTCATACGCTTGGGACTGTAAACAATCGCTGAGACAACTGGCAGCAAACAATCAGGTTACTTTGATGTGGGTTCCAGGTCACAAGGGAGTTAAAGGCAACGAGGAATCAGAGTGCCTTGCCAAGGAAGGGGCAAATACACAATTTTTTGGCCCAGAACCCTTCTGTGGACTCTCCAAAGCCCACTTGAAAGAAGAGGTTCGACGCTGCGAAACAGATAAAATGAAATCTTACTGGAATAAAGTGCCAGGACAAAGACAAGCGAAAATGCTAGTAAGCCTTTCGCCAAGGAAAGCTAAACAGCTTCTTGGACAAGAAAGACTTAAAACTGGTAACGGGACTCCATACTGGACACTGCCCTCTGAGGTATCACCTGAAAAAGATGGGCATGGGGCATGGGCATGGGATAGTTGCCGCTTCTGCGAGAACTTCGCTGAAACTGCAGAACATTTGCTTTGAGAATGCACAGCGCTTTTCTGCAAGAGGCTCAAGTTTCTGGAAGGAGCCTTTCTAAAGCCCTCCGATGTCAGAAACTTAGCACCCAGGAAACTGATAAACTTTGTACGAAGTCTCGAAATCCCGGGCCTCGAATAGATTAAGGGTTATGCACAAAAGATCTGATAGGTCGAGGTGCTTGAGAGGCTGCATAGCCTTCACGACTCCCCCTAAAATGCACAATACTTGGGTTTAAAGTTTACGATTGACAGAAATTATGACTATGACACTTATGGTAGTAAATGTTGGATTTTGCAGAAGAAACATAAAAGTAAGATCGATGCTGTGAAAATGAGTAGTCTGAGAAGTATAGTCGGAGTGACTCTGATGGATAAAGTAAGGAATAGTGAGATAACAAAACGCTTTGGTGTAAAATAAGATGTGGTAACAAATATAGATAAAGGAATAAATCAAAGAAGATTGACGAAATATATTTATAAGGCGAATGTGAATGGGAAAGTCGGTAGAGGTCGACCTCGGCGAACGTATCTTGATCAGATCAACATTGTTTTGAAGAGAGGCCAATTCAAGAGTACCACCAACCGAAGAGCATGAAAGTAGAAGAAGCAAAAAAAGCGTGTAACAACCATAGCAAGAGGAAGGAAGTGGTCTTTGCTACCCTTACGGGAAAAAGGCGTGCCTTTATATCTGTATGTCTGCATTCCAACGAGATATTTTTATACAAATTTGCAAATTATTTTTTTCTTTAGAATTCTTTTCAATAAACTCCCTTTTTTTATTACCAGTTTTGATTCTGCTAGATTATTTGCCTACCCTTTGCTACCAAAACGATCTTAATCTTCCACAACTTATTTCTGTCTTCTTACTTTTATTGATTTATTTTTAACCTTTTGTATCTCTCCCAACAATGTCCTTGTCTTGTTTTTGTTTATTGTCATTGTCTATACAGCTTATATTTAAATGAACCAGCCAATAGCTGGGACAACGTTTTTAAAGGTATACATCTAAACAGTAGGGTACAAAAATGATCTTAATAATAAAGACAAGAAATCCAACGAGAAACTATACTTTCAGTAGATAGAAAGCAGACCAAACCAATAAATAGTACTAACAAAAATGTTTTGTAGTCAATTACATTTTTATAACATAAATCGTAATTGAACAATGTGAATTTTTTGTGCGTTGTCACAAGACGGTTTGCCTTCTTGAGAAATGACAGGCGTTACGTCGTGAATAACATAGTTGGGAGTAGTTGTGATTAATGTTGGGGAGTTTGCGCGTATATTTTTTCTCGATAAAATTAATAAATCCGTTTTTTTTTCAGTTAATTTTCAGCGGTGAATACACAAAGGCCATGAACAAAGATTGGCACGGTCAGCATTTCTGTTGTTGGCAATGCGACGAAAGCCTTACCGGCCAAAGGTACGTCCTTCGTGACGATCATCCCTACTGCGTCTCCTGCTACGAATCCGTCTTCGCCAATGCTTGCGAGAAGTGCAGCAGGACCATCGGTATAGACTCCAAGGTGAACTTTTTTTATCTTTATAGTTTGATTAACAAATAAATTTAACGGAAGAGCGATTACTATCGGGAGCGTTACTGTTTGGTTTCAGGATTTGTCATACAAGGACAAGCATTGGCACGAGGCTTGTTTCTTGTGCACCACTTGCGGGGAATCCCTCGTCGACAAGCAATTCGGATCGAAAGGTGACAGAATCTACTGTGGAAACTGTTACGATCAACAATTCGCATCAAGATGCGATGGATGCCACGAAATCTTTAAAGCTGGTAAGTCATTTATCAACTAAAAAAATACGTTTTGTTATTTTTAAGATTCAATTCGGTAAGTTTTTGTTATATTTTGTATTTGCTGAGTTGTACAGTGTGGAATAGCCAAATAAAATAAATTCGAATAACGAATAAATGAGAGCTTGTTGGGAAAAATGCTTGGACACCAGTCGATTTGTATTTTTAGATGCGCATTTTTTTCAAAAAAAAAAATTATATATAGTGTGTGTCATGTGACAGTGGACGATACCAACTTTCTTATATTAAATACAACCCCCTGTATATTATTCAATTTTTTGGATTCTTCAGAAAATTCTAGACATAATTCATGTACAATGTCCCATACCTATCTTCAACTGTTTCGGAAATATTAAGTGTTTTCAGATGTATTACAAAAATTAACATTAAAAAAAGAAAATTATTTTATTTCACAAATTCGCTACATTACACTCAATACCTATTTCCCATTTAGCTCTTAATATCGAGAAAATAAGCAAAAACCCTTAATGCGTTCCTTTTTACTGATTTCACGGTCATGTTAATCGTCAAAATTGCCGCTATTGGTCCAATGAGAATCCTCACTGGATGAGAGAGAAACATACGCAATATCCTGAAAAAGTTAATGTTTTGGCAAGAACTGTTGAAAATCATATCGTAGGTCCCTTTTTCATTGATGGCAACTTGAATGGAGATAAATATTTAGAACTGCTCCAAAATAATGTCGTGCCAACTTTGACAAACTTATATCCTGATCCAGCAAACCCACAAGTTTCTGCCAATATACTATGGTTTCAGCAAGATGTTGAGTAACGTTAGAAGACATTTCTATACCAGATTAGCATGTTGCCAAGACGTTCGCGGCGAACATTTTGAACATCTCTTACATTGAAATTAATGTTTTTTTTTACATTATTTGTGAAATAAAATAATTTTCTTTTTTTAATGGTAATTTTTGTAGTATATCTGAAAACACTTAATATTTCCGAAACAGTTGAAGATAGGTATGGGACATTGTACATGAATTATGAATTTTCTGAAGAATCCAAAAAATAAATAATATACAGGGGGTTGTATTTAAAATAAGAAAGTTGGTATCGACCACTGTCACATGACACACCCTATATAATTATTATTTTTTAAAAAAATGCGCATCTAAAAATACAAATCGACGTGTCCAAGCGTTTTTCCCAACACGCTCTCATTTATTCGTTATCGAATTTATTCCATTTGACTGTTCCACACTGTATAGAGTACGACATAGTATTACCGACAGTTGAATAAGTGAGTTTAGTGTCGTAGGTAAACGTTTAGCAAAACAAAAATTGTTTACGACATTGTAACAAGTAACACATAATTTTAATAAAGTTCAAAAGACTTCCCGTAAGTTGAATGTTCGTTGACTCCAATGTAAGTAATAGGTATCCGTACTGTGAGTTTCCACGATCGACCGTTTCTGCTTCAAGTATGAACTAGAGGGGAGAGTAGGTTGCGGTTTAAGACCCCTTACTTAGCCTGTTGTTTCGTTTGCTTGACTACTGTAGTATGTATCAAGCCGAAATGACAGCCATTACCGAGGCAGCTTTCTGGACTCTCTGCAATAAACAAAAGTTGAACTCAGTCTATTTGACCTCTAGTAGTAAATGTTGGGTTTGGTAGAAAAAGCATAAAAATAGGATTAATGCTGCGGAGATGAGTAGTCTTGTAAATATAGCCGGAGTGACTCGGTTGGATAAAGTAAAGAATAGTAAGATAAGAGAACGCTGTGGTGTAAGAGAAGATGTGGTTACAAAGATAGACAAAGAAATGCTTCGATGGTTTGGACACGTAGAAAGAATGGATAAAGGAAGATTGACGAAACAAATTTATAAGGCGGGTGTGAATGGACAAGTTAGTAGAGGTCGACCTCGGCGAACATATCTCGATCAGATGAACATTGTTTTGAAGAAAGGCCAGGTCAAGAGTACCCACAACCGACGAGCATGTATGAGAGTACTGAGGAAGGAAAAGATGTGTGTAAGAACCGTAGCAAGTGGAAGGAAGTGGTCTCTGCCTACCCCTATTTGGAAAAGGCGTGACTATATGTATGTATGTATGTATGTATGGAGGTGGATTTGGCACTAAAGTAACCGTTAAATTTACATTGCTAAGATCGGTAAAATTTTGTCGTACTCTGTATATATTGTGGTTATCTCTTCGATTAAGTTAATTAACTGTAAAAAAACGATGGATTCGGGCCCAATTTTCTAATTATACTAAAAGCGAATACCCGAAAATTAAATGGACACCCACACACCCAAAGATTATTCACCTAGTACATCACACGTTTGATGACCTAGCCATTGACATTTATCTACAGACTACACGCTATATTCATTTACCGTTTAATTTCTTTCCAGATAAAACACTAAGAAATTTCAAATGTACACAAACTTATTATATTTAATTCTGCCAACATAATTCTTTAATACAGCAGAAACGTTTTTCTAAAACTTCTAAACCCTTAATAACAAGCTTACAATGTTTTTGAAATACTCCACATGGTAGTAGTAAGTTTCATAATAATTATTAAGCGGCTTCTTTTATAAACGGATCGGGAAGTTCTATGTGTCTGCAGTTTCATGAAGTTTTTTCACCATTCCGAAATATTAAAATTTAAACCTTTAATAACAAACTAGCAACAATATTTTAAACAAACCTTATAGTAGTAGTATGTTAAACAGTCAAGTGGCTCCATTTACAAATGGGTCAAGCAGTTTTAAGTGTCTGCAGCTTTGTTGTATTTTACACTGCTTCAAAACAAAACTTTAAAACCTTTAACAACAAGCTAGATATCACTCCTATATTTTTTAAACACTTCAGATGGTAATAGTGAGTTTCACAAGTAGTCCTCGTTTACAACTGAGTTGGGAAGTTCTAAGTATCTGCAGCTTCACGAAGTGTTTCCACTATTTCAAAACATTAAAATTAAAACCCTTAATTACCCAATTTTTTTTTTAAACTCCACACTGTAATAGTTAGTTTCACAATCTAGAGGCTCTGTACAAATAAGTTGGAAAGTTCTAAGTGTCACGAAGTTATTCCACTATTTCAAAACATTAAAATTAAAACTCTTAACTACCCATTTTTTTTTTAAACTCCACACTGTAATAGTTAGTCTCACAATCTAGAGGCTCTGTTTACAAATGAGTTGGAAAGTTCTAAGTGTCACAAAGTTATTCCACTATTTCAAAACATTAAAATTAAAACTCTTAACTACCCAACTTTTTTTTTAATACTCCACACTGTAATAGTAAGTTTCACAATTTAGAGGCTCTGTTTACTAATGAGTTGGGAAGTTCTTGGTGTCTGCAGCTTCAAGAAGTTTCTTTACCATTTCGAAACATTAAATTTAAAACCCTTAGTTACCCAGCCTTTTTTTTAACACTCCACATTGTAATAGTAAGTTTCACAATCTAGAGGATCTGTTTACAAATGAGTTGGGAAGTTCCAAGTGTCTGCAGCTTCACGAAGTTTGTCCACCATTTCGAAACATTAAAATTAAAACCCTTAAATACCCAACTTTTTTTTTAACATTCCACATTGTAATAGTAAGTTTCACAATCTAGAGGCTCTGTTTACGCATGAGTTGGAAAGTTTGAAGTTTTTACAGCTTCATTGTGTTATTTACTATTTCGAAACATAAATTAAAATCCTTTAATAACAAGCTAGCAATTACACCCATTGTAGTAGTGTGTTTTACAAACTAAAGAATTCGTGAGTTAAGAAGTTTTTAGTGTCTTGATCGAATCGAATCGAAGTAAAGATGCATACCTCAGAGTCTTTTGGCTGGCTCAATAAAGGAAGAGACCAAGGGAATCAACCAAATGGTCCTCCACCGTTTCTACTGTGTGAAGAAAGATTAATATCATCGCTTGTTGATTAGACAAATAGCTTTTTAGTTGAGGTCAAGTAGTATGTGCAGTGCCTGAATTGTCCAAACCTTAGTCTCATTTAAGATTTGTACAGCTATGGTAGATCTGTACAGTAGCTTCTAAAAAAATAAATAACTTTTTAACAGGTGTCGTGGCTATGGCACGTACATATTAATGCTGATCCTACATGGAAGCAACGCCAACCAAGTCAAACATTTTGCCATTAAGAGGGCCTATTTATTTTTACACAAAAGTTATGGGGGCTACTATTGCATCTTTGCACAACTATTGTGTACGGATTAGAATTACTTTGTATAAAAAATATTTAACGTGTAAAATTAATTTTATTATGAACAATAAAACGTGCTAATAATAAACAATAAATAATATTTTTCCTAACCTATGACGAAGGATAAATCGTCAAATCGTGTTTCATTAGATACTATCAATGGTCATAATATGTGTTAAAAACACATTAAGTAACCAAAAAAAAAACCTTTTTTTAAATTATTGTCCATAATTATTATTTAATTTATTTATGCATTAGTGATATCATCGCTATGTTGAGTAACGTTTCGACACACGTAGATACCGTAAATTAGTGTGGGCACAAATTAAAGTGGGAGTACAAAAAAGATGTTAAAATAAAGAAAAAGAAAAAAATTAATACCGTTGTTACAGTTTTCTATTGTATCCCATCTATAATTGGTGGAAAGTTCAATAACTCATACCAAATAGTTTTTGGTTCATTAGCTTTGCATATCCGCTTGTGAAATAAAATTTTCAACTGCGTAGAAAATTTCTTTAAAGTAATTTTTTTTTTTTATAAAAATAGTCGCAAAAAGGGAAGACCTATCGTGTGGGCCGCAGACGGCCCGCACTGCGACTATTAGAAGGGGAAGTGATTATGGAAAGGAAATGATTGTGGACACGCTTTTTAAAAAGTTGTAGGTCATAGTTCTCTGGAAAAACTGATTTTGGAAGCTTATTCCATTCCATAGCAGCACTGTAAAAGAAGAATTCTTGATGAAGATTGGTCCTTGGCATCTGCCATGGAAATATCTGTAGAGCAATGACTGGTCTGCAACTTTTCTTCTATGTTCTAGAGGGTGAAGGGTATCATTGAGAGTTGAGCTGTTTATCAAGCGAATGGCTCTTTTTTGAATGTAATCTAGAAGACGAAGAGAATGCCTTGGTGCTGAACCCCAAATATGCGAGCAATACTCCAGTAGAGGTCGGATTTGAGCCTTGTACGTCGTCAACAGTTGATCAGGAGTAAAAAACTTTCTGGCTTTCCACAGAAAACCTAGCCTCTGGCTTGCCGACTTTGCGATGTTAGCAACATGGTCATGCCAAGACATATTATTGGACACCGCGACTCCCAAAATCGAGATGGAGGGACTTGGTTCAAGGGTATTTCCGGACATTGTGATGGGATGATTTGAGGAATTCACTTTCTTGGAAAACGTGTCACTTTGTGTTTTTTGGGCGTTGAACTGAACAAGATTGTTGGTTCCCCACTCGACGATTGCTTTAAGATCTCTATTGATGGAATCCACCTGTTCCTGCCTGAGTCTATTTGTATCATTCACCGAAAGTGATCAATAGGATGTGAAAGTTGAGACAAGTGTGCTATCGTCTGCGAAACTGTAAATGGGGTTCGTGGTGGTTTTCAAGAGATCGTTGATGTGTAAATGAAATAAGGTGGGGGACAGGATGGAACCCTGGGGGACCCTAGCATTGGTTTTAAACGCATCAGAAGAAATACCGTCAACTGTCACATGTAAGGAGCGATCTTGCATGAAGCTCAAGAGCCATTGGCGCAGTTTGGTTGGGAGACCGTAGGCAGATAATTTACTTAACAATGCCTGGTGCCAAACGCGGTCAAAGGCTTTAGATATATCCAAGGCTATTGAACGGGATTCACTAAACTTTTCAATAGTGTTTGTCCAGAGCTAAGTGACATAAGCCAGCAAATCTCCAGTAGACCGAAGTTGTCGAAATCCATATTGTCTGTCATGAATTATCTCAAATTTCTCCAGATATTTGATGAGTTCTGTGTTAATTGCTTTTTCCATAACTTTGGATATGACTGAAAGCAATGCAATAGGGCGATAATTCGCAGGAATAGTCTTCTTTCCTTTTTTCGGAATCGGTTGAACTTTAGCGTTTTTCCACATGGACGGAAATACTCCTTTGCTGTATGATAACTTGAAGAGTCTACAGAAAACTGGGGTGAGCTCTTGAGCACAGGTCTTCAGGACAATTGTCGGAATTCCATCTGGTCCTACTGCCTTATTAGAGTCAAGATTTCGTAGGATTTTCCTGATAGTGCGATGGCGGATAGCGACCTCAGGCATTGATGCGTTTATTCTAGGTATCGTTAGGGGTTGTTTCCCATTGGTATCGAGGGTTGAGTTAGAGCTGAACATTTCGGCCAGCAGATCCGCTTTTTCTTTGGAAGATACGGCTTTCGTGCCGTCGGACCTCTCGAGTGGTGGTAAAGAAGAAGTTGTGAAATTCTTATTTATGGCTTTAGCCAAAGACCAGAAGGTCTTTGATCCAGGAGGGGCATTGACAAGCTTGTTGCATATTCTCGTGTCGTAGGATTCTTTGGCAAGATCGATCGTTCTTTTGCAGGCGTTCCTCGCGTGGACAAATGCTTCTCGGTTGGCAATTGTCGGGCCTTCGCACCAGAGTCGATGTGCTTGATTCTTATCACGCACCGCACGGTTGCATTCTTGGTTAAACCAGAGTTTGGGGTTAAAGATCCGTCTTTACCAAAATTCAAGGTAGTTAGAATGTGACCTATATCTTGGTAAAGATTTTTTCTACTGTATTTATCCTAAGCTAAGCCTTTTTTGAAGTGCGAGGGATTATAGAAAGCAGATAATTTACAAAAGTTGCAGGTCATAGTTCTCTGAAAAAACTGATTTTGGTGCTGAACACCAAATGTGCGAGCAATACTCCAGTAGAGGTCGAATTGGAGCCTTGTACGTCGGCAACAGTTGATCAGGATTAAAAAACTTGCTTCCATTCCACCTTACTTGCAACTTTCTGGATGCCTGTTTGTTGAGTAAAAAACGACGGTACGAAAAATATCTAACATTTTTTTTTATGTGTAGCAGAGTGGAGAGTTGATTAAGTTCATGTTTCCGAATGCCAAATGGATCCTGCGTTTGATTTTGTTTGCCCAGTTTGATTTTTTGTCCTAAGTATATGTAATGTTCTACATTCTCTATGGTAACGTTGTCTATGGTTACTGTTACTGTTACTCCGTAGCGCTCCTGCCCCTGATGGGTCTTGGCTGAGGTAACAATTTGCCTCCATCTATTTCGGTCTTTCATAACTTCTAGACTATTCCCGATGTCCATTTTCCGGAGGTCAGATGTTATATTATCACGCCACCTTAATCTCGGTCTTCCAAGTGGTCTCCTATGATGATGCTACATTTATTTTTGCTCATTATTTTGGTTTTGTTTAGGTTCATTTTTAGGCCTATTTTCTTGGATTGCTCGTTTAGCTCGTTCATATCCAAGCATACTATTAATTACACATGCCCACATGCCGACGAAGTGAGGACCATTTAAAGTGTTGCAATTAATTACTTTTGGCGAATATTTTTTATATTTTGTGCTGGTCGACTGGATACCGTACATCCCAACGTTTTGCATTGAAATTTCTATGTTCCACAAATATTTTTCCATATCTGTATGCGATAGATAGATGCTATGTTAATTAAAAACTGCATCATTATTTCAAAATAAAATTTGTTAAGATTTACATGTCAGAATAACCATTCGATAAGTAGAAATAGCGACAAGTGAATAAAATGTGTGCCACGACCGGTTTCCCTAAATGGAAAATTATCTTTTCGTCCGTGCACAATAAAACCGTAAGAAAAATGCACTCACTAACTAAGTCCTTTTAAGTAGTTTAGAAAAAAAAAGAAACTGCCATTATGTTCATTGACGTAGACGTTTTGAATCGAGTCCGCATCAGTAATTTCTTTAAGTTGTAGATCGTAGGACCGCAGAATATTTTTAAAAATAGTTAAGTAACTGTGTATTTTTAAGCATTTTTCATACAAACATATAGTCACGCTTTTTTTCCGTAGGAGTAGGCAGAGACCACTTCCTTCCACTTCCGCTACGGTTCTTTAACCAACCGAGTCGTTTCGACTATACTTCTCAGACTACTCATCTCCACAGCATTAATCCTATTTTCATGCTTCTTCTGCCAAACCCATTCATTCACTACCGTACATAAGTGTAGAAACCAACACACCTCTATGCACAGCCAGTCGTGCCTTTTTTGACACTTTCTGGCCTGTTCATAAAGCTATGCTGTGCCCCATTCATTTGTTTTCCTGCCAATACCCTTCGCTCAATATCACTGTCATACTTTCCATCTCTCGTGAACCCAAGTATACAAACTCATTTACTTGTTCCACTCTTTCTCCCTTAATCAGAACTTTACAGTTTGTTATGTTTTCTTTTCTTTCAAAAACCATTACTTTTGTTTTGCTTATATTTATTTTCATCCCTTTGATTTTCAGGGCATCATGCATAACATTAACCATCGCCTGCAACCAGTCCGTGTAAGGTCCGTTTATTCTGACACAAGCATTTTTCACAGCGTTGAAAGCATTCCCCATAAAAAGGGGACGTGATAAAAAAAGCATTTTTTGCACCTCTGCGCCACTGTCCGCCCCATTTGTTAAAATAAATTGTTGCTCGACAATGTCACATTTTCTACATTACATCGATAAACAGATGGTTCACACGAACAACAAACATTACCTCATACCATTCATATAAATTTTTGTTTGTTTTATAAATAAAAATATAAATCCTATCGGAGATGTAGATTTCGTAGACATAAAAATGTACCTTGAAGGTTATGCGACATGAAATTGAACCAATCGTCCTCGTATATTTAATCAAAATTTTATACATTTGTTAAAACGGATCTTTCAAAGTCGAAGGTTAAAAGAGGAAGGGGAAACTTTGCATAGAAATGAGTTCATCAAATCAGATATTCACAAATGAATGCATCAAATGGGATGATGGTCCTAGGTATCTGGAGATGCAGTCACCTTGTTATCAGGAAAAGGACTAAAAAAAACAGAATCTTAAGGACTTATCCATTAGAGTATCTATGTGGTAGTATGTAGTATCTATGAGATATAGTTAATAAGAATTACGTCAAACGGTATATAGTTAGGAATTATCCTAAACAGGATATAGTTGCAAATAATAATATTGGAAGAGATATAGTTAGGAATAATGTTGGACGAGATATAGTTAAGAATAATTACGGGACGAGATATATTTAAGAGGAATTATGCTGATCGAGATAAGGTTAAGCAAAACTTACATTGGATATATAGTTAAAAAAAATGATTTTGGAAAAGATATAGTAAATACTTAAAAAGAATTACGTCAAACGATATATAGTTGAGAAGAATTATGTTAGACAAGATATAGTTGAAAGATGTAGTTAAAAAAATGTATTTTGGACGAGATATAGTTAAAAACAATTACGTTGACTTAAGAAGAGCTACGTTAAACGAGATATAGTTAAGAATTACGTCGGACGAGTTATAGTTGAGAAAAATTACATTGGACGAGATATAGTTATGAAGATTTATGTTGTATGAGATATAGTTAATAAGAATTACGTCAAACGGTATATAGTTAGGAATTATGTTAAACAGGATATAGTTGCAAAGAATAATATTGGAAGAAATATAGTTGGGAAGAATTATGTTGGACGGGATATAGTTAAGAATAACTACGGGACGAGATATATTTAAGAGGAATTATGCTGATCGAGATAAGGTTAAGCAAAACTTACATTGGATATATAGTTAAAAAAAATGATTTTGGAAAAGATATAGTAAATACTTAAAAAGAATTACGTCAAACGATATATAGTTGAGAAGAATTATGTTAGACAAGATATAGTTGAAAGATGTAGTTAAAAAAATGTATTTTGGACGAGATATAGTTAAAAACAATTACGTTGACTTAAGAAGAGCTACGTTAAACGAGATATAGTTAAGAATTACGTCGGACGAGTTATAGTTGAGAAAAATTACATTGGACGAGATATAGTTATGAAGATTTATGTTGTATGAGATATAGTTAATAAGAATTACGTCAAACGGTATATAGTTAGGAATTATGTTAAACAGGATATAGTTGCAAATAATAATATTGGAAGAGATATAGTTAGGAATAATGTTGGACGGGATATAGTTAAGAATAACTACGGGATGAGATATATTTAAGAGGAATTATGCTGATCGAGATAAGGTTAAGCAAAACTTACATTGGATATATAGTTAAAAAAAATGATTTTGGAAAAGATATAGTAAATACTTAAAAAGAATTACGTCAAACGATATATAGTTGAGAAGAATTATGTTAGACAAGATATAGTTGAAAGATGTAGTTAAAAAAATGTATTTTGGACGAGATATAGTTAAAAACAATTACGTTGACTTAAGAAGAGCTACGTTAAACGAGATATAGTTAAGAATTACGTCGGACGAGTTATAGTTGAGAAAAATTACATTGGACGAGATATAGTTATGAAGATTTATGTTGTATGAGATATAGTTAATAAGAATTACGTCAAACGGTATATAGTTAGGAATTATGTTAAACAGGATATAGTTGCAAATAATAATATTGGAAGAGATATAGTTAGGAATAATGTTGGACGAGATATAGTTAAGAATAATTACGGGACGAGATATATTTAAGAGGAATTATGCTGATCGAGATAAGGTTAAGCAAAACTTACATTGGATATATAGTTAAAAAAAATGATTTTGGAAAAGATATAGTAAATACTTAAAAAGAATTACGTCAAACGATATATAGTTGAGAAGAATTATGTTAGACAAGATATAGTTGAAAGATGTAGTTAAAAAAATGTATTTTGGACGAGATATAGTTAAAAACAATTACGTTGACTTAAGAAGAGCTACGTTAAACGAGATATAGTTAAGAATTACGTCGGACGAGTTATAGTTGAGAAAAATTACATTGGACGAGATATAGTTATGAAGATTTATGTTGTATGAGATATAGTTAATAAGAATTACGTCAAACGGTATATAGTTAGGAATTATGTTAAACAGGATATAGTTGCAAATAATAATATTGGAAGAGATATAGTTAGGAATAATGTTGGACGAGATATAGTTAAGAATAATTACGGGACGAGATATATTTAAGAGGAATTATGCTGATCGAGATAAGGTTAAGCAAAACTTACATTGGATATATAGTTAAAAAAAATGATTTTGGAAAAGATATAGTAAATACTTAAAAAGAATTACGTCAAACGATATATAGTTGAGAAGAATTATGTTAGACAAGATATAGTTGAAAGATGTAGTTAAAAAAATGTATTTTGGACGAGATATAGTTAAAAACAATTACGTTGACTTAAGAAGAGCTACGTTAAACGAGATATAGTTAAGAATTACGTCGGACGAGTTATAGTTGAGAAAAATTACATTGGACGAGATATAGTTATGAAGATTTATGTTGTATGAGATATAGTTAATAAGAATTACGTCAAACGGTATATAGTTAGGAATTATGTTAAACAGGATATAGTTGCAAATAATAATATTGGAAGAGATATAGTTAGGAATAATGTTGGACGGGATATAGTTAAGAATAACTACGGGATGAGATATATTTAAGAGGAATTATGCTGATCGAGATAAGGTTAAGCAAAACTTACATTGGATATATAGTTAAAAAAAATGATTTTGGAAAAGATATAGTAAATACTTAAAAAGAATTACGTCAAACGATATATAGTTGAGAAGAATTATGTTAGACAAGATATAGTTGAAAGATGTAGTTAAAAAAATGTATTTTGGACGAGATATAGTTAAAAACAATTACGTTGACTTAAGAAGAGCTACGTTAAACGAGATATAGTTAAGAATTACGTCGGACGAGTTATAGTTGAGAAAAATTACATTGGACGAGATATAGTTATGAAGATTTATGTTGTATGAGATATAGTTAATAAGAATTACGTCAAACGGTATATAGTTAGGAATTATGTTAAACAGGATATAGTTGCAAATAATAATATTGGAAGAGATATAGTTAGGAATAATGTTGGACGGGATATAGTTAAGAATAACTACGGGATGAGATATATTTAAGAGGAATTATGCTGATCGAGATAAGGTTAAGCAAAACTTACATTGGATATATAGTTAAAAAAAATGATTTTGGAAAAGATATAGTAAATACTTAAAAAGAATTACGTCAAACGATATATAGTTGAGAAGAATTATGTTAGACAAGATATAGTTGAAAGATGTAGTTAAAAAAATGTATTTTGGACGAGATATAGTTAAAAACAATTACGTTGACTTAAGAAGAGCTACGTTAAACGAGATATAGTTAAGAATTACGTCGGACGAGTTATAGTTGAGAAAAATTACATTGGACGAGATATAGTTATGAAGATTTATGTTGTATGAGATATAGTTAATAAGAATTACGTCAAACGGTATATAGTTAGGAATTATGTTAAACAGGATATAGTTGCAAATAATAATATTGGAAGAGATATAGTTAGGAATAATGTTGGACGGGATATAGTTAAGAATAACTACGGGATGAGATATATTTAAGAGGAATTATGCTGATCGAGATAAGGTTAAGCAAAACTTACATTGGATATATAGTTAAAAAAAATGATTTTGGAAAAGATATAGTAAATACTTAAAAAGAATTACGTCAAACGATATATAGTTGAGAAGAATTATGTTAGACAAGATATAGTTGAAAGATGTAGTTAAAAAAATGTATTTTGGACGAGATATAGTTAAAAACAATTACGTTGACTTAAGAAGAGCTACGTTAAACGAGATATAGTTAAGAATTACGTCGGACGAGTTATAGTTGAGAAAAATTACATTGGACGAGATATAGTTATGAAGATTTATGTTGTATGAGATATAGTTAATAAGAATTACGTCAAACGGTATATAGTTAGGAATTATGTTAAACAGGATATAGTTGCAAATAATAATATTGGAAGAGATATAGTTAGGAATAATGTTGGACGGGATATAGTTAAGAATAACTACGGGATGAGATATATTTAAGAGGAATTATGCTGATCGAGATAAGGTTAAGCAAAACTTACATTGGATATATAGTTAAAAAAAATGATTTTGGAAAAGATATAGTAAATACTTAAAAAGAATTACGTCAAACGATATATAGTTGAGAAGAATTATGTTAGACAAGATATAGTTGAAAGATGTAGTTAAAAAAATGTATTTTGGACGAGATATAGTTAAAAACAATTACGTTGACTTAAGAAGAGCTACGTTAAACGAGATATAGTTAAGAATTACGTCGGACGAGTTATAGTTGAGAAAAATTACATTGGACGAGATATAGTTATGAAGATTTATGTTGTATGAGATATAGTTAATAAGAATTACGTCAAACGGTATATAGTTAGGAATTATGTTAAACAGGATATAGTTGCAAATAATAATATTGGAAGAGATATAGTTAGGAATAATGTTGGACGAGATATAGTTAAGAATAATTACGGGACGAGATATATTTAAGAGGAATTATGCTGATCGAGATAAGGTTAAGCAAAACTTACATTGGATATATAGTTAAAAAAAATGATTTTGGAAAAGATATAGTAAATACTTAAAAAGAATTACGTCAAACGATATATAGTTGAGAAGAATTATGTTAGACAAGATATAGTTGAAAGATGTAGTTAAAAAAATGTATTTTGGACGAGATATAGTTAAAAACAATTACGTTGACTTAAGAAGAGCTACGTTAAACGAGATATAGTTAAGAATTACGTCGGACGAGTTATAGTTGAGAAAAATTACATTGGACGAGATATAGTTATGAAGATTTATGTTGTATGAGATATAGTTAATAAGAATTACGTCAAACGGTATATAGTTAGGAATTATGTTAAACAGGATATAGTTGCAAATAATAATATTGGAAGAGATATAGTTAGGAATAATGTTGGACGAGATATAGTTAAGAATAATTACGGGACGAGATATATTTAAGAGGAATTATGCTGATCGAGATAAGGTTAAGCAAAACTTACATTGGATATATAGTTAATAAAAATGATTTTGGAAAAGATATAGTAAATACTTAAAAAGAATTACGTCAAACGATATATAGTTGAGAAGAATTATGTTAGACAAGATATAGTTGAAAGATGTAGTTAAAAAAATGTATTTTGGACGAGATATAGTTAAAAACAATTACGTTGACTTAAGAAGAGCTACGTTAAACGAGATATAGTTAAGAATTACGTCGGACGAGTTATAGTTGAGAAAAATTACATTGGACGAGATATAGTTATGAAGATTTATGTTGTATGAGATATAGTTAATAAGAATTACGTCAAACGGTATATAGTTAGGAATTATGTTAAACAGGATATAGTTGCAAATAATAATATTGGAAGAGATATAGTTAGGAATAATGTTGGACGAGATATAGTTAAGAATAATTACGGGACGAGATATATTTAAGAGGAATTATGCTGATCGAGATAAGGTTAAGCAAAACTTACATTGGATATATAGTTAAAAAAAATGATTTTGGAAAAGATATAGTAAATACTTAAAAAGAATTACGTCAAACGATATATAGTTGAGAAGAATTATGTTAGACAAGATATAGTTGAAAGATGTAGTTAAAAAAATGTATTTTGGACGAGATATAGTTAAAAACAATTACGTTGACTTAAGAAGAGCTACGTTAAACGAGATATAGTTAAGAATTACGTCGGACGAGTTATAGTTGAGAAAAATTACATTGGACGAGATATAGTTATGAAGATTTATGTTGTATGAGATATAGTTAATAAGAATTACGTCAAACGGTATATAGTTAGGAATTATGTTAAACAGGATATAGTTGCAAATAATAATATTGGAAGAGATATAGTTAGGAATAATGTTGGACGAGATATAGTTAAGAATAATTACGGGACGAGATATATTTAAGAGGAATTATGCTGATCGAGATAAGGTTAAGCAAAACTTACATTGGATATATAGTTAAAAAAAATGATTTTGGAAAAGATATAGTAAATACTTAAAAAGAATTACGTCAAACGATATATAGTTGAGAAGAATTATGTTAGACAAGATATAGTTGAAAGATGTAGTTAAAAAAATGTATTTTGGACGAGATATAGTTAAAAACAATTACGTTGACTTAAGAAGAGCTACGTTAAACGAGATATAGTTAAGAATTACGTCGGACGAGTTATAGTTGAGAAAAATTACATTGGACGAGATATAGTTATGAAGATTTATGTTGTATGAGATATAGTTAATAAGAATTACGTCAAACGGTATATAGTTAGGAATTATGTTAAACAGGATATAGTTGCAAATAATAATATTGGAAGAGATATAGTTAGGAATAATGTTGGACGGGATATAGTTAAGAATAACTACGGGATGAGATATATTTAAGAGGAATTATGCTGATCGAGATAAGGTTAAGCAAAACTTACATTGGATATATAGTTAAAAAAAATGATTTTGGAAAAGATATAGTAAATACTTAAAAAGAATTACGTCAAACGATATATAGTTGAGAAGAATTATGTTAGACAAGATATAGTTGAAAGATGTAGTTAAAAAAATGTATTTTGGACGAGATATAGTTAAAAACAATTACGTTGACTTAAGAAGAGCTACGTTAAACGAGATATAGTTAAGAATTACGTCGGACGAGTTATAGTTGAGAAAAATTACATTGGACGAGATATAGTTATGAAGATTTATGTTGTATGAGATATAGTTAATAAGAATTACGTCAAACGGTATATAGTTAGGAATTATGTTAAACAGGATATAGTTGCAAATAATAATATTGGAAGAGATATAGTTAGGAATAATGTTGGACGAGATATAGTTAAGAATAATTACGGGACGAGATATATTTAAGAGGAATTATGCTGATCGAGATAAGGTTAAGCAAAACTTACATTGGATATATAGTTAAAAAAAATGATTTTGGAAAAGATATAGTAAATACTTAAAAAGAATTACGTCAAACGATATATAGTTGAGAAGAATTATGTTAGACAAGATATAGTTGAAAGATGTAGTTAAAAAAATGTATTTTGGACGAGATATAGTTAAAAACAATTACGTTGACTTAAGAAGAGCTACGTTAAACGAGATATAGTTAAGAATTACGTCGGACGAGTTATAGTTGAGAAAAATTACATTGGACGAGATATAGTTATGAAGATTTATGTTGTATGAGATATAGTTAATAAGAATTACGTCAAACGGTATATAGTTAGGAATTATGTTAAACAGGATATAGTTGCAAATAATAATATTGGAAGAGATATAGTTAGGAATAATGTTGGACGAGATATAGTTAAGAATAATTACGGGATGAGATATATTTAAGAGGAATTATGCTGATCGAGATAAGGTTAAGCAAAACTTACATTGGATATATAGTTAAAAAAAATGATTTTGGAAAAGATATAGTAAATACTTAAAAAGAATTACGTCAAACGATATATAGTTGAGAAGAATTATGTTAGACAAGATATAGTTGAAAGATGTAGTTAAAAAAATGTATTTTGGACGAGATATAGTTAAAAACAATTACGTTGACTTAAGAAGAGCTACGTTAAACGAGATATAGTTAAGAATTACGTCGGACGAGTTATAGTTGAGAAAAATTACATTGGACGAGATATAGTTATGAAGATTTATGTTGTATGAGATATAGTTAATAAGAATTACGTCAAACGGTATATAGTTAGGAATTATGTTAAACAGGATATAGTTGCAAATAATAATATTGGAAGAGATATAGTTAGGAATAATGTTGGACGGGATATAGTTAAGAATAACTACGGGATGAGATATATTTAAGAGGAATTATGCTGATCGAGATAAGGTTAAGCAAAACTTACATTGGATATATAGTTAAAAAAAATGATTTTGGAAAAGATATAGTAAATACTTAAAAAGAATTACGTCAAACGATATATAGTTGAGAAGAATTATGTTAGACAAGATATAGTTGAAAGATGTAGTTAAAAAAATGTATTTTGGACGAGATATAGTTAAAAACAATTACGTTGACTTAAGAAGAGCTACGTTAAACGAGATATAGTTAAGAATTACGTCGGACGAGTTATAGTTGAGAAAAATTACATTGGACGAGATATAGTTATGAAGATTTATGTTGTATGAGATATAGTTAATAAGAATTACGTCAAACGGTATATAGTTAGGAATTATGTTAAACAGGATATAGTTGCAAATAATAATATTGGAAGAGATATAGTTAGGAATAATGTTGGACGGGATATAGTTAAGAATAACTACGGGATGAGATATATTTAAGAGGAATTATGCTGATCGAGATAAGGTTAAGCAAAACTTACATTGGATATATAGTTAAAAAAAATGATTTTGGAAAAGATATAGTAAATACTTAAAAAGAATTACGTCAAACGATATATAGTTGAGAAGAATTATGTTAGACAAGATATAGTTGAAAGATGTAGTTAAAAAAATGTATTTTGGACGAGATATAGTTAAAAACAATTACGTTGACTTAAGAAGAGCTACGTTAAACGAGATATAGTTAAGAATTACGTCGGACGAGTTATAGTTGAGAAAAATTACATTGGACGAGATATAGTTATGAAGATTTATGTTGTATGAGATATAGTTAATAAGAATTACGTCAAACGGTATATAGTTAGGAATTATGTTAAACAGGATATAGTTGCAAATAATAATATTGGAAGAGATATAGTTAGGAATAATGTTGGACGAGATATAGTTAAGAATAATTACGGGACGAGATATATTTAAGAGGAATTATGCTGATCGAGATAAGGTTAAGCAAAACTTACATTGGATATATAGTTAAAAAAAATGATTTTGGAAAAGATATAGTAAATACTTAAAAAGAATTACGTCAAACGATATATAGTTGAGAAGAATTATGTTAGACAAGATATAGTTGAAAGATGTAGTTAAAAAAATGTATTTTGGACGAGATATAGTTAAAAACAATTACGTTGACTTAAGAAGAGCTACGTTAAACGAGATATAGTTAAGAATTACGTCGGACGAGTTATAGTTGAGAAAAATTACATTGGACGAGATATAGTTATGAAGATTTATGTTGTATGAGATATAGTTAATAAGAATTACGTCAAACGGTATATAGTTAGGAATTATGTTAAACAGGATATAGTTGCAAATAATAATATTGGAAGAGATATAGTTAGGAATAATGTTGGACGAGATATAGTTAAGAATAATTACGGGACGAGATATATTTAAGAGGAATTATGCTGATCGAGATAAGGTTAAGCAAAACTTACATTGGATATATAGTTAAAAAAAATGATTTTGGAAAAGATATAGTAAATACTTAAAAAGAATTACGTCAAACGATATATAGTTGAGAAGAATTATGTTAGACAAGATATAGTTGAAAGATGTAGTTAAAAAAATGTATTTTGGACGAGATATAGTTAAAAACAATTACGTTGACTTAAGAAGAGCTACGTTAAACGAGATATAGTTAAGAATTACGTCGGACGAGTTATAGTTGAGAAAAATTACATTGGACGAGATATAGTTATGAAGATTTATGTTGTATGAGATATAGTTAATAAGAATTACGTCAAACGGTATATAGTTAGGAATTATGTTAAACAGGATATAGTTGCAAAGAATAATATTGGAAGAAATATAGTTGGGAAGAATTATGTTGGACGGGATATAGTTAAGAATAACTACGGGACGAGATATATTTAAGAGGAATTATGCTGATCGAGATAAGGTTAAGCAAAACTTACATTGGATATATAGTTAAAAAAAATGATTTTGGAAAAGATATAGTAAATACTTAAAAAGAATTACGTCAAACGATATATAGTTGAGAAGAATTATGTTAGACAAGATATAGTTGAAAGATGTAGTTAAAAAAATGTATTTTGGACGAGATATAGTTAAAAACAATTACGTTGACTTAAGAAGAGCTACGTTAAACGAGATATAGTTAAGAATTACGTCGGACGAGTTATAGTTGAGAAAAATTACATTGGACGAGATATAGTTATGAAGATTTATGTTGTATGAGATATAGTTAATAAGAATTACGTCAAACGGTATATAGTTAGGAATTATGTTAAACAGGATATAGTTGCAAATAATAATATTGGAAGAGATATAGTTAGGAATAATGTTGGACGAGATATAGTTAAGAATAATTACGGGACGAGATATATTTAAGAGGAATTATGCTGATCGAGATAAGGTTAAGCAAAACTTACATTGGATATATAGTTAAAAAAAATGATTTTGGAAAAGATATAGTAAATACTTAAAAAGAATTACGTCAAACGATATATAGTTGAGAAGAATTATGTTAGACAAGATATAGTTGAAAGATGTAGTTAAAAAAATGTATTTTGGACGAGATATAGTTAAAAACAATTACGTTGACTTAAGAAGAGCTACGTTAAACGAGATATAGTTAAGAATTACGTCGGACGAGTTATAGTTGAGAAAAATTACATTGGACGAGATATAGTTATGAAGATTTATGTTGTATGAGATATAGTTAATAAGAATTACGTCAAACGGTATATAGTTAGGAATTATGTTAAACAGGATATAGTTGCAAATAATAATATTGGAAGAGATATAGTTAGGAATAATGTTGGACGAGATATAGTTAAGAATAATTACGGGACGAGATATATTTAAGAGGAATTATGCTGATCGAGATAAGGTTAAGCAAAACTTACATTGGATATATAGTTAAAAAAAATGATTTTGGAAAAGATATAGTAAATACTTAAAAAGAATTACGTCAAACGATATATAGTTGAGAAGAATTATGTTAGACAAGATATAGTTGAAAGATGTAGTTAAAAAAATGTATTTTGGACGAGATATAGTTAAAAACAATTACGTTGACTTAAGAAGAGCTACGTTAAACGAGATATAGTTAAGAATTACGTCGGACGAGTTATAGTTGAGAAAAATTACATTGGACGAGATATAGTTATGAAGATTTATGTTGTATGAGATATAGTTAATAAGAATTACGTCAAACGGTATATAGTTAGGAATTATGTTAAACAGGATATAGTTGCAAATAATAATATTGGAAGAGATATAGTTAGGAATAATGTTGGACGAGATATAGTTAAGAATAATTACGGGACGAGATATATTTAAGAGGAATTATGCTGATCGAGATAAGGTTAAGCAAAACTTACATTGGATATATAGTTAAAAAAAATGATTTTGGAAAAGATATAGTAAATACTTAAAAAGAATTACGTCAAACGATATATAGTTGAGAAGAATTATGTTAGACAAGATATAGTTGAAAGATGTAGTTAAAAAAATGTATTTTGGACGAGATATAGTTAAAAACAATTACGTTGACTTAAGAAGAGCTACGTTAAACGAGATATAGTTAAGAATTACGTCGGACGAGTTATAGTTGAGAAAAATTACATTGGACGAGATATAGTTATGAAGATTTATGTTGTATGAGATATAGTTAATAAGAATTACGTCAAACGGTATATAGTTAGGAATTATGTTAAACAGGATATAGTTGCAAATAATAATATTGGAAGAGATATAGTTAGGAATAATGTTGGACGAGATATAGTTAAGAATAATTACGGGACGAGATATATTTAAGAGGAATTATGCTGATCGAGATAAGGTTAAGCAAAACTTACATTGGATATATAGTTAAAAAAAATGATTTTGGAAAAGATATAGTAAATACTTAAAAAGAATTACGTCAAACGATATATAGTTGAGAAGAATTATGTTAGACAAGATATAGTTGAAAGATGTAGTTAAAAAAATGTATTTTGGACGAGATATAGTTAAAAACAATTACGTTGACTTAAGAAGAGCTACGTTAAACGAGATATAGTTAAGAATTACGTCGGACGAGTTATAGTTGAGAAAAATTACATTGGACGAGATATAGTTATGAAGATTTATGTTGTATGAGATATAGTTAATAAGAATTACGTCAAACGGTATATAGTTAGGAATTATGTTAAACAGGATATAGTTGCAAATAATAATATTGGAAGAGATATAGTTAGGAATAATGTTGGACGGGATATAGTTAAGAATAACTACGGGATGAGATATATTTAAGAGGAATTATGCTGATCGAGATAAGGTTAAGCAAAACTTACATTGGATATATAGTTAAAAAAAATGATTTTGGAAAAGATATAGTAAATACTTAAAAAGAATTACGTCAAACGATATATAGTTGAGAAGAATTATGTTAGACAAGATATAGTTGAAAGATGTAGTTAAAAAAATGTATTTTGGACGAGATATAGTTAAAAACAATTACGTTGACTTAAGAAGAGCTACGTTAAACGAGATATAGTTAAGAATTACGTCGGACGAGTTATAGTTGAGAAAAATTACATTGGACGAGATATAGTTATGAAGATTTATGTTGTATGAGATATAGTTAATAAGAATTACGTCAAACGGTATATAGTTAGGAATTATGTTAAACAGGATATAGTTGCAAATAATAATATTGGAAGAGATATAGTTAGGAATAATGTTGGACGAGATATAGTTAAGAATAATTACGGGACGAGATATATTTAAGAGGAATTATGCTGATCGAGATAAGGTTAAGCAAAACTTACATTGGATATATAGTTAAAAAAAATGATTTTGGAAAAGATATAGTAAATACTTAAAAAGAATTACGTCAAACGATATATAGTTGAGAAGAATTATGTTAGACAAGATATAGTTGAAAGATGTAGTTAAAAAAATGTATTTTGGACGAGATATAGTTAAAAACAATTACGTTGACTTAAGAAGAGCTACGTTAAACGAGATATAGTTAAGAATTACGTCGGACGAGTTATAGTTGAGAAAAATTACATTGGACGAGATATAGTTATGAAGATTTATGTTGTATGAGATATAGTTAATAAGAATTACGTCAAACGGTATATAGTTAGGAATTATGTTAAACAGGATATAGTTGCAAATAATAATATTGGAAGAGATATAGTTAGGAATAATGTTGGACGAGATATAGTTAAGAATAATTACGGGATGAGATATATTTAAGAGGAATTATGCTGATCGAGATAAGGTTAAGCAAAACTTACATCGGATATACCCTAGTGTGGGAACATGGGCACCAGAGGGTGGGGGGAAATGAAACAGCCGACACCCTTGAAAAACAGGGGGCCTAATCTGCGTTTACTGGACCAGAAGCGGTTTTTGGAGTCACCCCAAGTACCGCCAAAACAATTATCTCGGACTGGGTGGAGAGGAAAATACTCACGTACTGGTACGAAATACCAGGGTCGACTCACTCTAAGGCGTTTTTACCTAAACCCTTGAGAAACAAAACTAAGCAGATCCTAGAATGGAGCAGAAATGACCTGCGAATTATAAAGGGACTGCTTACAGGACACTGTCGTCTAAGATACCACCTCGGAAGGATAGGTCTGAACTAACAATCGGACCGTCTGTTTTGCTGCGTGGAAGACGACACTACTAAACAAATACTATGTTCATTTCCCGGCCCGGGAAGAATAAGGTTCAACGTATTTGGGTTACACCAAATTTCACCCCATACAACCATAAACTTCGTGAGAAAGGCTGGATTGTGCGATGAACTGTAACCTCTAGGGGTGAGCCACAATAGACCTACTAAAGGTCGCGGTGGAGGGGCGACCACGACCCACTCAACCTAACCTAATCTACATTGGATATACAGTTAAAAAAAATGATTTTGGAAAAGATATAGTAAATACTTAAAAAGAATTACGTCAAACGATATATAGTTGAGAAGAATTATGTTAGACAAGATATAGTTGAAAGATGTAGTTAAAAAAAATTATTTTGGACGAGATATAGTTAAAAACAATTACGTCGACTTGAGAAGAGCTGCGTTAAATGGGATCTAGTAAAGTAGAATTAAGTCGGACGAGATATAGTTGTTTATGTTTATTATTGGTTAGGTGAGAAATAGAAAAATGATTTTTCCATTTTTGAATGAATTCCCATTCGTGTCGTGCAACGGTGTGTGTCTCGAGCCATCGTAATATTTTTATGTTTTATAGCATCTCCACAAATCGGTGGGCGCTGCTCGTTAACCTTGTGCGGCATTTAAATGAACGTGAAAATATTCGTGGATGAGAGACGGCCCGACTACTGGAATAAAAATATGACTGTGTATAGGTTGCGTTCGTTCTCTTGTGTATACGATAGATACATACAAACCGCCGCGACTGATCTTACCACTTTTGCTTTTTCATTACTGCACGCTTTTTAGTTGGTATGCGAAGTTCTTTCGATCACGGCGCGATCTCGAACGAAAAACGCGTCTTCGAATTTAATGATAACGGACTGTATTAGTGCGTGAACTTTTTTTAAAGTTGGTATTACGTCCCTTCGAATGCACTCGTGATGTGGTTGAAGTTAGCCCCACCAATTTTTTTAAATTAAAAAATGATACTTGTACTGCTTTGTGCTCCATTTGTGTCATCTCGTGCTAATAATAAGTTTTAATTATTTATAAATATAAAATTATACTCCTTTTTAATATTGCAAATTTAATTGGTCCAACTATTTTTTTGCTAATCAAAATTTAACGATTGTGCTGAGTTGCACTTCACTCGTGCTGTCTTGTGCCGCTAAAAAAATTTAAAAATTATCAATTGTGCCAAGCTGCTTGTGCTGCTTACAGAAAAACAATTATTTTAATTACCAAAAAAGTTACAGCCATTTCTTTTGGCATCAGTCATAACAAGTGATATGCAGCTTAGCACAATTGCTGACCATTAAAACATGGTCAGCTAATACGAAAAAAAAATGTTTATAACTTATTTAATAATTAAAATTACTAAATTTTGTTAGCGGTACAACTAAGCACAATTGTTAATTTTTGATTTTTAAAAAATGGCCTGCTACTACGAAAGGACAAAAAATATGTTAACTTTTTTAATAATTAAAATTTTTAGCTTTATGAGCCGGCACAAGTGAATTTTAACTCGGCACAATTGTCAATTTTTGATATTTGAAAAATTGCGTAGTCAACTTATACGAAATATAAAAAAAAATAATAAAATTTAGTTGGTAACTTATTTTTTGATGATCAAATTGCAATTCACTTGTGCCAGCTGGTACGGTTAACAGAATTTATTTATTTTATTTAACAAAAAAGCGATAAATTCTCTTTTGGTTTTTTTTTATTAGCTGGCTTTGCTATTTTCTTAAAGTCAAAAATTAACAATTATGCTCCGTTGTAATTCACTTGTGTCCGCTTGTACCGCTAATAGATTTCAGTGATTTTTTAAATTACAAAAAGTTTTTGTTTCTCCGTACCAGTAAAGTTATAAACATTTTTTTTCATAGTTAGCCCCACCATTTTTTGAGAAATAAAAATTAACATTTGTGCTAAGTTACTTTTTAGTTATGGATTTCAGTGATTTTTATAATTACAAAAAGTTTTTGTTTCTCCGTACCAGTAAAGTTATAAACATTTTTTTTTCTTAGTTAGCCCCACCATTTGTTGAGAAATAAAAATTAACATTTGTGTTGAGTTACTTTTTAATTATGGATTTTAGTGATTTTTATAATTACAAAAAATTTTTGTTTTTCCTTACCAGTAAAGTTATAAACATTTTTTTTTCTTAGTTAGCCCCACCATTTGTTGAGAAATAAAAATTAACATTTGTGTTGAGTTACTTTTTAGTTATGGATTTTAGTGATTTTTATAATTACAAAAATTTTTTGTTTTTCCTTACCAGTAAAGTTATAAACATTTTTTTTTCTTAGTTAGCCCCACCATTTGTTGAGAAATAAAAATTAACATTTGTGTTGAGTTACTTTTTAGTTATGGATTTTAGTGATTTTTATAATTACAAAAAATTTTTGTTTTTCCTTACCAGTAAAGTTATAAACATTTGTTTTTCTTAGTTAGCCCCACCATTTTTTAAGAAATAAAAATTAACATTTGTGCTGAGTTACTTTTTAGTTATGGATTTCAGTGATTTTTATAATAACAAAAAGTTTTTGTTTCTCCGTACCAGTAAAGCTATAAACATTTGTTTTTCTTAGTTAGCCCCACCATTTGTTGAGAAATAAAAATTAACATTTGTGCTGAGTTACACTTTAGTTATATATTTCAGTGATTTTTATAATTACAAAAAGTTTTTGTTTCTCCGTACCAGTAAAATTATAAATATTTTTTTTCTTTGCTAGCCCCACCATTTTTTGAGAAATAAAAATTAACATTTGTGCTGAGTTACTTTTTAGTTTTGGATTTCAGTGATTTATATAATTACAAAGAGTTTTTGTTTTTCCGTACCAGTAAAGTTATAAACATTTGTGCTGAGTTACTTTTTAGTTTTGGATTTCAGTGATTTATATAATTACAAAGAGTTTTTGTTTTTCCGTACCAGTAAAGTTATAAACATTTTTTTTTCTTAGTTAGCCCCACCATTTGTTGAGAAATAAAAATTAACATTTGTGTTGAGTTACTTTTTAGTTATGGATTTTAGTGATTTTTATAATTACAAAAAATTTTTGTTTTTCCTTACCAGTAAAGTTATAAACATTTGTTTTTCTTAGTTAGCCCCACCATTTTTTAAGAAATAAAAATTAACATTTGTGCTGAGTTACTTTTTAGTTATGGATTTCAGTGATTTTTATAATAACAAAAAGTTTTTGTTTCTCCGTACCAGTAAAGCTATAAACATTTGTTTTTCTTAGTTAGCCCCACCATTTGTTGAGAAATAAAAATTAACATTTGTGCTGAGTTACACTTTAGTTATATATTTCAGTGATTTTTATAATTACAAAAAGTTTTTGTTTCTCCGTACCAGTAAAATTATAAATATTTTTTTTCTTTGCTAGCCCCACCATTTTTTGAGAAATAAAAATTAACATTTGTGCTGAGTTACTTTTTAGTTTTGGATTTCAGTGATTTATATAATTACAAAGAGTTTTTGTTTTTCCGTACCAGTAAAGTTATAAACATTTGTGCTGAGTTACTTTTTAGTTTTGGATTTCAGTGATTTATATAATTACAAAGAGTTTTTGTTTTACCGTACCAGTAAAGTTATAAACATTTTTTTTTCTTAGTTAGCCCCACCATTTGTTGAGAAATAAAAATTAACATTTGTGCTGTTACTTTTTAGCTATGGATTTCAGTGATTTTTATAATTACAAAAAGTTTTTGTTTCTCCGTACCAGTAAAGTTATAAAAAAATTATTTTTCCCATTTAGCCCCATTATTTTTTGAGAAATAAAAAATTAACATTTGTGCCAAGTTATACTTTAGTTGTGCTTGTTTACAGTATTTATTTAATTATCAAAAGAGTTCTAGCTATATTAAGGCATAAGAAATCACAAGTGTGAAGTGCAACTCAGCAAATTCGTTAGATTTTGATTAGCTAAAAATAGCATGACTAACATAATTTGCAAAATTAAAAAAGAGTATAATTCTTATAGTTATTCGAATAATTAAAATTTATTATTGGCACAAAGGCAATTTCATAATCAATTTATTTATATAAGTTTACCGTTGATTTTAATGCAAAATTGTTATATCACGACTTTTTATACCTTCAACATGATTTTTTTTATTTCGGTTAGAACAAAATTAGTATTTTATTTTTTTCACTAAATAGAACAATTACTCTGGTTTTTCTAGTACCCTATCAATTTTTTGAAAAGGACAGAGTGGGCCATGAGTCAGTCTTTACTAGTGGTAGTCAGTTATGAACTTGACTATTATGTAGTACCCATAACTGACACTTGTTTCTAAGGTAATGTTGTATGTTGTTATCTGAAAGCAATGACTAGAAAGTTAACTACAGAACAGCGTGTATTTGTTTTGCAAACAAGTTGGTTTTCCGAACATTCAACCTTCATCTCTACGAGGTATTCGCAAATAAAATTTAGAATTTAAAGGGCGTCAAAACATATACCACCCCAGAACATAACATAGCCACCACCAAATGGAATCCTTGCAGAATAATGCAAGGAGCAAACCTCTCTCCTGGTCTTCGCTAAACTCGTTCATAACTCTGTTCTCTCTAGTAAGAAAGTGCTCAGTGACTGGTCTCCTACTGTTTAATGCAGCTTTATTTTAGAAGTAATTGTGACATTGCGGGCAGCTACGAGTTCATTTCTGATCACAGAACTAGTTTCTTAAAGCTTATTGTAAAACAAAATGTTTATCTTGTTCTTTAGTATCGAAAATCTATCGCAAGTACTGCACAAATTTGTTTATCTTCTTTAAAATTTTTTAAAACTGTAAATCTTAAGGAATTGTTTTGATAGCTGTTATTAACGAGACAAAATATGGGCAATTTTAATTTAAAATTTCTTAATTATTTTGTGATTTAAAGCAGCATCGTCTTGAAAATTGGCAACTTTATGTTTTTTGGCATAAAAATTAAGAATTTTATGCTGAATTTAGCACTATTCATACAGGACGTTAGTTACACCCTGTTACTTAGGTAAATTACAACATATCTTTTTTGCCTAATGAGTTATGGCTAAAATGACTATAAAATCTAAAAGGCAGTTCAACTTTAAATAAAAAAGGTACTCCTGTTTATTTCATGTAACTCTATCAGTTTTTGAGTTATTTGCATTTTAAACATTCAATGAATTGTAACAGTAATAAAAGAAAAATTCAAATGCTCAAAATGCCCGTCTTCCACTTCAATACACTTTGTAAGGCGTCTCCTTAAAGATTTTTGAATATTAAATAACATTTGTCGAATACCCTGTATCTTGTAAACCTGCAACATTTGTATAATACATGTTGAGTTCAATCGCCATATTTTGGTGTGTAGTATCTCCAGTTCAAAGATTGCACATTCTTAATGAGTCACCCTGTATAAATAGCCTACTATTCAAATACTCGATAAACTTCAAAAACGGAATTAAGTAAAAGATAAATTAATTTTTTGGATAATTTCATATTATTGCGTTATTTGTGTATTTTTAATATAGTAAACGATGATAGTAAATTTGTATTTATTTTTAAAAACTGATTTATGGCCCACCCTCTACTTGATAAAAAATTTTCGGGATTAATTTTTTTTTTTTTACTTTAAAAACATTACGCGAATTTTGATTGGGGATTTATTTTTTGAATACCATTTATAGCTATAGACAAACCATTTGAAGAATCTAAATTATCCGAAAACGATAATCAAAAGGTCTTGCAGTGTGTTTATTTTATTAATCTAAAAATACCAAATTGAAAAATGGCCGATGTAATGAGTGATCAGTTCAAAAGAATGAACTTACAAACGAAAACCGTCGGCGAAGATAGGATCAGACGAGCCAAGGAACGTAACGAAGACGTCGCCGTACTGTCCATGCAACTACCCGGGGAGAAAGTAAAATTCAAATGTTCGCTAGGAGTCGCTTGCTTACAGGGCGATCCAACAAGTTTGCCTCTAGGTAAATATGTTAACCGAAAAAAAAAATGTATACGCTACTCAAATCCGACATTTATGTATATACAGGTTGGCCAACCGAAAACGAAACAGGAACCTCGTCAACATTTTAGAAAAAAGCTCAGACCCATCGATTTTTTATTAAAGGGAGACACTCTTTTCCGGTATTTTTGACTCCACTACTTTTAACCCCAAGCGAGAGTAAGAATTACCCCAACATTTTTTTTGACGGTATTTCTTCTGATGCGTTTAAAACTAATGCCAGGGTCCCCCAGGGTTCCATCCTGTCCCCCACCTTATTTCTTTTACACATCAACGATATCTTGAAAACCACCACGAACCCCATTTACAGTTTCGCAGACGATAGCACACTTGTCTCAACTTTCACATCCTATCGATCACTTTCGGTGAATGATACAAATAAACTCAGGCAGGAACAGGTTGATTCCATCAATAGAGATCTTGAAGCAATCGTCGAGTGGGGAACCAACAATCTTGTTCAGTTCAACGCCCAAAAAACACAAAGTGCCACGATTTCCAAGAAAGTGAATTCCTCAAATCATCCCATTACAATGTCCGGAAATACCCTTGAACCAAGTCCCTCCATCTCGATTTTGGGAGTCACGGTGTCCAATAATATGTCTTGGCATGACCATGTTGCTAACATCGCAAAGTCGGCAAGCCAGAGGCTAGGTTTTCTACGGAAAGCTAGAAAGTTTTTTACTCCTGATCAACTGTTGACGACGTACAAGGCTCAAATCCGACCTCTACTGGAGTATTGCTCGCACATTTGGGGTTCAGCACCAAGGCATTCTCTTCGTCTTCTAGATTCCATTCAGAAAAGAGCCATTCGTTTGATAAACAGCTCAACTCTCACAGATACCCTTCACCCTCTAGAACATAGAAGAAGAGTTGCAGACCAGTCATTGCTCTACAGATATTTCCATGGCAGATGCTCCAGAAAAATAAAAACTCTTTTACCACCATTGGCCACATTCGGCCGAAGAACTCGGCACGCTGATCAGTCTCACCCATTTACTCTCAAGATTGACACTACAAGGACAATCTTCATCAAGAATCCTTCTTTTACAGGGCTGCTACGGAATGGAATAAGCTTCCAAAATCAGTTTTTCCAGAGAACTATGACCTGCAACTTTTTAAAAAGCGTGTCCACAATCATTTCCTTTCTATAATCCCTTCCCCTTCTAATAGTCGCAGTGCGGGCCGTCCGCGGCCCACACGATAGGTCTATCCTTTTTGCGACTATTTTCATAAAAAAAAAAAAATGGCATCGGCAGTCTAATAAGATGTATTTTGAAAGTTCTGACAATTCTCTTTACAATAGTCTTTAAATTTTACATCTCCTCCCAATACTTTGAAAAAAATTACATGTTAAAATTCCATTTATTTTAGTTACTTTAGTTACTACTTAATTGATTATAAACTGATGACCGCCTGCTTTCAAACAATAATAAAGATTTTTTTCACGCACATTCCGAAGAATTTCCGGAGTAATTCGACGGCAGTCGTCAACGATTCTTTGACACAAAAATATTCCAACGACGCTGGTTAGATTTTAATTTTTAGATGTCCCCACAAAAAGAAATCGAGGGGCGATAAATCTGGCGATCGTGAAGACCATTCAATGCTACCTCTTTTCCCAATCCAATGCCATGGAAAATGGTCTAACTACTGATGAACAATCGCCGCATAATGCGGAGGAGCACCGTCCTGTTGAAAATAAAAATGATCTTTATACTTGGCGTACTTAACTCGAATGAATGACATTTTTACCGTTCATGATTGTTTGCAGATAAGTTTTACATTTAATATCTAATTTCTCAATAAGTAATGGGCGGAATTTTAAAATTTAAAAACCATTGTATAGAGAACTGTAAGAGCTTTTGAAAGATATCTTAATCGACCCCTAATGCCATTTAAAAATTTTGGGGTAATTCTTACCCTCGCTTGTATCACCAAAAAAATGGACAAAACAGAGAGTAATAGTTGATGCTACTGCGAGAACTACGCTGAAACTGCAGAACATTTGCTTTGCGAATGCACAGCGCTCTTCTGTAGGAGGCTCAAGTTTCTGGAAGGGGCTTTCCTAAAGCCCTTCGATGTCAGAAACTTAGCCCTCAGGAAATTGATAAACTTTGCAGCATGGCCTTCACGACCCACCCTACAATCTACAATCTCTACCCTCGCTTGGTGTTGAAAATAGTGGAGTCAAAAATACCGGAAAAGAGTGTCCCCCTTTAATAAAAAATCGACGGGTCTGACCGTTTTTCTAAAAGGTTGACGAGGTTCCTGCAAATGACTCTGTTTCGTTTCGATTGGCCACCCTGTATGTGCACATATCTGATCGCTTGTGAGGAAACGAATCGGGAAATCGTCGACTTTATTTTCCCTTACTCGCATCGGCCGTCATTACTTCAAACTTTACTGAATGTTCCTTCGTTTTGTTCTTTATGTGTTAAACATAAACACATGTAACATTTTTACTAACTCCGGTGATTAATTACATAATAATTAGTCTCGACACTGCTTTTTTGTGGTTGTATCAGATGTTGTGCAGCTATAAGAAACATCTGTTACAGAACACAAACACGGATTTACGGCAAGAATATCCTGTTTAATTTAAAATAAAAAAATCTCAAATATCGATCAAAGAATGATATATCAATTACTGTAATACGTGTCCTTAAAATTAATACCATAAGTCGTCTGGTATTACCAACTAACAAAGATTTATAGTCACCTACGAGGGTTGTTCTCTTAGTTTCCAGGTCGAGCAAAACTTGACTGTTGTTTTGCCGAGTATTGACGAACAAAAAGTTTGTCTTGTGACAGTGTGAACTCTGATACGTCGTTTTAGATTTTATTGTTAGTATGTTTATATGTATTTTAATACTTTTAATAAAGGAAACACTACTTTTTAAGTCCTGATAAAGAATTTGATAAAATTCGAAACGTTGGCAACAAAACAATAGTTTTTTCTTTAATACGTCGATCCAAATTCCAACTAATCTCTGTGTTAATTATTGTTGGATCACAGCTGCAGAAAGAAGCAAGTAATCTGGGCCTACGATTAAACGAAAAAAAAAACAAAATACATATTAGTCACAAAGAATGCAAGGCCTCCAATTGGGCAGAATATAACCCTTATTGAGTTCAACTTCGAGACGGTTAAGGAATTAAAGTACCTGCGAGCGGTAATCACGGATAATAATAATCGAGTAGAAAAAGATGTCTGAGCACGAATAATGACGGGAAATGGGGCGTTATACTCTCTCATAACAATATTGAAATCTAAGCTGTTAAAGAGACAATCCAAGCTAACTTTGTATTTTTTTTTTTATGAAAATAGTCGCAAAAAGGGTAGACCTATCGTGTGGGCCGCGGACGGCCCGCACTGCGACTATTAGAAGGGAAAGAGATTATAAAAAGGAAATGATTGTGGACACGCTTTTTAAAAAGTTACAGGTCATAGTTCTCTGAAAAAACTGATTTTGGAAGCTTATTTCATTCCGTAGAAGCCCTGTAAAAGAAGGATTCTTGATGAAGATTGGTCCTAGTAGTGTCAATCTTGAGAGTAAATGGGTGAGACTGATCAGCGTGCCGAGTTCTTCGGCCGAATGTGGCCAATGGTGGTACAAGAGTTTTTATTTCTCTGGAGCATCTGCCATGGAAATATCTGTATAGCAATGACTGGTCTGCAACTCTTCTTCTATGTTCTTCTATGAAGGGTATTTGTGAGAGTTGAGCTGTTTATCAAGCGAATGGCTCTTTTCTGAATGGAATCTAGAAGACGAAGAGAATGCCTTGGTGCTGAACCCCAAATGTGCGAGCAATACTCCAGTAGAGGACGGATTTGAGCCTTGTACGTCGTCAACAGTTGACACCGTGACTCCCAAAATCGGCCGAGGCGTAAAGCCGAGGCCAACAAGCATTAAAATATGGGAATGTGCTTTTTCTACGAGGTACACATACCATTTTTTCTAAAATCGCAATCAACATTATCATAATGGTTTTTCGGGTTTATAGACCGTCGTAGGTCTGAATTAATTCTCGACGTTTCGCCATCGCGAGTGGATGGCATCTTCGGGAGATGTAATGTTGTCTGCTTTTTAAGGCTGACGATTTGTGACATTTGTATGTCACGATCGCAGGTTATATACGTTTTGGTGGGCGGGGCATATTTCAGGGCTGTTCAGGAATTGGTCACGTTCCGGAGATTCATTCTTATTATGTTTGTAAGGAAGCAGCACATCTGCATATTACCCAAGGCTCTATAGAGAAGCGATTGAAATACATAAACACCAGCAGAACTTTGACAATCGCAAAACAATATAATTTAATATAATATGTATTTGTTGTGTATTTGTTTTCATGCGATGGCCAAGTTAATCTATTTATTAAAAACATGAAAGATTTTTGATATTGATATGGTCACTATAAGATGGTGTTAGGTTAGCTAATAACGTAATAACTTAAGACAGAAGCATCCTTAAGTAGGGACTGAATAAATTAACTGACTTGGTATTACATGGATCTCACAACTTTGTAAGGTAGAAGAACTGAGTTGCGAGACTTGGTGGTTTTTACAAGTTATGTTTCTGATGGCATTTTACTTTAAAAATCACTTAGATATTCACAACTGTATAGGTACAATCTTTTTATAATTACTTCAAAAACTTGAATCGATGGCTTACTGGACATTTTTCGAAATTATTGGACCTTTCGAGTATCATCCAATGTCTTCTATTGTGCCTGCGGCTATCATGCATTTTTCCCTCGTTGTGGTCGGCGCGCTGTCGACAGTCGACAGATACGGACTCCAGAACTCGTAACAATATATTTCGTAGACATAATTGTTTACTGGAAAAATGTTATTTTTGCAAAAGCGCATAACAAATCATTAGCACCTCAGCTCATTATTTTAAGACTACGTCAACAACTGTTTTTTAACACGAACGTCGAAAAAAATCATTTACATTGATAATTAGCATGCCATAAAAATAGATTGTTTAAATGTTGCATCTCAATATTTAAAAAAATTTGAATATTTTCAGACAATTATATTGCACATTAATGGAAAATTGACACTGCGAGGTCAAGTTTAAATGTTTTGCATTTTACCTTTTGGATATAATCGTTTGATTAAATCTATTAAAAATATTGTAGGTGGTAATATACGAAGGTAGTCTGAAAAGTTTTCTACCTAACAAAGATACAAGACATTTTTTCTTAAAATTTATTGGAACGAAGTCTCCCAACGATGCTGCCTGCTATCTCTTTAACCCGTACAAATAGTACTCGGTGTGTTTTTCTGCAAAAGAATTGTTTAAGAAGGTCATGGCCTTCTCATTTGGTCCACTATTTTGACTGTATTTTTGTTTCGGGCGTATAATGGTGTATACAAATTTCATCTACAGTAATTAAAAAAAGGAATGAGAAAATACTTTAGAACTACAGAGGAATAAACCTCTTGAGCACCACATTGAAATTGACAACAAAAGTAATAACGAACAAAATTAACAGCCTCATCTCGCTGGCAGATGAACAACAGGGTTTTAGGTCGAGAAGGTCTTGCACGGACGCCGTTTTTGTCATAAGAGAAGTAACAGAAAAGTCGATCGAATACAATAAGTCAGCCTACATATGTTTCATCGACCTTACCAAAGCCTTTGACCGCGTCCAACTGAAAGATGTTTCACATCTTCTTTACAACAGACAAATCCCACACAACCTCATAAAAACTGTAGAGAACATAGATGCAGCAGACCAAATACAGGCAAAGACGGAAAACTCACTAAAGCAATACCAGTTGATAGCAGTATTTTTTTTTTTTACGAAAATAGTCGCAAAAAGGGTAGACCTATCGTGTGGGCCACGGACGGCCCGCACTGCGACTATTAGAAGGGGAAGGAATTATAGAAAGAAAATGATTGTGGACACGCTTTTTAAAAAGTTGCAGGTCATAGTTCTCTGGAAAAACTGATTTTGGAAGCTTATTCCATTCCGTAGCAGCCCTATAAAAGAAGGATTCTTGATGAAGATTGGTCCTTGTAGTGTCAATCTTGAGAGTAAATGCGTGAGACTGATCAGCGTGCCGAGTTCTTCGGCCGAATGTGGCCAATGGTGGTACAAGAGTTTTTATTTCTCTGGAGCATCTGCCATGGAAATATCTGTAGAGCAATGACTGGTCTGCAACTCTTCTTCTATGTTCTAGAGGGTGAAGGGTATCTGTGAGAGTTGAACTGTTTATCAAGCGAATGGCTCTTTTCTGAATGGAATCTAGAAGACGAAGAGAATGCCTTGGTGCTGAACCCCAAATATGCGAGCAATACTCCAGTAGAGGTCGGATTTGAGCCTTGTACGTCGTCAACAGTTGATCAGGAGTAAAAAACTTTCTGGCTTTCCACAGAAAACCTAGCCTCTGGCTTGCCGACTTTGCGATGTTAGCAACATGGTCATGCCAAGACATATTATTGGACACCGTGACTCCCAAAATCGAGATGGAGGGACTTGGTTCAAGGGTATTTCCGGACATTGTGATGGGATGATTTGAGGAATTTACTTTTTTGGAAAACGTGGCACTTTGTGTTTTTTGGGCGTTGAACTGAACAAGATTGTTGGTTCCCCACTCGACGATTTCTTTAAGATCTCTATTGATGGAATCAACCTGTTCTTGCCTGAGTCTATTTGTATCATTCACCGAAAGTGATCGATAGGATGTGAAAGTTGAGACAAGTATGCTTTCGTCTGCGAAACTGTAAATGGGGTTCGTGGTGGTTTTCAAGAGGTCGTTGATGTGTAAAAGAAATAAGGTAGGGGACAGGATGGAACCCTGGGGGACTCCGGCATTAGTTTTAAACGCACCTGAAGAAATACCGTCAACTGCCACATGTAAGGAGCGATCTTGCATGAAGCTCAAGAGCCATTGGCGCAGTTTGGTTGGGAGACCGTAGGCAGATAATTTACTTAACAATGCCTGGTGCCAAACGCGGTCAAAGGCTTTAGATATATCCAAGGCCATTGCACGGGATTCACCAAACTTTTCAATAGTGTTTGTCCAGAGCTGAGTGACATAAGCCAGCAAATCTCCAGTAGACCGAAGTTGTCGAAATCCATATTGTCTGTCATGGATTATCTCAAATTTCTCCAGATATTTGATAAGTTCTGTGTTAATCGCTTTTTCCATAACTTTGGATATGACTGAGAGCAATGCAATAGGGCGATAATTTGCAGGAATAGTCTTCTTTCCTTTTTTCGGAATCGGTTGGACTTTAGCGTTTTTCCACATGAACGGAAATACTCCTTTGCTGTATGATAACTTAAAGAGTCTACAGAGAACTGGGGTGAGCTCTTGAGCACAGGTTCTCAGGACAATTGTCGGAATTTCATCTGGTCCTACTGCCTTATTAGAGTCAAGATTTCGTAGGATTTTCCTGATAGTGAGATGGCGGATAGTGACCGCAGGCATTGATGCGTTTATTCTAGGTATCGTTGGGGGTTGTTTTCCATTGGTTTCGAGTGTTGAGTTAGAGCTGAAAATTTCGGCCAGCGGATCCGCTTTTTTTTTGGAAGATACAGCTGTCGTGCCGTCGGACCTCTCGAGTGGTGGTTAAGAAGAAGTATCAGAGGGAATTTCAATCTGACCCGGATTGGCTCAAATTATTGTGGGCTTGCACAACAATATCTATTGGTAGTCAAAATTTTGACTGTATTTGGTATATTTTTGAAACCTTCCATTTTCAATGGCACAGTTTAAATATGAGTAGGTACTATTTCAAAGGATTATTGCTCTTTTAGAAAAGTTTTATACTTGTGTCAAATTTACAAAGGTTGTCTTTAAATTTTGCAAATAGAGGGCACTATTAGTAAAATAACTTTAATAATATATATTGAAATAACCCCGTACACCCAAAAGTTTATTTACAATCTAAAAGTGACTAATTATATTTTTGTTATTTAAAAAATTACGTAATATTGTAATGTCAATGCGTGTTAATTTCATGAAGAATTTGAAATGATCGAATATATAAAACGACATTAAAATGGATAGTTATTGAAATTATTCGGGGGCTGGTGCCTACCGGTTTAAAAACATTTTTATCGGTACATGCAACACGCGAAAGTTGGAGATATTTATAGGAAAATTTAGGTCATGACTATTTTTGCTACAAAATATCTGTGATATCGGACACTTTTGGTAGGCGGTTTTTTATGTTGATGTTGCCATTGACATTTCTTATATAAATTCACATTCAAACTGGGACGTTGCACATACGAGGAACGTGTAAATTATACAGTAAATTAAAAAGCATCGGATTGAGATATTAGATGTAATAATGAGTGCTACTTGCTAAGCTAGTGAGACACTTAATGTCACCGTCTTATCTGTAACGGAACTTTGTATTTTATTTTTATTACAATTGCTACAATTTATAAGTGTATAAAAAAACTATCAATTTTTGCGTAATTTATAAGGGGCCATCCATAATTTTTAAAGTCCTTGTCATAGGTGCTCGCATTTGTTTGACGACCCCCTTCCATTTTGTCACATCACATATTTTGCAATTTTAAATTTAGAATTATTAAATTAAAACAGTACTGGAGGTGAAAGTGTTGCAATCAAATTGCTGACCTCCATTATTTTTAGTGATTCCTCGAGTTTGAAGAGGAAGGACCAACGATGATGCGGCATTGGACCTTGTCACCCTTTGACAATAGGATTGACAGAGGAGTGACCCTAACATAATAAATATAAAAAACATAAAAAATAATTTAAAAACTTTAATGGCAGGGAATCACTTGCAGATCATTCAAATGTTAATACAATATGCCACTTCATTTCGCCTTTATAGACTTTCATAAGGCATTTTACCTTTCACCTTTCGCCAACGTACTATCAGAAAGATTTTGCTGGGTCTCAACACCAACAAAGCCTGTGGATCTGACGGAATCCCGCCGATTGTTCTCAAGAAATGTGCCCCCGAACTAACACCTGTTCTTTGCAAGTTGTTCAACCACTCTTACAATTTGGGAGTATTTCCGTCCAATTGGAAAATTGCAAGAGTACAGCCAGTCCCTAAAAAAGGCAAAAAGACCCTACCTAGCAACTACAGACCTATCGCACTGCTATCTATTATTTCAAAGGTCATGGAAAAAGCCATCAACATCGAGCTCATGAAATATCTGGAAGACTCAGGAATTATCAATGATAGGCAATATGGCTTTTGCCATCAGAGATCAACTGGTGACCTGCTCGCATACGTCTCACATATATGGCATCTATCTATTGAAAAGTATGGAGAAACTTTAGCTGTGGCATTAGATATCTCCAAGGCGTTCAATCGAGTTTGGCACCAGGGACTCCTCGCCAAGCTTCCATCTTATGGCTTGCCCCCTCAGCTGTGTTCTCTGCTTGCTAGTTTTCTCTCAAACAGGTCTCTCCATGTAGTGGTCGATGGAGTTTCATCTCACACTCTACTCATAAATGCTGGTGTTCCGCAAGGATCCATTCTAGCACCAACACTATTTTTACTTCACATCAACGACCTATTGAAAGCAACTTCATGTCCCGTACACAGCTTTGCCGATGATAATACCCTCCATACCGCTTTCTCTTCCAGGGCCCCTATATCAGCCCGTGAAACCAGAAATGAACGAGGAAGAAATGTTAACAATATAAATATGGACTTAGCAACAATTCTCGAATGGGGATCCAATAACTTGGTAGAATTCAATGCAAACAAAACACAAGCATGTCTTTTCTCTAGAAAATCCGATCTCACTGTGCCTAACATAACTTTGTCAGGAGTAACCATACCACTGAAGTCATCCATATCGATGCTTGGTATAACTATCAGCAATAACCTTTCCTGAGAAAATCACGTGAGGTCCATTGCCAAAAGTGCATCCCAAAAACTTGGTTTTTTGTTTCGTGCCAAGAGCTATTTCACCTCCAGTCAGCTGCTTATGATCTATAAGGCACAGATCCGACCTGTACTGGAGTACTGTTCCCATATTTGGAGTGCAGCACCTAAACATATCCTGAAGCTACTGGATTCTGTCCAAAAAAGGGCAATTCGTCTCGTCGGTGATGCCTCGCTTACAAACTCGCTCACTTGTCTGGAACACCGTAGAAAAGTTGGCGATTTGTCTCTATTTTATAGATATTTTTATAGGCGATGCTCTTCTGAAATATCAACAATCGTTCCTCTTTGGCAGTCTCTTCGAGATTAACCCGTCAAGTTCAGTCTTCACACCCCTTCGTGGTCACTTTGGAGACCTGCAGAACATTACTTTCCAAAGACTCATTCATCCAACGAATTGCGAGGCTTTGGAACTCATTGCCTAGGGAGGTGTTCCCCGAGGCATACAACCTCCAGAAATTTAAGAAGAACACCAACTCCTACCTTCTTTCCCTTGGTTCCCACGATGTTCTCTGAACATTACAGGATATCCCTTTTCGTGGGAACCAGAACATAAAAAAAAAAAAAATTGATTCTATGATCCTGCATGCGATCGATGGAGCAAGAATTAATTTAAGATATTCTTTCCTTCTTAAGACTATATACAGAAGCTCTACTTTCCGTGTAAAAATTATGGAACGCCCGAGAACCGAAAAAATTTCAATTAACAGGGGAGTTCGCCAGGGTGATCCTATATTCTCAAAACTTTTTACGTTAGGGTGATCCTATATTCTCAAAACTTTTTACGTTGGCCTTGGAACACGTTTTTAAAATGCTACCGTGGGAAAATGAAGGTGTAAACGTTGATGGTACTTTTTTAAACCATTTACGCTTTGCCGATGACATAGTGCTTATTAGTTTACATATACAGGAGCTTAAGAACATGCTGGAACAACTAAATAAAGCTGCAAATAATGTCGGACTAAAAATAAATTTATCAAAAACAAAAATAATGAGCGGGACCGAGAAAAGCATAACAATAGCAGACAAAACGTTAAAAAAAAACGCGCCATGTACACTACCTCACAGGTGGCGTGGAAATGTGTGCATATCATGTATAATGTGGCTTTTACAATCGCGTTATCTCAGGAATGGTAACTCTTCGGAAAAAAATTATAAGGACCATTTTGTAGAGAATTTTAAGATCTACAACTTTGGATTAAAGTTTTTTTTTGATAAAACTTACCGTTTTCGAGAAAAATCCAAAAAACCTCAAATTTTGACCTTTGACCCAGAATAACTTTTGTAGCAAAGAATCGATGGGGATTTTTAAACTTTATCTGTAATGGTAAACCCCAGCTCTCCACCAATATTTGGCTCTCCGGGAATTTTTGTTATTTGACCACTATTTTTATGTCTAAAATGACCGGACTAATAATTAATTGATCTGTGGAAAGCGACAAATCTAAAAATAGTTTGGGATTTAATATTCATATTTTTTTCTTCATGATAAACTGTTTTAACTTAATTATTTTCTTTTTGTATTCTATGTTCAAAATTTATATTTATGCTATTTATATTTAAGTAGTATTTGGATCATCGCTGACTGTTCCTACTCCCGAAAGTATATAGACGATACTATCGTTAAATCGCCCAGTATATAGTTCGTATTCGTGCAGGATTCCATTAAACTGGGCGCTTTTTTCAACAAGATCTGTTTGTGTAAAATTTTGTCAGCACCCAGTACGGTTTCGATCAACGCCAAAATTTCGAAAGAAAGTCCCATTTCGGCGGCGATGGCTGTATAAGGTCAACTTCCGAAACAAAACAAAAAATGGATAAATCCGTGGTGTGACTCAAACTTTACGATACTCCATAAATTATGTGTCATTTTTATTTATTGTTCCCGTTAATTTTGTGTGTTGGTGTTTATTGAATGCAACCAATTCGGGTCAATGTTGCACACCCAGACTGCGCGATTCTGGTCACAGTCTTTCTCGAAGTAGATACCCACATAATTATTAGTATAATTATCTTGTAAAAAAAATAATACGTCCAATTTAGTATTCTGATTCGCCTTCCCAAGATTTACTTTCGTTTGATTCATTAAATAATCTCCCACAAAAAAAAATAATACGTTTTTATTTTTAGGTACTAAGAAGATGGAATACAAGACGAGACAATGGCACGAAAAATGCTTCTGTTGTTGCGTATGCAAAGTACCGATCGGCACTCAGAGTTTCATTCCTCGTGAACAGGAAATCTACTGCGCCAAGTGCTACGAAGAAAAGTTCGCAACTCGCTGCATCAAGTGCAATAAGGTACGTCGTCCTTACCTCCTCTACATCTATACATATAGTGCAACAGAAGTAGCTTGGCGGGCGACTAGCCTCTAAAATAATAAATATTCGTCTGAATATACTTCACATTCGTAAACTTCTTCATCCGAATTTACTTGAGACTCACGATTACTGAAAATTTCGTCGTCGCCGATCGGATCGTTATTCGAATGTTTTCGTTGTGCGCAGATTTTTTGATCTGTCACCCGCCAAGCTACTTCTGTTGCACTGTAAATACATACCTGTCCTTTCCTCAAAACAATGTTGATCTGATCGAGATATATTCGCCGAGGTCGACCTCTACCGACTTGTCCATTCACACTCGCCTTATACATTTGTTTCGTCAATCTTCCCTCATTCATCCTTTCTACGTGTCCAAACAATCTAAGCATTCCTTTATCTATCTTTGTAAGCACATCTTCTTTTACACCACAGCGTTCTTTTTCTCACTATTTTTTACTTTTACCAACCGAGTCACTCTGGCTATACTTCTCAGACTACTCATCTCCTCAGCATTAATCCTATTTTCATGCTTCTTCTGCCAAACCCAACATCCACTACCATACATAAGTGTAGGAACCAACACACCTCTATGCAGAGCCAGACGTGCCTTTTTTGACACTTTCTGGCTGCACATAAAGCTATACAGTGCCCCATTCATTTGTTTTCCTGTCAACACCCTTCGCTCAATGTCATTGTCATACTTTCCATCTCTCGTAAACTTTGAACCCAAATACACAAATTCATTTATTTGTTCCACTCTTTCTCCCTTAATCAAAACTTCACAGTTTGTCATGTTTTCTTCTCTTTCAAAAACCATGATTTTTGTTTTGCTTACTTTTATTTTTATTCCTTTAATTTTCAGGACATCATGCATAACATTAATAATCGCTAATATGACTTGATCATCGGCGTAAAGAAGGCATTTGACAATCAAATCATTTATTTTCAATCCATACGCACTCTCTTTCAAATCTTTTAAACAATCGTCTATGTATAAGTTAAACAGCCATGGCGAAGTCACACATCCCTGTCTCACACCCTTTTCGATGTTAAACCATTCCGTGCAAGCTCCGTTTATCCTGACACAAGCAGTGAAATCCTCGTAAAGTGAACAAAGTCGACCACAATTCACTCCTCACCACTCTGTCATAGGCCTTTGCCAAGTCTATAAAAGCACAATAGACCATCTGACTTCTAGCCAAGAATTTTTCGCCTATGCCTCGTAATAAAAGACCTGATCCATACATCTCCTTCCTCTTTTAAATTCTGCTTGCACATCCCATATCATCTTCTCAGTTTCATTCGTCACTCTTTTAATCAATATCTTTGCATACAGTTTGCCGACGTTGCTGAGTAAACTAATACCTCGGTAGTTTTTGCTATCCTGCTGCGAACCTTTTCCCTTGTAAAGCGGTACGATAACAGCCTTGCACCAGTCGTCTGGTGCGCTACCACTCATCCAATAAAGGTTAAAAGGCGGCTGCAGCAGACTAGTTACCACGCTTTGTCCAGCATTTAGCATTTCAACTGTTATCCTGTCGTACCCAGCAGCTTTACCCAATTTCATACTGTTCAACACTTCCACAATTTCTGTCGTACTTATTTCACTTTTATTGCAACTTTCACTCATGTTTTCATCTATCAAACGTGTTAATAAATGTTTTCTGTACAGGTAATCACCAGCGGAGGAGTCACCTACAAGAACGAACCCTGGCACAGGGAGTGTTTCACTTGCACTCATTGCCAACGAAGTTTGGCCGGCGAACGTTTCACGTCGCGCGACGACAAGCCTTACTGTGCCGAATGCTTCGGCGAATTATTCGCCAAACGATGCACCGCCTGCAGCAAACCGATCACCGGCATCGGCGGCACCAAATTCATCTCGTTCGAAGACCGCCACTGGCACAATGATTGCTTCTTTTGCGCTGCCTGCAAAACCAGTTTGGTCGGACGCGGTTTCATCACCGATCAAGAAGACATCATTTGTCCGGATTGCGCCAAGTCCAGGCTCATGTAAATGGCAACGGTCGTCGGCGTTTCGACCTTCGCCATACCACAGCAGCCACTGACACCACTACACCAATTTGTGGGAGGGGGGAGGGGGTAGGTTTGTGAAGTTACGAAGTCGGTTATGCAGTTTGTTCGGTTTGGTAATTTAATTCAAAAAATGTTCAATCAAATCTTGATTGACGCTTACTATCTATTTTTTTTAATCGACGTTTGTGGAAAATACAGGGTTATAGAGAATTTTAAGTTCTACATAATGTGATTTAATGAAATTCCACCTCTACTACTATGCAGGGTCCTTTTATTAAAATGCTTATAATCTGCATGAAAATGTTCTGCCAAAATGATAAAATGAAACTATTTTAACATACACAGTGACTACGTAAATATTATCAATCTAAGTTCTAATAAAAAAAATGTTTTACCTCAATTATTTATCACCCAAATTTATTCTGAAACTACAATTTATAAAATTACATTACTTGAATTTGGTTTCATTAATATATTTAATTAAATTTATTACATTTTACTTCATAGTATCTCAGTAAAAGAGAAAATATTTACCAAATTCCACCTGCTATAATAATTTTTGATACACTTTATTTATAGTATCTTAGTAAAAGAAAAAATATTTACCAAACTCCATCTGCTATAATAATCCTTGATACACTTTTTTAAATTTAACTCGTGTTATTATGGCCGCAACGTTGTGTTTTAACTTAAATTTGGTTTCATAAATATATTTAATTAAATTTATTACACTTTAAAGTATCTTAGTAAAAGAAAAAAATATATACCAAATTACACCTGCTATAATAATCTTTGATACACTTTACTTATAGTATCTTAATAAAAGAAAAAAGTATTGACCAAATTCCTTCCACCTGCTGTAATAATTTATGATACACTTTACTTATAGTATCTTAGTAAAAGAAAAAATATGTACCAAAATCCACCTGCCCTAATAATCTTTAATAAACTTTATTAAATTTTTAAATTTAACTCATGTTATTATGGCCGCAACGTTGTGCTTTGGTTGTGTTTCAACTCGAATTTGGCTTCATAAATATATTAAATTAAATTTTATTACACTTCACTTTATATTATCTTGGTAAAAGAAAAAAATATATACCAAACTTTACCTGGTATCTTGGATACACTTTACTAAATTTTTTAAATTTAAATCGTGTTATTATGGCCGCAACGTTGTGCTTTGGTTGTGTTTCAACTTGAATTTGGTTTCATAAATATATTTAATTAAATTTATTACACTTTACTTTATAGTATCTAAGTAAAAATACTAAATTTTTAAATTTAACTCGTGTTATTATGGCCGAAACGTTGTGCTTTGGTTGTGTTTGAACTTGAATTAGGTTTCATTAATATATTTATTTAATTTCATTACTTTACTTCATAGTATCTTATTAAAAAAATATTTACCTGCGAAATTCCAATTGCTATAATAATTTTTGATAACCTCTGCTATGTTTTTAAATTTAACTCGTGGTATTATGGTCACTTTTTAACACCCTGCATTTTAGTAAGAGAGAGTTTTTGCAAAAATAAACATTATTTCATCTATAAAACAATATTTAGCAAAGAAAAACGTAAATCAGTAAAATACCCTGTATTATATTATAATAACTATAAAATTATTTTATTTATATTAAAATGTACGTTAAGAAAAAAATTTGTTCCACATAACTAGAGTCAATAATTTTCTTCCAACAAGTTAAGTAATACACGAACATATCAGATATTAAACTCAATTAATTGTTAAAAATTTGAAGTACACATATTAATTAAAATGAAAACATTTCTGAAAAGTGTTGCCAATCAATCGAACTGGTTTTCGAAGACGTATTTTCAAAAACGGAATTGATTTTGTTTAAATTTAAATTACACTGTGAGTATATATATATATTTATATATTTTTTAAATTTATACTGCACATTTTACCAACTAAATGTGACAAATTGTGATACGATTTGTAATTCTTGTATCGAATTTAGTCAGTACACATTCACACACGCACACAATGACACACAAACACATACACACACATCTAAAAAAAAATTAAAAAATCCAAAAAAAAAAAACACAAGAAATATTATTTTTCGATTCTTTGATGATTTAGTTGTGTTAATTTTCTATTTAGTTTATTATCAGATGTCTATTAATTCTAGAAGCTTATTTATTTATGTTTTTTTTACATTTATGCATTATTTTTACTAATTTAATTAAATTAGCTTTTTAATTTTCGATGTATCATTTAAGTTGGCCGAACAATGAAAATGATTCGATATAATTGTAGCCATATTCTAAATAATTAAGAAAATTAAAACATTGCCTTAATGAAATATCGTAATCTAAGTGTTATTTATCAATTTAAAAGGTTTGCATTTGAAAAATCCGACCTGTCCTTAGCGAAATTATTTAAACAAAATTTAACCAATAATTTGTGAACGTTTCTATACAGGGAGAGCTTGGATTTGCTAATGCAAATCGTTGGAGCGTTAAGATGTTTTATTTATAAAAGAAAATGTTCGATAGTTTGTTGTAGATATAATATTTTATGTATACAAGCTTTTTGGCATTTACAGATAAGAAGAGCAATTTTGGTGCTATTGAGTAGAATAGAAAATGCTCGATTAGGTTTTTTTCGGAGTTTAAAGGCTCCCATTTAAATTTGATTGTTGCATTACTGTATTTATCGATGCTTTGAATTTATATGATTAACGAAGAATGTTATTAATAATTTATTTAGACGTTAACAGTTTCGTGTATATTTTAATCTTGTTTAACATACTTGTAACCTGTGGGAATGTTATTTATAAAAAAAAAAACAAAAAACTTTTATTGTTATAAGGATCCATTTAAAAACTATCAAGCGCTTTGCTTTTAGGGTACATCTGTTATATTTTATTCTTTAAAAATTCTTTAAAAAAAATACTTTTGCATTATTTTCCAAAAATTTCTATCCAATGAATCAAAAACTATCAAACCCGTTCCTCTTCTTCAACCAAAACCTCGTTTACTTGAAAATTTAAGTCGGAAAAAAGCACGTAAGTCGAGTATTAAAATGGGGGAGGGATTTGAATTTAGGTCATTAAAAAGTCTACTAGTAGGAAAGAAAGTTTATTGGGAAATAGTATTTTTAGGCCAGTCGTTTGGTAGTTTCACGTTGCGAAAAATCTAAAAGTCGGTTTTATTGTCGTTCTTTATGTGTGCCGAATCCGAATCTTTAGTTATTCAAAAAAATCCCTGCTGCCATAAAAGAGGAATTAATTTTAATGGAAGTAAACGTAATTAAAAAAATGAGCCGTCGCGGGACGCCTGACAGATGTAAAACATTAAAACCATTTTGAATAAAAAATATGCAAAAAAGGAAAAGAATAACCTATAAAAATTTTAAAACAACGCATTGTTTTTGATGAGTATCATTTGTCATCAGTCATTTTTATCGTTAAAATATCATTTTTTAGTTACTAAAACCAAGGTATACCAAGAAGATATTTTGGGTCGGACGGAAGACTGGCGGTCGCCACGCTGATCAGCCGGTTCAACCCTCACCCAACGCATTAGATGTTTCACATAAAAGAATGGGATTTAGGTGGAGAAAAACTGAAGATAAAAAACAAAATTCTGATTAAAAAATGTGATATTAACATACAATATTTCCCTTCAACCAATTTTTTTTCAGCTAGGAAAGTATTCGTTATCTTTACGTGGTACTTTCTAAGAAGCAATAATTTGAAATTAAAATTATCTAATTTTTACTTGTAAATATTTTGAAATATATTTTTTGAAAATAATATGAGGTACTTTTGTTCTATGTTTTATGTCAAATGTTGGTTCAGGTTAATCATTTTTACTATTTTTTGCGTGCTAGCCTTTATCCTACGGCATAGACGAATTGACTGATGTTTTCAGTGTCTAATGTTGCAACAAATCAGGTTAATTAGATGCGCGTACTGTTGTAAGATGGTCCATTACCTCTACTGAAATTGACATTTTAAACTTCATTTTCCCGCGCTGTCATTCTGTCAAAAAACATATGTTTTTGACGCCAAGTGTGAGTGCGTTTGCTATAACCTATTTGTTTAATAAGGGAAGTATACAATTTAGTAAAAATTTCGATATTTGAACGTTATTATTTTAGATATATTTCTACCATTGTCATCAATTTTTGTTTATCTGGCTCCAAGTATTCGATGCATCGTATAGGGTGAAGTTGTTCTTGCAGCAAACCACATTAAAAAAGGATGATAAGTGGATAATCAGATCTTATTATTTGCAGACCAGTGCTATTAAAAGCGATCCTCATGAAATCAATGGATGACATGACTTCAATGATAATTATAAGTATTTATTTACTTTTGACTTAATAGTGTTTTTCGGGTAAAGTTTTTGATAGCCCACTGACAGATTGATAGGTAATTATAATAACCACATAAAATATAGAAAACAAAATACTTACAATCACTAGGAATTATGAAATCTTTCTCAACAAAATGTTTAGAACAAACTCTCATGTTTTTGGTAACTCTCTTTACTATTTTTAGTTTGATCTTCCACAGTTTCTTTTTGTCAACCATAGTCACCATTCCCGATTCTCTAATATGCTTAACTCTTTGACCCTCATTTGGGAAATAATAAAAAGTGAAATTGGGGTTATTTTCAAACACTGAATTGCATCCAGGTAAACAACTATAAGCTTCGCACAAATGCGAGTTTTAGGGTATATAAACACAAAGCAATCACACTTGTTCATCACGTGATATTGATGCGAGTTTATTCCGTCAGATGGCGTATTTCTTATCATTAAAGGGCAATAGCAAAACATAATGCTGGCCCGCCAACAGCTAAAATATAAATAGTTTGAAAAAATTGATATTGTTAAATTTTTGGTCCAATCTAAAATAAAACCACACGAAATAAAACAAAGTTAAAAAAATCGTTTTAGGTGCAATGATTGTTTAACAGAACGGTTGACAATGTTTATATGTTCCAGAGGATTAACGAAAAGTGAAAAATGGAAAGTCTGTAAAAGCAGATGCATAAGAATTAAATATAAATTTAATGAAAATCAAAATTAATATCGAAGAAAAATGTGAACAAAATAACATTTTGTAGTGGTTTATTGAGCTTAATATATATTTTTAGTTTTAAGTTCTCCTATAGGGTTTAGGTTTTTCGCCAGTGGATTAATTCTAAAATCTACCGATATACCCTTGACACCAAGTGGGGTATAATTCCAGGTTTTATCGGTAATAATTTCTTCCATTTTTTAGACGGAAGCTTCTTTCTGTTGTAAAAATCCCACTTTCACTACGAACACTCCTTTGATTTGTCCCATGTCAATTTTTCCTGCAACCTTTTAGATATCTCCCCGTTTAACCTGATATTGTTCTGTAAGGACGTCTCATTTGATTTATGTAGCGCAGGCACTGTACTCTTGATACGTACACAGTGGCGAGTTCTTGGAAAACCTATAAATTATTTTATATTCATAATATTAGTTGACTTTATTGGAACGAAGTTCCCTATCGCACGGTACGGGCTTGGCGGATGGGGGCTAAGGGAAAGAAAGTTAAGATTTTTCCGTCACGAAACACGAAACAGCAGTTGCAAAAATAACGCGCATGTGTGTTCTGTTGTACAGAAGAGAAGACGCGTAGCGTAGAAATACTTAGTAACGTGACATCTCTTTGTGTAGTCCACGTGTTTGTCAAAAAATATTTAAAATATAATACGTTTATCAATAATAATATACTACGAAAGGAACTTCGTTCCAACTGAGTGTTCCACGACACTCGCGCACTTTTTTTTTATTTATTTCTCCCTAAATTATTTATTAAATCAATTTTTTAGGCAACCATGAATGGCATCAATAGGAATTGTCTGTACAAAAAAATATCTACCTACCTCACCCTACGATGTAATACTTGAGACGAGAAAAGAATTATTCTGGACCAACAGATTAAGAGGTAGAAATGTACCACTCTAAATATGAAAAAAAAACCATGGGTCAGGGGACCCGGGATAGAAGTGAAACTTCACTCTCTTTACATTGAAACAAAAATTATCCAAATTATAAATATTTTTAATTGATTATGAATGACAATAAATTACAATAAATTTTATGATGTATCCTATACGCCTGTAGTGGAAGAGAGTGCGCGCGTAGCAATGTTCTTTTAATTTTTTTTCCTTGTGTGCGAACATGTTCATAATTATACCGAGTGTACAATTACCAAATTGTCATGAAATTGATCAACTCTTGTAATATGAACTTCCAAGGACTTCTATTGTGTAAATTTCCCAACCGCAATTTGAAAAAATACTTAACACTAGAATGATAATAATTGTTGTTTTTTTTTGTATTTTTCATTAAACAAGGTATAAAGATTAATGAAGGCAGCAAATTAAAGATTATGTTAAAGGATCAGTTTTAAAATGGCTATGTATATTGGTCTAGTTAGTTTGATTTTTGCGGAAATCTCTAAAAAGTGACAAAATTAATTGTTATCTGCAGTCAAAATGATTCTCTGTATTGGGTGATACGATAATCACGACCCTATAAGAATAATGCACCATGACAGATTGTTTTCTCTGTAAAACATTATTTAACAGAAAAACAAATCCCTATCTTGAACACCCCCATATTCACTTCTTGTTCCCAAAAATAAAGAAATAGTCAGCCCTTAAAAGAAGCAGAACAGCCAAACGTCTGATGACTTTGTTAAGAAGGGAAGGAAAGTATAGTTAAAGTACTATTTTAAATTAAAGTAGATTTATCGTATTAAATCTATTACTTTATTTTGTGGACAATATTGAGAATATCGTTAACAGTATTGATGATAATTATGTAGCGCAAAATTTAAATTCATCAGACAGAACATTTTCCCAGTTTAAAAAAATTGAATTATCAGATCTAAGTAAAATAATTAATGAATTAGAAAATAAATCCAGTATTGAAATAATCAGTATTGAAATAATAGACTCAAAATTTCTGAAAAATACCCATGGGGTTCTAGGGCATGCTCTACTTCATGTTATTATTATATCTCTGGAGCACGGAAAATTTTCAGAGACTAAAAACTAGTACCGTCATACTTTTTCAAAAAATTACTAATACAGTTAATTGTTGGGAACATCGACCAATAAACACACAGCCCAGTCTTGAAGAAGTTTTGGAACTTATTGTATATCAACAACTATTAGAATATTTGAATTCAAATAATTTTTTTTATTTTAAATCAATTAGGATTTAGATGGACATTATTCAGCTCTGCAGCTTACAATCTCGAAGTGGAAAAAAATATTGCCAAAGATCTAAAAAGAGCTTTTGAAACAATAGATAGGGAAATTTAATTAAAAAAACTAGAGGCTACGGGGATAAAAAACTAAGTTTCTGATTACAGATATATTTAAATATTCGTATCTGAAAACAAAATTAATCAAAATTTCAAATAAACACAACAAAAGAAAATGTGGTATTATTGATTTGAGTTTAGAGTAAATAACATAAATTTTCGAATTTAAACCCCGAAAAATGCTGAGAACTCTTGGCTTACTAAAAAATAACGCTGGACGAATAGCTGTAGCACGAGCATTTGACACATTTTAAATCGTAATATCTCGCTTAAATGCCCGTTTTGTAAAAACTGGAGGGCATCTGAAAGACACACAGGATGCACGTAATCTACAACCCGAATTGCAGATCGTTTTTTGCAATTATCTGCAAGAAAGACTCCTACGATAACGGTATTTGAGTAATAAATGCAGCTGTAGCATACACATTAAACACCAATGTCTTCCAGGACCATTATAAATCATTATTAAGATCAAGAAGACTGCCGAGATGTCAGTCTTTAACGAGAGGCGTTAAGCTTGGGCTGATTAACACATGTGATGGCATAATGTCCTTTTTCCTTTCAGACGAGTCAGGATTTGGGATATATCCTGAATCAAGAGGTGCAAGAGTGTGAAGAGTACCTGACAATAAAGCACGGTTGTAGAATGTACAGAGAGTTCATTCTTAAAGAAGAAGTACAGTAATGATTTGGCACGAAATCAGCATCTTAGGCGGGACCATTCTCGTTCTACTGCAAATATTTTTAAATGCCAATAGGTACTTAAATGAAATTCGTTTGCCAATTGTGTTCTCACGTGCCATAGTCATTGGAGAATATGTCGTACTGATGCATAATATAAACAACCACATGTTGCTGCAACAGTGGCTAGCTTTCTTTATAATAATAGTATTAAAATATTGCTGTGGCCTATGAAATCACCAAACTTACATTCAATACATGCTGCGCATGTAGAGCATGTATGGGACATGTTTCAACGAAGAGTTTTGGGGGGTGGCAGGCATTTTTACAACTTGATTCTATTCATGCAAACAAAAACGAGGTATAGCTGTTATAAATACTCGAGGAGGATACACCACTTAATAGTTTATTTATTTTTAAATAAAATGAGTTTTATATTTGGCTATTTTATATTATTTTTAAGATTTTCCATATTTTTGTTAAATGTGGTCTGAAAAAAAAAACCTGTTGTTAATTTATCCATTGCAAAACCTCAATTTAGATAAAACTTTCTGGCTTGTAGAATAATCTTAAGATGATTATTTCCATGTTTTGAGAATGTAGTTACAAATACCTACAGTACATAGATACGTTCACCAACAATAATTAGGTACTTTATCCATTTTAAAATCTTGTTTAAGTAACTCACTGTTAAAAAAAAAGTATTGACATTACTTATATTACTTAAGTAGGTACTTTAGGGGCGTCTCATACTGAATACCTACTCGTGTTTACATAACTTGCTTTTAAGTGTCATTTTTTCCACTCATACACGCCTCATTAATATTCTTACTTTCGTGTCCTTTACCATCCTTTACTTAATAAAACCAAATTTTTAACATTCAACTTAAAACAAATCTTTGTGTTTCACGTTGTTTTTAATCTTGCACATAAATCAAACTGAATAATTTCTCGCCCGAAAGAAAAAGATAATGTATTATTTAATGAAAATAAGTCAAAGTACCAAGATGAAAAATTATCTTCACAGGGTGATGCGAGCAACAAATCCAAACGTTGGAAAATTTAAAAGGCGTAGAGTAATTTCTTCAGGATTTACTAAATAAGCAGTGCAAAATTGATTATAATGCAAGTTATTACTGTTTCATAAAGGTATAAAAGTATTCACTAAATTAAAATCTTTTCTGTTGGGATTATTATTCCCAAAAAGACCTTGATAGGAAAGAACTATAAAATAAAAATACCAACCAGAGAAGACTGGATGAAGAAAAGACCATTGACCAGCCCAGGAGTGAAACTATGGTACACTGATGGATCAGGGTACCAGGGATGCTACGGGGCAGGTGTGTTTGGAGCATACTGCAACCACAGGGAAAGCATACCCTTTCTAAAATACGCCTTGGTCTTCCAGGCCGAGGTCTATGCCATGCTCAGGTGTGCCACGCACCTGACAGAAAGCAGAGTGACCAACAGTGAGATTGGTATTCCCACTGAGGTCATTGGGACCCTCGTGAGTTGTATCACAACATCATCGATTGTGTGGGACATCATACAGGCAACGAGGTAGCCAATGAACTGGCTAGAAATGGGACCCTGGTGAAACCAAGACGCCAGTTGGTCGGATTGGAAATTGCCGAAGTAAATTGAAAGTAATCCTTGAGCAAGAACATATCGCTCAGTGGAATGCAAATACTGGCTGCAGAACATCAAGACAGCTGATGAAAAAACCTCTCCAGAAGAAGGCAAACGCACTCTGGACGATGAACCGGAGTAGGCTAAGCAGCACGCTTGGCCTGCTCACTGGCCACATTGCATTAAGGGCGCACCTCTTCAAAATGAAGCTGGCGGCTGAGAAAAACTGCCGACTATGCGGCGAAGAGGAAGACAGCAGCATACACATTCTGTGTTGCTGCCCGATGCTAGCGGGGTACGGGTATCAAACCTGTGGTCGCATGATAATGATTCCAAGTGATCTAAATGAGACAGGGACATAAGAAATCCTGCGGTTTGGCAAAACCAGCGGACTGGAGTTTTGATGCCCTGAAGACACAGCGGTAGTCACAGAGAATCAAAGGTCTAGGTGACATGGGTGCCTTTACCAATGGCCCAACCGCAAAAATGTAATGTTATGTAAAAGTTGTTGTGGATTCTTTTGTGGTTAACTATAAGTACATTCAATGAAGTTATCGGTTCTCCATTGGATTAATTAAATATAAGTCATCATACAAGTAGGTTGGTGGATACTCCTCGTAAACTGTGCTTTCATTCTTTAGCGCAATGGTGATTGTTCAAATATCTGGTTTTATTTTGAGTCACTCTACAATATCGCAATACCCTGTATGTACTGGAATAAATGTTGTTAACCTTGGAATATAATTAAATCTAGTTAAATAACGCTTAACGTAAAATATTCAAAGATATAGAAGACAATTTACATAATAACTTAAACTAATTTTGAACACGAAAAGAAGAATGAAGGTATTTTATAAAGTCACAAAATTAATGCCAAAAGCTATAATTTATTTCCATTTTCATGCTTTAAATTTTAAAAATTCCAGGCTCAATGTGTAGTGTTAAAAATTTATCAAAATATATCGTCATCTAAAAGTTGTTTTTTTTAATAGACCATAACTGTAATTTTCCAGGAGAAGCTTGTAAAAGTTTATATGCTCTACCTATTATTGAAATAAGGTAGAAAATTGGAAAAATACAGATGAGCAAAGCTCAACATGTTGAGCTTTGTCGCCAGATTTCTTCAAGCCGCGGGAAATTTAAAATATTGTCACGTGACTTACTTTGTCGCTGAAAACGAGCGACTAGCGACTGCATGAGGTCGCATCTTAAAGTGTAGCCGAGATTTGAAATCGCCCTGTATTAGTTTAAAAGTTAACCGCCTAATCTACGCGACGTGAAATATGTAACCATGATGGTGAGCGTACAAAAGTTTTATCCCGCAAGATAAATCCTCTCCATGAACTCGCATTCGTTGAAGAATCACTCTGATAATAACTGCGGTATCAAATCACAGTACATGAAAGCATTGCGTTTTTAAAACTTATATTAACATAATATTTGCTGACCAACATACAATGAACGGTGAGTGTGACATGTATTAATATGTTATTTAAAAATCCGTTGTGTAATTTTATTTTTATTAAAAAATAAATATGCCAAATCTTTAGGCGAGTCGTAAATTTTTTTTAACGCTTATTAATTTATTACATCAACAGTCTTTAAATAGTATCGATGATTGTAATAAAACCGAACAGGGTTATTCACTATAAATTACCCATCGTTATTATTACTCATAGAAAATTAATTGCCCACAGAAAAAAAAGTGATTTTGACTAAATTTTAATGCTAATTTAAATGCTATCAAAAGTACAGCAACGAGCTGATTTTAGTGAAACACAATAGTTTTTTTTTACATAGAATACCCTGTATATTGGTAAATTTTCGGAATGATAGTTTTTCCGGATTTTAAAAATAAATAATTAAATACATTAATTACCCCTATACTGTTTTTGAATCGAATAAAATAGGTACTGTAAAGATGCAAAAGTAACATTATGAAAGTAAGCTAAAAAAATGACTATTGTGTTTAGTAAGTAATATTTTTTAAGAAAATAATCAGTAAAAAAAGAAAGAGTTCAATTATTTAAACGAAATATATAAAGATTCATTTCAATATAAATAAATGATAACTCATAACAGATGTTTGATAAGTCCACCAACATTACTATCACTAACTAATTGATAACGTAATATTATGTTTATAACTGCATCGGAAATGTTTTCATTATTAATATTAAGCTTGTTTATTTCAAGTCAAATCCTGTCTGTAATGTTTTAAATACTATTGTTATTATTATTTGAAGACATGAGTAAGTGAGTTGTAATGAAAGTGAAATTAGTACGACAGAAATTGTGGAAGTGTTGAACAGTACGAAATTGAGTAAAGCTGCTGGGTACGACAGGATAACAGTTGAAATGCTGAAGGCTGGACAAAGCGTGGTAACTAGCCTGCTGTACCGTCTTTTTAACCTTTGTTGAAGGAATGGTAGCGTACCAGACGACTGGTGAAAGGCTGTTATCGTGCCGCTTTACAAGGGAAAAGGTTCGCATCAGGACTGTAAGAACTACCGAGGTATTAGTTTACTCAGCATAGTCGGTAAACTGTATGCAAAGATATTGATTAAAAGAGTGACAAATAAAACTGAGATGATATGGGATGTGCAAGCAGGATTTAGAAGAGGAAGGAGATGTATGGATCAGGTCTTTTCATTACGAGGTGTAGTCGAAAAAGTCAGATTCCACTGCTTGTGTCAGGATAAACGGAGCTTACACGGGCTGGTTCAAGATTGAAAAAGGTGTGAGATAGAGACATGTGGCTTCGCCATGGCTGTTTAACTTATACATAGACGATTGTTTAAAAAATTTGAAAGGGAGTGCGTATGGATTAAAAATGAATGATTTGATCGTCAAATGCCTTCTTTACGCTGATGATCAAGTCATATTAGCGTCATCTGAAGAGGAGTTGCAGGCGATGGTTAATGTTATGCATGATGCCCTGAAAATCAAAGGAATGAAAATAAATGTAAGCAAAACTAAACTAATCGTTTTTGAAAGAGAAGAAAGCATGACAAACTGTAAAGTTCTGATTAAGGGAGAAAGAGTGGAGAAGTTAATGAGTTTATATACCTAGGTTCAAAGTTTACGAGAGATGGAAAGTATGACAGTGACATTGAGCGAAGGGTGTTGGCAGAAAAACAAATGAATGGGGCACTGTATAGCTTTATAAACACCCAGAAATTGTCAAAAAGGCACGTCTGGCTGTGCATAGAGGAGTGTTGGTTCCTACATATATGTATGGTAGTGAATGTTAGGTTTGGCAGAAGAAGCATGAAAATAGGATTAATGCTGCGGTGATGAGTAGTCTGAGAAGTATAGTCGAAGTGACTCGATTGGATAAAGTGAAGAATAGTGAGATAAGAGAACGATGTGGTGTAAAAGAAGATGTGGCTACAAAGATAGATAAAGGAATGCTTTGATGGTTTGGACACGAAGAAAGAATGGATAAAGGAAGATTGACAAAACAAATTTATAAGGCGAGTGTGAATGGACAGATCAACATTGTTTTGAAGAAAGGCCAGGTCAAGAGTACCAGCAACCGACGAGCATGTATGAGAGCACTGAAAGAAGTAGAGAAAGCAAAAGATGTGTGTATGTATTATTATTATTTACTATGAATTTTAAAAATCCCCAAAAAAATAAATATATAATGTTCAAACCAGGATTGTTAGGTGACTATTTTGATTATTTTATTAAAAAAATGTCGTTTAGTTGTCTTTTTTATAGCTTACCTACTTTAATACTTACTCTGCTGAAATACAGTCTCTACTATCATATGGCATATTGTTGTGGGACATGTCTCCTTCAGTACAAAAACTATTTGCGGTTCAGAAAAATGCATGCGTGCAATGTTGAAGAAAAGTCAGGAAAAATCATGCAGACCAATTAAAAATAATTCCATTATATATCCCGGAAATCTTTTGTTACATACATAAATACAGAAAAATCATTCCCTGTCACAATGACATTCACAACTACCCAACAAGATTTAACAATCATCTGTGTGCACCTCAAAATCACTTAAATATATGCTTGAATGGCCCCATCTCTAATGGGATTAGGGTTTACAATCACCTATCTCCAAATATTAAAACAAGAAGTAACTCACTTTAAATTCCGGAAAGCACTAAAGATATATTTATTGAAAAACATGTATTATGCAATGGGTGAGTTTCTATCATCGTAATGGACTCTCTTTGTTTCTTATACTCAATTATTTAAGTTAAATATATTTGTTAGTCTTATGTTCAATGTTAAATTTTTGAATTGTTAACTTTCAGTTGGAAGTTTTTTTAATGGGTCCGATTTTGCGAGTCCCGAATTTTGACATATCTCCATATTTCAAGGTTCACAGAGTCAAATACAATAGTTTTTAAGTGGACGTCCATGTGTGTGTGTGTGTATGAACTTATGTGCGTATGTTCGTATGTGCGTTCGGAATTATTTTTCGTCTCGATTATCTCTAGAACAAAAAATGATATCGACGTGGGACCAATTGCATTCGACGCATAATTAAGCAACTTAGAACTGATTAGATTTTTAGCAAAATCGGTCAGGCTGTTTTTTATGGAGAATCAAAAAACTGAAAAAATGGTAAACTACCTGAATTTTGCAATTTAAAAATTATACTATTTTTAATAGAGAATTTTAAGATCTTTTAAATAATTTAATTATTGCATGTCAGGAATATTTGTATAAAAAATATGATGACAATGTCATAAAAAGAGATAGTTTTAGAAAACAAAAATAGAAATTGGAGAATTTTAAACTTTAGTCAGTATTGAGAGAATAGCATTGAAGACGCTATAACAGTGAAAAATTATTGTTAGTAACCATTGCTAACCATTACAGACATCTAAATAAATTGCTGGTAAAACAATATTATTTTTATCATCATCATCTAGCGCTACAACCCTGGGTGGGTCTTGGCTGACTGCACAACTTTTTTCTAATTGATACAATCTTCCATCAATCTTTGGTCAAAATGGACATTCATTTTCTGCATATCTGATTTAATGTTATCTCTCCAACGCATTCTGGGGCGTCCGAGTGGTCTTTTTCCTGTTAGAACCTCCTCCCACACCATTCTTACAAGTCTGTGTACGTGGCCTGCCCATCTTAATCGTTGGGATTTGATCTCTTGCACGTCATCGCTATCGTTGTATAGTTTCTGTATTTTAATATTCGTTCTAACACGATACCGATTTGTCGTCGGATCTTGGTGAGCTCCGAAGATTTTCCTGATAGTTTTTCTTCGTTTGATTTGGTCATTGTCCACGTTTCACTTTCATGTTATTACTGGCATGACAATAGTTTTGTAAATTTTAATTTTTGATGTTCTGGTTAGGTTTTTCAACTTTATAAGATTGTTAAGTGCGTAATGGCAGCGGTTTGCAGATTGGATCCTGCCTTTGATTTCTTCAATAATATCGTTATCAGCAGTTATTGTAGCTTCAAGGTATTTGAAGCGCTGTACCCTTTCAAAATTACCCTTCGCATAATATTCACCTGTTATAGTGCTGTTATAGTAAATAAACCACGAAAATAACACCTGCAAAATCTCAAAAAAAAACTGTAGCAATCTTACCAGCTAATGGGACAAAACGAAATTTTTAAGGGGAAGCGTAACCCCTATGCCACCATTCCATGCTTTGTTTTTGGGATTCTGGATCAAAGTGATGAACCCATGTTTCGTCGACCGTAACAAATTTTCGCTTAAATTCATCGGGATTCCTGTTAATGATCTTCAAATTTGTCAATACTGCAACGTGGCTTCTGGTATGCCGTCAGCATTTGTGCCAACAGAAAACCTACATGTCTCTGCTATAGCCTTGACTCTAATTCCTCTGTCATTTAATACCATGTAATGGACTAAATTCACATTTTCTTTGATCACCACAGTTTTGGAGGCTTCTGGACCTGATGCATGTTGACAGGACTCTCTGCCCAGTTCGAAATCTCGTGACCAGTTCTTGATTACCTGGTACAGAGTCACCTAATAGTTTTACCATGTCCTTATAAATTTCTTGCGGTGATAACTCCTTTTTACTTTATTGCACCTCTTATCTCAATTTGGCACACACTATTGTCATACAATAAGCTTTTGCCTGCCACTTTATTTGCATTTGTCTTCTCCTTCTTGAAATTCCGCTCCTATCGGAGATTGGAAATCATCACCACTACTCGGACCTTATTAATCGCCCGCCTGAAGAGATCTGCGGACTTGCAACCAAACCACTCCCTTAAGTTGCGCAGCCAAGAGATTCTTCTTCTGCCAATCGTTCTCTTGCCTTTTATTTTGCCTTGAATAATTAGCTTAAGGATATTATATCTATCTCCTTTTAGACATGTCCTAGATATTCTAATTTTCTCCTTATTATGGTGTTACTAATTTCTTTGGCTTTATTCATTCGGCGTAGTATTTTCTCATTTGAAACCTTGTCAACCCATGTTATTCTTAGCATCCTCCTATAACACCACATTTCAAATGTTTCTATGTTCTTAATGTTTTCTGATTTGAGTGTCCAAGTCTCCATTCCATACAATAGAATCGAGATTATATAGCATTTTAGCATTCTGGTTCTCAGTTTTAATGTTATATCTCGGCTGCAGAGTATTTTATTCATTTTTATGAAAGCGCTGCGAGCTACTTCAATTCGACACTTGATTTCTTTTATGTGTTCTGCTGTTTCAGTTACCCATGTGCCAAGATATTTGTAAGAGGATACCCATTCCAGGTTGTCGTTATTAATATTTATAGATGGTCTATTGTGATTTGTGCTTTGGTTTTTTGAAGTTGCCATGACTTTGGTTTTCTTTAGGTTCATACCTAGGCCATATTTCTTGCAGAAAATGCTTGTTAACTCAACCAGAACCGGCGCGAAGATAACGGTATCGTCTGCGTATCGCAAGTTGTTAATTCTTTCCCCGTTTATGACAATACCACCGATTACCTCTGACAGCGCTTCTTCAAAGATGCCTTCACTATATACATTGAACAAGAGAGGCGACAATACACCTCGACATATCTTAATCTCCTCACTCAGATCTTCTCCGACTTTGACTTGTGCTGTTTGGTGCCAATAGAGATTGGATATTATTCTTATGTTTTTGCTATCGATGTTTTTTCTCTTTAGTATCTCTAGGAGTTTTGGCTGTTGGACTCTATTAAATGCCTTTTGAAAGTCGATAAAGCAGATGTACATATCATGATTCATATCTAGGCATCTTTGTCTCAGTAAGTTTAGTCCGAAGAGCGCTGCTTTTGTTTCCACGCCCTTCCTAAAACCCATTTGAGTGTCACCAATGTCTTGTTCTAACTCCTTATAAATTCGGTTATGTATTAACTTTAAAAATATTTTCATTTGGCATTTGTCATTCAACGCCAACTATGTTAGGAACAACAATTCGTGAACTATGTATGTATAAGGCATGTTGGGCAGAATCAGCATATTTTGAGGTCTAGAACCTGGCAAGAAGCGGATGGATCATGGAGATCCAGAATGAATCATGAACAAAATGCGTTAACCCATGGAGAAGATATAGTTAGGTTTGTGAAATCTCAAAGAATTAGATGGCTGGGCCATATACAAAGAATGGAGCTAGAAATATCAGCGGAAAGGATAACTGAATGGAAACCCTGCGAAACGAGACACAGACTATTGTAGAGCAGGCAAAAACCCACCCCGGGTTGTAGTGCCAACCAAAGAAGAAGAAGAATCTACAATTCAGAGATTGGACTTTCTTATTAAATCATAATGTAGACTGGGATATATGGTTTAGCAACAAAATAAAAATATTTTATTCCAAATCTAAACTTATTTTATCATACATCAAATTTTAAATTGATATTTGAATGCAAATCCTTATTGTTAACTTATCGCCAAGATTAGATCATTTATTTAAAAACGTCAACCAATTACCTAAATATTGATACTTTTGATAGATTGCATTTAATCATGTTTCAAAATATTTTACGCTAATTTATTTGTAGGTATCCTCATTGTTGTTCAAATCTTTTGGATTTTATTGGATTTGGTGTGTGGGTAGGTAAATCTTTAATTTATCAAAAAATAATCGGTCAAGATTATCCAATTACAATTACAATGGTCTATAGTTAATGCAAAACAAAATTTGATGCACGTCATACAATTTGATTGCGTCACTGCTACACACCGTCGCCAAATTGTTAGTATTATACAAGAATCTAGGAATTGTTAAGTTAAATTTTCACGTATTTTATTAATTTTGGATTTTTTTACGCTTGTGTCTGGTGCTTACACGGACTGATTTAATATCGAAAAAGGTGTCAGACAGGGATGCTTGGCTTCGCCAGTGCTGTTTAACTCATACATAGGTGGTTGTTTGATTTATAAGATTTAAAAGAGAGTGCGTATAGATTGAGAATGAATAATTTGATCGTCAAATGCTTTCTTTACGCCAATGATCAGGTCATATTAGTATCATATTAGTATAATCTGAAAAGGAGTTGCAGCCGATGGTATATATTATGCATGATGCCCAAAAAAGATCTTAGTAAATGTAAGAAAGATGGAAATAATGGTTTTTAAAAAATAAAGTATGACAAACTGCGAGGTGCTGATTAAAGAAGAAAAAGAAAAACAAGTGGATTTAATGGGTCCTCGCATAACTTTATAAGCAGTCAGAACGTGTCAAAAAAGAAACGACCATCTGTGCATAGAGGAGAGCTGGTACCTACAGTTATGTATGGTAGTAAATGTTGGGTTTGGCCAGGCCTGTGCTGGCCAGGTCCACGATGGCGGGGAGCCCCGGCCCGAGGGGTCCCCCAAATAACGTACAAAAAAATGTTTTTGTCTTGTAAGAAGTTATTTTGTGTTCTTGGTAATGATTTGTTTACATTTTCCAAAAAAAAAATTTCATTTTCCAATAGTAGAACTGTAAACGGGAATCGTAGTGGTTTTTAAGAGGTCGTTGATGTGTAAAAGAAATTGGGAGAGGACGGGATGGACCCACGGGGAACCTTGACATTGGTTTTTAACGCATCAGAGGAAATACCGTCAACTGCCACATGTAATCTTGCATGAAGCTCATGAGCCATTGGAGCAATTTGGTTGGGAAATCGTAGGCAGATAATGTGTGTGTGTGTGTGTGTGTGTGTGTTTGTGTGAGTGTGTGTGAGTGTGTGTGTGTGTGAGTGTGTGTGAGTGTGTGTGAGTGTGTGTGTGTGTGTGTGTGTGTGTGTGTGTGTGTGTGTGTGTGTGTGTGTGTGTGTGTGTGTGTGTGTGTGTGTGTGTGTGTGTGTGTGTGTGTGTGTGTGTGTTTTACAACCGATTTTAAATGACAGGCACTCATTTTCAGTAATGTTTTTAGCACCTGTATGTGAAATTTCATCCAGATCGCGATGAGCACAGAAACCGTTTTAAAAATGCAACTTAAAATTTTTTTATAAACAAACGCCACTATAAAATCAGCCCGACAAAAGTGTCGCTAGCTCTTGGACTAATAGATGGTTTTAAAACATCTACGTCATTGATGACGTGTTTTGGATTTTGTGTGTGTTTGCAAATTAATAAAAATTTATAGCTTGCCATATTTTTGGATTAGGTACTATCGGTCATTATTTAGACCAGAAATGGGCAAATTTGGCCGCATTGGAAATACTAGAAAGATTTAAAAATATTAAGCGTATGTTAAATCTAAAACATTTTATTCGATAGCTCAAATTGGAGATTTTACTGTAAAAATGGATCGTGTGTAAAAGAAAATTCTCAATTCAGTGCAGATGGTTATGTCTCATTGGAAATCTGTCAACTAGTATGCAACGAATATTTAAACATCTGGCCCATGCCCACGGGAACGGTATTATCATCCAAAAATCTTGTCAACATTAATGCACAGTAAGTTCTTGTTTATTTAGTTATTTTACCTATTCGTGCACGAGCTTTAACGAAACCGTAAAGCCAAGGTGAGCATCTCGTTAGTCTTACTATTATTAAAAATTTATACCTACAGTATTCTACATTTGGTTTTTATTTTATTTTTAGAAAGATTGTATTTTACTACGCCGGACCATCAAAAACTGTAAATTATTTGGAAAAAATCACGCAATACTTCGATGAACAAATCAACGACGATGAGTTGTTTAATTGCAAAAAAAATTTATATGATTTAAAAGTTTATTTAAATCCAAAGAGCAGCGATTTAAAGTTGACATTAAGTACAGATGAATCTTATATATTAAAGATGCAAGTACAAGGTAAGAAAAACTTTTTAAATTTGTGAAATTATGAGGAATTTAACTATATTTTATTGGCTGGTGGAGTCGCTGTTTGTGATGGAAGTCACTAGATTCTTGGGCTAATACTTTTAGCACAGTATATCTTCTCTGGAGTCCTGGCCATTAAAGGAAACGAAGAAGTTAATTGTATGGCAAAAAAAAGCTCCTTGGTAGTGCCTTCTAGACCGAAACCTATTCTGGGGTGGTCGGGGACTGCGTAAAAGTCTGGAAATCCAGTTGTGGAGTCACTGGTGGACCACCGCGTATATGCGGCATTCAAACAAATTTATTAAGGAGCCAATTACCAGGATTACCAAAAAATCATTTCATTAAGTAGGAAGCAATGTTGGACAATCTACCAACAGGCCATTGTCGACTTAATTAAAACCTTTATATTATGGACTTGACACCGAATCCTAAAGGTAAGGGATGTGATGAGAAAAAACGCCTTTCATATGCTTTGCGAGTGTCCAAAGTACTCAGCAAAGAGATTATTACACCGGGAAGTGCACAAAGGAATGATTAACCCTGTTAAGGAAATGCTGACCTTTTACAAGGCAGCAGTATCATAAGCACAAGATGAGCATATAGGTTCCACTGCAAAAGTCCATACTGAATTCTACTCAAGTATTTATTTGTATGTTGATAGGCTGGAGTGTCTACTTAATTGTCAGTACACTATTTTTCTACATCTTTATATTTATGCTTTTTTTTTTTTATTTAATTTGGTCTTGTTCATTTGGTTTACTGTTTGCTGCGTATGTTTTTTTTTTTTTTTTTTTTTTTTTTTTTATGTTCTGCTTATGTGATACTGTTACCTGCAAAGGGTATTGAATCTAAAATAAGGCAACTAGGTCCCATTAGGCATCCATCCTAGGGGAGTCTCGTCTTAGCATTGTTATAAAATAGGTGGAGATATTGTCAATATCAAACGTAACCGTTTAACAAACTGTTTAAATCAACATTTTATCTTATTGACATGTCATGAGAAAAGTTAAGTCTTTATTTATTTAATTTTTTTAATTAGGAAATGATCTTATTGCTAATATTACCGGATCAAGTGTTTTTGGAGTCAGACATGGCGTTGAAACGCTGACTCAATTGTTACTTCACAATATTGAAGAAGGCAGTAAGTGCCTTTCTACCGTAAGTGAAGTATCAATAAACGACAAACCAAAATATCGTCATCGAGGCTTACTGATCGATACTGCAAGAAATTATTTAAATATAGACACTATCGAAAAGCAAATTAACGGAATGGCATCTTCCAAGTTGAACGTTCTGCATTGGCACGTAACAGATTCCCAAAGTTTTCCTCTGGATTCTTCAAGATTGCCCAATATGACGAGGTATTTATTCGGTCCACTGTATTATTTTTCATTTGTTGATTTAAAGTTACCTCTAATATTCAATCCTGTATACCGGGTGTCTCAGTTGTATTGTTCTAACGCTATTTCTCATTTAAACTCAACGTAAGACTATGGTTCGCATAATCGTCCTTCTGAGCTTGCTATTCGATGTTCGTTAAAAATTTTGATACAAATTTCACTTTACACGATACCAGAATTGTTATCAATCTCGGGTATTAAAATAACCGGTCAAAAATTTAGTGAAAATATATACAGGGTGGCTAACCGAAAACGAAACGGAGCCATTTGCAGGAACCTTGTCAACATTTTAGAAAAACGCTCCGACCCGTCGATTTTTGATTAAAGTGGGACATTTTTTTCCGGTATTTTTGGCTCCACTACTTTTAACCTCAAACAAGGGTAAAAGTTACCCCAAAATTTTTGGCATTAGGGGTCGAATTAAAGTCAATATGCTCAAAAAATTGGAAGCGTTTGAATGTGGATATTCAGAAGGCTTCTAAAAATATCATGGACTTCACATACAACCAACGAAGAGGTCTTAAAAAGACCTATGGACAGGGACAGGTAACTTATATTGCAGAAAAACTCATAATGAAACCGGAAGATCCTCAGTAAGATCAACTGTTACTGTTTTCTAGACGATATTTCTTTGGATTATTTGGTTGATGAATGTTATTGAATTTCGAGTCTGAAAAAAGACAAAGCTCTCATCGAACACAGAACTAGTTCTACAGTTCACGCAGTTTTACACAAGATAAAGAAATCACAAAAGAGTTTTGATAAACCTAGAACACCTTGTTGGCAATGCGTGGAAATGCATTTCAAGATTACAGATTACTCACAACAAAAATGTAAAGTCTGGACATTTTGATGATTTGTTACTCAAAACATACGTAAGAAATAACAATATCCTATTTTATTTCAAAAATACATTTATCGTAAAACGTAGTCAAAACTATCAATCTATTATAAAATGCGTCTTTACCCTTCAGTCTCGTACCAAAGACTGCCAAACTACCAGCTACATCCCGCTTCCCTCCTCATCTTCCTATTTTTATGTACCCAGCAAAACAGATCTTTCTGTTCAAGTAACCCTGGTTAATGACTCCACCGATGGACCTTATATACAGGGTATGTACCCAGCAAAACAGATCTTTCTGTTCAAGTAACCCTGGTTAATGACTCCACCGATGGACCTTACATACAGGGTATGTACCCAGCAAATCAGATCTTTCTGTTCAAGTAACCCTGGTTAATGACTCCACCGATGGACCTTACATACAGGGTGGATCCAAATATATCTTACACATAATTTTCATAAGTTGTACTTAAATTTACAACTGAGATATGGCGTTAAAACGACACAACTGAGACATGCGGTATAAATAATTTCCATTAAGGTACGGAGCCTACAGCGCTAAAGAAATATACACTGAAGAAGACGTGAGGCATCTCACGAGGTTCGCTAAAACTCGGGGGGTGAGAATCCTTATTGAAATAGACAGTCCTTCGCACGCGGGTATGGGATGGCAATGGGGTCGAGACGCAGGATTGGGAAATCTGGCCGTTTGCGTTAACAAACAACCGTGGAGATCTTTTTGCGTTCAGCCCCCTTGCGGACAGTTGAACCCTATTAATCAAAACTTACCTGGCGTTTTGACAAAATTGTACAAAGACATCGTTGAAAATACTCCGGACTGGAATATGTTTCACATGGGCGGCGATGAGGTTTGTTAATTTTTATTCTCTTTAGAAAATACTGTATGTATTTAGTGCCTCTTTCGTCTCAAGTTTATTTTGGGTAACAAAATTGTTATCAAATAGAATTGATTCCGTTAACTTGATTTGTTTAAAATATAATCTAAACTTTGAATTTATAACTGGTTATCAAAATAACTATTCACTAATTTATTATAACGCATTTAATTGCAATTTAGCTAATTTATTCCTTGCGCTTTCAATCAATTTAAAAAGAAAAGCCTTTAACCAATGCGTGCTGCCCGTTATGACGTATGGCTCCGAAACTTTAACTCTAACAACCACAACTGCTTAGAAGCTCAAAGTAACGCAGAGAAAGATGGAGAGGCTGATGCTTTGTGTAACCCTAAGAGATCACATACGCAATGAGAATATATGCAAAAGAACTGGCGTTAGGGATGTTATCATATATATCGCTAAACTGAAGTGAAACTGGGCTGGTCATGTTGCTCGAATGCAGGATAGATGGACTAAAAGACCAATCGAATGGAGACCTCGTACAGACAAACGCAGCAGAGGTAGACCACCGACACGATGGACCGGCGACTTAAAGAGAATTTGGAGCAACTGGATCTAGACGGCTCAAAATAGAAGGGATTGGAAAACAATGGGGGATGCCTATGTCCAACAATGGACGCAAAGAGACTAATTGATGATGATTATTCCTTGCACTCGTTGCTATGAGTTTGAATTTCTATATTTATATATTTCGATTTTGGTGGATCGTCTCTCGAAAACGTACTTATTTCTGTCTTTTTTCTTCCAGTCGCTTCTCGCAGTTTATTTTACGTTCTTGATCATGTAGGAACCTATAGCGGACATATCGTCCAATTGGAGGTGTAATAAAAACACTAAAATTTATTTGTAAAGCAAACACAATCGCATAAGGATTACTCCTTCGGTCGGTAGGCCCTGTAACAATATATGGCATGCAGCCTTTGTAACGGGCCTACCGAGCTGTGAATTTTTCGTGCACGTGGTCGCATTCCCAAAAGCGTAACGGCGCCAGGCTGTCACGCCAGCTATCCCCTCTTTTCTATCATGACTCGATGCGTACCCCACTCTCTCACTTGCTTTATTCTAAACGGATAATTCAATGATTATTTTTTGACGTTTCTCGAAACCAATAGAAATTTTCAATTTCAGTAATTCGTATACGTTCTAGCCAATCAAAACATTATTACAGTGAAAATATTCCAGCAAGAATTATTCATGTACATTGTTTTTATTGAATGACAACCACATGACAACGTAATTTGTTGATCTGACGCGTCTGTCATACATTTTCAAAAAATTCGTAAAATGAATCCCAAACGTTTTAGTGAATCATCAGTCGATGAAATAACTAATATAATCATTAAAAATGCATGTAAGAATACCATAATAAGCAAGCAGCGCGTCCATTTGCAAACAATTCCAATTATTTTGCGACGAGAGGGGCCATAAATTTGAAGAAAATACATCAACAACAAGACTAGCTGTTATTTTAAAGGACTGTGGGTTCAATTTGAAGAAACATAATGGAGAAGACTATCAGGAATCAGTGATCAAGATAATGTGGAATAAAACCGCAAAATTATTGCAATATATGTACTACAAAAAATGTAATAGAAGATTCGACCCATTCAATGATATCGAATCCAAATCCGCCTGAGATGCTAAAAACACCAAGTGTAAGTTATTACGAAAAGAGCCCGAAAAAAGGAAACACAGTTCTGCAAGTTTGAGCAAAAAAATATAAGTATTGGACATGATAAAACTGTACGATGAAAACACACCGTCTGGCTTGCAGAATTGTGCAGTTTTTTGGCGCTTTGAGCTCAGAAATAAGTTCATTATTAAGCGAAATATCGAGCTTCAAAATTTGCGTCATTCCGAGTGGAAAGTTATAGTAATAGGTCTAATTTTGTGAATCCTGAATTTTAACATATCTCCACTTTTCGAGGTCCTCAGAGTCGAATACAATAGTGGACGTCTGTGTGAGTGTGTATGTACAGTGCAACAGAACTGCTTGGCGGGCGAGAGATCACAAAATCTGCGCACAACGAAAACATTCGAATAACGATCCGATCGGCGACGACGAAATTTTCAGTAATCGTGAGTCTCAAGTACAATCGGAGGAAGAAGTTTACAATTGTAAAGTATATTCAGCCGAATATTTGTTATTTTAGGGGCTAGTCGCCCGCCAAGCTATTTCTGTTGCACTGCACGTATATGCGTATGTGCATTCGGAATTATTTTCCGTCTCGATTATCTCGAGAACAAAAATTGATATCGACGTTAGACCAATTGCATTCGACGCATAATTACGCAACTTAGAACTGATTAGATTTTCAGCAAAATCAGTCAAGCTGTTTTTTAAGGAGAATAAAAAAACTGAAAAAAAAATGATAAACTACCTGAATTTTGCAATTTATAAATTATACTATTTTTAATACATAATTTTAAGATCATTTGAATAATATGATTATTGCATGTTAGGAATATTTGTATGAAAAATTTGATAACAATATTTCATAAAAAGAGATATGTTTAGAAAACAAAAATAGGAATTGGATAATTTTAAACTGGTGTCAGTATTGAGAGAATATTATTGAAGACGCTATAACAGTGAAAAATTATTGTTAGTAATAATCAAGCGTTGTTTGTAACAATTGAATATTGTTACTAACAAATGATTATTGATCATAATAATTAAAAAAAAATTCAATTCTTATAAACAATTTAAAATAGCTCCCACTTATGAAATGGTAAGAAAAAGTTTGAAAGAATACGGTCGACATAAACAGAATATTGTTAATGACAATTATAATTTGTTATAAACAATTTGAAATCGTTTTTTAAAATAATTATAACAACAAAACATATGGTTTATTCTTTTCACTTGATAGTTAGTCGTGTGAACCTCTCGGGTCGCACCCAGACCACTGATTTTTTTTTTCCAAAATCTGTGGGGGTTTTATTTTTTTTATAATTATTTTTAAAAAGTGCAGTTTAAAACTAATTGATTACGATTTTTTTCTCTTTATATTTATTTTTTTTACTTATGAAATGGTAAGAAAAAGTTTGAAAGAATACGGTCGACATAAACAGAATATTGTTAATGACAATTATAATTTGTTATAAACAATTTGAAATCGTTTTTTAAAATAATTATAACAACAAAACATATGGTATTTTTTCATTCTTTCCATTGGGAAGTTAGTCGTGTGGACCTCTCGGGTCGCACCTTGACCACTGATATTTCCTTTTCCAAAATCTGTTAGGGTTCAATTTTTTTTTATGAGTATTTTTAAAAAGTGCAGTTTAAAACACATCAATTACGATTTTGTTTCCCTCTATCTTTATTTTTTTCGGCTGGGGTAGGGGAGATATGGAGAAGGAGTATTTTTCTAATTTTTTCCAAATGGTTAGCAAAACGCTCTATCCGATAGATCTTTAAGCACTTGACCTCGACGATCTAGCGTCGAAACGTAAAAGATCTTAGATGACAGCTGCTCTCGGCTATTCGTTCCGAAATATAATACTGTTTTTGAAATTTCAAAGTGTAGAGGGCTAACAATTAAAACACGTAAACAATATTAACGTGGCGATGGAGATATTTTTCGTTTCCTTTTTTCCAAAAATCCAAACGACGTAAATATTGATGTTTATTAAAATGTGTTTTTAGGTATTTATACCGTGCTGGAATTCTACACCGGAAATTTTGGAATATCTAAAAGGACGTCCGCTAACGGAAGCAACTTATCTTGATTTGTGGTCCAAATATCAAGAACAAAACTTAGCGTCGTTCGACGAAGCCGTTGGCCACAAAAATACCACAATAGTCGTTTGGACCAGTACTTTAACGGATCCAGCAGTGATAACGAAATATTTATCAAAAGACAGGTATACTTGGAATAATCACTATGGTGAAAATTATCTGAGGGTATATCCTCTTTAGTTTGGTACAGGAGCTAATGTACATATTGTGAAAGGCTTTCACGGCCATCGTTTATTGGTGAATGGTTTTTCGGGGGTATAAAGGCCGTCGCAGGTCTGAGTTAATACTCAACGTTTTGCTATCTCGAGTGGATATTTGAGGGCTTTTCAGGAATTGGTCACGTTCCGGAGATTCATTCTTCTTATGTTTGTAAGGAAGCAGCGTTGTATTTTTAAGTACAGGTACCCATGTTTAATATTGCGCGAGGTGTACGCCAAGGAGATGTCATATCGCCAAAGTTATTCACAACCCTCCTAGAATATACGTTTAAACAGGCCAACTTTGATGACATGGACATAAACATAGATGGCGAAAAACTAAACCATCTAAGATTCGACGACGACATCTTAATTATCGCAGATAGCATGGACGAAGCAAAACAAATGCTACGAAGGCCCAGTGGAGCATCAAACTCTGTTGGACTCAAAATCAACACCAACAAAACCCAATACATGACAAATCTTGTTATGAGTGAGGCAATTAAGATAGGCAGAGTAAGCATAGAGCAAGTAAGTTCTTATAAATACCTTGGTCACGAAATTTCTATTCGTAGAGACAACTAAACTCGTGAAATATCGAGAGGAATAGGCCTAACATGGGCGGCCTTTGGAAAGCTGCGTAATATCTTTAAGGCAGGCATTCCAATATGTTTAAAAAGAAAAGTATTTGACCAGTGCGTGTTGCCTGTGCTTACATACGAGCTGAAACACTTACCCTCACAAAGAACACTACAAATAGAATAAGTATCGCGCAGAGGAAAATGGAGAGGTCGATGTTAGGTATATCGCTAAGAGACAGGATCCCAAATATAACATTAATGGAGAGGTCCGGAGTGACAGACGCGGTTACTCAACCTTAAAATGGAACAGGGCCGGTCATGTGGCGCGACTTTCGGATAATCGCTGGACAAAGAGGATACTTGAGTGGAGACCGCGCCAAGACGCATACAGAAGTAGAGACCGCCCACCAACCAGATGGACCGACGACATCAAAAGGATAAGGACCAACTGGATAGAGGCAGCACAGAATCGGCATGGATGAAAAAAGCAACGGGAGACCTATGTCCAGCAGTGGACGCGATTGGTCGATTGATGATGATGATGATGACCCATGTTCTATTGATTTTAAGTGTTTCCTCAGATCTATTAGTTCTATTAGTGGTGTTATATCTATTAGTTCAAATATGCCCCGCCCACCAAAACGTATATAACCTGCGATCGTGACATACAAATGTCACAAACCGTTTTCCTTAAAAAGCAGACATTACATGTTGGTGAACATTTCATCTCCCGAAGATGCCATCCACTCGAGTTGGCGAAACGTCGAGTATTAACTCGGACCTACGGCGGCCTATAAACCAGAAAAACCATTTACCAATGAATGTAAACATGTTTTTCATTGTTTTCAGAAAAAAATCCCCAATAGAATGAGTACTTATTTTGATTACTAAATTGTACTACCTACAGTTTTTTATTAACGTGGACAATATGCGTTAGATAGGTTGCTGTTTAAGTCAAAGATAATCTTTTGTTACCCACAGTTAAAAAAGTTTTTTAGAAATAAGTAATAATTAAGCGACCCCTATTAGATCTTTTACGTACCCTCTCAGAACCAGTACGAGTAAACAATTGCTACGTGGGTTATAGTACTAAACAGTAATAATTTTGTTAAGTTACAAAATAAACAATTATTTAATGTCAATAATGAGATAAACCTAAAAAGAGTATACTGCTAAAAGTCGACTTCGCGTCTTCTCTGAGTTGTTACTAAAAAGAGATGCAATAAGGAGCCATTTTGACCAACAAATGTCATATTTTGACTTGACACTTACAACACAGAACACTAATTAAAATAGTTAGTTTTCTGTTGCAAAGTAGACAGTTTTGTTTATTTTTCTAGGTAATTCGATTTTTGATTCCTATTCCACCTTAGCTGTTGTTGTGTGCGTTAGAGTGTTCTAGTTGTTTAAAAGTTGAATATCGAAAAGATAAATATTTTAATTATGGCGTACACAAACAGTTGAAGCTATTTCACCACCTTGCTCAAATGACATACCTGTCTATGGAATCCAAACTCAGTCTGTGAGGTATATCAGAGTGATTCAGATTTAAAAAATTATTGAGAAGGTCATTTGTTAAAACAATTTTTGTCTTTCATCTCTGTGTTTATTGAAATACAACTATGAGTCTTGAAAAATAATTCCTGTTCTTGAAATTTTGAGAACTGGTTTCTGTGATTATCGTACCTGCCAAAAATGTACTGAAATAAGCAATCTGAATCTCCTATACACATATTGCAAACGGATCTTTTTTTTTATTTATGAAAAACAATAAAATTTTAATTTTACAGGATATTTTCTTGTATAATTACCACTGGTTTAAAGAAAACTATAATATGCGAACATAACATGAATTCGGTACATTTTCTGATTTCTAAAATATGCAACACATACTTTAAGTTACGTGCATGGTTTGTTGCATACTTTCCAAAATAGCTATGAAATATGACATTTGTAGGTCAAAATGGCTGCCTTTAATATTGGTACGGTCGGTCGTCTCACTTACGCCTTATATCTTTTTAGGTATGTGGTAAAACGAATGACGTGAGACACACTTATTTAATATTCGTTCAAATTTTCCAATACCCCTTCTTTTATATTCTCTGCTTCACTATAACTATCGCCGTTTAATTTAATGATAAATTTATTTTCGCCATTAATATGGAATCGATCAATCTTCATGTACTCCATTTCAAGTCTAATAACTTTTTGAATTCTCTTTATTCAGTCTTATTATAAAGGTGTGAGACAAGGTTGTATTTTGTCTCCTACACTTTTCAACCTTTACATGGAGAATATATTTAAAGGGGCAACACAATCTGGTAAAGGAATAAAGATTGGAGGCGAAACCATTTTTAACATTCGATACGCAGATGATACTGTGCTCCTAGCTGAATCATTAAAAGAATTACAATGTATTTTAGACAAGATAAACAAATAAAGTAATAGATGGGGACTGAAAATCAATGTCAAAGAAACTAAATTTATGGTTGTTGGCCCGGAAAGAATAACACTTGATGGCGAGAATATAGAAAGAGTTTAGCACTTTAAATATCTTGGAAGCCGGATCAATCAGTCGATGGATCCAGACGAAGAAATCAAGGCTAGAATAGAAATAGCTAGAAGAGCATTTCTGAACCTCAAGCCGCTACTCTGTGCCGAGCAACTTAACATTCATCTGCGAGAAAGGTTTACCAAGTGTTATGTATGGTCTATTCTGTTGTACTCTTGCGAAACATGGACGCTTCACCAAAAAATTATTGACCGCATTGGTGCATTCGAGATGTGGCTGTACAGAAGGATGCTCAAAATTCCGTGGACAAGCCGAACTACTAACGAGAATGTACTTATCAGAATAGGGCACGATAAAGAGCTCTTAATTACCATCAAGCGCTGCAAACTGGAATACTTGGGACATGTAATGCGTGGACCACGTTATAGTCTGCTTCGGCTTATTCTGAATGGCAGGATCGAGGGAAAAAATGGATAGGCCGCAAAAAGCTATCCTGGCTTTGAAATCTCCGACAACGGACAGGTTTAACTGCTGAGGAACTTCTCCACGCAGCTCAAGATAGAGATAGATACAAAGAAGTAGTCAATATGGGAGTCGTCAACGCTTGAGAAAGCAAGACACTGTAAGAATAAGAAGTCTTATTTGGTAATATTAGATACTTCTTGTCTAATCAGGCAAATCACCTTCTTGTCAAATTTTGTCTAATTGTCCCCAAATTTATTCGATAGGATTAAAAATGCAAAAATATGGTGAGTCTTAATTTAAAATGTCCATGGTTTTCAGCAATTCTTTCTAGCGCGTATAATGTCTTAAATTTCGTTGTGTTTAAAACTTCCGAAAGTTGTTTTTTTTTTATAAGAGTTTGCAAAATACAAATCATTACTATTTTCTTGTATTTGTGTTTTCTTTTGTGGCGAGCGATTATCCGAACTTTTACTGTCATTTTCACTCTTACGGTAATCACTAGCATAACTAAAATTTTCTCCGTCATTGCTAACATTTTCAACCAGAGCAATTGTTCCCACGGAAGTCACATTTTAAATACGAAATGTAAATGTCGTTTCAAAATACCGAATGTAGGCATTTCTCCTATTTAAAAATCTATAATACATACATACATATAGTCACGCCTTTTTCCCGTAGGGGTAGGCAGAGACCTCTTCCTTCCACTTCCACTACGGTTCTTACACACATCTTTTGCTTCCTCTACTTTCATCAGTGCTCTCATACATGCTCGTCGGTTGTTGGTACTCTTGACCTGGCCTTTCTTCAAAACAATGTTGAACTGATCGAGATAATATGTTCGCCGAGGTCGACCCCTACCGACTTATCCATTCACACTCGCCTTATAAATTTGTTTCGTCAATCTTCCTTCATCCATCCTTTTTACTTGTCCAAACCATCTAAGCATTCCTTTATCTATTTTTGTAGCCACATCTTCTTCTACACCACAGCGTTCTTTTATCTCACTATCTTTTACTTTATTCAACCGAGTCACTCCGGCTATACTTCTCAGACTACTCTTGTTCAACAATTATATTAAAAACGGAGTTAGCGATGTTAGACAATTTGTGCTACAGTTAGGACTAAGAAAATCGACGGGTTACAATGTGCTGAAACGCATAAGAAATGGTATTGGTTTACAACAGGCCCAAGTTTCAGAAAGACCAGGTAAGTTACGAGGATCGGGTTTGAGGTCTTTGCTGCAGATGGGTCGAAGAAATCCGCGACTGTACCTTCGAAAAATCGCGAAAAGATTTAACAGGCAACGTGGAATACCTATTGTTCACAAAAATATTCGCCAAACTTTCTTGTGCAGTGGATACCAAGAAGGATACCAACTGCTAGTGACGAGCACGGAGAAGTCTTTGATTTTGCGAAAAAGAGGACACTTTTAAAAATGTTTTTATTACTTACAGATGAAGCATCTTTCCAGCTTGGTGACAATCGTTTACGGATACTTAACAGAGCTTGACCTACGGCACAAAAATCAAAATTTTCAATAAAGATCATTGTCTGAAGAGGGATTTCATCACGTGGTGTCACTAACTTCAGCATTATTGATGGTACAGTGGATAGTGTACGCCACTGTACAATTCTGAATAAAAACCTTGTACAAACAGCGAATAACTTCGTTTCCAGATGTTTGGCGATTGCAACAAGACAACGCACGCTTTCTTATATTTTAGAACTTAGGTAGCAACCATATTATGGCCAGCAGCTTCTCCCGACTTAAGTTCTATCAAAAACATTTTGGGACTAATGAAAATCGAAGTGGAACGGACAGCCCCTTGAACCAAAGTTGAATTAGTAGCAGCCGTTACTAAAGCTTGACAAATTGTTACTGATGCTTACGCATCAAACCTAAATGTGGACATTCCTCGTCGACTTAAAAAATGTTAAAGTCTAAATGGTGCGTGTATTAGCAAGTAAGATAGTAATTTGCTCCGTAGAAAATATTATAAATTGTTTAAATAAAAGTATTATTGTTGATTTTTTTTCTAATTCCAAATACTTTCCGGTCGTACTATACTTGTATTTCTTTTCAGGTACATAATTCAAACGTGGGTGCCTCAGAATGAAAACGACCTTATAACTCAATTAATATTTTTGGGATACAAGGTTATTATATCGACAAAAGATAGTTGGTATTTGGACCATGGCTTTTGGGGCATGACAAACTATTACAAATGGAAAACGGTGTACGAAAATAAGATGTACGACACGTACAGTGACGCTATACTGGGAGGAGAGGTGAGTATCCGAACCAAAAATTAGTGAAAAAATATCATTTTTTGTTTTGTAGGTTTGCATGTGGGGAGAGCTCGTAGATGATAACAACATCGACGGAAAAGTATGGCCGAGAGCGGCTGCGGCTGCGGAGAGGATGTGGTCAGATCCTCCGACGAATGCTACCGTGGCTCAAAGCAGATTTTTTAGTCATAGAAGTCGTTTGGTTAATAAAAACATTAACGCAGATGCCGTTATGCCAAAATGGTGCATTGAAAACGAAGGAGAGTGCCAAAATTATCGTTGAATTAGCCATTTTTTTTTTTAATTTTTGGAACTTGTTTACAAAATTATAAAAAAAACGTGTATTTTGTTTAATCACTCGCAAAAATTTATTAAAATAATCACATTTTTAAAAAATATATGGTATTGAAGTAAGATCTTTCATTGCACATTTAAAAACGTTTATTGTGAAGTCAACATCTTTGGTAACACACATGGGAGGTTTTATTCTTATCACTGAAATATAACACAAAATTAATAAAACTGTATTTCACCTTCTAAATACAACCTTAAAGCTAGTAACAAAGATTATAACAAATAAAATAAATGAACTCACCACATTGGGCGATGAACAACAAGGATTCAGATCAGAAAGATCTTGTACTGATGCGATATTTGTCCTGCGACAAATAACTGAAAAATCCATCGAGAATAACAAACCAGCCTTCATGTGTTTTATAGACCTGGAAAAGGCGTTTAACCGAATACAACTGGATAGACGTGGTACACCTTTTATACAACAGGCAAATCCCATACAATATCATAAAAACCATCGAAAATATTTACCAGAGAAACAAAATACAAGCCAAAATTAATGGCACAACTACCGAAGAAATTCCTGTAAATAGTGGTATTCGACAAGGAGATTCCCTTAGCCCCTTATTGTTCAACATCGTTATGGACGAAATAATAAAAAGCACTCGTAACCTGAAAGGGTATAAAATGGGGAACGATGAAGGGAAGATCGAAGGACGAAGAGGCCCGGGTAGAAGAAAGATATCCTGGCTAAAAAACTTAAAACAATGGTATAGAGCATGTCTTTTGTCTAGAAAAGCCGATCTCACTGTGCCTAACATAACTTTGTCAGGAGTAACCATACCACTGAAGTCATCCATATCGATGCTTGGTATTACTATCAGCAATAACCTTTCCTGAGAAAATCACGTGAGGTCCATTGCCAAAAGTGCATCCCAAAAACTTGGTTTTTTGTTTCGTGCCAAGAGCTATTTCACCTCCAGTCAGCTGCTTATGATCTATAAGGCACAGATCCGACCTGTACTGGAGTACTGTTTCCATATTTGGAGTGCAGCACCTAAACATATCCTGAAGCTACTGGATTCTGTCCAAAAAAGGGCAATTCGTCTCGTCGGTGATGCCTCGCTTACAAACTCGCTCACTTGTCTGGAACACCGTAGAAAAGTTGGCGATTTGTCTCTATTTTATAGATATTTTCATGGGCGATGCTCTTCTGAAATATCAACAATCGTTCCTCCTTTGGCAGTCTCTTCGAGATTAACCCGTCAAGTTCAGTCTTCACACCCCTTCGTGGTTACTTTGGAGACCTGCAGAACATCACTTTCCAAAGACTCATTCATCCAACGAATTGCGAGGCTTTGGAACTCATTGCCTATGGAGGTGAGGTGTTCCCCGAGACATACAACCTCCAGAAATTTAAGAAGAACACCAACTCCTACCTTCTTTCCCTTGGTTCCCACGATGTTTTCTGAACATTACAGGATATCCCTTTTCGTGGGAACCAGAACATAAAAAAAAAAAAATAGAGTGAGCACTACCACACTGTTCCGCCGAGCTGTAGACAAGGTTCAGATAGCGCTGATGATTGCCAACGTCAGAGGAGGACAGAGCACCTAAAGAAGAAGAAGATCCCGATGATGCTGTTCTGATTGCAGAAAACGAAGATGACCTACAGAGATTACTATTCAAATTTAACACATCGGTAAAAAGTCTAAAAATGAAGATATCTGCAGCAAAGACGAAATGTATGACCCCACTTCAAGAACACCTATCAGATGCAAACTGGTTGTGGATGATAAAATTATACAACAGAAGATGAAATTTAAATACCTAGACATAGAAATATCAGGATACGGTGACATCGAGGCGGAAGTAAGAAACCAAGCGGCAAAAGCAGCACGAACCTCAGCTTACCTGAACGATACAATCCTCCGAAACAAACATATCGGAATCGAGACCAAATCCCGAATCTACAAGGCGATCATCCGACTTATATTAACATACACAGCGGAAACTAGACCAGATACATCGAACACAAAGAGAATATTAGAAACCACCGAAATGAAAATAGTGCGCAGGATCGCTGGAAAAACACTTTGACAGGGAGAGACAATAGACAATGTAAATGAATGGATACTGGGAAGAAAAAAAGAGTGGAACGAACACATAGACCGGATGAATGACGACAGAATGGTCAAAATAACTAGAGACAAATCGCCCTTAGGGCGCCGCAGCGTTGGAGGACCCCGCAAGAGATAGAGCGACAACCTTTCTAATAATTGAACGGCAAAAGATACGAAGAAAAACAAGCAAATTGCTTACATTAAAGAAAGAAGAAGAAGTATTTGACAGAAAAACAAAGTCTGATGACTTTGTTTAGAAGGAAAGGGAAGTATAGTTAAAGTACTATTTTAAATAAAAGTAGCTATATCGTATCAGTTCTATTACTTTATTTTGTGGACAGTATTGAGAATATCGTTAACAGTATTGATGATAATTATGTAGCGCAAAATTTAAATTCATCAGACAGAACATTTTCCCAGTTTAAAAAAATTGAATTATCAGATCTAAGTAAAATAACTAATGAATTAAAGTAATTAGACAATAAATCCAGTATTGAAAAATACCTACGGGGTTTTAGGACATGATCTACTTCATTTTATAAATATATCTCTAGAGCACGAAAAATTTCTCCACAGAGACTAAAAACTAGTACCGTCATACCTATTCAAAAAATTACCAATACAGTTAATTGTTGGGAACACCATTTAGACATCATTCACGTTTGGGAATTTAGTGTGCGATGAGTGTTAGGATAATGATGAACAATTCGAATTACTGTTAACTACGTTTATTTATCGAAACGAAAGAAAAACTTGGCAAGGGAGGTGATGCGCGCCAGTGTCGGAGTCCGTCGATATACTGTGTGTCGGTGTGCAAAGTGCACCTGAGACCCCAAGCTTAGATCACTTGGCAAGCGAGCACTTTGTTCGTCTGCCAAGCTGCCAAAGCCCCAGGAGTAACTTGAAGAGTTGAACCTGCCACCACCCCCAGTACTCATTGTACCAGGCTTACTCTCGAACCGAAACCCTGAGGTCCAAAGGTGGCCGATGAAGTCAGCGCACAAGTACCTATCGCAGTGCAGGGCACTATAAAGTTAGAGTCTTAATTGTGTGTCGGTATACGTCTGTCCGTACTTTTTATCTTCGTCCCCCCAGGTGCCTAAGGTCCACTAATGGCATGACTGTACCTCCGTACAGTCAGGCCATTAGTTTTATGACGGTTCGTAGAGGATGCGTAAATTGGTAAAAAGGAATTTAGAGTCATAAATATTTACATCTGTACTGCGCGTGTAAGTGAGTAGATGAAAAGAAAATAAGCTTCTGGTCATAAAGGTTAGGCTCGTATACGTGCGTTATCGAAAAGGAACAGAACTTGGGGTCGCAAATATTAAGGTAATATACGTGCTTTCATGAGAAGGACAAGACTTGGGATCAAAAAGGTCTTCAGTGAAATTAGTTGTCGGAATTTTGAGGATTCAAAATTGGAAAAGTTTTGTTTCGTCGTCTGTGCATAAATTGTCTGTATGGCCGCTACACATGTAAGTCAGCTCCACAGCTTACAATATCAAAGTGGAAAAAAATATTGACAAAGCAGCACGCTTGACCTGCTCACTGGCCACATTGCACTAAGGGCGCACCTCTTCAAACTTAAGCTGGCGGCTAAAAAAAAAACTACCGACTATGCGACGAAGAGGAAGAGAGCAGCTTACACATTCTGTGTTGCTGCCCGATGCTAGCGGTGTACAGGCACCAAACCTGGGGTCGCATGATAATGGATCCAAGTAATCTAAATGAGACAGGGCCAACAGTTATCCTGCGGTTTGCCAAAACCAGCGGACTGTAATTCTGATGCCCTGAAGACTAAGCGGTAGTCACAGAGGATCAAAGATCTAGGTGACAAAGGTGCCTATACCAAAGGCCCAACCGCAAAAAGGTAATGTAATGTAATTTATGTAAAAGTTGTTGCGAGTTCTTTTGTGGTTAACTATAAGTACATTCAATGAAGTTATCGGTTCTCCATTGGATTAATTAAAAATAAGTCATCATACAAGTAGGTTAGGTTAGTAGTTACGAGGATTCCACTGCTTGTGTCTGGATAAACGGAGCTTGCACGGACTGGTTTAACATCGAAAAAGGTGTGAGACAGGGATGTGTGGCTTCGCCATGGCTGTTTAACTTGTACATAGACAATTGTTTAAAAGATCTGAAAGAGAGTGCGTATGGATTAAAACTGAATGATTTGATCGTCAAATGCCTTCTCTACGCCGATGATCAAGTCATACTAGCGTTATCTGAAGAGGAGTTGCAGGCGATGGTTAATGTTATGCATGATTCCCTGAAAATCAAAGGGATGAAAATAAATGTGAACAAAACGAAAGTTATGGTTTTTGAAAGAGAAGAAAGCATGACAAACTGTGGGGTTTCGATTGAGGGAGAAAGAGTGAAACAAGTTAATGAATTTGTGTACTTGGGTTCAAAATTTACTAAAGATGGAAAGTATAACAGTGACATTGAGCGAAGGGTGTTGGCAGGAAAACAAATTAATGCATAGCTTTATGAATAGCCAGAAAGTGTCAAAAAAGGCACGTCTGGCGGTGCATAGAGGTGTGTTGGTTCCTACACTTTTGTATGGTAGTGAATGTTGGGTTTGGCAGAAGAAGCATGAAAATAGGATTAATGCTGCGGAAATGAGTAGTATGAGAAGTATAGCCGGAGTGACTCAGTTGGATAAAGTTAAGAATAGTGAGATAAGAAAACGCTGTGGTGTAAAAGAAGATGTGGTCACAAAGATAGATAAAGGAATGCTTAGATGGTTTGGACACGTAGAAAGGATGGATGAAGGAAGATTGACGAAAAAAATTTATAAGGCGAGTGTGAATGGGCAAATCGGTAGAGGTCGACCTCGGAGAACATATCTCGATCAGATCAACATTGTTTTGAAGAAAGGCCAGGTCAAGAGTACCAACAAACGAAGAGCATGTATGAGAGCACTGATGAAAGTAGAGGAAGCAAAAGATGTGTGTACGAACCGTAGCAAGTGGAAGGAAGTGGTCTCTGCCTACCCCTATGGGAAAAAGGCGTGACTCTATGTATGTACAAGTAGGTTGATGGATACTCCTCGTAAACTGTGATATCATTTTTTACCGACGATTGCTCGAATATCTGGTTTTATTTCGAGTCACTCTACAATACCGCAATACCCTGTATGGACTGGAATAAATGTTTTTAACATTGGAATATAATTAAATCTAGTTAACGTAAAATATTCAAAGATTTAGACGACAATTTACATAATTACTTGAACTAATTTTAAACAAGAAAAGAAGCATGAAGATATTTTCATAACATTAATGCCAAAAGCTATAATTTATTTCCATTTTGCTGCTTTAAATTTTAAAAATTCCAGGCTCAATGTGTAGTGTTAAAAATTTGAACAGATTATTTATCACAATTTAATATATTATTTCAAGAATATTTGTGAATTTTCATGTTTACAGTATACTTAAAACAAAATTCAATGCACGTAGTGTCTTTGACGTAGATGTTTCAGAGCAGTTATACCACCAATTGATATATTTAGTCCATCAGCGCGCAAATTTTTGTAGAATATTTTATTTTGACTACATACTTTTATAGTAGTTCATGCTGTTGTACTATTTATTTATCCTTCCTTTTACTCATGGACTTTTGTATGGTTTTCTGCCATTTCAGTCTTGTTCTTCCTAGTTTCCTTCTACCTGTTAGTTGCCAATGCAGTATTTTTCTTAACCACCTGTTATTTGGCATTCGTTCTACGTGTCCGTACCAGGTAAGTTGTTTTTTTCTATGTCCTGAACTATCGTACCTTCTATTCCCATTTATTCTGTCTCTTCGTGATATTCGCATGGATCTTTTAATGGTATCAATTTCAACTGCCTCAACTTACTTCTTTTGTCTGTCTGTAATTCTCCAAGTTTCTGCTCCATACAAAAGACTGCTTTTTACCATTATCTCATATATTAAATTTCCCCTTTTTTGTTATTTCTTGCTCGATAAAATTCCATTTAGGCTGCCACGTCTTTTTCGTTCTTCAAAGAGTACTCTGCTAGCGGTTTCTCTACTGGCAAATTATGCCCGAGCTAGCCGTAGAGGGTAGAAGAAAAAAATATAAAAGTGAGCCGCGCCACCGACTTAGACGGTATAAGCCGGAAACCCCTAGATCTTATAGGCACTAGCAGAGCCACAAGATAAACAACTATGATTATGGTGAACCAAATAAAAAAAATTATAGCAAAAATATGTTGGATACTTTACTCACACTATAAATAATTAAGGTACACAGCTCAATAGCAACATCATAACAAATATACTCAAAATTAACAGCTATGGTAAAATTTTCTTGCCAAAACAAACCAAAAATGTAAAATTTACAGCTTTATAAAATAACCAGAACAGAAGTAAGAGTAACAGACTTTACCAAGTTACAAAAAAAGTAAAACATATAAAAATCAACTCATTAATAATACTAATTCAAACGCTTACATAAAGGCAAAGAAAAAAAAGGTAAAACATATATAGATTAACTCATTAATAACACTAATTTAAACATTTACATAAAGGCTGATAATTTACTAGTTAACCGTTTACATAAAGAATTTCACTGCCAAAACAATCGAGTTTATTTAAAAATATTTTTACAATGGTTGTCCTTTAAAATATCAAGATTGTAGGATATTTAAAAATAAGTAGGAAGAAAATATATTTTTACTTGGACATAAAGAATTATTGAGAAGGTTATTTTAATCCAAGTTTAGTTTTGGCAGATTATCCAATGCAATAAATAGTTTCCAACAATGTACTATATTAATAAACTAAAACAGAACGTAATCGTGGTGTCAGAATGAGTCACTGCGTTATATATTTAAAAATAAATCACTTATAACCTTTGGATATACGAATTCACAAAGTACTATGTTTATAAACTAAAACAGAACTTACTCGTGGTGTCGAAATGAGACACGGCGTTATATATTTAAAAATTAATCACTGATAACCTTTGGGTATACGAATTCACATGTACTCCTGAGGCCTACTCCTGGCCTACTCCTGGGCCTACTCCTGGGGCTGGTTAGATTATGGGGCGGCACCGGCTAATTAACAATGGCTTCCCTCAAATAAATCCCGATAACGGATATTTAACTTGACACCAGAAATCCAAAATATCAACAACATAGGTAAGATAAAATGGTCAAGTTAAAAATTAAGTGGTTTTTCTTCAAAATCCAATTAAGATGGCCCAAATACAGCCAGATATGAAAAAAAATCCCATAGAGGTTCTGCACACGTGCTAATAACACACCGTCCCAATAACTTTCACCGATACCTCTTCCAAGACTTTCAACACACGACTGCCGCTTCTAGGTCGGAAATCAAGAAAAATGGCGCGGAATAAACGTCAACCCACAATCTTCTCAAGTCTCCACAATCGCCTCGTCCGTGTGGATATCCAGTCCCATCCACACAGAAATTGCAAACCAAACTATCGAATCTTGCCCCTACAAGGTATGCAATATTATCTACAACGAATGATATATTTGAGTTACAACAGAGTACTGTATGCAACACTACTTACGAGTAAGACACAATTATAATGAACCGTAGAAGGGAAAAAATAGGCACGTGACAAGGCATCCACTTCCAAATTTCCGTCCTGGGTGCCTATACATAGATATTTTGTTTTCTTTATATTGATGCGGTACCTGTCAAATTGTTGAAGCTTCTTGATAATGACATGATTTATGTGTGGGTTCAACTCTTTAATCTAATATATCAGACTGGCATAATTCACAAACAATGGCTGCAATCGAACTTTGTAACAATTCCTAAAAAGTCTAATGCAACAACCTGCTCAGACCATAGAATAATAGCTTTAATGAGTCACACATTTAAAACATTTCTAAAAATCATACACGGCAGAATTGCTAAAAAATTTGAAAGCGAAATAAAAAACACAATTTGGTTTTAGAAATGGTATGGGCACAAGAGAGGAACTGTTTGGTCTAAATTTGTTAGCCCAGAGATGCATGGACATGAATTAGGATAATTACTTGTGTTTTGTAGACTTTGAAAAGGCCTCTGACAAAGTTCAACAGGTAAAACTCATCAAAATATTAAAACGGAAAAATATTGACAGTCAGAATATAAAAATTATTTCTCACTTATATTGGAATCAAACTTCCAAAGTGAGAGCTGAAAACCAGAACACCAGAAATTCAGAGAGGAGTCCGACAGGGTTGCGTGCTGTCCCCGTTACTTTTTAACATCTACAGTGAAGAAATATTTAAATTATTCGACTCAGTATAGGGCATATCTATTAGTGGAGTAAATCTGATCAACTTGCGTTTTGCAGACGACACAGTAATAATGACAGATAATAACAACGATTTACATAACGTAATGGAACGTCTCAATGCATGTTGCAATGACTATGGCCTTAAGATCAATTTAAAGAAGACTAAATTTATGGTCATCACTAAATCGACAATCGCAAACATCCACCTAGGCATTAAAATTGTGATAATAGAGAGAGTGAACAACTACAGGTATTTGGTAACGTGGATAACATCGAATATAGACCAAACTAAAGAGATAAAAACGCGAATCGAGATAGCACGTACCGCATTTATTAAACTTAAGAAGTTGTAGTGTTGTCGTTGACACTACGTCTAAGGATGCTTTGGTGCTATGCTACGCTTCTGTATGGCATGAAGGCGTGGACCTTAAAACAAACAAATTTAAATAGATTGGCTGCCTTTGAATTATGGTGTTACAGAAGAATTCTACGAACATCATGGATGGAAAGAGTGTCAAACGTAAAAGTAACCAGAAGAATTGGAAATGAAAAAGCAATGCTAGTGACTGTCCAACGAAAAAAATTGGAATACTTGGAGCATGTGATGAGAGGGCAAAGATATAAATTACTTCAACTCATTATGCAGGGCAAAATTCAAGAAAAGAGAAATGAAGGCAGCCGCAGAATATCCTGGCTCAAGAACCTGATAGAATGGTTCGGATGCGCAGCAGCTCAGAATTATTTGGAGCGGCGGTTTCCAACCTTCGATAGAAGACGGAACTTGAAGAAGAAAAAGATATTGACTATCAGGACCCATTCTCGGTACTCTTTTATCAGTTTTTTAACCATATATTGCATGTCCTCTTTGTCACTGACCAATACGACCTGATCATCTGCAAACTGAAGAAAGGATGACATATAGGATGAAATAACTGGATCTGCCAATCCATTAATACAAAGCAAGGCTCAAATTCCACCGAGCCACTTTTAGGGCCTCTATCATCCTCTTATATTACTGAGATCCAACCAGATAAAAGCATTCGCATGTTCAACGTAAATTTCGTTTGTTTATTCCTATTGTAAAATTGATTATTCTCAATTTATTTGTGCTTATACCCAAATTGAAATTGGTTATTCTCATTTTAAATTTTATAAACTAATGTCAAGTTGACAAGTCCCATATTGAAAGTGTTTGTTCTTATTTTGATGTTAATTAGTTGTAAAGGTAAAGTGTAGCCGAGAGTTGAAATCGCCCTGTATTAGTTTAAAAGTATAACGCCTAATCTATGCGACACGACCGGTGAAATAAATATGTAACCATGTTGGTGAGCGTACAAAAGTTTTATCCCGAACGAAAAATCCTCTTGAAAGCATTGCGTTTTTAAAACTTATATTGACATAATATTTGCTGACCAACATACAATGAACGGTGAGTGTGACATGTACTAATATGTTATTTAACAATCCGTTGTGTAATTTTATTTTTATTAAAAAAAAAAATATGCCAAATCTATAAGCGAGTCGTAAGATTAGTTCAACGCTTATTAATTTATTACATCAACAGTCTTTAAATAGTATCGATGATTGTAATAAAACCGATTTAAACTTTTAGTTTTGTACGGGGTTATTCACTGTAAATAACCCATCGTTATTATTGCCCATAGAAAAAAATTGCCCACAGAAAAAAAAAGTTTTACACAAAAGTTGCGTACACGTACAGTAACGTGCAGATTTCAGTGAAACACAATAATTTTTTTTTAAATAGAATACCCTGTATATTTTTGAATTTCCGGAATGATATATTTTCCGGGTTTTACATACATATAGTCACGCCTTTTTCCCGTAGGGGTAAGCAGAGACCACATCCTTCCACTTCCGCTACGGTTCTTACACACATCTTTTGCTTCCACTACTTTCATCTGTGCTCTCATACATGCTCTTAGGGCTCTTACGCATGCTCGTCGGTTGTTGGTACTCTTGACCTGGCCTCTCTTTAAAACAATGTTGATCTGATCGAGATTGATGTTCGCCGAGGTCGACCTCTATCGACTTCCGTCCATTCACACTCGCCTTATAAATTTGTTTCGTCAATCTTCCCTCATCCATCCTTTCTACGTGTCCAAACCATCTAATCATTTCTTTATCTTCTTCTTCTTCTTCTTCTTACGTTAGGACTACGTCCTGTGTTTGCCTCAAAGGTTGCCCAAAAACAATTGGGACGATGAAGACCAGCTATCATACCATCTTTTTGGTGGGCGTCCAGTTGGGCGTGGTGTGTTGGGCCGCTTCTCTCTCAAAATTTTTGCCAGCCGGTCGTTTGGCATTCTGCTAACATGGTCTCTCCATTCTCTTCTTCGGTTTCTTGCCCATCTTACTATGTCTTGGACTTCACATATTTCCCTTATCTCTTCGCTTCTTTTATGGTCAAGTAAGGTATAGCCAGTTATCGATCTAAGAATTCGCATTTCCCTTGATCTAAGAAGTCGCTTTGTAGTCGTGTTCTCCGCTCTGGTCTCTATCGCGTATGTCATAATCGGTCTTACACATGTCTTATATATTCTGACCTTACTTCTGGTACTCATGTGTTTATTTCTCCAGATTATGTCTCTCAAGAATCCTGAGATTAGAGATGCCTTTGTTATTTGTGCTTTTACTTCCTCCTTAATATTTCTAGTGCTAGTTATATTAGCTCCTAAATATTTAAAGGACATCACTTGTTCTACACTCTGCTCATAGATTGCGAGTTTACATATTCTTGGTTCTTTGGATATTGTTAGCGATTTGGTTTTCTTGACGGATATTTGCATATTGAATTCTTCAGCTGTTTTTTGGAACTTGTGTAAGAGTCTCTGTAGGTTGTCCTCGTCTTCCGATACGATTACAGCATCATCAGCGTAGCATATGATTTTTATTTCTTTATCTCCCATTCGATATCCTCTCCCAGTTACTTTGACTTCATTTATAATTTCATCCATGATGATGTTAAATAGGATTGAGCTTAGGCTATCTCCTTGCATTTCTTTATCCATCTTTGTAACCACATCTTCTTTTATCCGGGTTTTAAAAATAAATAATTACATTAATTACCTCTATACTGTTTTTGAGTCGAATAAAATAGGTACCTACTGTAAATATGCAAAAGTAACATTATGAAAGTAAGCTAAGAAAATAACAATTGTGTTTGATGAGTAATATTTTTTAAAGAACTAATCAAAATGGTTGACAATAAGAAAGAAAAAGTCAAATTATTTATAGATGAAGATTCATTTAAATATAAATAAATGATAACTCATAACAGATATTTGATGTGTCCACCATTACTATCAATACCTTATTGATAACGTAATATGTTTATACCTGCATCGGAAATTTTTTCATTATTGTTTATTTTAAGTCGAATCATGTCTTTAATGCCTTAAATACTATTGTTATTATTATTGACATTGTATTTTTAAAATGAATCCATAAGGGTCAAACCAGGATTGTTAGGTGACTGTTTTGATTATTTTATTATAGAAATGTCGCTTACTTGTCATTTTTATAGCGTACCTACTTTAATACTTCTTCTTAAAGTGCCATGCAGTCGTTACTACGTAGGCGTCCTCCATATTCTATATATATATATATATATATATATATATATATATATATATATATATATATATATATATATATATATATATATATATATCTTTCTTGTTCCTAATCATAACATCTTTGCAAATGTGTTGTGACCCATATTAACGAGGTTCAATGTTTTGGATGGCTCTCTTGATTGCATCTCGCCATTTATCTCATTTAAATGACATGTGAGCCGCTTGTGGGAGAGTAGCATCTAATAATTTTTTGGTAACATCCACCCATCGATTTGGTGATTGGCCACGCCTTCTGTTTCCTTCAGGTTTTCCCTGTACAATAAGCCTTTCCATAAGCTCACTCCGACTGATTTGTCCGAAAAACGTAAGAATTCGAGAGTACACGATACTGGACAACCGTTTTGACGGACGTATTTCTTGTAAAACCGAAGCATTTGTTCTATGTGCGGTCCAGGACACTCTCATCATTCGTCGCCATGCCCACATCACAAATGCATCAATCCGACGACGATCTACTTCTTTGACAGTCCAAGATTCTGAAGCATATAGAAAGACCGAAAAGACCAAGGTACTCACTAGATTGATTTTAGTTTGTTTTGTGATATTCCGATCCCTCCATACTTTATTTAACTGTGTCATTGCTGACCTAGCAAGCTGAATACGCCGTCTTATTTCGCCATCACATCCCCTGGTATTTTCTATTAGGGCTCCAAGATAGAAGAAACTGTTGACATTTTCACAGTGTCGAATAGTCCGAGTTTCAGGGTAGTTATTATGTTCTCTATCAATGATTATAATTTTGGTTTTATTATAATTTATGTTTAGGCCGTAAAGAGCACTGACATCTTCTAATCTCATCAGGAGTTTCAGAATGTCTCTCTGGGATGCAGCTATCAAGGTTGTTTCATCGGCAAACCTTAAGTTAGACAATTTTGTGCCGCCAATATTTACTCCACCCTGCAAGTTTTTTAGAACCTGTCTCATAAAAAATTCGCTATAGATATTAAAAAGAAGCGGCGAGAGAACACAGCTCTGTCTCACACCCTTGCATGTGGCACCATCATCAGACAAGCATTGATCAACCCTAACCCGTGCAGTATTGTTATCATATATATATATATATATATATATATATATATATATATATATATATATATATATATATATATATATATCTGTTATTTGCAGCATCTGGGAGTAATGCAAAGTCTTTAATTACCGCAACCAAGATAACTTCTAACGACTAATACCTCTTTTTCCTTTAATTTTCCCTTCTAATATTAGCCGTGGAAACTCATATCTGTCGCCTCTCATTATGTGTCCAAAATATGCGATTTTCCTCTTTTCGATTGTCTCGAACAGTTCTCTGTCTTCCAGTTTTGCTCTTCTAATGACTTCTTCGTTTCTGACTCTCTCAACCCATGATATTTTAAGCATTCGACGAAGGGTCCACATTTCAAATGCTTCGAGCTTGTTAATTGACGAAGCTTTAAGAGTCCACGCTTCCATGCTATATAGAAAAACAGGCCACTCATAACATTTGGTCATCTTGAGTCTTAATGTAATGTCTAGTCGGTGGTCAACTAAAAACTTACGTAGACGTAAGAATGCGGCTCTCGCTTGTTCTATACGGCACCTAATCTCCACCTCCACCTTAATACTTACTTTGCTGAAATACAGTCTCGAATATCATATGGCATTTTATGTGGAGTATGTCTCCTTTAGCACAAAAACTATTTGCGGTTCAGAAAAAATGCATACGAACAATGTTGAAGAAAAATCAGAAAAAATCATGCAGACCTCTCTTTAACCAAATAAAAATACTTCCATTATGCTGCATATATATCCTGGAAATCTCTTGTTACATACATAAAAACGGAGAAATTATTCCCTGTCACAATGACATACACAATTACATATTGAACAAGAAGTTCCGAAAAGCACTAAATATATATTTATTGAAAACCATGTTTTTTACAGTAGGTGAGTTTTTGTCATCATAATGGACTCTCTTTGTTCCTCTAACTCTATTATTTAAATTAAATATATATTTTTTAGTCTTATGTTAAATTTTTGACTTGTTTTATACCTTGTAGGTCTTTGAAATCAAAAATCAAGTGTAACTCTTCTTCTTCCGGTACCCTGTCCGATTATCGAACGTTGGCAATCATATTGGCTATAATAACTTTGTTTATCTCAGCTCGGAATAGTTTAAAGGATGATTTGCGATACCACTCTCAAAGATTTCTGAGCCAAAATGTTCTTCTTCGTCCTGGACCTCTACTTTCGGCAATCTTACCCTGCATCACTAAATGAAGGATATAATATTTCTCTGGATGCCTCATCACGTTGCCTCAAGTATTCGAGTTTTTTTTTCCTCATTTTATGTAGAACCACCTCATTTCTTATTCGGTCCATCCAGCTTATTCGTAGGATCCTTCTGTAGACCCACATTTCAAAGGCCTTCAGCCTCTTCAATAATGAGTCGGTCAGCGTCCAACTCTCTACTCCATAGAGCAATGTGAAGATTATATAGCAGCGTGTTAGTATGATTTTTAATTTTAAAGTGATTCCTTTGTTGCAGAGAATTTTTTTTAATTTAAAGAAGGCGGTTCTGGCTTTTTCGATACGGATCTTTATTTCTTTGCTTATGTCCCAATTATCATTGATATTAGCGCCCAGGTATGAGATGTTGTTAACCTTTTCTAGCTGTATCCCGTATGCCCTGATTTTTATTGGTGGTATTGGTGTTTTGCTGACAACCATAGCTTTGGTTTTTGGAGTATTGAGTCTTAGCCCATATTTGTTACATGATTTGGTCACTCTGTTTATGAGTATTTGCAGTTCTTCCTGTCTAGCAGCAATAAGCACCGTGTCGTCCGCATATCTCAAATTATTCATGTTAATTCCGTTTACCTTAATACCAAGGTCCACTTCGTCCAAGGCTTCTCTGAAGATATATTCAGAGTAAATATTAAATATTAAAGGCCTTGCTCCACGTCGTATTTCCACTTTCTTTGATGTGTTCCGGCCGAGTCGAATGTTTGCACATTGATTCCAATAAAGATTCGCGATGATTCCGCAGGTCTCTATCGTCGATTCCCACCTGCTGCAGAATTCTAATCATTTCGACGTGCTTGACCATATCAAAGGCCTTCTCAATGTCAATAAAACCCATAAAGACTGGGTGTTGCATGTCTCTGCATCTTTGAACTAAGACCTAAAGGCTAAACAGTGCTTACCTGGTTCCAAGATTATTGCGAAATCCAAATTGTGCTTCACTTAACTGTTCTTCTGTTTTGTTGTACATTCTACTGTGCAGTATTCGCAGGAAGAGCTTAAGCACGTGGCTCATCAGATAGTGCGGTGGTCACTGCATTTCTTAGCGTTCATCTTTTTTGGTATCATCACAAATTTTGATAGTAGCCAGTCTATTGGTATATTTTCTGATTCGTATAATTTGTTGAAAAGGCTTAGGAGTGTAACTAGCGCCCTCTATTAGCAATGCTAAATTATAGTCCAAATGGCAATCCTCATCTCAAAAAACGTAAAATGGCAAATTTTCAAAAAGAAATTGTGAAAACGTAAAAAAAATTGCGAAAAATCAAAATCCATATTTAAACTTTAAACACCCGGTATCTAGGAAACTAGCAATATTTGTATAAGGCATTTTGGGCAGAATCATCATCATATTTTAAGGTCTAGAATCTACAACTTAGAGATTGGACATTACTAATGAATCACCCTGTATACTGGGCTATATAGTTAAGCAACAAAATAAAAATATTATATTCCAAATCTAAACTCATTTTATCATGCATTAAATTTTAAATTGATAATTAAATGCGAATCCTTATTGTTAACATTTAGCCAAGATTAGATCATTTATTTAAAAACGTCAACCAATTACCTGAATCATATTTAAAAATTGACACTTTTGGTAGATTGCATTTAATCCTAGTTTAAGATATTTTACGCTGATTTATTTGTAGGTATCCTCATTGTTGTTCAAATCTTATGGATTTTATTGGATTTGGTTTGTGGGTAGGTAAATAAATCTTTAATTTATCAAAAAATAATCAGTCAAGATTATCCAAATACAACAATGGTCTATAGCAGGGGTCTCCAAACTACGGCCCGAGGGCCACATCCGGCCCGCGGACAGGTTTTGTCCGGCCCGCGGAGAGCTAGCATACTTGAAAACTGCTAATAGAGAACATATTTGTTATAGCAAATTAAATTTAGTTTACTGAAGTATTCTAATTTTATGTTGAATAATTATTAATATGACATCTACATTGATATGGTCATGGGCTAACTACTCATAACATTGTTGTAGGCTTATCGTTATTGTTTTTGTGATAAGTTGGATAAAGAAACACAGAATTGTAATGAGTAAAGACATGTATAATTAAATAAAAACATAACTTATAACAAGCATAATGACAGAAAATACTAATGAAGAATAGTGAGATAAGGGAACGCTGTGGTGTAAAACAAGATGTGGTTATAGATATGGATATAGAAATGCTTAGATGTTTTGAAAACGTAGAGAGAATGAATAAAGAAGATTAACGAAACGATTTATAAAGCCAGTGTGAATGGGCAAGTTGGTAGAGGTCGACGCAGACGAACGTATCTCGATCAGATCGAAATTGTTTCGAAGAAAGGCCAGGTTAAGAGTACCAGCAACTGATGAGCGTGTATGAGAGCACTGATAAAAGTAGAAGAAGAAAATACGTGTGTAAGAACCGTAGCCAGTGGAAAGAGGCGGTCTTTGCCTACCTCTACGGAAAAAAGGCCTGACTATATGTATGAATGTACGTTTAACGCTTAAATTCTAAAATTCTTATTAAGCCAACCAATTGTAGACAAAAAAACCACTTTGGATGGTAATCTTATAGCGACAAAATTTATTCTACATTAAAATTAATGGTATGCAGTCTATCAAATTTACATACATTCAGTAATTTTAAAAGTTTATCATTAATTATACGTTAAAAATTAATAGTATGCAGTCTGTTAAATTTACATTTAAATATATTGTCGCAAATGATCATTCCTCATCACAAATCAAAATACAATACTTTTCTTTTCTTGATGAACGGTAAAAGAGTATTTAGCCGGGATCGTTCGTAACCAATCTCTCCACCATATTTTTAGTACTCGGTGGTAAACCCACATTTCGAAAGCGCTAATTTTATTCTCCAGCCTTTAAGTAGGCGTTCAGCCTTTGATTTTATACAAAACAATAGGAAAAACATAGCAGCGAACCATTTTTAAAAAAAAGAAAGAGAGATTTACCAGTACTTTTTTCATTTCGGTAAAAACTCCCCTTGCTGGTTTAATATGGCTTTGTATTTTTTGGCACAAAAGTGAAAGAGTAATTACTAACAATAAAAAAAATAATTAAGCGTACCTAACGAGAAATCCCTTGAAAATATTATTGAGCCACTCACTTTAATCTTGCTTGTAATGTGGATATGTTTGTTTTGGTTGAAGACTTTGGTGCCAGCACTTACCATTAGTTTTAAGATCTCTCAAACAAAATTACAGTCCACTCATTGTTTAATCCTCGTACATAATTGTTTACTGAAAAGAACTGTTTTTCAAAAATTATACACAAATTAAAAGTTGAACGTGAAATAGCTTGTAAACATAATCAAAACACACGGAACTGAAGAGTTACTAATTGAAGCGGCAACAATGCATTTTGATCGACACAACCTCCAACTGCGTATGTTTTAAGTACCATGGAAATGTGTCATGAGAGCATATAATCAATGAATATCCTTTTTTTATTACTGATATAACAAACTTTCATTATGTTATTTCATCCTTTTTTAAATAAATGATCATCATCATGGTGCCACACACAGTCCTTATAAAGCCCTGACTTCCTTTAAGATTATTCATGGCAGGATCTATTCAAAGTGTGAAGAATACTTAAGCGAATCGCAATTTGGGTTCCGCAATGGCTTCGGCACAAGGGAGGCTCTATTTGGGATAAATGTCCTGGCTCAAAGAAGTCGTGATATGTCAGTTGATGTCTATGCATGCTTCATAGACTTCCAAAAGGCATCCTACAGTGTCAAACATGATGTATTGGTAGAGACTTTAGACCATATAGGACTGGACGGAAGGGATATAAGGATAATTAAAAATTTATATTGGAACCAAACTTCAGTAATTAGAATAGATGGTGATGATACACCGGAAATAAAGATCAAACGTGGAGTAAGGCAAGGTTGCATTTTATCGCCCTTGCTCTTTAATGTATACTCTGAAAGAATATTTAGTGAAGCACTAACTGATATACAAGCCGGCATTATTATAAATGGCGAAATCATAAACAACCTTCGCTACGCTGACGATACGGTACTGATGGCCTCCAGTCAGAAAGATTTACAACGGATACTGGATACAGTCATCGAAAAATGCGCAATGGCAGGACTCGGATTAAATGCAAAAAAGACCAAAGTATTAGTAATTAGCAAGCAACCTAATATCATAGCTAACATAACAGTTGGGGGTGAACTATTGAAGCAAGTAAACCAAATAAAATATCTAGGCAGCATAATAACTAACATAAAACATGAGTAGGGTCTTGTGCTGTAGAGATCTAAAGTTAACTCTAAGAATCCGACTTTTTTTCAAAGTAATTTTTTCCACAAAAAATGCGTTTAATATTTTGGAATTTATATTTATTCTTCGTATTTATCATAAACTTTGTTTTTATGTCATTAAAACTTAAGCCAATTTTCTTCGAGAGCAAAAGCAGATCTGTAAATCTGTAAATAAATAGTACGGCAGCATAAACTGTAATGGAACGATGTGTTCAAAGTACTTTAGTAATTTAGTGTTTAGTAGTTTAGTGTTTTAGTAATTTATCTACTAAAATGTTCAAACGCCGAGATGGACGTTGGCCAAACTGAATCTGTTAATAGATGGTATCACCGTCTTGAAACATCTACGTCATTGATGACGTGTTTTGGATTTTATTTTGCGTGTGTTTGCCAATTAATAAAATTTTATAGTTTACCAGATTTTTGGATTAGGTACTATCGGTCATTATTTAGACTAGAGATGGGCAAAGAAAGAAAGAAAGATTTAAAAATATTAAGCGTATGTTAAATCTAAAACATTTTATTCGATAGCTCAAATTGGAGATTTTACTGTAAAAATGGATCGTGTGTAAAAGAAAATTCTCAATTCAGTGCAGATGGTTATGTCTCATTGGAAATCTGTCAACTAGTATGCAACGAATATTTAAACATCTGGCCCATGCCCACGGGAACGGTATTATCATCCAAAAAACTTGTCAACATCCATGCACAGTAAGTTCTTGTTTATTTACTTATTTTACCTATTCGTGCACGAGCTTTAACAAAACCGCAAATTCAAGGTGTGCATCTCGTTAGTCTTACTATTATTAAAAATTACAAAATGTAAATAATTTTTTATAAAGGATGTAGCGCCTCCTATATTTGGCTTTTTATATTATTTTTAGAAAGATTATATTTTACTTCGCCGGACCATCAAAAACTGAAAATTATTTAGACAAAATCACGGAATACTTCTTTGAACAAATCAACGACGATGAGTTGTTTAAATGCAAAAAAAATTTATATGATTTAAAAGTTTATTTAAATCCAAAGAGCAGCGATTTAAAGTTGACATTAAATACAGATGAATCTTATACTATAAAGATGCGAGTACAAGGTAAGAGAAACTTTTTAAATTTGTGAAATTATGAGGAATTTAACTATATTTTATTTGCTGGTGGAGTCGCTGTTTGTGATGGAAGTCACTAGATTCTTGGGCTAATACTTTTAGCACAGTATATCTTCTCTGGATTCCTGGCCATTAGAGAAAACGAAAAAAAATGATTGTATGGCAAAAAAAAGCTCCTTGGTAGTGCCTTCTAGACCGAAACCTATTCTGGGGTGGTCGGGGACTGCGTAAAAGGCTGGAAATCCAGTTGTGGAGTCACTGGTGGACCACCGCGTATATGCGTCATTCAAACAAATTTATTAAGGAGCCAATTACCAGGATTACCAAAAAATCATTTCATTAAGTAGGAAGCAATGTTGGACAATCTACCAACAGGCCATTGTCGACTTAATTAAAACCTTTATATTATGGACTTGACACCGAATCCTAAAGGTAAGGGATGTGATGAGAAAAAACGCCTTTCATATGCTTTGCGAGTGTCCAAAGTACTCAGCAAAGAGATTCTTACACCGGGAAGTGCACAAAGGAATGATTAACCCTGTTAAGGAAATGCTGACCTTTTACAAGGCAGCAGTATCATAAGCACAAGATGAGCATATAGGTTCCACTGCAAAAGTCCATACTGATTTATACTCAAGTATTTTTTTGTATGTTGATAGGCTGGAGTGTCTACTTAATTGTCAGTACACTATTTTTCTACATCTTTATATTTATGCTTTTTGAATTTTATTTAATTTGGTCTTGTTCATTTGTATTTGCCATCTTTTTGTGCAATTATTTATTTGGTTTACTGTTTGCTGCGTATGTTTTTTTCTTTTTTTTTTTTTTTTTTTTATGTTCTGCTTATGTGATACTGTTACCTGCAAAGGGTATTGAATCTAAAATAAGGCAACTAGGTCCCATTAGGCATCCATCCTAGGGGAGTCTCGTCTTAGCATTGTTATAAAATAGGTGGAGATATTGTCAATATCAAACGTAACCGTTTAACAAACTGTTTAAATCAACATTTTATCTTATTGACATGTCATGAGAAAAGTTAAGTCTTTATTTATTTAATTTTCTTAATTAGGAAATGATCTTATTGCTAATATTACCGGATCAAGTGTTTTTGGAGTCAGACATGGCGTTGAAACGCTGACTCAATTGTTACTTCACAATATTGAAGAAGGCAGTAAGTGCCTTTCTACCGTAAGTGAAGTATCAATAAACGACAAACCAAAATATCGTCATCGAGGCTTACTGATCGATACTGCAAGAAATTATTTAAATATAGACACTATCGAAAAGCAAATTAACGGAATGGCATCTTCCAAGTTGAACGTTCTGCATTGGCACGTAACAGATTCCCAAAGTTTTCCTCTGGATTCTTCAAGATTGCCCAATATGACGAGGTATTTATTCGGTCCACTGTATTATTTTTCATTTGTTGATTTAAAGTTACCTCTAATATTCAATCCTGTATACCGGGTGTCTCAGTTGTATTGTTCTAACGCTATTTCTCATTTAAACTCAACGTAAGACTATGGTTCGCATAATCGTCCTTCTGAGCTTGCTATTCGATGTTCGTTAAAAATTTTGATACAAATTTCACTTTACACGATACCAGAATTGTTATCAATCTCGGGTATTAAAATAACCGGTCAAAAATTTAGTGAAAATATATACAGGGTGGCTAACCGAAAACGAAACGGAGCCATTTGCAGGAACCTTGTCAACATTTTAGAAAAACGCTCCGACCCGTCGATTTTTGATTAAAGTGGGACATTTTTTTCCGGTATTTTTGGCTCCACTACTTTTAACCTCAAACAAGGGTAAAAGTTACCCCAAAATTTTTGGCATTAGGGGTCGAATTAAAGTCAATATGCTCAAAAAATTGGAAGCGTTTGAATGTGGATATTCAGAAGGCTTCTAAAAATATCATGGACTTCACATACAACCAACGAAGAGGTCTTAAAAAGACCTATGGACAGGGACAGGTAACTTATATTGCAGAAAAACTCATAATGAAACCGGAAGATCCTCAGTAAGATCAACTGTTACTGTTTTCTAGACGATATTTCTTTGGATTATTTGGTTGATGAATGTTATTGAATTTCGAGTCTGAAAAAAGACAAAGCTCTCATCGAACACAGAACTAGTTCTACAGTTCACGCAGTTTTACACAAGATAAAGAAATCACAAAAGAGTTTTGATAAACCTAGAACACCTTGTTGGCAATGCGTGGAAATGCATTTCAAGATTACAGATTACTCACAACAAAAATGTAAAGTCTGGACATTTTGATGATTTGTTACTCAAAACATACGTAAGAAATAACAATATCCTATTTTATTTCAAAAATACATTTATCGTAAAACGTAGTCAAAACTATCAATCTATTATAAAATGCGTCTTTACCCTTCAGTCTCGTACCAAAGACTGCCAAACTACCAGCTACATCCCGCTTCCCTCCTCATCTTCCTATTTTTATGTACCCAGCAAAACAGATCTTTCTGTTCAAGTAACCCTGGTTAATGACTCCACCGATGGACCTTATATACAGGGTATGTACCCAGCAAAACAGATCTTTCTGTTCAAGTAACCCTGGTTAATGACTCCACCGATGGACCTTACATACAGGGTATGTACCCAGCAAATCAGATCTTTCTGTTCAAGTAACCCTGGTTAATGACTCCACCGATGGACCTTACATACAGGGTGGATCCAAATATATCTTACACATAATTTTCATAAGTTGTACTTAAATTTACAACTGAGATATGGCGTTAAAACGACACAACTGAGACATGCGGTATAAATAATTTCCATTAAGGTACGGAGCCTACAGCGCTAAAGAAATATACACTGAAGAAGACGTGAGGCATCTCACGAGGTTCGCTAAAACTCGGGGGGTGAGAATCCTTATTGAAATAGACAGTCCTTCGCACGCGGGTATGGGATGGCAATGGGGTCGAGACGCAGGATTGGGAAATCTGGCCGTTTGCGTTAACAAACAACCGTGGAGATCTTTTTGCGTTCAGCCCCCTTGCGGACAGTTGAACCCTATTAATCAAAACTTACCTGGCGTTTTGACAAAATTGTACAAAGACATCGTTGAAAATACTCCGGACTGGAATATGTTTCACATGGGCGGCGATGAGGTTTGTTAATTTTTATTCTCTTTAGAAAATACTGTATGTATTTAGTGCCTCTTTCGTCTCAAGTTTATTTTGGGTAACAAAATTGTTATCAAATAGAATTGATTCCGTTAACTTGATTTGTTTAAAATATAATCTAAACTTTGAATTTATAACTGGTTATCAAAATAACTATTCACTAATTTATTATAACGCATTTAATTGCAATTTAGCTAAATTATTCCTTGCGCTTTCAATCAATTTAAAAAGAAAAGCCTTTAACCAATGCGTGCTGCCCGTTATGACGTATGGCTCCGAAACTTTAACTCTAACAACCACAACTGCTTAGAAGCTCAAAGTAACGCAGAGAAAGATGGAGAGGCTGATGCTTTGTGTAACCCTAAGAGATCAAATACGCAATGAGAATATATGCAAAAGAACTGGCGTTAGGGATGTTATCATATATATCGCTAAACTGAAGTGAAACTGGGCTGGTCATGTTGCTCGAATGCAGGATAGATGGACTAAAAGACCAATCGAATGGAGACCTCGTACAGACAAACGCAGCAGAGGTAGACCACCGACACGATGGACCGGCGACTTAAAGAGAATTTGGAGCAACTGGATCTAGACGGCTCAAAATAGAAGGGATTGGAAAACAATGGGGGATGCCTATGTCCAACAATGGACGCAAAGAGACTAATTGATGATGATTATTCCTTGCACTCGTTGCTATGAGTTTGAATTTCTATATTTATATATTTCGATTTTGGTGGATCGTCTCTCGAAAACGTACTTATTTCTGTCTTTTTTCTTCCAGTCGCTTCTCGCAGTTTATTTTACGTTCTTGATCATGTAGGAACCTATAGCGGACATATCGTCCAATTGGAGGTGTAATAAAAACACTAAAATTTATTTGTAAAGCAAACACAATCGCATAAGGATTACTCCTTCGGTCGGTAGGCCCTGTAACAATATATGGCATGCAGCCTTTGTAACGGGCCTACCGAGCTGTGAATTTTTCGTGCACGTGGTCGCATTCCCAAAAGCGTAACGGCGCCAGGCTGTCACGCCAGCTATCCCCTCTTTTCTATCATGACTCGATGCGTACCCCACTCTCTCACTTGCTTTATTCTAAACGGATAATTCAATGATTATTTTTTGACGTTTCTCGAAACCAATAGAAATTTTCAATTTCAGTAATTCGTATACGTTCTAGCCAATCAAAACATTATTACAGTGAAAATATTCCAGCAAGAATTATTCATGTACATTGTTTTTATTGAATGACAACCACATGACAACGTAATTTGTTGATCTGACGCGTCTGTCATACATTTTCAAAAAATTCGTAAAATGAATCCCAAACGTTTTAGTGAATCATCAGTCGATGAAATAACTAATATAATCATTAAAAATGCATGTAAGAATACCATAATAAGCAAGCAGCGCGTCCATTTGCAAACAATTCCAATTATTTTGCGACGAGAGGGGCCATAAATTTGAAGAAAATACATCAACAACAAGACTAGCTGTTATTTTAAAGGACTGTGGGTTCAATTTGAAGAAACATAATGGAGAAGACTATCAGGAATCAGTGATCAAGATAATGTGGAATAAAACCGCAAAATTATTGCAATATATGTACTACAAAAAATGTAATAGAAGATTCGACCCATTCAATGATATCGAATCCAAATCCGCCTGAGATGCTAAAAACACCAAGTGTAAGTTATTACGAAAAGAGCCCGAAAAAAGGAAACACAGTTCTGCAAGTTTGAGCAAAAAAATATAAGTATTGGACATGATAAAACTGTACGATGAAAACACACCGTCTGGCTTGCAGAATTGTGCAGTTTTTTGGCGCTTTGAGCTCAGAAATAAGTTCATTATTAAGCGAAATATCGAGCTTCAAAATTTGCGTCATTCCGAGTGGAAAGTTATAGTAATAGGTCTAATTTTGTGAATCCTGAATTTTAACATATCTCCACTTTTCGAGGTCCTCAGAGTCGAATACAATAGTGGACGTCTGTGTGAGTGTGTATGTACAGTGCAACAGAACTGCTTGGCGGGCGAGAGATCACAAAATCTGCGCACAACGAAAACATTCGAATAACGATCCGATCGGCGACGACGAAATTTTCAGTAATCGTGAGTCTCAAGTACAATCGGAGGAAGAAGTTTACAATTGTAAAGTATATTCAGCCGAATATTTGTTATTTTAGGGGCTAGTCGCCCGCCAAGCTATTTCTGTTGCACTGCACGTATATGCGTATGTGCATTCGGAATTATTTTCCGTCTCGATTATCTCGAGAACAAAAATTGATATCGACGTTAGACCAATTGCATTCGACGCATAATTACGCAACTTAGAACTGATTAGATTTTCAGCAAAATCAGTCAAGCTGTTTTTTAAGGAGAATAAAAAAACTGAAAAAAAAATGATAAACTACCTGAATTTTGCAATTTATAAATTATACTATTTTTAATACATAATTTTAAGATCATTTGAATAATATGATTATTGCATGTTAGGAATATTTGTATGAAAAATTTGATAACAATATTTCATAAAAAGAGATATGTTTAGAAAACAAAAATAGGAATTGGATAATTTTAAACTTGTGTCAGTATTGAGAGAATATTATTGAAGACGCTATAACAGTGAAAAATTATTGTTAGTAATAATCAAGCGTTGTTTGTAACAATTGAATATTGTTACTAACAAATGATTATTGATCATAATAATTAAAAAAAAATTCAATTCTTATAAACAATTTAAAATAGCTCCCACTTATGAAATGGTAAGAAAAAGTTTGAAAGAATACGGTCGACATAAACAGAATATTGTTAATGACAATTATAATTTGTTATAAACAATTTGAAATCGTTTTTTAAAATAATTATAACAACAAAACATATGGTTTATTCTTTTCACTTGATAGTTAGTCGTGTGAACCTCTCGGGTCGCACCCAGACCACTGATTTTTTTTTTCCAAAATCTGTGGGGGTTTTATTTTTTTTATAATTATTTTTAAAAAGTGCAGTTTAAAACTAATTGATTACGATTTTTTTCTCTTTATATTTATTTTTTTTACTTATGAAATGGTAAGAAAAAGTTTGAAAGAATACGGTCGACATAAACAGAATATTGTTAATGACAATTATAATTTGTTATAAACAATTTGAAATCGTTTTTTAAAATAATTATAACAACAAAACATATGGTATTTTTTCATTCTTTCCATTGGGAAGTTAGTCGTGTGGACCTCTCGGGTCGCACCTTGACCACTGATATTTCCTTTTCCAAAATCTGTTAGGGTTCAATTTTTTTTTATGAGTATTTTTAAAAAGTGCAGTTTAAAACACATCAATTACGATTTTGTTTCCCTCTATCTTTATTTTTTTCGGCTGGGGTAGGGGAGATATGGAGAAGGAGTATTTTTCTAATTTTTTCCAAATGGTTAGCAAAACGCTCTATCCGATAGATCTTTAAGCACTTGACCTCGACGATCTAGCGTCGAAACGTAAAAGATCTTAGATGACAGCTGCTCTCGGCTATTCGTTCCGAAATATAATACTGTTTTTGAAATTTCAAAGTGTAGAGGGCTAACAATTAAAACACGTAAACAATATTAACGTGGCGATGGAGATATTTTTCGTTTCCTTTTTTCCAAAAATCCAAACGACGTAAATATTGATGTTTATTAAAATGTGTTTTTAGGTATTTATACCGTGCTGGAATTCTACACCGGAAATTTTGGAATATCTAAAAGGACGTCCGCTAACGGAAGCAACTTATCTTGATTTGTGGTCCAAATATCAAGAACAAAACTTAGCGTCGTTCGACGAAGCCGTTGGCCACAAAAATACCACAATAGTCGTTTGGACCAGTACTTTAACGGATCCAGCAGTGATAACGAAATATTTATCAAAAGACAGGTATACTTGGAATAATCACTATGGTGAAAATTATCTGAGGGTATATCCTCTTTAGTTTGGTACAGGAGCTAATGTACATATTGTGAAAGGCTTTCACGGCCATCGTTTATTGGTGAATGGTTTTTCGGGGGTATAAAGGCCGTCGCAGGTCTGAGTTAATACTCAACGTTTTGCTATCTCGAGTGGATATTTGAGGGCTTTTCAGGAATTGGTCACGTTCCGGAGATTCATTCTTCTTATGTTTGTAAGGAAGCAGCGTTGTATTTTTAAGTACAGGTACCCATGTTTAATATTGCGCGAGGTGTACGCCAAGGAGATGTCATATCGCCAAAGTTATTCACAACCCTCCTAGAATATACGTTTAAACAGGCCAACTTTGATGACATGGACATAAACATAGATGGCGAAAAACTAAACCATCTAAGATTCGACGACGACATCTTAATTATCGCAGATAGCATGGACGAAGCAAAACAAATGCTACGAAGGCCCAGTGGAGCATCAAACTCTGTTGGACTCAAAATCAACACCAACAAAACCCAATACATGACAAATCTTGTTATGAGTGAGGCAATTAAGATAGGCAGAGTAAGCATAGAGCAAGTAAGTTCTTATAAATACCTTGGTCACGAAATTTCTATTCGTAGAGACAACTAAACTCGTGAAATATCGAGAGGAATAGGCCTAACATGGGCGGCCTTTGGAAAGCTGCGTAATATCTTTAAGGCAGGCATTCCAATATGTTTAAAAAGAAAAGTATTTGACCAGTGCGTGTTGCCTGTGCTTACATACGAGCTGAAACACTTACCCTCACAAAGAACACTACAAATAGAATAAGTATCGCGCAGAGGAAAATGGAGAGGTCGATGTTAGGTATATCGCTAAGAGACAGGATCCCAAATATAACATTAATGGAGAGGTCCGGAGTGACAGACGCGGTTACTCAACCTTAAAATGGAACAGGGCCGGTCATGTGGCGCGACTTTCGGATAATCGCTGGACAAAGAGGATACTTGAGTGGAGACCGCGCCAAGACGCATACAGAAGTAGAGACCGCCCACCAACCAGATGGACCGACGACATCAAAAGGATAAGGACCAACTGGATAGAGGCAGCACAGAATCGGCATGGATGAAAAAAGCAACGGGAGACCTATGTCCAGCAGTGGACGCGATTGGTCGATTGATGATGATGATGATGACCCATGTTCTATTGATTTTAAGTGTTTCCTCAGATCTATTAGTTCTATTAGTGGTGTTATATCTATTAGTTCAAATATGCCCCGCCCACCAAAACGTATATAACCTGCGATCGTGACATACAAATGTCACAAACCGTTTTCCTTAAAAAGCAGACATTACATGTTGGTGAACATTTCATCTCCCGAAGATGCCATCCACTCGAGTTGGCGAAACGTCGAGTATTAACTCGGACCTACGGCGGCCTATAAACCAGAAAAACCATTTACCAATGAATGTAAACATGTTTTTCATTGTTTTCAGAAAAAAATCCCCAATAGAATGAGTACTTATTTTGATTACTAAATTGTACTACCTACAGTTTTTTATTAACGTGGACAATATGCGTTAGATAGGTTGCTGTTTAAGTCAAAGATAATCTTTTGTTACCCACAGTTAAAAAAGTTTTTTAGAAATAAGTAATAATTAAGCGACCCCTATTAGATCTTTTACGTACCCTCTCAGAACCAGTACGAGTAAACAATTGCTACGTGGGTTATAGTACTAAACAGTAATAATTTTGTTAAGTTACAAAATAAACAATTATTTAATGTCAATAATGAGATAAACCTAAAAAGAGTATACTGCTAAAAGTCGACTTCGCGTCTTCTCTGAGTTGTTACTAAAAAGAGATGCAATAAGGAGCCATTTTGACCAACAAATGTCATATTTTGACTTGACACTTACAACACAGAACACTAATTAAAATAGTTAGTTTTCTGTTGCAAAGTAGACAGTTTTGTTTATTTTTCTAGGTAATTCGATTTTTGATTCCTATTCCACCTTAGTTGTTGTTGTGTGCGTTAGAGTGTTCTAGTTGTTTAAAAGTTGAATATCGAAAAGATAAATATTTTAATTATGGCGTACACAAACAGTTGAAGCTATTTCACCACCTTGCTCAAATGACATACCTGTCTATGGAATCCAAACTCAGTCTGTGAGGTATATCAGAGTGATTCAGATTTAAAAAATTATTGAGAAGGTCATTTGTTAAAACAATTTTTGTCTTTCATCTCTGTGTTTATTGAAATACAACTATGAGTCTTGAAAAATAATTCCTGTTCTTGAAATTTTGAGAACTGGTTTCTGTGATTATCGTACCTGCCAAAAATGTACTGAAATAAGCAATCTGAATCTCCTATACACATATTGCAAACGGATCTTTTTTTTTATTTATGAAAAACAATAAAATTTTAATTTTACAGGATATTTTCTTGTATAATTACCACTGGTTTAAAGAAAACTATAATATGCGAACATAACATGAATTCGGTACATTTTCTGATTTCTAAAATATGCAACACATACTTTAAGTTACGTGCATGGTTTGTTGCATACTTTCCAAAATAGCTATGAAATATGACATTTGTAGGTCAAAATGGCTGCCTTTAATATTGGTACGGTCGGTCGTCTCACTTACGCCTTATATCTTTTTAGGTATGTGGTAAAACGAATGACGTGAGACACACTTATTTAATATTCGTTCAAATTTTCCAATACCCCTTCTTTTATATTCTCTGCTTCACTATAACTATCGCCGTTTAATTTAATGATAAATTTATTTTCGCCATTAATATGGAATCGATCAATCTTCATGTACTCCATTTCAAGTCTAATAACTTTTTGAATTCTCTTTATTCAGTCTTATTATAAAGGTGTGAGACAAGGTTGTATTTTGTCTCCTACACTTTTCAACCTTTACATGGAGAATATATTTAAAGGGGCAACACAATCTGGTAAAGGAATAAAGATTGGAGGCGAAACCATTTTTAACATTCGATACGCAGATGATACTGTGCTCCTAGCTGAATCATTAAAAGAATTACAATGTATTTTAGACAAGATAAACAAATAAAGTAATAGATGGGGACTGAAAATCAATGTCAAAGAAACTAAATTTATGGTTGTTGGCCCGGAAAGAATAACACTTGATGGCGAGAATATAGAAAGAGTTTAGCACTTTAAATATCTTGGAAGCCGGATCAATCAGTCGATGGATCCAGACGAAGAAATCAAGGCTAGAATAGAAATAGCTAGAAGAGCATTTCTGAACCTCAAGCCGCTACTCTGTGCCGAGCAACTTAACATTCATCTGCGAGAAAGGTTTACCAAGTGTTATGTATGGTCTATTCTGTTGTACTCTTGCGAAACATGGACGCTTCACCAAAAAATTATTGACCGCATTGGTGCATTCGAGATGTGGCTGTACAGAAGGATGCTCAAAATTCCGTGGACAAGCCGAACTACTAACGAGAATGTACTTATCAGAATAGGGCACGATAAAGAGCTCTTAATTACCATCAAGCGCTGCAAACTGGAATACTTGGGACATGTAATGCGTGGACCACGTTATAGTCTGCTTCGGCTTATTCTGAATGGCAGGATCGAGGGAAAAAATGGATAGGCCGCAAAAAGCTATCCTGGCTTTGAAATCTCCGACAACGGACAGGTTTAACTGCTGAGGAACTTCTCCACGCAGCTCAAGATAGAGATAGATACAAAGAAGTAGTCAATATGGGAGTCGTCAACGCTTGAGAAAGCAAGACACTGTAAGAATAAGAAGTCTTATTTGGTAATATTAGATACTTCTTGTCTAATCAGGCAAATCACCTTCTTGTCAAATTTTGTCTAATTGTCCCCAAATTTATTCGATAGGATTAAAAATGCAAAAATATGGTGAGTCTTAATTTAAAATGTCCATGGTTTTCAGCAATTCTTTCTAGCGCGTATAATGTCTTAAATTTCGTTGTGTTTAAAACTTCCGAAAGTTGTTTTTTTTTTATAAGAGTTTGCAAAATACAAATCATTACTATTTTCTTGTATTTGTGTTTTCTTTTGTGGCGAGCGATTATCCGAACTTTTACTGTCATTTTCACTCTTACGGTAATCACTAGCATAACTAAAATTTTCTCCGTCATTGCTAACATTTTCAACCAGAGCAATTGTTCCCACGGAAGTCACATTTTAAATACGAAATGTAAATGTCGTTTCAAAATACCGAATGTAGGCATTTCTCCTATTTAAAAATCTATAATACATACATACATATAGTCACGCCTTTTTCCCGTAGGGGTAGGCAGAGACCTCTTCCTTCCACTTCCACTACGGTTCTTACACACATCTTTTGCTTCCTCTACTTTCATCAGTGCTCTCATACATGCTCGTCGGTTGTTGGTACTCTTGACCTGGCCTTTCTTCAAAACAATGTTGAACTGATCGAGATAATATGTTCGCCGAGGTCGACCCCTACCGACTTATCCATTCACACTCGCCTTATAAATTTGTTTCGTCAATCTTCCTTCATCCATCCTTTTTACTTGTCCAAACCATCTAAGCATTCCTTTATCTATTTTTGTAGCCACATCTTCTTCTACACCACAGCGTTCTTTTATCTCACTATCTTTTACTTTATTCAACCGAGTCACTCCGGCTATACTTCTCAGACTACTCTTGTTCAACAATTATATTAAAAACGGAGTTAGCGATGTTAGACAATTTGTGCTACGGTTAGGACTAAGAAAATCGACGGGTTACAATGTGCTGAAACGCATAAGAAATGGTATTGGTTTACAACAGGCCCAAGTTTCAGAAAGACCAGGTAAGTTACGAGGATCGGGTTTGAGGTCTTTGCTGCAGATGGGTCGAAGAAATCCGCGACTGTACCTTCGAAAAATCGCGAAAAGATTTAACAGGCAACGTGGAATACCTATTGTTCACAAAAATATTCGCCAAACTTTCTTGTGCAGTGGATACCAAGAAGGATACCAACTGCTAGTGACGAGCACGGAGAAGTCTTTGATTTTGCGAAAAAGAGGACACTTTTAAAAATGTTTTTATTACTTACAGATGAAGCATCTTTCCAGCTTGGTGACAATCGTTTACGGATACTTAACAGAGCTTGACCTACGGCACAAAAATCAAAATTTTCAATAAAGATCATTGTCTGAAGAGGGATTTCATCACGTGGTGTCACTAACTTCAGCATTATTGATGGTACAGTGGATAGTGTACGCCACTGTACAATTCTGAATAAAAACCTTGTACAAACAGCGAATAACTTCGTTTCCAGATGTTTGGCGATTGCAACAAGACAACGCACGCTTTCTTATATTTTAGAACTTAGGTAGCAACCATATTATGGCCAGCAGCTTCTCCCGACTTAAGTTCTATCAAAAACATTTTGGGACTAATGAAAATCGAAGTGGAACGGACAGCCCCTTGAACCAAAGTTGAATTAGTAGCAGCCGTTACTAAAGCTTGACAAATTGTTACTGATGCTTACGCATCAAACCTAAATGTGGACATTCCTCGTCGACTTAAAAAATGTTAAAGTCTAAATGGTGCGTGTATTAGCAAGTAAGATAGTAATTTGCTCCGTAGAAAATATTATAAATTGTTTAAATAAAAGTATTATTGTTGATTTTTTTTCTAATTCCAAATACTTTCCGGTCGTACTATACTTGTATTTCTTTTCAGGTACATAATTCAAACGTGGGTGCCTCAGAATGAAAACGACCTTATAACTCAATTAATATTTTTGGGATACAAGGTTATTATATCGACAAAAGATAGTTGGTATTTGGACCATGGCTTTTGGGGCATGACAAACTATTACAAATGGAAAACGGTGTACGAAAATAAGATGTACGACACGTACAGTGACGCTATACTGGGAGGAGAGGTGAGTATCCGAACCAAAAATTAGTGAAAAAATATCATTTTTTGTTTTGTAGGTTTGCATGTGGGGAGAGCTCGTAGATGATAACAACATCGACGGAAAAGTATGGCCGAGAGCGGCTGCGGCTGCGGAGAGGATGTGGTCAGATCCTCCGACGAATGCTACCGTGGCTCAAAGCAGATTTTTTAGTCATAGAAGTCGTTTGGTTAATAAAAACATTAACGCAGATGCCGTTATGCCAAAATGGTGCATTGAAAACGAAGGAGAGTGCCAAAATTATCGTTGAATTAGCCATTTTTTTTTTTAATTTTTGGAACTTGTTTACAAAATTATAAAAAAAACGTGTATTTTGTTTAATCACTCGCAAAAATTTATTAAAATAATCACATTTTTAAAAAATATATGGTATTGAAGTAAGATCTTTCATTGCACATTTAAAAACGTTTATTGTGAAGTCAACATCTTTGGTAACACACATGGGAGGTTTTATTCTTATCACTGAAATATAACACAAAATTAATAAAACTGTATTTCACCTTCTAAATACAACCTTAAAGCTAGTAACAAAGATTATAACAAATAAAATAAATGAACTCACCACATTGGGCGATGAACAACAAGGATTCAGATCAGAAAGATCTTGTACTGATGCGATATTTGTCCTGCGACAAATAACTGAAAAATCCATCGAGAATAACAAACCAGCCTTCATGTGTTTTATAGACCTGGAAAAGGCGTTTAACCGAATACAACTGGATAGACGTGGTACACCTTTTATACAACAGGCAAATCCCATACAATATCATAAAAACCATCGAAAATATTTACCAGAGAAACAAAATACAAGCCAAAATTAATGGCACAACTACCGAAGAAATTCCTGTAAATAGTGGTATTCGACAAGGAGATTCCCTTAGCCCCTTATTGTTCAACATCGTTATGGACGAAATAATAAAAAGCACTCGTAACCTGAAAGGGTATAAAATGGGGAACGATGAAGGGAAGATCGAAGGACGAAGAGGCCCGGGTAGAAGAAAGATATCCTGGCTAAAAAACTTAAAACAATGGTATAGAGCATGTCTTTTGTCTAGAAAAGCCGATCTCACTGTGCCTAACATAACTTTGTCAGGAGTAACCATACCACTGAAGTCATCCATATCGATGCTTGGTATTACTATCAGCAATAACCTTTCCTGAGAAAATCACGTGAGGTCCATTGCCAAAAGTGCATCCCAAAAACTTGGTTTTTTGTTTCGTGCCAAGAGCTATTTCACCTCCAGTCAGCTGCTTATGATCTATAAGGCACAGATCCGACCTGTACTGGAGTACTGTTTCCATATTTGGAGTGCAGCACCTAAACATATCCTGAAGCTACTGGATTCTGTCCAAAAAAGGGCAATTCGTCTCGTCGGTGATGCCTCGCTTACAAACTCGCTCACTTGTCTGGAACACCGTAGAAAAGTTGGCGATTTGTCTCTATTTTATAGATATTTTCATGGGCGATGCTCTTCTGAAATATCAACAATCGTTCCTCCTTTGGCAGTCTCTTCGAGATTAACCCGTCAAGTTCAGTCTTCACACCCCTTCGTGGTTACTTTGGAGACCTGCAGAACATCACTTTCCAAAGACTCATTCATCCAACGAATTGCGAGGCTTTGGAACTCATTGCCTATGGAGGTGAGGTGTTCCCCGAGACATACAACCTCCAGAAATTTAAGAAGAACACCAACTCCTACCTTCTTTCCCTTGGTTCCCACGATGTTTTCTGAACATTACAGGATATCCCTTTTCGTGGGAACCAGAACATAAAAAAAAAAAAATAGAGTGAGCACTACCACACTGTTCCGCCGAGCTGTAGACAAGGTTCAGATAGCGCTGATGATTGCCAACGTCAGAGGAGGACAGAGCACCTAAAGAAGAAGAAGATCCCGATGATGCTGTTCTGATTGCAGAAAACGAAGATGACCTACAGAGATTACTATTCAAATTTAACACATCGGTAAAAAGTCTAAAAATGAAGATATCTGCAGCAAAGACGAAATGTATGACCCCACTTCAAGAACACCTATCAGATGCAAACTGGTTGTGGATGATAAAATTATACAACAGAAGATGAAATTTAAATACCTAGACATAGAAATATCAGGATACGGTGACATCGAGGCGGAAGTAAGAAACCAAGCGGCAAAAGCAGCACGAACCTCAGCTTACCTGAACGATACAATCCTCCGAAACAAACATATCGGAATCGAGACCAAATCCCGAATCTACAAGGCGATCATCCGACTTATATTAACATACACAGCGGAAACTAGACCAGATACATCGAACACAAAGAGAATATTAGAAACCACCGAAATGAAAATAGTGCGCAGGATCGCTGGAAAAACACTTTGACAGGGAGAGACAATAGACAATGTAAATGAATGGATACTGGGAAGAAAAAAAGAGTGGAACGAACACATAGACCGGATGAATGACGACAGAATGGTCAAAATAACTAGAGACAAATCGCCCTTAGGGCGCCGCAGCGTTGGAGGACCCCGCAAGAGATAGAGCGACAACCTTTCTAATAATTGAACGGCAAAAGATACGAAGAAAAACAAGCAAATTGCTTACATTAAAGAAAGAAGAAGAAGTATTTGACAGAAAAACAAAGTCTGATGACTTTGTTTAGAAGGAAAGGGAAGTATAGTTAAAGTACTATTTTAAATAAAAGTAGCTATATCGTATCAGTTCTATTACTTTATTTTGTGGACAGTATTGAGAATATCGTTAACAGTATTGATGATAATTATGTAGCGCAAAATTTAAATTCATCAGACAGAACATTTTCCCAGTTTAAAAAAATTGAATTATCAGATCTAAGTAAAATAACTAATGAATTAAAGTAATTAGACAATAAATCCAGTATTGAAAAATACCTACGGGGTTTTAGGACATGATCTACTTCATTTTATAAATATATCTCTAGAGCACGAAAAATTTCTCCACAGAGACTAAAAACTAGTACCGTCATACCTATTCAAAAAATTACCAATACAGTTAATTGTTGGGAACACCATTTAGACATCATTCACGTTTGGGAATTTAGTGTGCGATGAGTGTTAGGATAATGATGAACAATTCGAATTACTGTTAACTACGTTTATTTATCGAAACGAAAGAAAAACTTGGCAAGGGAGGTGATGCGCGCCAGTGTCGGAGTCCGTCGATATACTGTGTGTCGGTGTGCAAAGTGCACCTGAGACCCCAAGCTTAGATCACTTGGCAAGCGAGCACTTTGTTCGTCTGCCAAGCTGCCAAAGCCCCAGGAGTAACTTGAAGAGTTGAACCTGCCACCACCCCCAGTACTCATTGTACCAGGCTTACTCTCGAACCGAAACCCTGAGGTCCAAAGGTGGCCGATGAAGTCAGCGCACAAGTACCTATCGCAGTGCAGGGCACTATAAAGTTAGAGTCTTAATTGTGTGTCGGTATACGTCTGTCCGTACTTTTTATCTTCGTCCCCCCAGGTGCCTAAGGTCCACTAATGGCATGACTGTACCTCCGTACAGTCAGGCCATTAGTTTTATGACGGTTCGTAGAGGATGCGTAAATTGGTAAAAAGGAATTTAGAGTCATAAATATTTACATCTGTACTGCGCGTGTAAGTGAGTAGATGAAAAGAAAATAAGCTTCTGGTCATAAAGGTTAGGCTCGTATACGTGCGTTATCGAAAAGGAACAGAACTTGGGGTCGCAAATATTAAGGTAATATACGTGCTTTCATGAGAAGGACAAGACTTGGGATCAAAAAGGTCTTCAGTGAAATTAGTTGTCGGAATTTTGAGGATTCAAAATTGGAAAAGTTTTGTTTCGTCGTCTGTGCATAAATTGTCTGTATGGCCGCTACACATGTAAGTCAGCTCCACAGCTTACAATATCAAAGTGGAAAAAAATATTGACAAAGCAGCACGCTTGACCTGCTCACTGGCCACATTGCACTAAGGGCGCACCTCTTCAAACTTAAGCTGGCGGCTAAAAAAAAAACTACCGACTATGCGACGAAGAGGAAGAGAGCAGCTTACACATTCTGTGTTGCTGCCCGATGCTAGCGGTGTACAGGCACCAAACCTGGGGTCGCATGATAATGGATCCAAGTAATCTAAATGAGACAGGGCCAACAGTTATCCTGCGGTTTGCCAAAACCAGCGGACTGTAATTCTGATGCCCTGAAGACTAAGCGGTAGTCACAGAGGATCAAAGATCTAGGTGACAAAGGTGCCTATACCAAAGGCCCAACCGCAAAAAGGTAATGTAATGTAATTTATGTAAAAGTTGTTGCGAGTTCTTTTGTGGTTAACTATAAGTACATTCAATGAAGTTATCGGTTCTCCATTGGATTAATTAAAAATAAGTCATCATACAAGTAGGTTAGGTTAGTAGTTACGAGGATTCCACTGCTTGTGTCTGGATAAACGGAGCTTGCACGGACTGGTTTAACATCGAAAAAGGTGTGAGACAGGGATGTGTGGCTTCGCCATGGCTGTTTAACTTGTACATAGACAATTGTTTAAAAGATCTGAAAGAGAGTGCGTATGGATTAAAACTGAATGATTTGATCGTCAAATGCCTTCTCTACGCCGATGATCAAGTCATACTAGCGTTATCTGAAGAGGAGTTGCAGGCGATGGTTAATGTTATGCATGATTCCCTGAAAATCAAAGGGATGAAAATAAATGTGAACAAAACGAAAGTTATGGTTTTTGAAAGAGAAGAAAGCATGACAAACTGTGGGGTTTCGATTGAGGGAGAAAGAGTGAAACAAGTTAATGAATTTGTGTACTTGGGTTCAAAATTTACTAAAGATGGAAAGTATAACAGTGACATTGAGCGAAGGGTGTTGGCAGGAAAACAAATTAATGCATAGCTTTATGAATAGCCAGAAAGTGTCAAAAAAGGCACGTCTGGCGGTGCATAGAGGTGTGTTGGTTCCTACACTTTTGTATGGTAGTGAATGTTGGGTTTGGCAGAAGAAGCATGAAAATAGGATTAATGCTGCGGAAATGAGTAGTATGAGAAGTATAGCCGGAGTGACTCAGTTGGATAAAGTTAAGAATAGTGAGATAAGAAAACGCTGTGGTGTAAAAGAAGATGTGGTCACAAAGATAGATAAAGGAATGCTTAGATGGTTTGGACACGTAGAAAGGATGGATGAAGGAAGATTGACGAAAAAAATTTATAAGGCGAGTGTGAATGGGCAAATCGGTAGAGGTCGACCTCGGAGAACATATCTCGATCAGATCAACATTGTTTTGAAGAAAGGCCAGGTCAAGAGTACCAACAAACGAAGAGCATGTATGAGAGCACTGATGAAAGTAGAGGAAGCAAAAGATGTGTGTACGAACCGTAGCAAGTGGAAGGAAGTGGTCTCTGCCTACCCCTATGGGAAAAAGGCGTGACTCTATGTATGTACAAGTAGGTTGATGGATACTCCTCGTAAACTGTGATATCATTTTTTACCGACGATTGCTCGAATATCTGGTTTTATTTCGAGTCACTCTACAATACCGCAATACCCTGTATGGACTGGAATAAATGTTTTTAACATTGGAATATAATTAAATCTAGTTAACGTAAAATATTCAAAGATTTAGACGACAATTTACATAATTACTTGAACTAATTTTAAACAAGAAAAGAAGCATGAAGATATTTTCATAACATTAATGCCAAAAGCTATAATTTATTTCCATTTTGCTGCTTTAAATTTTAAAAATTCCAGGCTCAATGTGTAGTGTTAAAAATTTGAACAGATTATTTATCACAATTTAATATATTATTTCAAGAATATTTGTGAATTTTCATGTTTACAGTATACTTAAAACAAAATTCAATGCACGTAGTGTCTTTGACGTAGATGTTTCAGAGCAGTTATACCACCAATTGATATATTTAGTCCATCAGCGCGCAAATTTTTGTAGAATATTTTATTTTGACTACATACTTTTATAGTAGTTCATGCTGTTGTACTATTTATTTATCCTTCCTTTTACTCATGGACTTTTGTATGGTTTTCTGCCATTTCAGTCTTGTTCTTCCTAGTTTCCTTCTACCTGTTAGTTGCCAATGCAGTATTTTTCTTAACCACCTGTTATTTGGCATTCGTTCTACGTGTCCGTACCAGGTAAGTTGTTTTTTTCTATGTCCTGAACTATCGTACCTTCTATTCCCATTTATTCTGTCTCTTCGTGATATTCGCATGGATCTTTTAATGGTATCAATTTCAACTGCCTCAACTTACTTCTTTTGTCTGTCTGTAATTCTCCAAGTTTCTGCTCCATACAAAAGACTGCTTTTTACCATTATCTCATATATTAAATTTCCCCTTTTTTGTTATTTCTTGCTCGATAAAATTCCATTTAGGCTGCCACGTCTTTTTCGTTCTTCAAAGAGTACTCTGCTAGCGGTTTCTCTACTGGCAAATTATGCCCGAGCTAGCCGTAGAGGGTAGAAGAAAAAAATATAAAAGTGAGCCGCGCCACCGACTTAGACGGTATAAGCCGGAAACCCCTAGATCTTATAGGCACTAGCAGAGCCACAAGATAAACAACTATGATTATGGTGAACCAAATAAAAAAAATTATAGCAAAAATATGTTGGATACTTTACTCACACTATAAATAATTAAGGTACACAGCTCAATAGCAACATCATAACAAATATACTCAAAATTAACAGCTATGGTAAAATTTTCTTGCCAAAACAAACCAAAAATGTAAAATTTACAGCTTTATAAAATAACCAGAACAGAAGTAAGAGTAACAGACTTTACCAAGTTACAAAAAAAGTAAAACATATAAAAATCAACTCATTAATAATACTAATTCAAACGCTTACATAAAGGCAAAGAAAAAAAAGGTAAAACATATATAGATTAACTCATTAATAACACTAATTTAAACATTTACATAAAGGCTGATAATTTACTAGTTAACCGTTTACATAAAGAATTTCACTGCCAAAACAATCGAGTTTATTTAAAAATATTTTTACAATGGTTGTCCTTTAAAATATCAAGATTGTAGGATATTTAAAAATAAGTAGGAAGAAAATATATTTTTACTTGGACATAAAGAATTATTGAGAAGGTTATTTTAATCCAAGTTTAGTTTTGGCAGATTATCCAATGCAATAAATAGTTTCCAACAATGTACTATATTAATAAACTAAAACAGAACGTAATCGTGGTGTCAGAATGAGTCACTGCGTTATATATTTAAAAATAAATCACTTATAACCTTTGGATATACGAATTCACAAAGTACTATGTTTATAAACTAAAACAGAACTTACTCGTGGTGTCGAAATGAGACACGGCGTTATATATTTAAAAATTAATCACTGATAACCTTTGGGTATACGAATTCACATGTACTCCTGAGGCCTACTCCTGGCCTACTCCTGGGCCTACTCCTGGGGCTGGTTAGATTATGGGGCGGCACCGGCTAATTAACAATGGCTTCCCTCAAATAAATCCCGATAACGGATATTTAACTTGACACCAGAAATCCAAAATATCAACAACATAGGTAAGATAAAATGGTCAAGTTAAAAATTAAGTGGTTTTTCTTCAAAATCCAATTAAGATGGCCCAAATACAGCCAGATATGAAAAAAAATCCCATAGAGGTTCTGCACACGTGCTAATAACACACCGTCCCAATAACTTTCACCGATACCTCTTCCAAGACTTTCAACACACGACTGCCGCTTCTAGGTCGGAAATCAAGAAAAATGGCGCGGAATAAACGTCAACCCACAATCTTCTCAAGTCTCCACAATCGCCTCGTCCGTGTGGATATCCAGTCCCATCCACACAGAAATTGCAAACCAAACTATCGAATCTTGCCCCTACAAGGTATGCAATATTATCTACAACGAATGATATATTTGAGTTACAACAGAGTACTGTATGCAACACTACTTACGAGTAAGACACAATTATAATGAACCGTAGAAGGGAAAAAATAGGCACGTGACAAGGCATCCACTTCCAAATTTCCGTCCTGGGTGCCTATACATAGATATTTTGTTTTCTTTATATTGATGCGGTACCTGTCAAATTGTTGAAGCTTCTTGATAATGACATGATTTATGTGTGGGTTCAACTCTTTAATCTAATATATCAGACTGGCATAATTCACAAACAATGGCTGCAATCGAACTTTGTAACAATTCCTAAAAAGTCTAATGCAACAACCTGCTCAGACCATAGAATAATAGCTTTAATGAGTCACACATTTAAAACATTTCTAAAAATCATACACGGCAGAATTGCTAAAAAATTTGAAAGCGAAATAAAAAACACAATTTGGTTTTAGAAATGGTATGGGCACAAGAGAGGAACTGTTTGGTCTAAATTTGTTAGCCCAGAGATGCATGGACATGAATTAGGATAATTACTTGTGTTTTGTAGACTTTGAAAAGGCCTCTGACAAAGTTCAACAGGTAAAACTCATCAAAATATTAAAACGGAAAAATATTGACAGTCAGAATATAAAAATTATTTCTCACTTATATTGGAATCAAACTTCCAAAGTGAGAGCTGAAAACCAGAACACCAGAAATTCAGAGAGGAGTCCGACAGGGTTGCGTGCTGTCCCCGTTACTTTTTAACATCTACAGTGAAGAAATATTTAAATTATTCGACTCAGTATAGGGCATATCTATTAGTGGAGTAAATCTGATCAACTTGCGTTTTGCAGACGACACAGTAATAATGACAGATAATAACAACGATTTACATAACGTAATGGAACGTCTCAATGCATGTTGCAATGACTATGGCCTTAAGATCAATTTAAAGAAGACTAAATTTATGGTCATCACTAAATCGACAATCGCAAACATCCACCTAGGCATTAAAATTGTGATAATAGAGAGAGTGAACAACTACAGGTATTTGGTAACGTGGATAACATCGAATATAGACCAAACTAAAGAGATAAAAACGCGAATCGAGATAGCACGTACCGCATTTATTAAACTTAAGAAGTTGTAGTGTTGTCGTTGACACTACGTCTAAGGATGCTTTGGTGCTATGCTACGCTTCTGTATGGCATGAAGGCGTGGACCTTAAAACAAACAAATTTAAATAGATTGGCTGCCTTTGAATTATGGTGTTACAGAAGAATTCTACGAACATCATGGATGGAAAGAGTGTCAAACGTAAAAGTAACCAGAAGAATTGGAAATGAAAAAGCAATGCTAGTGACTGTCCAACGAAAAAAATTGGAATACTTGGAGCATGTGATGAGAGGGCAAAGATATAAATTACTTCAACTCATTATGCAGGGCAAAATTCAAGAAAAGAGAAATGAAGGCAGCCGCAGAATATCCTGGCTCAAGAACCTGATAGAATGGTTCGGATGCGCAGCAGCTCAGAATTATTTGGAGCGGCGGTTTCCAACCTTCGATAGAAGACGGAACTTGAAGAAGAAAAAGATATTGACTATCAGGACCCATTCTCGGTACTCTTTTATCAGTTTTTTAACCATATATTGCATGTCCTCTTTGTCACTGACCAATACGACCTGATCATCTGCAAACTGAAGAAAGGATGACATATAGGATGAAATAACTGGATCTGCCAATCCATTAATACAAAGCAAGGCTCAAATTCCACCGAGCCACTTTTAGGGCCTCTATCATCCTCTTATATTACTGAGATCCAACCAGATAAAAGCATTCGCATGTTCAACGTAAATTTCGTTTGTTTATTCCTATTGTAAAATTGATTATTCTCAATTTATTTGTGCTTATACCCAAATTGAAATTGGTTATTCTCATTTTAAATTTTATAAACTAATGTCAAGTTGACAAGTCCCATATTGAAAGTGTTTGTTCTTATTTTGATGTTAATTAGTTGTAAAGGTAAAGTGTAGCCGAGAGTTGAAATCGCCCTGTATTAGTTTAAAAGTATAACGCCTAATCTATGCGACACGACCGGTGAAATAAATATGTAACCATGTTGGTGAGCGTACAAAAGTTTTATCCCGAACGAAAAATCCTCTTGAAAGCATTGCGTTTTTAAAACTTATATTGACATAATATTTGCTGACCAACATACAATGAACGGTGAGTGTGACATGTACTAATATGTTATTTAACAATCCGTTGTGTAATTTTATTTTTATTAAAAAAAAAAATATGCCAAATCTATAAGCGAGTCGTAAGATTAGTTCAACGCTTATTAATTTATTACATCAACAGTCTTTAAATAGTATCGATGATTGTAATAAAACCGATTTAAACTTTTAGTTTTGTACGGGGTTATTCACTGTAAATAACCCATCGTTATTATTGCCCATAGAAAAAAATTGCCCACAGAAAAAAAAAGTTTTACACAAAAGTTGCGTACACGTACAGTAACGTGCAGATTTCAGTGAAACACAATAATTTTTTTTTAAATAGAATACCCTGTATATTTTTGAATTTCCGGAATGATATATTTTCCGGGTTTTACATACATATAGTCACGCCTTTTTCCCGTAGGGGTAAGCAGAGACCACATCCTTCCACTTCCGCTACGGTTCTTACACACATCTTTTGCTTCCACTACTTTCATCTGTGCTCTCATACATGCTCTTAGGGCTCTTACGCATGCTCGTCGGTTGTTGGTACTCTTGACCTGGCCTCTCTTTAAAACAATGTTGATCTGATCGAGATTGATGTTCGCCGAGGTCGACCTCTATCGACTTCCGTCCATTCACACTCGCCTTATAAATTTGTTTCGTCAATCTTCCCTCATCCATCCTTTCTACGTGTCCAAACCATCTAATCATTTCTTTATCTTCTTCTTCTTCTTCTTCTTACGTTAGGACTACGTCCTGTGTTTGCCTCAAAGGTTGCCCAAAAACAATTGGGACGATGAAGACCAGCTATCATACCATCTTTTTGGTGGGCGTCCAGTTGGGCGTGGTGTGTTGGGCCGCTTCTCTCTCAAAATTTTTGCCAGCCGGTCGTTTGGCATTCTGCTAACATGGTCTCTCCATTCTCTTCTTCGGTTTCTTGCCCATCTTACTATGTCTTGGACTTCACATATTTCCCTTATCTCTTCGCTTCTTTTATGGTCAAGTAAGGTATAGCCAGTTATCGATCTAAGAATTCGCATTTCCCTTGATCTAAGAAGTCGCTTTGTAGTCGTGTTCTCCGCTCTGGTCTCTATCGCGTATGTCATAATCGGTCTTACACATGTCTTATATATTCTGACCTTACTTCTGGTACTCATGTGTTTATTTCTCCAGATTATGTCTCTCAAGAATCCTGAGATTAGAGATGCCTTTGTTATTTGAGCTTTTACTTCCTCCTTAATATTTCTAGTGCTAGTTATATTAGCTCCTAAATATTTAAAGGACATCACTTGTTCTACACTCTGCTCATAGATTGCGAGTTTACATATTCTTGGTTCTTTGGATATTGTTAGCGATTTGGTTTTCTTGACGGATATTTGCATATTGAATTCTTCAGCTGTTTTTTGGAACTTGTGTAAGAGTCTCTGTAGGTTGTCCTCGTCTTCCGATACGATTACAGCATCATCAGCGTAGCATATGATTTTTATTTCTTTATCTCCCATTCGATATCCTCTCCCAGTTACTTTGACTTCATTTATAATTTCATCCATGATGATGTTAAATAGGATTGAGCTTAGGCTATCTCCTTGCATTTCTTTATCCATCTTTGTAACCACATCTTCTTTTATCCGGGTTTTAAAAATAAATAATTACATTAATTACCTCTATACTGTTTTTGAGTCGAATAAAATAGGTACCTACTGTAAATATGCAAAAGTAACATTATGAAAGTAAGCTAAGAAAATAACAATTGTGTTTGATGAGTAATATTTTTTAAAGAACTAATCAAAATGGTTGACAATAAGAAAGAAAAAGTCAAATTATTTATAGATGAAGATTCATTTAAATATAAATAAATGATAACTCATAACAGATATTTGATGTGTCCACCATTACTATCAATACCTTATTGATAACGTAATATGTTTATACCTGCATCGGAAATTTTTTCATTATTGTTTATTTTAAGTCGAATCATGTCTTTAATGCCTTAAATACTATTGTTATTATTATTGACATTGTATTTTTAAAATGAATCCATAAGGGTCAAACCAGGATTGTTAGGTGACTGTTTTGATTATTTTATTATAGAAATGTCGCTTACTTGTCATTTTTATAGCGTACCTACTTTAATACTTCTTCTTAAAGTGCCATGCAGTCGTTACTACGTAGGCGTCCTCCATATTCTATATATATATATATATATATATATATATATATATATATATATATATATATATATATATATATATATATCTTTCTTGTTCCTAATCATAACATCTTTGCAAATGTGTTGTGACCCATATTAACGAGGTTCAATGTTTTGGATGGCTCTCTTGATTGCATCTCGCCATTTATCTCATTTAAATGACATGTGAGCCGCTTGTGGGAGAGTAGCATCTAATAATTTTTTGGTAACATCCACCCATCGATTTGGTGATTGGCCACGCCTTCTGTTTCCTTCAGGTTTTCCCTGTACAATAAGCCTTTCCATAAGCTCACTCCGACTGATTTGTCCGAAAAACGTAAGAATTCGAGAGTACACGATACTGGACAACCGTTTTGACGGACGTATTTCTTGTAAAACCGAAGCATTTGTTCTATGTGCGGTCCAGGACACTCTCATCATTCGTCGCCATGCCCACATCACAAATGCATCAATCCGACGACGATCTACTTCTTTGACAGTCCAAGATTCTGAAGCATATAGAAAGACCGAAAAGACCAAGGTACTCACTAGATTGATTTTAGTTTGTTTTGTGATATTCCGATCCCTCCATACTTTATTTAACTGTGTCATTGCTGACCTAGCAAGCTGAATACGCCGTCTTATTTCGCCATCACATCCCCTGGTATTTTCTATTAGGGCTCCAAGATAGAAGAAACTGTTGACATTTTCACAGTGTCGAATAGTCCGAGTTTCAGGGTAGTTATTATGTTCTCTATCAATGATTATAATTTTGGTTTTATTATAATTTATGTTTAGGCCGTAAAGAGCACTGACATCTTCTAATCTCATCAGGAGTTTCAGAATGTCTCTCTGGGATGCAGCTATCAAGGTTGTTTCATCGGCAAACCTTAAGTTAGACAATTTTGTGCCGCCAATATTTACTCCACCCTGCAAGTTTTTTAGAACCTGTCTCATAAAAAATTCGCTATAGATATTAAAAAGAAGCGGCGAGAGAACACAGCTCTGTCTCACACCCTTGCATGTGGCACCATCATCAGACAAGCATTGATCAACCCTAACCCGTGCAGTATTGTTATCATATATATATATATATATATATATATATATATATATATATATATATATATATATATATATATATATATATATATATATATATATATATATATCTGTTATTTGCAGCATCTGGGAGTAATGCAAAGTCTTTAATTACCGCAACCAAGATAACTTCTAACGACTAATACCTCTTTTTCCTTTAATTTTCCCTTCTAATATTAGCCGTGGAAACTCATATCTGTCGCCTCTCATTATGTGTCCAAAATATGCGATTTTCCTCTTTTCGATTGTCTCGAACAGTTCTCTGTCTTCCAGTTTTGCTCTTCTAATGACTTCTTCGTTTCTGACTCTCTCAACCCATGATATTTTAAGCATTCGACGAAGGGTCCACATTTCAAATGCTTCGAGCTTGTTAATTGACGAAGCTTTAAGAGTCCACGCTTCCATGCTATATAGAAAAACAGGCCACTCATAACATTTGGTCATCTTGAGTCTTAATGTAATGTCTAGTCGGTGGTCAACTAAAAACTTACGTAGACGTAAGAATGCGGCTCTCGCTTGTTCTATACGGCACCTAATCTCCACCTCCACCTTAATACTTACTTTGCTGAAATACAGTCTCGAATATCATATGGCATTTTATGTGGAGTATGTCTCCTTTAGCACAAAAACTATTTGCGGTTCAGAAAAAATGCATACGAACAATGTTGAAGAAAAATCAGAAAAAATCATGCAGACCTCTCTTTAACCAAATAAAAATACTTCCATTATGCTGCATATATATCCTGGAAATCTCTTGTTACATACATAAAAACGGAGAAATTATTCCCTGTCACAATGACATACACAATTACATATTGAACAAGAAGTTCCGAAAAGCACTAAATATATATTTATTGAAAACCATGTTTTTTACAGTAGGTGAGTTTTTGTCATCATAATGGACTCTCTTTGTTCCTCTAACTCTATTATTTAAATTAAATATATATTTTTTAGTCTTATGTTAAATTTTTGACTTGTTTTATACCTTGTAGGTCTTTGAAATCAAAAATCAAGTGTAACTCTTCTTCTTCCGGTACCCTGTCCGATTATCGAACGTTGGCAATCATATTGGCTATAATAACTTTGTTTATCTCAGCTCGGAATAGTTTAAAGGATGATTTGCGATACCACTCTCAAAGATTTCTGAGCCAAAATGTTCTTCTTCGTCCTGGACCTCTACTTTCGGCAATCTTACCCTGCATCACTAAATGAAGGATATAATATTTCTCTGGATGCCTCATCACGTGGCCTCAAGTATTCGAGTTTTTTTTTCCTCATTTTATGTAGAACCACCTCATTTCTTATTCGGTCCATCCAGCTTATTCGTAGGATCCTTCTGTAGACCCACATTTCAAAGGCCTTCAGCCTCTTCAATAATGAGTCGGTCAGCGTCCAACTCTCTACTCCATAGAGCAATGTGAAGATTATATAGCAGCGTGTTAGTATGATTTTTAATTTTAAAGTGATTCCTTTGTTGCAGAGAATTTTTTTTAATTTAAAGAAGGCGGTTCTGGCTTTTTCGATACGGATCTTTATTTCTTTGCTTATGTCCCAATTATCATTGATATTAGCGCCCAGGTATGAGATGTTGTTAACCTTTTCTAGCTGTATCCCGTATGCCCTGATTTTTATTGGTGGTATTGGTGTTTTGCTGACAACCATAGCTTTGGTTTTTGGAGTATTGAGTCTTAGCCCATATTTGTTACATGATTTGGTCACTCTGTTTATGAGTATTTGCAGTTCTTCCTGTCTAGCAGCAATAAGCACCGTGTCGTCCGCATATCTCAAATTATTCATGTTAATTCCGTTTACCTTAATACCAAGGTCCACTTCGTCCAAGGCTTCTCTGAAGATATATTCAGAGTAAATATTAAATATTAAAGGCCTTGCTCCACGTCGTATTTCCACTTTCTTTGATGTGTTCCGGCCGAGTCGAATGTTTGCACATTGATTCCAATAAAGATTCGCGATGATTCCGCAGGTCTCTATCGTCGATTCCCACCTGCTGCAGAATTCTAATCATTTCGACGTGCTTGACCATATCAAAGGCCTTCTCAATGTCAATAAAACCCATAAAGACTGGGTGTTGCATGTCTCTGCATCTTTGAACTAAGACCTGAAGGCTAAACAGTGCTTACCTGGTTCCAAGATTATTGCGAAATCCAAATTGTGCTTCACTTAACTGTTCTTCTGTTTTGTTGTACATTCTACTGTGCAGTATTCGCAGGAAGAGCTTAAGCACGTGGCTCATCAGATAGTGCGGTGGTCACTGCATTTCTTAGCGTTCATCTTTTTTGGTATCATCACAAATTTTGATAGTAGCCAGTCTATTGGTATATTTTCTGATTCGTATAATTTGTTGAAAAGGCTTAGGAGTGTAACTAGCGCCCTCTATTAGCAATGCTAAATTATAGTCCAAATGGCAATCCTCATCTCAAAAAACGTAAAATGGCAAATTTTCAAAAAGAAATTGTGAAAACGTAAAAAAAATTGCGAAAAATCAAAATCCATATTTAAACTTTAAACACCCGGTATCTAGGAAACTAGCAATATTTGTATAAGGCATTTTGGGCAGAATCATCATCATATTTTAAGGTCTAGAATCTACAACTTAGAGATTGGACATTACTAATGAATCACCCTGTATACTGGGCTATATAGTTAAGCAACAAAATAAAAATATTATATTCCAAATCTAAACTCATTTTATCATGCATTAAATTTTAAATTGATAATTAAATGCGAATCCTTATTGTTAACATTTAGCCAAGATTAGATCATTTATTTAAAAACGTCAACCAATTACCTGAATCATATTTAAAAATTGACACTTTTGGTAGATTGCATTTAATCCTAGTTTAAGATATTTTACGCTGATTTATTTGTAGGTATCCTCATTGTTGTTCAAATCTTATGGATTTTATTGGATTTGGTTTGTGGGTAGGTAAATAAATCTTTAATTTATCAAAAAATAATCGGTCAAGATTATCCAAATACAACAATGGTCTATAGCAGGGGTCTCCAAACTACGGCCCGAGGGCCACATCCGGCCCGCGGACAGGTTTTGTCCGGCCCGCGGAGAGCTAGCATACTTGAAAACTGCTAATAGAGAACATATTTAGTAGTTAAACAACAGCGATTCAAGCCCACTTGGAGTGGGGGGAGGAGTGGGGGTAGGAGTGGGGGGAGGAGTGGGGGAAGTGGTGGGGGTAGGAGTGGGGGATGAGTGGTGGAGTGGGGGAAGTGGTGGGGGGAGGAGTGGGGGAAGTGGAGGGGGTAGGAGTGGTGGAGTGGGGGTAGGAGTGGGGGCAGTGGTGGGGGAAGTGGTGGTTGATGAGTGGGGGGCGAAGTGGGGGGAGTGACAGGTGAAGGAGTGGGGGAAATGACATTGTTGACATATGACATTGTTGACATATGACATTGTTGACATGTGACATTGTTGACATGTGACATTGTTGCCATTGTTTACATACGGCATTGTTGACATACGGCATGTTGCCATTGTTGACATATAACATCATTGTTTACATTGTCCCCATCGACTCGATTAAGAGGGTTACGTAAGCACGTTGAAAAGTGTTGTGACGTAAGCGTTGAAAAAAACTTGGTATCTCGTAGGTTCGAACCTGAATCCTTTGACTTACTAAACGGATAGCTATACCACGTAGCTACTATGCATATTAATTTTATCGTGCAAGATTGGATATACAAATATATATTTGTGACATCATTTTTGATAAAAATAACCTTGAACTGCGCTACCAGATAACTTTGTTATCGTATACTTAAATGAGGTGTAATATTGATTGCGACAGAGATAATAATTACACACGCACATAGTCCCAGTTTAAATGTGTGCGATATTGTTGTACATGTACAGGGTATGTCACAAATTAAGAAGTCAAAAGAACCTTAACGAATGTTGGCATGGGAAAAATTGTTTTTATGAAAATTCCCCATACGCTAATCTTAAGATACGCCGTTCTAAATATAAAGGGGTGCATTCACTGTTGCAAGAGATCTAATTCGAAAAATCAAAGCACTGAGTTATCGTATACTTAAAGGAGGTGTAATATTGATTGCGACAGAGATAATAATAACACACGCACATAGTCACAGTTTAAATGTGTAAGATATTGTTGTACAAGTACAGGGTATGTCACAAATTAAGAAGTCAAAAGAACCTTAACGAATGTTGGCATGGGAAAAATTGTTTTTATGAAAATTCCCATACGCTAATCTTAAGATACGCCGTTCTAAATATAAAGGGGTTGGAAATTTCGATTAAATTAAATCAAATTTTAAAGTTCGAGAAGCTAAACAAAATTTCAGTTAACGTCTATGTTTTAGAATTAAATAAAACAGAGAAGAGATCATTTTACATAGTTATACCTGTTGTGTTTACTAAAAATAAAATGAAACGTCACGTCAATTTGTTACTAATACAAGATCAGTATTTTCGGAAATTAAATGATTATAAAGCGCCACCTATCGACAATGAAAATGTTGAAATCAAATATGTTTGGATAAGTACGAGGTATGTCGTAAATTAGGAAGTCAAAAGGACCTTAACGAATGTTGGTATGCGACCCATCAAACGATTCAGCGTTGCTTAAAGTACGTCAAGTGTCACGAGAGTACGTTAAATGTCACGTGAGTACGTCAAGCATCACGTAAAACGTCACGTGTCACGTTATACGTAATGTGTCACATTAAAAACACACACACACACATGTTGAATATTTTTGTTCATGTACAGGGAATGTCACAAATCAAGAAGTCAAAAGGTCCTTAACGAATGTGGCATGTGACCCATCAAACGATTCAACGTTACGCAAAGTATGTCAAGCGTCACGTGAGTACGTTTAAAAACATACACACATGCACAACAACGTGACATGTCACATTAGTAGACAATGTTAACATATGACATTGTTGTCGTTGTTTACATACAGCATTGTTGACTGCCATTGTTTACATAGGGCATTGTTGACATATGACATTGTTGCCATTGTTTACATACGGCATTGTTGACTGCCATTGCTTACACACACATGACATTGTGGACATATGACATTGTTGCGATTGTTTACATACGGCATTGTTGACTGTCATTGTTTGCATAGAGCATTGTTGACATATGACATTGTAGCCATTGGTGACATTGTTGCCATTGGTGACATTGTTGCCATTGTTTACATACGGCATTGTAGACATATGTCTTCAAATTTCCCTTATACTTGAATACTATGAGACTACATATGTTTTTATTTAATGTCATTAGGGAATTTTGGAAAATTTGGGAAGCAAGATTTTCGATACATAATCTTTATTTCATTCACATATTCATTATATTTAAATCAATTTTCGGTGATAATGTATTATCGTATCGATCGTCGGTAAAACATCTAAACCATGACAATAAAACCCACAATAATCTTTTTTAAAAATAAAATTACTTAATAAATTCAAAGTTTACGAGAGATGAAAAGTATGACAGTGACATTGAGCGAAGGGTGTTGGCAGGAAAACAAATGAATGGGGCTCTGCATAGCTTTATGAATAGCCAGAAAGTGTCAAAAAAGACACGTCTGGCTGTGCATAGAAGTGTGTTGGTTCCTACACTTATGTATGGTAGTGAATGTTGGGTTTGGCAGAAGAAGCATGAAAATAGGATTAATACTGCGGAGATGAGTAGTCTGAGAAGTATAGCCGGAGTGACTCGGTTGGATAAGGTAAAGAATAGTGAGATTAGAGAACGCTGTGGTGTAAAAGAAGATGTGGTTACAAAGATAGATAAAGGAATGCTTAGATGGTTTGGACACGTTGAAAGAATGGATGAAGGAAGATTGACGAAACAAATTTATAAAGCGAGTGTGAATGGACAAGTCGGTCGACCTCGGAGAACATATCTTGATCCGATCAACATTGTTTTGAGGAAAGGCCAGGTCAAGAGTACCAACAACCGACGAGCATGTATGAGAGCACTGATGAAAGTAGAGGAAGCAAAAAATGTGTGTAAGAACCGTAGCGAAAGTGAAAGGAAGTGGTCTCTGCCTACCCCCATGGGAAAAAGGCGTGACTTTATGTATGTAATAAAATCTCAAGAGTACCAACGACCAAGAACACTAATGCAAGTAGTTCATTGTATTTAAAACAATTTTCGATAATAATATATTATCGTACCGATCGTCGGTAAAACATCGAAACCATGACAATAAAAACCCCAATAATCTTTATTAAAAATCATGAATCAAACAAACAAGAATTAGCTTAAGTCCTTATGATGACATTTATTGCCTGGGACTATCGATACTCTTCCTTTTGGGTCATTATAGTTTAAATAAATATATATTTTTTTCACCCTAGCACATCTCTTTAGTTAAAGAAATGAATAGTTTGATCCTTATTCAGCTTTTAGACGATACATATCTCTAAAGGTAGTGTCAAGTCCGGGATGCGTACGCGCTCGCTGGCCGCTGCGAAAATAATATAGATGGGTATATATACAGGGGGGCGCATGAACTGGCAAAACTTTTGGAACTATTGGAAAAAATATATTTTTAACAAAAAAAAACCTTGGTTAAAAGAACTATTTAAGCTCCCTTTTTTCATGTATCACGCAATAAATCGTCTTGTGACGTCATCAAAAGATTCAGCATTACGCAAAGTACGTCGACCATCACGTTAAACGTCATGTAAGTACGTCAAGCGTCCCCTTAAACGTCACGTGTGTACGTTGAATGTAAACACAGCGACGTTAAACGTCACGTGTGTATGTCAAACGTAAACGTCACGTTAAACGTCACGTGTCACATAAAAACACACACACACACCAGTTTGATTTAAACAATCTGCATGGTTAAAGCCCTATATCGAGCTGAACAATCGTTTAAGGACTACAGCTACCAGTTTATTTGCAAAGAATGAATTAAAATTCTCGAACAACGCGGTGTTCGTCAAAACAATGGAAAATAAACGCTTCCGCAGTTGGTAAGTTCATACGAGGGTCGTTACAGATCAAAAAATTTAATTTCTAGCGTCAGATTTCACAATAGATCAATTTTTGATGATAATTTAATACGCAAAGTACGTCGACCGTCACGTTAAACGTCACGTGAGTACGCCAAGCGTCACGTTAAACGTCATGTGAGTACGTCAAGCGTCACCTTAAACGTCACGTGTGTACGTCAAACGTAAACACAGCGTCACGTTAAACGTCACGTGTGTATGTCAAACGTAAACGTCACGTGTCACATAAAAACACACACACACACACCAGTTTGATTTAAACAATCTGCATGGTTAAAGCCCTATATCGAGCTGAACACTCGTTTAAGGACTACAGCTACCAGTTTATTTGCAAAGAGTCAGTTTAAACTCGCGAACAACGCGGTGTTCGACAAAAGAATAGAAAATAAACGCTTTCGCAGTTAGTAAGTTCATACGAGGGTCGTTACAGGACAAAAAATTTAATTTCTAGCGCCAGATTTCACAATAGATCAATTTTTGAAAGCGAACGAGCAAGATATTTTAAAACATTTTAGTCATTTGAAAATTGCAGGACCTCGAAAATTTAAAGTTGGCGCCATTGTACGAATTAGTAAAGCCAAACACGTTTTTAAGAAAGGTTATACACCCAATTGGTCAACGGAATTATTTAAAATCACAAAATGTAAGATAACCAATCCTGCAACGTATCTTCTGGAAGATATGATGGAGGCACAAATCAAAGGAGCCTTCTACGCGGAAGAATTACAGAAAACTGCTAATCTTGATATCTACTTAGTAGAAAAGGAACTTGGACGCAAAGGAAATAAAATGTACGTCAAATGGTTAGGCATAAAAGGCAACATTTGTTTAATTATGAACAAAAATCGACTTTTAAGTGGAGGGGAGGAAGGTTACAAATATGCGCGAGTTATATGCGTCATTTCCGCTGACTTCTATTAGAACCATTTTTGCGACGCAGCAGTTCTAGAAGCTTCCAGAAATTGCTTATCTAAAAAAAATGTCACGTTCGCATTTTCCTTTGTTTAACCTTATTATAAAATAAGCATTATGTATTAAAATTAATCAATTTTGACTTTATTTCTAAATTTTTAGCTTCGTTGTTATATTTTTTATATTATATTTATAATTTTGTTAAAGTAAAAGTTTTTTTTAAAATAATTTAAAACGAATTATAAAATTCGCGTCATTGGCAGGTGGATGTCAGTCATCATGTGCAGCAGTCAAGACAGTAATCATTTTAGTATGACGTCGAGTAGTGATGATAGCGTGTTTTTTTCATGAGATGTCACCTACGTATCCCGATGAAGACGATGATAACACCCCCATAACGTTTCACTGTGGCGATTATTGTACCATCATGCAACTAGTTTATGATGATACCAAATTCCTGGTTTTAAAAAAACACGACGTCGAGTACTATTTGTGCGAAGAAGATGTTCAAGAAATTCTTAAAATCCACGCGCATTTGCTGACGCATCGAGTAAATTTATTAAACAAACTTAGTTTCTGTTCATATTATCACAATATTATTGGTTTTTGTAAACTGCATGGTGAATTATCGTTATCATTATTGTCGGAAATACTTCCAAATGATTTGTTAAATAGTGCCTTGAGAGAGTTTATCTATTTTTATAGAATTACCACAATTAATGATTTAAATAAATAATTTTTTCAAAAAGTTTTGTTTTATTGGTTCCCCGAAATTTTAAGTTTCTATAAATATACTGTAAACAATATTTGTTAATCATTTAAGATGCTGTGCCCTACTCAAAGTTTGAAGAAACAATTGAAATCTCTACTATTAAAGCTAATTTCATTTTACGAATAACATGTAATTTTTTTTAAATTGTTGATTTGTGCATGAAATTTTTTTATTAAATTAATTAAATTATTAAATATTAAATACATTCTATAACATTTTTACATATAATATAAGAGTGTAAGAATTTTAGTAGTAAAATAAATATTTTAATTTTTTATGCGTGTTAATACTACTGGGAAACCATTACGCGAAAATGAATGGATGTACTGTTGTGGCCAAGGCACGTGGGTTAGAGGTGATCCTCGTGGAAGCAAATATGATGTGTACATGAAATGATTATAATATGATATTGTTTCTTGAAAATATAATTGAATGCAAAAATTACAATTGGTCTTTTAATAACTGATGCTATTGCTGACATTGATATAAGTTTGACCTGGTAATTCAGGAATGCTTGAATCTACGTTTCTATAGAATATGTATTATAAATATATTTGCATAGTTGTTGCTCTGTTGTGTTTTCAAGTGTCACGCTTATTATGGGTAAGAAACATTTTTTTTAATTTTTATTTATTTAATTTCTATGTTAGAAAAAAATAATTGTAACTATTTTATTCTAAATAAAGAAATTTTGTCGGTGTTTTTAACGGACGATCAATTTTTCTATCGACTTTTTTTTTAACTTTATTAAGCAATGGTTTTTTAAAATATAAAAATATTAAGTGATTTTAAGTTTTAAAGTAAAGAAATCAAATCTTGTAACACCTTCAATAAGTATTTATAATTAAAATATTGTGTTTCTGTTTTAAATCTTAAATTACACAGAGGACATCTTAAATGCATAATGATATGACGACGACTTATCTTTTTAAACGCTTTGTAACAGAAATTACAAATTTGTATTTTAAAATTAGCAAATCCATTGTTTTTGCACTAAATCTAAAAGAAAAACAAAAAAAACCGCATACAGTGACGGCTTATCTCAAATATATTTTACCTACGGTTTAAAATCTATAAAAGGGAAAAATAAAAAGTGCATTTTTACTAGAATTTAAAACGAGATGGATAAGTAACTAAAACTTTTTTAATTATGTTGTTATTTTAAATTTTTACTCTTTACAAAATTTTTGCAAATTTTCAAAATACTTTTATTTTAAAGTTATTTTTCGTCAGTTAAAAAATAATTTAAACACCACTCACAAATAAATTTTTTGTCTATTCTTAGTTACTCAACTATTTATTAATCTAGACAAATCTTTGATGCAGCAGTAGTTATATTTAATTTTACAATTCTCATCATCTGAGCTTTATAATTATTTAATTTTTGATAATACTGATTTTTAATCAAATTTGTTATTTTTTACACACTAGTTTTCAATTTAAAATTGCTTTACAGACAGACGATTAGAAGACCTTATATATACCAGAGTAAGGGAAGCATTACTCCCACATCAAAGAGTAAGTAAACAAAACCATTTGCTAATTATTTCTACCAATCTTACTTTGGTGTTGGTAGTTTTAAGAATAAATTTAATTTCCAACTAAAATTTCTTAGGCTAACTTTTTTTATGCTTATTTTCGTATTAACATAAGGTTTTAATCATTTTAAATATTTTTTTACTAAATTAAAAATTCTTTGTGTCAATTTTAGTACATTAAATTTTAATTAAAACTTTTTTTTTACAGGCTAAACCCATCATAATTATGATGGGTTCTCGTGGAGGCAACCCACCTCCATCAATGATATGCGTAGGGGATGTGGGCCCCTACAGTATATATATGGAGGTATTTGAGAGCGAGACTGGAGGCAACCCACCTCCATCAATGATATGCGTAGGGGATGTGGGCCCCTACAGTATATATATGAAGGTACTCGAGAGCGAGACATGGGTTTGGGCATTAAGGTATAAATTTATCTATGATTTTATATTTTTATTTTACAAATGTTTTTTTTTTTATGTTGCAGATAATGGGCCTATTCTACTTTAATTATGTAAACTAATTAAAAAAAAAACTTTGAGTTAAATAAAGGAAATGAATGAATATTGTTTCGTTTCAATTATTTTTGAAAGTAACGTTCGACACATGCCTCAAACATTTGACATTTATTTCAGTTAATTAACGTAGAAAATATTAAAATGTTCAAAATTTAAGTAAATATCTAAAATTGGATTTAAAACTAAAAAAGTACTCGAAAAAATCATTTTAACAGTATCATACAAATAAAAATGTTTATAAAATTAATCTTTAGTTTTAAAATATAAGTGTTAAAAATAAATTTAAAAAGTTAAACAAAAGAAAATTAATTTAAATACAATGAATATGTGAATGAAATAAAGATTATGTATCGAAAATCTTGCTTCCCAAATTTTCCAAATAATTGTGTAAACTAATTAAATTTTTTTTTATTTTTGAGTTAAATAAAGGAAATGGATGAATATTGTTTCGTTTCAATTATTTTTGGAAGTAACGTTCGACACACGTCTCAAACATTTGACATTTATTTCAGTTAATTAACGTAGAAAATGTTAAAATGTTCAAAATTTAAGTAAATATCTAAAATTGGATTTAAAACTAAAAAAGTACTCGAAAAAATCATTTTAACAGTATCATACAAATAAAAATGTTTATAAAATTAATTTTTAGTTTTAAAATATAAGTGTTAAAAATAAAGTTAAAAAGTTAAACAAAAGAAAATTAATTTAAATACAATGAATATGTGAATAAAATAAAAAATTTGAAACGAAAATCTTGCTTTCCATATTTGCCAAAATTCCGTAATGACATTAGATAAAAACATATGTAGTCCCATAGTATTCAAGTATAAGGGAAACAGATGACATATGTCAACAATGTCGTATGTAAACAATGGCAGTCAACAACGTCGTATGTAAACAATGTCAAAAATGGCTACAATGTCATATGTTAACAATGTCATATGTAAACAATGGCAACAAGTCATATGTCAACAATATTAACATTGCCCAGGATCCAAACCCCTGCCACGCCTCTGGACCATATTCGTGTACCGAACGAAATGTACAACGTCTCCGTCACTGGTTTTCTAATGTTGTAATACCATTATAATTATTTTAAATAAATGTTTAAGAAAAATTGGATGTTTTATTAAAACACTAAACACACAAAACTTTTATATTACATGTAGATTTAAATTTTCGTGTTACAATTTTTAAGATAAATTTTAAAATTAAAACAAAAATAGATGCCAATATTACACAAGTCATTGCAAAAACATTATCGACTTTATTTTTCATGCTCTCTTTTGTTGGAATATCGGACTAAATTTCTTTAATTTCAAATGCTGCAGCCAAATGGGGGCGGCCACAATCGTAAGATCCTTGGTATGTTAAGCTGTATTTCCCTTTCTCGAAATGGCTAATATACGGCTCATAGGTAGCAGTCACTCTGTTGGGTAGGAATGTGACTTTATCACCCAAGTCAAGAAGAACGCTTGTACCATATGGTGTTTTGGTTATTTTCGCAGCATAAATTGCTTGAGGAACTCCTATTGGTAGCTCCTGCAGCTTTACTATAGGTTTCCGTGCTGTAATGGAGGAAACTTCGTTTAATTTTTCCAAATTCATCTAAAATCAAAAATAAGAATATTTTGTGAGACAAAACACACACAACAATAATTTAAACTTACTTTTTTCTTCTTGGAGCACTTGCACGCAAAAATCTATCAACGTTTAATGTGAATAGTCAAATGGTACTAAACCGTATGGCTTTTTTCTTTTTATATCTTCAAGGATGTTTATAAAAAAAATTTAGAAATAAAGTCAAAATTGATTAATTTTAATACATAATGCTTATTTTATAATAAGGTTAAACAAAGGAAAATGCGAACGTGACATTTTTTTTAGATAAGCAATTTCTGGAAGCTTCTAGAACTGCTGCGTCGCAAAAATGGTTCTAATAGAAGTCAGCGGAAATGACGCATATAACTCGCGCATATTTGTAACCTTCCTCCCCTCCACTTAAAAGTCGATTTTTGTTCATAATTAAACAAATGTTGCCTTTTATGCCTAACCATTTGACGTACATTTTATTTCCTTTGCGTCCAAGTTCCTTTTCTACTAAGTAGATATCAAGATTAGCAGTTTTCTGTAATTCTTCCGCGTAGAAGGCTCCTTTGATTTGTGCCTCCATCATATCTTCCAGAAGATACGTTGCAGGATTGGTTATCTTACATTTTGTGATTTTAAATAATTCCGTTGACCAATTGGGTGTATAACCTTTCTTAAAAACGTGTTTGGCTTTACTAATTCGTACAATGGCGCCAACTTTAAATTTTCGAGGTCCTGCAATTTTCAAATGACTAAAATGTTTTAAAATATCTTGCTCGTTCGCTTTCAAAAATTGATCTATTGTGAAATCTGGCGCTAGAAATTAAATTTTTTGTCCTGTAACGACCCTCGTATGAACTTACTAACTGCGAAAGCGTTTATTTTCTATTCTTTTGTCGAACACCGCGTTGTTCGCGAGTTTAAACTGACTCTTTGCAAATAAACTGGTAGCTGTAGTCCTTAAACGAGTGTTCAGCTCGATATAGGGCTTTAACCATGCAGATTGTTTAAATCAAACTGGTGTGTGTGTGTGTGTTTTTATGTGACACGTGACGTTTACGTTTGACATACACACGTGACGTTTAACGTGACGCTGTGTTTACGTTTGACGTACACACGTGACGTTTAAGGTGACGCTTGACGTACTCACATGACGTTTAACGTGACGCTTGGCGTACTCACGTGACGTTTAACGTGACGGTCGACGTACTTTGCGTATTAAATTATCATCAAAAATTGATCTATTGTGAAATCTGACGCTAGAAATTAAATTTTTTGATCTGTAACGACCCTCGTATGAACTTACCAACTGCGGAAGCGTTTATTTTCCATTGTTTTGACGAACACCGCGTTGTTCGAGAATTTTAATTCATTCTTTGCAAATAAACTGGTAGCTGTAGTCCTTAAACGATTGTTCAGCTCGATATAGGGCTTTAACCATGCAGATTGTTTAAATCAAACTGGTGTGTGTGTGTGTTTTTATGTGACACGTGACGTTTAACGTGACGTTTACGTTTGACATACACACGTGACGTTTAACGTCGCTGTGTTTACATTCAACGTACACACGTGACGTTTAAGGGGACGCTTGACGTACTTACATGACGTTTAACGTGATGGTCGACGTACTTTGCGTAATGCTGAATCTTTTGATGACGTCACAAGACGATTTATTGCGTGATACATGAAAAAAGGGAGCTTAAATAGTTCTTTTAACCAAGGTTTTTTTTTGTTAAAAATATATTTTTTCCAATAGTTCCAAAAGTTTTGCCAGTTCATGCGCCCCCCTGTATATATACCCATCTATATTATTTTCGCAGCGGCCAGCGAGCGCGTACGCATCCCGGACTTGACACTACCTTTAGAGATATGTATCGTCTAAAAGCTGAATAAGGATCAAACTATTCATTTCTTTAACTAAAGAGATGTGCTAGGGTGAAAAAAATATATATTTATTTAAACTATAATGACCCAAAAGGAAGAGTATCGATAGTCCCAGGCAATAAATGTCATCATAAGGACTTAAGCTAATTCTTGTTTGTTTGATTCATGATTTTTAATAAAGATTATTGGGGTTTTTATTGTCATGGTTTCGATGTTTTACCGACGATCGGTACGATAATATATTATTATCGAAAATTGTTTTAAATACAATGAACTACTTGCATTAGTGTTCTTGGTCGTTGGTACTCTTGAGATTTTATTACATACATAAAGTCACGCCTTTTTCCCATGGGGGTAGGCAGAGACCACTTCCTTTCACTTTCGCTACGGTTCTTACACACATTTTTTGCTTCCTCTACTTTCATCAGTGCTCTCATACATGCTCGTCGGTTTTTGGTACTCTTGACCTGGCCTTTCCTCAAAACAATGTTGATCGGATCAAGATATGTTCTCCGAGGTCGACCGACTTGTCCATTCACACTCGCTTTATAAATTTGTTTCGTCAATCTTCCTTCATCCATTCTTTCAACGTGTCCAAACCATCTAAGCATTCCTTTATCTATCTTTGTAACCACATCTTCTTTTACACCACAGCGTTCTCTAATCTCACTATTCTTTACCTTATCCAACCGAGTCACTCCGGCTATACTTCTCAGACTACTCATCTCCGCAGTATTAATCCTATTTTCATGCTTCTTCTGCCAAACCCAACATTCACTACCATACATAAGTGTAGGAACCAACACACTTCTATGCACAGCCAGACGTGTCTTTTTTGACACTTTCTGGCTATTCATAAAGCTATGCAGAGCCCCATTCATTTGTTTTCCTGCCAACACCCTTCGCTCAATGTCACTGTCATACTTTTCATCTCTCGTAAACTTTGAATTTATTAAGTAATTTTATTTTTAAAAAAGATTATTGTGGGTTTTATTGTCATGGTTTAGATGTTTTACCGACGATCGATACGATAATACATTATCACCGAAAATTGATTTAAATATAATGAATATGTGAATGAAATAAAGATTATGTATCGAAAATCTTGCTTCCCAAATTTTCCAAAATTCCCTAATGACATTAAATAAAAACATATGTAGTCTCATAGTATTCAAGTATAAGGGAAATTTGAAGACATATGTCTACAATGCCGTATGTAAACAATGGCAACAATGTCACCAATGGCAACAATGTCACCAATGGCTACAATGTCATATGTCAACAATGCTCTATGCAAACAATGACAGTCAACAATGCCGTATGTAAACAATCGCAACAATGTCATATGTCCACAATGTCATGTGTGTGTAAGCAATGGCAGTCAACAATGCCGTATGTAAACAATGGCAACAATGTCATATGTCAACAATGCCCTATGTAAACAATGGCAGTCAACAATGCTGTATGTAAACAACGACAACAATGTCATATGTTAACATTGTCTACTAATGTGACATGTCACGTTGTTGTGCATGTGTGTATGTTTTTAAACGTACTCACGTGACGCTTGACATACTTTGCGTAACGTTGAATCGTTTGATGGGTCACATGCCACATTCGTTAAGGACCTTTTGACTTCTTGATTTGTGACATTCCCTGTACATGAACAAAAATATTCAACATGTGTGTGTGTGTGTTTTTAATGTGACACATTACGTATAACGTGACACGTGACGTTTTACGTGATGCTTGACGTACTCACGTGACATTTAACGTACTCTCGTGACACTTGACGTACTTTAAGCAACGCTGAATCGTTTGATGGGTCGCATACCAACATTCGTTAAGGTCCTTTTGACTTCCTAATTTACGACATACCTCGTACTTATCCAAACATATTTGATTTCAACATTTTCATTGTCGATAGGTGGCGCTTTATAATCATTTAATTTCCGAAAATACTGATCTTGTATTAGTAACAAATTGACGTGACGTTTCATTTTATTTTTAGTAAACACAACAGGTATAACTATGTAAAATGATCTCTTCTCTGTTTTATTTAATTCTAAAACATAGACGTTAACTGAAATTTTGTTTAGCTTCTCGAACTTTAAAATTTGATTTAATTTAATCGAAATTTCCAACCCCTTTATATTTAGAACGGCGTATCTTAAGATTAGCGTATGGGAATTTTCATAAAAACAATTTTTCCCATGCCAACATTCGTTAAGGTTCTTTTGACTTCTTAATTTGTGACATACCCTGTACTTGTACAACAATATCTTACACATTTAAACTGTGACTATGTGCGTGTGTTATTATTATCTCTGTCGCAATCAATATTACACCTCCTTTAAGTATACGATAACTCAGTGCTTTGATTTTTCGAATTAGATCTCTTGCAACAGTGAATGCACCCCTTTATATTTAGAACGGCGTATCTTAAGATTAGCGTATGGGGAATTTTCATAAAAACAATTTTTCCCATGCCAACATTCGTTAAGGTTCTTTTGACTTCTTAATTTGTGACATACCCTGTACATGTACAACAATATCGCACACATTTAAACTGGGACTATGTGCGTGTGTAATTATTATCTCTGTCGCAATCAATATTACACCTCCTTTAAGTATACGATAACTCAGTGCTTTGATTTTTCGAATTAGATCTCTTGCAACAGTGAATGCACCCCTTTATATTTAGAACGGCGTATCTTAAGATTAGCGTATGGGGAATTTTCATAAAAACAATTTTTCCCATGCCAACATTCGTTAAGGTTCTTTTGACTTCTTAATTTGTGACATACCCTGTACATGTACAACAATATCGCACACATTTAAACTGGGACTATGTGCGTGTGTAATTATTATCTCTGTCGCAATCAATATTACACCTCATTTAAGTATACGATAACAAAGTTATCTGGTAGCGCAGTTCAAGGTTATTTTTATCAAAAATGATGTCACAAATATATATTTGTATATCCAATCTTGCACGATAAAATTAATATGCATAGTAGCTACGTGGTATAGCTATCCGTTTAGTAAGTCAAAGGATTCAGGTTCGAACCTACGAGATACCAAGTTTTTTTCAACGCTTACGTCACAACACTTTTCAACGTGCTTACGTAACCCTCTTAATCGAGTCGATGGGGACAATGTAAACAATGATGTTATATGTCAACAATGGCAACATGCCGTATGTCAACAATGCCGTATGTAAACAATGGCAACAATGTCACATGTCAACAATGTCACATGTCAACAATGTCATATGTCAACAATGTCATATGTCAACAATGTCATTTCCCCCACTCCTTCACCTGTCACTCCCCCCACTTCGCCCCCCACTCATCAACCACCACTTCCCCCACCACTGCCCCCACTCCTACCCCCACTCCACCACTCCTACCCCCTCCACTTCCCCCACTCCTCCCCCCACCACTTCCCCCACTCCACCACTCATCCCCCACTCCTACCCCCACCACTTCCCCCACTCCTCCCCCCACTTCTTTGCGCTTGAACCGGTGTTGTTTAACTACTATATTTGTTATAGCAAATTAAATTTAGTTTACTGAAGTATTCTAATTTTATGTTGAATAATTATTAATATGACATCTACATTGATATGGTCATGGGCTAACTACTCATAACATTGTTGTAGGCTTATCGTTATTGTTTTTGTGATAAGTTGGATAAAGAAACACAGAATTGTAATGAGTAAAGACATGTATAATTAAATAAAAACATAACTTATAACAAGCATAATGACATAGAAAATACTAATGAAGAATAGTGAGATAAGGGAACGCTGTGGTGTAAAACAAGATGTGGTTATAGATATGGATATAGAAATGCTTAGATGTTTTGAAAACGTAGAGAGAATGAATAAAGAAGATTAACGAAACGATTTATAAAGCCAGTGTGAATGGGCAAGTTGGTAGAGGTCGACGCAGACGAACGTATCTCGATCAGATCGAAATTGTTTCGAAGAAAGGCCAGGTTAAGAGTACCAGCAACTGATGAGCGTGTATGAGAGCACTGATAAAAGTAGAAGAAGAAAATACGTGTGTAAGAACCGTAGCCAGTGGAAAGAGGCGGTCTTTGCCTACCTCTACGGAAAAAAGGCCTGACTATATGTATGAATGTACGTTTAACGCTTAAATTCTAAAATTCTTATTAAGCCAACCAATTGTAGACAAAAAAACCACTTTGGATGGTAATCTTATAGCGACAAAATTTATTCTACATTAAAATTAATGGTATGCAGTCTATCAAATTTACATACATTCAGTAATTTTAAAAGTTTATCATTAATTATACGTTAAAAATTAATAGTATGCAGTCTGTTAAATTTACATTTAAATATATTGTCGCAAATGATCATTCCTCATCACAAATCAAAATACAATACTTTTCTTTTCTTGATGAACGGTAAAAGAGTATTTAGCCGGGATCGTTCGTAACCAATCTCTCCACCATATTTTTAGTACTCGGTGGTAAACCCACATTTCGAAAGCGCTAATTTTATTCTCCAGCCTTTAAGTAGGCGTTCAGCCTTTGATTTTATACAAAACAATAGGAAAAACATAGCAGCGAACCATTTTTAAAAAAAAGAAAGAGAGATTTACCAGTACTTTTTTCATTTCGGTAAAAACTCCCCTTGCTGGTTTAATATGGCTTTGTATTTTTTGGCACAAAAGTGAAAGAGTAATTACTAACAATAAAAAAAATAATTAAGCGTACCTAACGAGAAATCCCTTGAAAATATTATTGAGCCACTCACTTTAATCTTGCTTGTAATGTGGATATGTTTGTTTTGGTTGAAGACTTTGGTGCCAGCACTTACCATTAGTTTTAAGATCTCTCAAACAAAATTACAGTCCACTCATTGTTTAATCCTCGTACATAATTGTTTACTGAAAAGAACTGTTTTTCAAAAATTATACACAAATTAAAAGTTGAACGTGAAATAGCTTGTAAACATAATCAAAACACACGGAACTGAAGAGTTACTAATTGAAGCGGCAACAATGCATTTTGATCGACACAACCTCCAACTGCGTATGTTTTAAGTACCATGGAAATGTGTCATGAGAGCATATAATCAATGAATATCCTTTTTTTATTACTGATATAACAAACTTTCATTATGTTATTTCATCCTTTTTTAAATAAATGATCATCATCATGGTGCCACACACAGTCCTTATAAAGCCCTGACTTCCTTTAAGATTATTCATGGCAGGATCTATTCAAAGTGTGAAGAATACTTAAGCGAATCGCAATTTGGGTTCCGCAATGGCTTCGGCACAAGGGAGGCTCTATTTGGGATAAATGTCCTGGCTCAAAGAAGTCGTGATATGTCAGTTGATGTCTATGCATGCTTCATAGACTTCCAAAAGGCATCCTACAGTGTCAAACATGATGTATTGGTAGAGACTTTAGACCATATAGGACTGGACGGAAGGGATATAAGGATAATTAAAAATTTATATTGGAACCAAACTTCAGTAATTAGAATAGATGGTGATGATACACCGGAAATAAAGATCAAACGTGGAGTAAGGCAAGGTTGCATTTTATCGCCCTTGCTCTTTAATGTATACTCTGAAAGAATATTTAGTGAAGCACTAACTGATATACAAGCCGGCATTATTATAAATGGCGAAATCATAAACAACCTTCGCTACGCTGACGATACGGTACTGATGGCCTCCAGTCAGAAAGATTTACAACGGATACTGGATACAGTCATCGAAAAATGCGCAATGGCAGGACTCGGATTAAATGCAAAAAAGACCAAAGTATTAGTAATTAGCAAGCAACCTAATATCATAGCTAACATAACAGTTGGGGGTGAACTATTGAAGCAAGTAAACCAAATAAAATATCTAGGCAGCATAATAACTAACATAAAACATGAGTAGGGTCTTGTGCTGTAGAGATCTAAAGTTAACTCTAAGAATCCGACTTTTTTTCAAAGTAATTTTTTCCACAAAAAATGCGTTTAATATTTTGGAATTTATATTTATTCTTCGTATTTATCATAAACTTTGTTTTTATGTCATTAAAACTTAAGCCAATTTTCTTCGAGAGCAAAAGCAGATCTGTAAATCTGTAAATAAATAGTACGGCAGCATAAACTGTAATGGAACGATGTGTTCAAAGTACTTTAGTAATTTAGTGTTTAGTAGTTTAGTGTTTTAGTAATTTATCTACTAAAATGTTCAAACGCCGAGATGGACGTTGGCCAAACTGAATCTGTTAATAGATGGTATCACCGTCTTGAAACATCTACGTCATTGATGACGTGTTTTGGATTTTATTTTGCGTGTGTTTGCCAATTAATAAAATTTTATAGTTTACCAGATTTTTGGATTAGGTACTATCGGTCATTATTTAGACTAGAGATGGGCAAAGAAAGAAAGAAAGATTTAAAAATATTAAGCGTATGTTAAATCTAAAACATTTTATTCGATAGCTCAAATTGGAGATTTTACTGTAAAAATGGATCGTGTGTAAAAGAAAATTCTCAATTCAGTGCAGATGGTTATGTCTCATTGGAAATCTGTCAACTAGTATGCAACGAATATTTAAACATCTGGCCCATGCCCACGGGAACGGTATTATCATCCAAAAAACTTGTCAACATCCATGCACAGTAAGTTCTTGTTTATTTACTTATTTTACCTATTCGTGCACGAGCTTTAACAAAACCGCAAATTCAAGGTGTGCATCTCGTTAGTCTTACTATTATTAAAAATTACAAAATGTAAATAATTTTTTATAAAGGATGTAGCGCCTCCTATATTTGGCTTTTTATATTATTTTTAGAAAGATTATATTTTACTTCGCCGGACCATCAAAAACTGAAAATTATTTAGACAAAATCACGGAATACTTCTTTGAACAAATCAACGACGATGAGTTGTTTAAATGCAAAAAAAATTTATATGATTTAAAAGTTTATTTAAATCCAAAGAGCAGCGATTTAAAGTTGACATTAAATACAGATGAATCTTATACTATAAAGATGCGAGTACAAGGTAAGAGAAACTTTTTAAATTTGTGAAATTATGAGGAATTTAACTATATTTTATTTGCTGGTGGAGTCGCTGTTTGTGATGGAAGTCACTAGATTCTTGGGCTAATACTTTTAGCACAGTATATCTTCTCTGGATTCCTGGCCATTAGAGAAAACGAAAAAAAATGATTGTATGGCAAAAAAAAGCTCCTTGGTAGTGCCTTCTAGACCGAAACCTATTCTGGGGTGGTCGGGGACTGCGTAAAAGGCTGGAAATCCAGTTGTGGAGTCACTGGTGGACCACCGCGTATATGCGTCATTCAAACAAATTTATTAAGGAGCCAATTACCAGGATTACCAAAAAATCATTTCATTAAGTAGGAAGCAATGTTGGACAATCTACCAACAGGCCATTGTCGACTTAATTAAAACCTTTATATTATGGACTTGACACCGAATCCTAAAGGTAAGGGATGTGATGAGAAAAAACGCCTTTCATATGCTTTGCGAGTGTCCAAAGTACTCAGCAAAGAGATTCTTACACCGGGAAGTGCACAAAGGAATGATTAACCCTGTTAAGGAAATGCTGACCTTTTACAAGGCAGCAGTATCATAAGCACAAGATGAGCATATAGGTTCCACTGCAAAAGTCCATACTGATTTATACTCAAGTATTTTTTTGTATGTTGATAGGCTGGAGTGTCTACTTAATTGTCAGTACACTATTTTTCTACATCTTTATATTTATGCTTTTTGAATTTTATTTAATTTGGTCTTGTTCATTTGTATTTGCCATCTTTTTGTGCAATTATTTATTTGGTTTACTGTTTGCTGCGTATGTTTTTTTCTTTTTTTTTTTTTTTTTTTTATGTTCTGCTTATGTGATACTGTTACCTGCAAAGGGTATTGAATCTAAAATAAGGCAACTAGGTCCCATTAGGCATCCATCCTAGGGGAGTCTCGTCTTAGCATTGTTATAAAATAGGTGGAGATATTGTCAATATCAAACGTAACCGTTTAACAAACTGTTTAAATCAACATTTTATCTTATTGACATGTCATGAGAAAAGTTAAGTCTTTATTTATTTAATTTTCTTAATTAGGAAATGATCTTATTGCTAATATTACCGGATCAAGTGTTTTTGGAGTCAGACATGGCGTTGAAACGCTGACTCAATTGTTACTTCACAATATTGAAGAAGGCAGTAAGTGCCTTTCTACCGTAAGTGAAGTATCAATAAACGACAAACCAAAATATCGTCATCGAGGCTTACTGATCGATACTGCAAGAAATTATTTAAATATAGACACTATCGAAAAGCAAATTAACGGAATGGCATCTTCCAAGTTGAACGTTCTGCATTGGCACGTAACAGATTCCCAAAGTTTTCCTCTGGATTCTTCAAGATTGCCCAATATGACGAGGTATTTATTCGGTCCACTGTATTATTTTTCATTTGTTGATTTAAAGTTACCTCTAATATTCAATCCTGTATACCGGGTGTCTCAGTTGTATTGTTCTAACGCTATTTCTCATTTAAACTCAACGTAAGACTATGGTTCGCATAATCGTCCTTCTGAGCTTGCTATTCGATGTTCGTTAAAAATTTTGATACAAATTTCACTTTACACGATACCAGAATTGTTATCAATCTCGGGTATTAAAATAACCGGTCAAAAATTTAGTGAAAATATATACAGGGTGGCTAACCGAAAACGAAACAGAGCCATTTGCAGGAACCTTGTCAACATTTTAGAAAAACGCTCCGACCCGTCGATTTTTGATTAAAGTGGGACATTTTTTTCCGGTATTTTTGGCTCCACTACTTTTAACCTCAAACAAGGGTAAAAGTTACCCCAAAATTTTTGGCATTAGGGGTCGAATTAAAGTCAATATGCTCAAAAAATTGGAAGCGTTTGAATGTGGATATTCAGAAGGCTTCTAAAAATATCATGGACTTCACATACAACCAACGAAGAGGTCTTAAAAAGACCTATGGACAGGGACAGGTAACTTATATTGCAGAAAAACTCATAATGAAACCGGAAGATCCTCAGTAAGATCAACTGAGACTGTTTTCTAGACGATATTTCTTTGGATTATTTGGTTGATGAATGTTATTGAATTTCGAGTCTGAAAAAAGACAAAGCTCTCATCGAACACAGAACTAGTTCTACAGTTCACGCAGTTTTACACAAGATAAAGAAATCACAAAAGAGTTTTGATAAACCTAGAACACCTTGTTGGCAATGCGTGGAAATGCATTTCAAGATTACAGATTACTCACAACAAAAATGTAAAGTCTGCTTCAAAATTAGACATTGTTCTTGTTTTGCAGATAAAACAACAGTAAACTCACAAAATAGATACAATAAGAATAAAGATTGAAATAAAAGTAATACAAACATCATATTCATCAATCAAATAAATTCTTCCCGAAAATACGTTAGAAAAAAGCTTGCGGATTTTCTTACAGTCTACGACCTTGAAAATATGTGCACCTACTGGCAAAAGTAACAAAACTATTAAGTGAAAACCAAAAACATTGACTCGATTAATTGATTTGTGAAACTGTCCAGTCAAAGTTCACTGTGGTCGTGTTAAACATTGGTTTAGTAGAAATTATTATTAAATAAGTAGATAAATTTTAAGTCAGTAAATAAGAAAACTACACGTTTCCACACTTTATCCGACAGAGTTTCTCCTGCTATACTTTTCGGACTACACAGCATTGATATTACTTATATCATATTTCTCCCAAACCCGATCCTGCAAACACAGTACATTTGAATATTATGTTACTCAAAACATAATTTTCATAAGCTGTACTTAAATTTATTAAAACAACTGAGATATGGCATTAAAACGACACAACTGAGACATGCGGTATAAATAATTTCCATTAAGGTACGGAGCCTACAGCCCTAAAGAAATATACACTGAAGAAGACGTGAGGCGTCTCGCGAGGTTCGCTAAAACTCGGGGGGTGAGAATCCTTATTGAAATAAACAGTCCTTCGCACGCGGGTATGGGATGGCAATGGGGTCAAAACGCAGGATTGGGAAATCTGGCCGTTTGCATTAACAAACAACCGTGGAGATCTTTTTGCCATCAGCCCCCTTGCGGACAGTTGAACCCTATCAACCAAAACTTACCTGGCGTTTTGACGAAATTGTACAAAGACATCGTTGAAAATACTCCGGACTCGAATATGTTTCACATGGGCGGCGATGAGGTTTGTTAATTTTTATTCTTTTTAGAAAATACTGTATGTCGTCTCGAGCTAATTGTGAGAAACAGAATTGATTCTGTTAACTTGATTTATTTCAAAATATATTGTAAACTTTGAATTTGTAATTTTTTATCAAAGCAACTATTCACTAATTTATTATAACGCATTTATTTGCAATTTAGCTAAATTATTCCTTATTGCGCTCTTGGCTATGACTTTGAATATCTGTATATTTCGATTTTGGTGACTCTTCTCTCAAAAACGTACCAGTGTCTTCCTTCTTCCAGTCGCTTCTCGCAGTTTCTTTTACGTTCTCGATCATCAACATTACAATCTAGTCAAAATAGACCAATGAGCAATTCTGTTCTAACCTAAATTAATACTTTTAAGTCTTAAACTAAGGTATACTCAGTAGTGTTCCTTAGGTTCTGGCAGATGGGGTTACACTTAACTTAACTTGTAAAAATGCACTATGCTCTGCTTTTAACACTTTTACTTCGCCAACTCAAATGGTTTGGTCCTTTTAAGTCTTCTTTCTATTCCAGTGTTGTCTAGCAGCTGGATTGCTTCGACGTTCACATGTTGATTAAGCCTTTCTTCGTGTTTTCCGAAATATAATAAACAATATAGTAAACAATATTAACGTGGCGATAGATATATTTTTTATTCTTGTTTCTAAATATTTAAACGACGTAAATATTGATGTTTATTAAATTGTGTTTTTAGGTGTTTATACCGTGCTGGAATTCTACACCGGAAATTTTGGAATATCTAAAAGGACGTCCGCTAACGGAAGCAACTTATCTTGATTTGTGGTCCAAGTTTCAAGAAAAAAATTTTGCGTCGTTCGACGAAGCCGTTGGCCACAAAAATACCACAGTAGTCGTTTGGTCCAGTACTTTAACGGACCCGGAAGTGATAACGAAATATTTATCAAAAGACAGGTATACTTTTGGAGTAACCACTATAGTGAAAATTACCTGAGGGTCTATCCTCTTAAGTTTGGTACAGGAGTTAACTAACGAATGTGAACATGTTTTTTCTTGTTTTCAGAAAAAAATCCCCAATAGAATGAGTACCTATTTTGATTAATTCTTTTTCTTCTTGATATTATATCTATCTCCTCTTAGAACATGTCCTAGATATTCTAATTTTCTCCTTTTTATGGTGTTACTAACTTCTTCGACACTTGATTTCTTTTGTGTGTTCTGCTGTTTCAGTTACCCATGTGCCAAGATATTTGTAAGAGGATACCCATTCCAGGTTGATCAACAACATGTTAACTTTATCCGGCAGCTAAAATGTCAAATATTTATCTGTTAGTTTCAACTGGCGGTTAGGTCGATATCTGGAGGTTAAGGTCTATTATATAACCTCACTTTATGCAGAAGAGTTGTTTTGTTTTGATTTCTCCAGATGATATCAGGAATTTCCCTGTTGCATAAAACCTGAGTGTGAGAAGAAGTTGGTCTATTGGTCTTATACTGTTATTCCTGAAAATGTAAAAAGTTAAGAAATATAAAATGATATGAAAATAATAAAATCACCTACCTATCAGTACAAAACTAAAGTGAATCCTCAATGAGTTCTAATATTGACAGAACAGTCTCTTTTGTCATCCTAAATCTTGCATGAAAATCCTGGTCATCCCACTTTTCGAAGTTGTCTACTCTTTCCCTAACTGTATACGGCCTTCGTTCATACTCAAGAACTTGCACAATATCCTTGTCCTCGTCGCTATCCAGAATATAATCATCCAAAAAATGCATGTTCATCAACAATCAAAAACTCTTCAGAAAGTAAAAACACAAACTTTTGCATAAACAAAAACAATCAACAATAACCTAACAAAACGGTCGTGACATCTCGGTTAATGTGACATGACCTTGTTCTTGTAACAACCAATGAGATTGCTTACATTCATCCATCAGCATTGCCAACTTTCATTATCTGTCAGTTAACTAACTAGAGGATAAAAACTAGTTAATAAACCGCTTCCGAACAAACTGGAACTTTATCTGCTAGTTAGTTTTATCTGACGATTTTATCGATATTCGATCGACTATTCTCGAATAAATTACGTCAGCGGCAGTTACCCGGAAAGGCGGAATGTAGGCCAGGACCGGCCTTAGGTCGACTAGTGACAGTAATAACAGACTTGAGGCAAAACGAATGATGTGAGACACACTTATTTAATATTTGTCCAAATTTTTCAATACCCCTTCTTTCATATTCTCTGCTTCACTATTACTATCGCCGTTTAATTTAATTCAATAATAAATTTTCGCCATTAATAGGGAACTGATCAATCTTCATGTACCCCCCTTCAAGCCTAATAACTTTTTGAATTCACTTCACACAGTCTTCTTTGGTAATATTAGATACTTCTTAATTCTAACATTTTATTAATTTATTTTGTTTTAATTAAATTAGTCTCGAGCCGTCCCTGCGCGTAAACGTCTAAAACTGTTCTGAGAAACCTGGCTTTCCCCTTGCGCTGTCTCAGGTTGCTACGCCGAAATTCAGTATCATTTCAAACGCCGTGACAGACGGTCGTTTAAAATTTCTATTCATGCCCAGTAATTCAGTATTCTTCCAAACGCCGACTAGAGGTGGTAGACGATTTAGTTTATTTCACAACGATTGAACGATCGTTTTTTCATTGTTATCGAAGTTGAGTATAATTTCCCCGTGTACATAAATAGTTATTTATGTATCAAGGACGAAAAACTGTATATTATAGTCGAGTCTGCAAATTGATAGCCGAGGCTAGCAAGTAGGCTTGACAGTTTTTCGCCGACCTCTACATACCTTTATGAAAGTAATGAATGTGTTGTATTATTTTTCGTATAAAATTCGTGATTTCTGGGGGAGTAAATCCAACGTGGCCGTAGTTTTCAATTCTTGCAGCTCCGGAGGAGTGTCCATAACCATATCGCTATCACTATCCATTTTTGATTATTATGAACACTAATATTCACACCACGGTCTTTTCATACGTATAATCTAGCGGACGAAAAATACTTGCCTTCAAAAATAATCGATTTTTCGTCCGAAACAGGTCGACGAAAAAGAGATTTACAAACCCCTGTTCCGTACATTACTATATATATAATGTATATATATATATATATATATATATATATAATGTATATATATAATGTACTTCCGTACATTAAATAAAAGTATTATTGTTTGTTGATTTTTTTTCTAATTCCAAATACTTTCCGGTCGTACTATACTTGTATTTCTTTTCAGGTACATAATTCAAACGTGGGTGCCTCAGAATGAAAACGACCTTATAACTCGATTAATATCTTTGCGATACAGAGTTATTATATCGACAAGTGATAGTTGGTATTTGGACCATGGCTTTTGGGGCACGACAACCTATTACAAATGGAAAACGGTGTACGAAAATAAGATGTACGACACGTACAGTGACGCTATACTTGGCGGAGAGGTGAGTATCCGAACGAAAATTAGTGGAAAAATATCATTTTTTGTTTTGTAGGTTTGCATGTGGGGAGAGTTTGTAGATGATAACAACATCGACGGAAAAGTATGGCCGAGAGCGGCTGCGGCTGCGGAGAGGATGTGGTCAGATCCTCCGACGAATGCTACCGTGGCTCAAAGCAGATTTTTCAGTCATAGGAATCGTTTGGTTAATAAAAACATTAACGCAGATGCCGTTTTGCCAAAATGGTGCATTGAAAACGAAGGAGAGTGCCAAACTTATAGTTAAATTAGCCAATTTTTTTTTTAATTTATGGAACTTGTTTATAAACTTATAAAAAAAAGTCGAAAAAAATTATTAAAATAAAATTAAAAAAAAGCACATTTTAAAAAAATATATGGTATTGACGTTAGAGATCTTTCATTGCACATTTAAAAACGTTTATTGTAAAGTCAACATCTTCTTTTGTAACACACATGGGAGGTTTTATTCTTATCACCTAAAATACAACACAAGATTAGTCCCATACCTATTTCCCCAAATAATTTCCAGAACTGAAATAAGACAAATAAACCTTACATTTCCATTAAGACCGCCTCTTCCGATAATCAAGCCCATATCCAAAGATTTTTCCAAAAATTGCGTTACCGTTTGAGCATTTAACGGATTCCTGGATTTTTTATCTTCCACTAATTCCATCCCTACCATTAATCCTTTTCCACGAACATCGCCGATTGTGGAAAATTGTAATCGCAATTTTTCCAATTCTAATAATAAGTAAGTTCCTACATTTTTAGAATTTTCCTGCAGTCCTTCGTCCTCGATAATCTAAAAATTACAGGTTTCTGAATTTGTACATAAACATACATACATATAGTCACGCCTTTTTCCCGTAGGGGTAGGCAGAGACCACTTCCTTCCACTTCCACACACATCTTTTGCTTCCTCTACTTTCATCAGTGCTCTCATACATGCTCGTCAGTTGTTGGTACTCTTAACCTGGTCTTTCTTCAAAACAATTTCGATCTGATCGAGATATGTTCGCCGAGGTCGACCTCTTCCGTCCATTCCTACTCGCCTTATAAATTTGTTTCGTCAATCTTCCTTCATCCATCCTTTTTACGTGTCCAAACCATCTAAGCATTTCTTTATCTATCTTTGTAATCACATCTTCTTTTACACCACAGAGCTCTTTTATCTCACTATTCTTTACTTTTACCGAGACACTCTAGCTATATTTCTAATACTACTCATCTCCGCATCATTAATCCTATTTTCATGCTTCTTCTGCCAAACCCAATATTCACTACCATACATAAGTGTAGAAACCAACATACATACATATACATAAAGTCACGTCTTTTTCCCATAGGGGTAGGCAGAGACCACTTCCTTCCACTTGCTACGGTTCGTACACACATCTTTTGCTTCCTCTACTTTCATCAGTGCTCTCATACATGCTCTTCGGTTGTTGGTACTTTTGACCTGGCCTTTCTTCAAAACAATGTTGATCTGATCGAGATATGTTCTCCGAGGTCGACCTCTACCGATTTGCCCATTCACACTCGCCTTATAAATTTGTTTCGTCAATCTTCCTTCATCCATCCTTTCTACGTGTCCAAACCATCTAAGCATTCCTTTATCTATCTTTGTGAACACATCTTCTTTTACACCACAGCGTTTTCTTATCTCACCATTCTTAACTTTATCCAACCGAGTCACTCCGGCTATACTTCTCAGACTACTCATCTCCGCAGCATTAATCCTATTTTCATGCTTCTTCTGACAAACCCAACATTCACTAACATACATAAGTGTAGGAACCAACACACCTCTATGCTCCGCCAGTCGTGCCTTTTTTGACACTTTCTGGCTATTCATAAAGCTATGCAGTGCCCCATTCATTTGTTTTCCTGCCAACACCCTTCGCTCAATGTCACTGTCATACTTTCCATCTCTAGTAAATTTTAAACCCAAGTACACAAATTCATTAACTTGTTCCACTCTTTCTCCCTCAATCGAAACCCCACAGTTTGTCATGCTTTCTTCTCTTTCAAAAACCATTACTTTCGTTTTGCTCACATTTATTTTCATCCCTTTGATTTTCAGGGCATCATGCATAACATTAACCATCGCCTGCAACTCCTCTTCAGATAACGCAAATATGACTTGATCATCGGCGTAAAGAAGGCATTTGACGATCAAATCATTCATTTTTAATCCATACGCACTCTCTCTCAGATCTTTTAAACAATTGTCTATGTATAAGTTAAACAGCCATGGCGAAGCCACACATCCCTGTCTCACACCTTTTTCGATGTTAAACCAGTCCGTGCAAGCTCCGTTTATTCTGACACAAGCAGTGGAATCCTCGTAAAGTGATTTCAGTGCTCGTATTAAACTACCATTCACCCCATACATAGACAATGTAGACCACAATTCATGTCCTATCATTTTATTTGTGATTATTCATAGTGACTTTCAACAACACAGAGAAAACGTTTAAAAGATTATTTATATGATTTTTTTGAGACCGTCAGTTCCTTATAAAATGATGTGGCCTCTTCATCTTCCTTAATTGGTCGAACACGTTCACCCACATAATACAATATGTCCGAATTTGATATTTCGATTTTCATAGGCATTGCAACAAAAATTCCAGGGACAACAGAACTGAAAAACTTTTAAAACAAAGCAAAATTGATACCTGCATACCTGGTCTTTATTGGCATTTATTAATAATCCAGCGACAATAAAACTAAAACGTCGAAAACAAACCTTAAATCCTGTTTCAATCCGATAGTTTAACACAAAAAATCAACTCAAATCTCTGAGATAACTAAAATTCCCTTCAATAAAAACTTTGTTTTTACAAGTGATCAAATAACAGAATATTTGTTGTACACACCTCGATCCGACATTGTGTCATTGACAGTGCCATCTCGCGTTCCGTGATTTTTCCCTATTTCTATCTCTATAAACGAAAAGGAACGATTTAAAAAAAAACTATTAACACTTACTGTGTTACATAATTTGAAGGAAAAAAATATTCAATTATATGCTAATATTACATTCGATCAACTGGGAAATATCAAAAGAATTTTTTTTAACAAATTCGACTAATGAAGGGCCGATTTCACATCTAGAACTATAAAAAAAAACTACAAGTATTAATAATATTATTAAAAAATAGAACTGTACAGGCATACTATAATGCATACATTACAGGAAAAATGTATTCACTTTGGTGCTAACATTTTATTTGATCGACTCGGAAATATAAAAAGAAATGTTTGATAGCTATGGTTCCCCCTTAATGACTATAAACATTGTATTTATGTTAAATACAATGCTATAAACGAGAAAAAATGACGAAAGAAAAGGAATCATGTATGCATACTGTGTTGCATAAATTTAGGGGCAATATGATCCCTTTTTGTGCAAGCATAACATCCGATCAACAGAAATATGAGAAGAAATCTGAAATCAAATTTCGTTACCATTTAGTACAAGAGGCTGAATTATTTGGACCCTAAATGTATTAAATTTTGTTACGTTTTGATTAGGTGTTTTAAAATTTCCTTTAGTTCCTATTTTTGTATGAATGTATCTTTTATATTTTTTAAATACCAATAAAGTTAAATAAATAAAAATGGAAAACATATACAAGATACAGGGTGTTATATTTGAAATAAATGGATAATTATTATTTTAAATTGTTGGAGTTAAGTGGTAGGTACAATCAAAACGCTCTGTTTAAAAAACCAAACAGTTTAAGAGCAGTGAAGTTCTATAATTTGTTGTGCCAAATTTTAAGTCTTCTGACCATTTTTCCATATCTTTAGTGGTGTGAATTAATTTTCCAGTGGTTCCTATTCCTGTCCGATGTTTGATATTTCGGAGCCACGACATCCTCTTTCTGCCTACACCCCTTCTTCCCTCTATTTGTCCTTCTATTAATAGTTGGAGCAAATGGTATCTTTCGTTACGTAACACATGTCCCAGGTACGCTGTTTTCCTGCTTTTTATCATGCCCAGCAATTCGTGTTCTCTTCCTATCGTCCTCAAAATTTCCTCGTTGGTTTTCCTTGCTGTCCATGGGACTTTCAAGATTCTTCGATAGATCCACATTTCAAATGCTTCCAGCCTATTCATTGTGCTAACCTTCAATGTCCAGCCTTCCATACCATACAACAGTACGGACCATACGTAACATTTTGTGAATCTTATTCTAAAATTGAGGTCAAAATCAGAGTTCGTAAAGACGTTTGTGAATCTCAGGAATGAGCTCCTCGCTTTTTCTATCCGGCATTTGATTTCTACGTCTAAAGACCAGTCTTCACATAACCAAGTCCCCAGATAGTTAAACTTTTTTACTCATACTCATTGAATGTCTTCACTATTGTATGAGAGTTTCGCATTCTGGAACTCATCCAATTTGCGGGGAATTTTGTTTTTTTTTTATGTTGATGTTAATTCCCATAAGTCCGCCGTGCATTCCAACTATGTCCAGGAGCCTTTAGAGGTCATTCATATTATCTGCTATCAGGACTGTGTCATCTGCATACCGTATATTGTTGATCCATGTGCCATTTACTTTAATGCCTAGTTGTTGTCCTTTGAGAGCTTCTTGGAAGATGTTTTCAGAATAAATGTTAAACAGAAGTGGGGAGAGAACACTCTTACAACTCTAAGGATTTTATGTGCCTTTGTAACTTCGTTGTCAAATCTAACTGCAGATGATTGGTTTCAGTACAAGTTTTCAATACAGCGTATGTCTTTTTGATCTATGTCAAGTCGCCTCAGCATTTGAACGAGTTTAAGTCAGTACTATTTCTCTCTGCAGGAATATCGTGGTCATTTAAAATCAGCATTATCGACAACCTAATGTGGTTGTCCCTAAACACTGCATGAAACACTGTATGAATTTATGGTTCCTTTACTTTTGTTGTTAATTGTTTTTTATCGTTTATACTGATAGAAGGGGAATATGCATTGCAATAGCCAGATATGTTAAACATATTTCGAAGTTGTTTGCACAAAACTGCATCACTAAAAACTAATCAAAACTCTTCGTGCCACACCTACTAGATTTACTACGCCAACCGTATTCTTGCTGTGTACCACTCACTGTAAAGGAAAAGGAGGGAATTGTGTCGTACTTTACCTCTAATACTGTTTTTCCAACAGTGCACGCTACCGGATTACCTCCGAAGGTGTTGAAATGAGCGGCTTTGGTTAAAGCTTGTGCAATTTCCCGAGTAGTTGCTACTGCTGCTAGAGGATACCCGTTTCCTATGCCCTTTGCCATAGTAACAATATCGGGGATGATTCCATGCCCTTCAAAACCCCAAAAATGATCACCCGTTCTACCAAATCCGCTTTGAACCTAAAACGTTTTTATTGTTTGATTAAATATTTTCATTCGATATCAAAAACGAAATGATGATGACGAATCTGGTTCATAGTGAAAATATTGCAATTGGTGACTGTGAGTTGGAGGATAGGTACACATATCTTGGTCATGAATCTCGAGAGACAACCAAACATGCGAATTAAAAAGAAGAATAAAGCTCTCTTGTGCTGCATATGGCTGACTTGGGGATGTGTTTAAGAGAAATCTTCCAATTTGTCTAAAACGAAAGGTTTAATCGGTGCATTTTATCGGTTATGACCTACGGCGCCGAAACTTTAACTCTGGCAGTCACATCTGCTAAAAAGCATAACGCAAGTTGAAAAGATCGATGTATGGTGTGTCGCTTCGTGACCACGTTAGGATTGAGGACTTATGGGCGAGAACAGAAGTAACGGATGTTATCTACCAGCTGACTAAGCTTAAGTGGAACTGTGCTGGACATGTGGTCCGCATGGCAGATGGACGATGGACAATAAGGCTGCTCGAGTGGAGACCAAGAGCTGACACGAAAAACAGGGAAAGACCTCCCACGCGATGGACGGACGATATCAAAAGATACTGGATGCAGATAGAGAACAGTGGGCAGAAATGGAGGAGGCCTATATCCAGCAGTGGATGCAAAGGGCTGATTAATGAATAATGATGATAATGAAGTAAGATTTGTACCTCATCAGCGACGAACAAACCACCTTGACTTTTAATCTTATTGTAAATGTTCTTTATTAAATTCTTCGGATATTGAACGACCCCTCCGAGACCTTGAATAGATTCTGCCCAAAATGCGGCCAATCCGTTGTTGGGAATATCGTGTTTTAATTCGTATTCGAACTGTTCGAAATATGCCAAACCTGCTGCACATTCGTCGTTTTCCCCACAGCTGCAGGATCGATCGGTTTGTACGGGACTGTCGCGACATTTACTTCCTCCCCAAAGACCTCGATATATGTCGGGATTCATTGTCTAGACAAAGAAACACAACGAATTAAGTTTTTCTTTAATGCGATATGCCATCGATGTGGCTCACCTTGAACATTCCAGCAGCTCCTGCAACTGGGTATTTGTAGTAATTATTCGATGTCATTCCCATGACTTGGTAGGTCATTCCGTGGTAGCAATTTTTAAATGACATCACGTCGAATTTTTCTGTATAAGATCTGGCCAGCAATAAAGCCAAATCATTAGCTTCACTACCGCTGTTTACAAAATATATGCACTGAAAACGAAAACAACTGATGTTACTGTGGTAGGTACATCATTTAAAGTTAATGAGCAGAATTACTTTGAACTAAATGCGGAAATATCCCTCATGAAATCAGACATCCCTTGGACACTGCGAATCTCTTTAAAAATAAATAAATATCATTTACTCACTTCTAAGTTGCCAGGTAATTTTTCTGCTAATTTTTGCGAGTATTCGTGTAATTTAGTATGGTAATAAATATTAGTAGAATGTCCCAATAACTTCATCTGCTCACTAACTGCTTCATTTATTTTTCTGTGAGCAAAAAGTTATTCGTTATGATATTAGAGTTTCGGACAAAACGCAATTCTGTATTCATTTTTTTTTCAAGCCGCTACACTCTATCCCAAAAACATCCATTTACTTGATCAGTGACCCAGATCTTACATTGACACATCGTAAAACGTTCCTTGTTTTTAACTAGCTGACCTCCATGGTGTCTTCTTTAGCTTTGCCAATAAAAACCACGAGAACGTTACACCGTGCAACTTCAAACTGAGAGTCCGGATTATAAAACACCTTACTAAATAATGTTTTTATTACTTTTGTTTCAAAGAGCTAACCTCCTTGGAGCCCCCTTCAGCTGTACAAATAAGAACCACTAGAAGATCTGTATCTTTACACCGTGGAGCTTCAAACTAAGAGTTCAGACTATAAAAATTCTTTCTAAATAATGGATGTACCTATAAGAACCACAAAAAACTTCATCGTTACTCCATGCAGCTTCAAAGTTCCATAATTTTTCGATTAGATCTGTCATTTATATCCCAAGACTCCAGATTATGAAACTCCTTTCCAAATAATGTTTTTATTAATTTTGTTCCAAAAAGCTAACCTCATTGCTGCCTCCTTCAGCTGTACAAATAAGAACCACTAGAGGATCTATATTTTCACACCGTGTAGCTTCTAACTGAGAATTCAAACAATGAAACTTCTTTCCAAATAATGGATGTACCTATAAAAACTACATCATACAGCTTGAAAGTTCCATAATTTTTCGATTAGATCTGTCATTTATATACCAAGACTCCAGATTATGAAACTCCTTTCCAAATAATGTTTTATTACCCTTGCTCCTTGTTGCCTTCTTTAACTGTACCAAAAGAAAAAACTTTACATATTTACACCGTGCAACTACTAAGATTCTTCAATTGGATCTGTCATTTTTAACCAGAGTCTTCATTTAATAAAAGACACTTCCTGACGACCTTTTTGTTGCCACACTGAACCTTTAAGATCTCTATTAACAAGCAAATAATAAAATTCAATTAGATATCAAGGAAACCTAATTTTATGGACCTTTTCATCACAGAATGTCTACCATAAAAAAGATATTTTAAAAAGGAAATAATTTGTTATTTCCTTCACATCAACCTAGCAGAATTCGTTGAGTATTAAGCGCGTTTTAATCATTGAATACCAAAGCTAAGATGATTCTAAAGAATTAAATTAATTAATTAATATATATTTTCTTAATTAAATATAGATGAATTTTGAAATAAACATTTCTCTTACGTATGAGAGTGTCCAACAGAAACTGTACAAACGCCTCCAAACATATCCAAATATCTATTTCCTTTTATATCGAACAACCATTGTTTATAACCTTGGTGCAATGCTAGTGGTTTGCTGTAATAAGTTGTAAGAGCTGGATTGACATTGGCGTTTCTAATTTTTGTCATATTTTCGTAAGATAAACCCTAAAATAAAATAGTTGTTTTAAAAAGAATGTTTCATTTCAAAATAGCATATATTTCATCTCTTGCTCTTCTTGCGCTAGTTCTTTTTCATTCTTGATTATTTCTCATGGCCACATCATTCAATGCTTCCCTTTTAATTTGATAGGTTCTTAATGCCTCTTCATAGATTTTTACTTTCCAAAAGCAGCATTTGTTTTTTTACATCAAGGGATTATAATCCCTTGGCATTGTACGTAATTTTTTAATTTTTTGAAATTTACAAGTGATTTGAAAAAATAATTACCGTATATTTTTTTGGTACAAAGTCACATTTTGGCAATTTCGGTTTTGTAGAATAGCACCTAAGATATCCTGTAAATCGATTCATATTACTTCTATATTTAAACCAATGAGTAAAAAAATCAACTGTTGCTTTATAGTTACTATCTGCTAAAAGAAATTATCAAACAATGTCATAAAACAGATATGTAGTGTGGAAAGAATAATAAATTCATAATTAACCCTGACCTCCATTTGGTATACATAATTCCAGTGTTTTAATGAAACTGTCTTCTCTCAACTCGGTATCATATTAAAGCGCGTCGACTTTACCTATAGACTAGTAATCGATATCCTAAAATTTTTATTACTATAAGCACCTCATAATAGATTTATATTTACATACATACATATAGTCACGCCTTTTTTCCGTAGTGGTAGGCAAAGACCACTTCCGCTACGGTGTTTACACTTCCTCTACTTTTATCAGTGCTCTCATACATGCTCGTCGGTCATTAGTTCTCTTGACCTGGCCTTTCTTCAAAAGAATGTTGATCTGATCGAGATATGTTCGCCGAGGTCGACCTCCACCGACTTCCGTCCATTCATAAATATATATCATATAAATTTGTTTCGTCAATCTTCCTTCATCCATTCTTTCTACGTGTACAAACCATCTAAGCATTCCTTCGTCTATCTTTTACACCACAGTGTTTCGTTATCTTACTATTCTTCACTTTATCCAACTGAGTCACTCCGGCTATACTTCTCAGACTACTCATCTCCGCAGCATTAATCCTATTTTCATGCTTCTTCTGCCAAACCCAACATTCACTACCATACATAAGTGTAGGAACCAACACACCTCTATGCACAGCCAGACATGCCTTTTTTGACACTTTCTGGCTGCTCATAAAGCTATGCAGTGCCCCATTCCTTTGTTTTTCTGCCAACACCTTTCGCACAATGTCACTGTCATACTTTCCCTCTCTCGTAAACTTTTAATTCAAGTGCACAAATTCATATACTTATTCCACTCTTTCTCCCTTAATCAAAACCTCACAGTATGTCAACCAACCTTCAGCCTCACCCAGATAAGTCTTGGGCTCACACATTCAAAGTCAGTAACACATTCATTCATGCTAGCAGAGAGTATCACACCAACGCCCCGAGAACCTCTGCTAGTCTCCTGACCAGTAGGCTGGTTTCATTCACACAAAGAACATAAATCCGTCTTCTATTATTGTGTAAATTTCATTAATTTTATCATTCAATCCTCCCCTCACATTCAAAGTAGCAAAGTGACTATCCGTAGTCCATGTTTCGCCCTCACGGGAAGCAAGGCATGACAGGTGGCGAGTCCCATCGCTGCCATTTTGGCCATAGTTAATACAACTATCACTCGTAGATTCCCATAAGAAATAAAATCTATACTAAAAATAAATACATAGTAGGTATTAACAAATTAAATTTAAATATATGGCTCTTATAGTAAAATATTAAATGTACTTACGGAAATTCCATAAAAATCTCGATAAAACACTCCTACCTTACTTTTTATCTTTAAAAAAAATTCCAATACAAAATATCCAAAATTTACAAAATGTCAAAACCTGACTCTTCGTATTTAAAAAACCAAAAAAATACAAATTCTTAAGGAATTTACCAAAATTGAGCACAAAATAATTTAATAACGCAGCAACTAACAGCTATTAACTGAAATATGTTTTAAAAAATTTCTTGAAAATTTTTTTTTTACTGGAGCGATGTAAATACGACTTCTCTTGACAGTCAACTTGACATATTAATTACACACATAATTATTGCAAACGATCGCCAATCATTATTACCAGAACTAAATTAATTTTTATATTTGATTAATGTTATTTACATTGTAATACATTTGGTTAATGTGTGCGATGCTCTTATGTAACTGTTATTTACATAAACTGTGACCCTAAATACAGTAAGATCCATTTACATACACAGATATGGAAAAATAATTGTGGAACATAGAAATTTAAATACAAAACGTTGAGGTGTACGGTATCCAGTCGACCAGCACAAAATATAATAAATATTCGCGATAAATAATCAAGTAATTAGGTTAGGTTAGGTATTATTTGAGTGGGGCGTAGGTCTCCCCTGCACTGCGACCGTTAACAGGTCTATTGTGGCTCACCCCTAGAGGTAACAGTTCACCGCACAATGCAGCTCTTCTCACGAAGTTCATGGTTGCATGGGGTGAGATTTACTTGAAATCGGTAGATTGTAAGTTGGTAAAACCAAATATGTTGAACCTTATTCTTCCTAAGCAGGTGCATGAATATAGTATATGTTCAGCAGTTTCGTCTTCCACGCAGCAACGAACAACGTTCCAAAAAAATTAAAACACAAAATAAATTCGGTTAAATTTTATTTAGTGTTATAATTTAGTTCCTAAAAAAATCAATAGATGGCGCTGTTTATTTTCTGAATGCGCTATTGGTATCACGTTTTAAGATCGAGGCGACAGTGCGGACAAATGTCGAACTATAAAAAGTCAGTAAACAATACATATTGCACTCACCTACATTGCAAATTACAAACATTTTTATCTAAATGGTGGGAAAAATCAGCATAAAAACTTGTTGTCTGCTAAAATTGGGCTTGATAGATTCATAATAGCACAGGCAATACAGGAAATATGATGGATCATGGGAATTAATGACCACTGCAGTTTTTCATTCAAAATTTTGAAAACTGATATGTTGATTTGCTCTCTCAATATTTACACGAGCTACAGCTATTTTTGAATTAAGTAAGGCCTCTTCAGTACTCAGTTGTTTTTTGTCTTTCAGAAAAGGTGGTATTATCAACTTTATTTTGAATATTTCACATGAATCGTCAATCCTAAATCCTTTGTCTATCATAATTGCATCAATTGATCTTGTCCATTTTGTGATTAAATTACTTTGACCAAATATCAACTTATCAGATGCACGACCTCCATATGGTTTACTAATGATAATATTATAATTATTTCACCAGTGGATATACCTGTCATAAACTTTACGGTTTGGTGGGATTTATACTGGGAGTAAAATTTTATAAGGCAACTTAAGCATTTTGGTCGCTAAATATGTATTTCTGTACCATAGAGAACAATTCGAACATCCTGAAAACCTTCAAATTCCACGCGGACAAACTCGCGGGCATTGTTATAAAAATACTACATCAAAATATCTAAAAATAAATGTGTAATGACCTTAAATAGTTGCTTAAATAATTTGTATAGGTATTAATCCTATAAGACAAGATTTGCAGATTTCCCATGAAAAACTGTATTATTTTTCAAACTTATTTAACATTCCATAATTATTGAATAACCTAAATATTTGTAAGCAAACTAACCATATCTTGGAAAACTTGGAAAATGCCTACGAAAGTGTGGTGAGGAATGAATTGTGGTCGACACTGTCTATATATGGGGTAATCGGTAGTTTGATACGAGCGCTGAAGTCACTTTACGAGGATTCCACTGCTTGCGTCTGGATAAACGGAGCTTACAAGGACTGGTTTAACATCGAAAAATGTGTTAGACAGGGATGTGTAGCTTCTCCATAACTGATTAATTTATACATAGACGGTTGTTTAAAAAATGTGTAAGATAGTGCGTATGGATTGAGAATGAATGATTTAATCATCAAACTCCCCCTTTACGCCGATGATCATATAAGCATCATCTGAAGAGGCGATGGTTAATATTATGCATAATGCCCTAAAAATCAAAGAAATGAAAGTAAATGTAAACAAAACGAAAGTAATCGTTTTTGAAAGAGAAGAAAGCATGACAAACTGCGAGGTGCTGATTGAAGGAGAAAGAAAGGAATTTGTATACTTGGGCTGAAAGTTTACAAGAGACGGAAAGTATAACTGTGACATTGAGCGAAGGATGTTGGCAAGGCAGCCAGAACACTTATGTATGGTAGTGAATGTTGGGTTTAGTAGAGAGACTCTGATGGATATAGTAAAGAATAGTTAGATAAGGGGAAGATGTGCTAATATTAATAGATAAAGGAATGCTTAGATGGTTTGGAAAGGATGGATAAAATAAGATTGATGAAACAGATTTATAAGGCGGGTGTGAATGTGCAAGTCAGTGGAGGTGACCTCGGCGTTCATATCTCGATCAGACTGACATTGTTTTAAATAAAGGCTAGGTCAACAGTACCAACAACCGACGAACATGTGTAAGAGCGCTGATGAAAGTAGGAAAAGCGAGAGATGTGTGTAACAACTGTAGCAAGTGGAAAGAAGTGGTCTCTGCCTAGCCCTAAGAGAAAAAGGTATGACTTTATGTATGTATGTATTTCAATCATATTTTTTTTTACCAAAAAAAAAATTAAATAATTGATAAACACTTTTATTGGAGTAATAAAATCATAACCAATCAATATCTAAACATTATCTATAGACAGTTTATTTTTAGGAGCTCTAGAATCATAATGTTCCAATTCAGGGTGTTCTTCGCATAACACTTTGTAAGCATAGAATATTCTAACAAATTCTTCATTACTGATCTGAAATGGTCTAGTAGTTGGATTTATGTCAGCCAATCTTAGAAGTTTTGTACCTTAAAATAAATTAAAATATTTAATAAAAGCTATATTGTTGCTACCAGTATTTTTATCAAGTTTATTATTTTAAAATATGTTTCCACCATAAAATCGTTGTACAAGGGGTTAGAGAGGAGTATAAAGGTTGGCAGGATGCTGTCCAAAGTTTTAAAACCGAAAAAGGCTTCAGGCAAGGCTGTTGCTTATCGCCAACCCTCTTTAAAATTTATGTCAATGAAATACTTAAGGGATGGCAGACCACCAGAAGAGTGGTTAAAACAAACAAGAAAGGACATGGAGAGGAGAGGATTAAATGAGGAAGATTGGCAGTATAGAGAGGCATGAAGAAGAGGATGAGAGAGACGGCCAACGATGCTGTAAAAAACTTGCTTATATATATTATTTTAAGCAAATTTTAAGAAAATTATTACTTTACCAAGTGATATTTAGGTACATTTTACAAAAATTTAATTAGAATAAGAGTATTTTTTATCTAATTTATCATTAAAAGCAAACACTTAGAAAATTATTCCTTTGCAAACTGATATTTATATTTAACTTTATTTTTAATTTTTTTTATTACAATAAAAAAAAGTTATTTAAATAAATGTTGGCAATTACCAAACTCCTGCCGAATATCCTCTGGAAATAAATTTTGAACACCCCGTATGCAATACTTCTGCCTCATGTTAAATATAGTTCGAAGCACCTTCTCAACCATTTTAAAAGGCAAATTAACCAATGGATATTTTAATGGAGTTAATGTCATTACAGCTACATCAACATCTGGTTTTGGTAAAAATGCTCTTCCAGGTATGGTAAATTTATACTGAACATCACACCACATTTGACAAATTACAGAAAGCCTACATCTCTGTTTATCCATTATAGGAGCTATCATTCTTTCCCCTACTTCTTTTTGAAATGTAAATGTCATTGAAGTTCTACCATATTTCCATGCTGATGTTTGTTCTGACACTGACTGTAAATATCTGATAATTAGGTTGGTTGAAACACTAAATGGCAAGTTTCCTGCAAAATAAAAAGTTATAAAAATGTTTCCCACTCAAAACCATCACTTGTTAATTAAATAATTGTTTTAATCACAAATATATTTTAAAAAAAAGCAACTATGTTCACTTCCTTTTTTAACACTCTTATATTAGTTTCAACTGTATGTTTGTGTGCTTGTATGTATGTTTGTAACTGACTCCTTGGCCTCGATTTTGCCCTACTTTAAGCAATCAGATTTAATTTAAACTTCGCACACTTGTCAAATACCGACGACAATGCAAGTATTCGATAAAAATATCAGATTACCCTGATTAGTTTCGCCAGGATTCATAAATTTCTTCAGGGATCCTTTTTCATGAAAGTAGAGAGAGTAAGTAGTTTGCCTATTATCTAATAGATGGCGCCACTAGCAATTTATAGTAACACATATGATAGTTTGTATTTTGTGTTACATAAAAGTATAGTGTTAATTTTTGAAAAACACTCAAGGTTTAAATTATAGTTAAAAAAAACTAAAAAACACGCTATAGGAGTTAATCAAATTAAAAAGTAAAAAATAATTCTTAACATAAGAATAAAATTACTGATGAGAAAATTAATGTCACTGTTCTAAAAGCGTGGGGTGCTTTTATGACATTTTTAAACTAACTCTGCGTTTCGAGATGTAAGCACCCCACAATTTTAGAACAGTGACATATATTTTTTTGTCAGTAATTTTATTCTTATGTTAAGCTTTATTTTTTACTTTTTAGTTTGATTAACTCTAAACGCATGGTTTTTAGTTTTTTTAAACTATAATTTATTATTTCAAAGTATAATATATAGTAAATTTTATATAGTTAATAAACAACTTACCTATTAAGTGTACAGGACATGGTGCATCAAACCAATTTTGTTTGGATGCCCCTTCAAAGCCTTTTTCTAGATTAAATTGTCTAATGTCACCTATTTCTATATTCATGTCTGTAACACCTTTACAACATTCTTGTAAAAGCTGTAAAGTTGGTAAAAACCTTGGGTCCTTTTCTACTACAATAAGTTTTTTAGGACCACGTTTAATAATTGATCTAGTAATACCACCAGGCCCTGGACCAACTTCACAAACATAATGGTTTTTAAGATATCCTGCAGCTTTAACAATTTTATCAGTAAGCCTAAAAAAAAAACAGTTAATTTTAATATTTTTATTGTTTGAACATACTTTGTTGTATGTAAAATGATTAAATAAATTTTTAGATTACCCAGTGGCTAAAAATGATACCTCAGATGTAAAACAAATGAAACAAGCAACATGAAAGTACATAATAAATTGATTTGATACCAACAAGAAATTAATATACCAGAAAGTCTAATAATGAGATTTAATAATATTAATTTTAACCAACCTTTCATCCATTAAAAAATTTTGAGACAGCTGACGAAGAGCTCTAATGCGATACAACTTAACTAAATCTCTAATAGTAGGTAAGGGGGGTAAACGTATGGGATAAGCTGGAGTAATCATTATTGAGTGCTTGTAGCAGGTTCATCAAAATCGTCCAAAAAGCTTTCTTGTTTTACTGAGAACATGGAATACCCATATATACCGAAAACACCGAGAGTTAGTAGACCAGCAGTTATTAAATTTGTTTTTCGGAGCTTCTTTAGTTTTAGGACTCTTTCTTGGTTTGTTTTTTCTATCTGCTTGATGAATTCCAAATCTGATTTTTTTATTTTACTCAAATCAATCTTTGGCATACGGTCAGACATTGCTTAAATAACTAGAAATACATACAAATTATTGTATAAAAATTATTTTACAAAACTTTTAACCTCAATTATTCTTCATGACCTTCATGTATATATCAAACTGCGTTTCTAAAACTAAATGTGCATAGCCAGTGAGGGCATCCATCCACATGTTTAACTGCATTCTACTGTAATAATTTTTAGAGTACAGTTATTTTTATATTTTAAAATTTAATATGGTGATGAAAGAATTTTTTTAAAATTTCCCATATTTTAATTTGTTGAGAAGTTTTCGGTTTTTCAAGATTTCTAATAATTTTACAATCTTGTAGTTTTAATTTAGTCCGCTGAAGGCGCTTATTCACATCTGTTACTCAGTTTCTTTAACAAGACGTTTAAAATGAAAATTGACGTTTAATGTTAGGATTATTTTAAGGTTCAAAAATAGTTTAACATTTTTTATACAATGGCAGATGATTTACCCTCTAAACCATTTGGGAACAATGATGATGAAGAAAATTCTGATTCGGTTCCAACATCACATCTACAACTAGATTTAGGAATAGAATCCAATAGGTTGGGAAATTCAAAAGCAAGAGTCTCGGGTATGTGTTTTTATATTTACCATTTGATCTTGTGGGTTGTATTTAAGTTTAAATCTAGAATTCCAAGCATGTTTTTATATATGTGGTCTTTCAAATTGCCCTTGATTTAAAACAACTTATAATATATTCATTTATAACTATAAATGGTCTAGGAGTTTTTCCTCTAAAGAATTTCTATTACATTCTCATGTTATTTAATATAAACAATTTTTAAAATGTTATTTGTCGGCTGGTTTTATCTAATTAAATTTTATTTTGGTGCACTTGTTGTTTTAAAAGTGTCATTATTATACTTTTCAACTATTCATTTTTAACCTATTCATTTATGTTAAGAAATATATTTTTTTGATTATTACATTATGTGTTTATTTTGAAGGAATATTTTCTATAATCTTTTTCTTATTAAATTAATAGGAAAAATATTTTTGCTCTGTCTTAAAATTATTTTAAAATACCAAACTCTTTTTATATTTGAAGAGCAGTTTTGGATTCCAAATTTAGATATTTTGGCTTTTTTTAATGCTTGTGTGTTAATCTTTATATTTTTAGTATAAGCATGTGTACACACATAAATTATTAGTTTATTTACTATTTTAAATAAAAACTTTATTTTTCTTTGCATTGTTTAAACTACATTGTTAATGATTTTAAAGTCCCAAAGGTTTTTGGATAGCATACAACACATACACACTTGATTTTTGTTAAATAAAATAGTTAATTATTTAATAAATTTATATTATACTCCTTTATGTTAAACAAATCTGTTAATCTTTTGAAATATATTATTAAAAACTTTGTACAACATATTACTCCATAGCTGTATAATATGTATAATACTTGCTATACTACTTTTACTAAATGAATAAAAATATAATTAAAGAAATCTATTTAAAAGAAATGTAGCATTCACTGCTTCATTAAAATGTGAAATAAAAACGCCTTCTTCTTTTAGTGCCTATCTTCTATTGATGTTGGGGATCACCTTGGCCCAACGTACTTTGTTCACTCCCGCTCTGAACAGTTCTGTAGATGTTAACACTGTCCACTTTTTAAGGTTTGCCAACCAGGAAATGCATCTGTGTCCGGGTCCTCTCTTGCTGTTAATTTTGTCTTGTAAAATGAGCTGCAACATACGGTACTTCGCGTTGCGCATTATATGCCCAAAATATTCCTCTTTTCTGTATTTAATCATATTGAGGATTTCCCTGTTTTTCCTATGTCTTTCCAAAATAGCATCATTGGTGACGTAATGTACATATGATGCTCGCAGCATTCCCAGGTAGCACCACATTTCGAATGATTCCAGTCGCCTATAGGCATGTGAGACTTCAACTTTTTGCTCCTATAGCAGCACAGAGATCACATGGCATCGAAAGACTCTTATTCTTAATTGATGCTTAAGGAAAGATTACTAGGAACTTTTCGCAGTCGGCTAAAGGCATTTCTTCTCAATACGAGTTCTTATTTCATATGACTAGTCCCATATATCGAGTATGTTGCATTCCAGATAACAAAATCTGTTTACTCTTTCCAATGGCGTGTTATTCACCATAAAATTGGCTATTATGTTTAGGTTCTTACTTATAATCATAGTTTTGGTTTTTTTAGTTTAATTTAAGACCATATTCATTGCAGGCCTTGACTACAGCATCTTTTATCCTCTAAAGGCACTCAGCACTGTATCGTCTGCATACCTGAAGTTGTTAATGAGCTCTGCGTTCATGATTACACCATCCTTTATTTGGCTTAATGCCTTTTTAAAGAGACTGTCAGAATAGGTGTTTAATAGGGTAGGAGATAGTACACATCCTTGTCGTACACCTCTCTGTACAGCAAAGCTTTCTGGTAGTTGACCATTTAATCTGATAGTTGCACGTTGGTCAAAATAGAGATTTAAAATTATTCCTATGTCTTTACTGTCAATACCTGATGATTAAGACTTCTATAAGTTTTTCATGAGACACTGTATCAATCGCCTTTTCGAAGTTTATGAAGCATGCGAATATGTCATAATTTATGTCTCGAGCTCTTTGTATAAGTACATGTAAGCTAAACAGTGCTTCCCTTGTCCCCAATCCATCTCTGAACCCAAACTGTTCCTCACTTTGATTATCTTCAAGTTTTTTTATATATGTGGGAGTGAATAATATTCAGGAACACTTTAAGAACATGGCTCAGCTCAGTAAACTTATTGTTCTATAATCGTCACACTTTCAGGCGTTGGGTTTTTTGGAATTGGTATCATTGTTGACATTAACCAGTCTCTAGGCATGTTTCCAGTCTCGTATATTCTGTTGAATAATCTAGTAAGGACCGCGACTTGTTCATCTTCCAGCAGCTTAAGAACTTTTTGTAGATATCATCTGGACCTGAGGATTTGTTTTATTTAAGTCATCTTATTAATGCTCTTACTTCATCATTTGTTATTTCTGGTCCACCTAATCCATTAATTAGTGGTTTTGTTGTAGCATTGCCTCTAAGCAATTCACCCATTTATTCTTGCCATCTTTTTAACCGATCTTCTGTATGTATCAGCATTTGACCTGAGTTGTCTGTGATTATTCCAATCCTTCTTTTGTTATATGAGCCCGCCATTTTTTTTATTTTTTTGTGCATATTAAAGTTATCGTGCTTATTTATTAGTACCTCAATTTCCATGCACTTAAAACGCCAATAAACTGTAAATAATATACAGGGTTTTCAATTTAAACTGTTTTGCTTTACTTTGTAAATTCATCTTTAATCTGCTGCAAATACTTTTCCATTATATTTTACAAAATATTCTAATAGAATTTAAAAATTTAAAAATTTCCTTTAATTTAATTAAAGATGATTTAAAATACATTTGGATACTATACAACTAACAATTTTACCATAATTACTCAATCCAAGACCAATCCTATAAATATATTTGATAAAATTATAATTGCTTTAATTTGAATCTCAATGCAAAGAAATATTAAATTACTGTTTAAACATCTTAATAAGAACAACCATTTAATATTGTAGCTCCTGCTTCTAGTAGTAGTTGTGATAATCAGAGGAGAGAAGACAATCCATTTTCTTTCAAACATTTTCTTCAAAGTGATTCTACCAACAGTTACCAAGGTAAAGGTGCCAGACCTAAGGTGTATGAAAATCGCTCTTCTTCAGCAGATTTTGAAAATCATTTGCCAGAAACAAAGCCGCCTAGATTAATTCCAGAATATCCATCAGCTTTGCCAGATTTTGTACAGGATCACCTAGTCATAGAGCAGGTTTAAATATTTTATAAACAAATTAATTAAAACGTGAATAAAATATTTGTTCCAAGCTTTGCTAATAATACTTTATTACTATTATATTTTTAAATTATTTTACAGTGTTATTTAGGAAATAGTACTGCTAATAGTTATAATTTGGAGATTGATAATTTACCTGACTGTACACCTGGGCGTCCGATTATAAATAATGTTAACACAGAGAATACTTCAAAAAGGCCAGTGCCATTAGATTTACCGAGGCGCAATCAAGATGCGTTTCCTTTGGATTTACCCATTTCTACTTCTAATATAGCTAATTCTAATAATGGAATGGCATTAAGTGAAGTAAGTTGTATTTTACATATTCATTAAAAATCGGAAAAATTCGGACAAGCTTTACTGAATTGTTTTTTCAGCATTTCCTTAATAAAATGTACAACATACGATTTCTCATTCCAACAATAAATTGTTTAATTTTGTGAGACAAATATAGAGGTTTAAATTATAAATAAAACAACTAAAAATGTATAAAACTGATTTTTAAAGAACCAGCTAATTACGCTGCATGTTAACCTATACTATAGGTATATGTGGGTTGATTATATATCAGAAAACAATTACACTCCTGGCTATATGCCTACGACAAGCATTGAGTTACATATGATACATAATCGCGCATTATCCCATTTCGGGTGATATGCAAATGCTTGTTAAGTAGAAGTAGAAGAAAGAATTATTAAATTTATCCATTCGAAGTGACCACCTATGGACCGGTTTCGGGGTGTTGCCCCTCATCAGCACAGGGTAGGTCTTGACAAAGTCATGTTTGCCCTTCGAATAGACAAATCAATAATTCCAACTCTTAACCAAGTATACATGATGGACCACACGAAGAGCATTAGTCACGACATCTATACCTTTTAACAGAGTTGACGTAAGTTGATTTGTCTCTTTGTAGGGCAAACATGTGTTTGTCAAGACCTACCCTGTGCTGATGAGGGGCAACACCCCGAAACCGGTCCATAGGTGGTCACTTCGAATGGATAAATTTAATAATTCTTTCTTTTACTTAACAAGCATCTGCATATCACCCGAAATGTAATTCAATGCTTGCCATAGGCATATAGCCAGCAGTGTAGTTGTTTTCTGATATATAATCAACCCACATATACCTATAGTATAGGTTAACATGCAGCGAAATTAGCTGGCTTCATTTTTATTTGTATTTTTTTCTGTCAAGTATTTTGTTATAGTTTTCTATAATTTTTATATTTTAATAAAACAATTACCATTTTATTATTTTGAAATCATTTTTGTGTTTGAATTATAAGCTATAACTTCTAGGTGGGAAATTCAAAGAGCCTACCCGATTTTCTGGCAGACAGTGCAGTATGTGCTCAAAAAAGTGACACTTTATCTGTTACACATAGTCCCGAGGGAGAATTTGAAAGACTGAGGAATGAACTAGACATTACAACGAGGCAGTTATCAGAGAAAAGTAGGTTGTGCGATAGTTTGAGTCGAGAATTAGAAGTGGCTAGAAATAAGGAACATGAATATACACAGAATCTTGCTAGAGCTCTAGAAAAGTTGGAGAATAATTTAGAAAATAGTAGAGTAAGTATAATGAAAAAACTTAAATTATATTTTTTCTCCATAATGAAAGGTTGAGAGATCTAATGAAAGAATAATAAAAATAGAATTTATTCATTATTACAAATTGTACAACTGTATTACATACATTTATAAAATGTTATTACATCAATCAAGAACACTAACGTTATGAATAATAGTTTAGAAATAGTTTCATATAATTATTAATTAAAGTTTTTATTTAGGGTGTAAAAATTCCTCAACAGAGTAAAATACATTTTGGGCTCTTAGGTTGTATATATTTCCAAATAGTTTGAGTGTATAGCTGCAGCATGTGATTCTTTATAATTCTCAGAGTTACTGTTTATTTAATAGAAATGAAATGACACAATAAAACTTGTTTATATTAGTACTTATATAACCGGAAAAATATGATATTCATCAACTGTAAAATGAAATTCTGTGCGTCCACAACACATTTCTATGCGACTCGAAATATACGCAGTTGTCAGCTTTGTCGATCAAAATGCATTATTGTTTCAATTAGTATTTTTTCAGTTTGGTGTGTTTGGGTTATGTTCACAATTTGTTTGTTTCCCTTTTAATTTGTGTTTGTGTTTTCAGAAAAAAAAATAGTTTCCTATTTAAAATGGCAAAATTTTCAGGTGAAAACATAACTTAAAATTTTCTGTAATTCTGACGATTTGGCAACGGTGTGCCGCTGGTGAAAAAGTTGAATTTTCAGCTCAGTACAATTATGGCCTAATTATTGTATGTATCCAAAGAAAAATAATTTATTTACAATTATCGACTTGAATACAGTTCTAGTTATAGTAATTACATAATAAGTTCATAACATTAATTACAAAGAAATAGGTACCTTATACCTTTTTCATTAATTTACTTCCACCCAAATGCTGCAACACAGAAGTTAAGAAAAATAAAGGTTGCCAAATTTTTACTGAAAAAAAAACCTGTTAATTAAAAAATAAATTTACAATTCTCAATAAATTTGCCTTACATATTATCAAAAATAAAAGTATTTTACTGTTTTTAGGTTGTACACCATGCAGATCTTTTTTTGTGATTAGTAATAAAAATTATTTCCATAAAATGCGAACTTAGTAAATATAAAATAAAAAACTTTTTGTTCATTAAATGTATAATGTCAACAACATAAATATGGACTTGGCAACAATTCTTGAATGGGAATCCAATAACTTGGTAGAATTGAATGCAAATAAAACACAAGCATGTCTTTTCTCTATAAAAGCCGATCTCACTGTGCCCAACATAATATTGTCAGGAGTAACCATACCGTTGAAGTCATCCATCTCGATGCTTGATATTACTATCAGCAATAACCTTTCCTGAGAAAATCACGTGAGGTCCATTGCCAAATGTGCTTCCCAAAAACTTGGCTTTCTGTTTCGTGCCAAGAGCTATTTCACTTCCAGTCAGCTGCTTATGATCTATAAGGTACAGATCCTACATGTCCTGGAATACTGTTCCCATATTTGGAGTACAGTACCTAAACATATCCTGAAACTTTGGATTTCGTCCAAAAAAGGGCTATTCGTCTGGTCGGTGATGCCTCACTTACAAACTCGCTCACTTCTCTGGAACACCATAGAAAAGTTAGCGATTTGTCTCTATATTATAGATATTTTCATGAGCGATACTCTTCTGAAATATTAACAATTGTTCCTCCTCCAGAAGTTTCTTCGAGATTAACCCGTCAAGTTCAGACTTCACACCCCTTCGTGATCACTTTGGAGAGCTGCAGAACATCTCTTTCCAAAGACTCGTTCATCCAACGAACAGCGAGGCTTTGAAACACATAGAGAGGTGTTCCCCGAGGCATACAACCTCCAGAAATTTAAGAAGAACACCAATTCCTACCTTTTTTCCCTCGGTTCTCACGATGTTCTCTGAGCATTACAGAATAGTCCTTTTCGTGGGAACCAGAACATAAAAAGAACATTTCTCAACTTGAAAAGACACAATGAATGACTGCTATCCATTGTCCTTTTTTTTGCTGAATCAATAAGTATGTTCCATATTCATAAATTATTAATTAAAAATTCATCCCAAAAGTTTATTTGTTATTATCACACAGTATATTAACCGTGTGATAATGATTAACAGACTTCTTCTTGGACCACTTACACGCATGTTACTATCAAGTGAGCATTTGGATCTTACAAGTCTTCTTAAGGGATCAAGAATAAACGGAGGAACTACTTGATACCTAACTCGTCTCGAAGAGACAAACTTACCATAACACTCTTTTTAAAATAAATAACGCCACTGAAAACATCCCAGAATCCACGACAGAGATGACTGGCCATTTTGTTTTAAAGAAATCTCTCATTAAACGTGATTTTTTCCTTGTATAAACAAATTCTTAAATACAGACCTGTTTTTTCTCATACAAAGTACAAGATCTAAAAACTTACCATCTCTAACGGTGCAGATTTAGACAATTAGAACTTTTCATTTAATGTTTTCAGATTGTAAAACTCGCTTTGGATACAAAATTTTCACTATCTTTAACCCTCATTCCCTATTTACAAATTTACATGTTCATTAAATTTGAAGGAACTTTTTATACATTTTTCCACTCAAAAAGACAACAGATCCTTTCCCTACCTTAATAACCTTACCTAAAAAATGTGAGACATTTTAATTTTTAAAAAATAGTATAAACTTTATCAAAATTATGTATTTTATGTCAAACTATAATTTAGTAAATTTTAAGGGAAGAGCTGCTTCTGCAGAAAGTTTGGTGTATAAATTGAAACAAGAAATCAAATCCTTGAATGTAAGTATGTTTAATTTTAAAGTAAATATAGATTTATTTAAATTATAAAAATGTAATAAAATGAATTTAGTGTAGAAATATAATATATCGAACGACAATTTCATTTAAAAGCATTAAGTCAAAAGATTTATCAGTTTTGTTTAAAACTGCTACATTATATTTGTTAGCTCAGTATTTGCTGCATTTATTTTATGTGTTTATTAATAAAAATAAATTTATAATTTGTGAAATTTTACTCAGGTTCAACTTAATGCCGTGAAAGCTGAAAATCATATCCTGCGAGGTGAAGAAGCTTCGGGTGGTCACAACTACTATAATTCTCCTGATCAATTACAGTATCTTCGTTTTGCTCAAGAATTACGAGCTGCTGCAAGTACAGCAGAGGTTTCTTTAAGGTAAAGAATGTAATAAATGTAATTTTTTATCGACTATACGTAATTACTAACAGTCCGAGAAGGAGTTGGTGGGTAGTGAATGAAACCATGAAATTTTATTAAATTTACCAAGGCGTCGTTTGTTTAAATACTTATTTATTTGCTATGAATGGTCAGATTTTGTAATTGTTTCTTATTTTTAGTTCATAATTTTTAAAGATTCTTTTTCTTCCCTTTCTTACTGTTTATCTGTTTACTTAAGATATTTATTCTTTCACAGTTGACACATTTTAGAAATTTCATAAGTCGCCCCTTATAAATTTATTACTTTTGATAACTGAGAAACAAATATTTAACCTAAGAAACCCATTATTAAGCAATTAATTACTTCATTGACGCTTTAAGGGCAATCATGACAATTGGTCAAGATAATCATAAATTAACACATGCATGTGGTAGTACTTGTCCTTTTTAACGTCATTTCATTTCTTAAAGTGTCCTCCCTCTGTATGGGGTCAGTGGGTCTACATAGAATTCTTCACCAATCAGAATTGCTCGCTGTTGTACAATGTTATCCTTTATACCCGTAACAATGAACCTTTATAAGTGAAAGAACCAAAACAAGGCAGTAAAGAAATCGATACTTTATTGTAAATTTTTTATCAATAAAGTCTATCGATATCTATTTCTTTTTCACTATAACCTATACATGACGAATATCAACAAACAATTATACAATTATTTACAGGGTGTTAGTAAATAAGTGTAACAAACTTCAGCGAGTGATTCCGCATGAAAAAATAATGACAGTTTGCTATATAAACGTATGTCCGCGAATACTTCGTTTCAGAGATATGGGGTATTAAAGTTTTCCTTAAAAACTAACGATTTATTTATTGCTCGAAACCGGTCGAGATATGCAAATGAAATATGGTGGGTTTTAAGAGGTAATTATTGCGCATTTTTTGACGTGCAATTAAGAATTTTATGTTCATCATTGGCGCGCATACGAGTAATGATCCCAATTTTGTTAAAGAAAAAAATGGTACGCCACTGAGATATTTTAAATTAAAAATCATGTTTGAATTCCTTGGTAAATTTGTGTCAAAAAATTTTTCTTGCCTTTTTTTCGTGTAGGGCGCTGTTTTCATGTAAAAAAAAAATAAAACATCTTAACGCGTATTTTTCATTTCTTTAATACATTATCTTAGTAGCAACACTAAGTAGGCTACTGTCCAAATTCTGTTAAATACGAATATTTTAACGAAATATCAAATTAGCGTTTCTTCATTTTTTAAGCTTTTAGTTTGGTATAACATTAATGTTAACAGTGTAACCAAATCGTTGGATAAGTAGGGTACGTACGGAACATTGGCCTGCTCGATCGCCGGATTTAAATCCTCTAGATTTTCGCATTTGGAGCTTTCTTAAGTCATTATTTTATTTCATTTCCGTCGAAAATAATGAAGACCTGAGGAATAGAATTTTAGCCGGCTAGGAGAGAATAAAAAATACACCAGGAATATTTGCGCCAACACAACAATCAATGAGGCGAAGAGTTAAATCTTGTGTCACGTCTGAGAGGGGTAATTTTGTTGTAGCTTTTCGCCTATTTAAAATTTTATTGTTATTGTATTTGATAGTTCTTGATAATGTATTAAGGCAATGAAAAATACGCGTTAAGATGTTTTATTTTTTTGCATAAAAACGGCGCCCTATACGAAAAAAAGGGAAGGAAGATTTTTTGTCACAAATTTACCGAGGAATTCAAACATGATTTTTAATTTGAAATATTTTAATGGCGTACCATTTTTTTCTTAAAAAATACTGAGATCATTACCCGTATGCGCGCCAATGGTAAACATAAAATTCTTAATTGCACGACAAAAATTGCGCAATAACTACCTTTTAAAACCCATCAAATTTTATTTGCATATCTCGACCGGTTTCAGAGTAATAAAAGTCAGTGTTTAAGAAAAACTTTTAACACCCCGTATCTCTGAAAACGAAGCATTTGTGAACATACGTTTATATAGCAAACTGTCATTATTTTTTCATGTAGTTTTTCGCACTTATTTGCTAACACCCTGTATAAACAATTACAATGTATACATACATATAATCACGCCTTTTTCCCGTAGGGGTAGGCAGAGACTACTTCCTTCCACTTGCTACGGTTCTTACACACATCTTTTGCTTCCTCTACTTTCATCAATGCTCTCATACATTCTCGTCGGTTGTTGGTACTCTTGACCTGGCCTTTCTTCAAAACAATGTTGATCTGATCGAGATATGTTCGCCGAGGTCGACCTCTACCGACTTCCGTCCATTCACACTCGCCTTATAAATTTGATTCGTCAATCTTCCTTCATCCATCCTTTCTTCGTGTCCAAACCATCTAAGCATTCCTTTATCTATCTTTGTAAGCACATCTTCTTTTACACCACAGCATTCTCTTATCTTACAATTTTTTATTTTATTCAACCGAGTCACTCCGGCTATACCTCCCAAACTACTCATCTCCGCAGCATTAAACCTATTTTTGTTTGTGAGTTATGAATACAAAGCAAGTTATTACTGATTGTTTTATTTTAGGCAGCTGCTTACTGGTGTGGATAATTTAAGAATAATGGCTGCTTCTATAGAAAATATGCATCGAATAGAGGAAACCAGAGATCCTTTTTCAAATTTTGACGACGACGCCGGTCCCGCGCTCTAATTTTTTTTACATCGGTTTTTACTTTAATAATCTTAAGTAATGTACATAAACAATTTTATTTATTGTTACATTGAGACATTTTGATACATGTGATTACATTTTTATTTATTATTGTAATTTCGGGCGATGTCTGTATTTATACAATTATAAATAGCGCCCATTAATTATAAGATTATTGATACAATTATTGCATAAATTGAAATTGCATATTTTCAGATTGCGCAATAATTAATTTATATTTACTGTAAACCTCTAATAACTGTTTGTGTTGAAAGAAGCTAAATATGCACTTATTTTTTATAACCTTCACCAAGTTTTATTATTATTGAAGATTAGTGTGAATGATGACATGTATAAAATGTAATTTTGATTAATTAATCTGCAACAAATTATTTATTGTTGCTGTTGGAAAGGTTACTTTAGATAAATCGAGAAATGCTATGATTTCAAAGAAACGAGAACTTTATTTAACTGCTCCAAACCCTTGGAAGGTGGACACGATCTTTACTCAAAGAAAAACTACAAGAGACTAACTTAAAATTACAGGAACTATTCTAGCTATAAAAATAATAAGAGTGTGACTTGCAGATGTTATAAAGGATTTCAACGAATCCTTTATCTTTTGAAAAACACGTTTATGGCTCACCCTGTATTATTAGAGTTATTTAAGAATATTTTTGAATAAAAATGCAGAATGAGTTACACATCGAATATACAGGGTATCCAACCGAAAACGAAACGCCATTTGCAGGGACCTCGTCAACATTTTAGAAAAACGCTCAGACCCTTCGATTTTTTATTAAAGGGGGACACTCTTTCGGTATTTTTGACTCCACTACTTTTAACCCTAAGGGAGGGTAAGAATTACTCCAAAATTTTTAAATGGCATTGGGGGTCAAATAAGATGTCTTTCAAGAGCTCTGACAATTTTCTTTACAATAGTCCTTAAACTTTAAAATACCGCCCATTACTTATTGAGAAATTAGATTTTAAATGTGAAACTTAATTTGAAAATAATCCACACTCTGACGATGATCATTTTTATTTTCAACAAGGTGCTCCTCCGCATTATACGGCGATTGTTCGTCAGTATTTAGACCAACGTTTTCCACGGCATTGGATTGAGAGAAGAGGCAGCATTGAATGGCCTCCACGATCGCCAGATTTATCGCCCCCCGATTTCTATTTGTGGGGACATGTGAAAAGTAAAATCAAGTGGAGTCAATTTATTTATTTATTTATCGTATGGCATACATCACATAAAATATTGTATAAGTTAACAGGACAACATATAGCACAATGTACAAACAGTGTAAAAATGTAAAGTATAAAAACACGAAAATATAGCATAATTACAGTTGAATGTCTAAGTTATTAATATAATCAATTGATTCTGGTGTCGCTGTCAGGAACTCATTTGGCTGACCTCCATATGCCCTCAGGTTGCAATCTTCCGTGATGTGACGGATCGTCTGCCTTTCAGCGCCGCAGTCACACTGTGGGGAGGGTATTATGTTCCACTTGTAGAAGGCATCGGCACACCTGCCGTGGTTGGTCCTAATCCGGTTAAGTGCTACCCAAGTGGAGTCAAAAATACCTTTAATAAAAAAACGACGGGTTTGAGCGTTTTTCTAAAATGTTGACGAGGTTTCTGCAAATGGCTCTGTTTCGTTTTCGGTTGGCCAACGTGTATAGTTAACTTTTTTGCTTTCACTACAAATGAATTAAATGCTTTTTTCTGCAGAATTTTAGTGGCAAAGTAAACTTCAATTGTTATCAGGTGCGAAGCTTATTTGCACTAATGTTATGCGTTTTTGTATAATTTGAAAATATGCAGCTATGTATATTTTTGGTTGATCTGACATTAAAAAGTTGATATTCGCACTAATCTACAGTACAAATTAAAAATTTCATACTTGCCCCATTATATAGTAAGTAGTTGGAGTTCGCAATCCTCAGATTTTTTTTAGATTAATTTGGCTATGTTAACAACTTTATTGCGGGTTTTTGTCGTATACATCCGGTAGTATATTTTTATTCTCCTGTCCATAATTAAATATCAATAATACATTAATTTAATTTTTTATCGTTACCCAGTCCAATGTTTGTTGTCATGGAACATATTTGCCAGTTACTCAAAATGTTGGAACAGCTGAGTTTCTAATCAATTTTGTGCTCAATTTTCTGTCTTCTTAACATTCAAAATGGTTAATTTTACAAACAGACTGTGTGTGCTTTATAAGTATGAATACATATATGTGTATAGAAAAATATGTAAATAATTAATTTTGCGATGGGTAATGTATTCGATTGATCTCATTCATGATCACGTACTTCGAACAATCGGCAACGGTGGAGTCTTTTGCGTATTCCGCTCGTACGCGAAAATCGAGATCTCATTTTCTATCTCTGCTCTACTTGCTAGCTGCATCAGTGGAACTTGTTGTTATCAAAACATTGGACAATTTATGAATGACTCGCTGTATCTATTTGTTCTATAATCTAAGAGCCAGACGGACCTAAATAGGGGTGGAGTTTTTAGTGAGTAGACCTGACACAGTCAGTGGAGTCTCACAGTAGACCTTGAGCTTTCAGACTCATAACCTCACCGTAAAGGATTTTTTCCAAAAAAAAACTAGCTTAACCTCACTTAATAGCCCTATTAGAGAATAACGAATTAAACGAGAAACAAAAGCTTTGTCGAAACGTTTGATGTTTGTGGGGTCGATTTTAATATAATACTTTCGACCTAGTAGTGATTTAAATTTCAATTGAAGGTATTATTAAACTATAAATATTAGGGTTTCATTTTTACGTGATATTTTTTTTGTCCTACCTGTAATCTTTGCTTTTCTCATTTAAAAATTCGATTTCCCATATAAATAACACGGAAAAATTATTTTTTCGGTTTCAACTCGATTTTTCGGTATTAAAAACTTGTTTACTACAGTAAAAGTATAGATGAATTCTAGAACAGCGCCACCGTGCCATAAAATAAAACTAGAAGTTTGAAAATTAAAATATGCGTGAAAATTTGAATTTTAGTTATTATGATTAAATAAATATGGATTAAAATTTATCTTTATTTACTAAATACAAAATGTAGTTTCTAAAATTGACAATTTAATAACTTTGTAGCGTTTATTGTAAATAATATTTAATGTAGGATCAAAAAATTCCAATTTTAAGAAAATTTGGTATCACTGATTATTAACATTCGCCTTTCCAACTCTACAGCTCAAAAACTGTTGATCGGAGAGTGTTTGCTCAAAGGAACTTTTTTGTAGCAAATTTAATTTCCTACAGAAACTTTATACTTAATTTTTGTAAAAAAAATTTTTAATACCGAAAAATCGAGTTAATAGCGAAAATGTATATTCCTGTGTTATTTATATGGTAAATTGAATTTTTGAATAAGCGAAGCCTCTAATTGACTTAAAATTTTTTTCCATCGGGAATATTTTTTTTTTCTATAAATTATTACCTATATTACTAATATTTGTTCCTACAGCAGTCAGAAACAGTCATTGCTAGTACAAACCTTAAAAAGCGTAATTACTAAATAATATACCTAATATTTTTTACTACATACATGGCTTAACAAAAAATGGGCTCGGAACCAGAGAAGCCATATTCAGCTTACAAACATTAATACAGAACTGAGATCAAAGAAAAGACGCTTATATATGTTTCATAGACTACGAAAAGGCATTTGACACAACGTTAGACACGATCTTCTGATATCATATCTGAAAGAGCTAGGATTGGATGATAAAGATGTAAGATTCATTATCAATCCGTACTGGAACCAAAAAGCAGAAATTCGAGTAAATAACTCATCAACAACAGAACAGTTTGAGATAAAGGTGTTAGACAAGGTTGCATCCTGTCACCAATGCTGTTTAATCTTTATTCAGATAGAGTATTTATGGAAACAGTCGTAGATAGTCCCATAGGTATTAAAATACCTAGCGGACAATTCGAATGACCTCCAGCCCCTGCTTAACCAGGTTAATGAAGCAAGTGCGAGACTAGGCTTAAGAATTAGGTTAGGTTAAAACGGCGGTTCGAAGGGAACCCACTTAGGACACTTGGCCCGTTGTGAGGGCAGTGGCAGAAAAGATATTCCATTGTTTCCTCCTCTTCCTCATCGTGACAGCTTTTACAGAAGTCGTGTCGTAGCTCTGGGATTCTTATGCGCCGTGCTTGGGATCCACCTGCCCAGTGTCCTGTTATGGCCGCGATCGCATTTCCAATGGACCCCCTGGATAGAGTTAAAGCATCATTAATTCGACGTAGATCTAGTTTAGGCCAAATCTGTTTTGATGATGTGCATGTGGGTTCATCTTGCCACCTCAAGTTGGCTTTTTAAACTACTTTGCTGTGCAGGAGGAGCCGGCAATTTGCAATCGGTACTCCTTGCTAAGTTGAAACAGATACAGATGGGAGGGTGGTGCCCTCTTTTGCTAGCTCGTCCGCCTTACAGTTGCCTGGTATATCCCTGTTTCCAGGTACCAAGACAATGTGAACTCTTAACTTAGTTGCTATCTCATTCAGGGCGGCACGGCATTGCACCGCTGCCCTAGAGGTCAAGTAGACTGAGTTTAGTGATTTGATAGTAGCCTGGCTGTCGCAAAGAATGGATATCTCGCTGAATTTTTTGTTCGTTGCGGATTATCCAGACAGCTGCCTCGGAGGGTTAAGAATTAACATCAAGAAAATCAAAGTAATGGTAGTGAGTAAAATAATTTCCCGAACATTAGAATATATATAAATGGAGAAGATATTGAGAGTCGCAAAATTCAAATACTTAGGTTGCATGCTAAATGAACAATGGGACCCAAAACAAGAGATAAGATGCAGGATAGAACAAGCAAGAACAACCTTCTTAAAACTACGAAAATTCCTTGTAGACAGAAATATGAATTTCTGACTCAGGTACAGAATGCTGAAATGTTACATCTGGTCAGTGCTCCTATATGGGGTGGAGGCATGGACGTTAAAATAAAAACACCATAAACAAAATCGAAGCATTTGAGATGTGGACTCTACGACGAATGCTTAAAATATCTTGGACCTAACACAGGAAGTCCTCCAAAGAGCCAAAATAGAGGATCTAGAACCTTTTAGGACTATAAAAGAAATAAAAATATCCTACCTATCCCATAAGGTAAAATCGAAGGAAGAAAAAGGGGAATAGGAAGAAAAAAACTATCGTGGTTGCGAAATATCCGCCAGTGGACAGGAATACACAACTTTCGAGAACTACAAAGTGCTGCAATCAATAGAAACCTACAGGGTGGCCAACCGAAAACGAATTTGCCATTTGCAGAAACCTCGTCAACATTTTTCAAAAACGCTCAGACCCGTTGATTTTTGATTAAAGTGGGACACTCTTTTCCGGTATTTTTGAGTCCACTACTTTCACCCCAAGAGAGTGTAAGAATTACCCCAACATTTTTAAATGGCATTGGTGGTCGAATAAGATATCTTTTAAAAGTTTTACATTTCCTCCCAATACTTTAAAAAAATTACCTGTTAAAATTCTAATTATTTAAATTGCTTACTTACTACTTAATTGATTAAATGTTCAAACTGATGACCGCACGTTTCCATACAATAATAAAGATTTTGTTGAAAACGTTCAGGCACATTCCGAAGAATTTCCGACGGCACTCGTCAACGATTCTTTGACGCAAATCTTCCAACGACGCTGGTTGTGTTTTATAGATTTTACTTCTCAGATGTCCCCACAAAAAGAAATCGAGGGGCGATAAATGTTGCGATCGTGGAGGCCATTTAATTTTGCTTTTTTTTTCCCAATCCAATGCCGTGGAAAACGTCCTGTTGAAAATAAAAATGATCGTCATACTGTGGATTATTTTCAAATATATCAGTCAAGGCATCTTCCAGTAATTGCGAATACATTTCGCCGGTCAAATTGCCTGGTAGAAAAAAAGGACTCTGCAGTCGGTCACCGCAAATGCCAGCCCATACATTTAATTTCTCCGGTTGCTGTGTATGCACCTCGTGAAAAACTCTTAGGTTTGAATCGGACCAATAGCGGTAATTGTGGCGATTTACTGTCCGGTGCAAGAAAAAACTGCATTCATCGGAAAAACAAAATAAAAAATCAACGGGTCTGAGCGTTTTTTTAAAATATTGACGAGGTTCCTGCAAATGGCTCTGATGCTCATAACTCGAGAGAATTTTTTTTTTCCAAAAATCATTTGAGGACGTTATTTTTAACATAATTCTCTACCATTTTAGCTAAAAAAAAAATGATTTTTTGAAATTTTTACAGTAATGTTATCCCTTAAGGGCGCACCTCTTCAAACTCAAGCAGGTGGGTGAGAAAAACTGCTGACTATACGGCGAAGAGGAAGAGAGCAGCATATACATTTTGTGTTACTGCCCGATGCTAGCGGTGTACAGGTATCAAAACTGGGGCCGCATGATAATGGATCCAAGCGATCCAAATGAAACAGGGCTAACAAAAATCCTGCGGTTTGCCAAAACCAGCGAACTGGAATTCTATTGCCCTGGTAGTTATAGAAGATCAACAGGGTGACCCTACTGTGGGTACCTGGGCACCAGGGGGTGGAAGGAAACGAAAAAGCCGACACCCTTGCAAAACAGGGGGCCGAATCTGCGTTCACTGGACCAGAACCGGTTTTTGGAGTCACCACAAGTGCCGCCAAAACAATTATTTCGGACTGGGCGGAGAGGAAAATACTCACGTACTGGTCCGACTTACCAAGGCTAACCCACTCGAAGGCGTTTTTACCGTTACAACCCTCGAGAAACACAACTAAGCAGATCCTAGAATGGAGCAGGAATGACCTGCGTATTCTAACAGGACTGCTTACGGGACACTGTCGTCTGAGATACCACCTCAGAAAGATAGATCTGAACCAACAAACGGACTGTCGGTTCTGCTGCGTGGAAGACGAAACTGCTGAACATATACTATGTTCATGCGCCGGCCTGGGAAGAATAAGGTTCAACATATTTGGTTACACTAACCTAGAACCTACCGATTTTAAAAAAATCTCACCCTATACAACCATGAACTTCGTAAGAAAAGCTGGATTGTGCGGTGAACTGTAGCCTCTAGGGGTGAGCCACAATAGACCTACTAAGGGTCGCGGTGGAGGGGCGACCACGCCCCACTCACATAAAACCTAGCCTAACCTATATAAGATCAAAAGATCTAGGTGACATAGATGCCTATACCAATGGCACAACCGCAAGATTGTAATGTAATGTAACAAACTATTATAAAAAATGGTAAGTGTGGCTTGCAGATGTTGTGAAGGATTTCAATGATTTCTTTGCCATTAGAAAAAACACTTTCTTTTATTACTCCGTTAAACATTTTAAAAGAAAATTTTCATATTCTTCTGGTTTGTATAAGTTACCTATTTAAATATCAGTAAGTCATCTAATTGTTTTTTTTAAATGCAATGAGGCCATAAGGTCAATTGACAAAAATGCAAATTTACTATTAACAATTTTATTATCAACATACAAATGCTAGTACAGTTCAGTTCAGTGTTCCCCATGTACATTTGACCTTTTGTTTAGTAATTGTTTTTGTTATTTAAACAATCTCATTTATATTGCCCTTCATCAGTTATTGAATACTGCGAATTAGGTAGATAACATATTTGGATAATACTATCATTTTTGTTATCAAAACTATTTTCGGTTTTCTACTTAAATAAAATATATCTATTGTTGACACCGTACTAAACCAAATTAATGATAAATTATTCTAAATTCTAAACGATGTGCTTAATCGAATTAAATAGATAGATAAAGCTGCTACTGCGTACAAGTGGTGTTAGATTAAGGAGTAGTTATTTAGTTCAGTTTAAATTTTAATGCCAGGTAAATATGTAGTTATTTTTTATTACTATAGAACATAATTATTAATTAGTGTGTTTTTAAAAGAACATAATTTTTTGTGGGAACAATTGTTTGAGATATAGCGGCACATCATTATTTACAGTGTGTCCAAGGAGTATGTAACCGAAAAATATGCGAATATGTGCTTCATACATTTTTTCTATTTATTGTGGGAAATTTTTCTGGGTTATATTGCAGTGCTGTTTTATTGCGGGAAAGTTATCATCATAATAAAACGTTTAAGTGGTTTAATAAAAACAGCTAGTCGTTTATATTTTTTTGTGGTTGGATGAGTGAAATTTTAGAAGTCTTATTTTAGATAGTACGTTGACATACACCTTAGCAACAAATTTTATTATATAGAGGATAGTTTACGAATTGTTGTTCCTAACATAGACGCAAACACATGAGAAGAATGAAACTAATTTATTTTTCAACATAGTCACCTGCAACGTTTATACTCTTGGTATATCTGTGTTAAAGTGTTTAAAACCCTTTTGAAAAAAATTCAAAACTTTGAGTCTTTAGCCATTCATCTACCGCTGACATCACTTCGTTATCATCAGCAAAGCGGATTCTTTTAATTATTTTAATTTTAGGAATAGAAGGTCGCCGCTGGGGGCCAAATCTGTAGAATGAGGGGGTTCAAAAATTGCAAATCCCGCATTGTGAATGGCAGCCATTGCAACACAACTTTTGTGGGCCGGAGCGTTGTCCTGGTGGAAGAGCACACTTCGACTAAATTTTTTTTTTCTCTTTTCTTTGATCACTTAGCGTACTTTTGGTATTAAATTCGCATAATATTCACCTCTTATGGTGCGCCCATGCGGTAAATAATCCACGAAAATAACACCTGAAAAATCCCAAAAAACTGTAACCAGCTGATGGGACAACACGAAATTCTCGAGGGGGAGCGGAACCCCTATGTCGCCATTCCATGACCGTAAGAAATTTTCGCTTAAATTCATCGGGATTCCTGCTAATGATCTCCAAATTTGTCTCCGATGCAACCTGGCGAACACGCTTCCGTTTTTCCGTCAGCATTCGTGAAACCCAACGTGCAGAGAGTTTTTTAAGACCCAATTCTTAATATAAAATTTTTTCAACGCTTCCAACAGAAAACCTACATATTTCTGCTATAGCCTCGACTGTACTTCTTTTGTCATTTAATACCATGTCGTGGACTAAATACGCATTTTCTTTGGTCACCACAGTTTTGGGGGCTCCTGCACCTGGTGCATGTTGACAGGACCCTATTCCCAGTTTGAAATCTCTTGACCAGTTTTTAATTATCTGGTACGAAGAGGCAGAGTCACCCAATCACCCAATACTTCTACCCTGTTCTTATAAATTTCTTGCGGTGATAAACCCTTTTTACAGAGTTACTTTATCGCGCCTTTTATCTTAATTTTGTCCATTTTTATAAAATCACGCACATCTCAGCGGAAAAAAATTAATATTTATTTATAGACGGTTTTTCTTCGTTCTCAACTTACTAAAACCAGCCGTTTAAAAATTATGGAGTGTTTTAATTGGATCTACCCCTATTACCTAAATAATAGTTTTCGGGGTCGCTGAGTTTTACTCATAACTTCTAAACGGCTGGTTTTTGTTTGTTGCGATCAAAGAAAACTTGTCTTCGTTCATCAAAAGGCTTTTAAATATCTGCCTAATTCTAATTTCTGGTAAAGGACCCAAATTTTAGCCGAACTTGGTCAGACATATTTGAGATACTTTTTTTCCAACAGCAAAATAAAAGGATGGAGCAACGCAGTCTGTCAAAAGAGTGACATAATACGTAAAGTAACCTTTGACAACTGAAAATTAACAACAATTTTATGACAAGTTGAGTCCTCTTCACAGTTATGTGTATATTCGAAAGAAATAACAATAATAAAATAAATGTAAAAAAAATTGAAATTTTACAAGTTCTTCGAAGACTGTTGGAGATAGGACACAGATTGCAAGGGGATCTAACGTTACTACTTTTGCAGATTAAATTGATGAATTTGAAATTGAGACAGATGCAAATGAGAATTTGTTAAATTTATACCGTTACTAATTTTATTGTAATGCATCGGATCATTTCTAAATACCACAAATATGGGGTCATTTCAAAATTGGATTTATTCCGTCGGTGAGTACAATTAGTCGGTAGATTTGTTTTTTAATACAGTTGGTAAATAATGACAAGCAATACAAAAGTACCGCGGAAAGAACAATGAAAACAAAGTATAAATGACAAAACCAAAGAGAAAATTAGAGCAGCAGGAGTGAGAATAAAATGATGATTAATGTTGTTTTCAGCGTGGCGGAATAACGACCCTGCATCTGGTATTCCGAACCAATCTCTAATATTCCGAAACCAAGAATGCTGCTTACGTCCCTGTTCGCGTTTTCCTTCAATTTTGCTCGGAAGAATAAGTTTTGGGATAGAATATCGGTCACCCCTAAGTATGTGGCCCAGATAAGAAGTTTTTCGTTGTTTAACGATATCTAGGAGTTCTCTCTCTACTCCAGCTCTCAACAAAACATCATTATCCGAAGCATTCTTCGTAGAATCCACATTTCAAAAGATTCTATTCGGTTTAGTGTTCTAACCTTAAGCAACCACGTTTCTACACCGTACAACAAGATGGGCCAAACATAGCACTTGATTACTCGTAGTCGAAGATCAACCGGTAGGGTTCTATGGAGGAGTATGTGTTTCATCCTTAAATACGTGGCTTTTATCTTTTCTGATTCGAGTTTCAGCAGACTGTCCCCAATAAAGTTGTTTTATTATTCTAATATCTTTATCATCAATTTCTATTTCACGCGGTCTGCTAATTAATAAGTCATGTTTTACATTGTCAAACGCTTTTTGGTAATCTGTGAAACAGATGAACACATTCTGGCGTTGGTCATAACACTTCTGTACTAGAAGTTTCATTGAGAATAGGGCCTCTCAAGTACCCAGCCCTTTTATGAAGCCAAACTGCGTTTCTCCGCTTATCTCTTCACATTTGTTGTATATTCTAGAATGAACTATACGTAGAAATGCCTTGAGTGCGTGACTCATTAAACTTATAAGTCTGTAATCTTTGCAGCTCTTCGGGTTTACGTTTTTAGGTATCGTGACGTATGTGGATTTGAGCCAGTCTTTAGGTATTTGACTGGTGTCATATATCTGGTTAAAGAGATATGTTAGCTGTTTTACGCTGGTGCATTTTAGGACTTCAGCATATACGTTGTCAGGTCCGGGACTTTTTTCGTTTTTTGTAGAATTGTCTGCTTTGATGACCTCCGATTCTAAAATTTTCGGCCCACTTAGTTGTTGCTGGTAATTAGTATCGTTGGAATACAAGCATCGTGGAATACAAAATAGAAAATGCGGTTAATAAAGTATAAATTATAATCATTGCTGTGATGAAATCCAACCGAGACCGTTATATGTAATAGCAAACCAATTGTCACGGGAATAACAGAAGATTGGTAATGGCACGTGGAAATTATTCGCGCAGGAACGTATCGTTCAAGATGTAGTGAATTTATTCGTAACGATTGTATACAAATTGTTAATCATAATTTTTGTTTGCAGTATGAACAATGTTCGAATTTTTGTCAAAAGATGTTTAGAGAAACGACCGATTATAACGAACTCGATTATATATGGAACGTTATGTACATTTTCGGAATTTTCCCAACAAACCATTTCGAAGAAACTCTCTGTAAGTATTTAATTATTTTTCGTGCAATTTATATATTTTTTGGAATGCTGCGTGTGTTTAAGTTCACTTTTTGTTTATTTCATTCATTTAACGACGTTATAGCCCACTGTGGGTTTTCGTCTTTTCAGTAATTTTCTTTCATTCGACTCAAATTCTTCCATCCTTTAATTTTTATTGTTTTTAGGTCGCACTCTACTTCATTTATGCATCTTTTCCTCGGTCTTCCTCTGTTTCTTCTATCCACGGGTTTCCACTCAAGGATTTTTCTTGGTGTTCTGCTTTCATCCATCCTCATTACATGCTCTGCCCAAGCCAGTCTTCGGCTTCTAATGAATTTTACAATGTCTGCGCCCTCTATCAAGTTGTCTAGTTCAAAATTCATTCTTAATCGCCATGTTTCATCTTCGTTTTGCACTGGTCCAAAAATTTGCCTCAAGATTTTTCGTTCGAAAGTTCTCAGGAGTAGCTCATCATTCGTCGTTAAGGTCCACGCTTCACATTAGTATGTAACAACAGGCCTGATGATACTTTTATATATTTTAAATTTAGACTGGCTGTTTGGAGCTCTCGATTTCATTAGCTCTCTGTAGGCGAAATTACAACGGTTTCCACTAATAACTCTTTCCTGAATTTAGCTATTGATGGAGTTTGATTGATGCATTTGTGACCCCAAATAAGAGAATTTTCACGTGCTCGAATTTATAGTTTTCACATTTAAAATTTTCTATATTAATTGCTTATAACGACGCAACGAGCAATAGAACGAAGAATGCTTGGGATAAGTCTGAGGGACAGAGTACGTAATGAGACCATTCGACAAAGAACCAAAGTCACCGATATCATAGAGCGTGTCGCACACCTTAAGTGGCAATGAGCTGGACATGTGGCTAGACAAAACGACAGCAGATGGACAAAAAAGTTAATTCAGTGGAGACCCAGAGAAACAAAAAGAAGCATAGGTAGACCTCCAAAAAGATGGCTAGGTGATGTGAAGAGAACAGCGGGCACACATTGGCAGCAAACAGCTCAAGACAGAAACGCATGAAAGAGGTTAGAAGAGTTCTATGTCCTGCAGTAGGCAATAATTGGCTGAAGAAGAAGAATTGCTTTTTTCGTTACTTCCATGTATTTTGTCTTTCCTTCATTTATTCGGAGACCTTTTGAGATTGCTTTATTTTTTAGTTTGGCAACAGTTTTCTCAAGTTAGTCCTTGCTTCTACTTATTATTGCTATATGCGAATATTTGTAGGCTCTTCGTGCCGATGTAGCCAGCCACATCTAAAGCCGTATGTGTATTCATTGTCAACTCTTACGATTGCCTTGGAACTGGCCATGGTCATATTCACGAGTTGGGCCAGTTTTTTTGGTATGCCTAGCACTAAAATATCGTTGAGCATTTTATTTCGATTAACACTATCAAAAGCTTGTTTGAAGTCTATATACACATTATATAGATGTATGTTGTGTTCGTAAGCTTTCTCTTGGACCTGTCTAACGGCGAAGATTTGATCAATGGTCGAGCGCTTTGGGCGGAACCCACATTGGTACTCTCCTAACAGTTCTTTTTCAATGGGTACCAGTCTGTTATATGAATATTGCCAGATAGCACTACGTAAGCAACATTAAGAAGTGTTACAGCTCTGTAATTGGAGCACTCCAGCTTATTTCCTTTTTTATGTATGGGCCATTTATTGGGCCAGAACCAATACCCAAGGCCAGCATTAAAGCAGCGAACATAGGCTGGATCCACTCTCAGCATCAGCTAAAGTGGGCACAGACAGATGGAGCTAAGCACAGCAAACTAATGCTGAATAAACCCATACCTAAGCAGGCAGGAAAGCTGCTCTCGCTAAGTAGGGAAAAGCTTAGAACAGTTGTAGGGTTTTGTACCGGACACTGGTCTTTGAGGCAACATTTGCACAATATCGGCGTGTTTAACACAGAACCTATATGCAGATTATGTAATGAGGAGGAGGAAAAAGCCACTCATATTATCTTCAAATGTGATTCTACCGCCCAATAGAGGTACTACCTGGGTTGTATACAAGACCAAAGGAGTGATCCACCTGGGGCAATAGCAGTACATGAGCTTCTACTCCTTAACAGGAGAATTGAAGAGATGTGACTAAACTAAAGAGCTGGAAAGTTGCAAAAAGCAGACAATGCTGAAGTGCCCAGTGAAAAAATTAGACCTCTTCCACAACTCCTATTTTCTCATTCATTCATTCATGTATGGGTTGAATAACTCCCACCGACCATTCTTCTGGTAATTTATTTTGCTTCCAAATTAGAATGACTTTTCGTTTATTTAGCTATCAATAATTTCGTTTCTTCATACTAACGGCAAATCCAATAAAATTTTGCAAACCAATCTGCAGAACTCTTCCAACCAATAATGGAAATGGATCATGATTCATCTCAATTTATTTTACTGTATAAATGTTTTTTATTTATCTTTTTTAAACAAATTTAAATAAAAGATTTGGAATTGAAGTAAAACCGCGGATTTTTTAACACCAACTATACATGGTTGGAGCTCTTTGAGATCCTTGATTTAATGTATATTCATGGTTATTGACGGTTTCAGGCAAAACCATTTTGTTATATAGATGTTTTTAAACAAGTTTATATTGATTTAACATATTACAGCATCCAGTACAGCCCTACGACAAAAGCATAATCGTCAAATATGTCATATATGGAACTGGGATAGGCGGTCCGCTAATATCTTTGTGGTAGGTGAGTTTATTATGTATATTATTTATCTGTCAAATGTTAAGCGGTCTTCTGAAATAATCACCAACTCTAAACCAAGCTAGGAAATCTTTGGTATTACCTTGGTTTCTAGTAAGATTCCACTATCGGTATGGATTGGTCGTGAATGACTGCAATATTTGTACAAATACGGCTCCGTAGAAGGAATATTTGACTATACTTAAACCAAATCCAAGCGGCCTGCTGTCAAAACAATAATAAATGCGTGATCTGCGCGTGCTTGGCTTTCTATTTGCCAAGCGATGATGATAGAGATAATTTGTTACAGGTTCGTAATGTAGTTCATGTAGTGATAATGTTCATGAATTATCTGTTAGGTCTACTTGAAGTGCTTAAATTATATTTTAATGCAATCTCACGAACCTCTCGACAAAATGACTAGTGAATCACTTATTGGGTGAAAATTCAAGACCCTTGTGAAACGCATATAAAATCCAAGCCTCAGTTAATAATAACACATGTAAAGAAAACGATGATTTGTTTGTAAATAATGTTTTGTTAAAAAAACCTTATTTTCATTTTCATTTTTTTAGGAGTTAAGTAATGTTATGTTTTTTAATTCAAAAATATTTATTTTATTTTCAATGCCGTTATGGTAAAAGCGACATTTTTAGGAGAGAAATTATTTGATCTCTTGCATACGTCGTAGTCTCTGTTCTAAAAGGTCAGACGTACACACCGTCGTTTCATACCGATTACTAACGTCGCAAAAACATGTCGACGCAGTGGAGACAATTGAAATTAGATTATTTATCGCGAATATTAATTATATTTTGTGCTGGTACACGACTGGATACCGTACCCCTCAACGTTTTGCATTGATATTTATATGTTTCACAAATATTATGACCTTTAAAAATTATGCTTCAGTATTCTCAGAAAATAAGTGGTGTTTGTTGTTGATTTTTTTTATAGTTTGTTTAATAATAATAATAACTTCTTTACTAATTAGTTAAATGATTAATTGTTAGAACTGACATTTTCTTATTTGTGTTGTTAATAACAATAAAAACTCAATAAATAAATAAATTAATAAATGCTTGATTGCGCCCGCTATCAGTGCTATCAACACCACGAGAACTTTTGATATATTCAAAACTTCGTCCAGTTTAAAAAACGCTTCTATAACACTAGGGATTTCATCGATTCTGCAACAAGTAGAATCCAATATCCAGGGCCGATTTGGAGATCTGGAGACCTCGGGGCAACAAAGGAGTGGAGGCCCCCTGGCCCTAAATTATTTCCAAATAAAATGAACAATTTTTTTTGGTCGAGTTTTTCCTTAAATAATTTATGGTGAACGTTGGTTACCAGTGTCGGAATTTAAAAGATTTTTTTCCGAAGTCTCTATTGTGGGAGCCCTTCTTTTGCGGCGGCCCTGGGGCCGTAGCCCCAGAGGCTATATTGCTACGCATTCGAAAAGACAGAGAACTACTTAAAACAGTGAAACAACGAAAACTGTCATACTTTGGGCATATCATGCGGAACAACACGTAGTACAAGTTGCTTCAACTTATAATACAGGGAAAAGTTCGATGGAAAAAGATCGCAAGGAAGACGTCGAATATCATGGCTAAGAAACTTGCGACAATGGACATGTCTGACATCAATAGAATTATTTCGATTGGCTGTGAATAAAATCAGATTGGCGAGACTGATCGCCGACGTCCACTGGGGATAGAGCACATTGAGAAGAAGAAGTGTTGTAAGCTTGAAATCCAGGAGATATTCCATTACCAACTTTACATGTGGTTTTCCCATAAAAAAACTTCCTATATTTAAACACTATAATAAGACACAAAAAGCCCAAGAGGCTGAGGTGTAGCTGGTGATAGGACCAGCATCCAAGGAAAAAAAAAACACTATGTTATGTATTCACTTGCTTTATTTTATACATGTTCGTCGGTTGTTGGCATTCTTCACCTGCCCTTTATTCAAAACAATGTTGGTCTAATCGAGATATGTTCGCCGAGGTTGACCTCTACCGACTTGTCCATTCACACTCGACTTATAAATTTGTTTCGTCAATCTTCCTTCATCCATTCTTTCTACGTGTCCAAACCATCTAAGCATTCCTTTATCTATCTTTTTAGTTACATCTTCTTTTACACCACACCGTTTTCTTATCTCACTATTCTTTACTTTATCCAACCGAGTCACTCCGGCTATACAATTCTCAGACTACTGGGGGTACCACTTTGAAACAGCAGAATAACATTTTTAAATCTCCCTTGATTTAAAATTTGACGTGTTTTTTATTTTTCTTACATTTACGCCAAATCAAAAGTATCTTGGACTGGCTGGTTATAAAATGAAAGCACTGTATAAGCCAATAAATAGTTCATGAATTTGTCTACTTAAAAGGCCTCTTAGATTTGTTTCTAGTGTAGTCTTTTATATTACATTACCACAATACAAATTAATATATTTTTATGCCTAATTTACTTAGTACAAACTCAAAAATTACAATTTTTATCTATACCTTACAAATTACAATTTACTTAAATAAATTTATTTTCCACTATTTTTCTTTATTTCCTTTTCACTATTTATCAACTAGCTCTTTATCAATCAACTACATAACTCTCCGCGACCGATACTCGTTCTTATACACTCTGTCCAGAAAATACGTGGACAGCAGATAATGGCAGACACCTGGGCGAAAAATAGATCAATTTAGCCTAAGTTACTATATATCCGAAAATGCTTCGTTTAGCCGTCACAGGGTTTGGAAGATTGACGAATATTATTTTTTTTTATTACTCGAAAACGTGCTGATAGATTGCCACCATTTTTTGTGTACTGTTTTGTACTACAAAATTACGTTTTTCAGTGCTTAATGAGTTCATTTCAAAAGTAGAAATTGTCAAATAATGACGTCATATGAAAACAATTGTTCATAAATTCAACACCATCAGAGTAATCACAACCCAAAAAATTTAGTCGGGTAGTTGAACTAATTGGGAAACTTTTTTGTCTCCCGAAAAAGTTTCGTAAAACCAACGGTTTTTTTAGAAAATAAAATAATTCAATATTAATAAAAAATTTTGGAAATGGAAATTTGACGATAAACTATTAAAATAATTATTTTAGTATTCGGAATGGTTTCCATTTTGCTGAATACACATAAACCGCACACAAAAAAGGTGGCAATCTATCGGCACGTTTTCGAGTAATAATGAAAAATAATAATTTTCGTCAATCTTTCAAACCCTCTGACTGCTAAACGAAGCATTTTCGGATATAAGTAACTTGGGGTAAATCGATCTATTTTTCGCACAAGTATCTGCCATTACCTGTTGTCTACGTATTTTCCGGACACCCTGTTTATCGTCATGGAATATTCCATGACAGAATTCCAGAACACACTAATCTAGAATTATCGATTTTGGCGAATGCGCCAGAACACTTTCGAAGGATGAACTGAACAGTTCCATGCTTTAGGAATAGTTCAAGAATATTTTGGTGCCATCATTATCATGAGTTACACTTACAAAGTAACGAACAAGAATGTAATATTTTCGTCGTTTTAGGTACAGATTTTTGGATAAAAAATTTCCGGGGACAACTTTGAAAATTTCATTAAAAAAATTGGTAATAGACCAGTGTACATTTACAGCTGGCCTTCTGGCTGTGTTTTATATATGTAAGTATAATTTTCCCCAAAACACTACAGACTAAAATTTTTGTTCGGTCCGCCTAGATATGAAACATTTATTTCGCACATACTTTATGTATAAATGTGCCGATGGTATAATTTGGAAATAAAACAATTAAAAAAAATTAGTGGCATGTCTTTCAAGTCTTCTCTGATCAGCTTGCTTGATTTATGTTTCCCGATTTTGGTTGATTTGGTTTGTAATCTGTGCTCACCACTATTGGGGGTTGGAGGCAAGAGTTCTCCAGTGTTTTTATTTATTTCTTGTGTTTTTAAACCTTGTTTTAAAATATCTATGCATCTTTTCTTTTCTTTGGTTTCCTTCTTGGTCTCGTTCTAGTTTTTGCTTCTGAGAAGGCAACTTGATGGAGCGTTCTATTTTCACCCATCCTACTAAGGTGTCCTGTATATCTCAATCATCATATCTTGTTCCCAAAAACTCATCTTCAGTTCTTAGAAGAAGTTGAGGAAAAAACGACATGGTTTCTAAACATTCTAATGTCTTCTTCTTACGTTAGGACTAAGTCCTGTGTTTGCACCAATGGTTTGCCAGGCTCAGTTGGAATGCTGAAGACCAGCTTTCCTACCATCTTATAGGTGGTCGTCCACGTGGTCGAGACTACAAGTATTTTATTGAAGAGATATTGTAGTTCATCGTGTAATGTGTCAACTCCATAATTAATCATTTCGTCAATGCGTGGAGCTTTTCTGTTCTTTAGTTTGGCTACCATTTGTTGTATTTTAGCCAAGGAGAAAATCCTCTTTTGTTGTAATACTTGTACCAGTCATGTTCCATATCATTCGAAAATTTCACCTCTCCCAATGTTCTCTTTTGATTTTTCGAATATTTTCATCGATCCTGTTTCTTACATCTTTATAATCATTATATGTTATTGCATTGAATGTGTATTGCAGGTACCTTTTCCTTTTTTGTTCGGTTAAAGTCTTGACTTCTTGTTTGAACCAAGGCTTTGTATTTGATCTCTATTGTCTGCAGACTTTATCTGCTGTTTTAATCAATACTATAAATGGTATTAAAATTGGTGGAGTTACTCGAGGAACTAAGTGTGAAAATAAACGAATTTTGTTATTTATTTATCCATAAATTATAAACTTTAATTACAATGGTAATCTTAAACTTAATGTTAAAGTTTAAAAATTTTATTTGTGTATAATCTTTCGTTAGAGACTTATTTTATTTTTGCAACAATGTCAAAAAATGGTTTTATTAGAATTATAATATACTGTCCTTTAAGGCACTAATTGAGTACAAAATGTAATTTATTGTTTTTTAGCAATGAGTATAATGGAAGGCAAGGAAGACATTTTCGAAGAATGCAGAGAAAAATTCCTAAACACTTACAAAACGAGTTGTTGCTTTTGGATACCAGTACAAATGGTTAATTTCATGGTGATACCCTCGATGTACAGAGTAACATACATAGGGTTGAGCTCGTTTGCCTGGATAAATATTTTATGCTATATAAAAAGTCAAAAAGTCGAAAAGTAAGATAAATTATTTGTATCGTGTCATACACAGACGATTGTCCCTACAAATTTCGTTCGTTCTTTTTTTTTAGATTCAATGCAATCTGCACAAGTATGACATTAATTGTAACGTTTATTTTATTAAAGATTTTTGAAGTTATGTGTTTCTCATCAAAAATTATTCGATTTTGTCACTATCTTTATTATTTTCTTCAGTTGTGTTTGACACTATCAGTACTAGTCCTAGCAATATCAAAAAAGTTCCCGACCACCACAACGGAGACGCAGTTTCGTGGAAAAATATCACACCAATTAGAGCCTAAAAATAATTAATCAAGTTACATATGGTATCCTAAGTAGTGTATGTACAATAAGAATAACAGAAGGATGGGAGTATAAAGGAACGTCAGACGTAAAGAATATTAAAAATTAGAAGAGTATCTATATTAAAATACAAGTTACAGAAGGCCACACATTCCCTCAGGATTCCGAAATTTGGATACGAACGAATGAGTTCGAGAATAGCCTTCTGTAACGTGCGTTTTATGCTTTTTTCTAGATTTCGGCTGGGATTTTTCTCGCAAAATATGACAGTTGGTTACACTTTATTCATTTCACATTTCGTGCTGGTCGGAGTTGTCTTTCTAAGACTGGGACCTGGAGGTCATTTGACTTCCTGCACTGGAGGATGAACTACCTACAGGATAAAATGCTTGTGAGAGGCCAGCAGCCTGCCCAAAAAGGTGTTACGTTGGCATAGCGACTGCTTCGCAACTGGTTGGCATCTCTTAAAGGTGTGGGGAGCTTCCCTTTTGGCTAACTTGTCCGCCCTTTCATTGCCAGAAATACATTTCTGCACGGGTATCCAGACTAGGGTGACCTTGTTGCGGTTTTCTAGTTGGATAAGGTGTTGCAGGCAGTCCCAAACAAGCTGTATTGGAAGCCAGGGCGTTCTAGGCTTCCTAGATAACTGTTGGTTACATTTAGATACAAGTAACCCACTTACTAGCATTAAATAAAATTACTACTTTTGTTGACTGAAAGTCTTGTATAAATACGAAGATAGCTCACAAATTGTTGTCCCTAACATAGAAGCAAACACATGGAAAGAATGAAGAGAGAGAACCACCACGACTCCGATTTACAGTTTCGCAGACGACAGCACACTTGTCTCAACTTTCACATTCTATCGATCACTTTCGGTGAATGATACAAATAGACTCGGACAGGAACAGGTTGACTCCATCAATAGAGATCTTGAAGCAATCGTCGAGTGGGGAACCAACAATCTTGTTCAGTTCAACGCCCAGAAAACACAAAGCGCCACGTTTTCCAAGAAAGTCAATTCCTCAAATCATTCCATCACAATGTCCGGAAATACCCTTGAATCAAGTTTTGGGAGTCACGGTGTCTAATAATATGTCTTGGCATGACCATGCAAGCCACATTTGGGGTTCAGCAACAAGGCATTCTCTTCGTCTTCTAGATTCCATTCGGTTGATAAACAGCTCAACTCTCACAAATACTCTTCACCCTCTAGAACATAGAAGAAGAGTTGCAGACCAGACAAAACTCTTATGCCACCACTGGCCACATTCGGACGAAGAACTCGGCACGCTGATCAGTCTCACCCATTTACTCTCAAGATTGGACACTACAAGTACCATTCTCTTTCAAGAGTCCTTATTTTACAGGGCTGCTACGGAATGGAACAGGCTTCCAAAATCAGTTTTTCCAGAAAGCTATGACCTGTAACTTTTTAAAAAGCGGCTCCTTTCTATAATCCTTCCCCCTTCTAATAGTCGCAGTGCGGGCCGTCCACGGCCCACACGATAGGTCTACCCTTTTTGTGACTATTTTCAGTGAAAAAAAAAAGATACGAGTTGTTAAAAAATTGCAAATCCCGCATTGTGAATAGCCGTCATTGCAACACAACCTTTGTGGACCGGAGCGTTGTCCTGGTGGAAGAGCACACCTCTACTCAATTTTCCTCTTATCATTTCTCTGATCGCTTCGCGTACTTTTGGTATTAAATTCCCATAATATTCACCTGTTATGATATGCCCACGCGGTAAATAATCCGCGAAAATACCAAGAATTTTTTGAATCCCAATTCTTGATGTAAAATGTTTTTATCGCATTCAGCAGAAAACCTACATATCTCTGCTCAATGTTAAAAAGAATAAAAAAAACCTAAAAAACAAGATTTTAAGGCAATAACAGTTCGACAATTTTCCGTGTGAGAATATGACAAAATCTAGAAACAAATAGAAGTCAATGATGTTAAAACAATGCATTCATCAACCCTCAAGGTTAGCAAAGCCGGGCAATTACACACAAGCTGGAAATTGGTTTAAATTACTTAATTAAATATTAATTTTACTTACAGTAATTGTATAATTTGTAGCTGAACTAATTACAGTTGCATTTACGGTAATCGTTTTTTGCAGTGCTTTCACGAAAAATGTTAGACTGGCTGCGTTGGTCATTAGCATCAGACCAAAAAACAAAATTCTCCAAAGAAAATACCCCTAAAAATACATACATTAGAAAAATATTTTCTTGCACTTCCTATGTACAGTTTAGTTTGGAAAGTGTCCAGACAAAAGTGGAACATTTTTCTTACTTCTTATTTGTTATCAATTTTTTTATAACCGTATTAGAGAAAAACAATATAGATAAACCCTATTTCAACTACTTCTTGTCACTTCGTTTTCTTTTGAGATAAATTACTAATGAGTACAACAGATCTATTTATAGACTGTTGAGAAAATTTTTGCACATTATTTTATTTTTGTATGGTGTTTCAAGTTTAATCCTAATTTTTCTATCCATATGGGAACCCTACGTTACCTTTCTAGGTAGACATTGAAAGAAATGTGCAACATTTTTTTTTTATAAACTGTTCGAGAGTTTTTTTTGATCCATGCACATTCTTTATGTTTTGTTTGGTTTTCCAGATTTTATTCTTTCAATATCCAACTTTCCAAATATGTTTGATGGGGGTTTTAATTTATCTGTCCCCGTCTCTAGAATAGGTAGAAAACTGAAAAATAATTGGGGTTTGCTTAGTAAAAAATTTTCGTAACGCCATCCGTATTCAAGATAAAGGGCATTGAAGAAAAAAATTTGGTTATTATTTTATAATTTTCAAATCAAAATATTCCGAAAATGGTACAATGGTATCAAGTTTTACCAGAAGTACCTTTTTGGTGTAAAATTGAATGATGTTTAAGTACACTCGAAATTTTGATTAATAAATCCAACCTTAAAAAAGTTATGTTCAATGCTACTTGGTACTAGAGATGTATTAGCTTCTAAAACATACTCGTATAAAATTTCATTACAATGTTTCCAGTAGTTTCGGCAAAATCGTAATAAATGTGTATACATTTTTTAAACGCCCTTTATCTTGAATACGGATGACGTTACGAAAATGTTTTACTAAGCAAACCCCAGTTATTTTTCAGTTTCCCACCTATCCTAGAGACGGGGTCACCTTATTTTGAAACATCATTACTTTATACCAGCATCGGTTATTACTTTATAATTTCCAAATCAAAATATTCCGAAAACAGTACACAGTATCGAGTTTTACAGAGAGTACCCTTTTGGTGTAAAATTAAATGATGTTTAAGTTCACTTGAAATTTTGATTAATAAATCTAACCTTAAAAAAGTTATGTGCAATACTACTTGGCACGAACCATGTAACTAGCGCCCTCTATGAGAGTCAGATATAAAAACAAATTTATGGGATGTATTAGCTTCTAAAACGTGCTCGTATAAAATTTCATTAAAATTTTCCAGTAGTTTTGGCAAAATCGTAATAAATGTGTATACATTTTTTGAACGCCCTTTATCTTGAATACGGATGACGTTACGAAAATTTTTTACTAAGCAAACCCCAGTTATTTTTCAGTTTCCCACCTATCCTAGAGACGGGGTCACCTTTTTTTGAAACACACTGTAGAGTCCTTACTTTTGGTTTTGAGATACACTGATGTATAACATAACTATTTTGTAGATTGTTCGTTAAAGAAGTTTTGCACTTTTCCTTGTATTTTATTTGTTGTTTCAGTGCCCTTTCAATGTTTACCTTTTTTTCAAAATACTTTTTTTGTTATAATGCCATATAAATTTTATTTATTTGGTTATTGTTACGAATTTTTTTTCTTCCGTGGGTTCGGCGATTAAAACTCAAGATACAGTAACAAAACAATGTTTATTCCAATACGATAAATTCTACTTTTATAAATCACTTAGATATACAACTTTTTTTATAACTATTTAAATTTCTTAAGTCATAAACACTTTTAAAACTAATACTTTCACTTGTTACGACCACTGTTCTTTTTTATACCTCTATATCACAATTCCAGATCATTCTACCTGTTTCTCTACCTTCGCGACGCGGTTTCGAGAAGTTGCCAGACCGTGCGGCGGCCGACAAAAGCGGTCGTCAATACGCACCTTAGCCGCGGTCGATTCCTCGTTTGCCGATAGGACCGGATTTGTAACATTATATTTTCTTTTTATTTGTCATTATCTTTCCCATTTGGTGCACTAAATTTTCTTTTTGCTTTTACAACTTTTCAAAACCTTCTGTTATCTTTTCAGGTAATATATGTAAGTAGGAAATTGCCAGTTGTATGTACTGTTACGCACAATAATTAAATTTAGTGAGATGTCGTATGCAAATTACAACATTTGCATGATACTCCCACTCTCTTTTGTCATCCACCTCGACAAGGACGCCTCGTTTGATTCAAAATCGGGGGAAGATTTACTCGTTCAAATGTTCATTTTGTATAATATTGTTTATAAACATAAGGGAGTCCATTATTGTAACAGAAAATACACATTAGATAACAGGTAGACATACAACAGGCATTGGCAATTTTTTTAAGACCAGAAACAATGATTCGAGCTTGCACTATTTTGGATAATCTTTGTGGTTCGTTTACTTCTTGGATGATGGACGCATTAGTTCTTCTTGCTGTCTAGGGAATTCGTAGGATTCTTCTCCAGCACCATAGTTCAAACGCGCTTCGATCCTCCTGCGATCGATAGCCTTCATCGACCATGTTTCTGTTCCGTATAGAAGTACCGGGAATATCAGTGTTTTTTTTGTGTTTAATGTGATAGCACTATCTTTCCATGTTTATTGGAGGCTTTTCGTTGTCCGGCTCACAACTTGGCATTGACCCAAGTGAAGGATGTCTGGCATATTATTCTGGACCCTGTCGATGATCATAACTTTGGTCTTTGAGTAGTTAATGGCCAAGCCAAGGTTAATACTTTTCATTTTTTGCAAGATTTGCAGAAGTTCCTCTTGGGTATTTGCTAGTAGGACGGTATCGTCCGCATAACGAAGATTAGATATCTTTATTCCACCAACTGCAATTCCGCCGTTCCATTCGTCGGTCACCTTTCTCATAATATATTCTCCATAGATGTTAAATAGAAGAGGCGACAGGATACATCCTTGACGAACTCCCTTTTCTATTTTACAGAGATTAGATAGTTGGTTGTCGACTCTTACGACTGCCTTACTGGTTATGTACAGATTCTGAATTTAAAGTGACAGATGATCCGGTACTCCCATTTCCTTCAGGATTATTCAGAGCCAATTCCAATTAATGCTATCAAAGGCCTTACGATAGTCAACAAAGCATAAGTATAGTGGTCTGTTGAATTCGCGATACTTTTCAATGACTTGGCGAAGATTCAGTATTTGTTCTCTAGTACCACGACCGCGAACAAATCCTGCCTGCTCTGGTGGAATTTGCCATTCTAGATACGTTTTTAATCTTTCATGTATTATAGAGAGCATTATTTTACTAGCGTGTGAAACCAGAGATATCAGGCGGTAGTTGTCACACAAGGTTTTTGCACCTTATGAAGAGGTATAAATACAGATGTCACTCACTCCTCTGGCCATGTTTTGGTGGACCAGATTTTTTGGCACAGGGTGTAAAAAACGTCGACACCTTTCACTCCCATGGCTTGTATTATTTCTGCTGGGATGCCGTCGCATTAGAACTATGTAAATATAAGGAGAAAAACTGATTTGGACGCCAGGATTCAATTTGTTGTAATGCAGTGTCCTTCCCCAAAAATTAACCCATAACTTGTGCACTCCTCGGCTATTGAATTCAAAAAGAGCCGCAATTCATCGACGAAGCGACAGTCGTTTGAGAATATTTACCAATCCATTTCTCCTACTATACTTACAGATTGTCACACCATTCCTGTACAGTCCCAACAAAACCCCAATTTTTTTTATGATTCAAAAGCACACGAATGGTTCCCATTGTAGACGTCTTTAATTTCATTGAGAAAAAAAGGACAGTTATACTTTTTTTTGTGCTCAAAAATATTTGAGACGAGCCGCCACTGGAAACCAGGAAATCAATTGGTTGTGAGCGTCGCGATAGACACTCTTTAGTCGTATCTTAAGAGCCTTCTGAAGAGCCAGAAAACGACATTAGGGCGTTCGTTCGAATGATAATAATTAAGAGATAACCAATTAGGAATGTTTTAGTAGGAAGTAAAATACATATACGTAGTAGTATTAAAAACATTTCTAAAACGATTTTGCTGCTAAGTCAGTCCCCCGTGGATCATCAAGAACAGAAAAAAGTAGGAAAAGATTAGCCATAATGTTAGTTTAATGGCTAATGATAACGACATAGGTTTAACATTTACGAAATTATTCGCTGTGCATTTTTAAAACTCAAGATATTACATCGCGAATTTACATAGATTTGTACAGAAGAAGAATGACTAATTACACAAGTCTCCAAAAAAATTATTTTTGCTAAATTATGTTTTAAAATGCGCTGATTCCAAAAATGGCATCAATTAATCCCTATCACGTAAGGTTTTTTTTGCAAAATTAAAACATACACAGTATTGGTAAAAGTTGTAAGTAACCCATTTCACGAGTACGTAATGGGCTCACAACTCGTGTAACGTACTTTACTTTTTCTACGCCCGTCTATTTTCTTGTAATAAATAAATAAAATCAGAAACCTTATTGAAGAAGCACGAACATAAGCCATAAAAGCAACAAAAGTCAGCGGATACCTGAGAGATATCATATGGCGACATAAAATGATGAGTACAAAAAGCAAGCTGAGGATTTATAAAACGTGTAAGACCTATTTTAACGCACGCCACAGAAACCAGAGCTGAAACATCAACGAAAAGAATAATGAAAACGAACGAAATGAAAATACTAAGAACCATCAAGGGTGTTACCCTCAGGGATAAAATAAGAAGCCAGAATGTCTGAAAAGAACTAGAAATACAGGATATAGTAAGAACACGCAAGAGGTGCTGGAAAGACCATGTGGAAAGGATGCCAGATGAAAGGTGGGCAAAGTGGGCAATAGTCGCAAAAACCAAACTCGCGAAGACTGGTAGGCAGACCACCCAAGAGATGGTACGAAAGCTGGAGCTCAGCGTCACAGGAAGAGCTCCGAAGGAGGCTAAACGCAACGGACTAAACAGGACCAGGTCCTATTATAAGAAGAAGAAGAAGAAATAAAATCGCAATTATTTTAACTTTATTATAATAGTTGTTAATAACAATTAAACAATTATTGTAAGTCGATTGTGCATTATTAACGGTGATCAACGGTGAATCAGAAAACGAAGATTAATAATTGGTAATCGCTTCCGATATTCGTTGTCATTTATATTTTTATGAGAGTGATTCACATAGCCTTCTGCCACTGTAGGATATTGCCAGCCACCTGGTCGCTTTAATGATAGCATATCACCTCCTGCATCAACTAATATAGTGGCTGACGATCTCCTAAAACAATGGCCAGTATATTGCTTTGGTTCCGGCAACTAAAGATATTCAGCAATTTTACGTGGTATACTACCGATGGTGTTTCATGCATTTTTCATTTCTGTAATTAACAAATAAAGGAAATTCCATTTCAGGAGGACGCAAGTTCATGTACTTTTGACATGTGGTATAAAACTTTCTAGTACTACAAATAAACGTCTCGTTTTAGAAAAAAGAAACGCTGCAAAAATGCTGTTTATGGAAAAACTCTATTGAACATTTTCATACATAAAAAAATATTTAGATATAATCTTCTTCGATAGGTATGAATGAATGACATTTTTCAAGGTATTCAGTAATATTCAGTATGCTCACTGAAGTTGAAAACTCACAGGATATATTTGTAAACAAAATATACACATAACAATCTAATTGTACAGAAATAACTTATATCAATCTCTTATTTCCATATTTCTCTCGTATCTACTGTCAACTATTTCAGACAGCAAATATTTCATAAAAAAATCTACCTACTTATTTTGATTTCATCTTATTTTGCCAAAATGTATCATTACGATAAAAATTTTCAATTTTTATATGTCCTTTATATGTCCATACCGCGAAATAACAAAACTTAAAGCCAGTTACATGCAACTGGCCTTGAACTTGGTAATACCAGTTATGGTTTTCATTAAACTCCTCATTTTTCCTCCAACATCACCTAATTAGTCTTATTTGAGAATGCAATGAATCCCTTTCGCAACTTCTATTGACATCATCACGCGTGATAAATTTTTTGGAATAGCTCCAGTGCTATTTTTGGTTTTTATGAATGAAATTACGATTCATACAATTCATAGTATCCATGAAAAAGTGCTTATTTGGTGCGAGGGCGCTCGAATCAGTCATGAAAAATGCTCCGTAATTGTGTCTGCAGGGGTTTAGCAAAAATCATTTTTGACCTAGTAATTCTTGATGGATCGCGATAATTTTTTTTTTTTAATAAAGACAACTGTATAATTAAGGCATCTCTCGGACTACTTTTTCGAAATACGATATATCTTGTGAGATAAAAAATTGTGAATATGACCGAAATTTCGTACTTTTTTTTTCAAAAAATTAAAAATGTACTCTGAGAGATGCCTATATCCAATCCTTCTCAAGCAGAAAGTGAAAAAAATCTCGATTTTTTTCAGCGAGGTCTTAGTAATATGATTTTTGCCATTCCTTGTTTCAGTTTCAGTTTTACTATCAATCCCAAATAAGGTTAAACCCATAGACCCATTATCAGAGGAGACGGAATTATTTACTTTTAAATACGATCAAACATCCCCACTTTCTGGTCGACTGTATTGACTTTATGCGGCCGACTGGAATGTATTGTGCTGTGATGTTGCCTGCTCGCTAGTTATGTCAAGCGGTTTGTGATTGTTATTGAATCGTCCATAGTATTTGTTGATTATATTTGCAACAATATTGTGACCATAATGCTATATCTTATTAATATTTCATGAATTATAACAACCTGAATAATACAACCCAATTTATGGAATGTTGAACCATTAACTATTTCATTCCGTTAGATCAAAGAAATGTGTTGCTCAATAAGCGACAACGCCGCACAGCTTGTCTAAATCGTTCCACGTGCAAAAATGTGTGTTGACTACGAAATCGGCTATTATTAGTAGCGCTGTTGCCGAAGGTGTTGCAACGAGATTTTGGTGTATTATCGGTGATTTTCAGTATATTATTGGTAAAATTTAGTGGAAGAAATGATTCGTCATTGCCAAGTATGTAAAAAACCGGACTATTTAAGCCCCAGTGTTTATTTTCATAAGTAAGTTGGAACATCTCGTTGTTCACTATATTTTTATCCAGTGGTGTAGCGATGATGATTTCAATATCAAAATAAACAGGTATTATTTTGAGGTGTTAAACACGAATCTGAAAACCAAACGATGCGGAAATCAATACTCTTCGAGATATTCTCAAAAAAGGCATTATTTCCCTGTTATTCAGCAACATTTATTCAGTGGTATTATACTTCTTTCGTTGTTATTTGAAGAACTATATACCTTCCTGATCCATTTTATACTAGTATTTCATAAGAAATCTATACATCACATCAAATTTAATCCAATCGAGAAATCAAGGAGTACCCTGAGTATAATATTTTAGCTGTTAATAAATAGTTTGAACATTAAAATTAAAATTTAAAATACATTACATTTTATTTGTACAATTAATATTGTCACGTGCCTATTTTTTTTTCTCCTATCTGCCGTTTTATTATCATGATAGTCTGGCGTTCGTAATTAGCTTTGCATACTGCATTTGGTTCGTTGTATATAGTGTTGCCTATATAGTAGTAATAAAATTCGATTATTAATAGCTGTGACATTTTTGTCTCTGTTATTAAACTTCGCCTTGATTATTGGCCTCGATTGTCGTGTGTTGTCAGATATATTATTGTTGGTTTGGGCTTGGGCTGGCAATTAATGCGGACGAACGCGATTATGAGCTAGGAATTTAGACGTGAAAACGTTGGCTGACGCGTGTCCCGGGTGATTTTCTGATATCCAGTCTGGGAGCGAGGAGTGATGAGGAGTCGTTTGGTGTCAGTGGTGGAAGTCGGTTGAGAGTCTTTGGAAGGATTTGATATTAATACGTGAGCGGAACTTCTACGGTTTTTTTCTTTCATATCTGGCTGTATTTGGGGCCATCTTTATTGGATTAGAATTCTTTTTCAGTACTTTAATTTGATAAAATAATTTAGTTTAACGGGTATTAATAAAACAGTTCGCTACACAATTAGCAGCCCTTGGGTTGGAATAATTTAGTTTTATAAAAGTAACTTATAACATCACACACAATTGGCTTAAGAAAGAAAACTCTAACGTAACACCACAAAATTGTCGCCCAACATTTGGGGAATAAGTAAGTTTTTTAAAGTTACACAAAATTGTCACCCCACTTTTGTAACTTTAAAAAAATTCTTTTAGTAGGCTACAACACTTTAATTTGATAAAAAAACTGATTATCACCTATTCATAAATGTATTCTCATTTTGAACAAACAGCACACCACTGATTACAAGCATCGCCATAAGTCGACAGTAATGTTACAGCGTTGCCAGCACGAGGACGGGACAAAGAAAATCGATTGGTATTCTTTGTCATACTCACGGCCACTCTCGTGTAATCATTGCGACAAAACAAACAGAGTTTTATGAATGGAATGTTGCGTCTCATCTGGATAATAGGTCTATGGTTAAACCCCTCTTCAGATAAAATACCGAATTATAAATAAACTATAAATTTTATGAAAAATTAACCACATCACTCATAAAAATAAATAGTTATGATAGAAATTTTTTTGGTTTTGGTAAGTAAAAATCTATAATGAAATTAAGACATAATCGGCGCAGTTTTGTAAATGCAAACCTGTGTTTATTTTAATTTTATTCCTACTTTACTAAGATGTGAAGTTTTGAAAATAAAATGATAGTGGCTGGCTAAGAAACTACTTATGGTCATCCTGTATAGTAAATTGGAAACGTCAACAATTAATAAAATCGGTTTCAGTCAAGATGTTAATGTAAGAACTACTGTTTAGGAAATTGCTTGGTCGTTAGGATCTCAATTTAAATTACAAATTCGCCACTTACCTCGAATATCGGCAACCCGGACAACTTTCCGAATGCGCTGCCGGTTGCGGCCAACACGCCACATGTAAAAGCAAAATGGACATGTTCGTACATCGTATATAACTGTCACTGTTGTCGAAATTATTTTAATTCAATGCTATATTTTCGATTTTCAATTTTCCAGATGTCTCGTGCGACTGTGGACGTGGAATTTACAAGAATTTCCTACACATTTCACATTTCCTCCACACACACACTTTTATCGATCTGGAGATACTAAAGGTGGGAATCGGTGCTTTTTTGTAGGGTTATTTTGGAACTTCTATTCCTACGGTGACAACAAAGTGACATCCAGCTGTTTATTAACTCGGTGTGTTTTTGTTATACCATAATAGGCGGGGAGCCGGTGACAATAAAAGTGCACTTATATGAGATTCTAAAATTAATAGTATTTAGTCATAGACACTCACGGAAGTAATGCTTAAACGCCTGGAATCTTACGAAATGTGGGTGTACCGACTTAATGCCAACAAAACAAAATATATGATTATTAGCAAAGAACTTAATATTACAGATAATGGTATCACGGTCAATGGCACAAGGCTAGAGAGAGTTCATAAGTTGGTGTATCTTGGGAGCAAAATTAACGATCAGTGAGATCTAACTCTGATGATTAAAACGCGAATAGAGAAAGCCCGAGCCGCTTTCATAAAAATGAAAAAAATGCTAACCAGTCACAACCTAACATTGAAATTACGAATGAAAATGGTGCGCTGCTAAGTTTTTCCAGTTTTCTTGTACGGTACGGAAGCATGGACACTCACGGAAGAAATGCTTAAACGCCTGGAATCTTTCGAAATGTGGGTGTACCGGCGATTACTAAAGATCAATTGGGTGGACAGAGTTAGTAACAACATAGTTCTCAATCGCATGGCGAAAGATCTAGAAATAGTTAAAACTATCAAACGACGCAAAATAGAATATTTTGGTCATATTATAAGACATCCGGAGAAATATGAGATCTTACATCTTATCATGGAGTGATAATCCCAGGTAAGCGTGGTTATTAACATGGTAGCCAACATGATAACCAACGATCGTTGAACGGTCATAGTACCAGAAGAAGAATCATATGTACAATATAAACCCGGTGTGCCAGAGTTTATCCTGGCAGAAAAAATAATAGATGACATAGACTGTATTTTGTGTCGAAAATTAAAAACAGAACAAAAAAGAATTTCAATACGTTTCATTTTCATGATTTTGAAGGGTTGAAGCTATAATATAAAGTGGTGTGACAGATATTTTAGTCAAGTTTTGAGCTGTCACACCGATATCTTTTGAAAGAAGAGCTTAAAGGGAAGAGATTAAAAAAAAGTAATTTCGCGAGAGGGGAAACATTTTATGAACTTTAGATATTAAAAGTCGGTGTGACAGACTTTTATGCCACGATGAGAGTTGTCACACCAAATTTTATTAAAAATACATAAAATTTGCTGCAAAATGGTCTACCAGAAATTAATTCCATAAAAGTGCAAATTACTTATGATTATTAGAAATTTTTTTTTTTATGAAAATAGTCGCAAAAAGGGTAGACCTATCGTGTGGGCCGCGGACGGCCCGCACTGCGACTATTAGAAGGGGAAGGGGTTGTAGAAAGGAAATGATTGTGGACACGCTTTTTAAAAAGTTGCAGGTCATAGTTCTCTGGAAAAACTGATTTTGGAAGCTTATTCCATTCCGTAGCAGCCCTGTAAAAGAAGGATTCTTGATGAAGATTGGTCCTTGTAGTGTCAATCTTGAGAGTAAATGGGTGAGACTGATCTGCGTGCCGAGTTCTTCGGCCGAATGTGGCCAATAGTGGTACAAGAGTTTTTATTTCTCTGGAGCATCTGCCATGGAAATATCTGCAGAGCAATGGCTGGTCTGCAACTCTTCTTCTATGTTCTAGAGGGTGAAGGGTATCTGTGAGAGTTGAGCTGTTTATTAAACGAATGGCTCTTTTCTGAATGGAATCTAGAAGACGAAGAGAATGCCTTGGTGCTGAACCCCAAATGTGCGACCAATACTCCAGTAGAGGTCGGATTTGAGCCTTGTACGTCGTCAACAGTTGATCAGGAGTAAAAAACTTTCTAGCTTTCCACAGAAAACCTAGCCTCTGGCTTGCCGACTTTGCGATGTTAGCAACATGGTCATGCCAAGACATATTATTGGACACCGTGACTCCCAAAATCGAGATGGAGGGACTTGGTTCAAGGGTATTTCCGGACATTGTGATGGGATGATTTGAGGAATTCACTTTCTTGGAAAACGTGGCACTTTGTGTTTTTTGGGCGTTGAACTGAACAAGATTGTTGGTTCCCCACTCGATGATTGCTTTAAGATCTCTATTGATGGAATCAACCTGTTCCTGTCCGAGTCTATTTGTATCATTTACCGAAAGTGATCGATAGAATGTGAAAGTTGAGACAAGTGTGCTGTCGTCTGCGAAACTGTAAATGGGGTTCGTGGTGGTTTTCAAGAGGTCGTTGATGTGTAAAAGAAATAAGGTGGGGGACAGGATGGAACCCTGGGGGACCCCGGCATTAGTTTTAAACGCATCAGAAGAAATACCGTCAACTGCCACATGTAAGGAGCGATCTTGCATGAAGCTCAAGAGCCATTGGCGCAGTTTGGTTGGGAGACCGTAGGCAGATAATTTACTTAACAATGCCTGGTGGTAAAAAATATTTCTGCCAGGATAAACTCTGGCACACCGGGCCAAAGTTGAATCCATGGTTAATTACTATTAATTTCTATGCTAAGTTTCAGAACCCATATTAGTGCACTTTTAGTGTTACCGGCTTCGGGACTATAAATTTAGTGTATTATTTAGAATTGGTGACTTTGATCTGAATTGCATAGGATTATTCACTATGAATTACCTAACCCGTTATTATTACCAACAGAAAAAAAGTTTTGGGTCTCTTCTTATACGTCCCCGCTTTTTCAAAATCTTCTTTATAGCCAACGGCTTGACCGATTTTGATGAAATTTTCAGCAAATCTTTTGATTAGCCCGGCAAATGATCGTGTAAAGTTTGGTAGTAACCCCGCATTTTCAACCCTGAATGGTATATCTAACTTATTTAATTGATTTGTCAAGTTTAACGATAGCGATAAATATTATTATTATGATTTATGGTTTTTTTTTATACTAAAATTGTAACGATACAGAATAGATTAACATGACCCCTGCGCAAGAATGACACGTTTAAATTAAAATATAACAGCTGGACCGATTTTGATGAAATTTTTAGCCAATCATTAGATTAGCCTGGCGGGTGATCGTGTGAAGTATTTTGCATTTTGTTTTTTTTTTCTATAGCCACCAAGTTCGTCACTAGGTACTGTTGGTGTTAGGTTACTAATTTTTTTACTAAAAATTGAGTGAAATGACGATATCACACGTATGACAAAAGAACAAATAGTGAATTTGCCAGAGATAAATCACCTTCAGGGAGGCGAAGCCCAGAAAGACCTCGAAAACGTAAAAGTGACAATCTACCTTCATAAAGCGAGTTACGATGACGAACAGGCATTGTGCCTAATTATAAGAAAGAAGAAGAAGAAATCAGATTCGAAATTTAAGATGGTTTGGACACGTAGAAAGGATGGATGAAGGATGATTGACGAAACAAATTTATAAGGCGTGTGTGAATGGACGTAAGAAGTCGGTAGAGGTCGACGTTGGCGAACTTATCCCGATCAGATCAACATTGTTTTGAAGAAAGGACAGGTCAAGAGTAGCAGCAACCTACGAGCATGTATGAAAGTAGAGGAAGCAAAAGATGTGTGTAAGAACCGCAGCAAGTGGAAGGAAGTGGTCTCTGCCTACCCCTACGGGAAAAAAGGCGTGACCATATGTATGTATGTCTTCTTGTTCTTCTTTCTTTTTAATTAAGCTTAAAGCCTGTTTATCTTCATCCGCCAGCATTATATATTGTTGTTCTTTACCCCACATTTGGTTATTAAGTCTTCGCTCTTTTCTCTATCCCATAAAGTTCTGCCATTAATTCGTTTCAGTATTCCCATCTCCGTTGTTTCCATGAGTTTTTTAAGTTTCTGGCCTAGTTTTCGCAGTGTATGTCAATATGGGCCTAATAACGGTTTTATAGATCTTGCTTTTCACCTGGGTGTTAATGTTTTTATTTTTCCAAATAGAGTCGTTCAGACAACCTGCCGCCCTTGCTGTTTGTTCTCTTACTTCCGCTTCAACGTCACCATGACTGGACAGTTCTATACCCAAATATTTAAACTTCATATCCTGTTGTATGATCTCTCCATCTACTTCAAGTTTGCATCTTAACGGTGTTTTTGATGTTGTGATGCAAAGTGTTTTTTAACCGGATATAGTCATGTTAAGTGTTTTAGCTGTTTGGTTAAACTGGTGGAGGAGTTTTTGGAGATCATCTTCGTTTTCTGCTATTAATGCGGCATCGTCTGCATAACACAGGATGTTTACCGTTTTATCTCCCATTTTGTAGCCTTTCATATTACGAAATTTTATAAGTAAGTTCTTCGTTTATCTTCGCTGGGATTTGATTATCCTTGTATATATTCTCTATTGTTTTTATTAGGTTATAAGTGATTTTTCTTTTGTAGAGGAGATGTATGACGTCATGTAGCTTAAACATATCAAACGCCTTCATCAAATCTATGAAGCAAATGTATGCAGGCTTGTTGTATTTTATTGATTTTTTCACTATTTGCCTCAACACAAAGACGGCATCTGTGCCCGATCTTCCATATCTAAATCCTTGTTGTTCTTTCTCTAAATTTTTGGACTTCTTACATAGGTTAGTAATGATTTTAGTTGATAATTTTAATGTAGCGTTTAGTAAATTTATGCCTCTGTAATTTGAAGGTACTTTATCTCCTTTTTTAAAGATGAGAATAGTCGTGCTACTTCGCTACTATTGCGGGATTCTTTGGTAAAATAGAATTTTCTGGATTAACTTTGTGAGCTATTGTTCCAGGCTTTCGCCACCATATTTTAGAAGTTCGTTGGGAATGCCGTCTTCCCCAGGACTCTTTCTGTTCTTTAGCTTTTGCAGAGCATGTTGGACGTCTGCATAAAAGTCGCTCTCCATTCTTTTCGAAAAAGTTTCCCAATGTTCATTTTTAACCTGCTTCACCAGAGCTGGTGTTTCATTTTTGATTCTTTTGTATTCTCTATACGTTTTTGCTGTTCTTGCTATTTGGTATGTTTTATAAGCTTGTTATGTCTGGATTTCGCCCAGAAGTAAAATAAAATGTATGTATGGATGTTTTATATTTAATAAAAGTAGTTGCAGATAATTCCTGTAGGATCAATATTAAAATTGATTTTACCAGTAATTTCCAAAGAAGCCTTCTTCAACGACGGTCGAAACGTCATTGCCATCGAAAAAAATTTATGGTCCAATCTCGGATAACGTGTTTTGAAATGAAAATACATTTGCGTCCTTTGCTTTTTTGATTCGAAATCTATCGAAGTTACATTTCAGAAAAATAATGGCGGCGTAAAAACGTTTTCATTTTGTTCAGCCATAAGAGAATCGGCAGACTCTTTCCTATAACAATTTCGGAGTTAACTTTATCAACATTTTCCGGGAAAGTTAGTGTTACCAAACTCAATTTAACTGTAACTCGGTCTGGCTGATGGCGTGCAAAATGGGTTGGTCCGGGGGGAGGTAAAGAGGTTACAGACGGCAGGGGTGACCCCTATGCCTGACAATTGATCTGTTTTGCAAGTGAAATTCGGCATCCGATAGCTCGATGTGTGGCGGAAACTTTGTGTTATACAAGTCGCAAATTAAAATTGAACCGAGTTTATAAGAAAGAAAAATGTTTGACGCTGTTAGCTGAACGTATAATGATCGGTCAACGTTGAAGAAGCTCTGCATGTTTTTCCAGAAGTTGGTGACGAACGATGACAGACCGTAGGGACTAATTAACGATTAACAAAAATCACTTTTTCCGCAAATCGCTGGAAAATTTTGATATTCCAAACAAAATTTTTTAAAGAAAAAGTCAAGATTTCCCAACTGCTAGGAAATATTCATTTTCTTACTGTAAGGAAATGATATTTCTATACAGTTGTTAGTGATCTACATAAATGATTAAAAACACGTTGTTTATAAGGAATTAATTTATATTTTAAAAAGCTCAATGCATTGCATTACATTTTAAAATTAGTGTGTTATATTTACAGTTATTTGACAGTTAATACAATTATTGAAAATTGGAGCAGCATTATTAGATTTATGAGAAACATTTTGGACAACATGCGAGGTAGTAGGGTTATTTTGTTGAATATTTTGTACTGTGAAAATTTTATTTGCCACCTCAACCTTATTGTTAAGAGATTATTCGATATATCCTTCAGCAACGTTTGATGATTTCCATCCGTCATGACTCTTTAAACTAGTTACGTCAGCACCATATTCAACCAATATTGTTGCAGAAGACCGACGAAAGCAGTGACCAGTATATTCTGTCAGATTTTCCAAGTAAAAATAAATAGCAACCATTCTAGGCTAATTCTAAATTGATGTATTCCTACTACTTGTCTACAACCATTTCCGCTTTGATATTTAAAGAAAAATCGATCACTGTTCATATTTTCAGGTCTTAACGAAACATACTTTCGATAAAGATTCAAGTACATCTGATTAACTACAAATGATCTTGGTTTGTTGGTCTTCAAATCATGTATACTAATTAAAAGCTTAGATTCTGGGTCTTTTACATCGTGTAGAGTCATTCGAGTAGAGGGTAGATACTCAGTTATGATCCCGATAATTGATAGATGTACTTCAGGGACGCGACCCTGCCCATGCGAGCCTTGGTTTATCTCCCAAGACCATATGGGAGAAACCATTGTCCCATACCATTTTCCAGTCCAAACCTTATCATTTTCCTAGCACATTCCTAACCCTGGCGTAGGGCAGCAGCTACGTCAGTACCGGGTTAAGACCATTGAAGATTGACTTCCCTAAGGGCTTGATACCGGATAATCACAGGCGACAATTATGTTCAGATTGAACCGGCTGTAACACTGCGATCAAGCAGGCAAACGGAAAACCACTTGATTACTTATTCCAGAGAACGTTAAACGTCTCTACATCCTTACGAAGGATAAAGGAAGAGGAGGAGGAGAGTCATTCGGACCAACTCATCCATTCTACAGGCCCCAGAAATACCTAATAATAAATCCACCTGAAAAATGTATAAATGTGTAATATAAATAGAAATTAAAACCTTGTAATCTGGAAACTTTGAATATGTAGATATATCTACATTTTGCAAGGGTTGACTTCAACATTGAATAATTGGCCCACAATGCTGAAGATTCTTCTTTAAACAAAAGTCTAGGAAGTATGCCATTACAAAATTGTCCGTGTTTTTACTCTTGCGATAGTCCATAAAACGTTTATATGTATATTCGTACTTTTCTTTTGATTTCTTTGGTAATAATTCCAATGAAGCAGTATTCACTGCCTCAAACAGCTCTGAAGGAGTCCCATAAATGGAAAATTTATCATCACTTATCATTTTACATTGTTATGTTTTCGAAAACACCAGCAATTAAATTAATAATTTAACATTAAAACGTTTCCATAGTAACGCAACCAATTTTATTACGAATTTCAAAGCACCATTTATTTATGAATAAAATTATTTGCAATTTTTTCATAATTAATTAATCTCTCACATTTTTTTCTTCACCGTCGGTTTGTTTTATAGACTTTAGGTTATCGTCTTAGCAAAAATTCAAGTTTCGTCCATATAAACAAATGAAGGCATTCTTGTTTACAGTGAGTATAATTTCGACTCAAGCTTTTTCACACAAAGCTTTTCGGTTGACCTCATTTTTAAACTTAAACCCTATATGTTTCAAAATTCTCCAAGGACTCGTTCTAGAAATTTTAAAGTCATCTTTTTTTTACTTTTTCCAATATTAAATCTAAAGAGACATGTTCTTTTTTTTCACGCATTTTGTACACAATATCGCGAATTTTAAATTTCAAATTTGTAAGCTTCGGGAAAGTTAACAGTCTTAGGATGTCGTCGGGGTTTATATTTTTCAACTTTTTGTTCACTATTTTCATCTTTCACACTTTTTTGTTTCACCGATACCCATCGCATCACACACACGTTTACGTTTAGATAAAGCTGGTAGCAACGGACCTCCATTGTTCTTTTCCGCAATAAAATAAGCGTGTACATTCAATATTAATGCATCTACATCTAAAATACGTCGTGGCATTTTCGCGGTCTATTAGGTATACATATAGTACTTGAAATTACAATCAGTACTACACGATTTTAATGTCGATACACACTACAATGATAACCAAGGATTACTAATTACTTTTCTAGAAATCTAACAAAAAATCTAACAAAAATGAATCAACAAGCCAAATTAAAGTTTAATAACTTAGTTAATTAGTGAAATTTGTTTGGTTTACATACCTACGTCTCTTATTATGTACAATAAATAAAGTCATTAAGAACAGATTTGGTTGCAAAATTAACCGTGCTGACAAATAAATTTGTCTACCCTTAATTTCCAAACAAGAAGTCTCTTATAAAATAAAATTTGTTTAAAAATATTAAGGGATTTACTTTCGAACTTCTTAAATGTACAGTTTAATACTAGTTATCGAGTTTCTAACGATAATCCGAAACCACCATATATTCGTGAAATATGATCTAACTAATTGTTTTATTTTTTGTTTATTTTAATAACTTTATTGCTATGTACCTATCTATTGGTTATATTTTGTTTTGTATTTCGTAATGTATTTTATTTTTTCGAATTGTTTTTTTTTAATACCTAACAAGCATTTTTCTTTGTGTTTGTTTAATTCTTTTTATGTTTTCGTTCCCCCCTTCGTTCATTTCACGCCTCCGCAAGTAGAGAAAGCAGTGTGAGTGGTTGCATTGTTAGCGAACGAATCAAATTTTCTTTTGCCACAAATCGGGTAAACGTCGTCTCATACGTTTTTGTAGTTTTCACAAAACAGCCAAGTAGTAAGTTTGAGTCTCTCGTGCACCCATTTAAATTGAATTTTGCCTTTCAAGTCGTAAAATATGACACCTAAGAATCACCTAGATTCTCTTTATTCTGGATAATTTTAGTGATTATTAGTGTGTGAATGTCTTTTTGATTTCGAGGAAGTTTTTTTGCAACTATATTCGCAACATTCTCTATCTGCGTTCATTCTGATACTTCAAGGTAGTCGATTTTTCCTGACGATTTTTTTGTTTTTCTTCTCACTGTCTCCATTTTTTAAATAGGAGGGACGTTGTTGAGAAATGAAAATACAGAGCACCTTATAAGTTTCTATGGTTTCCAAGTAACTGTCATTACTGTATTAAATTTTGAGCCACTTAAAAATTGCTTCACTCTGTACACCTGAGAACAGGATTCTTAAATCCATCACCTGTACAGTGTATTTTTCTTTTTGTTAATATACTTATACGTTAAAACGATACAGACACACTAAGTGAAATTTGAATTTTAAGTGTCCCTAAAGGCAGATTTATACGGTTTCAATAGCTGAAGCAAGTACTAAAGCCAGTAACTAAAATTTAGTTTGTTAAAACGTATAGAATTCACATAAATATATACAGAGTGGACCAAAAGTCTGGCAACGGACACTTGTCTCGTAAATTGCTAGTCCGAATTGTACAAAATATGGGATAAGCCTATATTAAGGTACGGATATTCCAGATTTGACATTTGCAATGTTGTAAGATTTGCCGTTTCTCTGATATTATTAGTCGCTTTGGTTTTTTAAATACACCAGCCTGTATATTTATTCATTATTGGAATCTCCTTCTTAAGCGATATGTAACACTTATGATTTTATATACCCTTGAACCAAGTCCCTCCATCTCGATTTTGGGAGTCACGGTGTCCAATAATATGTCTTGGCATGACCATGTTGCTAACATCGCAAAGTCGGCAAGCCAGAGGCTAGGTTTTCTGTGGAAAGCCAGAAAGTTTTTTACTCCTGATCAATTGTTGACGACGTACAAGGCTCAAATCCGACCTCTACTGAAGTATTGTTCGCACATTTGGGGTTCAGCACCAAGGCATTCTCTTCGTTTTCTAGATTCCATTCAGAAAAGAGCCATTCGCTTGATAAACAGCTCAACTCTCACAGATACCCTTCACCCTCTAGAACATAGAAGAAGAGTTGCAGACCAGTCATTGCTCTACAGATATTTCCATGGCAGATGCTCCAGAAAAATAAAAACTCTTGTGCCACCATTGGCCACATTCGGCCGAAAAACTCGGCACACTGATCAGTCTCACCCATTTACTCTCAAGATTGACACTACTAGGACCAATCTTTATCAAGAATTCTTCTTTTACAGGGCTGCTACGGAATGGAATAAGCTTCCAAAATCAGTTTTTCCAGAAAACTATGACCTACAACTTTTTAAAAAGCGTGTCCACAATAATTTCCTTTCTATAATCCCTTCCCCTTCTAATAGTCGCAGTGCGGGCCGTCCGCGGCCCACACGATAGGTCTACCCTTTTTGCGACTATTTTCAAAATATATATATATATATATATATATATATATATATATATATATATATATATATATATATATATATATATATATACTTTTAAAGGTCTAGTCAAAGTCTAAACAATCATGGAGAAATGTGGTAGACTCATTCTACCTAAAAACTAAAAATGACAATTGTGGTATGGGCAAATAAATATATGCGTATTGACAGCAAGATCAAGATTTACAAGACTTGCGCTAGGCCAATCATGACTTACGGTATTGAAGCTCGAGAAAAGACAACTAAAACATGCTGCGAGTAACAGAAATCAAAACCCCAAGAAGCATACTCGGAAAGACAAGAGACCAAGTCAGGAACAAGGTTATAAGAGATGAATGTCAAGTGCAGGACGTGGTGAGATGGGGGCGGCAAAGGAAACGACAATGACACCTTCATGTAACCCGAAGTGTAGAAGATCGACTACCGCGGATAGCATTCCAGAACAGACCAGCGGGAGATAGACCCCCAGGAAGACCACCTAATAGATAGAAGGACAGCTGGCAATCGACATCTCAAGAGATCCTAAGGCGATCTAATTAACAGATCGACAGATCTAATTAAAGAAGAAGAAGAAGTTAAATCCACTCTCCTCGATGCGTGTAGTACCACAAATTTATTACACCTAACCTCATTAATGTGAGGTTTTACAAATGGTATCAAAAACACGTTTTCCTCTGGATATCGATTATCCGAAGTGCTATTTGCAAAACTACAATGTTTTGTCGGCATTGTATTTATACAGTGAGTGTGTACTTAAGTTGGAACCATATGGAAAACTTTTTTATTATTGGTTTTGTGAAAAAAAAAAATTTTCTAATAAAAAGTTCTGCATGGTTTAAAACTGAAAACGTCAGGATATTTCTTTCTCGGTCTTATAGACCGACATGGCAGTTAACGACTCCTAGAACTTTGTTGATATACCTCGAAGGTATTACTACAAGTAAATTTTAAATTAAATTTATACTTTTAAAGACTAAAAACGTGTTATAGTTACCGAAAATTTGCTGCTAATCGAAACTTCTTTCTTCGTTAGTTGACAATTGTTTTGAGCAATGATGTCCACACACAGTTCTTGATTAAAAATTTACAAGAATTGCGTTTGGACAATCAAGGCCAAAAACTAGTTTTTCCGATAGACTGGTTACGATTTTCCTGCAAAAAATTGTCTGCTTCGTCAAAAAAAGTCTTTAAATAAGTAAAATGAGTACTCTCAAAAATGACTTCCGTCTTTTTAATTTTCTATCCCCTAGATGTTTTTGTATTTTGTCGATCCAATTTTCAGTTCCTGCTTAAATTAGTTCGTCGATGATCCCGCTCGCCTTTCGAGTTAATCAAAACCCTTTCACCGTTAATTTAATCATCTCACACGCTCACACCTCTTGAGACACTCTTACTCATTGAAAAGTCTAGACTGCACCGTGCGTTAATGAGCCTTTTACAAAAAATTCCTCACTAGCAGCGCTAGTGGTACAGTGGGGACAAACATTACCTAATCCCCATTTGCATACATGTAAAAGTACCTATCAGAAAAATGTGTTTGACGTTCCGGGAGCAAAATTAAACAGAGTATAGTTATTATGTAGCGGTACATACTTAAGAACTCTGATAAATTCTAATACATTTTTTTCATCCCTTCTATTAAAAGTAAAGGGGTAAAAACGGTTTTTGCTCGATATTTCACTTAAAACGAGTTATTTAAAAAAAAATTCTTACGAATTTTTAATTTTTATTTTTTTATTTTGACGTTAGATTTATATTTATAGATATTTACCTGCAAAAATAACCTTTTCTGAAGACAGGTTATTTACATATTAGATGTTGTTTGTAACTTTTTTAAGAAAACAAAAAAAAAAAATTAAAAAAACCCATTTTTTAATGAATTTTCTTTTTTTTATTACTCTGGACCGTCGTAGGGGTAAAAGGGTGCGTTTTGGGAGAAAAATGGTTTGAGAGAGGTAGGCCTAAAATTTTATGCTCTACAACTTTTATTTTAATATTTTCAAAATTAACCAAAAAATATTTCGTGGTAGTTTTTAATTTTTTTTCACCCCCTTCCCGAGGGTTGAGGACTTTTTTACTTTACCCACAGTTTTGTTCGCATTTTTCTGATTATTTTCATATAGTTTCAGCCATATCTGCCAAAAACCCGATTTCACAGTCTTTTTGACTGGACTATCAGTGCTTTTAATACAACAGAGCATTTAAACCTAAATTCCGAACTTATACGTCAAACCTGGAAAGCAAGAGTAAATCTGTTTTAATTCATGTTAAAAATCGAATAACCCTCTTATTTGTATTTGATTCGGGTACGTCATGCAAAGTTCAAAGCACTGAAAAACTTATTTTGGTCGCGTTAAACAGGCATTTAAATAAATCGAGCGTTTCAAACATATCGAGTCCCTTTAATATGCAATTGTTCGAATTTCTATATAAATATTTAAATAAACAGAAATTATAATGTTCCTATTTTTGTTCCACTAATAACTTCATACTGCATTGATTTGTTATTTCACACGGTTGTCGAAAAAATATTGTCTACTCGTAAATTACTATTATTTCTACCTATCTATTTATATGTTGGTAAAAATCCAGAGTAGACTTCTTAAATGATATTAAATATTGTGTTTACATCCATAAAGTATTCTTTGGCTGCCCCCTGTATACACCACATTCAGTTAAATGATGCATTAGTTCCGTTTTCTGTTATAATCGAAGTAGGCAACTGTGCTGACACGTGATTGGCTGCATTGTGTGTTGTCTATGCAAAGAAAAAGGTGCGAACGTAAAGAAAAAGGATGAACATATTTAAACAATGATGTTAATTGTCATTTTTTTGAAGCCTACTGAATTATTTTTTTCTAACCGGTAGATTTTTGTAAGATCGTAAGACTTTATTCGCGTCGGAAATTTATGTATAATGTAATTAAACAAAATAAACGTGTTTTAAAAAAGTAAGTGCATATATTGTTAATTACTACTATTATTACTACTTGAATAAATACTCTTGCAATTTCTTCTGTACGAAGGGTTAGAGGAATAGTAAATAATTTTGATATTCACCAAATTTTTATTTACATTTTAACTTTACCGAACATTTATAGTCAAAGTTTTATAATGAAAGTAATATTGGCACGATACTACGTTTTAACAGTGAAAATTTTATTCTTTCTCTCTTCAGAAAAAAAATTATAAATGTCAAAACTCACTCAAGGTCATTTGAACACTTGATTAAAAAAAAGCTATTTTTTTATTTATGATGTACATTCAAGTATTAATAGATATTATGTTGAGGAATTAAACTTGTTAAAAATAAGAAACGATATCGGTTTTAAAAAATGGTGTTGTGTAGTGAAATTGGAAATCATCGTAGACAACGGAGTTTAAGGTAAAAATTAAATTATTTTGCATACTATTTTCTTCGTACATTTCATTAAATCGTGGGCGATTGGGGTAAAACATTTGAGATGTGAACGATTTTATCACATCATAGGTGTGATTAAAGTAAAACATTTACCACATGAATTGGGGGCGATTGGGGTAGAACATTTAACATGTGAACATGTAAACAATTTTATTATATTAGGGGCGATTGGTGTAAATTATTTAAAGAATATTTTTCATCGTAATTAAAATTTATACTAACATAGAAAAAAAATTTGCCCCAAGTACTTTTTGTTGTCGAAACGTAAAAGACTAGTTGCTATATATTTGTTTATATCTTCAAGTAAAACTTTCGAATTTTCTTGGTGTAGTTTTAAATAATTAAAATTTGAAACAAAGGTTTTTTTAAATATGATTGCCGATGATTATCCTTCATCACCAGGTTTAATAATTTAAAAGCTCGCCTCATAATGAAATTACAATACAACAAACGCACCGAAAATGCAGCGAACCAAAACAACGCGTATGCCATCGGTGCAAATCATTATGAAATTAAAGTTTATTTTCGCATGTGTTCGTGATAGAAATATCGTTGAAAGGTTTTTTTGGTTGTCGCACATGATGACGAATAAACACTATGATGTGATATTATTGTTTTTGCAAAATATAATTATATTCATTAAATCCGTTGGCTTTGTAAATATGTTCCATGTTGACGATTTGAAAATATACGATATGCATTAATTGGATGATTATCGAATTACGTGCAAATGTTTAATAAACCGGTTCGAATTTTATCCTGATTATTGGTTTCAATTAAAATGTAATATTTTTGTGTTCATGCCACGTTCCTAGTGACTGATAAAAATCTGCAATGTAAAGAAAATAATGGTGCGATTCCATAAAGACATTCACCTTAGCCCGATGTTGTGTTAAATAAGTTCGACCTACTATTTCAATAAACATCTTCCTTCTTTAATGTAAGCAATTTGCTTGTTTTTCTTCATATCCTCTGCCGTTCAATTATTAGAAAGGTTGTCGCTCCATCTGTTGCGGGGTCTTCCAACGCTTCGGCGCCCTAAGGGCGACTTGTCTCTAGTTATTTTGACCATTCTGTCGTCATTCATCCGGACTATGTATTCGTTCCACTCTCTCTTTCTTCCCAGTATCCATTCATTTACGTTGTCTCTTTTACATGTTCTTCTAATGTCCTCGCTTCTCTCACTGTCAAAAAGTGTTTTTACAGCGATCCTGCGCACTATTTTCATTTCGGTGGTTTCTAATATTCTCTTTGTGTTCGATGTATTTGGTTTAGTTTTCGCTGTGTTAATATAGGTCGGATGACCGCCTTTTATATTCGGAATTTGGTCTCGATTCCGATATATTTATTTCGGAGGATTGTATCGTTCAGGTAAGCTGAGGTTCGTGCTGCTTTTGCCGCTTGGTTTCTTACCTCCGCCTCGATGTCACCGTATCCTAAAATTTCTATGCCTAGGTATTTAAATTTCATCTTCTGTTGTGTAATTTTATCATCCACAACCAGTTTGTATCTGATAGGTGTTTTTGAAGTGGTCATGCATTTCGTCTTTGCTGCAGAGATCTTCATTTTTAGACTTTTTGCCGTTGTGTTAAATTTGAATAGTAATATCTGTAGGTCATCTTTGTTTTCTGCAATCAAAACAGCATTTTTTTTTTTATGAAAATAGTCGTGTGGGCCGCGGACGGCCCGCACTGCGACTATTAGAAGGGGAAGGGGTTATAGAAAGGAAATTATTGTGGACACGCTTTTTAAAAAATTGCAGGTCATAGTTCTCTGGAAAAACTGATTTTGGAAGCTTATTCCATTCCGTAGCAGCCCTGTAAAAGAAGGATTCTTGATGAAGATTGGTCCTTGTAGTGTCAGTCTTGAGAGTAAATGGGTGAGACTGATCTGCGTGCCGAGTTCTTCGGCCGAATGTGGCCAATGGTGGTACAAGAGTTTTTATTTCTCTGGAGCATCTGCCATGGAAATATCTGTAGAGCAATGACTGGTCTGCATCATCGGCATAGCAAAGGATTTTGACGTCTTTGTTCCCCATTTAATACCCTTTCAGGTTACGAGAGCTTTTTATTATTTCGTCCATAATAATGTTGAACAATAAGTGGCTATAAGGGAATCTCTTTGTCGTATTTTGTATTTTGGTTCTCTGGTAAATATTTTCGATGGTTTTTATGATGTTGTATGGGATTTGCCTGTTATATAGAAGGTGTACCACGTCCTCCAGTTGTATTCGGTCAAACGCCTTTTCCAGGTCTATAAAACACATGAAGGCTGGTTTGTTATACTCGATGGATTTTTCAGTTATTTGTCGCAGGACAAATATCGCATCAGTACAAGATCTTCCTGATCTGAACCCTTGTTGTTCATCGCCCAATGTGGTGAGTTCATTTATGTTGTATTTAGAAGGTTTATGCCTCGGTAGTTTGCGAGTATCTTTTTGTCTTCTTTTTTAAACAGTAAGATTGTGGTACTTGGGCGCCATTCGTCCGGAATTTTTTAATGTAAAAGGATTTTGCGAATTATGGCTGTTAGCTGCTGTTTCCAATAGAAATCAAAATATTAGTAAGTGACGTTATTTTATGTACACACTGTATATACGGTTTCAGTAGTTAGAACTATATAAAATACTTTTTTATTATTAAATTTAAAAAAAAAGGTTCTTTAGAAAATGTTTTGCATGCTAAAATACAATCATGAGATATTAAATTTTTTCAATCGTATACGAGGTTTGTCAAAAAACATGAATTTAACCAAGAGTTTCTCCTCCTGCCAGGTCCGCTCCGTCCTAGGACTCTCCCCTGGAGAACCAGCTGTGGGAGCTCATATCGTTTCCCATTCCGCATTATGTGACCCAAATACTTAAGCTTCCTAGTCTTAATCTTATTTATGATGAGGAAGAGAGAACACATCCCTGTCTTACTCCTCTTTCAATCTTTATTTTGTTTGACATCTCCTCGCTCTCTCTAAAAACAGCTCTTTGATTGTAATATAGATTGCTAATTATTCGCATGTCGTTGAAGTCTATATGCTTCTCACTTAGTATTGTCATGAGTATGTCGTATCTTACACAATCGAATGCTTTATTGTTATCCAAAAAACAGACGAATAGATCTTGGTTCACATCTAGGCACCTCCGTATTAGAACATTTAGGGCAAATAATGCTTCTCGCGTTCCCATTGCATTTCTAAATCCAAATTGACTTTCACTGATGTCTTCTTCGAGCTTGTTATATACACGTTTATGAATTATTTTTAAAAAAATCTTTAGATAAAGCAACACTGGGAACACGTAATAGCGAAACATTCTTACTTTTGCTGTTTGATTAAGGTCGTGGCTTTTAAAAAGGTTTGACATTTTTAGAAATTTTTAGAAAGTTTAAACAAACTAGTAAACGAACTTGTAAACCTTGCAGTCTAGTTACTCCTACTCATGCTACCTAATATATTCCCAATGATTATTGTATTTTCTTTTTATAATAAGTATCCCAGGGTTAAATGGAAGAGCAAGCTTTGAATATAATTCTCCGACTATGTATTCAGAAATGAATTCAACCTTTTGATAGGTACAAGTGTATAACTCTGTCTAAACTTATTGTACTGTGAACTTAATACCTATCAATATTATCATTATTATTTTCTTTTTGTATAATTGTAAATAACGTTCGGCATTTAAAGAAAAAATACGGTCCTACTAATCTGTCTTGTAGCCGGGCTGTATCAGCAAATAGTTGTTGATACGATTTTTCATGTCAATGTTAGTCGCTTATTTAAGTAGCTAACTAAATATATACAAGCCTTTGAGAAAAACCAGACAGTGGTAGTGACAATGTAGCAAGTCTGTGAATCTCTCGCTTAGCACGTTAACAAATAAGTATATTACTAAATAATTCAAGTAACTTACTTACAAAGCATATCTAGCCACTATATATAGGAAACCCATTCGAACCTAAAAGCTCTACAGGATTTTATTTTCATCAATGCTTTAGAATATAGATATAATTTGTCGGGTCGAAAACAATTTGAAATAAGTTCACTTTAAACAAGAACCGCAATTTAAATTACCGATATATTGTGGGTTGGTGGATGCGTATGAGGTAACTGTATTATCCGAAACGGACACAGGAAAGGATCTGAATGATGTTTAATTTACCTCAGTCAGTCATTTGCGACACACGTGTCAATTATTCCATATATAATTCAATCTAGATCATGATTAAAGCCTTTGATATGCTAATCACGTCTACGTACAGTTTGATAAATCAACCGTACAATTATTGATTATTGTTAATTACAGGCTTCGGATAGATACAAGATATTGGTCAGATTATAAAATTCTGTAATATTAGCTTTTAAAAAGTAGCTCTTTAATTTCTGTAATGGTTACATATGTTACTAATGGTAGCAGTTGTATTCAAAATAATTAAAAAAAATCGAAACCAGGTATTTTGAAAATTCCTGCTACTATTTTTGACAAATTATCCAAACATTTATGTGCTTCTGCAGGGGAAAAATAATCATTGAGTAAGGGGTTCTTTCAATAGGAGCAATAATACACAGTAGTTCACAGAGATCATACGTATCTACTGAGAAGAACTGTTGAGAAACTGTGTTACAAGCCTAAACGTACAGGATGAAATTCATTCTTTGTTTGGGGGATCGAATATAGCTAAGTAATTTCACTATAAATTGTGTTTGTTACCACACGATTCCACTCCAAACACACTTCAAGTAGACTTTCTCCGTTTTCATTTACTCTGCTGTCACCGTACATTCCCAAAACACTGTCATATCCATCACGCTTTGCTAACCCCTAGCAAAAAGATAGAAGTAAGACCAACCTTCAGCCTCTCCCAGAGGAGTCTTGGGCTCACACATTTAAAGTCAGTCACAAATTCATTCATTCATATGGCTTTGGCCATAGTCAATACAACTATCTCTCATAGCTTCCCAGAAATAAAATCTATACTAAAAATAAATACATAATAGGTATTCATCATCATCATCATCCAGCCTTATTCTCTTGTCCATTGCTGAACGTAGGCCTCCTCGAAATATTTCCATCTTTCCCTATTTTGCGCCTCTGCGATCCAGTTCGTGGTTATCCTTTTGAGGTCATCTGTCCATCGTGTCGGGGTGGTCTACCCCTGCTTCGCTTATCCGATCTCGGTCGCCACTCCAGAACTTTCTTTGTCCACCTTCCGTCCTTCATTCTAGCCACGTGTCCTGCCCATCTCCATTTCTGCTTTGTAATTCTCTCTATTATGTCCTCTACCCCCGTTTTTCTCCTTATATCCTCGTTTCTGACTCGGTCGTTAAGGGAAAGTCCTAACATGGATCTCTCCATTTTCCGTTGCGCTACTTGTAGTTTTTTAACTATTGTTTTTGTTAAGGTTAGGGTTTCAGCCCCGTATGTCATAACTGGGAGAACACACTGATTGAAGGTCTTCCTTTTCATACTTACGGGAATTTCTGATTTAAATATGTCCCTAAGCTTTCCGTACGCTGCCCATCCCAGAGATATTCGTCTGGACAGTTCGCACGTCTGGTTGTCCCTGCCGATCCGGATTTCATGGCCAAGGTAGGTGTATTTTTCTGTGATTTCGATGATTTTGTTTTCTATTTCTACAGGTTCGCTTGGTACTAGGTTGGTTAACATTTTTGTTTTGTTATAATTTATTTCCAAACCTGCTCTTTGTGTTGCCCATTGTAGATCTTTTAGCATTTCCCTGGCTTCCTGCATGTCATCTGCCATTAGAACTATGTCATCCGCAAATCTTAGATGGCTCAGTCTTTCCCCATCTATCATAATTCCCTTATTTTCCCAATTCAGAGTTTTGAAAACATGTTCCAGGACCGCAGTGAATAGTTTTGGGGATAACGTATCGCCCTGCCTGATTCCTCTTTTTATTTTTATTTCCCTAGACGATGTATGCAGGTCAATTGTTGTTGTTGCGTTTTTGTAGATATTGTATATAATGTTAGAGTATCTTCCATCTATTCTGCATTCTTTTATTGCTCGTAATATTGAAACTAATTCAACGGTGTCAAAGGCTTTGTAAAAGTCCACAAAGATTAGGGTAAGCGGTTTGTTGTATTCTACTGTTTTCTCGATGAGGGTTTTTATGCATTGCAGATGATCGTTAGTCCCGTAGCCAGAGCGGAGCCCTGCTTGTTCTCTAGGTTGGTAGAAATCCAGTTTATTCTCTAGCCTGTTGGTGATTATACGGGTGTAGAGTTTGTACAGGTGGTTGAGAAGGCTAATGGGTCTATAGTTATCCAGGTCTGTCATATCGCCCTTTTTATGAATTAGGATAGTAACAGAATTGTTCCATTGGTTCGGGATGGTTTGATTTTGAAGGCATAAATTGAACAATTTTTCTATTGCCTCAATAAGGGCAGGACCTCCATTTTTTATGGATTCTATCACTATTCCATCATTGCCAGGTGCTCTATTGTTTTTCATTTTCTTCAAGGCGTGAATAATTTCTTCCTTAGAGATTTCGGGGATGTCCTCAGATCCTTGGTTTGTAATTTTTAGAGATGCGTGTTCATCTGGTTCTAGCTTTAGTTTGTTTTTGTATAAGGTTTGATAGAATTCTTCAACTATGTTTAGCATCTTTTCCCTGTTTGATTCTATTTTCCCATTTTTATCTTTCAGCTTTATGATTTCTCGTCTACCTGTCGTTAGTTTGCGTCTCAATACTTTCATACTTTTATTGTTCTCTATAGTCTGCATGATTTTTCCTTGTTTATATTTCCTGATATCATTTCTGATAGCTTTAGATATTTCTTTGTTGGCCTTATTTATTTCCTGATGATTTGAATTTTTATCTTTTAAAAGTAACCTTCTGTTTTCCATTTTCGACTTTGTCGTTGGGGTAATTCGTTCTTCTTTCTCGTTACTTGGGCAGAACTTTTTTTGGGCATCTTCGATTGCGTGGATTATTGAGTCATTCAGGATATTTAGATCATTCGTTGGTGTTCTTTTTAGTGTGTTGTCTATGTGTTCTTGGAACTTTTGTTCGTTCGTGGGTTGTCTCCAGTTTTGTGTTTTTCTTTTTGTCATCATTTTACTTCTCTCTTTCCTAGTGTTTATCTCAATATGGGCTCTAATCATTCTGTGGTCGCTTCCTATTGTAAATCTATTCAGTACTGTCACATCTTTAATAATGTACTTCTTGTCGCTTATTATGTAGTCGATCTCATTTTGTGTATTTCCGTCCGGGCTCTTCCACGTCCATCTTCTATGAAGTTTTTTGTAAAAGAAACTATTCATCTGGAATAGGTTGTTCTCCATTAGATAGTTTACTAAAGTCTCGCCTCTTTGATTTCTGCCCGGGCTGCCAAAATTTCCTAGAGCAAATTCAGACGGATCAGATTTTATTCCAGTTTTGGCATTAAAGTCGCCACATATTATCGTGAAATGTGTATGGTCTTGATTTAGTGCCTTTGTTATTTCGTCATACAGTACATCTATTTCTTCTTCTGTGTGGTCCGAAGTTGGTGCGTAGATTTGTATAATTTTTAGGCTGTATCTTGGATTGAGTCGAAGTATCAAATATATCACTCTCGTTGATATGGCTTGTATAGTGCTAATATATTCTGATACGTTTTTATTAATAATAGGTATTACCAAATTAAAATTAAATTTAAATATATGGCACTTATAGGAAAATATTATAATACCGCAGCAACTAACAGGTATTAACCAAAATAATGTTTTTCTTAAAAATTTGCTTTTTTACTGGAATGCTATAAAATGCGACTTTTCTTGACATTTCTACAAACAAATTTATAAGGCGAGTGTGAATGGACAAGTCGGTAAAGGTCGACCTAGGCGAACATATCTCGATCAACATTGTTTTGAAGAAAGGCCAGGTGAAGAGTACCAACAACTGACGAGCATGTATGAGAGCACTGATGAAAGTAGCTAAAGCAAAAGATGTGCGTAAGAACAATAGCAAGTGGACCAAATTCTACGAGGCGTCAGACAGGGCTGCATACTGTCACCACTACTTTTTAACATATATTCGAACAAAATCTTTAAACGGGTTAATCAAGAACAAGAAACCGGTATATGCAGCGCAGAGGAACTATTTTGATTGGCGCAGAATCGAGAAAGACTTGCCCAAGTAATTGCCAATGTCAGGGGGACCTGATATGGCACTTGAAGAAGAAAAAAACCAAGAACTTACTTCAAGTAATCGTTGACATACCCTGTACAAAAGTTTTTTTTGCTATCACGCTCGTAAAATAACAAAAATGTCAATATTTATGATTTTTTATTCCTGTTCATCAAAAATGCAGTATTTATTCAGATCAAGTTGAAGCTAAAATTTGTTTGTCGATATAAATAATTTTTATAAAGAACTCCATAGAAAATATTGTTTACTACTAGAAAAAGTTATTACCTAAAATGTGGGCGGAGATGCCGCCTCGGGGATTGTTTTAATGGAAAATATTAAAAGTATAGTGAAGACATAACAAGCAACTTATTAAAACGGTGTTACAATATTTACTGCAGCATACCCGACGCCCGTCCAATTGTAAATTGAAATTTCCGCTTCTGAGCAAGCATTCCAACACTGCATAGAGACTTTTCGCCTGATTTCATCCCTTTTTCCAAATCGTCCATTTCCTTTTCAGTCATTCTTTTTTTTTATCATCCCCCTTCGAATTCTCCCCGTCGTATCTCGTTTGTCCATTGAGTCTTCTTGAATTTAAGTTTTACGCCCTATAAACCTCTGAAGGGTGTTTTAAAACTAGGAATTTATCTGAAAGATAAGGTGCGAAACAGGGTTGGAAAATTTAGTGGGTAGTAAAGGCATTTTTCGGATAGTTGAATTTTTATTTATTTTTTAAGAGTTTTTCCCCAACAAACCGGGTCATTATTTATGAAAACGTGTCAATGCAAATACAATAAATAACAGACACTTTTCGACATAATATATCGAGAATACAGTTGGCAAAGTTAATTTATTATCGTAGCAATTGTGGAGGAGCAAAACAAAAATTTGCAATTGTTTATTCATTGCTAGTAATAATTCGCTACAAGGAAATGTTTGTTGATAACAAACATTTGCTAATAGCCTTATTTCGGCCATATTGGTATTAAAAAATCAAAGGTGCATTCAGACATAAATAAAAATAAAGTTCTTAAAAACTCAACCACAATGTAACAACAAGAAAATCTAATAAATTAAGGGTTGAACCTGTCATACAGATTTCTCCTCGTATTTCTGAGTAGACAGACATAATTTTTGCAAAAAATAACTGATTTTTTCCTTTAATTTTGAGCTCATACTCGGTGGCTTTCTATTTTTATCCTACTGTTCCTAAAACGTTGGTGTATATTCTTTTCTCAGTTTTGATCAAGCGGTAATCATCTCTATCCCATTTTCGGCTGCTTTATAGTGTGTAAGAGCCAAATGGAATAAATAAAGAGACATTTTAAATGATGTATAACAAGCCTATACCTCTCATTTAAAAATTTGGAGGTTATAACTCTCACTCACTGTAGGAATAACATTTTTATCGTTGAAGGAAGTCCAAAAAATTCGGTTTTCCTTTTTAAAACAGTGCCGAATATGAATTCAGAAAAATGGAGGCCATTTTCAACATTTGTTATAGTAAATACTAAACGTTTGTAGATATTTTTTATACCTGCGAATAACATGAACACTCAGTAATAACTTACTTTTTGTTACACAAATTTTTAAAAGGATTATAAAAACGAGGCCGCATTTAGATAAAAAATGGCTTTTCGAAAAAGTGCCAAGAGCCAAAAAAATTTCAAATATGTTGTATTAAACCAATGGTGTCACAATACTAATTTAATTGTAACGCATCGAAAGTTTGGGGGGTTTTAAGGGTTCAAAACCCCCCTAAATTTTTATGGGCTGTGAGATTTCGTAGTTTGCAAAAAGATGCTCTTACGATAATAAAGCCATTTTCATTAAAAAATGTTAAATAGTTTATAAAACATTGGAAAAAATCGATTTTCATTTTATACTTTCCAAGGGCTGCAACTTTTTGTGTGTGCACATTTGCATGAAGGTAAGTTATGTTCAATCGAGTTATTTTTGACCCCAGAATATTTGATTCAATTTATGACCTAACTTTTTGTTACACACTGTATATTGTAAAGAGTATGTAGAATCCCTAATCTCCTTTGGTTCTTCTTCCAAAGGAGATTAGGGAACAAACGAAAGTAATAAATCAAGGATCAGAAGTACTACACGGGATCACAATGGACGAAATCAAAACATCACTACAAGAGATGAAAAATAATAAGTCTCCTGGAGAAGATCAAGTAGTCACAGAAGCAATAAAAATTGGTGGTCAAACCCTATTGGATTCAATGAAAGATCTTTCAATGTATGCCTTTATAACGCTTCCTTACTACAAAGCTGGGACAACATACTGATGATCTTGATACACAAAAAGGGCGACACGAAAATAATAAACAAAATACTGGACTTCTACCAAACAGTAGAGCAGGAACTAAAAAGAAGAATCTCTCTAGGGTCGGCTGCAAACGGTAGACTAAGTCTTTAGAAGCAGCATACCAATAAGCCTCAAATCAAAAGTCTTCAATTGATGCGTATTACCAGTAATGACCTACGGTGCCGAAACGATTACACTGACGAGGAACACCGTACATAGATTAGAGGTTGCTTAGAGAAAAATGTATAGAGCTATGCTTGGAATTCGAACCCAAGATCGCGTAAGAAATACATACATCCGACAAAGAACAACGGTCCAAGTCATAATACAGAGAATCGCGACAATAAAATGGAAGTGGGAAGGACATGTTGCGAGATTTAAAGAAAGACAGATGGTCTCTAAGAATAATAAGTTGGAGACCCCACGCAGACAAAAGAAGTAAAGAAAGACCGCCAACGCGTTGGAGCGACGATATAAAAAGAGTAGACGGACACTGGATTCGAACAGCTTAAGATAGAGCCCAGTGGAGCAGTTTAATGGAGGCCTATGTTCAGCAGTGGTCTCAACACCAGGAAGATGATGATGTAGAATTTAGGTTTTTGAACCTTGGACACAATTTGGTGCGGACAAAAAACTACGAAATTTGGGCACTTTTTTTAGTTTTTGGCCTATAACATAAAAACAATGCTTCTAATCCAAAATTCATCCATAATTCAAATTAAAGAACATTTAATTTCGCTTTATATGAGTAAGTACCTTAAATAGGGGTGGGAGCGTAATGGGCAGTCGAATTTTTATCAGCTTGGAAAAAATTTACACTGGGTAACATTCTAAACGTCTTCAGCTTGCTGTGCAGCAAGCAGTTGATGTGGAATCGGCACTGTAATAGGCGCTATTGCTAATATTGATAAAAATATGTCGTTTTCTGCATTAATCAGTAATACAAAAATGTTTTACTTCGAAAAATTACTTACTAAAAATTGATGCTCTAAAAAAGTATCACGTATTTATGCTACAAGTTAAAAATAGCCAATGAAAATTACCAGGACGGGATCGTGTGGTCTTTTTGCTTTCATTGATTGTAAATCTCCGTCCGATATTGAAGAAACATCTGCAGTATCATAAACAAAAAACGACGAAAGGAGGTGAGTAAAAAACATTTTTACCCACGGATGGGCACTTGTATTTTTTACTTGTGTTAAAAAGAGTCGTTTGGTCGTTGAAAATTGCCACCCTGTGATGTTCTTTTCTTTTTGTCCTACCGATTTTCTTTCCAAAGAAGTGAACCGCGAATGATGCTCATTCATTTCCTCTTCAAACAAATTTTCTACGGAGGCAATTAAACTTTATTTGTAACCTCTTCAGTGCACCTTTATCTCGAACTTCGATAATTCATTTACACACATTTTACTTAAAAGCTTAATGCGCCGACTTTTCAACCAGAATTTTCATTATACGAGGGGCGCTGCGAAAATTTCTAACACCAAAACACTTTTAATTTTTATTCCCCTTTTGGAATTTTTTTTTTAATTGAAAATAGTCGCAAAAAGGATAGACCTATCGTGTGGGCTGCGGACGGCCCGCACTGCGACTATTAAAAGGGGGAGGGATTAAAGAAAGGAGATGATTGTGAACCCGTTTTTTAAAAAGTTGCAGGACATAGTTATCTGGAAAAACTGATTTTGGAAGCTTGTTCCTTTCTGTAGCAGCTCTGTAAAAAAAGGATTCTTGATAGAGATTGGTCCTTGTAGTGTCAATCTTGAAAGTATTTGGGTGAGACCGATCAACGTGCCGAGTTCTTTGGCCGAACGTGGCCACTGGTGAAATAATAGTTTTTTTCTATGGAGCATCTGCCATAAAAATATCTGTAGAGTAATGTCTGATCTGCAACTCTTCTTCTATGTTCTAGTGGGTAAAGGGTATCTGTGAGAGTTGAGCTGTTTATCAACCAAATGGCCCTTTTTTGAATGGAATCTAGAAGACGAAAAGAATGCCTTGGTGCTAAACCCCAAATGTGCGAGCAATAGTCCAGTAGAGGTCGGATTTGAGCCTTGTACGTCGTCAACAGTTGATCAGGAGTTAAAAACTTCGGCAAACTGTATGCAAAGATATTGATTAAAAGAGTGAAGAATGAAACTGAGAAGATGATATGGGATGTGCAAGCAGGATTTAGAAGAGGAAGGAGATGTATGGATCAGGTCTTTTCCTTACGAGGTATAGTCGAAAAATTCTTGGCTAGAAGTCAGAAGGTCTATTGCGCTTTTATAGACTTGGAAAAGGCCTATGACAGAGTGGTGAGGAGTGAATTGTGGTCTTCATTGTCTATGTATGGGGTGAATGGTAGTTTAATACGAGCACTAAAATCACTTTACGAGGATTCCACTGCTTGTGTCAGGATAAACGGAGCTTGCACGGACTGGTTTAACATCGAAAAAAGTGTGAGACAGGGATGTGTGGCTTCGCCATGGCTGTTTAAATTATACATAGACAATTGTTTAAAAGATCTGAAAATCAAAGAAATGAAAATAAATGTAAGCAAAACAAAAGTAATGGTTTTTGAAAGAAAAGAAAGCATGACAAACTGTGGGGTTTCGATTGAGGGAGAAAGAGTGAAACAAGTTAATAAATTTGTGTACTTGGGTTCAAAATTTACTAGAGATGGAAAGTATGACAGTGACATTGAGCTAAGGGTGTTGGCAGGAAAACAAATTAATGGGGCACTGCATAGCTTTATGAATAGCCAGAAAGTGTCAAAAAAGGCACGTCTGGCTGTGTATAGAGGAATGTTGGTTTTTACACTTATATATGGTAGTGAATGTTGGGTTTGGCAGAAGAAGCATGAAAATAGGATTAATGCTGCGGAAATGAGTAGTCTGAGAAGTATAGCCGGAGTGACTCGGTAGGATAAAGTTAAGAATAGTGAGATAAGAAAACGCTGTGGTGTAAAAGAAGATGTGGTCACAAAGATAGATAAAGGAATGCTTAGATGGTTTGGACACGTAGAAAGGATGGATGAAGGAAGATTGACGAAACAAATTTATAAGGCGAGTGTGAATGGGCAAATCGGTAGAGGTCGACCTCGGAGAACATATCTCGATCAGATCAACATTGTTTTGAAGAAAGGCCAGGTCAAGAGTACCAACAACCGAAGAGCATGTATGAGAGCACTGATAAAAGTAGAGGAAGCAAAAGATGTGTGTATGAACTGTAGCAAGTCGAAGGAAGTGGTCTCTGCCTACCCCTATGGGAAAAAGGCGTGACTTTATGTATGTATGTAAATAAATCTCTAGTTTTTAAGAAAAACTCTTCTGGCATTATTTATTGTTAAAGTTTACAGCTTAAGGCAAAAGTGAGGTAATTTCCCGCAGTCCAATTTTTTCTACACTTTTCAGATACTGTTTGAGGAATCTTTTTTTAATGAAGATTTAAATGTTTGATAATTTTTTTAATTGTCCTACGTTTTTTCTCTCAGTTTGTTCCGAAATAAAATAATTCGTGTTTAAATTTTAGCTTCGGCGACCGTTCGAAAGAAAATTAAGGTGAAAACATTCGAAATGATGTAGCAATTTAAAGACGCGTTTATGGGGGATACGGCAACCCCGATGCGCGATTATTTGTCGTACGTCTTGTGAAAATGTAAAACGGCCAATATTTTTCAAAACGTGCGAAATCTCGTTTCACGACTACATTTTCACGATCTTTTAGTCTCATTTTACGGAATTTTATGGTAAAGTAATGCGCATTTCTCGAATATATAAAATAATGTTTTTATGAACGACTTCATTACACTATTATAGCGGTACTAGAATTGCTAAAAGATAGAAACTTTTTAATAAATATTTCGTGTTAGATCAAAATAAAATATAATTTATCACTTTAAATAAAATTCTTTCTTTAACAAGGTCTGTTTTCGTGTCGCTTTACCGTCTTATATTACATTTAACCAGGCTCATTCCTTTTTCTTCCAGTGCCTTTCCGTTACCGAATATTGGCAATCATTCTGTTATTGATTTTTAATAAGTCGTGCCAAATTCTTGCTTGAATAAATAAACGAATAAGTAAATAGGAGTTGTGGAAGAGGTCTAATTTTTCCCTAGGCTTTTCAGTATTGTCTGCTTTTTGTATCTTTCCAGCTCCTTAGTTTAGTCCCTTCCACTCCTTAACAGGAGAATTGAAGATATGCTTTAATTCTCCTGTTAAGAAGTAGAAGCTCATGTACTGCTATTGCCCCAGGTGGATCACTCCTTTGGTCTTGTATACAACCCAGGTAGTACCTTCATTGGGTGGTAGATTCACATTTGAAAATAATATGAGTGGCTTTTTCCTCCTCCTCATTACATAATCTGCATATAGGTTCTGTGTCAGACACGCCTATATTGTGCAGATGTTTCCTCAAAAACCAGTGTCCGGTACAAAGCCCTACAACTGTTTTAAGTTTTTTCCTACTTAGCGAGAGCAGCTTTGCTGCCTGCTTAGGTGGGGGTTCTTTCAGCATTAGTTTTTTGTGCCTAGCTCCCTCTGTCTGTGCCCACTCTAGCCTTTGTTTGCTGCATTAACGCTGGCCTTGGATATCCCTATTCTGGCTCAATAAATGGTCTTCGTTACCTTTATTCCCTGGCGCACACGACAAGTTTACCTTGTTATGATAAGCCAAGATTCGTAGGTTTCCGGCACATTCCCGGACAATTTTTGAGCCTATTCTTCGTGATGCCAAAGCTTTGAGTCCCGCTTGACTATCTGATTTGATAAGAATCGTTTTCTTTTTATATCCTCGCCTTAGATTCTCAGCAGCACAAGCGTTTATGGCATGTACTTCAGCTTGGAAGACAGAGGCATGTCTCCCCAATGAGTTTGTTTGCTCATATTTGGGTTTTGAAGAGTGGACGCCTGAGCCAGTTCCTTCGCTGGTTTTTGATCCATCTGTGTACCAGGTGAGTTCACCAGGTTGATTATCATTTCCTTTGTCATCCCTGAGTTTTGCGTAAACCTCATAGTTTATCTCGAAGGATATTTCTGCACTCATATAATCAGTTGTCATTTCCAGAAATGGGTGTCTGATTATATTTTTTATGGTTGTATGCCCATATGTTTTAGTACCTTTTCAACAGTTCTGTTGTTCTAGTCTATATGCGCATTGTCTTGCTTCGCCCTGGATATAAATATCTAGAGGTGGGAGATTTAGCATTGCTTTCATAGCAGCAGTGGGGGTTGTTCTCATAGCCTCCGTAAAACATGGGCAAGCCAGCCTTTTTATACTACTGAGTGTATTTACAGTTTGGGATTTCCGTACTTTGGTCCACCAACAAATAGAGCCATATGTTATCTTGGGTCTTAGGTTAGGTTAGGTTAGGTTTTATGTGAGTGGGGCGTGGTCGCCCCTCCACCGCGACCCTTAGTAGGTCTATTGTGGCTCACCCCTAGAGGCTACAGTTCACCGTACAATCCGGCCCTTCTTACGAAGTTCATGGTTGTATAGGGTGAGATTTTTTTAAAATCGGTAGGTTCTAGGTTAGTGTAACCAAATATGTTGAACCTTATTCTTCCCAGGCCGGGGCATGAACATAGTATATGTTCAGCAGTTTCGTCTTCCACGCAGCAGAACCGACAGTCCGTTTGTTGGTTCAGATCTATCTTTCTGAGGTGGTATCTCAGACGACAGTGTCCCGTAAGCAGTCCTGTTAGAATACGCAGGTCATTTCTGCTCCATTCTAGGATCTGCTTAGTTGTGTTTCTCGAGGGTTGTAACGGTAAAAACGCCTTCGAGTGGGTTAGCCCTGGTAAGTCGGACCAGTACGTGAGTATTTTCCTCTCCGCCCAGTCCGAAATAATTGTTTTGGCGGCACTTGTGGTGACTCCAAAAACCGGTTCTGGTCCAGTGAACGCAGATTCGGCCCCCTGTTTTGCAAAAGTGTCGGATTTTTCGTTTCCTTCCACCCCCTGGTGCCCAGGTACCCACAGTAGGGTCACCCTGTTGTTCGCACCAAGGTACTCTAAGGATTCGATGCAATTCCATACAAGTTTAGAATTTATCTTGTTGGAGCTCAGTGCTTTTAAAGCGGCCTGGCTGTCTGATATTATATTTATGTTGTTGTTTGCTAGAGGTCTGTTGGTCAACTTTCTTGCACACAATTCGATAGCGAATATTTCAGCCTGAAAGATTGTGGCATACCTGCCAAGACTGGTAGATATTTCAATCTTTGGTTTCCTGCTGAAAACACCGGCCCGAACTCCATCTGGGATTTTTGAGCCGTCTGTGTACATTACGTATTCAGTCTCTGGGAAGAGGATTTGTCCCCTCATCCATTCGTCTCTCTCCGGAAAGAGGACTTTGAACGACTTTCCTACGTGTATTTTTGTGGCTAGCAAGTCAGAAACCATCCCGAGAATTTGGTGGTTTTTTGTTTCACTCAGTATCCCGGAGTGATCTCCGAGTTGCTCTCCATTTATTTACTTTTCCAAAGACAGGAATCTATAGGAAGCTATCCTGGCCTCCCTCTCTAAGAGAATATCTAGGGGAGGGAGATGTAGGAGGTGTTCCATCGCTGCCGTTGGTGTGCTGGACATAGCTCCAGTTATGGCCAGGCATGCCAGCCGCTGAAGGCCAGCAAGCTTTGCTCTAGCTGTGTGTTGTAACCCTTTGGTCCACCAGACTACTGAACCATACGTGACCATAGATCTTAGGTCTTATCACAGCCGTGTATAGCCAATGAAGTATTTTCGGTTTCAGTCCCCAAGACTTTCCAATGACTCTTTTTGTGGCCATTAGCATCATTTTGCTTTTGTTTGAGATATGCTGTATGTGGGTATTCCAGCTTATGCTGACGACATTGACATAATAAGTAGATATGAAACAGGAGTTAAAGAAGCCTTTACAGCACTAAAAAATGCAGCAAAAGGAATGGGACTATCGCTCAACATGGACAAGACGAAATATATGCTCGCAACTTCTTCTGGAGTGCAAACTTAAAAAAAGCCTCCTGTTTATATCTAATTAAAATCTCATTGATTCATTGAGCTGACAATAACTTTACTTGTGTGGTGGTGCTTTTTCCCATAGGGGTAGGCAGAGACCACTTCCTTCCACTTCCGCTACGGTTCGTACACACATCTTTTGCTTCCTCTACTTTCATCAGTGCTCTCATACATGCTCTTCGGTTGTTGGTACTCTTGACCTGGCCTTTCTTCAAAACAGATCTACCCAAAAAAGTTTATTTGAGGTGAACGTTAATATTTTACTAGTTAACAGTACGCACCCTCGTTATTAGGTATTTAAAAAGGTTTATTTTTTCCTGGTTTAATGTAATATTCGTAACGATGTTTTTTGAAACATCACAATTAAATTTGTTTTGAAAAATTGATTTAATCGTAATGTGTACAAAATAAAGTTTGGTATTGCGACATAATTAACTTTGACGTTCGATTTAATCAGGGCAGTGACTAATGAGATTTTATCAAAAATAATTTAACTCTAAATATTTTATTTGATTCAGTTGCAATAAATCAAATTTCGATGTACGAACAAAAATTATAATTAAACATGAAGTATTGCAATATCTGTTTGATATATCAAAACAATTGTAAATTGTATGCCAGGAAATAAATAACCACCACTAAAAGTATAATCTTCCTATAATTATATAGCGCTGGGTCATTCGTTAAAACATAAAATAATAATTAAAAAAAAATATTGCCACAAAAACCATAATAACATTTACAAATGCAAATGCATACTCAAGAATAGTGAAACAACTCAACAGCACACAGGACAGAGGCTAAATAATTTTTAAAACTGTTCTTAATAAAAATACGAAAACAATAGTCCTGGCACAATTATTCTTTTGTGGGTTTGGCCATGAATCAAAAGAAACAAAAGTACATTTTTTACCATTGCGGGACTAAAAATTTTGTGTAAAGTACTTATTCTCGGTAATATCTTCATTGTGTTAAAAACCATTCACAAAACTTCGGTGGATAAAAATGCCAAAACGTTTCTTAAATGATTAGGAAATAACTGTTGTTCATAAAGGGTTTCCACACAGTTGATGGTGTCACATTTATTAATCGACCAATACCTCGCACGCTTTCTAAAGGTTTATCGTCAACCAAATCCAATATTTGTTGTTCTACTTGTGGATTTCTAGCTTTCCCTTGTACACTGGAATCCCTTTCTAGTGATCATAAAGTTTCCTTTTTTCCTTAACCTTATATCTACATTTTTTAATATTTTGAAGTTAGGAAATCTGTTTCGCCTTAGAAAATGTTAGGTATCTTCTTGCTGCCAACCTTGTCCTTCACAGATGGCTCCAAGATAAGCGCTGATATCAAGGCTGGTATATACAGTCGCCAGAATGACTCTGAAATGCAGACAAGCCCAGGACGCATTGGCGAAAGATAATGAGGTCACTCTTGTCTGCGTTCCTGGATACTCGGGAATCAAAGGCAACGAGAGAGCTAGATCGGAGACTAAGTCCGTGGGCCCAAAACTTGCATGAGGAATTTCGTTGTAAGGGCCATCACAGTGGTTTTCCCTAAGAAAACCTAGTCGGAAGCATTGCGTCACTAAGTAAAAGGGATGCCAGACGAGCAGTACACATACTGATGAGAAATGGAACCCTTGGATACCACATGTACAATCTGGGGCTTGCCAATTGTGGAGGGCCCTCTTAGGGGATTTTCCCCATGAAAATCTAGCTGGATGCATTGTGTCATTGATTAGGAGGAATGCCAGACGAGCAGTACACATACTGACGAGTTATGGTACCGTTGGATACCACATGCACAATTTGAGGCTTGCCAAATGTGGATTTTGGCCTCGGCCAGTGCCCGGCGTAATCCAAACTAAGGCTGACTTTGCTGGGCTCAAATTTTCTCAAGCCCGAGTATCTAAGTTCTTTTGTCAAAGAATATACCTTTATTATCATTGCATTTATTATCATTGCATTATTGAATTTTGTTTTATTACGTCAGCTGCGAGTGTTTGACATTGGCAGTATGAACGTAAACAATGAATGTTTTATTTTATTTACTTAAATGTATTTGCAACACATATTATTTATAAATTTTAGTTTTCTGCACTAAACTTAACAATGCCAAATCTTACACACCTCTGTACGAGAAATGTACTTAACAAGGTACTGAACTGTTTTGTCTTTGCCTATTTATATTGTTACGATATTTACTTCTTGGGTTCGGTAATTCAAAACTCTCGATACAATAACTAACAACTTTTATTCTAGTATTTCTTCATAATTAATTTTACTTTACAAATCACTTAGATATTCACTTTATAACTACATGAAATACTTGATTTCAAACTAATTAAACTTAAAACTTTTAAAACTTAAATCATCTCGACCGTTTCTCTTTTTATATTTTCAAATCATCGTTGTAAAAGAATAGCCACTATTCGACCTTTTTTTAAAAAGTGCCAGAATAATCCTTTGACCATTTCGGAACCGCAAGACGCGGTATTCTAGAATTTGCCGGTCCAATCGCGACGGCCAAAATAAGTAGTCCCCTAATTGTTATCGACTCGCTGACGCCGACCGACACAGGGATAAAGAAGCAGTGGTACATACTTTACGACATTGCAAGACTTTTTTTGAAAAGAAAGAAAAACGACCGTGATAATCTGGTAAGAAAAAAAATAGTACATTCTTTGCGCCACTGCAAGGTTCAATTCAGACGAGAAAGAATAATGGTATACACTTTGCGCCACTAAAAGATTCAGTTGACTATAAAATGAAACAAAGGTGTAAGACTTTGTTGGGACGAAAGAAAGACAATAGTAAGAAACTGGACAAAAAAAGGGTACACTCTTTGCGCCACTGCAAGGCCTAGTTGAGACGAAAAAAAAACAATGGTATACACTTTGCGCCCCTGGGATATTCTGTTGAGAATATGATAAAGAATGGTACACACTTTGTAGCATTGCAACACTTTGTTGGGACGAAAAAAAGGAATAGTATACACTTTGCATCAATAAGAGATTTAGTTAATAAAAGAATGAAATAAATGGTACTCATTTTTCGACGCTGCAAGGTTTTGTTAGAAATAAGGAAAGACAACCGTGATTATCTGGTAAGAACAAAAAATACACTCTTTGCGCCACTGCAAGGTTCAATTCAGACGAGAAAGAATAATGGTATACACTTTGCGCCACTAAAAGATTCAGTTGACTATAAAATAAAACAATGGTACACACTTTGCGACACTGTAAGACTTTGTTGGGACGAAAGAAAGACAATAGTAAGAAACCGGACAAAAAAAAGGATACACTCTTTGCGCCACTGCAAGGCCTAGTTGAGACGAAAAAAAGCAATAGTATACACTTTACGCTACTAAGAGATTCAGTTAATAAATGAACAAAATGAATCGTACTTATTTTTCGACGCTGCAAGGCTTTGTTGTAAAGAAAAAAGACAATCGTAAAAATCCGGTGAAAAAAAATAGTACAATATTTGCTTTACTGCAAGGCTTAGTTAAAAAGAGAAAAAACAATGGTATACAATTTGCAACACTGCAAGACTTTGTTGGAAAGAAGAAAAGACAATTTTGAAAATCTGGTGAAAAAAATAATATACTCATTACGGCACTGCAAAGCTTTGTCGCAAAGAGAAAAGAATCGGTAAACAATTTGCGCCACTGCAAGACTCAGTTAATAAGAAAAAACAATGGTATACTTTTTGCCTAACTGAGAAAGTTGGGAAAGAAAAGAAGCAGTGGTACATACTTTGTGACACTGAAAGACTTTGTTGAAAAAGGGAATAGACAACCGTGAGATTCTGGGGAGGAAAAGAAAAATATTGGTTCATCTTTTGCGCCGCTGCAAAGCTCTGTCGCGAAGAAAAAATAAAACAGTAGGTACATATTTGGCGAGACTCAGTTGAGCAAAAGAAGAAACATTGGTACACACTTTGCAACACAACAAAACTTTGTTGAGAGGAGAAAAAATCTGAAAAGAAGAGGAAAAGATAATAGGACACTCTTTGCACCACTGCAAGGCTTTGCCACGATGAAAAAGAAACAGCAGTATAACTCGACAAGCGCAAGGACCCACTTGAACCCTAGATGCGACAAGAGACATACGCGGTATCGATCATTTTTCTATATTTTGTCGGGCATATTGTGTCTCTCTTTCGGTCGCGCATTTCCAAGTGACTCCTTACGCTTGTTGAATTATACATTGTTGGGATAAGGAAGACACAATACTACTGTGAGGCTTTGATAAGAGAAGAGAAGAGAAAGTAACAACGGATTATTGTTTGCAGAGACTCTTTCTGGATGACGAAGAAATAACAGTAGATGCTTTACAAAATTAATACTTAAACCGCTCTTTTCAATTAGCCCACAAAGTGACTTATTTAAAAATACTTATAGTCGTTATATTTTGTGAACATCGTCATATCGAATAATGTTACATAAAAGATTCACCATGACGGCGAATGGATTAAAACTCACCGCGTATAAAAAAGTAACAAAATCCGTTTTGTGTATGTGGATGCATGCGAAAATCCCGTTGCGTTTTTATTCGACACCCTCTAATAATGTAATTGAGTGTTTTGTTTGCTCAATGTTGATTTCGAATGGATTAAAGCATGTGGAAAAGCCGCCGTATATGCTTCGATTAATTGCAAATATCTCCATTAGTGAAATTATATCCGCATAAACACCTGAGAGAAAGCGAATGTGGTTAATAATAACATAAGGTTGACAAGCTTCGGGCCCTGGATTGAGATCGTTAAAATCTAATGTTGTTGACGAGCGTCGAAAACCTCAATTACCACCAATCTTATCTGAAAGTAATTTGGGTACAAGTTTAGATGCAAATGTTTCAACTTGTGATCCCAAAGATATGTGTGTTATATCTTTTTACACAGGGTTATTACGAGGATGGTCTAAAAAGTTTCGGACATAACGAAGATACAAGACATATTTTCTTTAAATTTATTTTTCTGCATGGTCTCGTTATAAGACTACCTCTACCAGCTGATTTTACTGATTACTTATCGCGAATTTTTTTTTTTTTATGAAAATAGACGCAAAAAGGGTAGACCTATCGTGTGGGCCGTGGACGGCCCGCACTGCGACTATTAGAAGGGGAAGGGATTATAGAAAGGAAATGATTGTGGACACGCTTTTTAAAAAGTTGTAGGTCATAGTTCTCTGGAAAAACTAATTTTGGAAGCTTATTCCATTCCGTAGCAGCCCTGTAAAAGAAGGATTCTTGATGAACATTGGTCCTAGTAGTGTCAATCTTAAGAGTAAATGGGTAAGACTGATCAGCGTGCCGAGTTCTTCGGCCGAATGTGACCAATGGTGGTACAAGAGTTTTTATTTCTCTGGAGCATTTGCCATGGAAATATCTATAGAGCAACGACTGGTCTGCAACTCTTGTTCTATGTTCTAGAGGGTGAAGGGTATCTGTGAGAGTTGAGCTGTTTATCAAGCGAATGGCTCTTTTCTGAATGGAATCTAGAAGATGAAGAGAATGCCTTGGTGCTGAACCCCAAATGTGCGAGCAATACTCCAGTAGAGGTCGGATTTGAGCCTTGTACGTCGTCAACAGTTGATCAGGAGTAAAAAACTTTCTGGCTTTCCACAGAAAACCTAGCCTCTGGCTTGCCGACTTTGCGATGTTAGCAACATGCTCATGCCAAGACATATTATTGGACACCGTGACTCCCAAAATCGAGATGGAGGGACTTGGTTCAAGGGTTTTTCCGGACATCGTGATGGGATGATTTGAGGAATTCACTTTCTTGGAAAACGTGGCCCTTTGTGTTTTTTGGGCGTTAAACTGAACAAGATTGTTGGTTCCCCACTCGACGATTGCTTTAAGATCTCTATTGATGGAATCAACCTGTTCATGCCTGAGTCTATTTGTATCATTCATCGAAAGTGATCGATAGGATGTGAAAGTTGAGACAAGTGTGCTATCGTCTGCGAAACTGTAAATGGGGTTCGTGGTGGTTTTCAAGAGGTCGTTGATGTGTAAAAGAAATAAGGTGGGGGACAGGATGGAACCCTGGGGGACCCCGGCATTAGTTTTTATTACTAGAGGTAACCCATGCGAATTCTTCGCACCGATAGCGGTCAGTTACGTAATATAATAAATTAAAAATAAATAAATGTAAATATTTATTAATTTAAAATACTTTAATTTACAAAATCTATCTATTAACATTATTATCCTAGATGGTACCCTCGACTTGGTCTGCGTAAGATTAGTACTTCGTGTAGCTAATTTTCTTCTTCATACCATAATTTAAAACTTATTCGTGTGCTTACATAGCTCGTGCTACGCACTCGTTTATACCTTATACACTTATATATTAATAATAATAATACCTTTATCCCATTTATATAGTAAATAACCAAAATGTAATATTTTTCAAAATACATGGTACACACTTGACACTAACAAAGAAAATTTAAACTGACAGGTGTCAATTAAATTTAGTTAATTGCCAATTTTAAATTGACTAATGCCAGTTAGTAATTTTTGTAGCTAATTTGATTTAAACTAATGTCATTTTGATTCTGAGCTGCCAACATCCATACATACTCACAAACTTTCGCGTTTATAATAGTAGTAGGTTCACACAATGGCTTTATAAACTATAGCCTATGTGTTATTCTGATGTATAAGCTACATTATTTTTAAGATTTATTAAAATCAATCTAGTAGTTTTTGCTTGAAAGAGTAACAAACATCCATACATACATAAATACTCACAAGCTTTTGCGTTTATAATAGTAGTAGGTTCACACAATATTTTTATAAATTATAGCCTATGTGTTATTCTAATGTATTAGCTAAATTATTTTAAAGTATCATTAAAATCCATGTGGTGGTTTTTGCGTGAAAAAGTAACAAACATCCATACATAAAAAAATACTCACAAACTTTTGCGTTTATAATAGTAGTAGGTTCACAGGATATCTTTATAAATTATAGCCTATGTGTTATTCTGATGTACAAGCTAAATTATTTTAAAGTATCATTAAAATCCATTTGGTAGTTTTTGCGTAAAAGAGTAACAAACATGTTTACATACATAAATACTCACAAACTTTCGCGTTTATAATAGTAGTAGGTTCACACGATATCTTTATAAATTATAGCCCATGTGTTATTCTGATGTATAAGCTACAATATTGTAAAGTTTTATTAAAATCCATTCAGTAGTTTTTGCGTGAAAGAGTAACAAACATCCATACATACATAAATACTCACAAACTTTCGCGTTTATAATAGTAGTAGGTTCACACGATATCTTTATAAATTATAGCCTATGTGTTATTCTGATGTATAAGCTACATTATTGTAAAGTTTTATTTAAATCCATGTAGTAGTTTTTGCGTGAAAGAGTAATAAACATCCATACATAAATAAATACTTACAAACTTTTGCGTTTATAATAATAGTAGGTTCACACGATATCTTTATAAATTATAGCCTATGTGTTATTCTGATGTATAAGCTACATTATTGTAAAGTTTTACTAAAATCCATTTAGTGGTGAAAGAGTAAGAAACATCCATACTTACATACCTACTCACAAACTTTCGCATTTATAATAGTATTAGGATAGTAGCATATATTTTGCTGGTCGACTAGATTTTGTTTAGCTTTCTATTTTGCATTAAGATTTCTATGTTCCTTAAAAATTTTTCCATATCTGTATATTTCATGTTGCTAGTTTAAGATATTTAAGACATTGAGGCAGTCATTTGTGTCTAGAAATTTTCTATTGCAGATTCTGTGTCTAATTTTAAAAAATATATTTATTGGTGCGTAAAATTATTGAAGAAAAAAATCAAACAAAATTGCGCAGATGTTTTTCCAAGATTTATTCACAAAAAAACAGATTTCCGATGAGATAGCGTCAGCGTATTGTTTTCGAATTCAAAAACAATTTTATCTCGTTACGTATCGAAAATATATGTTTCTGACAAGCAGTCTCCTTTATTTCTTTTTAAAAAAAACAACGTTCGTTCCTGGATCAAAGTTCGTAATAAAGAATATTTTAAACATCTGCCTCGTACACGCGGTCAAGACAAATGGATTAAATAAAAACGTTTGAGCATAGGGAATTCTAATAAAATTGAAAATACAAGCTACGTATAAAAATAACCGTGTGGTCGTGGTGGATATCTTTTTTGCTTTCTTGCTCGGTTTGGCAGATCACTGCACCGTGACTATTGGAGTTTACTACAATATATCGGAGAGGGAACATTATTTTGGTCGAGCAAAAAAATGAGAAGTAAATGTGTCGAAACGACGGCATAGCTGCCCATTCGAATCTCCACGAAAGGAAATTTTATATGCAAACAAAAAAATATAAAAACTCTTTATTGTTTTTATTTTTAAATTTTGTTACACGATAATAAACGGGGCTTTGGTTCCAGCCAGGATTGTTCAACAAAAGGCCCGCTACATTTGTCGTAGATCAAATTGAAATATGCTTAACAAATAAAAAAAATAGACCTAACAAATTCACAAAATACACAAGCGAGTCATTCCACACCAACGATGGAATAAAATAAGACATACATAGGTCACTGGTGATGAATAGAAGTTTCTGGAACATTGGAGATCTTGCTAGACCGCTCTCGAACATTCAAATGGCGCTAACATGCTGAGTTAAGCGCGACGGGCATAATAAGTAGCAATTTAAAAAAATCAGTAAGAAAATATCAGTTTGAACTCAGCCACTTACTTTTTTTGTTGGGAACGTAAGCAAAGCAAACCTTCAACTGTAATCGGGTAATTTGCAGTTAGATATTTTTTAACAGGGAATAACCGAATTAGGATTGGATTTTTTATCCAAAAATTACTTAAAATTATGTGAATTAAACGTTCCTAATTTTTGTGACATTACAAATATGAAAATTTACAAATTTTTATACGTCAAGCATCAAATTGCTACTCTGTAATTTTAGCAGCAGCTCTTTTATTTCTAAAAATAGATGTATATTTCTCTCCAAAGATCCAATATACTTACTGTATATCTTAACATGGCCGTATACCCGTATACTTCTTGTCACAATCTAATAAAACGAAAAATATAAGCAATCTGTTTAAATAAAAATCGTAAAATCCCCATTTAAAAATAAGCTTTTATCTCAGAAAATACATAAAACCAGGTTGGGATTTTAAAAGTTACGCCGTTAAATTTTATTACGACTTTGCACAATCGTAGATATATAAGGAATTGTTTATCTGACTGCGGGAGTTTATGCACGAAGTTTACAAGTCCGGTAGTATGAATCTCCCTTAAAATGAATAACTAAAACTGTATAATGGACATAAAGACAAGTGCTGAGGCTCGTGCTGCAAGGAGACGAATACAGTGTGTGTCACGACGAGCTAAAACTATATGTACTTATATTAGAAACTTCTTCTTACAGTGTCTTGCTTTCTCAAGGGTTGACGACTCCCACATTGACTACTTCTTTGTATCTATCTCTATCTTAAACTGCGTGGAGAAGTTCCTCAGCAGTTAGACCCGTCCATTGTCGGAGATTTTGAAGCCAGGATAGCTTTTTGCTGCCTATCCATTTTTTCCCCTCGATCTTGCCATTCGGAATAAGCCGAAGCAGATTATAACGTGGTCCACGCATGTCCCAAGTATTCCAGTTTGCGGCGCTTGATGGTAATTAAGAGCTCTTTATCGTGCCCTATTCTGATAAGTACATTCTCGTTGGTAGTTCGGCTTGTCCACGGAATTTTGAGCATCCTTCTGTACAGCCACATTTCGAATGCACCAATGCGGCCAATAATTTTTTGGTGAAGCGTCCATGTTTCGCAAGAGTACAACAGAATAGACCATACATAACACTTGGTAAACCTTTCTCGCAGATGAATGTTAAGTTGCTTGGCACAGAGTAGCGGCTTGAGATTCAGAAAAGCTCTTCTAGCTATTTCTATTCTAGCCTTGATTTCTTCGTCTGAAACCATCGACTGATTGATCCGGCTTCCAAGATATTTAAAGTGCTAAACTCTTTCTATATTCTCGTCAACAAGTGTTATTCTTTCCGGGCCAACATTCATTTTGCTAACAACCATAAATTTAGTTTTTTTGACATTGATTTTCAGTCCCCATCTATTACTTTCTTTGTTTATCTTACATTCATTGTAATTCTTTCAATGATTCAGCTAGAAGCACAGTATCATCTGCGTATCGAATGTTACTAATGGTTTCGCCTCCAATCTTTATTCGTTCACCAGAATATGTTGCCCCTTTAAATATTAAATATTAGAAACTACTCGCGCAGTATTTATTAAAAATGTCTGGAAATTAATTACAAGTTATTGCGAATTTAAAAAAATATTTTGATAAACACGCTACTTCCGGTTATACAGTAGCTTTGTTATTTCAAAGACAACATCCTGTATATTATTACATTTTTGGTTTCTATGTACACTTTGTGTAGAATACTTTATATCTAAAATTTACAGTTTTCGAGATATTAGTTATTATTTACTAGCGGACCAGGCAGACGTTGTCCTGCCCGAATTTTAGCTTGCCTGCTTTGGGAATATTACTATAAAACTCAGCGACCCCAAAAACTATTAATTCGACACTAATATTAGCGTTTTTAATAGTTTTTATGTTCTATCCCCTTCCCTCCACATTTGTATGGGTGCTAACATTTTTGGGAATGTCACTATCAAATTCATAGTCCCCAAAGATTATAAATGAACACTTCAGCCGTTTTTGATACTTTTTATATTTCATCTCCTTTCCACCCCTTTCGTAGGGGTGCTAACACAAAAGTTTACAAGAACCACCGCTTGTATGTATTAAACGACTTCTGAAAATTTCATCCCAATCGGTCCAGCCGTTTGGGAGTTCTTCTTATTTTAAGACAATATCTTTGGGGGTCTTCCTAAAAGTCTACTCATCAGGCTAATAAGTATATGATAAAAGTAGAGCACAACCACTGTTTGGGGTGGTGACCTGTCTCATATATAAAGTTTAACACTTTATGCAGTGATGTGATGCCTCCGTTCATCTAGAAGTATTTCTGAAGGAATTTCATCTGGACCATCCGCACTTAATTAATTTCATAAGCTTTGTAAAGTACATATTTAAAATATTTTTTTAAATTTTATACAAATAAAACTTGTAGTTAGTAATGTAATAATATTTTAAAATTCCTAGATTTGTACTGTAACTAACGGAGCTCTCTATTGGCGTATTCTTACTAGATTTAAATGAAAAATGGAAGTTATCTAGCTGGCACAACAAATTGCAGTCGGTGCTTTTCGAGATGTATATGCAAGTCTCTGAATTAAACTTAACATTTAATAAATTCTCTTGGAAATATAAACCTTGCAATATGTCGGTCGTCTGTGCAAGATAATTGTTTCGCTCTGGATTTCATTCCGTCGTCCTGGTGCGACAATGAAATTGCTGTAAAGATACGTTTATATCTCGGTCAAATTTCTTTGTTACTCGAATACTGAAAATAAAAACAGTAAGTCTATTAGATGCAACAAAGTACACTAAAATAAAGCGGGGGTCCACTAACACAGTCCTATTTGGGGAAACTTAAAATAAATAGTTCTTTTTATGTCTGCAGAAATTTTAATAATTGATCTAAACTTTACCAAACGACACCATAAAATTACCATACAGAAACATAAAGTAATATTTTTAATCTAGGCTAAAGGTAGAATATAAATCATTGACTGCGTTTGGCACCAAGAATTGTTAAAGAAATTATCTGCCTATGGCCTCCCAACCAAACTGCGCCAATGGCTCATGAGCTTCATGCAAGATCGCTCCTTACATGTGGCAGTTGACGGTATTTCTTCTGATACGTTAAAAACCAATGCTGGGTCCCCCAGGGTTCCATCCTGTCCCCCACCCTATTTCTTTTACACATCAACGACCCCTTGAAAACAACCACGAACCCTATTAACAGTTTCGCAGATGACAGCACCATTCTCTCAACTTTCACATCCTATCACTTTCGGTATATGATACAAATAGACTCAGGCAGGAACAGGTTGACTCCATCAATAGAGATCTTGAAGCAATCGTCGAGTGGGGGAACCAACAATCTTGTTTAGTTTAACGCCCAGAAAACACAAAGCGCCACGTTTTTCAAGAAAGTCAATTCCTCAAATTATTCCATCACAATGTTCAAAAATACCTTTGAATCAAGTCCCTCTATCTCGATTTTGGAAGTCACGGTGTCTAATAATATGTCTTGGCATGACCATGTTGCTAACATCACAAAGTCTGTGGAAAGCTAGAAAGTTTTTTACTTCTGATCAACTGTTGACGACGTACAAGGCGCAAATCCGACCTCTTAGAGTATTGCTCGCACATTTGGCGTTAAGCACTCTTTAAGCATTCTCTTCGTCTTCTAGATTCCATTCAGAAAAGGGCCAGTCGGTTGATAAACAGCTCAACTCTCACAGATACCCTTTACCCACTAGAACATAGAAGAAGAGTTGCAGATCAAAAATTACTCCAGGGATATTTCCATGGCAGATGCTCCAGAAAAATAAAAACTCTTATACCCCTACTGGCCACATTCGGCCGAAGAGCTCGGCACGCTGATCAGTCTCACCCATTTACTCTCAAGATTGACACTACAAGGACCAATCTCCATCAAGAATTATTTTTTTGCAGGGCTGCTACAGCATGAAACAAGCTTCCAAAATTAGTTTTTCCAGAGAACTATGACCTGCAACTTTTTAAAAAGCGGGTCCACAATCATCCTTTTTCTATAATCACTACCCCTTCTAATAGTTGCAGTGCGGGCCATCTGCGGAACCCCATGCTTTGTTTTTTGGATTCTGGATCAAAGTGATGAATTCATGTTTCGTCGATCGAAAGAAATTTTTCTTTTAATTCATCGGAAGTCCTGTTAATGATCTCCAAATTTGTCTTCGTTCCAACATGGCGAACACGCTTCTGGTCTGCCGTCAGCATTCGTGCATAGAGTATTTTGAGACCCAATCCATGGATGTAAAATTTTTTTAACGCTTTTAAGAGAAAACCTACATGTCTCTGCTACAGCCTAAACTGAAATTTTTCTGTCATTTAATACTATGTCATGAACTAAACTCACATTTTCTTTGGTTACCGCAGTTTTAGGGCTCCTGCACCTGGTGATGTTAAAAGGACTCTCTTTTCAGTTTGAAATATCGTTCTTGATTATATGGTACGAAGGGGCAAAGTCACCCAATACTTTTACCATTTTATACTTCTTCTTCTTCATTCTTGATTTTAGGCGATTCGCCTGTTCAATTATTGTCCACTTGCATGAGGCTGTCGCTCCATCGTTTCCTGTGACTCTCAACGTCTCTTTGTCGCAATGGGGACTTGTCGCGAGCAATTTTCACAAGTCCTGTTTGCTACCCAGTCATTGATGTTCTTGACCTTACAGGCTGTTCTGATATTCTCGCTTCTGTCTCTATTCAGCAGTGTCTTTCCAGTGATTCTACGGAGTATCTTCATATCAGATGTCTCTAGGAGTCTTTTGGTTTTCGCTGTTTCTGGCCTGGTTTCTGCGGTATATGTCATCACCGGCCTTACGACGGTTGATCCTCGATTTGGTGTCCGTTTCCATACTCTTATTGCGCCATATTGTATTCAGGCAGCTATTCTAATTGCTTTTGTTGTTTGATCTCTCACCTCTGCTATAATATCACCAAAACCGGAAAGTTCCATGCCAAGGTAGTTAAATGCTATTTTCTGCTCGATTACTTTACCCGTCAAGCTCAAGTTTGCATCTTAGAAGGGTTTTTGATGTTGTTAAACACTTTGTTTTGGTCGGTGATATTTTCATGTTTAGAGACTTGACTGTTAGGTTGAATAAGTGTAATAACTTTTGTAATTTATCTTTATTTTCTGCAATGAGAGCGGCATCGTCAGCATAACACACTATTTTGATTTCTGCATCCCTTTAGTCCTCGAACACTTCCGTTATTAAATTGAAATGGCTAGGACTTTAACCATGTCCTTATAAATTTCTTGCGGTGATAACCCCTTTTACAGAGGTACTTTACCGCACCTATTATCTCAATGTTGTCCATTTTTATAACCTTAATGAAAAAAAATAATATTTAACATACACGAACTGATGCGCTGATGCTAATTGGCACACACTAAGTCATATAATAAGCTTTTGCCTGACACTTTATTTGCATTTGTCACTCAACGCCAACTATGTATGGACAATAATTCGTAAGAGTCGGTAGCTTGTGGTTTCGTTTATCGAAAATTTTTCCGAAAGTGTAGTCATTAGCTGTAGGTTTCAATTTAAAGTGGCTACTCCAACTCTTTAATTTATAATCAGTTTGAACCATTTATTGAATAAAAAAAGGTTATTGTAAGCATCTTTGATTACTTTGACCGAATGTGCTACAAAAAAACCGTTTTAACGAAGTGCTACACACGATACATTCCCTATTTACATTTAGATGTGGGGTTTGTGGAAAGTAGGGTATATACGTTTAAAAGATATTTATTTAAGTTAAAAAAAAGTCCCCTTCCGATCATCAATCGAACTGTTTCGGTATTTTTATTCATTCTAATGTAAACTGTCGAATACTGGGGCGGTCTTTTTCGAAACATTATCTTATTGGCATTTACGTTTAACATGAAAATTTCGCTGTCGAAGTTTAAATATTAAGGACTTTTATTTCTCTCTCGCGACGGTTTTATTTGCACGAATGATTATCTGGTTTAGTAAAGTGCTTCTTAGCATTAATCTCCTTTTTTTTTGGTTTGAAATATGATTAGTACTTACATGATTGTATTGTTCCATAATTCAAATGTTATTCTCTAACGCAAATAACTTTTATAAATTAATTATTTTTAAACTATATGAATTATTCAAATGGCAGACTTCGCGTGAAAGAGCAATTTTTAATATTGAAAATTGTATTATCATAGCGAACCATTGCACTTATGAGTCACACCTTAAAGCTTTTTTAAAAATCATTCATAAAAGAGTAGACAGAAAACTTGAGGAGGACATGAGCAACACGCAGTTTGGATTCCGTGAAGAAATTGGAACAAGAGAGGCGCTCTTTGGGATAAACGTTCTTTTCCAGCGCTGTCTTGATATAAACCAAGATGTGTTTGCATGTTACATCGATTTTGAGTAAGCTTTTGACAAAGTGAAACATGACAGGTTGCATTAGCTACTCGTCAGTAAAAACATTGATTTGGACGATGTGAGAATAATAAGCAACCTATACTGGGGCCAAAGAGCGAATACAAAGGTAGAAAACCAGCCAACAGAGGAAATGGAAATCCGTCGTGGTGTAAGACAAGGATGCATCCTATCGCCAATACTATTCAACCTGTATAGCGAAGCCATTGTTAAAGAAACCTTGCAAGAAGAATCGGTAGTGATAGTTATTAAATATTTTTTGACGGCTTTTAAAATGTACACGAAAGAAGAAAAGATACAAATTTTAAAGTGGTATTTTGGGGATCACTTAATTTAAAAAACAATAAATTTGTTTATTATTGCTTCCGAAAATAGGCCAATTTCGTCTCAGTCCACCATTATTCAAAAGTTTGAGAAATGTTATAATGTGTTCAGAAGTAAAAAGCGTCAAAATAGAGAAATATTTGCGTGTGTCGCTGTTAAAACAAGTAAGCCCTGTATAAGTGTACAAGCCGACAACTTGCTCAAATAATTAATAATATGAGTGACAGAGCTGTTAGGAATATTTAAAAAAGGAATGGGATACCATTGTTTTTGAGTACAAACAACCTAGCAAATTTTTCCCGAGGTCCACATTATTCGGATGGAATTTTGTGAAACCCTGATCGAAAAGCAATGTAAAAATAATGGTTTTTTTTAAAACATATTATTTATAAACGACTCATCGTTTTTTTACAATGAAAACAATCCATCCGTTGTATGATATTGGTCTCGGAAAAATCAGCATCAGAGTATTTCTGTGGGTACTCAATACACACAAAAACTTTGTTTGAGCAGGAATTTTAGAAAAATATACAGGATGGCCAACCGAAAACGACACAGAGCCATTTACAGGAACCTCATCAACATTTTAGAAAAACGCTCAGACCCGTTGATTTTTGATTAAAGGGGGACACTCTTTTCCGGTATTTTTTACTCCACTACTTTTAACCCCAATCGAGGGTAAGAATTACCCCAAAATGTTTAAATGACATTGGGGTCAAATAAAATGTCTTTTAAAAGTTCTTAAAATTCTCTATACAATAGTCTTTAAATTTAACTTTAAAAAATACATGTTAAAATTCCAATCACTTTAGTTGCTTACTTACTATTTAATTGACTAAATGTTTAAACTGATGACCGCACGCTTCCATACAATAATAAAGATTTTGTTCAAAACGTTCACGAATAATTCCCGGAGTAATTCGATGGCACTTTCAACGGGAGAAAAGTGAACTTTGTATATTATTTTAAGCAATTTAAGCATTTAAAGTGTTATATTTTATAAAGAATTGGTGTTAATAAACCACAAAATGTTAAATGCAAAGGATTAAGAAAGGTAAGATAGAGATAAAATCGCGAAAAATATCGCTCTACATATGGCAAATCGATTATATATTTGCATAAATTTTCTTCAAATTCTAACGCAAATCCTAAGAAAATGAAAGATGATCTTAAAGATAGGTAAACAAATCTCAAAGTTTATGTTTGTTTGTAGCAAGCACTTTGTAAAAGATGGTTTTTTCAGTGATAAGTTTGATTTTTTTATTGAGACCGTCAGTTTCACATGAAATGATGTGGCCAGCCCTAAAAACCTCTTCATCTTTCTAAATTGGTCGATCACGTTTATCCACATAATACAATATGTTTGACATTAATATTGCATTGCAACAAGATTTCCAGGGAAAACAGAACTAAAAAACAAACCAGCTTCAATCCAATAGTTAATCACAAAAAATCAACTCAAATCTCTGAGATAACTAAAATTCCCTTCAATAAAAACTTTGGTTTTACGAGTGATTAAATGACTGAATCACTAAAAGCTCTGAAGTCATACACTTGTGAGTCCAAGCTGACTTGGGACTGTAAACAGTCTCTGAGACAACTGGCAGAGAACAATCAGGTTACTCTGATGTGGGTTTCCGGTCACAAGGGAGTTAAAGGCAACGAAAAAGCAGATTGCCTTGCCAAAGAACGAGCAATATACAATTTTCCGGCCCAGAACCCTTCTGTGGGCTTTCCAAATCTCATAAAATCTTACTGGCATAAAGTGCCAGGGCAAAGACAAGCGAAAAGGGTAGTGAGCCTTTCGCCAAGGAAAGCTAAACATCTTCTCAAATTGGACAAGAAAGACTTGAAAGACTTGAACACTGCCCTCTAAGGTATCACCTTAAAAAGATGGGCAAAACAGAGAGTGATAGTTGCCGCTACTGCGAGAACTTTGCTGAAACTGCAGAACATTTGCTTTGCGAATGCCCAGCGCTTTTCTGCAAAAGGCTTAAGTTTCTGGAAGGGGCCTTCCCAAAGCCCTTTGACGCAAAAACTTAGCCCACAGGAAACTAATAAACTTTGCTGGAAGTCTCGGAATCTCGGGCCTCGAATAGATTAAGGGTTATGCACAAAAGATCTAATAGGTCGTGGTGCTTGAGAGGTTGCATAGCCATTACAAATCCCCCTACAATCTACAAATTACAAAATATTTGTTGTTTACACCTCGATTCGACATTTTGTCATTTCCTATACTATGCACCAATCAGCTGTCAATTGTTAAACTTACTGTCATTTGAAACAGTGTTGTCAATTTTAAAAACAAACCTCTTTAAATCACCCTTTAGATACAAAATAATTTCAATGTAATTAAACTGTTGAAATTTAAAAACAAGACATATATTAATAAACGTATCCTTAGTCAAACTACGTAGATTATATTTTCTTCAGAGTAAACAACATCTCGTATAAATTGATGGATTGCGTTTCCTGGTTAAATTGGCCCTTGAAAGCATTAATTTGGCCATAGAACCTCTCTAATTCAAAGCCCGTAATAAGTAAGACGAAGACGAGGGAAAACAATTGACAAAGTTGTGGCTCCAATGATATTAATTAGGGACCCTCATTAGTTTTATGTTAAGCAAAAACAACTAGCAAGATAACCGAATGTTCGGCTGGTTTCTGGAGTGGTGTCAAATTGTTAATTAGTAACACGCAAGATCCAATGAAAATGGACCTTTTTTAATAGTATTTTTAAATTAAATGTTGTAAATAATTTAAATATACTGTGATAAAAATAATGCAATAAAAATGATTTTTGTTTGATAAATCTTGAAAACTTAAACATATGCTAATGGTAAAGCAGTAAAAAATTGGGTCCCGGCGATTATATGAGGAAAGATCCATCAAAGATCAAGCAAATTAGACATGCTTATAGATTTTAGTTTTTAAAAATTTCTGCTTATTGTGTTAAGATTAGTGTATCTTTTACCAAGAAAAAATAAATGAAAAATGAAAGAAAATATGACAATCTATAAGCTTACAAGAAATTATCGATAATGACTAATCGATCAAAATAAACCGGTGAAATTCGATACATACATACGTATAGTAACACCTTTTTCCCATAGGGGTAGGCAGAGACCACTTCCTTCCACTTCCGCTACGGTTCGTACACACATCTTTTGCTTCCTCTACTTTTATCAGTGCTCTCATACATGCTCTTCGGTTGTTGGTACTCTTGACCTGGCCTTTCTTCAAAACAATGTTGATCTGATCGAGATATGTTCTCCGAGGTCGACCTCTACCGACTTGTCCATTCACACTCGCCTTATAAATTTGTTTCGTCAATCTTCCTTCATTTATCATTTCTACGTGTCCAAACCATTTAAGCATTCCTTTATCTATCTTTGCAACCACATCTTTTTTTACACCACAGCGTTCGTCAATCTTCCTTCATTTATCATTTCTACGTGTCCAAACCATTTAAGCATTCCTTTATCTATCTTTGCAACCACATCTTTTTTTACACCACAGCGTTCGCTTATCTCACTATTCTTTACTTTATCCTTTTGAGTCACTCCGGCTGTACTTCTTAGACTACTCATCTCCGCAGCATTAACACACCTCTATGCACAGCCAGACGTGCCTTTTTTGACCCTTTCCGGCTGCTCATAAAGCTATACAGTGCCCCATTCTTTTGTTTTTCTGTCAACTCCCTGCGCTCAATATCACTGCCATACATTCCATCTCTCGTAAACTTTGAACCCAAGAACACAAATGCATTTACTTGTTCCACTCTTTCTCCCTCAATCGAAACTTCACAGTTTGTCATGCTTTTTTTTCTTTCAAAAACCATTACTTTCGTTTTGCTTACATTTATTTTTATCCCTTTGATTTTTAAGGCATTATACATAACATTAACCATCGCCTGCAACTCCTCTCCAGATGACGCTTTACTCGGCGTAAAGAAGGCTTTTGATGATCAAATCATTTATTTTTAATCCATACGCACTTTCTTTCAAATTTTTTAAACAATCGTCTATGTATAAGTCAAACAGCCATGGCGAAGCCACACATTCCTGTATCACACCTTTTTCGATGTTAAACCAGTCCGTGCAAGCTCCGTTTATCCTGACACAAGCAGTGGAATCCTCGTAAAGTGATTCCAGTGCTCGCATTAAACTTCCGCTCACCCCATACATAGACAATGTCGACCACAATTCACTTCGATAAGATTCGATAAATTGAGAGTAATAGAAAGCCGGCTAGTGAACAATTAAATTGCAAAATAATCAAGCTGAGTCATCCGCAGCTCCAAAAGAGAAGAATTTAATTTTGGGAGGACAATATTTTGATCTTTAAGTAGTCCACGTAAGAAAAGCGACAATCCAAAATTTCTCATTGGGTTTCAAATACATTTGATTAGCGTTCGTGATTTCATCGAGGTAGATAAGTATCCTCTCCAAAAAAAATAATTATTGGAAACGGTTTGTTAATTTCAATTTTTTTTATTATTTGGACATAATAACGATACAATAATAACTATAATAATTTTTAAATATTTGGACATCGTCCTTCATTGTTTGGTTATATACCTTTACAATATTTATGTTATTTACATTTTTATCATAACCCTGAATGAGCTAGCTGCAAGTTAAGTGTTCACATTTTCTGGGTACCCGGACACTAGGACTACCAGACAACTGTAAGGCAGACAAGCTATCAAGAGAGGGCACCACCATCCCAGCTGTATCTGTCTCATCTCAGCAAGAAGTACCGATTGCAAATTGCCGGCTCCTTCCGCACAGCAAAATAGTTTAAAAAGCCAACTTGAGGTGGCAAAATGATGAATGGGAATCGCAGAGCTACGACACGACTTCTGTAGAAGCTGTCACGATGAGGAAGAGGAGAAAACAATGGTACATCTTCTCTGCCACTGCCCTTCTCTAAGCAGAAAACGGCTTTTTATACTATGGCAACCGAACTTGAATGACTTATCTTATCTCAGCTCAGTTAGCATTAAGTACCTCAACTGTACCTCCCACGGTAGAGGAAGAAGGCACCGCCGTCCATCGCGGTATCACAACTGACCAAAAGGCCTAAGTGGGTTCTTTTCGAACCGCCGTTTTAACATAACCTAACCTAGATGGAACGGTCAATATGTACCACTCCTTTTTTTATTTTTGGTTGATTTTAAGGGGAACGAAAGTTCAAGTAACTTTAGTAAGAGGGTTAAATTAAATACAGATGCAGGAGTACAGATAATGTAAGTTAAAAAGTACATAATAACGTTATTTCTTTGACCTAATTGCAGGTAAATTTAAAAAACTATTTCACATAACAAGTAACCACTTACGTGCTATATTAATAACGACTGCCACGTCTTTTAGTTCTCTAAAGAGTACTCTGCCAGCGGTCTCTCTACTGGCAAATTATGCCCGAGCTCAGCCGTAGAGGGTAGAAGAAAAAAAATATATAAAAGTGAGCCGCGCCACCGACTTAGACGGTACAAGCCGGAAACCCCTAGGTCTTGTAGGCACTAGCAGAGCCACACGATAAACAACAAACAATTTTGGTGAACTAAATAAATAAAACTATATTTACAATTCCTGCAATATATTAATTAAGTAAAAATGATGTTCTGATTTTTTTTTTACAACAAATTCTGTATTTTTGTAAAGTGGATTAAACGAATTTAATACACTTTTCTTAAAATAATATTTAAATTAATTAGAACAATCTTTTAAACAATAATAAAAACCTAATGATGTACAAAAGAGAATTAAAAAAAAAATGTTCACAATATTTAAAATTTCAAAAATAATTGGTTTTATAAAGAATTCTTGATAGCAAAAGATTAAAAAAATACAAAATAAATGGACTTGCAACAAAAATAATAATTTGAAACCATCACAATAATTACATAATGTATATTCAGTAATGTATACGTTCAGATTCAACTTGGAGCAGGTACAAATTTAATGAAAATAATTTGTTACTTTTAAACTATTGAAAACACTAAGATCAAGCACATAATAACTGATAAGTTGATAAAATTAAACTCAATACTATGTAACCAATTGAAAACTTCATAGAGACGTCACTGTTACATCGATGATCCAAGAAACAGAAACACCAAGTAGTATTATCATAATAATTTCTGCTAAAAACACCAAGCAAGTCTTTATAACACTGAAATTTATCGTCGATATGGATGATGGTTCTGGAACGGCACGTGCTACTCAACAATGGCTTCCCTCAGATAAATACCGCATGCAGTTATTTTAACTCGACACCAAAAATATCAACAACGAAGGTAAGATAGAATGGCCAAGTTAAAAATCAAATGATTTTTCTTCAAAATCCAATTAAGATGGCCCAAATACAGCCAGATATGAAGAGAAAACCGTAGAGGTTTTGCACACTTGTTAATATCACACGACGACACTAAAATCCTCACTATTGACTCCCAAGACTGACACCAAGCGACTGTCTCCAACTACTCACTCCCAGGCCGGATATCAGAAATGACACGGGACACGCGTCAGCCAACCATCTTCGCAAATCTATGTTCCAAACTCATAATCGCGCTCGTCCGTGTTGATAGCCAGCCCATCCACACAGAAAAGCAAACCAAACAATAATATAGTTGACAACACACGACAATCAAGGCCAAAAATCAAGGCAAAATCTAATAACAAAAACCCCCACTCCATCTCCATTGATTAGCAAAAATGTCACAGCCATTAATAATTAAATCCTATCACTACTAGGTATGCAACACTATTTACAACGAATGATATACTTAAGTTAAAACAAAATACGGTATGCAAAACTATTTACGAGCACCAGACTATCAGAGACCCAATTACTAATGGAACGGTAGAAGGAAAAAAAAATAGGCACGTGACACGACCACAAGGAAAACTCTGGTCATAAATTGTGCTTTTAAACTAATTTGTGGTATCGTCGGCATCTAGCTAACTATCAGTATTCATTGTGTCTACGGTAAAGCATTATTTAATATTGGAATATCTCCTTTTACGCGGGATATTTGCGGTCGCGATATCGTAATAATTGAACAAATGTCCTGTCGCGTGTACTTCCTGACGTCACTTCCTGATACCAGAAAATAAATTACGCGTCATAGATATTAGTCTGGTAAACACATATATCTGCATATACAGTTTGCGAAACCGTGTATCGTATAACGTACGTTCTGATTAAACCTATACGAGATCACTGATTTAAACTAATGATGTTATGCACAGAAGCTTCAATCTCGTTCAGCCAGTCGAAAAAATCGGTGCAAATATCATTATTACGATTCACGATAATTTTAAGAATATATAGGGTGTCCAGAAACGCTTTTTGGAGACAAAAACTGCAAAATATGGAGCCGACTATAAATGCGATTGGTATTTATAGTTGGCAAATTGCCAGAGGAAAAATCTTTGTCTGCAGATATCAACTATAAAAAGTTCTCAGATGTCGCCTGACGTAAATATTTAATCGGTTGTATTTACTGTAGCTGCTTTTTTCTGCCTTGCTGATTTAGAAAAGATTGTGACATTGCGGACCGCTTTGAGCTCGTTTCTGATCACAGAACTAGTGACAGTCCTGTTTTTTAAAACGTATTGCTCAATAAAACGTTTATCTCGGTAGTTAGTGCATAGTTTTTGCCCTTGCCCTGGCTTCTAGAATAATTTTTTACCTTTGTTCCTGAACAAAGGTCGTCAGTTGTTGGTACTTTTGACCTGGCCTTTCTTCAAAACAATGTTGATCTGATCGAGATATGTTCGCCGAAGTCGATCTCTACCGACTTCCATTTACATTCGCCTTATAAATTTGTCAATCTTCCTTCATCCATCCTTTCTACGTGTCCAAACCATCTAAGCATTCCTTTATCTATCTCGGTAACTACATCTTCTTTTACACCACAGCATTCTCTTATATCACTATTCTTTACTTTATCCGACCGAGTCACTCTGGCTATACTTCTCAAACTTCTCATCTCCGCAGTATTAATCCTATTTCATGCTTCTTTTGCTAAACCCAACATTCACTACCATAAGTGCAGGAACCAACACACCTCTATGCACAGCCAGACGTGCCTTTTTTAACACTCTCTGGCTGTTCATAAAGCTATGCAGTGCCCTATTCATTTGTTTTTCTGCCAACACCCTTCGCTCAATGTCACTGACATACTTTCCATCTCTCGTAAACTTTGAACCCAAGTACACAAATTTATTTACTTGTTCTACTCTTTCTTTCTTAACACCATCGCCTGCAACTCCTCTTCAGATGACGCTTATATGACATATGACAATATGGCATTTCACGATCAAATAATTCATTTTCAAACCATACGCACTTTCTTTTTTTTTCTTTTTCCGATACCCTGTCCGATTATCAAACGTTGGCAATCATATTGGCTATAATAACTTTGTTTATGGCAGCTCGGAATAGTTCAATGGATGATTTGCGATACCACTCCCGACGATTTCGGAGCCAAGATGTTCTTCTTCATCCCGAACCTCTACTTTCGGCAATCTTAGTCTGCATCACTAAATGAAGGAGGTAATATCTCTCTGGATGCCTCATCACGTGACCGAAGTATTCGAGTTTTCGGCTTTTCATTATTTTACTTATTTTTGTGTTTTTTCTCATTCGTTGTAGAACCTCCATTTTTCATTCGGTCCATCCAGCTTATTCGTAGAATTCTTCTTTAAACCCACATTCTAAAGTCGGTCAGCGTCCAACTCTTTACTCCATAGAGCAATGTGGAGAATATATAGCAGCGTGTTGGTCTGATTTTCAATTTTCTTTCACATTTTTTAAACACTCGTCTATGTATAAGCATGACCATCGCCATGGCGAAGCCACACATCCCTATTCTAACACCTTTTTCGATATTAAACCAGTCCGTGTAAGCTCCGTTTATCCTGACACAAGCAGTGGAATCCTCGTAAGTGATTTCAGTGCTCGTATTAAACTACCGCTCACTCCATACATAGACATTGTCCACCACAATTCACTCCTCACCACTCTGCCACGGACATTTTCCAAGTATATAAAAGCGCAATAGGCCTTCTGATTTCTAGCTAAGAATTTTTCGACTATACCTTGTAATGAAAAAACCTGATTCATTCATCTCCTTCCTTTTTTAAATCCTGCTTGCACATTCCATATCATCTTTTCAGTTTCATTCGTCACTCTTTTAATCAATATCGTTGCATACAGTTTGCCGACTATGCTGAGTAAACTAATACCTCGGTAGTTCTTACAGTCCTGCTGCGAACCTTTTTCTCTTGTAAAGTGGCACGATAACGGCCTTGCACCAGTCGTCTGGTACGCTACCACTCCTCCAACAAAGGTTAAAAAGGCGGTACAGCAGACTAGCTACCACGCTTTGTTCAGCCTTCAGCATTTCAACTATTATCCTGTCGTACCCAGCAGTTTTACCTAATTTCATACTGTTCAACGCTTCCACAATTTCTGTCGTACTTATTTCACTTTCATTGCAACTTTTACTCATGTCTCTGAATGGGGCCGGTACTTGTGTATCGTCTTTCTCAAATAAACTTTCGAAGTATTTCTTCCATCTCTTTAATACGCATTCCTCTCCTTTTACCATACTAGGAAAGTAATGCGTATTAAAGAGATTGTGGCCTACTTTATTATATTCATAATATGAAATAAAAAAATAGAACACAATGTGCTGACGGCAGCTGTTCGCCGGAGAACAGATAAGTGAGTTCGAATTGTTTATGGCTCTAAGATTGAAAATTCAAATTCAATAGGCGCCACTCAATTTAGATATAGCTATACTATATTTGGATAATTGAGAAAACCAAATATCTATCTTCAACAAAATACCTAAAATGATATATAATTAAATTTTCTTAGATATTCGGGTTGGGCAAATAGGAGAATAAAAAAACATATCACATATAAGAATATAATAAAAACACCAAAATGGACAAAGCAAAATATGTTGTAGACCAGAGTATAATATAGTAATAATTACATCAATTAAATAATATATATATATATATATATATATATATATATATATATATATATATATATATAACAATATTAACTAATGTATTATATCAAAATACATACATTTATATACCGTGTGTTATACCGCTCAAAGTTACCAAAATGGGGTATAATGGTAAGAAATAAACCTGTGACTGAATCTGCTGTCACATAGTACTATGTGAGAACTTCACAAAAGCTCTTTAGATTAAAGTTTATAAAATTATCACGGTGGTATAATATACGATATCAATAATTAGTTATTAATAAAAATGATGGTATGATAAATACTAATATGATAAATTAGTTATAAATAAATATCAAAAAGTAAGAGAACACTGAAGGTGTAATAAAACCTGGTGTTAAGGTCCAATGGTCCACATATGTAGCCTCTATCCAAGGTCCACTTGATGTAGTTGAAGACACAAAAACGAAGACAGGAAACAGACAGCAAAATGATATATAATTAAATTTTCTTAGATATTCGGGTTGGGCAAATAGGAGAATAAAAAAACATATCACATATAAGAATATAATAAAAACACCAAAATGGACAAAGCAAAATATGTTGTAGACCAGAGTATAATATAGTAATAATTACATCAATTAAATAATATATATATATATATATATATATATATATATATATATATATATATATAACAATATTAACTAATGTATTATATCAAAATACTTACATTTATATACCGTGTGTTATACCGCTCAAAGTTACCAAAATGGGGTATAATGGTAAGAAATAAACCTGTGACTGAATCTGCTGTCACATAGTACTATGTGAGAACTTCACAAAAGCTCTTTAGATTAAAGTTTATAAAATTATCACGGTGGTATAATATACGATATCAATAATTAGTTATTAATAAAAATGATGGTATGATAAATACTAATATGATAAATTAGTTATAAATAAATATCAAAAAGTAAGAGAACACTGAAGGTGTAATAAAACCTGGTGTTAAGGTCCAATGGTCCACATATGTAGCCTCTATCCAAGGTCCACTTGATGTAGTTGAAGACACAAAAACGAAGACAGGAAACAGACAGCAAAACGAAGAGAAAGTAAGAAGAAAGGCTCAACCTTCCAGGTCAGCCAGGGGTCGATGATGCAGCTCAGCAGGTCTCTAGCCTCTACCGGCTACTACTAGTCCTCAATCGGTGGTTGTCTGACGATTGCCAGAAGTCTGATGATGAGGGCTAAGCTGTACCCTAACACCCCAACAAAAATAGTCTCATGAAAGAACATGTGCAAAATAAAAAACCAACAAAATGAAGTAGGTATATTTTCAACCTGATCGATATCATTGCTAGTTCAAAAGTCATAACTTACCTTCTGAGAAGGGAGGTAAAACTAGAAGATATCCAAAACAGCAAACAGGACTAACAAGACTAACAGGACATCAGTACAAAATGGCGGTGTTCCTACCGCATGGCAGTCTACCGGTGTTGGCACAAATCCTTATATAAAGGCTTCAAAACCACAAACGATGGGTGCGACTTGATCTCGGCCCCAACGGCACTTCGTAGATTCCCCCAAAGGGTTAATTTCCGGTTAAACACCGAAAAAGAATCCCAAAAACGAGTCAAGCGCACCTCATCATGGCCGCACCGAAAAAGAACTCACCGACCACCACGAGGACAGATACCATCCTCTATTTCTAACAGTTGCCAAAAAAAAACTGCACATCCTTTATGAAATCAGCGCCAGTTTTGAATCCCTAGCCTCTCATTGGTCAGAACCATAAATGCTATTGATTGACAGAATGAATTCCAACGAATGTAATCTAAAAGACCATTCTTCTTCTTTCTTTTCTACTATGGGCACGAAACATTAACGGCTAACCGACTTGAGACCGATGACAGAAGTTCTATGAAAGAAGAACTATGACAACCAGACAATGACATCGAAAAATAGAAATATATAATTTAACCTTTAAGATTATATTATGAAAAATAGAGAAAAACCCAGTAAATACCCAGAGATCTCATTCAGAATCAACAAAATCCTGGGACAACCTTCAATAGCCTAGAATTCATCACACTAGAGAACACAACGGTATGTCGCCTGCTCACATGTGAATGGATGTTTTTATTTACTTTACTATCTTCAATTTCAGGCCTAGGATCAGACAGATAGACAGAAATCACAAGATTCCTACAGCTTAATTACATCACTTTCAACAGCCCTTAGAATGTCAGAAGCAAGAGTATTACCTAGTGTTGGAAACTTGTGAATTTACTAGCATTCAACTATATGTGATGTTTGTTTTAAAATAGTGGTTTTAATAGATGTTTTATTCAGGAATTTGATATCAAAACTGAATGTTCTCTGTAAGTACATTGCCCAATAAATGAAAAATTTATTATATGTAAAAAACAGAATTAACAGGTAGCAATTTCAAATGCTACAATGCCCAATAAATGAAACATTTATTATATATAAAAAAACAAAATTAACAGGTAGCAATTTCAAATGCTACAAGATGGAAGGAATTCTTCAAACAAACTCTTTAAAAATGTGATTGTTTTGATAGCTGTCATCAATAACAAAAAAAATATGCATAGCCTACTATTTAAAAACACTATAAACTTTAAAAACGGTCACGAGAAAAAGATAAATTAATTTTTTTAATAATTTCACATTGTTATGTTAATTTTGTCCAGTTGATTTTAGTTTGAAGATGTTATCATTTTTCAAGTTAAATCAAACACACATTTTATTTAAATTTTATTAAAATAATCAACTATTACTGGTGATTTTTTTGAAAGTAAAGATTATTTAGTTAAAAATTTCAAAAGCCAAAGATAAAAACATGTTTTTAAAGCTCGCCAATAAGGCCTATTGCGGCCAAACCAGAGCAGTTATTGTATAACGAGCGAACGACGGCTGAAAAATGGAAGAAAAGAATCAAAGGACTCGCGATAAAAAAAAACAATCGCCCCAAAATGCTGCCAGACTAGAAAAAATTATATGTAACAAGAATAAAGAGACAAATAAAACGTTTCATTCTTCCTCTTTCCCTCTCTCTCTCTCTATCTTTATTTTTCTCTCTTTTTCTCTGTCTCCCCCCAAACGAATTATGCCGACCACAGGAAATTGAAAAGCCAAGGGAATTGTATTTTTTGTCTAATCAAGAGTTTCTTAACGACCGCTAGAGCGTCGGACGGGAAAATCGAGTCATTTCACGAAAATGTAAAATGTTTTTCCGCATTTACATCAAATGAATTCGTGCAAATAAATTCACTTTTTTTTTGTGCGTTGATTGTTAAGTTCTTTTCGAAATCTGTTTTTTATACTTTTTAAGGTAATATGATGAGCGACAAAATAAAACATTTTTCTACACAATACGCGGGAAATTTCGTTCATTTTCTTTCTAATTCGAGACAGTGGCGGATTTACACATTTCCCAGGTGTAGGCTGTTGAATTTTTGCCTTGGTTGAATTAGCACAAGAAATAGTTTTTGGGTCATAATTGTCGTCATCTTCTTCTGTATGCGTCCCGTCTAGGCCTCCACTCTATGATCCTCTTTGTCCATCTGTTGTACCACATTCTCTCTATGTGTCCCACCCTATTCCACTTTAGGATTGCTATTCTTTTATTTATTTCAGGTGATAATTGCGAGATCCACTGGAAGTTTAAAAAAAAAATGATTGCAACTTCGTGTGGGCTGCGAACGGCCCACACTGCGACTATTAGAAGGAGAAGGGATTATAGAAAGGAAATGATTGTGGACCCGCTTTTTGAAAAGTTGCAGGTCATAGTTCTCTGGAAAAACTAATTTTGGAAGCTTGTTCCATTTCGTAGCTGCCCTGTAAAAGAAGGATTCTTGATGGAGATTGGTCCTTGTAGTGTCAATCTTAGGAGTAAATGGGTGAGACTGATCAGCGTGCCGAGCTCTTCGGCCGAATGTGGCTGATGGTGGTACAAGAGTTTTTTATTTCTCTGGAGCATCTGCCATGGAAATATCTATAGAGTAATGACTGGTCTGCAACTCTTCTTCTATGGTCTAGAGGGTGAAGAGTAACTTTGAGAGAAACTGTTTATCAACCAAATGGCCCTTTTCTGAATGGAATCTAGAAGACAAAGAGAATGCCTTGGTGCTAAACCCCAAATGTGCGAGAAATACTCCAGTAGAGGTTGGATTTGAGCCTTGTACGTCGTAAACTGTTGATGGGGAGTAAAAAACTTTCTAACTTCCCACAAAAAACCTTGCCTCTGGCTTGCTGACTTTGCGATGTTAGCAACATGGTCATGCCAAGACATATTATTGGACACCGTGACTCCCAAAATCGAGATAAAGGGACTCGATTTAAGGGTATTTACGGACATTGTGATGGAATGATTTGAGTAATTCACTTTCTTGGAAAACGTGGCGCTTTGTGTTTTCTGGGCGTTGAATAGGATTGTTGGTTCCCCACTCGACGATTGCTTCAAGATCTCTAATGATGGATTTAACCTGTTCCTGCCTGAGTCTATTTGTATCATTCACCGAAAGTGATCGATAGGATGTGAAAGTTGAGACAAGTGTGTTATCGTCTACGAAACTGTTAATGGGGTTCGTGGTTGGTTTTAAACGCATCAGAAGAAATACCGTCAACTGCCACATGTAAGAAGCGATCTTATATGAAGCTCAAGAGCCATTGGCGCAGTTTGGTTGGGAGACCGTAGGCAGATAATTTACTTAACAATGCGCCTGGTGCCAAACGCGGTCTAAGGCTTTAGATATATCCAAGGCTATTGCACGGGATTCACTTAATTTCTCAATAGTGTTTGTCCAAAGCTGAGTGACATAAACCAGCAAATCGCCAGTAGACCGAAGTTGTCGAAATCCATATTGTCTGTCATGGATTATCCCAAATTTTTCTAGATATTTGATGAGTTCTATGTTAATCGCTTTTTCCATTACTTTGGATATGACTGAGAGCAATGCAATAGGGCGATAATTCGCAGGAATAGTCTTTTTTAATATAGTTATTATAGTTATAATATAGTTATTAGTTAGATTGTCTTTTGGGGGTAATTTCTTTGAAATGTCCATTCTTTTTACGATAAATTTAGGATTTTTTGTGTACCAGGCACTCGTCACTCGACCTTTAATTACATTTTTTGGATCTATATTAAAGTTTTACTTCTACCGCTAAACGAGGCATGGATTATTTATTAAAGGTATAAACTTAAACAAAAGTTATGGGGAACCCCTCGAAACTCAGCCGAGTAGAAATACTAAACTTCTGCACTACGAAATTTATTGAGGGATAGAGAAAGAGAGAGAAATTGTGTTTAAGTAAGAGAAGGAAAAAAGTGCAAATAAAGTTTTAAATCACACAGAAAGTTCTTAGACATAATCTTTCGACTCAAAATTCAATCATTTCTCTAGTCCAATCAAAATTAATTGAAAGACGTTTCGACGATGAGTATTTACATTTCAAAAAGGAATTTTCAGTTTTCCATTTGAAGCGAAAATTCACAAATAAAATTAATACCTATCAAACAGCTTTTTGATTTAATTTAAAAAATTTCACGAATGGCTCTCGACCGAATATCGTAAAATTTGATTTTTGGAAAACGATGTGCACAATTCCAATATTTTTAATTTAAAAGTTTTAACTTTGACACCATTTTAATAACAGTTATTTTCATGCGGAAGTAAATAACTCATAGGAAAATGATACGCCTGCACGTATGTGGCTTCCGAGGAAATCTTGGATTTGCTTGAATTTTTGTTGCGAAAATTAATATTTGCCATAAATTTTTTTAATACCTAGGTGTATAGTTTTACAGTTTTTGACTACCCGTTCCAAGATTTGCTGAACCAAGCTTATGGCCGTAACACACCTATCATATGTCTTGGCATGACCATGTTGCTAACATCGCAAAGTCAGAGGCTAGGTTTTCTGTAGAAAGCTAGAAAGTTTTTCACTTCTGATTAACTGTTGACGACGTACAAGGCTTAAATCTGACCTCTACTGGAGTATTGCTCGCACATTTGGGGTTCAGCACCAAAACATTCTCTTCGTCTTCTACATTCCATTCAGAAAAGGGCTATTCGGTTGATCAACAGCTCAATACTCACAGATACCTTTCACCCACTAGAACTCGGCACGCTGATCAGTCTCACCCAATTACTCTTAAGATTGACACTACAAGGACCAATTTCCATCAAGAATCCCTCATTTACAAGGCTGCTACGGAATGAAACAAGCTGTTTTATACATAAATCAATAAGAAGTTTACAATGTTACTTAAAAACCTGTGTTATTTATAAAAAGTACTTGCGTAAACTTTTGGGTACCTTTTACATTAAATCGGTCATTATCTGTCATTCCAGGCATTCTTCTCTAACCCTTTGCCATTTATTTCTTCGCCATTGTCGTTTCTTTACCCCCTTTTTGATCTTTGTATTACTTTTTTCACCAGGTTTCTATAGAGATAAGAAATAAGGAGGAAATGGAGAAGTATGGCAGTGTTCTGGACACTGTTCAACCAGAAAACACATGCACAGTAAGAGAATCTTCAATTAGAACCACATCTGCAGGAACTGGGAGGAGTACGAAGAAACAGCAACCCATATAATCTTCGATTGTGAAGCACTCTCTAGAGTCTTTGGGACGGTAGTTATAGAAAGAGTACCCTTGGCTTGCAAAGATTTGATCTGTGCTGCTGACCAAGCATGTTTTGGTATTCTGGAGGACATTTATTGTATATGCTTAAACCTTATTAATTGATTCTTTTTTATGCCATCTATTAATGTGTATTGCATTCATAATTTCTTTAATTATATCGTTTGTTATCTTTTTCATTCTTGACCACGCGCTTGTTTTTCTTCATAAGTCCATAATAATAATCTATCTTCTTTGTTTTTTTTATCGGCCACACTTCAGAGCTATGTGTTATAGAAATTTTTGGGATGACATTTTAAATTCTTTTTTGTTTTCTTTAAATACTGTTATTTGTTCAAAATACACATTGCATTCATTCTCAGCATGTTCTAGACTTAAATTGGGCAACTTCTATTATTTAACAATTTTGCTCGCAAGTATTTACGTTTAGTGTAATGTTTCATTACTCATCCATCGTTGATAGGAAGATTTTTGAAGTGAAAACTTCTTTAGTCAGGTTAGATGTTGGTAATTTTATAGTATCTGGTGACGTCAGCGTCACCGACAGATATGTATTTTTGATGTAAAAGGTGGCAGTGGTCAAAATAATATTAAAATTAAATAAATAAGTTACAGTGTACTATTCTGTAGATTGGCAGTTTATTTACGGAATATTTATCCCATTGTATATTTATATTTTCGGGAATGGTATCTGTCAAAGAGAGTGTAAATTTTGTTCGCGAAAAAATGTATAAAATTTTGAAGGACGTCAAGCTAACCTATCTTTAATTGAGGGAGTTTTTCGTAAGTGATCTGCGAAAAATTGTGTAGACCAATGTTTGTTTTTTATCTTAGTTACCATAAGCCCATTGTATCGTTTTAAGAATATAATTAAATGATTGACAGTACAAATAGCTTGAATATTGTTAAAGTGACTGATAATGATGCAGAGAATGAAGTGAATTGATTACAGATAGTATGAATAAACCATATGGAAATTGCCACGTCTTTTTTTTCGTTCTCTAAAGAGTACTCTGCCAGCGGTCTCTCTACTGGCAAATTATGCCCGAGCTCAGCCGTAGAGGGTAGAAGAAAAAAATATAAAAGTGAGCCGCGCCACCGACTTAGACGGTTCAAGCCGGAAACCCCTAGGTCTTATAGGCACTAGCAGAGCCACACGATAAACAACTAAGATTATGGTGAACCAAATAAATAAAATTATAGCTAAAATATATTGGATACTTTACTCACACAATAAATCAGAGTACACAGCTCAATAGCAACATTATAACAAATATAGTCAAAATTAACAGCTATGGTAAATTTTCTTGCTAAAACAAACCAAAAATTTAAAATTTACAACTTTATAAAACAACAATAAATCAAAAAATCCAAAGTTTACGATTCCATAAAATAACTAAAACAAAGGTAAGAATAACAAACTTTATCAAGTTACCAAAAAAAAACGTATACAAGTCAACTTTTTAATATTACTTAATCAAACGTTCTCATACGGCTGCTAATTTATTCACGTTTTTTTTTTACCATTTACATAGAGATTTACACTGTTAAAACAATCGAGCTTATTTAAAAATATCACTTTTTTTTACAATGGCTGTCCTTCAAAATAGCAATATTGTAGGATATTTACAAATAAGTATAAAGAAAACATTTTTACATGGAAACAAAGAACTATTGAGAATATTACTTTAATCAAAGTTCAGCCGTGGCATATTATCTAATGCAATAAATAATTTTTAACAGTGTACCATATTAATAAATTAAAACAAAACTTAATCATGGTGTCAAAAACAAATCACGTCGTTTAAATATTCTAAAATAAATCACTTGTAACCTTTGGGTATACGAATTCACTACTCCTGTGGCCTACTCCTGTGGCCGGTTTGATTATGGAACTGCACCTGCTACTTAACAATGGCTTCCCATCATCAGATCCCGCATGCGGATATTTTAACTCGACACCAAAATCCAAAATATCAACAACAAAGGTAAGATAGAATGGTCAAGTTAAAAATTAAATGGTTTTTCTTCAAAATCCAATTAAGATGGCCCAAATACAGCCAGATATCAAAGAAAAAACCGTAGGGGTTCTGCTCACGTGTTAATATCAAATCGTTCCAAAAAACTCTCACCACCACCCGACTTCCGAGACTGACACCAAACGACTGACACTAAACTACTCATTCCCAGGCCGGATATCAAGAAATGACACGGAACACGCGTCAACCGACCATCTTCGCAAATCTATGTTCCAAACTCATAATCGCACTCGTCCGTGTTGATAGCCAGCCCATCCACACAGAAATGCAAACCAAACAATAATATAGCTGACAACACACGACAATCGAGGCCAAAAATCAAGGCAAAATCTAATAACAAAAACCCCCACTCCATCTCCATCGATTAACAAAAATGTCACAGCCATTAATAATTGAATCCTATCACAACAATTCTCGAATGGGGATCCAATAACTTGGTAGAATTCAATGCAAACAAAACAAAAGCATGTCTTTTCTCTAGAAAAGCCGATCTCACTGTGCCTAACATAACTTTGTCAGGAGTAACCATACCACTGAAGTCATCCATATCGATGCTTGGTATTACTATCAGCAATAACCTTTCCTGAGAAAATCACGTGAGGTCCATTGCCAAAAGTGCATCCCAAAAACTTGGTTTTTTGTTTCGTGCCAAGAGCTATTTTACCTCCAGTCAGCTGCTTATGATCTATAAGGCACAGATCCGACCTGTACTGGAGTACTGTTCCCATATTTGGAGTGCAGCACCTAAACATATCCTGAAGCTACTGGATTCTGTCCAAAAAAGGGCAATTCGTCTCGTCGATGATGCCTCGCTTACAAACTCGCTCACTTGTCTGGAACACCGTAGAAAAGTTGGCGATTTGTCTCTATTTTATAGATATTTTCATGGGCGATGCTCTTCTGAAATATCAACAATCGTTCCTCCATTGGCAGTCTCTTCGAGATTAACCCGTCAAGTTCAGTCTTCACACCCCTTCGTGGTCACTTTGGAGACCTGCAGACCATCACTTTCCAAAGACTCATTCATCCAACGAATTGCGAGGCTTTTGAACTCATTGCCTAGGGAGGTGTTTCCCGAGGCATACAACCTCCAGAAATTTAAGAAGAACACCAACTCCTACCTTTTTTTCCCTTGGTTCCCACGATGTTCTCTGAACATTACAGGATATCCCTTTTCGTGGGAACCAGAACATAAAAAAAAAAAACTACAAGGTATGCAACTCTATTTACAACGAGTGATATATTTAAATTATAACAAAATACGGTAAGCGAAACTATTTACGAGTACCTGAGGAATACTAAACTATCAGAGACCCAATTAATAATGGAACTGTAGAAGGGAAAAGAATAGGCACGTGACAAAATGAATATAATTGTTGCCAAGAGTGATATCATAGTTTAAATTTTTCACTTCTGTCGGCAGTTCCCATGACCCTTTTTTATTTATCTGCTGCATACATACTTTGTTAGATTTACTACTAATCCAAATTTGGCACATATAGACTAAGTAAATACCGAAAAAAACTTCGAGACGTAGACAATTTTTCCGGCGTTTATCCGTGTTAGTGAAAACCCCCAGTTTTTGGGTCGATGTTCTGACATTTTTAGTGGTCGAAACGAGCGTCGTTACGAGCTTGGGGCTCCGATGTTCGCCAATTTTACCTCCGTATTTATTCGTTAACATTCGCGGACCCTTTTGCCATTGTCAACGTTTCCTCTCATTTCGGTTTCACAGGGCCGTTGTGTTTGTCGAGGAAATCATAATTTTGCTTGATCTTTCCGACATGGGCGATAGCGCCGTTACCTGCTCGTTCCGGATTGTTTACGTACAATATTTCCGAGATAATATTCCATTTAATTTTATTGTTACAATAGAAACTATAAATTTTATTGTAATGGTAATTAGCTACGAATTATTCTACAGTGTGAAAAAGCAAAATGAAATAAATTCATTATATCGTTTCTTGTGCTTATTTATAAAAAATACATCAATTTTAGATGATCAAAATTCCATACCTTCATGTAACTCCTTTGGGTGACACTTATAACCCCCAACTATTATACAGGACCACATTCATTTGTTTCTCTGCTAACACGCTTGTTAAAGAAAACACCATTGACCAGCCCAGGAGTGAAACGATGGTACACTGACGGATCAGGGTACCAGGGACGCTAAGGGCAGGTGTGTTTGGAGCATCCTGTAACCACAGGAAAAGCATACCGCTGGGGAAACACGCCTCGGTCTTCCAGACCAAGGTTTATGCCATACTCAGGTGTGCCTCGCACCTGACCAAAAACAGAGGTGACCAACAGTGAGATTGATATTCTCACTGACAGTCGCGCGGCGATTGTAGTCCTCGTGAGTTGCACCACAATATCATCGGTGGTGTGGGACTGTATACAGGCACTCACTGAGTTAGCAAATACGGTCACTCTTACATGGATTCCCAGCCATACAGGGATAAATGGCAACGAGGTAGCCGATGAACTGGCAAGAAATGAAACCAGTTGGTCGGATTGCCAATTGCCGAAGCGAAACATGAATTGAAACTAATCCTTGAGCAAGAACATATCGCTCAGTGGAATGCAAATACTGGCTGCAGAACATCAAGACAGTTGATGAAAAAACCCCTCCAGAAGAGGGCAGACACATTGGGTAGGTTGTCACGTGCCTATTTTTTCCCATCTACCGTTTCATTATTATGATAGTCTGGCGTTCGTAATTAGTTTTGCATACCGTATTTGGTTCGTTGTATATAGTGTTGCATACCAAGCAGGGAAGGGATTTAATCATTAATGGCTGTGACATTCTATTAATTAGAGTGGGAGTCTCTGTTATTAGATTTCGCCTTGATCGTTGGCCTCGATTGTCGTGTGTTGTCAGCTATATTATTGTTTGGTTTGCTTTTCTGTGTGAATGGGCTGGCTATCAATACGGACGAACGCGATTATGAGTTAGGAACTTAGATTTGCAAAGGTTGTCTGACGCGTGTCCCGGGTCATTTTCTGATATCCGGCCTGGGAGTGAGGAGTGGTTATCATTCGTTTGGTGTCAGTGGTGGAAGTCAGGTGAGAGTTTTTGGGAACGATTTGATATTAACACGTGAGCAGAACTTCTACGGTTCTTTCTTTCATATCTGGCTGTATTTGGGCCATCTTAATTGGATTTTGAAGAAGAACTATTTAATTTTTAACTTGACCATTCTGTCGTGCCTTTGTGGTGGATATTTTGGTTATTGGGGTCGAGTTAAAATAACCGCGTGCGGGATCTGATGGAGTGAAGCCATTGTTGAGTACCAGGTGCAGTCCCATAATTCAAACTGGGCTAGGAGAAGGCCACAGGATTCGTGAATTCGTGTATCCACAGGTTATAATTGATTTATTTTAGTATATTTAAACGACGTGACTTATTTTTGACACCACGATTAAGTTTTGTTTTAATTTATTAATATGGTACACTGTTGAAAACTATTTATTGCATTGGATAATATGCCGAGTCTGAACTTTAATTAAAGTAATATTCTCAAGAGTTCTTTGTGTCCAAGTAAAAACATTTATTCATACTTATTTGTAAATATCCTACAATATTGCTATTTTGAAGGACAGCCATCGTAAAAAGAATTATTTTTGAAATAAGCTGGTGTGTTTTAACAGTGTAAATCTTTAAAAATACTACTTGGTGTTTCTGTTCTTGGATCATCGATGTAACAGTGGCGTCTTTATGAAGTTTTCAATTGGTTACATAGTATTGAGTTTAATTTTATCAACTTATCAGTTATTATGTGCTTGATCTAAGTTTTTCAATAGTTTAAAAGTAACAAATTATTTTTCATTAAACTTATACCTGCTCCAAGTTGAATCTGAATTTATACATTACTGAATATAATTTATGTGGTTATTGTGAGGGTTTCAACTCATTATTTTTTGTTGCAAGTCCATTTATTTTGTATTTTTTTTTGTGTTAATCTTTTTCTATCAGGAATTCTATATAAAACCAATTATTTTTAAAATTTTAAATATTGTGAACATTTTTTTTTTGTTGTTTTTAATTCTCTTTTGTACCTCATTATGTTTTTTTTTATTATTGTCTGAAAGATTGTTATAATTAATTTAAATATTATTTCAAGAAAAGTGTATTAAATTCGTTTAATCCACTTTACGAAAATACAGAATTTATTGTAAAAAATCGAAACATCATTTTTACTGAATTAATATATTGCAGTAATTGTAAATATAGTTTTATTTATCTAGTTCACCATAATTGTTTGTTGTTTATCGTGTGGCTCTGCTGGTGCCTACAAGACCTAGGGGTTTCCGACTTGTACCGTCTAAGTCGGTGGCGCGGCTCACTTTTATATTTTTTTCTTCTACCCTCTACGGCTGAGCTCGGACATAATTTGCCAGTAGAGAGACCACTAGCGGAGTACTCTTTAGAGAACTGAAAGACGTGGCAAGGTACTCGATTATCTTAATCAAGTCGGTATACCAGTTATGCAGTAGCTACTAAAAATCCCTTATCTGAATCAGATCGAGCATTTATGGAATTACCTCAAGAAAAATGTCAAACCTGAGGAAACTTAAGAATGCAGTTATCATAGCATGGCAACAAATTCCTTAAGATTTTATACAAAATTTAATTAGAAGCATGCCTAGACCCATAAATGCTGTGATTCGAAGTAAAGAAGAAAAAACATGATAGTAGTGTCGCACCAACACCATTAATTTTGCTACTAGTATCCTATTGACACCATAATATTTTTTAACCATTCCATTTTTGTTATTAAGTCTAAAGAGTAATTTTAATTCCATTCTGATAAAGAAATATGAGAATGGCATTAACGTACGGCGTTCATGAGATATGAGAAATTCTTAGAAATCGGGATCTAAATATATCGCTTCGAATTCGATACGCGAAATGCTATGTCTGATCAGTACTTCTGTACGAAGTGGAGTCGTGGACTATGAAGGCAAATATGATCAATACAGTAGAGGCTTTCGAAATGTGGACTTACCGACGCCTATTAAGAGTACCTTAGACAGACAAGGTAACCAATGAAGAAATACCAAGAAGAGTCCATACAAACCAAAAATTGTTAACAACTATTAAACGACGAACGTCTTACTTTGGTCACATTTTAATACACGACAGATACCAGTTGCTGCAACTAATTTTGGAGGAGAAAATAGACGGTAGAAGAGAAGTCGGAAGAAAGCCAGAAAGCCAGAAAGTTTTTTACTCCTGATCAACTGTTGACGACGTACAAGGCTCAAATCCGACCTCTACTGGAGTATTGCTCGCACATTTGGGGTTCAGCACCAAGGCATTCTCTTCGTCTTCTAGATTCCATTCAGAAAAGAGCTATTCGCTTGATAAACAGCTCAACTCTCACAGATACCCTTCACCCTCTAGAACATAGAAGAAGAGTTGCAGACCAGTCATTGCTCTACAGATATTTTCATGGCAGATGCTCCAGAGAAATAAAAACTCTTGTACCACCATTGGCCACATTCGGCCGAAGAACTCGGCACGCTGATCAGTCTCACCCATTTACTCTCAAGATTGACACTACAAGGACCAATCTTCATCAAGAATTCTTCTTTTACAGGGCTGCTACGGAATGGAATAAGCTTCCAAAATCAGTTTTTCCAGAGAACTATGACCTGCAACTTTTTAAAAAGTGTGTCCACAATCATTTCCTTTCTATAATCCCTTCCCCTTCTAATAGTCGCAGTGCGGGCCGTCTGCGGCCCACGCGATAGGTCTACCCTTTTTGCGACTATTTTCGTTAAAAAAAAAAAAAGCAGATGTCATGGGCAAGAAATATTAGACAGTGGACCGGATTAGAAACGGTAGAAGAACTTGTCAGCGCAGCCAGAGACAGGGAACAATTCCAACATGTGATCGCCAACATCCATTGAGTGGATAGGCAGCTTGATTGATTGAAAGAAATATGGAAGCTAATTCAATTTTGAAGTATCCGAATACTTTTAATGTAACCAATGTACAAAATAAATCATTAAAATTATTACATTATAGCAATTTGTATGATTCATTATGTTGTTGCTAAACTTTTTATTATAAGTTAATTATGACAACGACAGATAACGCCTACTGAAATAAAACAATTAACTTATAGCCTGTCTGTCAAAATATTTTCTTTTAATTCGCCATAATTGTGATCTATCTTTACAAAATTTCATATATATCGTGACACACACTGTATACTGCGCATAATTCGGACTTTCTTTTTGACTTTTGTGGGAACAAACCTTAACAAATAATGTATAAGACACAAAACAAAAGGGTTCAGCAAAAATTTGAGCAATTAAGAAGCAGAATGTCCTTTGCAGCGGTGCCTTCTGCTTCTTCCTATGCAGTTCCCATTAACGGAGGTTGGCGACTACATTTTTAAAAGTTTTTCTGTCTCTAGCCACGTGGAATAATTCCTCCACATTCATGTTTGTCCATTTTCGAATATTTCGTAACCATGACTTTGTCTTTCTACCGATTCCCTTTTTCCCTCTACACTGCATGATGACCTGCAACAGCCTGTATTTTTATTCCGCAATATGTGTCCAAGGTATGCTGTCTTGCGTACTTTGATTGTTCTTAACCATCTTTTGCTGCAATTTCTCGTTAGTGACTCTGGCCGTCCATGGAATTCTCAGCATTCTTCTGTACATCCAGAGTTCAAAGGCTTCGATCTTCTTTATTATTTGTGCTTTTCACCCCGTAAAGTAGTTGGGACCAGACATAACATTATACGAACCTCAATCTGAGCGCAGTATTTATATTTCTGTCGCATAATAATAGTCCGAATTTTAAGAATGCTGTCGTTGCTATTTCTATTCTTTCCCCGATCTCCTGATCTGGATCTAAGTCGGAGTTGATGTAGGCTCCCAGATATTTGTATTTATTTACATTTTACATTTGTTGCCCACCCAGGGTTAGTTGCTTATAATTTGTAGGTCCCTTCGATATTATCATAAGCTTGGTCTTATCAATGTTAATGTCAAGTCTCATTTGGATGCATTCGCTATTTACTGCATCTAGTAGGGTTTGTAACTCTTCCATACTTTCAGCCATAATCACTGTGTCGTCTGCAAATATTATGGTGATTTCACCGCCAATTATTGTCACTTCTTTTCGTTCCTATAAGGCTTTCGTGAATTCAATGCAAACAAAACACAAGCATGTCTTTTCTCTAGAAAAGCCGTTCTCACTGTGCCTAACATAACTTTGTCAGGAGTAACCATACCACTAAAGTCATCCATATCGATGCTTGGTATTACTATCAGCAATAACCTTTCCTGAGAAAATCACGTGAGGTCCATTGCCAAAAGTGCATCCCAAAAACTTGGTTTTTTGTTTCGTGCCAAGAGCTATTTCACCTCCAGTCAGCTGCTTATGATCTATAAGGCACAGATCCGACCTGTACTGGAGTACTGTTCCCATATTTGGAGTGCAGCACCTAAACATATCCTGAAGCTACTGGATTCTGTCCAAAAAAGGGCAATTCGTCTCGTCGGTGATGCCTCGCTTACAAACTCGCTCACTTGTCTGGAACACCGCAGAAAAGTTGGCGATTTGTCTCTATTTTATAGATATTTTCATGTGCGATGCTCTTCTGAAATATCAACAATCGTTCCTCCTTTGGCAGTCTCTTCGAGATTAACCCGTCAAGTTCAGTCTTCACACCCCTTCGTGGACACTTTGGAGACCTGCAGAACATCACTTTCCAAAGACTCATTCATCCAACGAATTGCGAGGCTTTGGAACTCATTGCCTAGGGAGGTGTTTCCCGAGGCATACAACCTCCAGAAATTTAAGAAGAACACCAACTCCTACCTTCTTTCCCACGATGTTCTCTGAACATTACAGGATATCCCTTTTCGTGGGAACCAGAACATAAAAAAAAAAAAAAAATATATGATATGCAAGTTTACGTTAAGGGGCGTCGGAGACAAGATGCATGCCTGCCTTACTCCTCTAGCAATAGGTATGTTATTTGTTTCTATTTCAGCGGTGCCTACTTCCCAAAACTTAAAGTCTGTCTTTTATTAAATAAGTTTTTTGAAATATTTTGATTTGGTTACAGCTTTTAAAATGTGCATGTATAAATTTTATTACTTTGTATACCTACAATCAGAATCCGTTGGTTGCGCTTGTGAAAGGTTTTTGTAAAGGTGGGATTGAAAGCTCAGGATGCGGTCGAAATCCCTTCGGGAATCATCAGTGAACTACAATTTTAAGCATTTCCACATTTCAATATAAAAGTTTCGGATAGACTCGAAAACTTTCTGGAAAGTTAGTTCATTTGATTTTTTTTTTTAAGTAACGTTAACCAAATGACTGGGAACGGTTTTTCGGATTTAGATGCTAATTGAAGAAGCTTATCGAAATTGTGAACTTTAATATGCATAATGCCAGATAACAAACGTTATACAACATCATCATCATCATCCAGCCTTATTCTCTTGTCCATTGCTGAACGTAGGCCTCCTCGAAATATTTCCATCTTTCCCTATTTTGCGCCTCTGCGATCCAGTTCGTGGTTATCCTTTTGAGGTCATCTGTCCATCGTGTCGGGGTGGTCTACCCCTGCTTCGCTTATCCGATCTCGGTCGCCACTCCAGAACTTTCTTTGTCCACCTTCCGTCCTTCATTCTAGCCACGTGTCCTGCCCATCTCCATTTCTGCTTTGTAATTCTCTCTATTATGTCCTCTACCCCCGTTTTTCTCCTTATATCCTCGTTTCTGACTCGGTCGTTAAGGGAAAGTCCTAACATGGATCTCTCCATTTTCCGTTGCGCTACTTGTAGTTTTTTAACTATTGTTTTTGTTAAGGTTAGGGTTTCAGCCCCGTATGTCATAACTGGGAGAACACACTGATTGAAGGTCTTCCTTTTCATACTTACGGGAATTTCTGATTTAAATATGTCCCTAAGCTTTCCGTACGCTGCCCATCCCAGAGATATTCGTCTGGACAGTTCGCACGTCTGGTTGTCCCTGCCGATCCGGATTTCATGGCCAAGGTAAGTGTATTTTTCTGTGATTTCGATTATTTTGTTTTCTATTTCTACAGGTTCGCTTGGTACTAGGTTGGTTAACATTTTTGTTTTGTTATAATTTATTTCCAAACCTGCTCTTTGTGTTGCCCGTTGTAGATCTTTTAGCATTTCCCTGGCTTCCTGCATGTCATCTGCCATTAGAACTATGTCATCCGCAAATCTTAGATGGCTCAGTCTTTCCCCATCTATCATAATTCCCTTATTTTCCCAATTCAGAGTTTTGAAAACATGTTCCAGGACCGCAGTGAATAGTTTTGGAGATAACGTATCGCCCTGCCTGATTCCTCTTTTTATTTTTATTTCCCTAGACGATGTATGCAGGTCAATTGTTGTTGTTGCGTTTTTGTAGATATTGTATATAATGTTAGAGTATCTTCCATCTATTCTGCATTCTTTTATTGCTCGTAATATTGAAACTAATTCAACGGTGTCAAAGGCTTTGTAAAAGTCCACAAAGATTAGGGTAAGCGGTTTGTTGTATTCTACTGTTTTCTCGATGAGGGTTTTTATGCATTGCAGATGATCGTTAGTCCCGTAGCCAGAGCGGAGCCCTGCTTGTTCTCTAGGTTGGTAGAAATCCAGTTTATTCTCTAGCCTGTTGGTGATTATACGGGTGTAGAGTTTGTACAGGTGGTTGAGAAGGCTAATGGGTCTATAGTTATCCAGGTCTGTCATATCGCCCTTTTTATGAATTAGGATAGTAACAGAATTGTTCCATTGGTTCGGGATGGTTTGATTTTGAAGGCATAAATTGAACAATTTTTCTATTGCCTCAATAAGGGCAGGACCTCCATTTTTTATGGATTCTATCACTATTCCATCATTGCCAGGTGCTCTATTGTTTTTCATTTTCTTCAAGGCGTGAATAATTTCTTCCTTAGAGATTTCGGGGATGTCCTCAGATCCTTGGTTTGTAATTTTTAGAGATGCGTGTTCATCTGGTTCTAGCTTTAGTTTGTTTTTGTATAAGGTTTGATAGAATTCTTCAACTATGTTTAGCATCTTTTCCCTGTTTGATTCTATTTTCCCATTTTTATCTTTCAGCTTTATGATTTCTCGTCTACCTGTCGTTAGTTTGCGTCTCAATACTTTCATACTTTTATTGTTCTCTATAGTCTGCATGATTTTTCCTTGTTTATATTTCCTGATATCATTTCTGATAGCTTTAGATATTTCTTTGTTGGCCTTATTTATTTCCTGATGATTTGCATTTTTATCTTTTAAAAGTAACCTTCTGTTTTCCATTTTCGACTTTGTCGTTGGGGTAATTCGTTCTTCTTTCTCGTTACTTGGGCAGAACTTTTTTTTGGGCATCTTCGATTGCATGGATTATTGAGTCATTCAGGATACTTAGATTATTCGTTGGTGTTCTTTTTAGTGTGTTGTCTATGTGTTCTTGGAACTTTTGTTCGTTCGTGGGTTGTCTCCAGTTTTGTGTTTTTTTTTTGTCATCATTTTACTTCTCTCTTTCCTAGTGTTTATCTCAATATGGGCTCTAATCATTCTGTGGTCGCTTCCTATTGTAAATCTATTCAGTACTGTCACATCTTTAATAATGTACTTCTTGTCGCTTATTATGTAGTCGATCTCATTTTGTGTATTTCCGTCCGGGCTCTTCCACGTCCATCTTCTATGAAGTTTTTTGTAAAAGAAACTATTCATCTGGAATAGGTTGTTCTCCATTAGATAGTTTACTAAAGTCTCGCCTCTTTGATTTCTGCCCGGGCTGCCAAAATTTCCTAGAGCAAATTCAGACGGATCAGATTTTATTTCAGTTTTGGCATTAAAGTCGCCACATATTATCGTGAAATGTGTATGGTCTTGATTTAGTGCCTTTGTTATTTCGTCATACAGTACATATATTTCTTCTTCTGTGTGGTCCGAAGTTGGTGCGTAGATTTGTATAATTTTTAGGCTGTATCTTGGATTAAGTCGAAGTATCAAACAGTTACGTGGGTAATTCAGCTATTTATCGAACAAATATAGTCATTAAACCAAAACTGATATAAATACGAGAGTTTAAACAGACAAAGAAGCATAATACAAGAAAAATTAAAAAAAAAAATTCGCTACCGTCTCTTTGTTTATCCCAATTGGACACAGGATACAATATTGTTTTAGTTTTAGGCGTATTTTATTGTTTGGGTGAAACACAAGCGACATAATTTATCCCTTATCAAGGGTTATTTTAGAGAGGAAGTATTTAAACAGGGCACAAGCATCATACGGTCCGAAGTTGAACAAGCAATTAGGCAACTAAAGACTAGAACAATCCTGGGGCCAGATCAAATTCCAGGAGAGTGGCTCAAATTACTGGACGATTAAAACATAACAGTACTAACTCGTATCTTCAATGATATTTATGAAACCGTCAACTTCCAGTGAACTGACAGAAATCCACGTTCATCACTCTGCCAAAGAAAAGTAATGCCACGTCTTGTAATTATTTTTGACTGATATGTCTTATGAGTCACGTTCTAATAGTTCTACTACATGTTGTCCAAAACCGTATACACAACAAATGCGAAGAAAGCATGAGTGAAGAACAATTCTGCTTTCGAGGCGGCTTAGGTACCAGAGAAGTGCTATTTTGCATGAATACGCTACTTCAAAGATGTTGGAAGGTAAGAAAACCGGTGAAAGCAAGACACTGTAAGAAGAAGAAGAAAATCAGTTATTAAGTTGTCCGTTTGTTCTTTTTTATCTCTTAGGCAGGTTTTTAAGACACGAAAGTGACACATGTACACTGCGTCGTCAGTCTTTCGTGATGTATTGAAGTGGCAAAAAAAGAAAGTCCTTTAATCATTATCATGCAGCAAGTTGGAAAAATTTTCAATGTAAATTTATGAAAAGAAAACAACGAGTTTGTTTACCAAAACATAATTTTCATGTCACCAATAAAACAATTTTTTATTAATCGAAACAAAATGTAAAGGAGGCTCCAAATAGTCGATCGTTGGACTCGCGCTTCAATCAACACTTAAATTTTTTGATCGAAACCCATTCAACTCTAATTTTAATACAGTGTGTGGACCTATCTTTAAAACAATGGTTTCAAAAACAGATTTCAGATTTGCGCTTTCCTATCTTGACTTAAGCTGCCTTTATGCGAAAAAAAAATAGAACACGAAGAGGGAACGGCGGTGGTAAAAAAAGGATGATTTGAGAAACCTCTTAACTCATGAACATTTGTTTAATGTTTTGAGCGTAATAAAACCAAAAGATTACAGAAACTTTTTAAGATTGAACCAACGAATGTTCCCTATTAAATTTTTTTCTTAAACTGTTAATTTTGTGTTGTAATTTAATAAAAGAGTGGGATAAATGGGTAAGACTGATCAGCGTGCCGAGTTCTTCGGCCGAATGTGGCCAATGGTGGTACAAGAGTTTTTATTTCTCTGGAGCATCTGCCATGGAAATATCTGTAGAGCAATGACTGGTCTGCACTCTTCTTCTATGTTCTAGAGGGTGAAGGGTATCTGTGAGAGTTGAGCTGTTTATCAAACGAATGGCTCTGAATGCAATCTAGAAGACGAAGAGAATGCCTTGGTGCTGAACTCTAAATGTGCGAGCAATACTCCAGTAGAGGTAGGTTTTGAGCCTTGTACGTCGTCAACAGTTGATCAGGAGTAAAAAACTTTCTAGCTTTCCACAGAAAACATGGTCATGCCAAGACATATTATTGGACACCGTGACTCCCAAAATAGAGATGGAGGGACTTGGTTCAAGGGTATTTCCGGACATTGTGATGGGATAATTTGAGGAATTCACTTTCTTGGAAAACGTGGCACTTTGTGTTTTTTGGGCGTTGAACTGAACAAGATTGTTGGTTCCCCACTCGATGATTGCTCCATGATCTCTATTGATGGAATCAACCTGTTCCTGCCTGAGTCTATTTGTATTATTTACCGAAAGTGATCAATAGGATGTGAAAGTTGAGACAAGTGTGCTATCGTCTGCAAAACTGTAAATGGGGTTCGTGGTCTAAATAATTTCCGACCTAACAAAGATACAGGACATTTTTTTTTAATTTATTTTTATTTTTCTATGTAGTCTGTTTGTAAGTATACAACAGGTCTGAATCAACAAACGGACTGTCGGTTTTGCTGCGTGGAAGACGTATCTGCTGAACATATAATATGTTCATGCCCCGGCATAGGAAGAATAAGGTTCAACATATTTGGTTACTTCAAACTAGAATCTACCGATTTCAAAAAAATCTCATCCTATACAACCATGAACTTCGTGAGATGGGCTGGATTGTGCAGTAAACTGTAACCTCTAGGGGTTAGCTATAATAGACCTACTAAGGGTCGCGGTGAAGGGGCGACCACGTCCCACTCACATAATACCTAATCTAACCTAAGTCTGCAACACACTTCTCCCAATAATGCTTTCATTTCTTTAACCCGTCCAAATAGTAGTCAGCGTCATTCTCTAAAAAAAAAACGACTGGTGTAAGACCGTTATCATGCCGTTTTACAAAAATAATGGTTCGCAGCAGGACTGAAAGAACTACCGAGGTATTAGTTTACTTAGCATAGTCGGCAAACTGTTTGCAAAGATATTGATTAAAAGAGTGACGTATGAAACTAAGAAGATGATATGGGATGTGCAAGCAGGATTTAGAAGAGGAAGGGGATGTATGGATCAGGTCTTTTCATTACGTGGTGTAGTCGAAAAATTCTTGGCTAGAAGTCAGAAGATCTACTGCGCTTTTATGGACTTGAAAAAGGCCTATGACAGAGTGGTGAGGAGGAAATTGTGGTCGACATTGTCCATGTATGTGGTGGGCGGTTGTTTAATACGAGCAGTGAAATCACTTCACGAGGATTCCACTGCTCCACTGTCAGGATAAACGGAGCTTACACGGCCTGGTTTAACATAAAAAAGGTGTGAATTTTTCTCCTTTTTTTGAAGATAATCAATTAAGATAAATCCACGGCTATCCCAAAACACAATTGCCTTTACTTTCCCAGCCGATGTATTACACCTAAACTGCGCCATCATGCCTAATTCTTAATTCAATTTTAATGAGTCGAAAGATGCGCAACAATAAAGTGAACTTACGATCCAAATACTGCCACGTCTTTTTCGTTCTCTAAAGAGTACTCTGCCAGCGGTCTCTCTACTGGCAAATTATGCCCGAGCTCAGCCGTAGAGGGTAGAAGAAAAAAAATATAAAAGTGAGCCGCGCCACCGACTTAGACGGTACAAGCCGGAAACCCCTAGGTCTTATAGGCACTAGCAGAGCCACACGATAAACAACTAAGATTATGGTGAACCAAATAAATAAAATTATAGCAAAAATATATTGGACACTTTACTCCTACAATAAATCAAAATACACAGCTCAATAATAAAATTATAACAAATATAATCAAAATTAACAGCCAACAATAAATCCAGGCACACAGCTCAATAATAAACTTATAACAAATATAATCAAAATCAACAGCTAACAATAAATCGAAACTTCAAAACTTACAACTTTATAAGACAACAATAAATCAAAAATCCAAAGTTTACGATTCCATAAAATAATTAAAACAAAGGTAAGAATAACAAACCTTATCAGGTTATCAAAAAAAAACGTATACAAGTCAACTTTTTAATAATACTTAATTAAACGTTCACGTACGGCTGCTAATTTACTCACGTTTTTTTTTTTTTCATTTACATAAAGATTTACACTGTTAAAACAATCGAGCTTATTTAAAAATATTTCTTTTTACGATGGCTGTCCTTCAAAATAGCAATATTGTAGGATATTTACAAATAAGTATGAAGAAAACATTTTTACTTGGACACAAAGAACTATCGAGAATATTACTTTAATCAAAGTTCATCCTTGGCATATTATCCAATGCAATAAATAGTTTTCAACAGTGTACCATATTAATAAATTAAAACGAAACTTAATCGTGGTGTCAAAAACAAATCATGTCGTTTAAATATTCTAAAATAAATCACTTGTAACCTTTGGGTATACGAATTCACTAATCCTGTGGCCTACTCCTGTGGCCGGTTTGATTATGGAACTGCACCTGCCACTTAACAATGGCTTTCCTTCATCAGATCCCGCATGCGGATATTTTAACTCGACACCAAAATCCAAAATATCAACAACAAAGGTAAGATAGAATGGTCAAGTTAAAAATTAAATGGTTTTTTTTCAAAATCCAATTAAGATGGCCCAAATACAGCCAGATATGAAAGAAAAAACCGTAGAGGTTCTGCTCACGTGTTAATATCAAATCGTTCCAAAACTCTCACCACCAGCCGACTTCGAAGACTGACACCAAACGACTCCCTAAACTACTGACTCCCAGGCTGGATATCAAGAAATGATACGGGACACGCGTCAGCCAACAATCTTTGCAAATCTATGTTCCAAACTCATAATCGCACTCGTCCGTGTTGATAGCCAGCCCATCCACACAGAAATGCAAACCAAACAATAATATAGCTGATAACACACGACAATCGAGGCCAAAAATCAAAGCAAAAATCTAATATCAAAAACTCCCACTCCATCTCCATCGATTAACAAAAATTTCACAGCCATTAATAATTGAATCCTATCACTACAAGGTATGCAACACTATTTACAACGAGTGATAAATTTAAATTACAACAAAATACGGTAAGCGAAACTATTTACGAGCACCTGAGGAATACAAAACTATCAGAGACCCAATTAATAATGGAACTGTAGAAGGGAAAAAAAATAGGCACGTGACAATACGTTTCGCTATTTTCGGTGTTGGAAGCTCCAAGGTTGCTACTAAGTACGTAACTGAGAAAAAGATTGATCAAAACTCTTCCAGACGGTCAAACGCCCTCTTCAATGTTTATTTCAGTTAAAATTTTTATCAATCACAGTAAATGATTACCTTAAACGTCAAACGGGTTCCTGGATGGTAAATCGATTGACGCTACCTTTTGATAAAAATTATTGACCGTGTAGGAGCTACTTTAGTCATAATGTACCTCGTAAAAAGATTTAAGTGCCCTTAACGCACTTTGCGGAAGCAACTGTTTCAATATTATTTGTTGCTTAGCATAAATTAAAGTTCATTTTTAGAGTGCATGCAAAATAAGTAACCTCGCAAATCCAAACAAGCAGTTTGCGCGAATTTCCATTTTAGTAACATTGTTCTGTTATGTTATGTAAATGGATGCTGTCAGAAGCAAAGATGAAGTCAGTGGGAAAATTAAACGCGTATTATGAACTTTATTATATATGCGAAATTTATTCTAAGTCAACAGAGATTAAGGTAAGCAGGCAAAAATACTCCAATTAGGGGGCATGGAACGAACATGTTCCACAGAATTCAACAAATGAAAATAATGTATCCGGCGGTTTTACTTTAAATACTCCCACAAAAACAAATCTAAAAATGTCAAATCTGGTGCTTAGACTACCAATGCTTCATTAAACTTTGTGTATCTTTTTAGCTGGAAATTTAGTATTTAACAAGTATGGCACAATCACAGTAGCTTACTATTGAAAACCTCATCTTCACATAACACTAAATATCGGATAACTTAGTCGTCATTCTCTTAAATCTTCTTCTTCTTCACTTCAGGTTTTAGGCACTTTGCCTGTTACGGTACCCATATTTTTCTTGGTATTCCAATATCTCTTCTTCCACGGCATTGATAAAATCTGACTTTAGCAGGTATCCCATTCTCGTGAATCAGTGCTACGTGTTCTTTCCACTTACTTTTATTTTAATTTATTTCCTAGTTTATGTTAAAGATGTTTAATTTCGTTCTTATATCTCTGTTTCTTAGTCTGTCTACTTTTGTGCAACCTTTCACTCTTCTTAGAAATTTTATTTCTTGTGCTTGTATTCTACTCTCTTCTTTTTTCGTTGTTGTCCATTTTTCACTACCGTATAAGAGGGTTGGTACAGCTATCGTCTTGTAAAATATTATTTCTATATCTTTTCTTGTTTTATTCTTTAAAGTTCTGCTGATAGTTCCGCAGATATGTGTGAATTTATTAAGATTTTCCTCTATGTCTTTGCTTCGGTCATAAGATATATCGCAGCCTAAATATTTAAACCTGTTCCAGTACTACATCATTTACGACTATCTTTGTCCTGATTGGATCTTTACCTGAGAAAGCCATGGTTTTAGTTTTGCTTCCTGATATTTTTATGTCATATTTTAGGCAGATTGTTTGTAGAGTATATATTTTTTTTGCACGTCGTCTTCTGTTTTCGCTAAGAGTACTAAGTCATCGGCATTTCTGGTCGACTGTATTGTTTTTATAGGGCCGACTGGAATGTGTGATGTTGCCTGCTCTCCAGTTATGGCAAAAGATTTGTAATTGTTATTGAATCGTCCATAGTATTTGTTCATTATATTTGCAACAATATTGTGACCATAATGCTATCTCTTATTAATAATTCATGATTTATAAGAACCTGAATAATACAACCCATTTAATGGTATGTTGAACCATTGAACTATTTCATTCCGTTAGATCATAGAAATGTGTTGCTCAATAAGCGACAACGCCGCACGGTTTGTCTAAATCGTTCCTCGTGTAGAAATCCGTGCGTACTTCGAAATCTGACAGTTTAGGCTATTATAAGTAGCGCTGTTGCCGAAGGTGTTGCAACCAGATTCTGGAATATTATCGGTTATTTTCAGCATATTATTGGTAAAATTCAGTGAAATTTAGTGAAAGAAATGATTCGTCATTGCCAAGTGTGTAAAAAACCGGATTTTTTAAGCACCAGTGTTTATTTTCACAACATATCATTGTTTACTATATTTTCATCCAGTGGTGTAGCGATAACAATTTTAATATCAAAATAAACAGGTATTATTTTAAGGCAAAAAACACGAATCTGAAAACAAAACGATGCGGAAATCAATACTTTACCTATTTATAAATAAATTCTCATAAAAAACTAAATATTACCCGATAAATGTTTTATTTTGAACAAACAGCACGCCACTGATTACAGGCGTGGCTGTAAGTCGAATATAATGTTACAGCGTTGCCAGCACGAGGACGAGACAAAGAGAATCGATTGGTATTCTTTGTCATACTCACGGCCACTCTCGTGTAATCATTGCGACAAAACAAACAGAGTTTTATGAATGAAATGTTTCATCTCCTCTGGATAATAGGTCTATAGTTGATAATAACTTTATTGCCAAACTTAAAATAAAATCAAGGTCTATGTATTTTCAATTCATTTGGCTCTTTAAGTAATATGGTTGAACGTAAGACTGGTAAAAAACACTTATCAAAAATAAAAATTCCTGACAGCTAATTTGGCTTCGAAGAGTTATGACATGAATTAAGGCTTGTTAGGGATTACGGAATTTTCAAAAGGAAAACCCATTTTAAAGTAAAATAACTTATTTTGAAAAATAATCGTCTTTAAAGAGTATTATTTTTGACAGTCAAAAATACAAAGGATTTTTCACTTTCGGAATTTTTTTTTTCCAGTAATGGTTTTATACTTTTTTGCTTATAAAGGGTGTCAAAATAAGAGCGCAAAATGTAAATTAAGAATATACCATGGTTTTTTAAAGTAAAATATAAAAATCCTTATTGAATTACGATGTAAAAATTTGGAAAATAACAAAATGACCAATGCGGTCTTCGTAGCACATGCATACTCATACATACATACATATAGTCACGCCTTTTCCCGTAGGAGTAGGCAAAGACCACTTCCTTTCACTTCCGCTACGGTTCTTACAAACATCTTTTGCTTCTTCTAATTTCGTTAGTGCTCTCATACATGCTCGTCGGTTGTTGGTACTCTTGACCTGGCCTTTCTTCAAAACAATGTTGATCTGATCGAGATATGTTCGCCGAGGTCGACCTCTAGATAACGCCACTAGCAATTTGCAGTAATACAAATGGTAGTTTGTTTTTTATGTTGCATAAAAGTAAAGTGTGAATTTTTTAAAAACACTAATGATTAAACCAAATTTTCTTCTAAATAAAATTTGTTATAATATATTTACAATGTATTTATTTAGTGTAACAGGCGTATTTTTAACACGCTTATATTAATTTCACGAACTAAAAAGGAAAAAATAAATTTAAGTTTAAAAAAACTAAAAAACACGCTTTTAAAGGTAATTCAATGTTTTCAATAATTGCGACGAAGTATAGAAAAAGCCGCGAGGGCGATTAAATATAATAGACAAGTGTTATTTGAAGTGTATTGAAGTAATTGATGGGCATTTTGAGCATTTACTTTGAAGTTTTTTATTTCTGTCTTTTAATTTTTTTATTGTTACACATTTAGAAAATAAAATTGTTTATAAAATTAAAATTCATTAATTTTTTTAGAAGCAAATAGCAAATAACCTATCGTGTATCAAACTAGTGTAACTTTTTTTTTAGAATTTAATATTTTTATATTATTTTACTCATTGTTTAGCCGAAAAAAATTTTGCTTTTATTTACTAAATACAACCAAATGTAACTAGCGCCCTCTATTAGCAATGCTTGATTTGAGTCCAAATTGGCAATCCATATGCCAAAAAACGTAAAATTGCCAATTTTCAAATAGAAATTGTAAAAACATGAAAAATTATTGCGTAAATCAAAATCCATATTTAAACTTTGGACATCCGGTATCTCGAAAATTAGCAATATTTGTATGAGGCATGTTTCGCATAATCATCACATTTTTACGTCTAGAATCTACAATTTAGAGATTGAATATTGTTAATGAATAACCCTGTATATTTAAAAGAAAATATTCAAGTTTTTATGCGTGATTCCAAAAAGAAAGTCGTTTTATAATAAAATATTAATTTATTTAACAAAAAAAATCAACAAATATAAAAATAACAAAGAGGCAGTTGAAAAAAATGACTAAGATGAAATGAGGTGTGACATAAATGAAAACGTATCAGTCTTGCGTCTTCTACTTAGTGCTTGCTATGGTGGTAGATCACTTTGTAAACTGGTACCTTGACGGGTACTGGCTTTGGGATCCTGATTGGCACGTGTTTTTCGACTGGAACGGGGACGGGTTTTTCCACATGGTAAGGAATTTCCTTTTCCACTTTGTATGGTACAGGTTTCTCAACGGGAATGGTGATGGTCTTGATAACTGGCACCGCTACAGGTTGAGGTACTTTGATGTGGACGGGATAAGGTTGGGGAACTGGTACAGCTACCGGTTTGGGAATTGGTACTGGGATAGTATGAGGAATGGGTACTGCTTCGTGTTTGTATACGGGAATTGGGACGTGCTTGGTTATTTCCACGGTGTGAGAGATGTCGTGGCCGCCCGAGTCTCCGCCGTAGCCGTCGTGACCTCCGTAACTGCCTGCGTAGCCGGCATTTACGTTTACTATAGCCACTAAGAATGATATACACAACTGAAATAAACAAAATAATAATATTTATATTCAATCGCACTTGGTGTATTAGTTGATATAAAAAATTATAAACTTTTACCTCAAACATAATTTTTTTAGAAATGTATTATTATTTCTTTAGTTAGCATCTCCTTAGCACCAAATTATCATACGGTGTTTTATCATACATTTCTTTAAATATTATTCCCTTAGCACTGTTTTAACAACTGGAGTTGATTTTAAATGAGACGAAACTTTTTATCAAAGTATTGAGTATACAGTTACTACTTTTAATGTTTCTTTATGCTTATTATTGATAATAAGAAAGGAAACAGTTGGCGTAGAATGACAAATACAAATAAAGTGTAAGGCAAAAGATCATTGCATGACATTAGCGTGTGCCAATTAGCATCAGCGCATCAGTTCGTGTATGTTAAATAATACCGTGTCCGCACCATGACAGGTGAATATTATGCGGATTTAATATCAAAAGTATGCAAAGCGATCGGAGAAAAGAGAAAAGAAAAATTGAGTCGAGGTGTGCTCTTCCACCAGGACAACGCTTTGGCCCACAAAAGTTGTGTTGCAATGGCTGCCATTCACAATGCCAGATTTAAAACCCCCTTATACTCCAGATTTGGCACCCAGTGACTACCATCTATGCCTCAAATTAAAAGAACATCTTCGTGGAATCCGCTTTGCTGATGATGTTGGCGTTAGATGAATGGTTAAAGACTCAAAGTTTTAAATTTTTTTCTTTCAATGGGTTTAAAATGCTTCAACACCGATATACCAAGTGTATAAAAGTTGCAGGTGACTATGATGAAAAATAAATTAGTTTCATTCTTCTCATGTGTTCGCTTCTATGTTAGTGACAACAATTCGTAAACTATCCTCGTAATAATAAAAAAAAGGGAAGTTACCAAATTTTTAACTCAACATCTTGCAATTTCGATAAAGAAAGCTGGTTTGAATTGGTGAAAGTTTATAAATTTAATATTATAACATTCGGAACATACAATATCGGGAAGTAAATATAATTTATAATTATAACGGACGTCGTCGTCGTCGTTAAAAGGAAAGTTTTGAAACATTAAAAAGTAGTTCTAGTAAAAAAAAAATGAATAGCAAAGATAAGGTAGAGATGGACATAAAATTTAATGATGCGATAACTGTCGGACACTTATCGTATGAAATTAAGAACGTAGCAGCATTGCTATCTATGAATGTCATTTGTGATGTAGAATAGTTTATATATTGCGAGCCATTAGCAGAAGAATTTACAACGGAAAAGAAAAAGGGAGAGAAAGCAGGGCCGTATGCAGCCATAGTGCCAGACCGCCCCCCCCCTTCCCGAAATTTCGCGAATCCTAAAATTTTCCTATAAATGTAAATCGTGTTTTAAAAATATGTCTATCGATAGGCAATATTTTTTAAGACAACGGTACGCCTGTGAGACATATAATATCTCTATTAGCACATTTGAACAGGAGATTCTCTTTTGATCTAGATCGGTTATTTCAAACCAATTATCAAACCAACTCTGTTAGATCGTACTTTCGGTCTGCTGTTTTTATTTCTTGCCTCGATGCGCTGATTCAGAATTTGTTAGACAAATATCTTAATGAGAACGCGTGAATCTTATCAAGCTTACAGATACTTCTGGATTTGCTGTAATTGAAAAAGTAGGTGACTTGTATCATTTTTCGCCATACTTTGATGATCGAGTCTCAAAATCCGCTGTAAAAGCTGAGTATAAATTGTGGTCTGAGAAATTATCCAGACTCGAGAAAGATGCCGGGGTTTTACAAATATTGGATTTTTGTGACACGAGCGGATTTTCAACAATCAAATATCTTTTAACAGTTTTGGTCTTCCGGTCACAACGGCAAGTGTGGAAAGGTCATTTTCGACACTGAAAAGAATCAAGACTTACGTAACTCAATGGGCAATGAAAAACTCGGAACACTCGCCGTACTGTCAATTCATGGAGACTTAGGTATCGATCCGAATGAGGTTCTCGAGATTATGGCAGCAAAGAAATCGCGAAAGTTAAAATTTTCAATTTTGCTTACTGGAATTGACGCTTTTGTTTGACGATTGATATGTATGTGCGTGACTAATAATTAAAATTACAGTGACAATATTGATAACAATAAAGCAGTTTTTCACTAATGAGTCCAACTTTGATAACAAAAATCAATGCGAGACACCCACTAACCATTTCCGCTCCTCTCCCACACCCCAAAAAATTTATAACTACGTTTTGGGATGCCCCCAAACCAAATTTCTGAGTACGGGCCTGAGAGGAGGAACAATAATCGAAAATAATTGGACACCAAAATGGAATACGTTACATGAAAAATATTCAATAATTTAATATGTATCTTTTAGTCGTTGAGTTAGATTAAGTTGCATTTTAGTGATGATTCGATTATATATCATCAATCGTTGCGAAAAAGACGTTAATCTTGATTTTTGTCGTTATTTTTTTAATAAGAACGGTTCTCGATGTGGTAAATATTCCCATCTCGAACAATTTAAAGAATCAAGACACTGTTGGCACGGATTTCTTTGGGAGTTTCCTTTGTTCTTACCGTGGAATTGTAAATGAATTTGTTCGTTAAAATTGGCACTCCGCTCTGATAAGTTTTAATTGATTCCGTTTTAATTGAGAAACCGCACGAGATTTGTTTCTGTCGGTCTGCAAATTATTTTGACGAAGGTAAGTAATTAATTGGGCGGTTCTGTGCTGCCGTGTCCCACTGTTTTTCATTAAAAACTAGAATGTTAAAAGAGCAGGGATACGTCCGTGTCTTTCAGGATATTCGTACTCCTTTTTTTTTGTCCTACGATTATTGACACACTTACAAACACGTTTTTCTACAACTGCTTAGCAAAGTAGCCTTTGACGCTTTCAAATTTTAACGCAAAGCTGACGTTTTCCGACAAACGTCATTTTGTGACAGCTCTGCCGCTCTAGCGCGGAAATATTTCAAACACGCTTGCATCTCTTACACATTTTTTTTATCATGAAAAATAGTGATAGTGAATTATCGAACACACCTCCTGTTGTAGCAGAAAGTGCAAAAAATGTAACTTTGAATCTCCTACCAAAGAAATCGATAGCAAAATATGAATTTTAATACAATAAATTCATGACCTGGTGTCAATCGAAGAAGGTCAATAAGTATTCAGAAAATGTGTTACCGACTTATTTTGGAGAAAAATCAAAGACAAAGTCATCAACTCTTTGGTCCATATGTTCGATGATACGAACATGCTTGAATGTTAAAAATAACAACGAAATCAATAAGTATCCTAAACTCATCGCATTTCTCAAAAAACAATCCGTTGGAGACAAAGCGATAAAATCCAAAACATTTGCCATTGAAGATATTCACAAATTTCTACGAGAAGCTACCGATGAAGAATATCTTCTGAAAAAGGTAAATTTCAATTATACCTTACACTCTCTGTAGTTTGATAAACAGTTAGAATTGTTTCTTAGTTGAATAATACCATGAAACTCTTGATAACTTGAGCAGTCATATTAGCCTAGGGATCTGAAGCGCGGGCATTTCTAACTGTTAGCTTGGGTTCAATTTCGGCCGAGGCCACTTTTTTTTTAATTAAAGAGTTATTTTCCCTTCTATTTCGTTAGAAATATGAAATATTGGATTGATAGCAATTTGAATAGCTATTGACTGTTAATTTTTTATAGACAATTCTTGTTATGGGTATTACTGGTGCCTACAGACGCGATAAATTGGTGAAAATAGAGATTGGTGACATAGAAGATAAAGATTCTATTTCAATAGTCCGAATTTCAGATTCGAAAACAATAATTAGCCGTGTTTTTACGATTGTTATTCATAATGAAGAAAATTCAATTGATTATCTATCAATCTGCTACTTTATTAATGAATTGTGGGGGATATCTAATACAAACAAAGAAACATGGTGGATGAAAAAGTAGTAATGTCGCAGAAGGTTATATAGACGAATCAATAAAAAATAAGAATAAAACCACCAAAAAAATATTTTCAGTACCGCATGTATCCACTTATCTCGTTCTATAGATTTCCAAACTTCGGAAGAATTTATATTGGAGAAATATCTCGATGGACCATCAGGTTCGGGAATAAATATTAAAGATGGTCATAATTGCACATTCAATTTCAATGTAACGAATGATAAACTGAAGTTATTATTTTCAAGAATATTATAAAATGTTATAATTAAAATACAAGTAATATTATGTACTCACTTATTTTGAATAAAGTATTAAGTGTTTTTTTTTCTGTCTTTAAACTGCAATTGTGGAAAAAATTTTGTGTGTATTTCGAGCACAAATAGCTATGGCGTTGTCACGGTAGTGAACTGAGGTTTTGAAAGTCCGAAGGTGCAATAGAATGAATCATGTAAACAACCAATTTGTGGTTTGATATTGCTGAAACCTACAACGAGGTTTCCAGCCCTCAAAAGGCTGAGGACTTTTGAACGGAACAAAAATCTAGGAAATATTGCAAATGAGGATGTTCGTACAATGGAAATTGTGGACCGACGAAAATGACGATAATAAGAATGACAATAAATTATTATGATTGATGAAAACAGCAAGATAGAAAAATAAAGGAACCTCGTGCTGTTTGTGTTTTTTATTTATTACGAAAAAAGTTTCATAAAAAATACCGCTGTCTGCATGTGGTAAATCATAAATTTCAATTGCTAGCGAAAGAATGTAAAAAGTTTGTAGCCCTGATAGCCGAAACTTGCGAACTGAATTTAATATATCTTTCGTTGTCGCATTAAAATAATGTTTGGGACTATTTAAAAAATATTTCAACGATAATTCAAGCACACAATAAATTAGTTTCGAACAAAAACAACGACACACTTCACTGTGTAGCCAAAAACAAATAAATATATAAATTGTAAACTTACGATGTACTTCATTGTAGAACTGTTTGGGTAGTTGTGTGAAGCTATAAGTTAGTAAATCAACTGATACTGCCTTCTACGAAAGTTCTCTATATATACCGACGCGATTCTTTCACTACTTTCACTGCATCCCTAAGAGATTGTTAGCGACCATCCTTCAAAGCTGAAACGATCTAACAATAAAAATTAGTCCAATCATTTTTTACAGTTAGAAATTTTGCTATATGACTTGTAGTTTTTTTTCCATTCGATTAAATATTAAGTTGGTAATGCATTTTGAATTGCGTTCGAATGTTGAGTTAGCTATATTTTAATTTTTTTTTACGTGTTTCTTTAACATTTACTGTTACAATCATAACAGGTATTTAATTAAACGTGCCAATGTTAACGAACTTTCTTGTTGCAAAAGGAAAAATTGTAAAAATATTTCGACACATTTCTGGCTGTATATAAAATGTGCCATTTAATTAAATCTTAATCGATAGAAGACCAAAATATATCTCCAACGATAAGCAAAAAGAAATAGTGGAAAACTTAAAAAGAAATGAATTTCAATTGGAAAAAACAAAATAGCGAATTGCTCTTAATCGAAATAGATGAAATTATTCGCTGGAGGAGACATTTTTTAAAACAATTATGAAGTGAGAATAGAAATATTTATTATTTGGACGAAACTTGGCTTCTATTTTATGTTCTGGTTCCAATGAAAAGGGATATCCTGTAATGCTCAGAAAACATCTTAGATACCAAGGGGAAAATGGTAGGAATTAGTGTTTTTCTTGGATTTCTGGAGGTCGTATGCCTCGGGAAACACCTCCCTAGGCAATGTGTTCCAAAGCCTCGCTGTTCGATGAATGAACGAGTCTTAGGAAAGAGATGTTCTGCAGGTCTCCAAAGTGACCACGAAGGGGTGTGAAGTCTGAACTTAACGGGTTAATCTTGAAGAAACAGCTAAAGGAGGAACGATTGTTGATTTTTCAGAAGAGCATCGCCCATGAAAAATATCTATAAAATGGAGACAAATCGCTAACTTTTCTACGGTGTTCCAGAAAAGTAAGTGAGTTTGTAATCGAGGCATCACCGACCAGACGAATTGCCCTGTTTTGGATGGAATCCAATAGTTTCAGGATATGTTTAGGTGCCGCACTCCAAATATTATTCCAGGACAGGTCGGATCTGTGCCTTATAGATCGTAAGCAGCTGACTGAAAGTGAAATAGCTCTTGGCACAAAACAGAAAGCCACATTTTTAAGATGCAAATTTGGCAATGGACCTCACGTGATTTTCATAAGAAGAATATTGCTGATAGTAATACCAAGCATCGAGATGGATGACTTCAATGGTATGGTTACTCCTGACAATATTATGTTGGGCACAGTGATATCGGCTTTTCTATAGAAAAGACATGCTTGTGTTTTATTTGCATTGAATTCTACCAAGTTATTGGATCCGCAAACAGACCAGACAAGATCAGTATTTAATAAAATGCGACCAGATGCTTTGCAACCGATCACTGAACTTGAAATTACGCCTTCGATTTGTAAATTGCTACATCTATTCCGTTTTGCTATACGGATGCGAAGACTGGACCCTAAAGACCAAAACACTAAGACGGCTGGAAGCATTCGAGATGTGGGTTTACAGAAGGCTCTTAAAGGACAGACCACGTTAGTAATGAAGAGGTTTTGAGAAGGATATGTAAGGACAGAGAGTTAGTTGTCGCCATAAAGAAGAGGAAAACCGCTTACTTAGAACGTGTAATTCGGAGTGATCGAATGAAGCTGCTGAAAATAATAATGGAGGGCAAAATAGAAGGCAGACGAGGTATAGGCAGACGCCAACATTCGTGGTTAAAAAATATAAGAAATTGGACCGGACTAGACTCACATTCCTTATTCCAGCGGTTCTCAAACTTTTGTTATTCACGCCCCCCTGTTTTAATTTAAAAAATGTTGCTCCCCCCAATCCGTAGACCTAGGAATTTAGATTAAAATAGGCAACATTGTCTCGTCGAGAGCGCCAAAGATGCTGTCGGAAAGTTCGCGGCGTTCGTGCCACGTATTCAAGCTTCCTGATCTTTCTCGAACTGTCTGAACGCGACTATAAATACAGAAGCGCACATACGGTATTCTCAGTCTCTCAGTGAAGGTGTTTTAACACTAAGCAAGCATTATTGTGAAGTGTGAGTGTATAAGTAGATGTAGTATGGATAAATTTTTAAAACGAAAACTTGAGGATGACGGGGCTTGTACATCGACAGGTTCAGGTGGAAATCGTCCGAAATCTAAAACAAGAAAATATGACCCATCATACCTAAATTGGGGCTTTACTAGCCTTGAAGTAGGTGGCGAAGAAAAACCACAATGCGTTATCTGTTTAAAAGTATTGGCTGCAGATAGCATGAAACCAAATAAATTACAGAGGCATCTAGAAACGCTGCACAGAGAATATGTCGATAAACCGCGAGATTTTTTTGTGGAGAAACTCAGATTGTTTAAAAAACAAAAATCCAGCTTCCATAGAGTACTGGCAGTAAATGAGAAGGCTCTCTTGGCATCATATAAAGTGGCATACAAAGTAGCTAAATGCAAAAAACCGCACACTATTGCAAAACAACTTATTTTACCCGCTTGCAAAGACATTGTAGAAATAATGTTCGGTGAAAATTTTACTTCACAACTTAACAATATTCCTCTGTCAATTGATACAATCTGTCGACGAATTAACGATATATCAGTTGATATGCAGCAGCAGCTTGAATCTGAGCTTACTGGAAACTTGTTTGCTATACAACTTGACGAAGCAACTGACTCTAGTAATGATTCCCATTTGATTTGCTACATTAGATTCTGTCAATGTTCTAAAATATGTGAAGATTTATTGTTTTGTAAACAGATTGAAGGAAGAACTACAGCCACCGAGTTGTTCAAGATTACAAATAATTCTATTACTAAAATGAATTTGCAATGGAAAAATTGTGTTGCGATTTGCACCGATGGAGCTCAAGCCATGTCTGGTAAATACAACAGTTTACAAGCGCTAGTGAAAAAGGAATCCTCAGAAATTATCTGGACGCACTGCATGATACATCGGGAAGCGTTAGCATCAAAATCTAAGCTAAGCCCTGGACTAAACATGATTTTGACAGTAGTTATTGAAGTTGTTAACTTTATAAAAACCAGACCACTAAAAACAAGGATGTTCTCTGTTCTGTGTGAAGATATGGGAGCTGAGCATCAATCTTTGTTGTTTTATTCCTCATCCAGATGGTTGTCACGCGGTAAGACGGTTAAGCGTGTCTTTGAATTAAGAAGGGAAATAGCGATATTTTTAAGCGAGGAAGGTCACAAGCATTCAACAGATTTTTTCGACAAATTATTTTTACTGAAGCTTTCTTATTTAGTAGATATTTTTGAAAAACTTAATATACTTAATCTTCAGCTGCAAGGAAAAGACGTAAATATATTTGATTTAAGTCAAAAGATTGATGCTTTTTGTAAGAAATTGCAGTTATGGCATAACAAATTGAAAGAAAACAGTTTGGAAATGTTTCCCACATTTTGCGATTTTGTGCAAGATTCCCCATTGGAAGATATTCATAAAGCTGTGATGCTAAAAACCATAGGAAGCCATTTAGAAAACTTAACTGAGAATTTCAAGCGATACTTCTTTGCAGAGAAAGATATCAAGTTGTCAGACTGGAGCTGGGTTTTAAATCCATTCGAAAATAGACCTGTCGGACTATCATTGCAAGAAGAAGAACAACTGATAGATATTTCAACAAATCCCTTACAAAAATCAAACTTTGTTAACAAATCTTTAACAAACTTCTGGACTAAACTTCCGAACGACTACTCCGTTATAAAAGCCAAAGCGCTTAGAATTCTGTTGCCTTTGCCAACGTCCTACCTTTGTGAAACTGGATTTTCTGCACTTGCTGTCGTGAAATCTAAATACAGAAATAAACTTCAAGTAGAAAATGAACTCAGAGTGGCCATATCTAACATAGAACCTTAAAACAAGCTCATGTTAGCCATTAGTCCTTAGAATGTTTCTTTGTCATCATTAAGTAAGTAAAATTTCAATAAAGATTTTTTTAAAATCTATCTGTAGCATTTTATAATTACCATTTTATTTTTAATCTGTACTGCGCCCCCCCCCAATCATGTAAACGCGACCCCCTTAGGGGGCGCGCCCCACAGTTTGAGAAACGCTGCCTTATTCCGAGCTGCTCAAGAGCGGACCCATTTCGCCGAGATTGTTGCTAACCTTCAATAGAAGACGGAACCGAAAGAAGAAGATTGGATCCCCATTCGAGAATTGTTGCCAAGTTCATATTTATGTTGTTGACATCTCTTCCTCGTTTATTTCTGGTTTCGCGGGCTGATATAGGAGCCCTGAAAAAGAAAGCGATATGGAGGGTACTATTATCCGCGAAGCTGTGTACTGGACATAAAGTTGTTTTCAACAAGTCGTTGATGTGAAGTAAAAATAGTGTTGGAGCTAAAGAATATACTGTTGAAAAGATGTGGCAAGAGAAATATATTTTAAGTTCTCGTCAAGCATTCTTAAAAGGTTGGTTCACCGGACTAAAGCAGCCATTTGGCAAAAGAAAGTGACCGATTATTACCCACATTGGAAGTGTTGACGGTTTCGTTGAGGGCGATAATATTTCAGTCATATTTATACCGGAGATTACCATGAAGATATAAACGGCGATGTGTTTGAGGAATATTTTGAACAGATGTTAGACCTTATTCCACTCAATTCTGTGATCAAAATATCCGATTATTCTGATGATTAGTTTCGCCAGGATTCATAAATTTCTTCAAGCATCCCTTGCATGAGAGTAAGAGAGTTAAAACACCGATATACTGGTGAGAAACGTGCCGAGGGATGAATGGCAAGAGGGTGAGTAAAAAATCGAACTAAAATGAGAAAAATAATTTATAGTTTAAAAAAACTAGAAAACACGCTTTTAGAGTTAATCAAACTAAAAAGTAAAAAATAATTCTTAAGACGAGAAAATTAATGTCACTGTTCTAAAACCGTAGGGTGCTTTCATTCCGAAACGCAGAGTTAGTTTAAAAATGTCATACAAAGCACCCCACACTTTTAGAACAGTGACATTAATTTTCTCGTTGGTAGTTTATTCTTATGTTAAGAAATATTTTTTACTTTTATTAACACTAAAAGCGTGTTTTTTAATTTTTTTTAAACTATAATTTATTTACCCTTCGATTCGGAAAAGTAAAAAGGAACTGTTGTCCATAGTGTCTTTAATTTAAATAAAGCTAATTTCTCGGAATATGTAGCTGACAAAATTGCACAAAAACAAAATGTTACTATTCTTTGTCTGCTTTCTAATCACTGCGAATTAAATCCCATTGAACTCGTTTGGGCCCAAGTAATAAGTTTTGCAGCAAGTAGAAACACGACGTTTAAAAAAATGAAAGATTGTCACGTGTCTATTTTTTCCCATCTACGGTTCATTATAATTGTGCCTTACTCGTAAGTAGTGTTGCATAACTTTCGATAGTTGATTTGCAATTTCTGTATGGATGGGACTAAATATCCACACGGACGAGGACGAGGCACAGATTTGAGAAGATTGTGGGTTGACGTTTATTCCGCGCCATTTTTCTTGATTTCCGGGATAGGAGCGGCAGTCGTGTTTTGAGAGTCTTGGAGGCCAGGTGTCGGTAAAAGTTGTTGGGGACGGTGTGTTATTAGCACGTGTGCAGAACCTCTATGGGATTTTTTTCATATCTGGCTGTATTTGGGCCATCTTAATTGGATTTTGAAGAAAAACCATTTGATTTTCAACTTGACCATTTTGTCTTGCCTTTGTTGTGGATATTTTGGAGTTGGTGTCGAGTTGAATAGCCGTTATCGGGATTTATTTGAGGGAAGCCATTATTATCTAACCGGTGCCGCCCCATAATCTAACCAGCCCCCGGAGTAGTTCAGGAGTAGCACAGGAATAGGCCACAGGAGTACATGTGAATTCGCATACCCAAAGGTTATCAGTGATTTATTTTTAAATATATAACGCTGTGTCTCATTTCGACACCAACACAAGGAAATTTTACCATAGCTGTTAACTTTGACTATATTTGTTATGATGTTGCTATTGAACTGTGTACCTAGTGCTTTGTGAATTCGTATACCCAAAGGTATAACGCCGTGTCTTATTTTGACACCACGATTAAGTTTTGTTTTAGTTTATTAATATAGTACATTAGTGGAAACTATTTATTGCATTAGATATATGCCAAAACTGAGTACTCTGATTTTTTGTTAGCTGTTGATTTTGATTATATTTGTTATAAGTTTATTATTGAACTGAGTACTTCGATTTATTGTTGGCTGTTGATTTTGACTATATTTGTTATAATGTTATTATTGAACTGAGTACCTTGATTTATTGTTAGCTGTTGATTTTGATTATATTTGTTATAATGTTGCTATTGAGCTGTGTACTTTAATTTATTGTGTGAGTAAAGTATCCAATATATGTTGGCTATAGTTTCATTTATTTAGTTCACCATAATCTCAGTTGTTTATCGTGTGGCTCTGCTAGTGCCTATAAGACCTGGGGGTTTCCGTCTTGAACCGTCTAAGTCGGTGGCGCGGCTCACTTTTATTTTTTTATATTTTTTTTCTTCTACCCTCTACGGCTGAGCTCGGGCATAATTTGCCAGTAGAGAGACCGCTGGCAGAGTACTCTATAGAGAACAAAAAAAACGTGGCAATATATATATATATTAATAGAAATGTGTCACACAACGCTCCGCGTTGGGAATCTATAGAATTTTATTTTACTTAAATCTTCATTAACACAACAACCAGTAACCTTTGTAATTGTAAATTTTATAAAATTGTAAATATTTCCGCTTTTAATTAACACTAGTCTCTACTGCTACTACTACGATGAAGCCCATATCGAGCCTTGGCCTCCTCAATTCTTCTTCATCATCCGTCCCGATCCACCGCTGTATGTCTCCAATTTCCTCTAGCCAGTTTTATTTATCGTATGGCAACACATTATGAGCATCTTTTAAAAAATAAAAACATAAATATAAATGACGAGTTTTTTAAAAGAAAACATTAAATAATAAATAATATAATAAACAGTAAACTTAGCTATGGTCATAGACAGATATCTAGATTGCGTATATAGTCCACTGCTGCATTAACTGCTGTCAGGAAGTCAGTGAAGTTCCCTTCGTAGGATCGTAAGTCGCATTCCTCCACTATATGTTTAAAGGTCTAACTGTCGGCTCCACAGTCACATCGGGGGGATGGCGTTAAGTCCATTTGTGAAAAGAGTGAGCACATCTGCCATGATTTTTGCGAACTCTGTTGATGGCTGACCATATCTTGCGAGGCTGGTTGAAGCCAGGTGGTCTTTTTTTAATGCAGGGCATTTTTCGGCAATGTGGAGGGCAATTTTTTTGCCAATATTGTGAGTCTGTTGGTCTCAAGGGCTCTGATATCCTGGTGTATAGAGAGTTGAGGATTATTAATAATTTTTGCCTTTTCCCTCCGGAGTGGTGGTAAGGGTATGTGATTTAGAGTGGGCAACTAGTAAGTAGGAGTGGGCTTGATTGTTCCACTGATAACTCGCATAGAGTTGTTCAGTTGTGTGTGTCTTCATTAAGTGAGCCTTATATGTAAGCGTCCGGTCTAGGGTAACTCCGGAATATTTAGGATGTTTGTTATGATTTAGCCGGTTTCCCTTAAAATATACGACAAGTTTCCTAGTTGCTGATCTATTGCAGAGGTGAAAACATGCAGCTTCCGTTTTTGCTACATTTGGCTGAAGTCTCCAGTTGTGGAAGTATCTTCCCAAAACTGCGAGGTCAGAGGTTAGAGTTGCTTCTGTTGTTTTAAATACCTGGCTCCTTGTAGCTAAAGCACAGTCATCTGCATATCCCAATTTTTTGCTTTGGGTGTTACGCATATCAGCAGTGTACAGATAGCGGGGCCAGAACTGATCCTTGAGGCAGTCCATTGTTGAGTTTATGCGGACCGTTTATTAAGTCTCCTAATATCACTTGGAAGGTCCTATTAGCGAGCATATTGTCAATGAGACTGGTGGTTTTTTGACAAGAGATTTCTCGTAATAGTTTTAAGATCAAGCTCTGCTTACAAATATTGTCATAGGCTGACGATAGGTCTAAAAAGACCACTGAAGTTTTAAGTTTTTTTCTGGAACCCTACCTCTATATGCGTTGTTAGTGACATTACTTGGTCCGAGCAGCTTCGTTCTGGGTGGAATCCTGCTTGTTCTACGGGTATATTTTGGAGTATCGAGGCGGTGATTCTGTTGTAAATAAGCCTTTTTAATAATTTATAAATTACGCTCAGTAAGGCGATGGGCCGGTAGCTCTTTGGTTGGTCGCTCGGTTTTCCTGGTTTTAATAAGGTAAATATTTTCGCTCGCTTCAAATAATGAGAAATATTGTCCGTTTCCATAATGTTGCTGAGAAATCGTGCCATCCATTTTATGGTATATTTACCGAAGTAAAGTAGGAGTCTGGGTGTATGCCATTGGACCCTGAAGCCTTTTCTGCCTTTACTTCTTTTAGTACGTCTGTAAGCTACCCAGTATTTCTTTAGCATTCTTCCAGACCCCATCTTTCCAGCGTAGCTTCGGCTTTCCTACCGGCGTGTTTACTTTAGGCTTTTCTGTGAGCACTTTTTTTGGGACCCTGTCGTCCGGCATTCTTTGGGCATGTCCTAAGTCCTAAGTCACATCAGTTTTATATGCATTGAAACTCTGGGTTCCTCATACAACTAGTATTTTTCATGATTCATGCGTGCCCTCCGGAAATCCCCTTCGTTTACTGGACCCAGAATCCTTCTTAAGCTCGAATCGGTCTAAAAGCTCCGCGTTTTTGGCTAAAAGTGTCCACGTTTCAGCTCCGTATGTCAAAACTGTGCGGATCATTGTTTTGTAAACTTAAATTTTGGTCTTCCTGTGTACATCTCTCGATTTTAAGATGGGTAGTATTGAGTGATATGCTCTATTTGCTGCGTTGGTTCTTTTTCTAATTTCTTCGTTTTCGTCGTTGTCATGTGATATGTTTAAGCCGAGGTAGGTAAAGTCTTTCACTACTTCAAAATTGTACACTAATCACTACTTTATACGAAAAATTAGAGTTCAAAAGTTTATTTCTAACTCCGCCCCCTATAGCATATACATACATACATACATAAAGTCACGCCTTTTTCCCATAGGGGTAGGCAGAGACCACTTCCTTCCACTTGCTACGGTTCTTACATACATCTTTTGCTTCCTCTACTTTCATCAGTGCTCTCATACAGGCTCGTCGGTTGTTGATACTCTTGACCTGGCCTTTCTTCAAAACAATGTTGATCTGATAGAGATACGTTCGCCGAGTTCGACCTCTACCTACTAGTCCATTCACACTCGCCTTATAAATTTGTTTCTTAAATCTTCCTTTATCCATCCTTTTTACGTGTCCAAACCATTTAAGCATTCCTTTATCTATCTTTGTAACCTCATCATCTTTAACAACACAGCGTTCTCTTATCTCACTATTTTTTACTTTATCCAACCGAGTCACCCTGGCTATACTTCTCAGAAAACTCATTTTCACAGCATTAATCCTATTTTCATGCCAAACCCAACATTCACTACCATACATAAGTGTAGGAACCAACACACCTCTATGCACATTCAGGTGTGCCTTTTTTAACACTTTCTGGCTGTTCATAAAGCTAAGCAGTGCCCCATTCATTTGTTTTCCTGCCAACACTCTTCGCTCAATGTCACTGTCTAACTTTCCCTCTCTAGTAAACTTTGAACCCAAGTACACAAATTCATTTACCTGTTCCACTCTTTCTCCCTCAATCGAAACTCCACAAATCGTCATGCTTTCTTCTCTTTCAAAAACCATTACTTTCGTTTTGCTTACATTTATTTTCATCCCTTTGATTTTCAGGGCATCATGCATAACATTAACCATCGCCTGCAACTCCTCTTCAGATAACGCTAATATATAATATGTAGCATATAAGAGTATTTCTTGTTTCTTTAAACCATTTTGGTTATCTTATTAAAGAAATGTCATAGTATAAGGTGGGTATAGATATGGTTATATCTTTGAAATAAAAAAAAGTCTATTAATTTAAAAAATTGAAAATTTACACGTTATTTTTTAATAAACTGTGTGAAATATGCACGTTTTTGTATTATAGATAGAATTTTAACAAAATTCAGTCACAACCACATAACTTTTATGTAAAACTTTTTTTATGGGCAATAATAACGATGATAAAGTGTGGGTAATTTATAGTTAACAATCTTGTACCTTTTTAAACGCAATTTTTGTGGATAAATCCCCAAATTAGAGAGCTATCATAAAAACCAATGATGCTGTAGGCCAACAACCAAGAAAACCGCAAAATTGAGACCACAAACATTTTAAAGACCTAAATCCCAATTACTTAAAAAAAAAAACTTTATTCTTGGGTTTCTCATCGTATTTTACTTCTTCTCCTTCTTCTTTCTTTGTGATGTGCCAGAAATTTTTATCCTGTGTTGTTTTATTTTGACGGTGCTTAATCAGGTAGCTGGCGGTCTTCCTCCGCTTCTTGGTGTTTATTAAATATTGAGTGCTTTTATACGTTTCCGTACCATTTTAGTCTACTTTCTTTAAGTTTCACAGAAACAGGAGCTAATTTTATGCTTGCTTTCACGTGTATAGGTATTTTCAATAGCCCATCTCAACCTTGGTAACGACCTATAACAATTCTGTTTATAAATGACAGTTTCAGCTTCAGCTTCACCTAAGTCATCGGTACTATTGCATAATTCACGAATATACGGCGGTTTCGGATTATCGTTAAAAACTCGATAATAAGTATTCAACTGTACATTTAAGAAGTACGAAAGTAAATTCCCCTAATATTTTTAAACAAATTTCGTAGGCAACGAATTTTTTATGCAAGAGACTTCTTGTTTATTTGTTAGCACGGTTAATTTTGCAACCAAATCTGTTCTTAATGACTTTATTTATTGTACATAATAAGAGAGGTAGGTAAGTAATCCAAACAAATTTCACTAATTAACTAAGCCATTAAGCTTTATCTTTGTTGGATTTTTTGTTAGATTTCTAGAAATATAATTAGTTATCCTGGGTTATCAACAACAAATATTTGAACTAATAATTAACATGTTTTTCCATTTTTCCAAAAATAATAAAGACAATTAAAAGTAGCAAATTTATGTCGGTATACACAAAATTCTCTCTCCTTTCTTTTCTTATTAAATAGATGATCAACATAATAATCTAGGCAATTGGCGTGTATACGTATTTGTACAAACGGAAATCAAAGCCTGGCTCTAATTCTGAGGATAATTTATTTTCTGATGCCGAGGTAATTAAAGTTTGTTTTAGAACTCTTTGAATGGTGCGTAATACATTCACTCAATGAATATACCGGAGTTGTAAAATACCATTAATTTGGTAATATTGTTCTCTGTTTTTCGTTATGCGAGGCAAAGGTTCTGATATGTATCTAAAAAAAATCTGGCAAAAATCAAAGATGGGAGAATTCAAGTCTTGCATTTATAATGCACACTTGGAATTTTCTAACTTAATTAAGATTTTGCTGTAAATAAAAATTCAAAAATGAATGTGATTTATTTCAAACTCACAGACTTACACATTTTCTTTAGTTAAATAATTTGTGTGCGGAGGTTTAAAAAGCAGTTTCAGAACAGAAAAGAGCCTGGTTGAATTGTTTGGCTACAAAAGCCAATCGAAGAACGATTAAGGGTGTAAACAAGACGAGGAATGAGTATAAAAGGTTGAAAGGTGTGGCAAAAGAGGTTGAGGCAAGAAAGAAAGAGAATGATAAAGATAAATTTGATGAAAGGTTATCTGACAACTTCAGGAACAACATTAAATTTTTTTGAAAGTCCATGAGAACAACCAGATGTGAAAATACGACCTCGCAACTGAAAAAAATTAGAAACCAAGATGGTATTATGGTTTTTTATTTATCGTATGGCATTTTAGCAATAGCAACTTAAAGGTAAAATTTGTGATGACAGATGTGATTAGGACTTCGGACAGAGCTCTACGTCCAGGGAATCCAGCCAGTCTAGTGCAGGGGGAGTCGCATAGATGATGTCTCTGAATGATCCCATGTACTTCATTTCAGGAATTTCCTGGACAATATGTTCCACTGTTTTATTATCGGTACCGTAGTCACAGGCTTGGGAGTCGCGAAGTCTCCATTTATACATCGTGGCAATGCATTTTGCATGGCCTGTCCTAATTCTGTTGAGGCTGGTCCAGGTGCATCCCTTCAGATCAAATCCTGGTAGAGCAAGTGTGGGTCTGCTATGTCATGTTTGTATATTGTGGACACGTTCCATTCATTACGCCAGTCTTCTTTGATGTGGTAGTTTTGTTCCACCTCAGTTTATAGGGGGCTCCGGGATTTAAGGCGATTTGGCGAAAGGTTGTTTAGGGTGGCATAAATTGGAAGGTCTTGTGGGTGGTTGGCGTCCTTCGTCTTAGTTCTGGTGGTGGTCTCTTGATAGTATGCAACCAGGGAATGGGTTGGATTTTAGGGTACCCGTGACGATTCTCATACAGTCGTTCAGGTGGATATCTATCTTCCTGATATGTGCACTTCGTTACCACACAGGCGAGCAATACTCAGCCACGGGATATGCCAAAGTCAGAGCAGAAGTGCGTAGGGTTGATGCGTACGCTCCCCATGAGGTCCCAGCTAGTTTCCTAACGATATTATTACGAGTATTGACTTTCTGGCTCGTATTTTCCAGGTAAGTTTTGTACGTAAGTCAGCGGTCTAGTGTGGTGCCGAGGTATTTAGGTTAAAAATTGTGTCTTACTCTTTTTTGTCAAAAACTGATGTTAAGCTGTTGGTTAGCTCTTCGGTTATTTAAGTGAAACGCGCATGTCCCTGTCTTAGATGGATTCTGATGGAGTCTCAACTTTTTGTAATATTGGTTTAGTGTTTCCAAGTCTCTAGAAAGGATGGCTTCTCCTTCTTCCAATGCTTCGGTTTGAGTGGATATTGCTAGATCATCCGCATAGCAAAACTTCTTACTTGGCTAGTACTGATCCTTTTGGAAGTCCATTATTTATGGTGAATGATGCCACGTCTTTTTCGTTCTCTAACGAGTACTCTGCTAGCGGTTTCTCTACTGGCAAATTATGCCCGAGCTCAGCCGTAGAGGGTAGAAGAAAAAAATATAAAAGTGAGCTGCGCCACCGGCTTGACGGTAAAAGCCGGAAACCCCTAGATTTTATAGGCACTAGCAGGGCTACAAGATAAACAACTATGATTATGGTGAACCAAATAAATAAAATTATAGCAAAAATATGTTGGATACTTTACTCACACAATAGATAATTAAGGTACACAGTTCAATAGCAACATCATAACAAATATAGTCAAAGTTAACAGCTATGGTAAAATTTTCTTGCTAGAACAAACCAAAAATGTAAAATTTACAGCTTTATAAAATAACCAGAACAGAAGTAAGAGTAACAGTCTTTACCAAGTTACAACAAAAAGTAAGACATATATAAATTAACTCATTAATAATACTGATTCAAACATTTACATGAAGGCAAAGAACAAAAGGTAAAACATATATATCAGTTAACTCATTAATAACACTGATTCAAACAACATGAAGGCAAAGAAAATTCACTAGTTAACCGTTTACATAAAATTTTCACTGCCAAAACAATCAAGTTCATTTAAAAATAACTTTACAATGGTTGTCCTTTAAAATATCAAGATTGTAGGATATTTACAAATAAGTAGGAAGAAAATATGTCTTTACTTGGACATAAAGAATTATTGAGAAGGTTACTTTAATCCAAGTTTAGTTTTGGCATATTATCTAATGCAATAAATAGTTTCCAACAATGTACTATACTAATAAACAGAACATGATAGTGGTGACAGCATGAGTCACTGCGTTATATATTTAAAAATAAATCACTTATAACCTTTGGATATACGAATTCACAAAGTAATATACTTATAAACTGAAACAAAACTTACTGGTGGTGTCGAACGAGACAAGGCGTTATATATTTAAAAACAAATCACTGATAACCTTTGGGTATGCGAATTCACATGTACTCCTGTGGCCTACTCCGGTGCTACTCCTGGACTATTCCGGGGGCTGGTTAGATTATGGGGGTGGCACTGGTTAACGATGGCTTCCCTCAAATAGATCCCGATAACGGTTATTTTAACTTGACACCAACTCCAACAATATCCACAACAATGGCAAGACAAAATGGTCAAGTTAAAAATCAAATGGTTTTTCTTCAAAATCCAATTAAGATGGCCCAAATACAGCCAGATATGAAAGAAATCCCATAGAGGTTCTGCACACGTGCTAATAACACCGTCCCCAACAACGTTCACCGACACCTACGACTTCGATGAAGCTCTCCAAACGACTGCCGCTCCTATCCCGGAAATCAAGAAAAATGGCGCGGAATAAACGTCAACCCAAAATCTTCTCAAAGCTGTGCCTCGTTCGTGTGGATATTCAGTCCCATCCACACAGAAATTGCAAACAACTATCGAAAGTTATGCAACATTATCTACAACGAATGATATATTCGAGTTATAGCATAGTGTACTGTATGCAACCATGAATACGAAACTATAGAAAAAAATAGGCACGTGACAATGAGTTTGTATAATTGGGTTTAAAGTTTACGAGAGACGAAAAGTATGACTGTGATATTAAGCGAAGGGTACTGGCAGGGAAACAAATAAATGGCGCCCTGCATAACTTTATGAGCAGCCAGTAGGTGTCAAATAAGGCACGACTGGCTGTGTTTAAAGGAGAGCTGGTCCCTTCACTTATTTATGATGTTGAATGTTGGGTTTGACAAAAGAAGCATAAAAGTAGGTTCAACGCTGTGGATATGAGTGGTCTGAGAAGTATAGATGTATGATGTATCAAGTATATGCGAAGTGACTGATGGATAAAGTGGGGAATTGTGTGATAAGAGAACGCTGTGGTGTGAAAGAAGATGTCGTAACAGAGATAGATAAAGGAATGCTTGAATGGTTTGGACACGTAGAGAGGATAGATGAAAAGAAATTGACGAAACAGATTTATAATACTAATGTGAATGGGCAAGTCAGTAGAGGTCGACCTAGGCGAACGTATCTCGATCAGATCAACATTGTTTTGAAGAAAGGCCAGGTCAAGAGTACTAACAACCGACGAGCAGTTATGAGAGCACTGATGAAAGTAGAGGAAGCAAAAGATGTGTGTAAGAACCGTAGCGGAAGTGGTCTTTGCTACCCCTACGGGAAGAAGGCGTGACTATAAGTATGTATTTTTTTTTCAGTGTTAAAAGTGGTTTAAAAATACGTTTTTTTTGTTAAGTTTTTTTGTGCTTTAAAACAGTGAAATACAATGCGAGTTAAAAATTCAATATATTTTGTAATATAATTTAATAATATTTAAATTAATATCTTTATATTATTTTTATGTGTTAAGTTTTTTTAGTGAAAATGAATTTTTCAAAATTATCTACAAATAAAAAATAAACTGTGTGGATTTTCACGAAAAATTCTTTCGCTTTAAGGTGGATATAATCTAGATAAATATCAATAGGTTTAACATCTTCGAATAACAGAACGCAGTTCATCCCTTAATCGACTTTACCCCGTATATCCCCTAAAAAGAAGTTTGGGGTTGTAGCATCCTTTTATCGATTTACGTAATATATAAAAAAACTCAATTTGGAAGACCGAAAAGGGCGAATTACACTAGCTATGATTCAAGCTGCGTGTACAAGAGAGCTTTTAAAACGTTTTAAAGCTTGCGTGGAATCTCCAGGAAAATGAACACTTAATTTAATGTATTTGGAAACAAAAAAATAAATGGCTTCTAATAAACTTGACAGAGGTTTATAAAAGTGTACGAATGTTAGGTAATGATATTTTTTTATTATTTAACAATAGGGTCGAGCCTAACGAAAGCCATTGGGCAACTCAAACTTAAGTTCTTTTGTGACATTCATTGGGTTATTTATTTTATTACTTCTGGGTCTATATACAGCTCTTTAAAGTCAAAAATCAGTGATCTTGCAACAGTTTCTAAAATCTACACGGGTAGGGATTGTCGCACCGAGCGATCTTACTCTTTTTTGTGATACTGCTTCACATTCTGTTAAAATATGGTGTACATATCTTTTTCGCAGAATCTAAAAGATTCATCTCCATCTTACCAATATTTTTTAGACGTTCATTAACTGGGTAGTGATTCCATACATACATACATAATGTCACGCCTTTTTCCCGTAGGGGTAGGCAGATACCACCTCCTTCCACTTGCTACGGTGCTCTCGTATATGCTCGTCGTTTATTGGTACTCTTGACCTGGCCTTTCTTCAAAACAATGTTGATCTTATCGAGATATGTTCGCTGAGATTCCAACTAGCTCTTATAAATTTTTCCTATTTAGAAGTAACAGGTTACTGTTTTCATAGTTTTTCCAGTCCAACAGATCTGTTATAGGTTTTTTTTTTATGACAATAGTCGCAAAAAGGGTAGACCTATCGTGTGGGCCGCGGACGGCCCGCACTGCGACTATTGGAAGGGAAAGGAATTATAGAAGGGAAATGATTGTGGACACGCTTTTTAAAAAGTTGCAGGTCATAGTTCTCTGGAAAAACTGATTTTGGAAGCTTATTCCATTCCGTAGCAGCCCTGTAACTGAAGGTTTCTTGATGAAGATTGGTCCTTGTAGTGTCAATCTTGAGAGTAAATGGGTGAGACTGATCAGCGTGCCGAGTTCTTCGGCCAAATGTGGCCAATGGTGGTACAAGAGTTTTTATTTCTCTGGAGCATCTGCCATGGAAATATCTGTAAAGCAATGACTGGTCTGCAACTCTTCTTCTATGTTCTAGAGGGTGAAGGGTATCTGTGAGAGTTGAGCTGTTTATCAAGCAAATGGCTCTTTTCTGAATGGAATCTAGAAGACGAGGAGATTGCCTTGGTGCTGAACCCCAAATGTGCGAGCAATACTCCAGTAGAGGTCGGATTTGAGCATTGTACGTCGTCAACAGTTGATCAGGAGTGCAAAACTTTCTGGCTTCTCACAGAAAACCCAGCCTCTGGCTTGCCGACTTTGCGATGTTAGCAACATGGTCATGCCAAGACATGTTATTGGACACCGTGACTCCCAAAATCGAGATGGAGGGACTTGGTTCAAGGGTATTTCCGGACATTGTGATGGAATGATTTGAGGAATTCACTTTCTTGGAAAACGTGGCACTTTGTGTTTTTTGGGCGTTGAACTGAACAAGATTGTTGGTTCCCCATTCGACGATTGCTTTAAGATCTCTATTGATGGAATCAACCTGTTCCTGCCTGAGTCTATTTGTATCATTCACCGAAAGTGATCGATAGGATGTGAAAGTTGAGACAAGTGTGCTATCGTCTTTAGTGTTAGGATTTTAGGCCTTAGTACCATCTTCTGGTTTCAATTTAAATATATTGTTTCGTGTGACAAAAAAATGTTTCTTGATCCATTGGTAGTTCCTTTGAACCTATTTTTGTGATTGCATTAACTTTTCCATTGTTTTTTATGAATTAATATTTGTCTACTGTGTTTTGTTCTTCTTAAACATGCAGCTATTTCCTTTTCATTTAATTAATACGACTACAGATTTAAAAAAACCGTGTGGTGTCATTTGACACTCGATAGGAACGAAGTTTCTTTCGCTATTTATAAATTTTGATCCAAGTATTTTGTAAAAAAAAAGAAAAACAAATATAATTGTTACTGATTCTCATACAAAAGATAAGTAATACCTGGCAAGATTCGAATTCAACGTTTCACTTTTTTGTATATTTTTTTTATTCTGCCTGAATTGTTGTTGGCGTTGAGTTTGCACTCTGACGTTTGCGCTTTCCATACTCTTTTGGACTCTGAACACATGATTTCACCATTGTTTCCCTATAATTTATATAGTAAAATAAATAGTAAACACTCAAATCACATGTACAATAAACAATTTTAACAGTAAATACTTGTATCAAGTTATACAATTTTATTAACTTATTTTTTTAAATCTGTATTACACACATTTGCTGCAGTTTCCATTATTTAAAACTTAATTGCAATAATAAAACAATATTCACGTGTAATCTAACACAATAAATTATAGTTTAAGAAAACTAAAAAACACGCTTTTAGAGTTAATAAAACTTAAAAAAATAAAATTATTTTCGTAGGAATAAAAAGAAAGGAAATGGTCTCTGCCTACCGGCTGATTTTTGACGCACTTATCATACAGATACCGCAAAAATAATTTATACTTGGCAACGTCGCTTCTAACGATTAGTTTGTTGTTGTTGTTGTCGTGTCCATGATCTGAGCAAATGGAGAATGAATTTATATTGCTCCGAAGCTGTCGAAGACAGCTTCGGCGACTTCAACAGCTTTGTCAGAAAAAATTATTGCTTCTGGGTCTTCAAGGCTAATCTTGATAAGCCTGGCTTGAATTGCTAATGGGACACGATTAGTTTGTGATCACTCATAAATTTTCATGTCTATGATTGGATCAATAATTTGTCTACATGTCCACATGGACAAGTAATATCTAATCACAGTGGTTGTTGGTTGAATTTGTTTATTACCGATTGGCTCAATTTCCAATGTTATTCGTTGTTTTCGAACGTTTTCTTGTTAAAGTAAAAGTTTTCTTATTTCAGCGTTGTATTCGGATTATAATTTTTTAAAAATGGCTTTTTAAAGGACTTTTAATTTAAAAGAGATGATAATAATGTAGCTCCAGAAAGTTTTGTATTAAATTTATAATTTTTATTAAACCATTTTTTAAATGAATTATATACTTCTATGTAGATTTCATCCGAGTTAAGTTTTTCTAAGAAGAAGAATGGGAGAAGAAGAAGGATATGCAACAAAAGTTAGGGATTTTTTAATGGATGAGATCCTCCACTTACACAGTTATTAAAAATATATACCGCCAACTATAATTAGAAAAAAAAAATGGATTTAATTAAAGTATAGTAAAAAGAATTTACGTTTTAATAAACATTTCAAAAGTAATTACAAGCGAGGAATGTCTTCCAAGAAATAAGCAAAAATAATTATTTTACTTAATGAATACCTCAGTAGAATTAATGAAGTTCATCGGCTAGGTAAATTCATAGTTTTTCTTCATTAGGCTTGGTCACTCATGACATTGTGAAAAAAGAGTGGAGTTTTTTTTATGTTCTGGTTCCCACGAAAAGAGATATCCTGTAATGTTCAATTTTTTCATTACAAGTTCTAGTGCAACGCTGTAGAGGCATAAACCGCGATGTGTACGCATGTTTTATAGATTTTTCGAAGACTTTTGACATAGTAAAACTCACAAAGTTAGTAGAAATAATGAAAGAAGTAGTCCTTGACAACAAAGATATACGAATTATAGCGAATTTATTTCGGAACCAGTCAGCTTACGTAAACATAACCGACAACAGAACAGAAACGGTGACGATCCAAAGAGGCGTACGTCAAGGGTGCGTCCTCTCGCCTACCTTATTTAACATGTACTCTGAAAAGATATTTCGAGAGGCACTGGAAGATTCTCGAAATTATAAAACGAGTCGAGTGATAAACTTATTTGGGATCGATAGTAAATGCAAAATGGATTTAATCTGTATAAATTAAATGCGGAATCGAGAAGGCAAGAAATGTATTCAATAAAATAAAAACATTTTCGTCAGCAGAAACCTCAGCCTACAATTGAAAATAAGAATGGTCAGATGTTACATCCTTCCAGTCCTTTTGTACGGCGTTGAGGTGTGGACCATGACGGAAACCTTGATGAAAAAGCTCGAAGCGTTCGAAATGTGGATATACTGGAGAATTCTGCGCATCTGATGGATCGAGCATATCACTTACGAAGAAATACTTAGCAGAATGGGTAAAACGAAAGAAGTGGCATTCACAGTAAAGAGAAGAAAATAGAGTATTTCGGACATATAATGAGGAACAATAAGTATCGACTACTACAACTTATTCTACAGGGAAAGGACGACGGTAAAAGAGGATCAGAAAGAAGAAGGAACTCGTGGCTGCAAAACATACGCCAGTGATTTGGGATGACATCTTTACAATTATTTAGACAGGCAGCTGATAGAATAAAAATATCCGTGTTAATCGCCAACGTTCGCAGATACTAAGAAACCAAAAGAAGAAGTAATGTTCAGAGAACATTGCCTCGGGCAATACCTCCCTAGGCAAAAGGTTTTACAGCCTTGCTGTTCGTTGGATGAACGAGTCTTTGCAAAGAGATGTTCTGCAGGTCTCCAAAGTGACCACGAAGGGGGCGAAGACTAAATTTGACGGGTTAATCTCGAAAAAATTGCCAAAGGAGGTACGATTGTTGCTATTTCAGAAGAGCATCGCCCATAAAAATATCTCTAAAATAGAGACAAATCGCTAACTTTTCTACGGTGTTTCAGTAAAGTGAGCGAGTTTGTAAGCAAGGCATCACCGACCAGACGAATTGCCCTTTTTTGGACGGAATCCAGTAGTTTCAGGATATGTTTAGGTGCCGCACTCCAAATATAGGAACAGTATTTCAGGACAGGTCGGAGTTTTTGAAATGCACATTTGGCAATGGACCTCACGTGATTTTTCCAAAAAAAGTTATTGCTGATAGTAATACCAAGCATCAAAATAGATGACTTCAATGGTATGGTTACTCCTGGCAATGTTATGTTGGGCACATTAAGATCGGCTTTTCTAGAGAGAAAACAAGCTGGTGTTTTATTTGCATTAAATTCTACCACGTTATTGAAACCCCATTTGAGAATTGTTGCCCAAGTTCATATTTATGGCTTCAATCAACATTTGTAACGCTTCCAAAAAAGAGCTCGGCAAAAATTTGTAGCGATTATCGACTTATCAGCTTAATAAGTCACTTTTTTAAAAAATTTCTGAAAAACATCCATAGAAGAATACATGCAAAATGTGAGCTCTTTATGGGCGAATCTCAGTTCGGTTTTTGTAACGGGTTCGGTACGAGAGAGGCCCTGTTTGGTATCCAGGTGTTGGTCCAACGGTGTAGGGATGTCTCTGTTCCTGTTTATGCCTGTTTCATAGACTATAAGAAGGCTTTTGACAGGGTGCAGCATAAAAATCTTATGAAAATACTTAAAGACGTTGGCCTGGATGATAGAGACATCAAGATAATCAAAAATCTCTACTGGAACCAAACTGCACAAATTAAGGTAGATCAACAAATTTCAGATGGAGTACGAATCAAAAGGAGCGTCCGTCAGGGTAGCATCCCTTTACCATTGCTTTTTAACATTTACTTAAACAAAATATTTGAAAATGCCTTGAAAAATTGCCTTGGAATTTTAATTAATAGCGTAAACATAAACAACCTTAGGCAACCTCATGGACTGTCTGGAGGATCTTTAGATTTTGCTTGATCACTGCTACTAATAGTGCAGAATTTGGATTAAATTTATACATAAAAAAACCTAATGATTCTATAGGTACAGAACCAACAAATCGATCGCGTCCAGTCATACAAATATCTTGGATGCCAGGTCAACGAAAGGTGGGATAATATGCAGGAGGTCCATGCCCGGATTGAACAAGCCAGAGCATCATTGTTGGGGATGATCTTCGTGTTGCCGAAGACTGTCATAACGTAATTACGTCTTTAGGATACTCTATTATGGGATTGAGGCGTGGACTCTAACATAAGCCATGTTGGAATACTTTGGACAAATTCTCAGAAACGAAAAATACAGACTTCTCAAACTTATAATAAAGGGAAAAATCGTAGGCAAAAAAAGTCCTGGTCATCGAAGAATATTGTGGCTAAGAAATTTACGACAATGGTATGGTGAAACCACGTCAAGTCTCTTTAGAAAAGCAGTCGACAAAATACAGATAGCGCTGATGATTGCCAACGTTCAAAGAGGACAAGGCACTTGAAGAAGAAGAAGAAGGTTATGAAAACGATTTGCTACGAGGGCGGTTTGATAAGTCAGTGACTTTTTGAATAAAACAAATTTTTTTCCGCAAATAAACATTTTATTTTTCTACATACTCACCTTTTAGCTCGATACATTTAGTCCAGCGTTTTTCTAATTTTTTTATTCCCTCCAAATAATAGGTTTTTTCCAAGCTCTTAAAATACGCGTTTGTTTCGGTAATGACTTCTTCATTCGACTCAAATCTCTTACCGCCCAGCCATTTATTTAGGTTTGGAAACATAAAATAGTCGCAGGGGGCTAAATCTGGAGAATATGCTGGATGGGGTAGCAGTTCGTATCCCAATTCGTGGATTTTGGCCATCGTGACTAGACAAGTGTGCACACGTGCATTGTCTTGATGGAACAGCACTTTCTTCTTCTTAGCCAAATGCGGCCGTTTTTGCTTCAAATCAACGTCGAATCTGTTCAAAATCTTTGAATAATATTCGCCGGTGATCGTTTTACCTTTCTTGAGGTAATCGATGTGAATGACACCGCGTACATCCCAAAAAACTGTGGCCATGACCTTGTTGGCTGACAGACGACTCTGTTTCGCCTTCTTTGGTCCACGTTCACCCCGAGCAACCCACTGTTTCGATTGTTCCTTGGTCTCTGGCGTGTTGTGATGGATCCATGTTTCATCCACAGTAACAAAACGGCGCAAAAATTCGTCCGGATTACGGCTGAACATCGCTAAACACTCTTTTGAAGTGGTCACACGATTGCGCTTATGGTCAAGTGTGAGCAATCGCGGCACCCATCTCGCAGAGAGTTTTTTCATGTACAAATATTCGTGTAAAATATTATGTACCCGTACAGTTGAGATACCTACAGCATGAGCCAACTCACGCACTTTCATTCTCCGATCATCCAATATCATTTCATGGATTTTATCGACGATTTCCGGCGTGATCACTTCTTTTGGGCGACCTGGACGTTCGGCGTCACTAGTGCTGGTACGACCACAACGGAACTCTGTAAACCACTTCTTAACCATTGAAATTGATGGTGCCGAGTCCCCGTAGTATTTATCAAGTCTTTCCCTAGTTTCAGTGATGGATTTTTTACGTAAAAAGTAATGCTTAATCAGCACACGAAATTCACTTTTTTCCATTTTCGTAAAAATTCACGAGGTTGTCTGCTTTGAACTATCAAACACCAACTGCACGACGTAGCTTGCTTAAAATTAGAAAGTTGCCCACTGATAGATTATAGTTGACGGCAGCACTGTTGCATTTGGAGTAACTGCGCGGGAAATTCATAAAGTCACTGACTTATCAAACTGCCCTAGTATTATCGACGAGTTGTTTGTTATATCCAATTAAAGTCCGGTCTTGGATTTGCCGTCGGCTAAATTCTTTGACGTACAGAATTGGTGAAACAGAAAAAATTATAACTAACTATGGATCTACTCTATTGAAACAAAGTTACTTACGTTTAACTTTTTTTGATAATCTAAAATCGGTCACTAGACTAGTGACAACTTAGAATAGCAAACTGTGCTAGTGTTCTTTTTTTTTTTTTGGTTAACCTATAAAACTACTCACAAATTCCAAATAAATACCTCAACTACTTTTAAATGATATTTCGTCATTGGTTGTAAAAAAAACAACAAAATGATTGTATTTAACGATCTCCGGATTGTTCAATAATTATGGTATAAAAAAAAGGTATTTCCGTTATTACTTTTTCGTTAACATTTACTGTTTCGCTTTTATTTGTCTTTTTCAAAGACAGATAGTCAGTTTTTTGATTTATTACAAATTAATGGTAAATGATGCAAAACTTTTTTTTTAATTTAAAAGTAAAAGTAAAGACTTTATACAAAGTCAATGACTTTCCGAAGGTAAGTGAAAAGAGAAAGGGAATGATTAGACCTAATCAAGTGATTCGTAGAAAACAAATAATTAACAGAGCCGTGAAAAAAATATCACATCTTTAATTAATAATTGTGCATTGTACTGATTGTTTAATAATTGTAATGTAATTCATAACCAGCTACAAAGAGGAGCAAATTCCTGTTTAATTTAACTAAAATAAATTTTAAAATTTCGACAATCGCAATATTGTCTCGTATCTTTTGAAGTAGATTTTTTTTTAATTTTTAGTTGACTCTTTGACTTAATCAAAAGTTGTCTTTGTCACAAATAATGGACGGTACAACGTTCAACGTCTTTCGATTCCAGCTACTCTCTCTCTCTCTCTCTCTCTCTATCTCTCCACTTATCTCTGTCATTTCTGGCATCCTTCTTTAATCCTTTGTCTCTTTTATTTACGTTAACGCCATCCCTTTATCACCTTGGTCTTTCTTTTTCGTTTTATTTTTCTCCCTGGTTTTCAGTAACTTGCTTTGGTATTTTAAATTGTGTTTATAATAATCAATGGTCTTTTAAATTATCCATTGTTTTGTGTTTTGCATTCATAATTTTTCTTATTCTCCCATTCTTGACATACCAGCTGCTCTTCTCCATTGGAAGTCCCGTTCTGTTGCAAAACATATTTGATACAATTTTTCACGACTTGATTTCTACTCTTCACTTATAACAGTCATTATTGACATCCTTCTTTAATCCTCTGTTTTTTATTATTACGTCTATGCAACCTCTTGCTTTTCTTATTTTTATTTTTCCTGTTTTCCTGTTACATACATACATAGGCATTTTTCCTGTAGGGGTAGGCAGAGACCATTTCTTTTTACTTGCTACGGTTCTTACACACGTCTTTCGCTTCTTTTACTTTCATCAGCACATCATACTTTTCGTCTCTCGTAAATTTTGAACCCAAGTATACAAACTCTTTCACTTGTTCTACTCTTTTTCCTTTAATCAGCACCTCGCAGTTTGTCATGCTTTCTTCTCTTTCAAAAAAAATTACTTTCGTCTTGCTTGCATTTACTTTTATCCCATTATTTTTTAGGGCATACGTAATATTAACCATCGCCTGCAACTTCTCCTTAATGAAAGCGCAGTAGACTTTTTGACATGTTTTGTAATGAAAAGACTTGATCTCCTTCCTGTTACTTGCTTCTTATTTATCATTTATGTTATAAACAATTTATTGTTTCCATAATTATTTCTTTAATTCGTCGTTTCTTTTTCTTTTCATTCTTGACTTATCAGATTCTCCTCTCCAGAAATCGATTTATGTGGCAAATAATGATGGATACAAATTTTAACGTCTTTTAATGCCAGCTCTTCACTCATCTCTGTAATTTCTGGCATCCTCTTTTAATTCTTTGTCTCTTATTTCTACGACTACGCTATCTGTTTATCTCCTTGGGTTTCTTTTTTTTATTTTTCCTTCTGGTTTCTAGTTACTTGTTTTGGTATTTAATGTGTTTATATTAATCGTTTCTCTTTTATATTGTCTATTGTTGTGTGTTTTGCATCAAAAGTTTCTCTTATTCTGTCAGTTGTTATTCTCTTTGATCTTGACTTAACAGCTGCTTTTCTCCAGAAGTCTATTTCTGTTGCTTGCAGTTTCTTTTCGATTTTTATTTCCTAAGAACTAAATGTTTATAATTTTTTCGTTTAAGTTGTTTTAAGGTAAATATACAAATTTATAATTAAGTTTAACATAAATTTTGTTTATTGAAACCATTACTTTTATAATCACGGCGTGCGCTTTTGCGTTTATCATGGATGGTTTATAATACATGCGTACTTAAAATTATGTTACACAATATCAAATTGTGAAATAACATCATTGATTATCGAAGTTTGAATATCGTTCTGTTTTTTATTTATTAGAGCACAAATTCGCGCTTACTTCGCAGCACAAAACACAGTTACAGTCTCACAAAATAAGCAAAAGCGACTTTTACGAAGGTCTAGCAAAATGAAGGATCACGCCCGATGATCCTTGAAAAACTCCGACCATACTTTGCCAACACGAACGAAATGGGATTTTCCCGAATGCTTGGATGGAAAAATGACGTTAGATGGGTCCACGATAGGATGAGACGAAGAGCATTTCTTATCTGTTGTGCCCGTAGGCGAATGTTGTAAAAACCGCGATAAAAAATACGTCGAGTTTCACATTCGAAGAAATGTAAAATAAAATGACCCATATTTTATGAGTGGTTACGTTTTCTATAAAACACTGTTGACGGTTTGTTGTCAGCACTAATAAATACAACTATTTCTTTGTTTCTACAGCTACAGAGTATTTATAAAACTTGTACCTTGTTTTAGATATATTTATATAAAGCAAATTAAAAATACAGTGTATCACACTAAAAAACATATTTATAGATCAAATAAGTTCATTCATAAGTTCATAGTAATCACCTAAATTATTAATTTATGAAGATAAATATATTTGTTTTAGTTTCTTGCTCTAAATTTTTAATTAAACATTACCAAATGATACATCCTAAAAAATAAATTTTATTTAATTTTCTTATAGTGATGGTAATGAAAAACAAGAATTACCACATAAATGACAATTCATGCATTTAAAAGGCTAGACAAAATGTTTGTACCTAACTATGTTTTATAAATGTCACAATATTCCTCTAACCACTGCTATTTCAACTTCAAGAATTATTTTGATGTGTTCTTTTTAAAAACATTATGTAGTCCTTAAATGCTTTAACTTTTCGTTCTTTTATTTTTTTTTTAACAAAACCATTCGCTCCTCATGCCTCTTTTGCATGTAAAACATTTCCTTTTTTTATAGGGGTTCAGTGAGGTCTGACAGTTCATCAGGTATTAATGATTTTATATCCATATGTCTTGGTACATATTTATCAGATATAGAAATATCAAATACCGTTATACCTTGTCACGTGCCTATTTTTTCCCTTCTACCGTTCATTATAATTGTCTCAGATGAGTTTCGTATTCCTTGTTGCATAACTTGTAGGGGTAGGATTATCGTTTGGTTTGCAATTTCTGTGTGAATGGGACTGGATATCCGCACGGACGAGGCACAGATTTGAGAAGATTGTGGGTTGACGTTTATTCCGCGCCATTTTTCTTGATTTCCAGGTTAGGAGCGGCAGTCGTGTTTTGAGAGTCTTGGAGGCCAGGTGTCGGTAAAAGTCGTTGGGGACGGTGTGTTATTAGCACGTGTGCAGAACCTCTATGGGATTTCTTTCATATCTGGCTGTATTTGGGCCATCTTAATTGGATTTTGAAGGAAAATCATTTGATTTTTAACTTGACCATTTTGTCTTGCCTTTGTTGTGGAAATTTTTTTGGATTTCTGGCGTCAAGTTAAAATAACCGTTATCGGGATTTATTTGAGGGAAGCCATTGTTATCTAACCGATGCCGCCCCATAATCTAACCAGCCACAAGAGTAGCCCAGGAGTAGGCCACAGGAGTAGGCCACAGGAGTACTTTGTGAATTCGCATACCCAAAGGTTATCAGTGATTTATTTTTTTTAATATATAACGCCGTGTCTCATTCGGCACCACAAGTAAGTTTTGCTTTAGTTCATAAATATAGTACTTTGTGAATTCGTATACCCAAAGGTTATAAGTGATTTATTTTTAAATATATAACGCAGTGACTCATTCTGACACCACTATTACGCTCTGTTTTAGTTTATTAGTATAGTACATTGTTGGAAACTATTTATTGCATTACATAATACGCCAAAACTAAACTTGGATTAAAATAACTTTCTCAATAATTCTTTATGTCCAAGTAAAAAATATATTTTCTTCCTACTTATTTGTAAATATCCTACAATCTTGATATTTTAAAGAACAACCATTGTAAAGATATTTTTAAATGAACTCGATTGTTTTGGCAGTGAAAATCTTTATGTAAACGGTTAACTAGTGAATCTTCTTTGCCTTTATGTAAATGTTTGAATTAGTGTTATTAATGAGTTAACTTATATATACGTTTTACCTTTTATTCTTTGCCTTTATGTAAGCCTTTGAATTAGTGTTATTAGTGAGTTGATTTATATATGTTTTGCTTTTTTTGTAACTTGGTAAAGTCTGTTACTCTTACTTCTGTTTTGGTTATTTTATAAAGTTGTAAATTCTACATTTTTGGTTTGTTTTAGCAAGAAAATTTTACCATAGCTGTTAATTTTGACTATATTTGTTATGATGTTGCTATTGAACTGTGTACCTTAATTATCTATTGTGTGAGTAAAGTATCCAACATATTTTTGCTATAATTTTATTTATTTGGTTCACCATAATCATAGTTGTTTATCTTGTGGCTCTGCTAGTGCCTATAAGACATAGTGGTTTCCGGCTTGAACCGTCTAAGGCGGTGGCGCCGCTCACTTTTATATTTTTTTCTTCTACCCTCTACGGCTGAGCTCGGGCATAATTTGCCAGTAGAGATACCGCTAGCAGAGTACTCTTTAGAGAACGTAAAAGACGTTGCAACCTTTATACAATTGTGGATCATTGGAAATTATATCATCTATTTAATTAAAAAACTCAAATTTTTCTTGAGCTTTGTCAGTAGTTTTTTAAGTGCGGTAGGTTCTTATAGGATTTCTCCATTTTATTTTACATTTTACAGGTTATTTCTCTATTCCAATTTTGGCGAGTTCTTTTGAGATCAATTTGCTTTTTCATTTTAAAGTGCCAATGTTTTATTTTGATTCTAGGTTGTATTAGACTCTTGAGAATGATCAATTTGATTAAAGTAGTATTCATCGTCAATTTCCAAAGTTTGGTCAGCAGGAACAATTTCTAAATTACCAGGAACAACAACATTGAAACGTTTCTTTTGGACACGATCATAAATTTCTAAATCTTCAAATGATTTTAGTTCCATCTGATCTTGATCATAATCCATATTCTTTTTATTTAAATATTCTTGCTTTATTTACAACTACGAAAGATTTACGTATTTATTTTTTTAATTAAAAACTTTATTTTGCTTAATAGAAGCTTCTTAAGCAATTTAGACTTGTTCCCCTGGGGATACGAGGAAAATAGAATGGATCCCAGGTATGGTCTGCCTGCCGTAAAAGGCCACTAAAAGAGTCCCAATCCAAAGTGTCATGCGACCCGTGCTGATGGATGCATGGCGGTGGGGGAGCACCGTAGCTAACGGAGCCTATAGGAAACCGGGCGAAATCATGTAGTAGACAGCCTTAGTCCTGTGTCATCTTAGGGCCGGACCACCCCTTCCCCCATCCTCGTAAACTGCAAATAAGAATTGAGAACGCTGGTAGACCGTAATCACGTCAAACTGATACGGGTTACAAGACGCCAGTGAGTTGCAGGAAAGGAAGAAGCAGACGAACTTGCAAAAATAGGTTCGGAAAAACACAAAAACTACCGGAAAAGCATACCAGAAAACAAACACGGGCAATAATACATCAAAGGACCGTGCCACAAAAGGACGGCAGAACTGTTAGCAATGAACAGAAATCAGCTAAGAATCACTAAGGGCCAGTACAATGGAGGCCTGACCTGCGGGTTGTGCGGCGGGGATTTGGGAGGACGGGCGGTTTTTGGGCGGCTGTATTGTTCCCACCCAGTATATAACTTGTACAAGGTACGAAAGAACTGTATTGAGTGCATCGTGGTTCTAGATCGCCAGATGGCTGCCCGGGGATTGCCTGCTGTTTCCGGGTCCATGCCGCGTGATCTGTGTGTCAGGTCTTTATTGTTTAATGATAAAAAACCACATGGGCAAGATACAATGGGCCAACGGACCCAAGTGTCGCCGGTGGCAATAGCCAGACGGGCCTAAAGAGGGGTGGAGTTTTTAGTGAGTAGACCTGATACAGTCAGTGAAGTCTCACAGTGGACCTTGAACTTTCAGGCTCATAACCTCTCCATAAAGGATTTTATCCACTTTAAAAAAAAAATTAGACTTGATTTGCAGACGCAAAATCAGTGGTCCACATGGTAAATTGCCTAATTCTTTGTTTATTACAAAACCATTGTTAAATAAAAACATTTTTCATCATTTACATCCATTTATTTACATATTTATATTTTAAACAAAAACTTTATTTTGCAATTTAAAAGCTTTTCAAGCAATTTAGACTTGTATTGCTCAAACAATATCAGAGTTTGCCACCAGGCATTGTTAAGCAAATTATCTGCTTACGGTCTCCCAACCAAATTGCGCCAATGGCTCATGAGCTTTATGCAAGATCGCTCCTTACATGTGGCAGTGGGCGGTATTTTTTTTGATACGTCAAAAACCAATGCCGGGGTCCCCCAGGGTTCCATCCTGTCCCCTACCCTATTTTTTTACACATCAACGACCTCTTAAAAACCACCGCGAACCCCATTTACAGTTTCGCAGACGACAGCACACTTGTCTCAACTTTCACATTCTATCGATTACTTTCGGTGAATAGACTAAGGCAGGAACAGGTTGACTCCATTTATAGAGATTTTGAAGCAATCGTTGAGTGGGGAACCAACAATCTTGTTCAGTTCAACGCACAGAAAAGGGCCATTCGGTTGATAAACAGCTCAACTCTTACAGATACCCTTCACCCACTAGAACATAGAAGAAGAGTAGCTGACCAGAATTACTCTACAGATATTTTCATGGCAGATGCTCCAGAGAAAAAAAAAACTCATACCACCACTGGCCACATTCGGCCGAAGAACTCCAAAATCAGTTTTTCCAGAGAACTATGACCTGCAACTTTTCAAAAAGTGAGTCCACAATCATCTCCTTTCTATAATCCCTTCCCCTACTAATAATCTCAGTTCGCGGCTCACATGATAGGTCTACCCTTTTTGCGACTATTAGACATGGTAAATTAACTAATTCTTTGCTTTTGCTATTACAAAAACATTTTAAATAAAATATTTCTGATAAATCATTTACATCTATAGAAGATATTTTATTAACATATTTACTTTTTCAATCAGAAACTTTATTATGCAAAATGGTAGCTTCCTAATACTTTTATACTTGATTTGCAGAAGCAAAACAGTGTTGATAACATGGCAATTCGACAAATTCTTTGTTTTAGCTGCTACAAAATCATTTTTAATAAAATATTTTTTCATTATTTAGATCTATAAATATACTTTATTAATTTATTATATTTAAAAATTATATTCTGCCAATAGAAGCTTCTTAAACAATTCAGAAGCGCTAGACCAAGAAACAGCCGGTGTGGTTTGTAAATGGAAAGCCTATCAACAACATAAGATATTCGGACAACACAGTCTTTCTTGCAGACAAATGTCGTGGCTGCGCAACTTGAGAGAGCGGTTCAACTGTCCGTCAGTCCAACTTTTTTTTAAGTGAGCGATGAATAGAGTTAAAATAGTCTGCCACGTCTTTTTCGTTCTCTAACGAGTACTCTGCTAGCGGTTTCTCTACTGGCAAATTATGCCCGAGCTCAGCCGTAGAGGGTAGAAGAAAAAAATATAAAAGTGAGCTGCGCCACCGACTTGACGGTATAAGCCGGAAACCCTTAGATCTTATAGGCACTAGCAGAGCCACAAGATAAACAACTATGATTATGGTGAACCAAATAAATAAAATTATAGCAAAAATATGTTGGATACTTTACTCACACAATAGATAATTTAGGTACACAGTTCAATAGCAACATCATAACAAATATAGTCAAAGTTAACAGCTATAGTAAAATTTCCTTGTGTTGGTGTCGAAATGAGACACAGCGTTATATATTTAAAAATAAATCACTGATAACCTTTGGGTAAACGAATTCACATGTACTCCTGTGGCCTACTCCTGTGCTACTCCTGAACTACTCCGGGGGCTGGTTAGATTATAGGGGTGGCACCAGTTAGTGAACAATGGCTTCCCTCAAACAAATTCCGATAACGGCTATTCAACTTGACACCAACTCCAACAATATCCACAACAATGGCAAGACAAAATGGTCAAGTTGAAAATCAAATGGTTTTTCTTCAAAATCCAATTAAGATGGCCCAAATACAGCCAGATATGAAAGAAATCCCATAGAGGTTCCGCACACGTGCTAATAACGCACCGTCCCCAACAACCTTCACCAACACCTCCGACTTCGATGAAGCTCTCCAAACGACTGACGCTCCTATATCGGAAATCAAGAAAAATGGCGCGGAATAAACGTCAACCCACAATCTTCTCAAATCTGTGCCTCGTTCGTGTGGATATCCAGTCCCATCCACACAGAAATTGCAAACCAACTATCGAAAGTTATGCAACATTATCTACAACGAATGATATATTCGAGTTATAGCATAGTGTACTGTATGCAACAAGGAATACGAGTAAGAATTATAATGAACCGTAGAAGGGAGAAAATAGGCACGTGACAAGTCATGATGGTAGCCAACCTTCCAAAGAAGACGGCACCCTAAAAAAAAACAATTCAGACTTGATTTGCAACAGCAAAATCAGTTTTTAAAGTATTGGATATAGTCGACTTACGTGGTTTTTGAAGACTGCATTAAAGAAAAGAAGACACAATTTTCAGACAAATAATAGTTTTTGATTTTTAGTTCATCAAATAAAAATTATCTTTAAATCAAAATCTTCTAGATTGTTTATACTTTAATATTTTTCTGCAGTAAGTTTGATCTAAAAATAATTGAAAGAAGAGTTCTTGTGTTATTTGCTATCCCAAGAGTCTAACGTAACAGGTAACATACATTTTTAAATAGTTCTACCAACTTTTTAATGTTCCGTGATTGAAACCAATCAGTTGATCCATCTTAAGATACCCAAGTAATTTAAATTTCAATATAAAATTAGAGAACCAAGATACTGTAATAAAACTTTTACTAAATAAAAATTAATTATACAATTTCAAGCTTCTTCAAGTAAGTTTTTTTTTTTTTTTTCCAAGATTTATTTGTTTTCGGGTAAAACTTTGGCAACCCTCTTCTTAATTTTATTACCAAAGTTAAGATCTTTTTAACTTTTGATTTTATTTAGTCAAGGATCCATTCTAGCACCAACACTTTTTTTACTTCACATTAACGACCTATTGAAAGCAACTTCATGTCCCGTACACAGCTTTGCCGATGATAGTACCCTCCATACCGCTTTCTCTTCCAGGGCCCCTATATCAGCCCGTGAAACGAGAAATAAACGAGGAAGAAATGTTAACAATATAAATATGGACTTAGCAACAATTCTTGAATGGGGATCCAATCCAATAACTTGGTAGAATTCAATGCAAACAAAACACAAGCATGTCTTTTCTCTAGAAAAGCCGATCTCACTGTGCCTAACATAACTTTGTCAGGAGTAACCATACCACTGAAGTCATCCATATCGATGCTTGGTATTACTATCAGCAATAACCTTTCCTGAGAAAATCACGTGAGGTCCATTGCCAAAAGTGCATCCCAAAAACTTGGTTTTTTGTTTCGTGCCAAGAGCTATTTCACCTCCAGTCAGCTGCTTATGATCTATAAGGCACAGATCCGACCTGTACTGGAGTACTGTTCCCATATTTGGAGTGCAGCACCTAAACATATCCTGAAGCTACTGGATTCTGTCCAAAAAAGGGCAATTCGTCTCGTCGGTGATGCCTCGCTTACAAACTCGCTCACTTGTCTGGAACACCGTAGAAAAGTTGGCGATTTGTCTCTATTTTATAGATATTTTTATGGGCGATGCTCTTCTGAAATATCAACAATCGTTCCTCCTTTGGCAGTCTCTTCGAGATTAACCCGTCAAGTTCAGTCTTCACACCCGTTCGTGGTCACTTTGGAGACCTGCAGAACATCACTTTCCAAAGACTCATTCATCCAACGAATTGCGAGGCTTTGGAACTCATTGCCTAGGGAGGTGTTCCCCGAGGCATACAACCTCCAGAAATTTAAAAAGAACACCAACTTCTACCTTCTTTCCCTTGGTTCCCACGATGTTCTCTGAACATTACAGGATATCCCTTTTCGTGGGAACCAGAACATAAAAAAAAAAAAGTCTCATTCTATCTGCACACCGGATAGAGCGCGTAACCAAGTAGCATTTTTACATTAAAAGTTATTTTGAATTATACCTCGTCACACCCCAAATTAAAGCTAATATTTCAAACTAAACTAAATTTTAATGCCGGCCAACAGATAGGGGCATTCCAGTGGGAATCATTTAAATTCCACCGCGAGTTGTAAATCTAGAACATATTTTCTAAATTGCCAACGACGATTTCCACAATGAAAATAAAAATAAAAAAAACGACGAAATGAATTTTTAAACGGTGTCTTATTTTGTTGCTACTCGCTTCGAAGGCAAAAATATTTATTTAAATGAGAAAATGATTTTGGAATTTATATTTTAACATATTTCGTCAAAAATTGACCCTACAATAATTGAACAACACGTGAATAATTTATATTCTTTCTTACCAAGATTGTTTTTTATCTCTTAATATTCTTTGTTTCCTTAAACATGTTTGCTGTTTTATAGAACATACACCAGGTCAATTATAGATTATGGTTACATATGTTATGGCTCTGCGGCTACAAACCTACTTAAAAAACTAGACGTCATACAAAACACATCGCTTAGATTTAGTTTGGGTGCAATGTGCTCTACACCAGTAGAGCCCATTAGGGTAGAAGCTCTAGAGGCTTCACTACACATAAGCAGAAAAATACTAACTGAAAAATACATTAGTAAGTCACATTATAAAAAATCGTTAACTCTTATTAAAATATCTAATTTGGGGATTATAGGGATACTAAGGATATAGCCAATAGACTAGTTAAACCTGCTATAACATCAATAAAGAATATTTTGCTCTGCTTGAACCTTTACATATTGAAATTCCCTGCTATAATAATATTGGGACACTTTGTCATCATACACTGAATCTCCATTTGTCCAAAAACCTAGGGTATTTTAATATTTATACGGATGCATCCAAGCAAGAAGATCAACGTCAATTTTTTTTGCTAAAACACTTGCAACTATTCAAGCTATGGATTTCGCTCATGTAAACTCTTGTTAGAAAATTATGATTTTATCAGATTATTTGTCAGTTCTTACCTCCATCCCGTCCTCGATTGATGTTAACGACCCTTTTAAAAATCCCTTTACTCTAGAATTAAAATTGACAATAAGTAAGCTTAAAAGACATCAGGTTAATATGAATTTCATACGGGTTAAAGCTCGAAAATTCTTCGTAATGAAACCGTTGACACCCTAGCTAAACAAGCCATTTCTACGGGAACAGCTATTAATAACAACACCACTATTGAGACGTGCTTCAGTCAAATAAAAAAGATCCATCCCATCATACCCAATGAGCTTTTGCACAAAAATATCAGCTATAATCGGCATTACATTGTCATCATCTATTGTCTAAAATTTGGACTGCTTGATACACCTTGCACCTTAACAAGATAGGCCCTAAAGAGTCAAATATATGTGACATTCTGTTCCAATTGAACCCCATAATATACATCCATATCCCCCCTACCCGAGGTCCAACTGATCTGTCTTTTAATCACCCTAAGACTTTTTTTTTTTTTAAGAAAATAGTCGCAAAAAGGGTAGACCTATCGTGTGGGCCGCGGACGGCCCGCACTGCGTCTATAAGAAGGAGAAGGGATTATAGAAAGAAAATGATTGTGGACACGCTTTTTAAAAAGTTGCAGGTCATAGTTCTCTGGAAAAACTGATTTTGGAAGCTTATTCCATTCCGTAGCAGCCCTGTAAAAGAAGGATTCTTGATGAAGATTGGTCCTTGTAGTGTCAATCTTGAGAGTAAATGAGTGAGACTGATCAGCGTGCCGAGTTCTTCGGCCGAATGTGGCCAATGGTGGTACAAGAGTTTTTATTTCTCTGGAGCATCTGCCATGGAAATATCTGTAGAGCAATGACTGGTCTGCAACTCTTCTTCTATATTCTAGAGGGTAAAGGGTATCTGTGAGAGTCAAGCGAATGGCTCTTTTCTAAATGGAATCTAGATAACGAAGAGAATGCCTTGGTGCTGAACCCTAAATGTGCGAGCAATATTCCAGTAGAGGTCGGATTTGAGCCTTGTACGTCGTCAACAGTTGATCAGGAGTAAAAAACTTTCTGGCTTTCCACAGAAAACCTAGCCTCTGGCTAAGACTACTGTCAAATAATAATTTTCAAGTCATTTTGAGAGAATACGGAGTTAACAGTTTGACCGTTTATGAAGTACGACAGAAGTGGGTTGTTTTTACTGTTTCGAAGCACTACGCACTTGGCAGCATTGAGAGGGAGCAACTATTGGGATCACCAAAGCGATATAGAGTTTAAATCATCCTGTAGAGATAACTGGTTCGTTATTGGATTTGAATAAATTTTTATGTCATCTGCGTAGAAAGCTATTTTGCTTGAAACGTAAAAGGGGAGATTGCTGGTGTATGCTATAAATAGCAAAGGTCCCAGAACAGAACCCTGAGGCACCCCACTTTCCACTAATTTTTCTTCTGAGAATGATTCTCCTACTCTAACTTTAAAACGACTATCCGATAAAAAGTTATCGATTCACAGATGCAAATGCCCTCGTATCCCAAAGTGATTAAGCTTATGTACAAGTGTTCGTTTAGGAACCCGATCAAAAGCTTTGAAGAAATCTAAGTATACAACATCGACGGGCTGTTGTTTATTAAGCGATGATGTCCAGTCATTGATACAATACAACAGATTAATTAAGGTTGAAATGCCTTGGACACATCCATGTTGTTGTGGTGGAATAATCTTTTCCTGAAGAAGAAATTTGGTTATTTCTTCTAAAATGATAATTTTTCCATGACTTTCTGACTACTGGAAGCAGGCTGATTGGATGATAGTTATTTGAATCGAGTTTATTACCTTTTTTGAAATTAGGAGTGATAGATGCTAATTTCCAACAAGGGGGTATGGAGCCTTGAGCGAAAGAAACTTGCATAACTAAAGACAAGGGTTTTGCGAGTTTATTTGCACATCTGTTTAATAGGTACATGTTCTAAGGAAGAATGAAGTCGAGGATAGTTAATTACTGGAAGATTCTTAGTAGTGGATTCTTTAGTAAAAACATCTGAAAAAGTCAACGAAAGCGTTTCGGATGATTCCCTATCAGAAAAACATAGAAACCCGTCAGGTTTTTGAAGAAGGGGTATCGACACTTTTGATGTCAAAGAGGATCGTATGTATTTGAAAACTTTTTTGCTGTTACCACTAGCAATAATATTTTCTTTAAATTTTTCTCCTAAATTTATGAGAAATGATATTAGATCCGTTTTCGATAGTTACCTTTCAAACAGTCTGTATCGCATTGAATTTTCAGATCCAATTGCATTTTTTTACGTTCGAAAGAATTCTGTTCGCCTGTCAAGAAGAATTTCAGCCGTTTTACTATTTTTGTTTGAAATGTTGCATGTCGATGCTTTTCCGATATTGTTGTCACTATGCTAACCCGCGCACTCTGACAGGCGGATATTTTTAGTGGAAGTTATCTACATTTTTCCAATCACTCCTATAATTTGCGGTCGTTTTTGATTTAATTTTAATGGGGCATCGTTCGGTATAATTTTTAATTAAATTTACCCGCAGTAGATGGCAAATAACGTCCACAATTAATTAATGAAAAATCACATTTTGTCGCATTCAAAATCAGTTGAAAAATGTCAAATTTTACCGTTGAAAAAAAACTTCGTAACACAAAAAAAAATCCTGGCAGCATTTTATTAAACAAAAGTACATTATAGGACTGAAATAGAAATTAAATAATAGACATAATTTTTTTATTCCGATAATTTATTTATTTAATTAAATTTTTGAAAAAAGTTTATCAAAACATAGACGCTTTCTTTTCAAAAAAATTCGCTTGATTACAAATGTCGCATTAAAGTACAAATGAAAAACGTACCCTCAAACTGCCTCGATGAACAAAATCGCACTTCTTCGGTACACCGAAAAGAGCCACAAGGAGCGAAAAGAACTCACAAAGGAACGTCGGAACATAAAAGGAAGGAAAGCTTAAAGCGCAACTGTTTACCATTAGAGGAAGTTACCACGGTAACGGTTGAATGAGCGTCGCGACGTTGTAACCGTCACATCCGGAAGTGGATGTCGTCCCGAAGACGGTCTGCAGAAGACTGAAAAGTTGCGGCTGTGTAGAGTTGTGTGGCGAGAGATGACTGGGAGTTGGAAATCGGGAGTTCGGATAGATCGCGCATGTGGAGGAGTTTTAATAAGGCCAGGAAAATTGGAGAAAATCGAAATTGTTATTCATAGATTGAAAACGAGTTTTTGTCGCTGATATTAGAATTACCCATCCTCACAATCTGCTAGTATTATCATATTTAAAACTGATTTTACAAATTTTATTCCAAAATTTTTTACATCCGTAAACTATATCGCTTTGGTTCCGAAACGAGTTAATTTTTGAAAAATCAAAAATTGTGATAAAATTGCAATTCCGCCAGTGGCGTAGAATTTGGGAGGGATCAACCAGTCAATTGCCCCTGTCGTACGTCTTTGGTGGTAGCCAGAAACGTTCTTTTAACATTATTTAGTAGGGTGTATAGAACTTACTCTCCCTACCAAGTATGACAATAATTCTTCGAATAGTTTTAAAGTACTGGGCACAAATAATTTTTAAATTTTCAAATTAAACACCCTGTAATTCATACAGAAGACACATTTTATCTAGGTGGTTTGGTTTAAATCTTCATATTTTCAGTTCAGGATTCTATAGTTGAAAAGTTGAAATATTTCCAATTAGTAATGAAACACTTTGTATATCTTTTATTTGAGTATCTATAAGGGGCTGGGTCAACGACAAAAAGAACGCTGGGTTTTAGGTTCTCATATAAACCATGAAAATAGTATATCGTCGGTGAGACAGCAGTCGGTAATAGCAGTCTGCAATATCGCGTATCTATATTTTCGCATATCTACAGAAGGAAGAAATAACTGATTATAATGGCTATTATTAAACATTGTTTTTACAAAACGTATTCGTGATTTCTATGACTACTATTGTAAACACCCTGTAGATCATTGTTCTAATTTCAACATTTAGTTTATTTAACAATTAAATTAAAATTCATTTAGATTATTTAATACCAATAGACACGAGCATTACTAATACGTGATTTTATTAAAAACAATAATAAATTACTTATAGAGGGTGTTTCGAAATATAGGTTAATATTTTGTGTATATATTTTGGTTATCGCGATAAGTATGTTATCGATTCATGATTATTCGTGGTAATGCAAAGTCAAAGTGCAATCAACAATCAACAAGAGGATACTAACATTGGTCACTCGCTTCTCGTCTAGGGGCCCATCAAGACATATTTATTTAAGCACAAAAATAGACCACGGTTTGGTAGGTATAAAACAAATGATATAGAAACAAAGCTTAAAATTCTAACTAAGTTCACAGGCATACTTTACTTTCACAGATAAATTTCATCAAGCATTCGTAGATTTTTTTTTGATTGAGAGATAACAGATAACATATATTAAAAGGTGGAAAAATATTGTTTTTTATTAAATTCATTACCAGATTATGAGTGTCAGGTGCATATTTTAAACATTCAAAGAAAATATGATTTAGATCACCTTCCACTTGGCATTCAGGACACAGTTTAGAGTTAAGGACATTTATTTTATATAAATAAGAAGGGTAAGAAGCGTGTCCAAATTTCAACCTAATTAAGGTCATTATGTATGTGTTTATGTATAATTGGTTGCCTATAGCAAGCGCCTATCTGGGGAACCAAGTGAATAATTAGTTGTCTATAGCACGCGTCTATCGCCTGTAATAATGAGGTTTTTAAATCAAGGAATGGATTGAAGAAACATTCTACAAATAAACATAAGGGAATTTTCAACAATATGGTAATCATAGATTTGTTATAACAACCAAGATATATTTTTAAAAAGTCAAAGTTGTAAGTAAAAGCGTTGTTGAAGCGACAGATGCTGCATTTTTAAAATTATTTTTATTATAAGCAATATTTCAATGGATTCGTCTGATCGGCTATTCTTAGTAATTTGAAAAATGCAACAAATTCTGTTTTTAAAAATAATATTTATAATAATTGGTAGGTTTCAAGCTTTGTACGTTAAAATTAAAATTTTTAATATGCGGTTTCAGGAAAATCACTTGGCGCCCAACGTGGTTTAGTTTTTTTATGTCGGTTAGTTTGGTTGAATAAAAAAAGGGTGGCTAGGTCCGTAAACTGATCTCTTCATTCCCTCAAAATTAATTCAATCGAGAAATTTACAAACTCCTGAGTAAGAGTTATTAGTTTTTTAAACATTAATTTAAATAAATAATATTGTTTAGGTTTACCTAAAATAAATCTTACCTTAAAAAAGTTAAGTTTAATACCACTTTGTACGAACCGTGTAACTAGCACCCTCTATGAAAATCAGATATAAAAATAAATTCATGGGATGTATCAGCTTCTAAAACATATTCGTATAAAATTTCATTACAATGTTCCCATTAGTTTCCGCAACATTTTTTTTTAACGCCATTTATCTTGAATACGGATGGCGTTATGAAAATTTTTTACTGAGCAAACCCCAATTATTTTTCAGTTTTTTACCTATCCTATAGACGGGGTCACCTTTTATTGAAACCCTTTTTTTAAGGAATTGTTTTGATAGTTGTCATTAACAAGGAGAAAAAATATTTATAGCCTACTATTTAAATACTTGATAAATTTAAAAAACGAAAATAAGAAAAAGATTTTTTTTAAATTTTTTGGATAATTTTTTTGCATTAATTTGGTGCAGGAGTTTACTTAACATTAGCGGGAACCAGAACCAAACAATAACAGATCTTCTCACTGGTCACAGACTAATGAAGAGACATTTACAAAAGATGAGATGCTATATTATGGAGATTTTTTCTGCGGAGATCTTTTTCCTCTGGAATTATTCTCGCGCAGATTGCGAAGTATTGCATTACAGTATACATGCGATATTTGACCAGTCTGGACACAGAATATAACACAGCCAAATAGTAAAGAACCAGTATCAAATGCAAAATAATATAAGACGCATATAAGATTACTAAATAAAGTAATAAGTAAAGTTTGTCTCTGGAAATATCTTGAGGTTTTTAACGTTTCAATTGTCGATTAATAGAAGTATTAGCTTAGATAAGTGGTTACGAGTATAGTAACTAGCCTTTACTGAGATATTTTCTGATCTGTTGTATCTATGTTTTTAAAACGCTTTGTCGTTTTTGGTTATTTCCCGATCAATTTTAGTTCTTTTACGTATCTTTTGATTTTTATTTTTACAGTTTCAATAAAACGCAGTCTGGGTAAGCTTATACCGCCCTCCCATTGTACTAATTTTTTTATTAATCCTGTGAGGGGTCTTTTTAGCAGTTTCAGTATGCAGTGTGATTAATAGGCAAGTGATTTTAACAGTTAATCTGGCTACCATGATTGTTTGCTTGGGTAATTTTTGCCTTCCTGTGTCCTTGGTCGGGTCAATCAACTCTTTTTTATTTAAAATTGTGTTTCGTAAGAGCTTGATGATATCTTAATAAAGGTCTAGTACTCCAAAATAATATAAACCGGTTTAATTTTGTTGTTAAAATGTAAGCAAAACGAAAGTAATGGTTTTTAAAAGTGTCTGGCTGTGCATAAAGGTGTGTTGGTTCCTACACTTATGTATGTTAGTGAATGGGTTTGGCAGAAGAAGCATGAAAATAGGATTAATGCTGCGGAGATGAGTAGTCTGAGTGACTCGGTAATATAAAGTAAAGAATAGTGAGATAAGAGAGCGCTGTAGTGTAAAAGAAGATGTGGTTACAAAGATAGACGAAGGAATGCTTAGATGGTTTGGACAAGTAGAAAGGATGGATGAAGGAAGATTGACGGAACAAATTTATAAGGCGAGTGTGAATGGATAAATAGTTAGAGGTCGATCTTGGAGAACATAACTTGATCAGATCAACATTGTTTTGAAGAAAGGCCAGGTCAAGAGTACTAACAACCGACGAGCATGTATGAGAGCACTGATAAAAGTAGAGAAAGCAAGAGATGTTTGTAAGAACCGTAGTAAGTGGAAGGAAGTGGTCTCTGCCTACCCCTACGGAAAAAAGACGTGACTATAAGTATGTTTGTTAAAACCTTAAGGTTTGAAAACACAATATATTATAATTAATAATCACATAAATAATTAGATCAATTTGTTAGCCCAAAATCTTCTCTCGTTATAAGGAGCTAAATTAAACAATATCAAAGAAAGCACAAGAGAAAAGTTTGGGAAGTTTACAAATATTGGATTTATTTTAAAAATTACCAAGGTTCACCAAGGTTTTGTTTGTAATATATTGGATGTTTACTTTTTTTGTTTCCAAGTTGATAAGTTTTTAAGTTTAAGTTGTTTTTTTTGTATTTACAAGAATTTTACAACAGTTATAGTTTTCACTTTCTTTAGTCAACTGTGATTTAAAATTTAGAATTTTGTTTTAAATACTGTCTGTACGTAAACTTAGTGCGGATGAAGCTAATATGGCTATTGGGATGATTGATGCAGGTCGTCTTCAAAGAGAACTTGCGGACCTTTTTCAAGTAGGTAAAAGTGTCATTTCGCGGCTTCTCCGGAGATATCGAGCAACTGGAAATGTGATAAAAAAACCAAGAAGTGACTTCTTATACCCGTAGAGAACCTATGAGTACTTGTCGGATTATATAACAGCATCCTTTAAAGGCTTCTGGTGTTTCGGTTTTAATTAAAACAGTACGTCAAAAATTACACCAGGGGGGGATCCATCGTGGAGCAGCCCTGTGAAAAACGGATTCTTGATGAAGATTGGTCCTTGTAGTGTTAATCTTGAGAAAAAATGGGTGAGACTGATCAGCGTGCCGAGTTCTTCGGCCGAATGTGGCCAATGGTGGTACAAGAGTTTTTATTTCTCTGGAGCATCTGCCCTGGACATATCTGCAAAGAAATGTCTGGTCTGCAACTCTTCGTCTATGTTCTAGTGGGTGTAGGGTATCTGTGAGAGTTGAGCTGTTTATCAACCGAATGGCCTTTTTCTGAATGGAATCTAGAAGACGAAAAGAATGCCTTGATGCTGAACTCCAAATGTGCGAGCAATACTCCAGTAAAGGTCAGATTTTAGCCTTGATCAGGAGTAAAAAACTTTCTAGCTTTTCACAGAAAACTTTATCCTTGGCTTGCTGACTTTGCTAAGTTAACAACATGGTCATGCCAAGACATATTATTAGACACCATGACTCCCAAAATCAAGATGGAAAGAATTGATTCAAGGGTATTTTCGGACATTGTGATGGACTGATTTGAGAAATTCACTTTCTCGGAAAACGTGGCGCTTCGTGTTTTCTGGACGTTGAACTGAACAAGACACCGTTTATTCTATAAAGGCACCACGAATAAAATTAAAATAAGGCCTATACCAACTTTTTATTTATTTGTGAATCCTGTGAGGGTTTCTGTGGTGATCCTTTAACAATTTTAATGCATAATTTAATTGATGGACAAGTCATTTTACTGCTTGTGCAGTTTGTGCCATACTGTAAAATTACTTTGGACCATGTTTGTGCATTCTTGGTCAGGTCGATCAACTCCTTTCCTTTTGAAATTTTTTGTTTCGTGAGAGATTAAGCGGTATCTTAATGAAGATTTGATACTTAGAGGATTTATATAACGTTTTAATTCGTTGCTAGAACCTAAAGTATTAGAAACACGATATATTGGTATAAGTGATTGTTAAGTGGTGTAAATTGATCGCGAAATTGATGTAGAGGGATGCGCGTGATATTCGAAGCCTTAAACTTTTTTTTTTCACCCTATCGTTCCTTAAAATCCCGAAGCGTTCTATAATGCCGAGCATTTCGATGTTTTGTCAATATAAGACATGACGTAGATGATGAAAAATGATAGTCAGAAAGCAAGCAGATATTTAATACGGGGTCCATTAGGACTGCGAAGAAACTGGACCGAGATATATCGGGTGATGGGCGAAAAGAAAAATAATGATGAAATGTATTTTCCTGCCACAGAGATATTGCTCGAATGTGTGTTTTCCTTAGGGTTTTGAAAATGGCTAAAATGGATTAATAAAACCGATAAACATAACTTGATTTTGTTGTAAAAATTATAGAAAACTATAATACTTTTATAGAAAACTCTAAAAATTCTTGACAGCGAAAATAATTATAAAAATATATAAAACTGATTTTTAACTAATCAGTTAATTTCGCTGCAGGTTAACCTACACTAAAGGTATATGTGGGTCGATTATGAATCAGAAAACAAAATACTCCTCTGGCTATATGCCGCGGCAGGCATTGAATTACATCTGGTACATAATCGTGTATTATACCCAGTATGGGTCTTTTATGCAGATGCTTGTTGAGTAAAAGAAAGAAATATTTAATTTATCTCCTCGAAGTGACCACCTATGAACCGGTTTTAGGGTGTGGCCTCATCAGCGTAGGGTAGGACTTGACAAACTCATGTTTGCCTTTCCTTTGACGAGACAAATTCAATATTTTCAACTCTCACCAAGTATACATGAAGGACTGCACGAAAAGCGCTAGTCACGACATCTATACCTTTTAACAAGCACCACCTAGTAAATAACTTGTGAATAGAAGTATAAAAATGTAAAAATTATAGAAAATTATAATACTTTCATAGAAAACTCTAGAAATTCTTGACAGCGAAAATAAATATAAAAATGTATAAAACTGATTTTTAAATAATCTGATACATAATCGACCCACATGTACCTATAGTATAGGTTAACATGCAGCGAAATTAACTGGTTATTTAAAAATCAGTTTTATACATTTTTATATTTTGATTTTGTTGGTAAATTAAATTCTACCGCGACTTAACTATGTACAATCTGAAACTCAATAAGAATGGTTATAAAAAGAATGTAATGCTCTAAACAATTGTTAGTCAACTACTGGGCGTTTGGGCTTTTATGGTGGGCGAAATCGGTTTTCTTGTTCGCTAGATTATTCGCCTTACCTTCCGTTATCTCTGATCTATGATAACAATAGGCTTCTTTCGGAAACCTACTCGGGTTAACACGATCCCTAACCTGCACGTTCGTTTACCTAACTCGAGTTGCCTACCTGTGTTCAGAAACTTTTGATTTGTTGACTCGATCTTAGACCCAGGTTCGCTTTTCGTAACCCACCTCGAGAGAAGGGTCGTTAAAGACTTTTTCGGAAACCTACTCGGGTTAACATTATCCCTAACCTGCTCGTTTGTTAACCTAACCCGAGTTGACAACCTGTGTTCGGAAACTTTTGATTTGTTGACTCGATCTTAGACCCAGGTTCGCTTTTCGTAACCCACCTCGAGAGAAGGGTTGTTAAAGACTTTTTCGGAAACCTACTCGGGTTAACACGATCCCTAATCTGCTCGTTCGTTAACCTAACCCGAGTTGCCTTCCTGTGTTCGGAAACTTTTGATTTGTTGACTCGATCTTAGACCCAGGTTCGCTTTTCGTAACCCACCTTGAGAGAAGGGTCGTTAAAGACGCTATAGGCACCGCATGCGCATTACTGAAGGTTAGTATAAAAAAATGTTCGATATTATTATATTATAACCTAAATCTTTTGTGGTTGTTATTACTGGCTACTCTCTTATATGTCGTCGGACATTACTCTCCTGACTAATAAAACCACATACCTCACATCTCCCCAAATTTTCCTCGACTTGCATGATTTTCAGTTATAAAAAAATAATAAATTATTAATCGACTGAAAACATATAAAATTGATGTTAGGAGGACTTAACAGTAAGATCAAAAAAGGTTTTAAAGTTCGTAAACTACAGTCATCGGGTAGGCGATCGGAGTGATCTGTCACGTGATCTCATTGAATCGGGTTGGTGACCCAGAGTAAGTTTCCGAAGAGGCATAATGTTAACAAATAAAATCAGTGGAGAATGTAGCCGATTATAAGCAAGATATTTTATTAAATCAATTTGCAGCTGCAAGATGCTGCTTTTAAAACTCGGTATTAATTTTCAAAATATTGGTTCATTATTTTTTTTTTCGGTGTATTTTATTAAAAAAAAATTTCATCAGTTTTCCGAATAAACATTTCCAAAAGTTGATGTAATTTTAAAAGAGATGAGAAGATGCTGGTTTCACCTTGTGGAAACATGATTTAAAAATATCTTAAACTTGAATGAAGTTACAAATAATGAAAAAAGAACTGTTATAAATTCGATATAACAAAGAAGGTAAACCAAATCACGATAGTGGTAAATATGAAAAGCAGTGGCAAAATAAAAAAATGCCTGCGAAATTATCAATTATGGGGAAAAATATATTTAATTTATTGATACCTTTTTCTACCTCATATTAAGTAAAATTAGAATTTAGTGTTGTTAATAATATTAAGCAGCATGGCTTTAAGCAAAGGTACTGATTAAAAGTGGCGAATATATATTTCGTTTGAGAAGCACACAATAAATATAAACAAATATAAGTATAAACAAGAAACAATGGTATAAGTACACAAGTAAACAGAAGATATGACAAAACAATTACAGTATGAGAAGATATCACACATAGTCAAGTACAAGCAAGTTTTACAATACCAATCTACTAACAACAAACATTTAAACGTCAATATCTAAGCCGTTAATCCAATTCACTGCCACAGGGAGAGCGGAGAAAATTCCATGGATGCCACCAGGGACGGATCTGATTGGGCACTCATTCAAGATGTGGTACATTAACGAATGACACTTATGAGAAGATATGGGTAGATATGGAAGTGCCTGCAGGATTTAGAAAAGAAAGGAAATGCACGAATCAGGTCTTTTCATTACAAGGCATAGTCGAAAAATTCTTAGCCAAAAGTAAAAGTTCTAGCGCGTTTTCATTGTTTTGGGAAAGGCCTATGACAAAGTGGTAAGCAATAAATTGTGGTCGACATTGTCCTTGTATGGGGTGAGCGGTAAATTAATACGAGTCACATTACGAGGATTCCACTGCTAGTGGCAGGTTAAACGGAGCTTACAAGGACTGGTTTAACATCGAAAAAGGTGTTAGTTAGGAATATGATTATTTACAAGATTTAAAAGAGAGTGTATTTGAATTGAGAATAAATTATTTGATCGTCAAATGCCTCCTTTACGCCTATGATAAGGTCATACTACTCGTAGCATCAACTGAGGAGAAGCTGCAGGCGATGGTTAATATTAAAAAGAAAAAAGTGAATGTAAGCAAGACGAAAGTGTTGGTTTTTGAAAGCATGACATACTGCGAGGTTATGATTAAAGAAGAAAAAGTGGGACACAAAAATGGTGAAAAAATGTTAGCGACCAGTCAAAACATCAGGAAAAACATAAAAGGTGTTGGACATCCAAAAAAAAAGAAGTTCGCAACAGACCAAAAAAAAGTCGATAGCTAAAAAAAAAATTAAACTAATAATAATAACTGCAAATAATATTCTCAACATTAACAACAAGGACTTTGATAATAAAAATTTAACCAAAGTTGAAATGAACCAAAAAACTTGCCATCAATGCCGAATTCTACACATGAAAACAATTTTAACAAATAAATAAAAATAAACATTATTTACCCGAAGAAAAATGAACAGCATATAGTTATTCTTGAAAAAATAATTTAACAATTTAAATAAAATTAACTCACTAATTATATCACAAATCAAACTACATTAAACTTATAATATAACAACGACAACTTTTGAATCTTCGCCTATTATTCATCGATATAACTTGTCCAATCAGTGTCACAAAATCTTATTATTCCCAATTCAGAATCTCTTGTGAATTAAATTTTTGCATTTTTAGTTCCTTTGAGTTATCGTCATATTCTCGTTACTGCCGACCAATGTGACGTTTCATAATTTTTTTTTTTTATGAAAATAGTCGCAAAAAGGGTAGACCTATCGTGTGGGCCGCGGACGGCCCGCACTGCGACTATTAGAAGGGGAAGGGATTATAGAAAGGAAATGATTGTGGACACGCTTTTTAAAAAGTTGCAGGTCATAGTTCTCTGGAAAAACTGATTTTAAAAGCTTATTCCATAGCAGCGCTGTAAAAGAAGGATTCTTGATAAAGATTGGTCCTTATAGTGTCAATCTTGAGAGTAAATGGGCGAGACTGATCAGCGTGCCGAGTTCTTCGGCCGAATGTGGCCAATGGTGGTACAAGAGTTTTTATTTCTCTGGAGCATCTGCCATGGAAATATCTGTAGAGCAATGACTGGTCTGCAACTCTTCTTCTATGTTCTAGAGGGTAAAGGGTATCTGTGAGAGTTGAGCTGTTTATCAAGCGAATGGCTCTTTTCTGAATGGAATCTAGAAGACGAAGAGAATGCCTTGGTGCTGAACCCCAAATGTGCGAGCAATACTCCAGTAGAGGTCGGATTTGAGCCTTTTACGTCGTCAACAGTTGATCAGGAGTAAAAAACTTTCTGGCTTTCCACAGAAAACGTAGCCTCTGGCTTGCCGACTTTGCGATGTTAGCAACATGGTCATGACAAGACACATTATTTGACACCGTGACTCCCAAAATCGAGGTGAAGGGACTTGGTTCAAGGGTATTTCCGGACATTGTGATGGGATGATTTGAGGAATTCACTTTCTTGGAAAACGTGGCACTTTGTGTTTTCGGGCGTTGAACCGAACAAGATTGTCAGTTTTCCACTCGACGATTGCTTTAAAATCTTTATTGATGGAGTCAACCTGTTCCTGCCTAAGACTATTAGTATCATTCACCGAAAGTGATCGATAGGATGTGAAAGTTGAGACAAGTGTGCTATCGTCTGCGAAACTGTAAATGGTGTTCGTGGTGGTTTTCAAGAGGTCGTTGATGTGTAAAAGAAATAAGGTGGGGGACAGGATGGATCCCTGGGGGACCCCGGCATTAGTTTTGAACGCATCAGAAGAAATACCGTCAACTGCCACATGTAAGGAGCGATCTTGCATGAAGCTCAAGAGCCATTGGAGCAGTTTGGTTGGAAGACCGTAGGCAGATAATTTACTTTACAATGCCTGGTACCAAACGCGGTCAAAGGCTTTAGATATATCCAAGGATATTGCACGGTATTAACCAAACTTTTCAATAGTGTTTGTCCAGAACTGAGTGACATAAGCCAGCAAATCTCCAGTAGACCGAAGTTGTCGAAATCCATATTGTCTGTCATGGATTATCTCAAATTTCTCCAGATATTTGATAAGTTCTGTGTTAATCGCTTTTTTCATAACTTTGAATATGACTGAGAGCAATGCAATAGGGCGATAATTTGCAGGAATAGTCTTCTTTCCTTTTTTCGGAATCGGTTGGACTTTAGCGTTTTTCCACATGGACGGAATTATTGTTAAATTAACTAAAAGTATTAACGGCAAAAGTGATGTCTGATATAGTTTTTTGTAAAACTTTTAAAGTACTAAAGTGATAAAGTGTTCACGTTTTTGCTCATTTTTTTCTGTTAATTTTTGATTTGTATCTGCTAGAAACGGCGTTGACCTACAATCAGTACCTTAAATTTTTCCAAAATCGAATTCTCCCGATCACGACATATAGTTTCTCTTTGTTTATATTTTGTGATTTTAAGTCCAATACAGTAGTTTGCCTCTTCCAGGTCTTTTATTTTGAATATTTTCTTAAATTCTTTATTTAGATTTTTCTTTGCTCTTTTATCATTTAAAATATTCAGTAAATTACTCACGTAAACTGCTATTTCTGAATTGTAAATACATACAAGGATCATTTTTTGATTGTTGTAATCCTTTTTCCCATTTTAACTCTTCCAAATCCATCGCTTTGGACACGAACAATATTTTTATAAAATATAAAATATTTTTTGTCATCGGACCGGTAGATTAAATTTTTAAGCTTACAAACCAAATATTTCTCTTACAACAAACACTGTCTTTTTATGTAATTTAGTATTCCGTGTTTTCGTGACCGGAATTAGATTGATTTTTTAACTCGAATGGTAGCCTCAAATTTGATCGATAACATAATAAGTGAGATTATAAATAACTTAAGTTACCGTGAGGGAATTCGATGCTACCGATACGAGTAATATTACTATCAAAAAATATTAAGTTTTAACTTATGTGTTTAATCATGGATGTATTTTACTACTTTGTCTTTGGATATTTTAAAAGTAAACTACGGATACAGAGCTGTTCGAATAACAAACAGACTTTGTAATGTTTACCGTTGTCGTCAGTTAAATTGGATTACAGTAGCGTGCAGTCAACGATTTTTTTTTTGAGGTGAAGAAAATCCTTTATGGAGAGGTTACGAGCCTGAAAGCTCAAGGTCTACTGTGGTGATTAATAAGAACCAAGGTGGAGGTGGTATTCTACAGGTACAGAACCAACAAATCGATCGCGACAAGTCATACAAATATCTTGGATGCCAGGTCAACGAAAGCTGGGATAATATGCAGGAGGTCCGTGCCCGGATTGAACAAGCCAGAGCATCATTTTTGAGGTTAAACAGCATTGGTGAAAAAATACAACCTTGAAGAAACCCACTACAGATCTCGATATCGTTGGTCAGCCTGCCATCGACTTAAATTTAGCCGTTTGGTAGCAAAGGTAATAAATAAAATGTTTTTTTTTAATTTTTACGCGTATACTTGAATTATAAGTGCAAGGGAAAGTTTAATCCTTGTCGTTATCGAGTATGTTAGAATGTTGGAATGTCACTAAGATAAGTTGCCCCCCGTTTTATTCTATATCTCTTAGATGTGAGATACGAATGCTCATTTGTTAGACCCTAATGCGTTGAGGCCCAAAAAGGAAAATCTCTCGTTATTATCACATTGCGAATCTGTTAAACATACGGGGTGATAATAAAAAAAGAAACTCTCCAAATGAATTTTTTAATTAAGAAAACATCAATTCAAACGTTTGGAAAATATTCGAAACCGGTAAAACTAGTGTTAATGATAAATATTTGTTATTGTTTGTAAACTATTTATTATTGTTAATTCGGATATTTTCTCATTTAAATCTGTAGTCGTCTTAATCAAGAGACAAAAAAAGCTGCATTTTTAGGAAGAATAAAATAATGTAGACAAAAATTAAGTGATAAAATGCAATGAAAAATCCAATGGCACCGGCAAAAATAGGTTTAAAGTAACTACCAATAGGTCCCGAACTATTTTGTGGCTATAATAGTTTTTTTTTTACTGAAAATAGTCGCAAAAAGGGTAGACCTATCGTGTGGGCCGCGGACGGCCCGAACTGCGACTATTAGAAGGGGGAGGGATTATAGAAAGAAGATGATTGTGGACCCGCTTTTTAAAAAGTTGCAGGTCATAGTTCTCTGGAAAAACTGATTTTGGTAACTTGTTCCATTCCGTAGCAGACCTGTAAAAGAAGGATTCTTGATGGAGATTGGTCCTTGTAGTGTCAATCTTGAGAGTAAAAAAGTTATTTATGTATCAAAAACGAAAAACTGTATATTATAGTCGAGTCTGCGCCAAGGCGCAGCCGAGGTTAGCAAGCAGGCGACAGCTTTTCGTCTAGGTGTATATTACATTTTTTCGTCGAACTCCACACACTTTTATGAAAGTAATGAATGTGTTATATTGTTTTTCGTATAAAATTTTTGATTTATAGGGGAGTAAATCCAACGGGGCCGTAGTAGCTAATTAACCCAGCTCCGGAAGAGTGTTACTGATATCCATATCGCTATCACTATCCATTTTTGATTATTATGAACACCAATATTCACACCACGGTCTTATTCACTGTGGGAACTGTGGGAACAACAATCTTTTACTCCTAAATAAAAGAAACCTAAGACATCTGCTTGATAATCACCCAGTTTCATTACATTACTTCACATTTTTGCGATTGGGCTATTGGTATAAGCACCTATGTCCCCTAGATCCTTGATCCTCTGTGACCACCGCTGTGTTTTTAGGGCATCGGAATTCCGGTCCGCTGGTTTTGGCAAACCGCAAGATTTCTGTTGGCCCTGTCTTATTTAGATCACTTGGATCCATTGTCATGCGGCCCTAGGTTTGGTACCTGTACACCTCTAGCATCGGACAGCAACTCAGAATGTGTATGCTGCTCTCTTCCTCTTCGCCGCATATTTGGCAGTTTTTCTCAGCCGCCAGTTTAAGTTTGCAGAGGTGCGCCCTAAATGCGATGTAGCCAGTGAGCAGGCCAAGCGTGCTGCTAAGCCCACTCCGGTTCATCGTGCAGAGTGCATCTGCCCTGTTCTGGAGACGTTTTTTCATCAGCTGTCTTGATGTCCTGCAGCCAGTATTTGCATTTCACTAAGCGATATGTTCTTACTCAAGGATTAATTTTAATTCATGTTTCGCTTCGGCAATTGGCAATCCGACCAACTGGCTTCTTGGTTCCACCAGGGTCCCATTTCTTGCTAATTCATCGGCTACCTCGTTGCCATTTATCCTGTGTCTCCCAAGAACCCACGTAAAAGTGTCCACTCAGTTAATGTACATCTAAAAACGATGGACAAGGTAAAGAATAATTTTTACAGATTCCTGTAACCTGTTGACCATCTTTTAAAAGATGTAAAGCATTATTACAAAAAAGGGTATTATGGCTCGGTAAGACAATCCTTCTTATAAAGATATAAAAAATTATGTTGCACGTTCACTGATTTCGCACTTCAAAGTGCTCGTAATGGATCCAGAAGTAACTCAATCATAACCTACCTTGATATAGTTACGCCTTTTTTCGCAAGGGATAGGCAAATAACCACTCCTTTTCAATTGCTAAGGTTCTTAAACACGCTTTTCGCTTTTTTCACATTCATGCTTGCCGATTCCTGATATTCTTAACATGGCCTTTCTTTAAAACAATAACGATCTAATCGAGATACGTTTGCCTAGGTCGACATCTACCGACTTGTCTATTTACACTCTCCTTATAAATTTGATTCGTCAATCTTCCTTCATCCATCCTCTCTACGTGTCTAAAGCATCTAAGCATTTCTTTATTTGTTTTTGTTACCACCTGAGAAAAGGCATAAGGCCAAGGTAATTAAGGGCCTTTGTCAGGCTCGAACCTATTAAAATATTATTAATTAATAAAAAAACAAGAGTCTAAAACATGTGCCTCGTTTGTTTTTCAGTGGCTCCTTCATCATTGCAGATGATGAATAGTTGTGCAGCGAAAAACAACAAGACGAGAGTCTAAAACATGTGCCTTAAAGTTATTATTTTTTATTTAAAAATTGCCTTCAAGATTGCAACAAGTTCAGTTTTTTTTTGTCGTTTGATTTTCTACTTCGCTTTTCATCATTGCAGATGATGAATAGTTGTGCAATGAAGAATAGCACTTCAGATGAAATTATTTGCAAATTTTATAAAAAAAATTGTTGGTTCTGCTACTCATGAATATATCTCATTGCAAATTTCGCCAACAGCACTCATCGTCGTCTAAATGAAAGCGATGGCTGGATAATTTTCCACGTGACACATTTTAGCTTATTACATGAAATGAAAATCGACGTACCTACATGTATTATAATTGAGTTGCATGATTCGAAACATCGAGAACGCCGTCTAATGCATTTGTAATAGTTGTATTAGTTTATGCTCTATCTTCAAATTAATCACAGATACAATGACAGATTATTACAAAATTAGACGTAACACACATCGTGTAACAGTAAAAACAAGTTAAGTATGATTTTATTTTGGATTCAACTAATAGTGACGCCATTCTTTACTTGCAATCTTGTATTGGGATTGTTGCTAGTGGATCCAAGACTGTGTACTCTAAAAATATTGTCTTTAAGAGGTGAATTACTTTAGCTCTTTCCTCGCTAAAAAATATGGATTTTTTGGCTTCACTAATAGTGACGCCATTTTTTACTTAATGTTTTGTCAAAAATATTGTGTTTAAAAGGTCATTTACTTCAGCTCGCTGACATCTTTGAGTTTTCTCTTGGCTTCGACTAAGAGTGACGCCATTCTTGCATTCTTGTATGTACATACAAGGATAGTTCATGATATGTTGTTCCTAACATAGTTGGCGTTAAATGACAAATGCAAATAAAGTGTCAGGCAAAAACTTATTGTATTACATTAGTGTGTGCCAATTAGCATTAGCGCATCAGTTCGTGTTTTTTTTTGACTGCGGGAACTAAGCCATTAGTCAACAGTTTGTGTTTGTTAAATATTAATTTTTTTTCCATTGAGGTGTGCGTGATTTAATAAAAATGGACAAAATTGAGTTAAGAGATGCTATAAAGTAACTTTGTAAAAAGTATTTATCACCGCAAGAAATTTATAAGCACATGGTAGAAGTATTGGGTGACTCTTATCCTTCAAACCAGGTAATCAAGAATTGGTCACGAGATTTTAAACTGGGAAGAGAGTCCCGTCAACATGCACCAGGTGCAGAAGCCCCCAAAACTGTGGTGACCACAGAAAATGTGAATTTAGTCCATGACATGATATTAAATGACAAAAGAATTACAGTCAAAGTTGTAGCAGAGATAGTAGATTTTCTGTTAAAAGCATTAAAAAATTTAACATCAGGAATTGCGTTTTAAAAAACCCTCTGTACGTTGGTTTCATAAATGCTGACGGCAGACTGGAAGAGTGTTCGCCAGGTTGTAGCGGAGACAAATTTGGAAATCATTAACAGGAATCCCGATGAATTTAAGTGGAAATTTCTTACGGTCGACGAACCATGAGTTCATCGCTTTGATCCAGAAACAAAAAAACAAAGTAATGAATGGCGGCATAGGGGTTCCTCTTGCCCTCAAAAATTTCGTGTTGTCCCATTAGCTGGTAAGATCATGGCTACAGTTTTTGGGATTTTGCAGGTGTTATTTTCTTGTGGAATAGTTACCGCGTGTGAGCACCGTAACAGGTGAATATTATGCGAATTTAATACCAAAAGTACGTAAAGCGATCAGAGAAAAGAGAAGAAGAAAATTAAATTGAGGTGTGCTCTTCCACCAGGACAACGATCCGGCCTACAAAGGTTGTGTTGCCATTTACAATGCGGGTTTTAAATTTTACAGATTTGGCCCCTAGCTACTAACATCTATTCCCAAAATACAAAAAACATATTCGTGGAATCCGCTTTGCTGATAATACCGAAGTGATGTCGGAGGTAGATGACTGGCTTAAGACTCAAAGTTTTGAATTTTTTGTTTGGTGAATCCCGTGCAATAGCCTTGGATATATCTAAAGCCTTTGACCGCGTTTGGCACCAGGCATTGTTAAGTAAATTATCTGCCTACGGTCTCCCAACCAAACTGCGCCAATGGCTCTTGAGCTTCATGCAAGATCGCTCCTTACATGTGGCAGTTGACGGTATTTCTTCTGATGCGTTTAAAACCAATGCTGGGGTCTCTCAGGGTTCCATCCTGTCCCCCACCTTATTTCTTTTACACATCAACGACCTCTTGAAAACCACCACGAACCCCATTTACAGTTTCGCAGACGATAGCACACTTGTCTCAACTTTCACATCCTATTGATCACTTTCGGTGAATGATACAAATAGACTCAGGCAAGAACAGGTTGACTCCATCAATAGAGATCTTGAAGCAATCGTCGAGTGGGGAACCAACAATCTTGTTCAGTTCAACGCCCAAAAAACACAAAGCGCCACGTTTTCCAAGAAAGTGAATTCCTAAAATCATCCCATCACAATGTCCGGAAAAACACTTGAACCAAGTCCCTTCACCTCGATTTTGGGAGTCACGGTGTCCAATAATTTGTCGTGTCATGACCATGTTGCTAACATCGCAAAGTCGGCAAGCCAGAGGCTACGTTTTCTGTGGAAAGCCAGAAAGTTTTTTACTCCTGATCAACTGTTGACGACGTACAAGGCTCAAATCCGACCTCTACTGGAGTATTGCTCGCACATTTGAGGTTCAGCACCAAGGCATTCTCTTCGTCTTCTAGATTCCATTCAGAAAAGAGCCATTCGCTTGATAAACAGCTCAACTCTCACAGATACCCTTCACCCTCTAGAACATAGAAGAAGAGTTGCAGACCAGTCATTGCTCTACAGATATTTCCATGGCAGATGCTCCAGAGAAATAAAAACTCTTGTACCACCATTGGCCACATTCGGCCGAAGAACTCGGCACGCTGATCAGTCTTACTCATTTACTCTCAAGATTGACACTACAAGGACCAATCTTCATCAAGAATCCTTATTTTACAGGGCTGCTACGGAATGGAATAAGCTTCCAAAATCAGTTTTTCCAGAGAACTATGACCTGCAACTTTTTAAAAAGCGTGTCCACAATCATTTCCTTTCTATAATTCCTTCCCCTTCTAATAGTCGTAGTGCGGGCCGTCCGCGGCCCATACGATAGGTCTACCCTTTTTGCGACTATTTTCATAAAAAAAAAACATACATCACGCCGTGCATAGGTGTAGAGACCAGCACTCCTGTATGCACAGCTAGTTGTACCTTTTTTGACACGTTCTGGTTGATTATAAAGTTATGTAGCTTTCCATTCATTTGTTTCCCTGTCAACACCCTTTGCTCAATGTCTCTCAACATTTATGGATTTCCTTTTAACTTTTGGATGTACAATAGTGTAGAATTTTTGCAGAAACCATGTGATAAAGGTTTATAAATATTACTGATTTTGATTGCAAGAATTTTAATACATACATCCAAACATCTCTGTGGGATAGTTTAACATACATACCTAAATACATAAAGTCACGCCTTTATTCCGTAGGGTAGGCAGAGACCACTTTCTTCCACTTGCTACGGTTATTACACACATCTTTCGTTTCTACTACCTTCGTCAGCGCTCTCATACATGCTCGTCGGTTGTTGGTACTCTTGACCTGGCATTTTTTCAACACAATGTCGATCTGATCGAGATTTGTACACCGAGGTCGATCTTTATAACTACATCTAGTTTTCCAAAGACAATCACAACCAGGATCATATTTACATATTGTGAAAGGCATCCGCGGCCATCGTTTGTTGGTGAATTGTTTTTCGGGTAGGTCTGAGTTTATACTCGACGTTTCGCCATATAGTGGATGGTATCTTCGAGAGATATAATTTTCTACTTTTTAAGGCTAACAGTCTATGAAATTTGTATGTCGCGATCGCAGGTTGTATACGTTTTGGTGGGCGGGGCATATTTGATGACTGTTCAGAAATTGGTCACGTTCCGGATCACACTGTGAGTAAAAACATGATTTTTAATAAACCCTATCGGGATAAATGTAATTCATTAAACAAAGAAAACCTTTTATGCTTTTCTTTAAAAAGGATAGTCTAAGTATAGAAAAAAAAAACGGACGACTAAAAGTTGTTCGTTTAGAGTTGTTCTCGTCGTTCTTTTGTCGCCCCCTTTATGATAATTACGACGATAATGACACCATTACTTTCGAGATAATGAAAATTATAATTTCTAAATAGGAACTTCTGCCAATATTATACCAGAGACTCTTTGTATTCTCGCCAACTTCTCGACAATAAGATAGCGGATATTTCTTAAGTGTTCTTCCTCGGTTTTCCTATTAATATTTCAACAGTTTCTTTGTTATTTTTAAAATGTTCTGTATTTTCCGTTTTATTAAATTTAACTATAACGCGAAATATTTATTAAAAAAATATATACGCCCAGCATTCCATTAAGATACCGCCTTGGGATCTTCTTACTGACCGTATCAAAATTAAGCGCAATAATAGTTAATTATGTACCAAGGACTGCAAACTGTAAATTATAATCGAGTCTGCAAATTGATAGCCAAGGCTAGTAAGCAGATGAGACATTAGACTGCTTTTCGCCGAGGTACATTTTAAATTTTTTCGTCGACCTCTACATACTTTAATGTACCTTAACGTTGTATTGTTTTTCGTATAAAATTCGTGATTTCTGGGGGAGTAAATCCAACGTGGCCGTAGTTGCCAATTCCCGCAGCTCCGGAGGAGTGATACTATCGCTATCACTACCCATTTTTGATTATTATGAACACTAATATTCACACCACGGTCTTAATCACACGTAAAATCTAGCGAATTTCGTAAGTAATTAATATAAAAACAGTAAATGACAGTTTTTGTCAAAGGCGCCCACCACATTTCACGCATAAGTGCTTTCAACTACATTTTAACTGACAATCATTTGATCAGATTTTTTTTAAATTGTGTAAAATTGTGCCATCTTCAATTTTTATTGATCACCCAAAATCGTTTGAATAAACTCGACCCGTGAAAAAGCGCCATAATTTAAAGCGAAATTTATCCCGTATACATCACACCCTTTCGTTCCGTCAGCCAGATAGATAAATCAATAAATAAATTTTCTTCGGTCCTCCAATCCGACCGATCCCGTTCAAAACGGGACGACGAATATGGCGATAAATATACCGTCGGTTTGTCGCTTCCGCCCGCTATGGTCGATCCGTTCGACGATGTAGGCTGTCCCTAACGGATGACAAATTCCAAACATTTACATAACAAAGTATACTTAGCATGAAAAGTGGCGCTTAATTTTAAATATTACAAAAAGTTTTAAATCGTGAAATATACTTATGTATTTTTCCAACAAGTGTGCTAAGTGTCACTTTTCCGCACGCAAATACAGTTATACATACATGCATATAGTCACGCCTTTTTCCCGTAGGGGTAGGCAGAGATCACTTCCGCTACGGTTCTTACCCACATCTTTTGCTTCCTCTACTTTCAACAGTGCTCTCATACATGCTCGTCGGTTGTTTTTACTCTTAACCCGGCTTTTCTTCAAAACAATGTTGATCTGGTCGACCTCTACCGACTTGTTCATTCACACTCGCCTTATAAATTTGATTCGTCAATCTTCCTTCGTCCATTCTTTCTACGTGTCCAGACCATCTAAGCATTTTTTTATGTATCTTTGTAACCACATCTTCTTTAACACCACAGCGTTCTCTTATCTCACTATTCTTTACTTTATACAACCGAGTCACTCCGGCTATACTTCTCAGACTACTCATCTCTGCAGCATTAATCCTATTTTTATGCTTCTTCTGACAAAATCAACATTCAGTACCATAGAAACCAACACACCTCCATGCCCAGCCAGACGTGCCTTTTTGACACTTTCTGGCTGTCCATAAAGCTATGCAGTGCCCTATTCATTTGTTTTCCTGCCAAAACCCTTCGCTCAATGTCACTGACATACTTTTCATCTCTCGTAAACTTTAAACCCAAATACACAAATTCATTTACTTTTTCCACTCGTTTTTCCCTAATCAGAACTTCACAGTTTGTCATGCTTTTTTCTTTTTCAAAAACCATTACTTTGGTTTTGCTTACATTTATTTTCATCCCTTTGATTTTAGGGGCATCATGCATAACATTAACCATCGCCTGCAACTCCTCTTCAGATGACGCTAATATGACATAATCATCAGCGTAAAGAAGGCATTTGACGATCAAATCATTCATTTTCAATCCATACGCACTCTCTTACAAATCTTTTTAAACAATCGTCTATGTTTAAGTTAAACAGCCATGGCGATGCCTTTTGAAACTCGATAAAGCCGATGTACATAGTTATGATTAGTATCTAGGCACCTTTGTCTCAGTACGATTAGTCCGAAGAGCGCTTTTTTTGTTCTCACGCTCTTCCCAAAACCCATTTGAGTGTCACTGATGTCTTGTTCCAACTCCTTATAAATTCGGTAATGTATGATCTTTAAAAATATTGTCAAGGTGTGACTCATTAGGGCAATGATTCTGTGGTCCGAACATTCTCTGGCTTTATTTTTCTTTGGCAGTGTCACGAATGTTGAGGCTAGCCAATCACTAGAAATTCTGCACGTCTCATAAATTTTATTTAACAGTTTTAATAGAATATCTATGAAGTCTTCTCCGATAAGTTTTAGTAGGTCAGCAGGCACTTCGTTAGATCCTGCTGCCTTTCCGGATTTACAATTTTTATTTGCATGTTCGAGTTCTTCCTTTAATATTTCTGGGCCAGTATACTCCATGTCTGGGTTCTCCAGTCTACCAGCTACTAAAATAAATATACATTTTCTCTACCAATGTTATTGCGCTCGTAAAAAAATAATAATTTACGTGCATGGTGTGCTTTCAAAGTCAAAAACACATACATTTTGACGTTTCGTGTCATCATTTATAAAAGAAAAAAAAATTTAATATCAAAAGATACAGCACAAGTTTTTTAAATGAAATTTTGAGTAAGGTTAGATTAGCATCCAACCCCCATCGGACCCCTTGTATATCCTCCCTGGTGCCCTCTTAGGCACCAGCCAATTTTTCTAAAATAGGTGGTGATATTACCCAGGGGAAATACCCTTAGGTCAGCCAGTGCTGGCACTCTTTTCCCAGTATGGATTCTCTGATTAAGGTGACTACATGTTCAGGATAATTGTTTTCGTGTATGTAACTTTATCTGGTTTAACTTTTAAAATGTTAAATAAATCTTAAGCATTTTTTTAACATTTTATTTTATTTATTGTTAACCATCGGCATAAGACAGAATATGATTCACCATATAGATTACAGTTCGATATGGGTAACGTGCAGGTGACGTCACAGCTTGACATTGGTGGTATGGGTGTCGTACATGTCACGTCACATATTGATATTCTATGTAACTGTTAAAAAGTGGCCGCGTGCTGCGCGTCATCTCACCCTATTTTTTTTTACTGTATTGTGCAAATTGTGTGGTAAAATAAGTAATTATAAATATTATATTGAGGTAAAATTCCTGCATATCGTAAGGTCACCTATTTCCTGATTATAGCTTTACCTAGCTTTACCTATATGACAATTATTATCCTCAAGACGACAAATCGGTGTTCGTTTGCTCTGTTTTCATTGACATTAGTTTAAATTAGTTCAAAAACCCGAGCAACTTTTATTTTAAACAAAGATAACGTCACAAATATAATTTGTATATCAAATAATGTTTAAAATAAGAGTGTTTAGCACGTCAGTGTATATTCAGGTTTAAATCCCGGAGTATCCAACCATTTTTAAAAATATTAAAATATCTTTACGCTTTTGGAAAAGCCAACAGGCGTCCGAAAAGTTCACAGAGTGCCATAAGAAGTTATCACTTCAATTTTTACAAAATTGCCTTTTTTTATTCCGTAACCTTGAAGCAGCAGCCACTATAAAAGCTTTATAAATTACCCATTGTTATTACCCTCTTTCTTATAGTTTGCAAATATTTATCTGTCCAGGAAGAAGTGATCAATAAAACTTTTATTAAAATACATGTTAGGCTATTTGCTACAGCTGGTACACATCCTGTATATATGTATATTGCACTACAAAGGTTTATCATTTCTAAAGAAAATACATATTGCTTTATTTTAATTCTGTATATATAGAGTAAAGCTAGGCCATTTCACGGGCTGTCGCTTTCATGAGAAATCGGTAGTAAAGTTACTTACCCAGTGCGGCTAACATTACACCACAATTTTATGACATGTTCTGCAGTCGCAGCATATCATGTCACAGAGCAGAGCATGAAGTAAAAATCCAAGAAACATATTTTCAATTATGATATTTTACGGTAGCGCTAAAAAGATTAATATACGTGATTAACATTTTTAGACACATAACAACTGTATAGTACAGTCATATAAGCTGAGGAAAAGAGTAAACTTTGAATTTTCTTTGATTAATAAACTCGTGGGATACCCAACATCGAATTATACTGGAAATTTTTTGACGTTTACAATAACAGACCATTTTTGTTGGTTCCTCTCTATTGTCAATTTCCTCCACAAAAAATTTAATTGAAGTTGCCACTCCTTCATTTCCTCTCCAGGCCATTTCATGACCAGCAACGTGGAAAAACTTTTTCTGCAGACCTTCCGGAGTGTTTTCATCCCAAAACTCAATAATTTTTTCTAGATCGTCTGCTGATAGTGCAGATGAACTTTCCTTTCTCTTAGTTGGATCTATTTTATGTTTCGCTGGTAACTTTATGTAGAAAATAATTTGCATTGTTGAGAATCGAAAAATAAATTTTAAAAATATTTGATTTTCCACCACAATTCGGTACTAGTGAAAATAGTCGCAAAAAGGGTAGACCTAGAAAAACTGATTTTGAAAGCTTGTTTCATTCCGTAGCAGCCCTGTAAAAAAAGGATTCTTGATGGAGATTGGTCCTTGTAGTGTCAATCTTAAGAGTAATTGGGTGAGACTGATCAGCGTGCCGAGTTCTTCGGCCGAATGTGGCCAGTGATCGTAATGTCTGGTCTGCAAATCTTCTTTTATGTTCTAGTAGGTGAAGAGTATCTGTGAGAATTGAGCTGTTTATCAACCGAATGGCTCTTTTTTGAATGGAATCTAGAAGACGAAGAAAATGCTTTGGTGCTGTACCCCAAATGTGCGAGCAATACTCCAATAGAGGTCGGATTTGAGCCTTGTACGTCGTCAACAGTTAATGAGGAGTAAAAAACTTTCTAGCTTGTGATGAAATGATTTGAGGAATTTATTTCCTTGAAAAAGTGGCGCTTTGTGTTTTCTTGGCGTTGAAATTAACAATATTGTTGGTTACCCACTCGACGATTGCTTTAAGATCTTTATTGATAAAGTCAATTCTTTGCATCATTATCACTCACTTTAACAATATTCAAGCTATTTGTACTGTGAGTCATTTGATTGTATTCTAAAAACGAAGCATTGGGTTTATGGTAACGAAAATAAGAAACATTTTCCATACAATTTTTCGCAGCATACTCGCGAAAAACTCCTTTTAAATAGTAAATATCACCTGTAGGTGACGCTGACGTCACCGTATGATTTAAAATTACCACCATCCAACCTGCCTAAAGAAGTTTTTACATAAAAAATTAACATTTAGCAAGAGAGAATCTTTTTTAAAATTTGCCACTAACCTTTGTCTTCGTTGATTTTAGCATAATGTGAACCCTCTCACGCACATGACACAATATTGTTAAAGTAGTTCCTACTACTGACTTCAACAAATTTGATTTTAATTGTTTTTATTAAACATTGGCCATATTTGGTTTTTCCAATCAAAATTCGTGTATTTTTTGGGAAAATCCAAAAATAAAAGATTTTCTGTTGTAAATGACAGGTTATTATTTGAGGAGTTCACATTCTTCGAAAACTTTACGAAGTCAATATTGATACGACCGAGTTCGAGAAAATGAAATTATGTAAAGACGACGGAAAATTTAATTATACGTTAGAAAATCGGAAAATGATAGAAGCTTTTTCTGACACGAAATTGGAACGCAAGATTGGAATTTTTAACGGTTTAATCAAAAAATATGTCCAACCGGAATTTTTGTGGTTGTTACAAAAAATAACCAAAACAAAATAACGAATTATTTAAAATTTTGATTAATTTCTAACAGAAAGTGTGTTAATTAGGTTTTACAAGTGGTGTAAAGAAAATATTACCTATTTAAAATACTTTTAGTGTAGACTTGTAGAATTGTAGAATTCTATTCCATGACAAATTTTTCCTAACCTTTAATTTTCAACGTGTACAAGGTTATTCACTATAAATTACCACTACTTACCATTTTTTTTAACTGAAAATGGTCGCAAAAAGGGTAGACCTATCGTAAGGGCCGCGGACGGCTCGCACTGCGACTATTAGAAGGGGGAGCGATTATAGAAAGGAAATGATTGTGGACCCACTTTTTGAAAAGTTGCAGGTCATAGTTCTCTGAAAAAACTGATTTTGGAAGCTTGTTCCATTCTGTAGCAGCCCTGTAAAAGAAGGATTCTTGATTGGTCCTTGTAGTGTCAATCCTAAGAGTAAATGGGTGAGACTGATCAGCGTGCCGAGTTCTTCGGCCGAATGTAGCCAGTGGTGGTACAATAGTTTTATTTCTCTGGAGCATGTGCCATGGAAATATTTGTAGACTAATGTATGGTCTGCAACTCTTCTTCTATGTTCTAGTGGGTATATATATATATATATATATATATATATATATATATATATATATATATATATATATATAAATATATACATTCTTCTTTAGGTGCCTGTCCTCCTCGGATGTTGGCAATCATCAGCGCTATCTGAACCTTGTCTACAGCTCGGCGGAACAATGTGGTAGTGCTGACTCCATACCATTGTCTTAAGTTTTTTAGCCAGGATATCTTTCTTCTACCCGGGCCTCTTCGTCCTTCGATCTTCCCTTCTATAATAAGCTTTAAAAATCATTTCTTAAGATGTTACCAAAATACTCCAGTTTGCGCTTTTTTAGTGTAAACAGAACTTCCAGCTGCTTGTCGAGGCGTTGAAGTACCTTGGTGTTACGCACTCTTTTTACCCAGGAGATTCTTAATAGGCTTCTGTACGTCCAAATTTCAAAGGCCTTCAATTTTTTGCACATCGCATCTGTCAAGGTCCAAGCTTCCATTCCATAAAACAGTATGCTGAACACGTAACAGCGAAGCACTCGGACGCGCAGAGGCAAGCTTAAATTTTTGCTGCAAAGTACCTTAAGCATCTTCAGGAACGAAGCACGAGCTTGTTCTATTCTGGCACGAATCTCCTGCATGCCGCTCCACTTCTCATTTAGTTGACACCCAAGATATTTAAAAGTTTCTACTCGCTCAATTCGTTGACCGTTAATTGCCAGGTGTCCGTCCACGTTGTTTGATTTGCTGACTGCTAGCCACTTTGTCTTTCTCACGTCTGGCCTCTTAGCTTGCAGCCGTCACGCGGCTCACCAGTTCCTGCAGTCCTTCCAGGGAGTCGGCAACAAGAACTGTGTCATCCGCATACCTCAGATTGTTGATACTAATCCCATTGACAGATATCCCCTCGTCACATTCATCCAACGCCTCTTGAAATATCCTGTCGGAATACAAATTGAATCTTCTTCTTCTTCTTCTGGTGCCGTACGCTTTTTATTGTAGCGCGTTGGCGATCACGTGTTCATTGAGTAATGTGAAGCGTGCCCTCTTCGGCTCTTCTAAATATCGTGGCGGCATCCGCGATGTTACACCAGTTTCGAATATTGCGAAGCCATGAATGTTGTTTTCGGCCCGGTCCCCTTTTTCCCTCGATTTTTCCCATAAGTATAGTTTTGAGCAGAATATACCTAGGACCTCTTAAAATATGTCCCAAATAGGATGTTTTTCTTTCTTTTACAATGTTCAGTAGTTGCCGATGTGTTCTTGCTCTTTGTAAGACTTGCTCATTTGATATATATATATATATATATATATATATATATATATATATATATATATATATATATATATATATATATATATATATATATATATATATATATAATTGAATAACAGTTTGATAAAATGCATCCTTGACGAACGCCTCTCAGGATTTTGATCTCGTCGCGGTGTTATCGATTCTTATTCGAGCACTTTGGTTCCAATAAAGGTTGGCTATTATTCTAAGGTCTCGTTGTTCTAGTCCCATTTCTCTAAGAATGTTGATCAGTTTTTCGTGCTTAACTTTGTCAAAGGCTTTTTCGTAATCGATAAAACATGCGTAAACGGTCACCGACATGTCCCGGCACCTTTGGATAAGAACCTGTATGCTAAATAGTGCCTCCCTTGTTCCAAAGCCATTGCGAAAACCAAACTGAGAGTCCCCCATCATTGTCTCGCAAAATACCCCTTTTCGGGTAACAATATGCAGATGCTTGTTAAGTAAGAGAAGGAACTATTAGATTTATCTATATGAAGTGACCACCTATGGACCGGTTTCGGGGTGTGTTGCCCTTCATCAGCATAGGGCAGGTCTACCTCGACTGGACACATCAACAGCTTCGTCTCCTAGCAAGTATACATGATGTGCTACGCGAAAAGCGCCAGTCACGACATCTATACTTTTTAACAAGCACCACCCGGTGAATAGCGAAATTAGTTGAATTTTTAAAAATCAGTTATACATTTTTCACATCTATTCACGGTGTCGAAAAATGTTTATAGTTTACTATAATAATATATACATAAAGTTAAAAAAATTAACTAAAATTTATGTTAGAACGCCATCAAAAACACAGTCTTTTTTGTTTAAAAAACCAATTAATTTCTAAAAAAAGTATTTTACATGGTATGAAGAGAAAATATTACTTAGGTAAAACGCTTTTCGTGTAGCCTTTGGATTGTGGAATTCTCTTCCACGGCAAACTTTTCTCGACCTTTAATTTTTAATCTGTACAGGAATACTCACTCTAAATAACCACTCTTTACCATCCTTTTAACTGTCTATAAATGAAAAGTTTACATAAAAGTTGTGTTGTTATGACTAAATTTTGTTAAAATATCATTAAAAATTCAGATTTTTAGAATATAAAATTTTTTTTTCTCCGAGTAACCTGTATATTTAAATTTTTAAAAAATCTTTTCTGATTTCAAAATAATACCAAGACATAAAGGTAGGTAACATATATGGTACCTTTACCCTATACGGAGGAGCCTTGGAGGATGTCTTCAAAAAACTTGACTGGCAAAAGAACGGGATTATGTTTTAAAGTAGATCGGACTAATTCACCAATTGGCACGTCACACAAGAGTTTACTGTCAAGACATAACTTTTTTACCCTGGATAAAAGACGAAAATATTCTGGTGTCACAAAATAATCAACAGCTAAATTAGATGTCAATGCTTATTACATCAGATAAACTAAAAAATTCCCTGTCAGATATCTCGATACACAGACTCATTCTACACTACCACGCCACAAACAAATATATATAAAAACTCCACTGTTTATACTGTTACGATCTGGCCCTGTTGTTTATCGCGACAGCGCGTCGATCGCAATTGGTGGACTGCCGGCGTGGCGATTGGAACAAAAGAAAAGACCGGCAAATTCTAGAATACTTCTTAGAGTACTTCTTCTATTGTGCAAATGTTTACTTTGTTTCTGTTCTGTAATTGAAATAAATTTGTTTGTAGAATAGTGTAAATAAATAAATAATTTAAATTGTCTTTACTTCGACGACATGTGCTTGAGCCGTTAGCAGTCAGTATGAAAATGTTAGCGACAGTGTGTACGTCTGACTTATCATGAAAGAGAGTACGACACATGCAAGAGATCAAATAATTTCTTTTCTAAAAATGCGTTTATATTTATTAAAACAGCTTTAAAAATAAAACAAATTAATCTAATATGGCTAGATAGATTTGGCGTAATGCTAGCACAAAGTTGGATAATTTTCTTTCTTAGTCCATTAGGATTTTTATCTTTCTCAAATTCGAGTCAATAAAAGGATTTTTGCAGATATTCCCAATAAAAAAAGTTATTTGGAGATTAATTTGATATACTGGAAGACCACGTGATTGTAACACGTGCAGATATTAAACGACCAGGAAACGTCATTTGAAGAAATTGTGACTTAAACAACCATCCTTTTATCCCCTGGGAATACGGGTAAAATAAAATAGATCCCAGGTATGGTCTGCCTGCCGTAAAAGGCGATCCCCGTGCTGATGAATGCATGGCGGTGGGGGAGCACCGTAGCTAACGGAACCTACAGAAAACCGGGTGAAATCCTCTAGTAGACAGCCTTAGTCCTGTGCAGGTGGCACCTTAGGACCGGAGCGTAATCGCTTCACACTGATATGGGTTTCAGGACGCCAGGAAGTTGCAGGTAATGAGGATGTAGACGAACTTGCAAAAAGAGAATCGGAAAAACACAAAAACTACTGGAAAAGCACAAATACGGGAAATAGTATATCAAAGGACACTAAGGGACTGTATAATGAAGGCCCGGCCTGCGGGTTGTGCGACAGGGATCCGGGGGCGGTGGAGTGCGTGCTGTTTTGCTGTGGGGCGCTGGGCAGGACAGGCGGTTTTCGGGCGGCTGTATTGTTCCCACCCAGTACAGAACTTGTACAAATTTGTACAAGGTACTGGATTGAGTGCAGCGGGGCTCTAGGACCCGGGGATTGCCTGTCTTTTGCGGTCCGGCGCCTCGCGGTGACGCAGTGTGATTTGCTGTTTGCTGGGCCAAAAGCTAGACGGACCTAAATAGGGGTGGAGTTTTTAGTGAGTGGACCTGATACAGTCAAAGGAGTCTGCCACGTCTTTTTCGTTCTCTATAGAGTACTCTGCCAGCGGTCTCTCTACTGGCAAATTATGCCCGAGCTCAGCCGTAGAGGGTAGAAGAAAAAAAAATATAAAAGTGAGTCGCGCCACCGACTTAGACAGTTCAAGCCGGAAACCACTAGGTCTTATAGGCACTAGCAGAGCCACACGATAAACAACTGAGATTATGGTGAACCAAATTAATGAAATTATAGCTAAAATATATTGGATACTTTACTCCTACAATAAATTAAAGTACACAGCTCAATAGCAAAATTATAACAAATATAGTCAAAATCAACAGCTAACAATAAATCAAAGTACACAGTTCAATAATAAAACTATAAAAAATATAGTCAAAATCAACAGCCAACAATAAATCAAAGTACTCAGTTCAATAATAACATTATAACAAATATAGTCAAAATCAACAGCCAACAATAAATCAAAGTACTCAGTTCAATAATAAACTTATAACAAATATAATCAAAATCAACAGCTAACAATAAATCAAAGTACTCAGTTTTGGTATATTATCTAATGCAATAAATAATTTTCAACAATGTACTATATTAATAAATTAAAACAAAACTTAATCGTGGTGTCAAAAATAAGTCACGTCGTTAAATATTTAAAAATAAATCACTTGTAACCTTTGGGTATACGAATTCACTACTCCTGTGGCCGGTTTGGTTATGGAACGGCACCTGCTAATTAACAATGGCTTCCCTCAAATAAATTCCGCATGCGGTTATTTTAACTCGACACCAAAATCCAAAATATCAACAACGAAGGTAAGATAGAATGGTCAAGTTAAAAATTAAATGGTTTTACTTCAAAATCCAATTAAGATGGCCCAAATACAGCAAGATATGAAAGAAAAACCGTAGAGGTTCTGCACACTTGCCAATATCATACTGTCCCAAAAATTCTCACCACACCACTCCCAAGACTGCCACCAAACTACTAGCTACTTTCCAAGCCGGATATCAAGAAAATGACACGGAATAAAACGTCAACCAACAATATTCGCAAGTCCATGCTCCACACCAAGAATCGCGCTCGTCCGTGTTGATAGCCAGCCCCATCCACACAGAAATGCAAACCAAACAATAATATAACCGACAACACACAACAATCGAGGCCAAAAACCAAAGCAAAATATAATAATGAAAATACCCCACTCAATCTCCAGTGAATGCCACAGCCATCAACAATTGAATCCCATCACAACAAGGTATGCAACACCATTTACAACGAATGATATATTCAAGTCACAACAAAATACGGTACGCGACACTACTTACGAGTACCTGAGGAATACAAAATCATCAGAGACACAATTATAATGGAACTGTAGAAGGAAAAAAAAGGCACGTTACAAGTCTTACAGTAGACCTTAGGCTTTCAGGTTCATAACCTCACAAAGAATTTTCTCCACCTCGGAAAAAAACCTTCCCGTTAAAACTAAATGTACCCAACAATAATAAGTAGTAGCTAAACTGTCGAAATAAGATGATTTTCAAGTATAGTCTATTCTATTTAAAAGTTTTATTTTTTAAAATCCACACATTACTGTACTTTTTATAAAATGTTAAATAAATAATATAACTTTTATATATTATAAATCATGTCAACAGCCATAATCACACAACTTTCTCAATAGCTATTTGTGTGTTAAGAGCGCAAAGTGATATATTGCCGCTCGACAAAGAGAGTTACCACGTGACGCGAAGCAGTTTTTAGACAGAAAAAATACATAATATTACTTGTATTTTAATTATACCTAACATTTTATAATATTCTTGAAAATAATTACTTCAGTTTATCATTTACTGTATTTGAAATTGAATGTGCAATTATGACAATATTTGAAATTGATTTCCGAACCTGATGGTCCATCAGGATATTTCTCCAACATAAATTCTTCCGAAGATTGGTAATCTATAGAACGAGATAAGTGGATAAATGCGGATTTGAAAATATTTTTTTGGTAGTTTTAATCTTATTTTTGATTGATTCGTCTATATAACCTTTTGCGACATTACTACTTTTCCATCCACCAAGTTTCTTTGGTTGTATTAGATCTCCTTCACCATTTACCAATAAAGTAGCAGATGTTCGTCGAAAACAGTGTCCTGTTTATAAAGTATGATCAGGTAATTCCAAATATTAAGCAATTTCACTGGGAATGTTGCCGATTGTATTCATACCCACATTTTTGATAACGTAAAAATAGGCGTTGGGGAGTATTATTGTTATTTTGACAAAGTTGTCTGATTGCAATGTATTTTTTACAAATTGATAAATAATCAACTGAATTTTCTTCATTATGACTAACAATCGTAAATCGTAATCGTAAACACACGAATAATTATTGTTTTCGAATCTGGAATTCGGACTATTAAAATAGAATCTTTATCTTCTATGTCACCGATCTCCATTTTCTCCAATTCATTGCGTCTGCAGGCACCAGCAATACCCATTATTAGAGTTACCTATAAACAAATTAACAGTCAATAGCTATCCAAAATGTACAAGCTATTCAAATTGCTATCAATCCAATAATTCATATTTCTAACGAAATAGTAGGGAACATAAATCGTAAATTAAAAAAAAGTGGCCCCGACCGGAATTAAACCCAAGCGAACAGTTTGAAATGCATGCGCTTCAGATTCCTAGACTAATCTGACTGCTCAAGTAATCAAGAGTTTCATGGTATTATTCAACTAAGAAACTATTCTAACTGCTTATCAAACTACAGAGAGTGTATGGTATAATTGAAATTTACTTTTTTCAGTAGATATTCTTCATCGGTAGCTTCTCTTGGAAATTTGTGAATATCTTCGGTGGTAAATGTTTTGGATTTTTTCGCTTTGTATCCAACGGATTGTTTTTTGAAAAATGCGATGAGTTTAGAATACTTATTGATTTCGATGTTATTTTAAGCATGTTCGTATCATCGAATATATGGACCAAAGAGGTGACGACTTTGAAGTCTTTGATTTTTCTTCAAAATAAGCCAGTAACACATTTTATAACTACTTTTTGACCTTCTTCGATTGACTCTAGGTTATGAATCTATTGTACTGAAATTCATAATTTGCTTTCGATTTCGATGAAGTTTGTCGAAAAACGTCAACTGTTTTAGAAAAAAACTTTTATCTATAGGCAATAATAACAATGAAAGGGGGGTAATTTATAGTGAATACCCCTGTACAATCTCGTTGACGTTACATTTAAAAAAGACGCAACAAATTACCATTAAACCATTTACCTAACGCAATAAAATACTTAAATTGGCAGCGTCGTCCAGAGTGGCGAACGGCAAATAACTGCGCAAAGGGGCGGCACGAAAGGCCAAGATATATGTAGTAATATTCGTACGGATGGCCCCCCGAGTGATCGATGTGACAATTAAGGGTGAATAGCCAGGTCGTACGCTGTGATTGAGTCCGAAGATGAACGGTCTTTTAAACGAGACGTTGCGCGATCGAACGTTCGGTTTTTATTTTGAAAGAAGATGATAAACGGTTGGAATTGGTTTGGTGGTGGTGGTACTAAAACGAGTTTTTATGGCGGTTTATTATGCTCGCAGATAAATTATTGCCTGCATGTCGTCAGTTTAAATGTATAGAATTTGTTATCGAAGACGTTAGCGAGAAAACTTTGTCGCCCATTAAAAACATATTCATATTCTTGATAAAGTAAATTCAACACAAAGTTTGGCCCTTTGAATGTAAAACATCAGCAAGGAACATGGTCTTAATTAACCGGAATAGATGTCGATTATTGTTTTTGATTTGCCAAAGGCATAGGGGATTTAAGTAGAATAAAAAAGAAACAAAAATAATAATAATGTACTTATAGCTCATACAATACAAATGTGCGTGTACGTCATAAAGCGAGTATGAGGTCACATTTAAACAACGTTGCCAGACTTTGACAGTAGTACGGACGTTAGGGAAATAATACATACTTACATAAAGTCACGCCTTTTTCCCATAGAGGTAGGCAGAGACCACTTCCACTACGGTTCTTACACAAATCTTTTGCTCCCTCTAGTTTCATCAGTTTTCTCATACACGCTCGTCGGTTGTTGGTACTCTTGACCTGGCCTTTCTTCAAAACAATGTTGATCTGATCGAGATATGTTCTCCGAGGTCGACCTCTACCGATTTTCTTATCTCACTATTCTTAACTTTATCCAACCGAGTCACTCCGGCTATACTTCTCAGACTACTCATCTCCGCAGCATTAATCCTATTTTCATGCTTCTTTTGCCAAACCCAACATTCACTACCATACATAATTGTAGGACCAACACACCTCTGTGCACCGCCAGACGTGCCTTTTTTGACCTTTTCTGGCTATTCATAAAGCTATGCAGTTCCCCATTCATTTGTTTTCCTGCCAACACCCTTCGCTCAATGTCACTGTCATACTTTCCATCTCTAGTAAATTTTGAACCCAAGTACACAAATTCATTAACTTGTTCCACTCTTTTTCCCTCAATCGATACTCCACAGTTTGTCATGCTTTCTTCTCTTTCAAAAACCATTACTTTCTATTTGCTCACATTTATTTTCATCCCTTTGATTTTCAGGGAATCATGCATAACATTAACTAATAAATAATAAGGTTATGTTATTGATCATTTAATAAACATACTTTACCATTAATTAGTCTAGGACATTGCAATAAAACTTTGAGAATTTAACCTAAACAAAAGGTTTTTAACAAAAACTATTCAAGTTAGTTTATTAATGCTTTATTTAATTCGAATCAATATAAAGTTAATTGGAGGCACTAATAAAAAAAAATACTCATCATAGTATTATTAATAAAAATAATACAGGTTAAAATGCTTCACTATAAAGCTTGTGACTATATTAATATATGTAACATCACTTACTTGTTTGATACATGTTGTAAATAGTATTTCTAATAGTACTTATATCTTATGTTGTGGTATTCGTAACTTTATTTACACAAGAATGCTTCTTTGTAGGTGACTTTAACGGTTCATAGTTTGTGAAATTCCACTAACGGTCCTCATACTCAATTGAATAGCTTTAGCTACTCACTAAAAGAAAAAAGATTGGACTGGACGTTATTGAAAATGTTTCATATTTGAACTTACCTCTCGTACAGCCGTAAGAGATAGTAATGGTCCATTATTTTCACGTTCTCACTCAAAATAGTCGATTAATAATGCAACGAGTTCTTGGCAGCGACTATTTAGTTTTTTTTGGCATATTAGCACACAGTTCTTTAGTAATAATAAAAGCAAAATTCAACAGAGTCGAAATTAAATTATAAACAATTTGACAACGTCTTAAAAATGTATTTAAAATTTCCAACTTATAAATTAACAGTCAACTGCCAACTGGCACAATAGATATTTAATCGGAAAAACAGTTTTTATTAATACATAATAAAACTTAAACTGTGTGTAATATTTAATGAAATATTTATGTATAATATCTGCAATTTTATATACCGTCTAAAATAATTTGGAAATTGTAATATTTAACAAGACATTGACTTGATTATTGCAATAAAATATACTGACCTGATGTGTTCGAGATTATATAAAACAAACGGTAATTTTTATTATTGTTGGTATTAAGTTTTGAAACGAACAGAGAATTGATGACGTGCACGCACATTTGTATTGTATGAGATTTATGTAGTAAGGTAACAATAACAAATAGATGTTGTTAACAACAACTCGCACACAGCTCGTCCTAGAATTTCGCCTAAAAAAACAGTATTTTTCGCATTTTGACTGATAATGTGCTATTTAACTAAATTCAAAATCGTTTAATAAAGTAGCATTCTATCACATAGAACTGTCACTTTACTGCAGAGTACTGTCACTGTCAATAAAACACAGTTTGACAGAAAATTGTTAATTTATTATTGGAAACATTGTTATATATATTAAAAGTACAATTATTCAAATCTGAAAACTTCAAAACACCAAATTTTTTCATTTATATATGTTCTTCCCGAAAACTATCATGATTCTCCATCTGCATTACTAAATGATCTTGAGGTGCCACTAGTTCTTGCTGATGAAATATACTTTTTTAAATTTTCAGCTTAGTGGCAATGCTTTCCTTCAGCCACACTAGTTGACTGCCATCCTCCATGCCTTTTGAGTGTTTAAATGTTTTGCTTGTTTGGGTCTCACTTGTAAATATTCATGATAAATTTCATATCCGTTGCACTCTGATCCTACGGTAAATACACGTTTCTTCTTTGTTTTGGTATCATGTAAAGTTATAACCAAAATTTTCCCAGTGTTTTTTAAATCTTTGATAGTCAAGTTGCATAATTCTTCAAGCCGACATGCCCCATTTAAACCAAATATTAGTACCACTTTCATTAATAAGAACTTATCGTCTTTTTCACAAACATAATAACGTTTCCCATAGTCAAAACTTTTGATTTCTCTGTAACGTTTGTGTCATTTTGACGTTACAAAGAGGCAAGTAACTTTTTGTATTTTAAAATATCGTTTATTTGTATAGTACTTTTAAACATGGAATATGTAGACCATAAACATGATGCCTTGAGAGCTTTTGCTCAAAACAATGAAAAACATTGCATGAAAACACTAAAGTATATATAAAAAATAGCTAACCTACGGTTGTTAAACACATCTTTTGCTTTCTCTACTTTCATCGGTTGTTGGTACTCTTGACACGGCCTTTCTATAAAACAATGTTGATCTGATCAAGATATGTTCGCCGAGGTCGACCTCTACGGACTTGTCCATTCACACTCGCCTTATAAATTTGTTTCGTTAATCTTCCTTTATCCATCCTTTTTACGTGTCCAAACCATCTAATTATTCCTTTGTCTATCTTTTTAACCACATCTTCTTTTATACCACAGCGTTCTCTTATCTCACTATTAACTACTTTATCCAATCGAGTCACTCCAGCTATACTTCTTAGACTACCCATTTCTGCAGCATTAATCCTATTTCATGCTTCTTCTGCCAAACCCAACATTCACTACCATACATAAGTGTAGGAACCAACACACCTCTATGCACCGCCAGACGTGCCCTTTTTGACACTCTCTGGCTATTCATAAAGCTATGCAGTGCCCCATTCATTTGTTTTCCTGCCACTACCCTTCGCTCAATGTCACTGTCATACTTTCCATCTCTTGTAAACTTTGAACCTAATAACACAAAATTATTTACTTGTTCCACTCTTTCTCCCTTAATCGAAACTTCACAGTTTGTCATGCTTTGTTCCCTTTCAAAAACCATTACTTTCGTTTTGCTTATATTTATTTTTATCACTTCGATTTTCAGGGCATCATGCATAACATTAACCATTACCTGCAACTCCTCTTCAGATGACGCTAATATGACTTGATCATCGGCGTAAAGAAGGCATTTGACGATCAAATCATTTATTTTTAATCCATACGCTAATTCTGTAAAATCTTTTAAACAATCGTCTTTTTTAATATTAAACCAGTCCGTGCAAGCTTCGTTTATCCTGACACAAGCAGTGGAATCCTCGTAAAGTGATTTCAGTGCTCGTATTATACTATCGCTCACCCCATACATAGACAATGTCGACCACAATTCACTTCTCAACACTCTTTCATAGGCCTTTTCCAAGTCTATAAAAGCGCAATAGACCTTCTGACTTCTAGCCAAGAATTTTTCGACCTCGTAATAAAAAGACCCGATACATACATCTCCTTCTTCTAAATCATTTGTTACTCTTTTAATTAATATCTTTGCGTTCAGTTTGCCGACTATGCTGAGTAAACTAACACCTCGGTAGTTCTTACAGTCCTGCTGCGAACCTTTTGCCTTGTGAAGTGGCACGATAACGGCCTTGCACCAGTCGTCTGGTACGCTACCACTCCTCAAACAAAGCTGAAAAAGGCGGTACAGCAGACTAGCTACCACGTTTTGTCCAGCCTTCAGCATTTCAACTGTTATCCTGTCGTACCCAGCAGCTTTACCCAATTTTACACTGTTCAACGCTTCCACAATTTCTGTCGTACCTACTATGAGTTTTTTTAAATTTCCATCTTTGTAATGCTTTCATATCTATAATTATTTGTTTATAATTAAAACAAAATGAAAAAAAATAATATAAACAAACCTCGTAAAAAAAGCTTACTAAACTCATATAGCTTTTAAGTTACTCGCTCGCTGCTTTTCTAAACTTGTTGTTTAATATACTATTGCTGATTGTTTGTCGTTGTAAATTTATTGCAATAAAAAAACAAAATTGTGGAGCGATTACTTTTAAGTACTACGCCACTGATCTTACGTCGTCCGAATGCTACTTCTTATCGCCCGGTCTTCAAAAAAAACATTAACAAAAAAAGTTGTTTGATTAGCGCAAAAACTTACTCGAATGTTTATTTTACACGGCAGCTACGCAGTTTTGTCGAATATTGTGTATTAGATTAGTGTGATATTTGTGTAAAAATTTTCTATTGAGGTAATTTTGGTCTTTATTACTTTTTATACAAACATTCTACGAAAAATCTCGTACTTATACTAATACTTATTATAATAAATAAATAAAATTCAATTTTTTAGTAATCCATGGCGAATACTGCTTGAACAAAATCCAAATGTACTTTGCTTCTAAATTTCGACTTGACATTTTCGGTAAATTTAGATTCATTCATTTTGCAAGTGTTATATTCTAACAATTATAAAAATTTTAAAGTTAAACTTCAAAAGCCGGCAAAGTAATGTGTATCCAATTCTTTGTATCGGGAGATTCAGATTAATATTTAAAAATAAGTTTTAAATCGAAGCAGTCGAAGAATGTATCGAATAAAATTAATAATGAAAATTTAGATTCGTTAATATTTCAATCACTACACACAGGGTGACACAGCTTAAAATTTTTTAACGATTATGATGCAGTTTTGCTGTATACAGGGTGATTGATTAGTGCAATAGAGCTCAGTAGCTCTGTTATCATAAGAGATACCAAAAACATTTTGTATAGAAATTGTAGTCAGCTTTAAGCTTCACATTTAGTTACAATGTTACAGGGTGTTTCATAACGCGGTGCCAGATCAAATTTATGTTTTTTTAAATGAAACACCCTATATTTTACACTTTAAATTAAAATCCGCTTTACCTTTCCACTACAACAATATAGGGTTATAGTATGTTATACAGGGTATTAAAAAGTTATAACCAATTTTATGTGAAAATGTTAACAAGTTTAACTGCTCCTTTAATTAAAAAGAAGAATAAGATTAATAATCTGTTGAAGCCAAGGTTTTTTAATGATTGTCAAAGTTTATAAACACGAACGAATTTGCGAATATTTGTTAAATCAAATACACTGTAAGTCGAAACTTGAGTACCTACATTAATTTCTCAGTAATTTTAAATGGATCATCCTGAATTTAATATCACTAGTAAAGACTGCTGTTACCATACTTCTTTGTTTATAAACCATTTTCTATACTTAAGTTATTATTTTTTGAGATATTTCCATTTTTCTATGCAAAGTATCAATTAGGTATCTAAACGTATCAATTGTTAGGTGACCATGATTGATAGATATGATCCGATTCACCATAATGCATTAGTTCGATGATAACTTGATGATCAGTTTCCTGGAAGATGGATTGAAAGAGGTGGACCAGAGGTCACCCGAATTTAATAAAATGGACTCATTTTTTTAGGGTTATGTTACGAACGAAGTGTATAAAACACCTACAACAACAAGGTGTGAAATGAAAGAAAGAATACCTAATGCATTTCGAAATTTTACTGTACAAATGTTTTGTAATGTAAGTAACTCTTTCAATGACCGCTTTTAGGTATGCAAATATATTTTGGGTGGACATTTTGAACATTTTTAAGACCTGATTTATTTTAGTAATAGTTTTGTTTTTTAATTTTAAGTGTATTGTTTCTTATTTTTTCCCAACTGTAAGTTTTTTAAACCTTATTTCTAATCATTTCTCTCTGTACTTGATTAAACCACTAAGCTACCAAAGAGTAATTGTTAATATTTTTTTGACGAATCAATCATGACCAACTAACAATTATTGATGCATGTAGAAACCTAATAAATACTTTGCATAGAAAAATGGAAATATCTCAAAAACTAATAACTTTAAGTATAGGAAATGATTGATATAAAAAAAATATGGTAACAGCAGTCTTCAATAAGTGATATAAAATACAGGGTGATCCATTTAAAAGAAAATAATGTACTCAAGTTTCGACTTACACTGTATTCGATTTAATAAATATTCGCAAGTTCGTTCGTGTTTATAAACTTTGACAATCGTTAAAGAACTTTGGCTTCAAAAGATTATTATTCTTATTTTTTTTTAAATTATACAGGCCGTTAATCTTGCTAAGATTTTCACATAGAATTGGTTATAATTTTTTAAATACCCTATATTAAATAACCTATATTGTTGTAATGGGGAGGTAAATCGAATTTTAATTTTAAGGTAAAATACAGGGTGTTTCATTTAAAAAAACATAACTGTGATCTGGCATCGCGGTATGTATTATTTATTTATTTTTTTTAGTATTCCAACTACTTGGACAAGATTTGGATGTACTTTGATTGTTTCTCTTGGCATTTTTAAGAAATTCAGATTTAAAATTTTGCAAGTGGCTGTAGTGAACTTAGGAAGCAGTCAAAGTAAACTCAATTCATTGTTAGAAAATTTAGTCATGTGTTTGATTAAAATTCTATATACAGGGCGAAACCGTTTAAATTGTCGATACAATTAGTTATTGATTTTAATTCTTTTTTTTGTGTACGTTTAAAAAATGAAAAACTAACATATTTTAATTTTGTTTCAGACTCAGTTCGCGTTGATTCGAATCGATAATCAGTTAAAAATAGTGAGTAGTCGATCGGTCGTTTTGAATATTCGGTCGAGGGATAAATCTTTTGGAAATTGCATTGTTTATAGAAATTTCGTGAAATTTCGGTGGAATTACTTCGCACAATTCTGCGGCAATTTTATGAATTTTCTGTTACAACTTAAAGTTAGCTAAAGTAATATTTATTTCCAAAAGATCGACCTTCGTTTTCGGTCAAAGGTAAGTGGTATGGATGGCATTTTTTATTACTATTTACAGCTTTTAGTAGGTGGTTAGGGAATACTCGTTGCAGAATATTTTCGGCATCGGTAGAGGCTACTTCAATCATTCCAATCGAAGAAATTCAACAATTGTCACCATTATGTCAATAGAACGATAAAATCGTGCTTAAAAGCTTAGGAATGCAATAATAATAAAAGAAGGTAAAAATTATTTTTGCAAAAAATAAAAAAAAAAAATTTTTAGTATAAACTATTTTTTTACTGAGTTTTGATATATAACGATTTAAAAAAAATCTGAACACATAGAAATTGCTCAATTTCAATAAAGTTTTTACATATTGTGTATATAGTTATATATATATATATATATATATATATATATATATATATATATATATATATATATATATATATATATATATATATATATATATATATATATATATATATATATATATATATATATATATATATCGCGTTAAAACGTGCGTCGGCGTCTTGCGATTCCTAATCTCCATTCCTCTCTATTCGTCCACATGTCCTCTCTCAGATCTCTCTCTTCCATCTCTTTTTGTATGCCTTCTCTCCAGCTCTTTCGTGGTCTTCCTCTTCTTCTTCTTCCTCTGGGGTTCCACTGTAATATTTTCTTTGGGATTCTGTCTGGTGGCATTCTTTGAACATGCCCGTACCTTATCAACTGTTTAGTTCTTATTTCGTCTGTGATGTCGTGCTGTACTCCCATTATTTGTTTTATCCTCTCATTTGTAACTCTTTCTAGTCTTGATTTCCCCGCTGCTTGTCTCCAGTAATCCATTTCTGTGGCTCTAATTTTTCTTTCGATCTTTTCTTTCAAAGGCCATACTTCGCAACCGTACATTATTATGCTCTTCACTATCGTGTCGTAAATTCTTTTTTTGTTGTTGTTGCTTATTGTTCTATCCCACAGTACTCCGTTTAACATTGATATTGCTCTTCTTCCTTTCATATTTCTGTCCAATATTGCTTCTTCGAGTGTATATAGTTAAATCTAAAAAATATTTCTATATCTCTATCTAACCGTCCTGGATTACGAAGCATTCATAGATCTTCAGAGTTTATCCACGAAATTTGGGTTGGTGTCAGGAGTGAGAATACCCTGAAGTAGCCAAAAAGGCTATTTTATCTTTTGTCACAACGTATAATTGTGCTACAATTTTTTCAGCTTACACTTCACAAAGAGCAAATTCAGGTTGAGATTGGATGGTGATCTGTGATCGCAACAGCAGTTTTTTTATTTGTCATCATTTGAAGTGGGTTTCCACCCAAAGGATTTGTTGATTATTTCGTTACCTTAAAAGTTTAGAAACCATTGTGATAAGTATTTGGGGCCTGGTTAAAACTAAATAATTCAAGGCTTTTTAAGGAATGTCATTTCAGGCTTCTTAAAATCGGTGACAAGTCAACAAGGTTATTTGATGATTAAGGTAAATTACTCAGTTAATTGCTGACTATTTTCCACACATGTTTGATTGTTGAAAAGTTTTGTTAGAGAGAAGGTAGTAAATCTTGTAGTGCATTGTTTTGTTGGAAAGAAGGTTAATAGGTATGACGATGCAACAGGTTGCAGTATGTTGACCTGGCCTTTCTACAAAACAATGTTGATCTGATCGAGATATGTTCGCCGAGGTCGACTTCTACCGACTTCCGTCCATTCTGCGATCATGGTGGACCCAAAGACAAAATTGGGACTTGTCAAAGAACACAGCACGTGCCGAGCAGCACGATGTCGAGGTTTTTGGAGACATAATATTGGTCTATAAGATCTTCCTTGCTCGAGTTTGTCCAGATCACATAGACCAATACCTTTGACACACTGTGTCACTTTGTCTGATTGTTCATGCTGTTATTATTTTCTATTAGAGTCGGATATAAAAAATTTCATTGCAATTGGTGCAATATCTCTGGGATTTTTCAAAAAATCATTGTATTTGCTCAGTATTGGAGAAAAAATTTATTTTCGAGTTATATTTGTGTCATTCCCGAATGAAGTTTTGTCATTAATTGTCTTAAAATTTTTCGGGAGTACCAATTGCGTTAAGTATTCAACTTCTACCATATTTTGTGAGTTGGTTTCGAATTTTGGATAGCGTGGGTCTAACTCATAGAGCTTGATTAAACTTTGAAAACGTTGTGTTACAATTATCAGTTGTATATTTTATTTTTCTTGAAATAACACAACTTATAACAGAATTTCATTTTAGATATGCACATTTTTTTTCGATCGGAAAATCTGTTTTATTTTAGAGTCTTAATTGATTTTGTCTAATCATATTTAGAGGAAATTTTCTGCCGAATTTTGACAGCATCATTTTGAGATTGATAATAATTGTATGATGCTTCTTTACGGGTACCGAATCTCAGAGTCTCGAAATAACACAGCCAATTAACAAAATCAATTGTGGACGCGTGAAAGTTGTAAGTTCGATTGGAACTGTCGAAGACGACTTATGAAATTGACAACAAAACGTCCAGTGTTCACCTCAAGTGACACGACCAATACCCGAATGTCCATTTTCTTATTGCCTTTGAAATACTCTTTTATTTTATTTCTTCTCTCGTCAACATGTTGCTAACTATTTGCAGATTGATTTACTGAAATTATTCTCCAAAAATAATATTAAAAAAACCATAAACGGATTTACGATCGGTCGTTTTTAACGATAAAAAAAATTGATTGAAAAAAAATTGATTCGGGAAAATAAAAAAAATATATTGCCAGGCCGAGTATAAAAAATAATTGCTCTATAATGCCGTTTCATATTATTTTAAGTAACAAGAGTTATAGTTCATTTTAAATTTACTACAAAAGAAAAAAAATATATATAAGTTAGGGTTTGCAGCAATAGCTTATAATGGTGACAAAGAAGGAAGAAACTTCAGGGAAGCAGAGATCTGCGTCAGAGGTTCAGGAGGAAGAGTCGTTTGCATGTAATTTTTTTTAAATAGCAGCATAGGTTTTATTAAAGTTTTAAGCTAAAATAACAATTTTTTAATTTTTTAACTATTTATTCTTGATTGTAAAGTAAAAACATATTTAGCTTAAAACTTATCAGGGGATGCTTAGTGAGTAAACGAGATCTTAAAGTTTTCTAGGTAACAATAAAGACATGTAGCACTAGGGATCCCGATTATGCGAATGGTTAGTATATTATCGAGCTAATGATGCTTTGTTAGCGAGGTTTTATGTTATCGATTTGGATTTTCGGGTCCCTTGGGGTACATGGACAAGGCTGCACGACCACAGTTCGAAGGTCTCTCTAACGCACTGCCCCAGAACTGTATTTCTGAATATTTTGAGATGCGTGAAACGTGTATGTATTTGGCATGAAAAAGCGGACGTAATCGTAATCAAGAATCAGAAACTTCGCCGGAATCGTGAATTGTATTCGGAATTGTTCGTGATCGCGATTTCGGAAGTGATGGATTCGGAACAATGTGAGGAGTAATGGAATTGGAGATGGTGATGGTGTCAAACTGCTGCAACAGTTCGGTAAGTGTTTTGAATTTTTATTTTTGGTATTGTCAAAATTACCCTTTTCGTTTAGCTTGGGTTATGGGTTGCCTTGTTTGGCAAATAACCCGACATGGTTCCGGGCGTAGTTCGGATTTTAGAAGAAAAAATTAAGTTCACATTTTATTTGAATACCAGGATTTAATTTCATCCCTTACGTCTAAAATTAACCAAAAATTGAAGTGAGGGTGGTAAAAAAGAAAATCTTTCGTGTCTTTCTTAATTTATTAAAATTTAATAAATAAAAAAATAAGAAAATTTGCTTTTGGAGACGCGGTAAAAAAAAAAATCAACGCAAAAAATACTGCAGATAATAATACAGTAAATACATGTTTGTATAATAAATGGTACAAAAATAAATCAACTAGTCATTAAATCTTATTGAGAACTTTATAATTTCAAGTTATGTTGGAATTTTAATTAACTGTGATAAAAATTAACTAAAACAATACTGAAGTTATTAAAACAGTAAGTTCAGCACCAAGGCATTCTCTTCGTCTTCTAGATTCCATTCAGAAAAGAGCCATTCGCTTGATAAACAGCTCAACTCTCACAGATACCCTTTACCCTCTAGAACATAGAAGAAGAGTTGCAGAACAGTCATTGCTCTACAGATATTTCCATGGCAGATGCTCCAGAGAAATAAAAACTCTTGTATCACCATTGGCCACATTCGGCCGAAGAACTCGGCACGCTGATCAGTCTCACCCATTTACTCTCAAGATTGACACTACAAGGACCAATCTTCATCAAGAATCCTTCTTTTACAGGGCCGCAAAAAGGGTAGACCTATCGTGTGGGCCGCGGACGGCCCGCACTGCGACTATTAGAAGGGGAAGGGATTATAAAAAGGAAATGATCGTGGACACGCTTTTTAAAAAGTTGCAGGTCATAGTTCTCTGAAAAAACTGATTTTGGAAGCTTATTCCATTCCGTAGCAGCACTATAAAAGAAGGATTCTTGATCTAGAAGACGAAGAGAATGCTTTGGTGCTGAACCCCAAATGTGCGAGCAATACTCCAGTAGAGGTCGGATTTGAGCCTTGTACGTCGTCAACAGTTGATCAGGAGTAAAAAACTATCTGGCTTTCCACAGAAAACCTAGCCTCTGGCTTGCCGACTTTGCGATGTTAGCAACATGATCATGCCAAGACATATTATTGGACACCGTGACTCCCAAAATCGAGATGGAGGGACTTGGTTTAAGGGTATTTCCAGACATTGTGATGGGATGATTTGAGGAATTCACTTTCTTGGAACACGTGGCACTTTGTGTTTTTTGGGCGTTGAACTGAACAAGATTGTTGTTTCCCCACTCGACGATTGCTTTAAGATCTCTATTGATGGAATCAACCTGTTCCTGCCTGAGTCTATTTGTATCATTCACCGAAAGTGATCGATATGATGTGAAAGTTAAGACAAGTGTGGTATTGTCTGCAAAACTGTAAATGAGGTTTGTGGTGGTTTTCAAGAGGTCGTTGATGTGTAAAAGAAATAAGGTGGGGGACAGGATGAAACCCTGGGGGAACCCGGCATTGGTTTTAAACGCATCAGAAGAAATACCGTCTTATTACAGCCGTGTAAAGCCAATGAGCTATTTTCGGTTTCAGTCCCCAAGACTTTCCAATGACCCTTTATGTGGCCATTAGCATCAATTTGCTTTTGTTTGAAATATGCTGCGTGTGGGTATTCCATGACAATTTCTTGTCCAGAAATACCCCGATTACCCAATACATAAAATTGTTGATAATTCGTATAAAATATTTAGATACCCTAACGATTGTCATAGAACATTTTAAAATATTAATGAATTTAAAAGAAACACGCTTTATTTGTGTGTATAAAAAAATTTGAGCTTTAAATGAGCAAAAACCGCTTTACGAAAAAAAAGATATTGTTGAAATACTGCTAAGAATTCACAACAATGAAGTAAAAATCGTCAAAGGCTAAGCGACGTGCATTTAAAAAGTATAATTTGTTACTGTCGTCAGTAAAATGGGCAGCATTAGTGTGTACACAGGGAAAATGCCGACGCATTTCATATAAACTGTCAGAAATGGAGTATATTTGGAGAGACCCTCTCCGAGAGATGTTTTCATAACTTTCCTTTTATTGAATTCCGTGTATCCCGGGGAGAGTGCGCTCTAGGCATTCGCCAAGAGTAGCAAATGGTGTTCTGAAGGAATTTAAATGCGTTTGAAAGTTTTCGTTTATGGGAAAAGTTGTTTGTCGACGATGTTTTTAATAAAATCATTAATTATACGTAAATAAAACATACAAAACGATGCATCCGTTTTTAACTGTCTGACTGTTTTGCGATACCGGGGTCGTTTCTAAAGTATTGCGGCGGTAACACTACAAAAAATATAAAAAATTTTTGTCACATTCCATAGAAACTTTTCAAACAATAATACTTTAAGTTTTGTGCATCAATTTTTTTTATGTTCACTCACCGGCACGAAAAACAGAGTAGTTAAATTTTTTGAAGCAAACTTAAATATGTAAAAATGTATTAAACTGATTTTTTAAGCACTAGTTAATTTCGCTATACCTATACTATAGGTATATGTGTGTCGATATTACATCAGAAAACAACTACACTCCTGGCTATATGGTGCCTACGACAAGCATTGAATTACATCTGATAAATAATCGTGCATAATCCCATTTCGGGTGATATGCAAATGCTTGTTAAGTAAAATAAAGAATTATTAAATTTATCGACTCGAAGTGACCACCTATGGACCGGATTCGGGGCGTTGTCCCTCATCATCATAGGGTGGGTCTTGACAAACTCATGTTTGCCCTTTAAAGAGACAAATTAACAATTCCAACTCTTACCAAGCATACATGAAGGACTACACAAAGTATTAAAATATAAAAATTATAGAAAACTTTAATACTATTATGGAAAACTAAAAATTCTTGACAGCAAAAATAAATATAAAAATGTATAAAACTGATTTTTAAAGTACCAGTTAATTTCGCTGCATGTTTTCCCATACTATAGGTATATGTGGGTCGATTATGCATCAGAAAACAACTACACTTCTGGCTATATGCCTACGACGAGCATTGAATTACATCTGATAAATAATCGTGCACAATCCCATTTCGGGTGATATGCAGATGCTTGTCAAGTAAAAAAAAATTATTAAATGTATCCAAATGACCACCTATGAACCGGTTTCGGGGTGTTGCCCCTCATCAGTATAGGGTATGTCTTGACAAGCTCATGCTTGCACTTCGAAGAGACAAATCCACAATTCCAATTCTTACCAAGTATACATGAAGGACTACACGAAAAGCACTAGTCACGACATCTACACTTTTTAACAAGCACTACCAAGTAAATAGCTTCTAAATGGAAGTATTTAAATATAAAAATTATAAAAAACTATAATACTAATATGGAAAACTATAAAAATTCTTAACAGCGAAAATAAATATAAAAATGTATAAAACTTTTTAAAGTACCAGTTAATTTCGCTCATGCAGGCATATAGTCAGGAGTGTAGTTGTTTTTTAATGAATAATCGATCCACATATACCTATAGTATATGTTATCATGCAACGATCCAGCAACCTGTCATATCGAATCCAATATGGCGGCTGACGACACACATTAGATATTGCCACATATGCGACAATAGTAAACAATTGTTTCTTTTAGTAATTTTTAATTTGTTTTTTTGATTATACACGATTATTTGTGCTTTGTTTAAAGAAATATGCATATTACATGCATTGTTGTGGGCTGTAGATCTCGTAGCAACAGGGATAAAGTCACCGTGTACTCAGTTCCTAAGGTTACAAATAACAGGGTTTTTGACGATTAAAAACGATTTGTCTAGGAAGCTAAGGGCCCTATGGTTAGCTGCAATTCTTAAAAATTTGATAATATTTGTATTTATAATTTTTAGGTAAATATTTCAACACTAATGTTTCAATCATTTATTAGGGATCTTGATAAGTCTAACATATTTTATTTTTATAATTTTTAGATAAATATTCCTACACTACTTTAATCATTTATCAACTAAGTCTTCATTAATGGACATGATAATTATGTATGTTTACAGCATCTGTAATTCTAGCATCAAACAATAATTATAAATGGGATTTTGAGCTTGTTCATTTGAACAGGCCTATGACAGAGTGGTGAGGAGTGAATTGTGGTCTACATTGTCTATGTATGGGGTGAGTGGTAGTTTAATAAGAACACTGAAATCACTTTACGAGGATTTCACTGCTTGGTCTGGATAAACGGAGCTTCCACGGACTGGTTTAACATCGAAAAAGGTGTGAGACAGGGATGTGTGGCTTCGCCATAGCTGTTTAACTTATACATAGACGATTGTTTAAAGGTTCTGAAAGAGAGTGCGTATGGATTAAAAATGAATAATTTGATCGTCAAATGCCTTCTTTACGCCGATGATCAAGTCATATTAGCGTTATCTGAAGAGGAGTTACAGGCGATGGTTAATGTTATGCATGATTCCCTGAAAATCAAAGGGATGAAAATAAATGTGAGCAAAACGAAAGTAATGGTTTTTGAAAGAGAAGAAAGCATGACAAACTGTGGAGTTTCGATTGAGGAAGAAAGAGTGGAACAAATTAATGAATTTGTGTACTTGGGATCAAAATTTACTAGAGATGGAAAGTATAACAGTGACATTGAGCGAAGGGTGTTGGCAGGAAAACAAATGAATGGGGCACTGCATAGCTTTATAAACAGCCAGAAAGTGTCAAAAAAGGCACGTCTGGCTGTGCATAGAGAAATGTTGGTTTTTACACTTATATATGGTAGTAAATGTTGGGACTGGCAGAAAAAGCATAAAAATAGGATTAATGCTGTGGAGATGAGTAGTCTGAGAAGTATAGCCGGAGTGACTCGGTTGGATAAAGTTAAGAATAGTGAGATAAGAAAACGCTGTGGTGTAAAAGAAGATGTGGTTACAAAGATATGTAAAGGAATGCTTAGATGGTTTGGACACGTAGAAAGGATGGATAAAGTAAGATTGACGAAACAAATTTATAAGGCGAGTGTGAATGTACAAATCGGTAGAGGTCGACCTCGGAGAACATATCTCGATCAGATCAACATTGTTTGGAAGAAAGGCTAGGTCAAGAGTACCAACAACCGAAGAGCATGTATGAGAGCACTGATGAAAGTAGAGGAAGCAAAAGATGTGTGGAAGAACCGTAGTAAGTGGAAGGAAGTGGTCTCTGCCTACCCCCATGGGAAAAAGGCGTGACTTTATGTATGTATGTATGTCATTTAATCTGTAGTTAAAATAAAATAAATTAGTACTTATGTTCTAATTATGGGAACCCTAGATTTATATAAAGTAAAGTATAAAGTTTTGAATTATTGATATTATTGAGATATCTTATTTAATGATATTATTTTTGCATAATTTTTTTGATGGACTTTATTAAGTCAAAATGTAAAATGTCAATAATTAAAGAAATATTTGAAATACTGTTTTTAATATGAATTTATTATTTATACAAATTTGATGAGACTATCTTTAAGTTTTATGGTGATAAGGGTTTCAAATTCTTGAAAAAAATTTATTTACATTCATTTAATAAACAAGCAAATAAAATGAAGATGAATTAAACTCGAAATAGTACTTTTTTTATCCCAAAGAATATAATTTGAACATAGTTATATCTGGAGAAAAATAATTTCGCCCCTTTTAGAGTACCACAATCAATTAAATTAATTAATATTTACAAATTATCATTTTATAACTTATGTAAAATTCAAGGAAAAAATACAGCATTGCTCTATTAGCATATACATCAGTTTATATTCATAACAGTATTTTAATTTTAAGGTACATCAGGTACATCATACCTAGGAATCAAAAATAAAGTTAATGTTTTAAATACCAAGTATGAAAACCAGTAGATAAAAAGTTAATAATAATTTAAAAATGGACTGAAAATTCCAACTATCACAGATATTAAAATACCTAGCACAATCTGAAGTTTGTGCGAACTCAACACATTCAAAATGAAACCATTCTGTCTCACAGTTATCTCCATCTTATTTCAAGCATACCTTTCACCAACGACTCTGCTATTTAACATCAATGTCTTTAAATATTCACTCTACATTTTAATATCGTTTTCAAATACCACAAAAACTCCGACAATAAAAATAACACCCTGTTTATCAGCCAAAGACCAAAACGTAGTGATGTTTAAATGGAGACCATCAGGTTGTTTGCCATCAGCCGCCATATTGGGTCACGTGATATGGATTGCCTAATGGACTGGTACTTTAAAAATTAGTTTTATACAATATTATATTTATTTTCGCTGTCAAAAATTTTTAGAGTTTTCCATAATACTATTAAAGTTTTCAGTAATTTTTCTACTATAATTTTTAAATTTGTAATGATTTGTGATGTTTTAATACAATAATATCTTAGACACAAAAAAAACAATATGTTTTAAAAATTTATTAACAACAATTAAACTGTTATTCGAAGAAAAAAAAGCTTTTAAATAACAATAAAAAATTGCAAGTGTATGATTTTAAAATGCATAGTTGGCCCTAAAACTATGGCCAATTCCTACTTTTTTTTTCATCGTTCCCACGATGTTTACTAAACATAACAGAATTCTCCTTTTCGTGGAAATCAAAAGATAGAAAAAATTTAAAATGAGGCACTATCCTACAGAATAATAAAATTCATAATACGACACTTTCAGCAATCCACTTTTTTTGTAAAATCACTAAACAATACATCACAAGAAAAAGAACTATTAAATGAAACTAAAACATACTCTGCCTTTAAGATTACTTGCAGTCCTCCATATTTTTTATCGTAGCGCCCTCAACGGTAATTAAAAACGCAAATACTGTACCTAACTTTTACTTTGACTAATCTGCCATTAGTTTGGATCTTTGCAGTATACGAATGCCAACTGATCATTAAGGCAATAAATTGGATCCTTACAATTACCGTCCCATAAGCCTCTTACCCGTTGTCTTTAAAGTAATGGAATCCATTGTTGCCGACCAAATGGTCGACTTTTTCTTGCAAGAAAATGTAATCCCAAACTTCCAACATGGTTTCATAAAGGATCGATCAACCTTAACCAATTTACTATACTGTACCAACGATTGGTCCAAGGAACTCGATGACAGACATCCTTTAGACATAATTTAATTTGACTTTTTTAAGGCCTTTGACAGGGTGCCAAAACGTAGACTTCTACTAAAGCTCGATGATCTTGGCATAAGAGGTAGTCTTAACAAATGGTTTTCAGCCTTCCTAACAAACCGGTTATTTAAAGTCAGAGTTGGACAATAATTCTTCGAGAAAAGACCCGTAACTAGCGGTATTCCACAAGGTTCCGTTCTTGGACCATTACTTTTCATCGCATATTCGATACTGTCTGTCAAGCTTAATTTTGGTTTACGCTGACGACACGAAACTCTACGGAAATCCTAACATCAGTTATCTAAGTTTGCAGAATGATCTCGATAAAATACAAGAATGGTGTTCCAATTGGTTGATGCCTCTGAACATTGATAAGTGTGTCGTTTTACACGTCGGAAACAACAACCCGCAATTTTATCAGTGGACAGACATTAAGCACGGTCTCATCACATACCGACCTTAGTTTATTAGTAAACTCGAAACTTACGTGGAGTGATCACATTTCTCATATATGTAAACGCGCGAACTTTAAATTGTTCCTAATACAAAAAACTAAAGCTTCTTTCGAAACATACTGCAAACTTTACAAGTGCTATGTCCGATCCATACTTGAATACACTGGGCCTTCGTGGTATCCAGATTTAGTTCGAGATCGTGGAATGCTGAAAAAAGTACAAAGACGCGCAACCAGATTGTCATTTGGCCGTGTTAGACCTACGTACGAAGAGAGATTATCCATGGCAAATCTTACAACATTCGAAGAAAAAAGTCTCCGAGGTGACCTTATACTTTCCTTTCGAATTTTGAAATTTAACTTCGGCGACCTTCAAGCAGCTTTTCCCCTCCATTTAGACGACCGTCTCCGTGGGTAATTCTTAAAGCTGAAGAAAGAGCCTTTAAGAACTCGTTACAGGCAAAACTTTATAAGTAGCAGATTTTTTAATATTTGGGATAGTCTACATCAGCAAATAATTAATTCAAAAAATGTTAATAGTTTCAAAAATAGAATAGACACCTATATTTTTAGTTTTTTAGGCTTAGTGTCAGTTTTATTTATATTCTGTTACATATTACAAGCAAAACAGGACTTGATCATCTGCCCTTATCAAGTAATAATAGTAATAAATAATAATAATAATAATAATCACTCAGTAAAGTAGCTTGGAGCAATCCTAACGAAGTGTTAAAAAAGGGGTCCCATGGAGATGATTAAATTTTATTATAAAACGTAGGAAGACCTTGTCGAGAGAAGAAGAATAATCCACTAAATTATGTTGGAACGCTAGTATTTTTGACACGTACGAAACAATTAATAAAACATATTTTTATGCAAGATGCAACTTTTAATTACTTCTGCTGCTCTTTTACATTTTTAAACTTTTTTAGTACTCCAGAGATATTTGCAAATATTACTTTAAAAATAAAAAAAAACACCGTATAACTCAACGTGAGTTATATGCTCGTACATTTTAGGAAATATTTACCTTCGGTAGTTGCAAATTAGTTCTCGGTTGCTGACGAGAGCTGTTCAAAATTCAAGAACTCTATCCAGAAAAGAAATCTTTCCGGAAACGAGAAAGTTTATAAAAATTACTTGGATGCAATTTACGTGTTTGGCGTGTTTTTTTTTTGTTAAATTGAACTCTTAACTGATTGGAGAGAGGTGCACAAACTTGTTTATATTGGCCTTACAATCCACATTACGAATGTATTGTTATTTATTTTATTGTCCAAGCATCCATTCAGCACAATTTTATTGACCATACATAACATTAGACCATTCTACAAGCGCTTTTCAAAGAAAAAACTGCAAAATCTAGAGATTTTGTCAATGTTAATTACCTTTCCAAAAATGCTTGCCAATCAAATAACCTTAAAACGAATTTTTCGAAAACTATAAATTCGACACTTATATCGATGTTTTAATAGTTTTTATATTTTTTCCCCTTCCTACCCTTTTCGTAAGGGTGATTACAAAATTGGAAATGTCACTTTCAAACTCAGCGACCTTAAAAACTAATGATGAAAGATAGGTTAGCTAGACGTCCTTCAACACAATAAATTTTATTTTATTCGCGAAAAATTGCCAATATTGAAGAAAAAAAAGTATACATATTTATTATGATTTTGCCGAAACTACTGGAAACATTGTAATGAAATTTTATACGAATATGTTTTAAAAGCTAATACATCCCATGAATTTGTTTTTATATCTGACTCTCATAGAGGGCGCTAGTTACACGGTTCGTACCAAGTAGTATTGAACATAACTTTTTTAGGGTTAGATTTATTAATCAAAATTTCAGGTGAACCTCTTCTTCTTACAGTGTCTTGCTTTCTTAAGCGTTGACCACTCCCATATTGACTACTTCTTTGTATCTATCTTTATCTTGAGCTGCGTGGAGAAGTTCCTCAGCAGTTAAACCTGTCCATTGTCGGAGATTTCGAAGCCAGGATAGCTTTTTGCGGCCCATCCATTTTTTTCCTCGATCTTGCCATTCAGAATAAGCCGAAGCAGACTATAACGTGGTCCACGCAACACATGTCACAAGTATTCCAGTTTGCGGCGCTTGATGGTAGTTAAGAGCTCTCTATCGTGCCCTATTCTGATAAGTACATTCTCGTTGGTAGTTCGGCTTGTCCACGGAATTTTGAGCATCCTTCTGTACAGCCACATCTCGAATGCAGCAATGCGGTCAATAATTTTTTGGTGGAGCGTCCATGTTTCGCAAGAGTACAACAGAATAGACCATACATAACACTTGGTAAACCTTTCCCGCAGATGAATGTTAAGTTGCTTGGTACAGAGTAGCAGCTTGAGATTCAGAAATGCTCTTCTAGCTATTTCTATTCTTGCTTTGATTTCTTCGTCTGGATCCATCGACTGATTGATCCAGCTTCCAAGATATTTAAAGTGCTGAACTCTTTCTATATTCTCGCCATCAAGTGTTATTCTTTCCGGGCCAACACTCATTTTGATAACAACCATAAATTTAGTTTTGTGACATTGATTTTCAGTCCCCATCTATTACTTTCTTTGTTTATCTTGTCTAACATACATTGTAATTCTTTCAATGATTCAGCTAGGAGCACAGTATCATCTGCGTATCGAATGTTACTAATGGTTTCGCCTCCAATCTTTATTCCTTCACCAGATTGTGTTGCCCCTTTAAATATATTCTTCGTGTAGAGGTTGAAAAGTGTAGGGAGACAAAATACAACCCTGTCTCACACCTCTCTTTATAGTAGTGGTCTCCTCTCCATCTAGTATTACTGTGGCAGAAGTGAACCTAAACATCATTTAATTTTACATAAAAAAAAACTTTTGGTAAAGCTCGATACTGTGTATCGTTTTAGAAATATTTTAATTTAAAAATTATGAAATAATAACCGATGCTGGTATAAAGTAATGATAAATTTATTAATTATTATTATTATTAATTAGTGTGCCTGTAGAAAGTCAATAGGTGGATTAAGTAGCCTATTGATCAATACAGCCGGTCCCAAGCCCGGGTAAAAGAGGAGGGTTTGGTCAACGGGCCAGCAACCCGTTACCTGTAAAAACCTAAGATTGCTAAAAACTCTGGAAAACAGCCTCGGAAACAGGACGGATCTTTAAGGAAACGAACTAGGCAACGAAATAAGGTAATGACTTTTGCAACATGGAACATTCAAGGAATAAGGGGTGAGACGGAAGATGTTATTAAGAGTGTACGTAAGGCGAAAGTAGACATAGCCGTACTTACAGAGACCAAGAAGAAGGGAAACGGAACTGAATATTTAGATGAATACCTACACATCTACAGTGGAGTACAAAAGGAAGCCAGAGCAGCCAAGGGAGTATCCATACTGATTAAAAAACATCTCCTCAGTAATTTTACGAATTGGGATACTATGAATGAACGAATTGCAACCGTTAACTTAAACATCAGGGGACACAGAACCACTTTAATTGCAGCATACGGACCCAATGATGACGCCCGTCAAGATGAAAAAGATGATTTCTATGACCAGCTAAATGATATACTCAAAGAGTTAGGAGATCAAAGGGAGTACATAATACTGGGCGACCTTAACGCCAGAACAGGCAGTAGAGCTAATAGTGATATAGTAGGTAAATACGGTGAAGAAGTTTTAAATGATAATGGTCAAAGGTTAATCGATACATGTGAGCAGTATAAACTTAAAATCTTAAATGGATTTTATCAGCATAAAGATATCCATAAATACACATGGCATCAAGACACAAGATCACTTAAATCCATCATCGATTACGTTATCATAAAACAAGAAACTAAATGGCGCGTGCTCGACACTAGAGTATACAGAGGCTTAGAGTGTGGGTCAGACCACTACTTTTTATCTGCAAAAATTGGAATATACTTTAACACTAATAACAAACGTACAACGGACATAAAAGACAAAGCTGACCACATTAAATATAATCTAAATGGGCTCCATGAATACAGTACAAAAACTCTCTATCAAAACAGACTAAACCAGAAGCTAAAACCGGAATATTTGACGCTAGATACTGATCATCTGTACGAACATATTATAGAAGCCTTACGCTCTGCAGCACAAGAAGCTCCCGTAATAGAGGAACCAACACCCAAACATAACAAAAAACATCACATGGAATAATAGCTTAGAGAGTCAGAAGAACAAAAAATAAACGGCGTACAAGAAATGGCTAACTACTAAAGATATTAATGATAAAATAAACTACAAGAGAGAACAGGCATTATTTAAACGAATGACACAAGGCAACAAGAACGAGACATGGGAAACAAAATGTAGGGAAGTCAACTCTTACCTTGGTGGGACTAAATCTTCCGAAGCGTGGAAACTAATCAGATCGCTAAAAACTAATTCAGTTAATAAAACTAATATTCATCTAATTCAGATAGATAAATGGAAAGAACACTATTCCAAAGAATTTAAAGAGAACAGAGAACAATATTTAACTACTTCTCCAAAAGTTTACCATGTCCAGGGTCAGTACATTCATTTAAATGAAAATATGATACAGAAAGCCGTAACCTCCATGAAGAATAAAAAAGCTAGTGGACCAGAGAACATACCTGCAGAGCTATTGAAAAATGGAACACGGACGTTAATTCTATTCCTCAAAGAACTCTTTACACGATATTTAAATGGGTAACCAATTCCGTTAAGCTGGAGAGAAGCCTGGATAACACCAATCCACAAAAAAGGCAGAAAGGATGACTGTTCTAACTACAGATGTATCTCGGTAACAAGCACCCTAAGCCGACTATATGGAAGAATCTTAAAAAACTTACTAGAACAAGAATACGAAGCAAACGAAATCGAACAAGCAGGGTTTCGGGCCGGTCGCTCATGCATGGACCATATTTTTAGCATTGTTCAAATGAGTGAGAAAAGAGTGGCAACTAATAGGGAAGTCCATTTACTTTTTGTAGACCTTACAAAAGCGTACGATACTGTCCCGATAACAAAACTGTGGCAAGTCTTAGAGAAATCAACGATCAATAACACTGTAATAATAGCTATTAAACAGTTATATCAGCAATTAACATCCAAAATTAAGTTAGGAAATAATCTATCTGAAAGTTTCACTGTCACTAAGGGTCTAAGACAAGGTTGTAGTTTATCCCCCACACTATTTAAAATATATTTAAACGAAGTGTTAAAGAAGTGGAGACGAGCGTGCCATGGAATGGGGATACAGTTAAATGATGACACTACTCTGTATAATCTGCACTTCGCGGATGATCAGGTCGTCGCGGCCCAAGATAAAGAAGACCTGGAGTTTATGGGAAAACGACTTCTTAGAGAATACGAAGAATGGGGATTAACGGTTAATATGAGCAAGACGAAATATTTGTGTATTGGGGCAGAAACAACAGATCTGGATCTGGACAATGTAAAAATAGGAATATGTAAGGAATACACCTATTTGGGTACAAAAAATCACATGTAAAGGTCGTACTGAGGAGGAAATAGAACAACGGATATTAAAAGGAAAGAAAGTTATAGGATGCCTAAACTCGCTGTTGTGGGCAAAAAATATATCTAGGGAAAAAAAAATATGATATATATATATATATATATATATATATATATATATATATATATATATATATATATATAATACTACCTTTTAAAGTACTGTTCTATATGGCTGTGAAACGTGGCAACTTAATAAAACATTAGAACGCCGATTGCTAGCCCTGGAGATGGATTTCTGGCGAAGATCTGCTGGCATATCCCGTCTCGATAAGGTTACAAATGACCGAATTCGACAAATTGTAAAGACCGACACAACTATAATAGATGAAATCCAAAGAAGACAACTTATATGGTACGACCATGTTGAACGTATGACAGATGAAAGGCTACCCTAACTAGTGCTTAAATGGACCACAACAGAACGAAGTAAAAGAGGTAGACCAAAACCAACATGGATAGGGGGCATTCAGAAAGCGATGTCCGAAAGAAATCTAGCCCCAGGAGATTGGACTGACCGAAGAGGCTGGAAACTGGGAACCGGAAGGCGAAAGACGCTATAAACCGGATTAATAATAATAATAATTAGTGTGCATTATGTGAATTAAAATTTTTTTGTCGCATAGAAAAAAAGGGATACATGTTAAAAAATTGGGACTATGGGCTTTACTTTCTAGTAACGTTTCACATAGTTATGACGCTAAGTTAACAATAATTAGATTTTTGAAACCTCGTTATTTATAAAATTGATATTGTTAATCAAAATGTACTCAACTATAATAACTATATAAATTAGAAGAATCTGAGGCTAAACTAAATACACCCGAAATCGTAACAAATGACAACGCACAAATTTAGACAGACGATGTAAATTAAATTTAGTTCTTCGAATGCTCAAAAATAGGAAAAGCCCAGGGCAAGATGGTATCCCAAACGAATTACTTAAATATGGTGGTCAAAGTCTCATACAGCAGCCAACGTCTCTTATTCGAAAAATTCTCTTCCAACATAGGATACCCGACGAATGGCGAACTAGCATCACTATCCTTATGTTTAAAAAAGAAGATAAGAAATTGCCGTCAAACTACCGAGGCATAAATCTCTTAAGCACTACACTGAAACTAACAACAAAAGTTATAGCAAACAAAATTAATATCCTTACACCCTTAGCTGATGAACAGCAAGGATTTAGATCGGGCAGATCATGCACAGATGCGGTTTTTGACATAAGACAGATAATGGGAAAGTCAATTGAATACAACTGACCAGCATACATGTGTTTTATTGATTTGGAAAAAGCGTTCGATCGTGTGCGGTTAAGAGACGTTATACACCATCTTTACAACAGGAAAATCCCACATAATCTCATCAAAACCATAAAAAATATATACAAAGCAAATCAGATTCAAGAAAAAATAAATGGGATCATGACCAAACCAATAGCTGTGGGCCGTGGTATTCGACAAGGGGATTCCTTGAGCCCTCTGCTCATCATTATGGACGAAGTAATAAGCAAAATACGTTTACTGAAAGGATACAAAATGGATGACCGTAAAATTACTGTTCCATGTTATGCCGATGACGCAGTACTAGTTGCTGTAAATGAAGACGATCTGCAGCGACTATTACATCGATTTAACTGCATCGCCAAATCACTTAATATGTTAATATCGGCCCAACATACTAAATGCATGACGACATCAAAAACGCCATTAAGATGCAAACTGGAAGTTGAAGGCAAAGATATCAAACAGAAAATGAAATATAAGTATCTGGGCAAAAAAATCTCAGGCTATGGTGATGTTGAGACGGAGGTGAGAGAACAGAACAGCTCGCGACAAATCACCAATGGGTCGCAGGAGTTTAGGACGCCCCCGAAAACGATGGAGTGATAACTTAGCAGTGCAATAGGCAGAGGGACGAGAAAAAGAAACAGGCGATCCGCCTAGATTAAAGAAGGAAGAAGAAGAAGTAATAAATGTGTATACATTTTTTTTCTTCAACGCACTTATCTTGAATACGGATGGCTTTATACGAAAAAATTTTACGAAGCAAACCCCAATTATTTTTCAGTTTATACCTATCCTAGAAACGGGGTCATCTTTTTTCAAAAACCCGTAGGTATTAGATTCTGCCCATAACAAGCCCGCCGATCAACCTCTTTCCGAAATAACATTATTTTTTTGAAACGTTTTGACTTAGAACCGTTATTCCCATCACTAAAACTGAGGAGACGCTGTGCTGCGATGGCGTGCGTCGCCCTCTTCCGTTGCGACGTCGTGCGTCGTCGCAACGCACTACTGAGGCCTCAGCCTTTTGGAGATCATCAAGCTATGATGTGGGCTGAAATAATTTTAAACAATCAAACTATTCCCATTTTTGTAAAAGGCACTTTGTATTAGCATAAAGAATCTGTTGTTTTTCTATTTGCCATTTAAACTGCGGCAATAGTAAGAGTTTAGTTTGATAATGAGGATATCACCGTGTTACCATGGCCAGCACAGTCGCCAGACCTTTATCCCATTGTGCATGTGTGAGATATGCTCCAGAGATGAACCGCTTCTCATCTGCATTATTTTATACACTCCAAGTTTTTCATCAACTTCTTTTACAAGAATGGACCTTATTACCTCAAAATAAAATTAGTAATGGAAAAATGGAAAGGAATCTGGCAGGTATTTACATAGAATTTATGTCGATACACATTTTCAGACCAAAAAAGTTCAATAATTTAATTTAATTATGCCATGACAGTGTAAAACTGTCATTAAAACTGCTAGAAGAAATGCAGGCAATTAAACACAATTTTTCTTTGTTAATTTCAATAAAATTAGTGCACTTTTTTTTAACTTTGGTTTGATTACATTGTCAAAGGGAAATCGAATTACAATGAAATAAAGATAAATTCATTGCCGACTAATCAGGTATCGCAACGATATTTCACCTTTTATTTTAAAAATCCAATTAAAATTGACGTATATACGAGGAAAAAACTTTGTGTTCATCGGAAATTTCATTTAAATTTTGTGGCTTTTAAAATATTATATTTAAAAATATAAAGTTGGTTTTTAATATTAATCATGCGCTCGGATTCGTTTGGTATTCATTTGTTGGTATTCTAGATGTTATTTTCGTTTATACCACTTTCAACTCTTTCGTGAATGCATCGTTCTTTTAGTCTGTACTTTATTTTTCTGGCTTTTTCCGAACACTTTTATTACTATTTGCATTCATAATGAAACGCGAAAGAAAGGTCCAAGTTGATTAAGCAAATAGTGTTCTATTCGGTAGGAAGTTCAAAAGCTTGAAAATTAAAATACGAACAAGGCTTCAGGGGTAATATAATTCTTGTCCTTTAGAAATGAATGAATAAACAGTGTTTATTTAACATTTTGCTATTACTATTAGAAAAATATCAGTGGTCTGAGTGCGACCCGAGAGGTCCACACGACTAACTTCCCAGTGGAATGAATGAAAAAATACCATATGTTTTGTTGTTGCAATTATTATTATTATTGTTAAAATTATTAAAAAAAATGATTTCAAATTGTTTATAGTAAATTATAATTGTCATTAACAATATTCTGTTTATGTCAACCGTATTCATTCAAATTTTTTCTTATTATTTCAGAAGCGTGAGCTATTTTCAATTGTTTGCAACAGTTGAAAAGATTTTTTTAATAATTGTGATTAATAATCATTTGTTGCTAACAATATTCAGTTGTTATAAACAATGCTTGATTATTACTAACAATAATTTTTCACTGTTATAGCGTCTTCAATGCTATTCTCTCAATACTGACACAAGTTTAAAATTCTCCCAATTCCTATTTTTGTTTTCTAAAACTATCTCTTTTTATGAAATATTGTCTGGTCCAGTGAACGCAGATTCGGCCCCCTGTTTTTCAAGGGTGTTGGCTTTTTCGTTCCCCTTCACCCCCTGGTGCCCATGTACCCACATCAGGGTCACTCTGTTGTTCGCACCAAGATAGTCCAGTGATTCGATGCAATTCCATACAAGTTTGGAATTTATCTTGTTGGAGCTCAGTGCTTTTAAAGCAGCCTGGCAGTATGATATTATACTTATGTTTTTGTTTGCTAGAGGTCTGTTGGTCAGCTTTTTTGCACACAATCCGATAGCGAAGACTTTAGCCTAAAAGATTGTAGCATACCTGCCAAGACTGGAGTATATTTCAAACTTTGATTTCCTGCTTAAAACACCGGCCCCAATTTCATCAGGGGTTTTTGAGTCATACGTGTACATTACGTATTCAGTATCTGGAAAGAGAATTTCTCCCCTCATCCATTCATTTCTCTTCGCAAAGAGGACTTTGAACGACTTTTCTACGTTTTTGTTTGCTAGAGGTCTGTTGGTCAGCTTTTTTGCACACAATCCGATAGCGAAGACTTTAGCCTAAAAGATTGTAGCATACCTGCCAAGACTGGAGTATATTTCAAACTTTGATTTCCTGCTTAAAACACCGGCCCCAATTTAATCTGGGGTTTTTGAGTCATACGTGTACATTACGTATTCAGTATCTGGAAAGAGAATTTCTCCCCTCATCCATTCATTTCTCTTCGCAAAGAGGACTTTGAACGACTTTTCTACGTTTTTGTTTGCTAGAGTTCTGTTGGTCAGCTTTTTGCACACAATCCGATAGCGAAGACTTTAGCCTAAAAGATTGTAGCATACCTGCCAAGACTGGAGTATATTTCAAACTTTGATTTCCTGCTTAAAACACCGGCCCCAATTTCATCTGGGGTTTTTGAGCCATACGTTTACATTACGTATTCTGTATCTGAAAATAGAATTTCTTCCCTCATCCATTCATCTCTCTTCGCAAAGAGGACTTTGAACGACTTTTCTACGTGCATTTTTGTGGCTAGCATGTCATGAACCATACCGAGAATTTGGTATATATGAGTTAACTTAGTAAAATAAATCATCATCATCATCATTTAGTCCTTTGTGTCCACTGTTGAACATAGGCCTTCCTAATCATTTTCCATTCCAGTTGCTGCAAGTCCTTTTAATATCGTCCGACCAACGCGTAGGCGTAGGCGTAGGCTCCAACGACATTGCTGGCACTTGTTTCTTATGTGGTCTTTCAAAGTCACACCAAGCATGGATCTCTCCATCTTACTCTGTGTTACTCTAAGTTTCTTAGCTGTTGCTGTTGTAAGTGTTAGGGTTTCTGAGCCATATGTCATCACTGACAGCACGCACTGATCGATTGACGGAGATGTCACTCTTAAAAGGTCTTTAAGTCTTCCGAAAGCTGCCCATGAGAAAGTGAGCCTTCTCTTTAGTTCGCATGTCTGGTTATCCCTTGAGATGCTGACCTCATGGCCAAGGTACACATATCTATCTATCATTTCAATTTCAGCTCCGCCAATCTTTAAGCCACAGCTGGGAACAAGGTTTGTCATGAATTTTGTTTTTGTTATATTGATATTAAGACCGACTTTTCCACCCAACTCTTGCAGGTCCTGCAGCATTAGTAAAATAAATATATTCTTTTAATTATATTTAATGACCAGCTTCATACTGTCGGATTCACTGTAACTGCGCGCGCGCGCAGCTTCTAATTTTACTCTTAACAAAACGCGCCAAAGGAAGTATAACTTCAAAAAAAAATTGTTTGGCAGAGCATTAAAAAATCATATTTCGTAAAAGAGATCTCACTAAAATACATTTCTTTAAAGAGTTAATTAAAATATTGGTCGTATTATGTCCTCAAATGTGGTTCGTATTTTGTGACTACCAAATTAGCGACATGCTTTGTATTATTCTGTAAAAAAATAAATTAAATTATTCCTTTTAATATTTTGCTCGACTCCAAAGCCATCAAAAACACCAAATGTTTAAAGTTTTATTTATAGGAATGTTCGCTAAATGATATTATTACTATTATTATTATTACATATAAACAAGGGCAGAGGGACAAGTCCCTATATTACCCAAAAACTGTAGTTAATATACAAATCAATTACCTACTAGCAAATTAATACATAAATTAAAATGAACAAAAATAAAAAAGATAAGATAACAAAACAAAAATACAATACTTGGTATCAGGATAAATATTAAATTAAAACTTATTGATATATAAGGCGGTCCAGTCTATTTTTAAATATGTTAGTAGAAGAAGCAGAAATAATGTCAACATCGAGATTATTCCAGGCGTCAAAAACTATTACTCAGAAAAATTTATCTTGATCTGGTAACAAAGTTTTCTTTTTTAAGTTTTAATTCATGTCCACTGAGCCGGTTGTCATGGTTTAATAGAAATATCACGGAAAGGTTTCCAAAGTTGAATTTTAATATTTTAAATGTAATGATAAGATCTCCACGGTGACGTCGAAGTTCAAAACAAGTTAAGTTTGCCATAGCAAGTCTCTTTTCATAGCAAGGTCTTCTCAGTCCCAAGGGAAGTCGACTGGCTTTTCTTTGAACATTTTCTAATAAACTTTTATCACGAATCAAGTCAGGATACCAGGCGGGCCCCGCATATTTAAGAATGGGTCCTACATAATGGTGTAAAGTTTACAAAATGATTGAAACGTAACTCTCTAAAAACACTTCCGTATAAGATACAGCCTGTTGTTAGCACGCTTGGTTATTGACAAAATATGGTCGGACCAAGTAAAACTACTGTTAATATTGATTCCCAAGTCATTTTGAGAGAATACGGAGTTTAAAGTTTGACCGTTTATGACGTACGACAGAAGTGGGTTGTTTTTACTGATTCGAAGCACTACGCGCTTAGCAGCATTGAGAGGAAGCAACCATTGGTAACACCATAGCGATATAGAGTTTAAATCATACTGAAGAGATAACTGGTTCGTTATTGGATTTTAATAAATTTTTATATTAGGCTTTATTTTGCATTCAGTTGAATTTGTTAATAAATAATCATATAAGAAATTAAAGAATCTGATTTGGTCTATTTAATAACAGTAAAAAGTAAATTTATATACCATTCGCAACATTATCTCTAGCCACTGCGGAAAACCAAAAGAAACGTTTGGGCTAAAGCCATTCGATGTTATTGATCTGGTATTAACGCAAAAGCTTTTGATATTGAAATCTCGGATGTAAACATTTGTATGCGACTGGTATGGTAATAAAATCCAATTCGCTATACAGTGTGATCAAATAGATGATAATTAAATATTGTGGATGGTTTCAACACTAACAGCGTCTAATCCTTTGCATTGCATGGAACAATAAAAAAAAATTTCGTTATCTAGGATTAATATTCAGAGCAACGGACGATTGCGCGCAACGGCCAAAAAATTGGTCAGGTAGTAAAGAATGAATAGGACAATTGCGTGCCATATCAGTTCCTTCTGATGTTGGCAATCAAAACGGCGAGCTGTGCTCTGTCTTCGGCGATTCTAAAGTTGTTCTGCGCTTTGAACTCCGGTCCACTCTCTAAGATTCTCTAACTACGGGACTTGTCTTCTACCGACTCCCCAACGGCCTTCTATCTTGCCCTTCATTATAAGTTGAAGGATACGGTAACGATCACCCCTGAGTATGTGACCTAGATAGAAGAGCTTTCTGCATTTAACTGTTATTAGCAGTTCGAATAACACTTGATGGCAAGAATATAGAAGGAGTTCAGAACTTTAAATATCTTGGAAGCTGGATCAATCAGTTGATGGATCCAGACGAAGAAATCAAGTCTAGAATGGAAATAGCTAAAAGAGCATTTCTAAATCTCAAGACGCTACTCTGTGCCAAGCAACTTAACATTCATGTGCGGGAAAGGTTTACCAAGTGTTATATATGATCTATTCTGTTGTACTCTTGCAAAACATGAACGCTTCACCAAAAAATAATTGACCGCATTGGTGCATTCGAGATGTGGCTGTACAGAAGGATGCTTAAAATTCCGTGGATAAGCCGAACTACTAACGAGAATGTACTCAATAGAATAGGGCACGATAAAGAGCTCTCTCAACTACCATCAAGCGCCACAAACTGGAATACTTGGGACATGTGATGCGTTGACCACGTTATAGTCTGCTTCGGCTTATTTTGAATGGCAAGATCGAGGGGAAAAATGGATAGGCCGCAAAAAGCTATCCTGGCTTCGAAATCTCCGACAATGGACAGGTTTAACAGCTGAGGAACTTCTCCGCGCAGCTCAAGATAGAGATAAATACAAAGAAGTGATCAATATAAAAGTCGTCAACGCTTGAGAAAGCAAGACACTGTAAGAAGAAGAAGAAGTAGTTCGCGGACGGCGTTTGCTCTATTTAAAATCGCTTGATTCGTCTGCTTGGCATGGGATTCGGAGCATACGTCTATGTTGCCACATTTCAAATTTTTCAAGACGATTAATGGTTGCTGCTAAAATATAAAATCCCGTTGCCTTCACCGCTTTAAACTCAGCCGCCTCCTAACATGGAGAACCTACGCTGTTTGCAGCCGCCCACTCTGGGTCAGACGCTGCAAGTTTGCTAGTTTTGGTCCGCCCCGAGATTTCATTTCCTCGGTACCACCTATATCTGGAAGGAATCCCTCTATCCGCCACATGGGGAGGCGCCCGATGGCGGACTGACAACCACACACGGTCGGTATTAAGGGTCGATTGCGCACGTATTAAACTTGTTAGTGCGATCTGTTTCTTTATGAAACCTAACCCAACCAAACCTTACCTAACACAGTTACCCTGTCTTTACGAAAAATATAATTTTCGACTATTAATAATTTTTTCCCGCGCTCACTTAGCATTGTCTCCATTTCGAAATATTAAACGTAAACTTCTTCCAAATAGTATAAGTGGATAAGTGAATAATTATGTTCTATTAAAGGTACTAGGGGTGGGAAGGTTAGTAATAAAATATAAAATCATAAAACTGGGAAAATCAAGCTATTAGGGGTAGGTACTTAATATCTCGTCTGCGTGCAATCGACCCATCCTTTTTGGGTTCATTTTCTAACCGATAAAGGTTAAATTGACACTCAATATTCAAAGGAAAAATTTAAAAAAACACGCTTTTAGAGTTAATCAAACTAAAAAGTAAAAAATAATTCTTAACATAGGAATAAATATTCAACAAGATGTAATTTTGTCGACAGTATTTTATCCACACAGTACATTGCGGAAAATATCTAGCGATTTGGATATTGCAAAATCTTCAGTATCCAATAATTAAAAAAACTTATTGACGAGAATTTTTTTTTACTTTTTAGTTTGATTAACTCTAAAAGCGTGTTTTTAGTTTTTTTAAACTATAATTTATATATATATATATATATATATATATATATATATATATATATATATATATATATATATATATATGAATACTAGGTTTTCTGGATAAACCGCGTTTGGAAAATTTGTTTTCTCGACGTTTCGGCTCCTGCTTTGGAGCCATTATCAAGAGTTAGTTCAGTACGTTTTCGTGGTCTGCCTACTCCTCAGGGACAACTGACGAGCACCACGACGTAGCTGGGTATTTATAGGACTGATGATGGAGGGAGGTAGAGGCGGGTGATTGGAGTGCGGTTGATTAGAAGGTGGGAAATCGGAAGGCGGTAAATAGTAGTTGGGAGATTGGCGGGTAAGTAAAGGTTTCCATGTCGGAGGTAATCGTTGGCCGTCATCCCTTTTGTTCATACAATTGGGACGTTTCTCTATTTCTATTGCTTCTCTGATTTTACGAGGTTTAAAGGATCGGATTGTTGCTATTGTTCTTGTTTTGGGAAAATCAATAGTGTGGCCTGTTTGGATTCTGTGTTGGGCTAATGCATTGTTGGTGTCTAAATGTTTGACGGATAGGGAGTGTTCAGAAACTCTGTTCTGTACTCGACGGTTGGTTTGACCTATGTAAGTTTGAGGACAGTTACTACAGGGAATCTCATAGACACCATGATTTTCGTTGGGGACTTTATCTTGTACTGGCCTGATTAAGTGGGAGATCTTTTTGTCAGTGGTGAAGATGGTTTTTATATCTGCGGACTTAAGGACTCTACTGATTTTGTCGGTTACCCCTTTGATATATGGAAGAATTATTTGATTTGGTGGTTGTTGGGTGGAATTAGAACAACTAGAGGACGATGGAGCAAGATGTTGTTGAATGACTCTTTTGATATGATTGTTATCAAAGCCGTTTTGCAAGAGGGCATGTTCCAACGAATTGAGTTCTGTTTGTCTGCTATTAATGTCGCTGAGTCGAATGGAGCGGGATACTAAAGTATTGATAACCGAATTGAGTTGAGAAGGATGGTGATGTTAATGGGCGTTTAGATAACGTTTAGATAACCTCCATTGTAAACTGTATGCTAGGATGTATACCGTTCAGATGGGTTAGGAAGGAATCCAATGCCTGTCTTCCATGGGGCCAGATAACAAAAGTGTCATCAACGTAGCGAAACCAACAGGTGGGTTTAAGTTTTGACGAATTTAGGGCGATTTGTTCAAAATTGTCCATGAAAATGTCGGCGATGACTGGTGAGAGAGGAGATCCCATTGGAGCCCCCTTCACTTGCCTGTAGAATTCGTTTTGGAAGGTGAAGTATGTGTTAGACATACAATGTTTGATGTGGGAGAGGGTGTCTTGAGGGGTTTGGTGTTTGGTCTGCAAAATAGCTAATGTCTCGGTTATGGGTATATTAGTGAACAAGGATACGATGTCAAAACTGACCAGTAAATCGGTGGGTAAAATGTTATAATTATTCAGGAGTTCAAGTATATATATATATATATATATATATATATACATATATATATATATATATATATATATATATATATATATATATATATATATATATATATATATATATATATATATTTATAATTTATTTTTCGCTTTTTAGTTCGATTTGTTTTACTCACTAAACAAATTATGTATTAAATGGTAAAAACACAAAAAGATTGCATCGGCCGGGAATCGAACCCAGGCTGCCCTCGTGGCAGGCGAGCATTCCACCACTGAACCACCGATGCGATGAACTGTGTTAATATTTGTTCTGCGCGCAAACGTAGTTTACGCACTAGTTTTATGTCTCTTACTCTCATGCAAAGGATTCCTGAAAAAATTTATGAATCCTGATGAAAGTAATCAGGATAATGGGTTGCTCGTTTCCCATACTTTTTATAAATCAAATTAACCCCTACCACCAAATAACCTAGATGACCTTTGTCACCGAATACAAGAAGCTTAGAATAACATTTCTCAGGATAGCATAAATCATATCATTTCAAGCTTGCCTCGAAGAGCTATCAAATGCTTATGAAAACTCATTATTAAATAACTTTGTTTTTTTTGAATATTTTAGTTTGAAAATGAAATCATTTAAAAAAATTAATTAAACACACATTTTGTTTTAATTTTATTAAAACTGGGAGATACTTTTAAAAGTCAGTGGGTAATGCAATTTTGTTGTGTTCTTTTGGGACGTTTTAAAATTCCCATTCGACAGAATTTGTTTTTTGTATTTGAAATGTGTTTGAGTTGTTTTTAAAATTGAAGCCATTTTTAAAAAAAACGAGTGTGCTTCGGACCATACGGCTAAATTTAAGCTCCATCCAGATGTATGTTTATATATGTTTAATATATACATGTATATATTATACATATATTAATTTTCTACAAATATTTAAATTTCTTATTGGTTTTCATTGATAAATTAATATTTTTTTGAATAGATTTTTTATTTTTATTCATTATTTTCATTATCGGATACATCAGTTATTACAAATTATAATTAACAAAATATAAATTTATAAAATTGTTCAAGATCGAAAATGAAATTACGAAAAAAAAAAAGATTCGCTCCAGGGTGAGCTCGAACCACCAACCTTTCGGTTAACAGCCAAACGCGTTAGCCAATTGCGCCACGGAGACTTGGACACAATATACGAAACGTAACTCTCTCTCTTGCTATCTTCACTAACTAATATCTCCCTCCTAACTTCCGTTCGCCTCGCCCGATCACACTTTTCCTAATGCTCTCGTCACGCATTCACTAGTTTACTCCCCAAGTCAAGCGTGCTTAAAGAAGTTTTACTTCAAAAAGTTCTTATTATTTTTTATCAACAGAATTATACAAAGCAAAATTAAATGATTGATATTTACATTTAAATTATAAATAAATAAATAAATAAATAAATTATAAAAGAAGTGTCAGCGATGGGTCTCGGTTATCGAATGGGCCGAAACAAAATTAACATAATATGCTCCGCCGATGACGCAGTTCCCATCACAGAAACAGAGGATGACCTGCAACGATAGCTCCATAAATTACTTTTAACAGCAGCATAACTAAACATGAACGTAGGAATATCAAAGTGCATGACCCTAACCAGAGAACCCATAAGATGTAAGCTCGTAGTCCAAAATCAACCTATCGAGCAAGTATCCAAGTTTAAATATGTGGGCATGGATATATCGGGCCACCATAATCCAATAAATCATCTACGAAGTCAGATCAAAAAGACAACCGCAATAGCAGTATGCTTACGACAATAAATGCGTATTGACAGCAAGGTCAATATTTACAAGACTTGCGTTAGGCCAATCATGACTTACGGTATTGATTAATATGATTTTGTCATAAATGCCATTGTCAGAACTGGACCAAATTAAAACGGGATTACAAGAAAAGCATCAGCTTTCCAATAAAAATAGAATCATCAAAATCGGTTCACCTAGTCGAAAGTTATGAGGTACCAAACATAAACAAAATACAGTCGAATTGAGAACCTTCACCTTTTTTGAAGTCGGTTAATATGGTTTTCTCATAGATGCCATTGTCAAAACTGGACCAAATTAAAATGGTATCACATGAGAAGCACCAGCTTTCAAACAAAACAAGAATCATTAAAATTGGTTTCCTCAGTCAAACGTTATGAAAGGTACCAAACATAAAAAAAATACAGTCGAATTGAGAACCTCCTCATTTTTTGAGGTTGGTTAATATGGTTTTCTTATAGATGCCATAGTCAGAACTAAACCAAATTAAAATAAGATTATACGTAAAGCACCAGCTTTGAAATAGAAATAGAATCATCAAAATCGGTTCACCTAGTCGAAAGTTATGAGGTACCAAACATAAACAAAATACAGTCGAATTGAGAACCTTCTCCTTTTTTGAAGTCGGTTAATATGGTTTTCTCATAGATGCCATTGTCAAAACTGGACCAAATTAAAATGGTATCACATGAGAAGCACCAGCTTTTAAACAAAACAAGAATCATTAAAATTGGTTTCCTCAGTCAAACGTTATGAAAGGTACCAAACATAAAAAAAATACAGTCGAATTGAGAACCTCCTCATTTTTTGAGGTTGGTTAATATGGCTTTCTTATAGATGCCATAGTCAGAACTAAACCAAATTAAAATAAGATTATACGTAAAGCACCAGCTTTCAAATAGAAATAGAATCATCAAAATCGGTTCACCTAGTCGAAAGTTATAAGGTACCAAACATAAACAAAATACAGTCGAATTGAGAACCTTCTCCTTTTTTGAAGTCGGTTAATATGGTTTTCTCATAGATGCCATTGTCAAAACTGGACCAAATTAAAATGGTATTACATGAGAAGCACCAGCTTTCAAACAAAACAAGAATCATTAAAATTGGTTTCCTCAGTCAAACGTTATGAAAGGTACCAAACATAAAAAAAATACAGTCGAATTGAGAACCTCCTCATTTTTTGAGGTTGGTTAATATGGTTTTCTTATAGATGCCATAGTCAGAACTAAACCAAATTAAAATAAGATTAAACGTAAAGCACCAGCTTTCAAATAGAAATAGAATCATCAAAATCGGTTTACCTAGTCGAAAGTTATGAGTACCAAACATAAACAAAATACAGTCGAATTGAAAACTTCCTTTTTTGAAGTCGGTTAATATGGTTTTCTCATAGATGCCATTGTCAAAACTAAACTAAAATAAAATGGTATCACACGAGAAGCACCAGCTTTCAAACAAAATAAGAACCATTAAAATTGGTTTACCCAGTCAAACGTTATGAGAGGTACCAAACATAAAAAAAATACAGTCGAATTGAGAACCTCCTCATTTTTTGAGGTTGGTTAATATGGTTTTCTTATAGATGCCATATTTAGAACTGAACCAAATTAAAATGAGATTACATGTAAAGCACCAGCTTTCAAATAAAAAAAGAATAATCAAAATCGGTTTACCTAGTCGAAAGTTATGAGGTACCAAACATAAAAAAAATACAGTCGAATTGAGAACCTCCTTTTTTTAAGTAGTTTATAAAGGAAGATAATTTTTTGGATAATTTCATATTGTTACGTTAATTTTGTCCAGGAGTTTATGTTTGAGCTGTTGGTTTTTCGCGATTAAAGTGTTATTATTAAAAGTGTATTTACTCCACCTTGTACAGTCGAACGCACTTGTAACTCTGTTGGTAAATGGAACATTTAAAAGCAATCACTGATAGCACTGCAATCTCAACTATGATTTTATGGACGTTTCTAATTCGCATGCAAATTTCGTACACTCTTTTTGGACCATTTAGATTTTTATATTGTACGAGTAGTTTACATTTGTTTTTTTAATAGATATCGCTAATTAAAAGATACTCAGCTGCAATGTAATCTTAAAATATATCGCTAAATAAAATATCCATTTGCAAAGAACAAATTAGTGTTTAAGTGAAAAAACTGTACGAATATATGTCCAACAAATAAATTAAAAAGTAGCTCTGTTATAACTTAATTTTTGTTTTTTAAAATTTTTGAAGGATAACGAAAAAAAAACCGCATTTCAAAAAAACTGGCTTTTCAAAAAATTGCTAATTGGCAAAAAATTTGAAAAATGATTTATTAAACCAATGGTGTTACAATACCAATTTAATTGTAACGCATTGAAAAATTTAAGCGGTTTAAGGGGTTCAAAAGGGCTGCAACGGAGGCAATGAGTGACTACAAATAGCCCTTAACGGACCATCTTTGAATCTCCTAACAAAAGATCGGTCCATGAACACTACATACAGACTGAAGTGTCAGGGTGGGTGGAGGAGCAATGGAATTGGTCACACCAAGATCGAGGCCCTTCGCAAACATCCCTTCACAATAAAATCGGACAAGATTCCGAAAAAGACCTTGATAGGAAAGAACTATAAAATAAAAATACCAACTAGAGAAAACTGGTTAAAGAAAACACCATTGACCAGCCCAGGAGTGAAACGATGGTACACTAACGGATTATTGTACCTGGGACGCTACGGAACAGGTGTGTGTTTGAGCATCCTGCAACCATAGGGAATGCATACCACTGGGTAAACACGCCGAGGTCTATACCACGCACCTGACATAAAATAGCGTGACCAACAGTGAGATTGATATTCTCGATGACAGTCGCGCGGCCATTGGGGCCCTCGTGAGTTGCACCACAATATCATCGGTGGTGTGGGACCGCATGCAGGCCCTCACTGAGCTAGAAACTGCAAATAAGGTAACTCTTACGTGGGTTCCTGAAGAGGAACCGGAAGAGGGTAGACGCACTCTGGTCGATGAACCGGAGTAGGCTAAGCAGCACACTTGGCCTGCTTACTGGCCAAATCGCACCTCTTCAAACTCAAGCTGGCGGCTGAGAAAAACTGCCGACTATGCGGCGAAGAGGAAGAGGGCAGCATACACATTCTGTGTTGCTGCCCGATGCTAGCGGTGTACAGGTACCAAACCTGGGGCCGCATGATAATGAATTCAAGTGATCCAAATGAGACAGGGCCAACAGAAATCCTGCGATTTTCCAAAGCCAGCGGACTGGAATTCTGATGCCCTGAAAACACAGCAAAAGACATAGGTGCCTATACCAATGGCCCAACCGCAAAAATGTAATGTAATGTAAGGGTTTAAAACACCTCTAAAATTTTTATGGGCTGTACAGATTTCGTAGTTTTATTTAAAAAAGATGCTTTCACTACACACAACGTCAAAAGTCTTGGAACCCCACTCAGTCTTGTCAAAAAAATGTTTTGTTGGAAAAACAAAATATATTTATAAAAGTATATTGTTTCCTAAATTTATTTTTGTGAAAGGAGTATTTGCCATGAACTAAAAAACTAATAAATGTGTTAATTTATTAGCAAAATTTATTAATTTAAGAAAAATAATTAAACATGCTGTACACTGACTGATATTCGGTATGACCACGTTGGAATAACATATTGGCTCGTCTGTGTATTGATATAATTAAGCGGTTAGTAGTGTCTTGTGTAATATTGTTCCATTCCTATGCAGCCGCTACGACTTAATCATCTGCAGTCTGGGGTGGGTTGATTCGATCGTGAATGGCTCTAGCAATTTAATCCCACATATTTTCAATAAGATTTATATCAGGCGAGTTGGCTGGCCAATTAAATCTACTGATATGTCCTGCTTCAAGTGTATCCTGAACACTTCTTGCGCGATGCGTTCGGGCGTTATCGTCCATAAACACAAAATTTTCGCCCAATTTGTTACGTATGGGTTAGATAATGGGTGTATTAACTTGTTGAACGTAAATTTGGCTGGCCATATTCTGTGGAATGCGAATTAATGGGGTACGGTGATTAAAAACTTTTCCTCCCGAAACATTACGGTACCTTCTTGATAGGGAGCAACTTTGCGGGGTAAATTAAGTCGCTGTTGACGTCCCGGTTCTCTCCAGACTCTGCCGATTGTCATTACTTATTAGTATAATTCAGGTTTCGCCTGTAAATAAAACCCACCTCCACTGCTGCCAAGGGCAACCCCTTTTTAAAAATAAATTAAAATCCTTGAATTAGTTTCATACATACATATAGTCACGCCTTTTTCCCGTAGGGGTAGGCAGAGACCAATTCCTTCCACTTGTTACGGTTCTCACATCCATCCTTTTTACGTGTCCAAATCATTTAAGCATTTCTTTATCAATCTTTGTAACCACGTCTTCTTTTACACCACAGCGTTCTCTTATCTCACTATTCTTTACTTTATCCAACCGAGTCACTCCGGCTATACTTTTTAGACTACTCATCTCCGCGGCATTAATCCTATTTTCATGCTTTTTCTGCAAAACCTAATTTTCACTACCAAACATAAGTGTAGGAACCAACACTCCTCTTTGCACAGCCAGACGTGCCTTTTTTAACACTTTCTGGCTGCTCATAAAGCTTTGCAGTGCCCCATTCATTTGTGTTCTTGCCAATAGCCTTTGCTCAATGTCACAGTCATACTTTCCATCTCTCGTAAACTTTGAACCCACGTATACAAATTCATTTACTTTTTCTCTCTTAATAAAAACTTCACAGTTTGCCATGCTTTCTTCTCTATCAAAAACCATTACTTTCGTTTTGCTTACATTAACTTTCATCCCTTTGATTTTCAGAGCATCATGCATAATATTAACCATCGCCTGCAACTCCTCTTCAGAATACGCTAATATGACTTGATCATAGGCGTAAAGAAGGCATTTGACGATTAAATTATTTTCGATCCATAAGCACTCTCTTTAAAATCTTTTAAACAATCGTCTATGCATAAGTTAAACAGCCATGGCGAAATATTTTCATGTGTGTATGATGACTTTGTGTACTTGGAAGCCATCTAATGATTTTGATTTAAATCGTCTAGATTAATTTCTCCAAGAATCATCGAATAAAGAATTTAAAATTACGCTTTCCACTTTTAAGTCACGAGATCAGAAAAAAAAGTTTTGGCACTTTGTCGTTACCTACTATTCTATTAATATATTTTCAGTTTCACTGAGAGTGGCTTTTTAATCTTAGTTGTAATTAAGTTAATATAAAGTTTGCTTTTTTCTGTTAATTTAAGTATAAATTAAAGTATCCACCTACTTGGTTTCTATCTAAACCTTTCATTTTATTAGCTGTTTCGTTTTATAAAGTACTTTTTTTTTTAAATTTTCCTAATAACATTTTTCACTAAAGATAGAAGAACTTTTAAGGTATTTTCATAAAAGCTCATCAAATCTTTTTTTTTTAAATTCTTTTATGATTCTCTTAGCTACTCTTTTACTTTAATATACACATACATCTTCATGTGCTTAAAAATAATAATATAAATAAATCACAGAATATTTGCAAGAGTTTTAAAATTTAAAAAAAAATTATTACGAGTATAATCTTCCACGCAGGAAATTTACTAAATGATGCATAACATAATCCGCTACGCCCTTTCTACCCCAATGAAAACTTATACAAGGTAATTCATAACTATTGGGACATAGGCTAGGGGCGGGTGATTTGGACAAAAATATGGCTATAGGACCAATATTGTTGCCCATTTTGATAACAATTGATAAATTTACAGTGAAATGATTAGCAAAATTTTGAATTTAACGCCTTGTATCTTTTTCCACCGCTCTGCGACTATTAGAAAGGGAAAGGATTACAAGGAAATGATTGTGAATCCGTTTTTTAAAAAATGCAGGTCATAGTTCTCTGGAAAAACTGATTTTGGAAGCTTATTCCATTCCGTAGCAGCCCTGTAAAAGAAGGATTCTTGATCAAGATTGGTCCTTGTAGTGTCAAGGTTGAGAATAAATGTGTGAGACTGATCAGCGTGCCGAGTTCTTCGGCCGAATGTGGCCAATGGTGGTACAAAAGTTTTTATTTCTCTGAAGCATCTACCATGGAAATATATGTAGAGTAATGACTGGTCTGCAACTCTTCTTCTGTGTTCAAGAGGGTAAATGGTATCTGTGAGAGTTGAGTTATCAATAGAATGGTCCTTTTCTGAATGGAATCTAGAATACGAAGACGTATAAGTCGGATTTGAGCCTTGTACGTCGTCAACAGTTGATCAGGAGTAAAAAACTTTTTAGTTTTCCACAAAAAACCTAGCCTCTGGCTTGCTGACTTTGCGATGTTATCAACATGGTCATGCCAAGACTAATTATTGGAAACCGTGACTCCCAAAATCGAGTTGGAGGGACTTGGTTCAAGGGTATTTCCGAACATTGTGATGGGATGATTTGAGTAATTTACTTTCTTGGAAAACGTGGCGCTTTGTGTTTTTTGGGCGTTGAACTGAACAAGATTGTTAGTTCCCCACTCGACCATTGCTTTAAGATCTCTATTGATGGAATCAACCTGTTTCTGTCTGAGTCTATTTGTATCATTCACCGAAAGTGATCGATAGGATGTGAAAGTTGAGACAAGTATGGTATCTTCTGCGAAACTGTAAATGGGGTTCGTGGTGGTTTTCAAGAGGTCGTTGATGTGTAAAAGAAATAAGGTGGGGGACAGGATGGAACACTGGAGGACCCCAGCATTGGTTTTAAACGCATCAGAAGAAATACCATCAACTGCCACATGTAAGGAGCGATCTTGCATGAAGCTCAAGAGCCATTGGCGCAGTTGGTTTAGTTTTACTTACTAAAAAAATTATGTATTAAATGGTAAAAGCACAAAAAGAATGCATCGGCCGGGAATCGAACCCAGACTGCCCTTGTGGCAGGCGAGCATTCCACCACTGAACCACCGATGTAATGAACTATGTTAATATTTGATCTGCGCGCAAACGTAGTTCACGCATGTTGGCAGATAATTTACATAACAATGCCTGGTGCCAAACGCGATCAAAGGCTTTAGATATATCCAAGACTATTGCACGGGATTCACCAAACTTTTCAATAGTGTTATCCAGAGCTGAGTGACATAAGCCAGCAAATCTCCAGTAGACCAAAGTTATCGAAATCCATATTGTCTCTCATGGATTATCTTAAATTTCTCCAGATATTTGATGAGTTCTATGTTAATCGCTTTTTCCATAACTTTGGATATGACTGAGAGCAATGCAATAGAGCGATCATTCGCAGGAATAGCCTTCTTTCCTTTTTTCGGAATCGGTTGGACTTTAGCGTTTTTCCATATGGACGGAAATACTTCTTTGCTGTATGATAACTTGAAGAGTCTACAGAGAACTGCGGTGAGCTCTTAAACACAGGTCCTCAGGACAATTGTCGGAATTCCATCTGGTTCTACTGCCTTATTAGAGTCAAGATTTCGTAGGATTTTCCTGATAGTGCGATGGCGGTTAGCGACCTCGGGCATTGATGCGTTTATTCTAGGTATCGTTGTGGGTTGTTTCCCATTGGTATCGAGGGTTGAGTTAGAGCTGAACATTCTTGCCAGCAGATCTGCCTAAATTTATTAAAAATAATTAAAATCAAATTTTTTGAAGTCAGTAGAAAGAACTACTTTAACAATATTGTGCCATGTGCGCGACTGTAAGGTTTCACATTATGTTAAAATCAACGAAGACAAAGGTTTGTGGTAAATTTTAAAAAAGATTCTCTTTTGCTAAATGTTAATTTTTGATGTAAAAACTTCTTTAGGCAGGTTGGATAGTGGTAATTTTAAATCATCCGGTGACGTCAGCGTCACCGACAGCTGAAATTTACTAGTTAAAAGGAGTTTTTCGCGAGTGATCTGCGAAAAATTGTATGGGAAAATTTTTGTTTCTTATTTTCGTTACCATAAGCCCATTGCATCCTTTTTAGAATACATCAAATGACTGACAGTACAAAAAGCTTGAATATTATTAAAGTAAGTAATAATAATGCAGAGAATTGACTTTATCAATAAAGATCTTAAAGCAATCGTCGAGAGAGGAACCAACAATCTTGTTCAGTTCAACGCCCAGAAAACACAAAGCGTCACATTTTCCAAGAAAATGAATTCCTCAAATCATTTCATCACAATGTCCGGAAATACCCTTGAATCAAGTCCCTTCATCTTGATTTTGGGAGTCACAGTGTCTAATAATATGTCTTGGCATTACCATATTGCTAACATCACAAAGTCAGCAAGCCAAAAGCTAGGTTTTCTGTGGAAAGCTAGAAAGTGTTTTACTCCTGATCAACTGTTGACGACGTACAAGGCTCAAATCCGACCTCTACTGGAGTATTGCTCGCACATATGAGGTTCAGCACCAAGGCATTCTCTTCGTCTTCTAGATTTTATTCAGAAAAGGGCCATTCGGTTGATAAACAGCTCAATTCTCACAGATATCCTTTACCCACTAGAACATAAAAGAAGAGTTGCAGACCAGACACTACCACCACTGGCCACATTCGGCCGAAGAACTCGGCACGCTGATCAGTCTCACCCAATTACTCTTAAAATTGACGCTACAATGACCAATCTCCATCAAGAATCCTTTATTTACAGGGCTGCTACGGAATAAAACAAGCTTCCAAAATTAGTTTTTCCAGAGAACTATGACCTGCAACTTTTCAAAAAGCGGGTCCACAATCATCTCCTTTCTATAATCCCTCCCTCTTCCAATAATCGCAGTGCGGGCCGTCCGCGGCCAACACGATAGGTCTACCCTTTTTGCGACTATTTTCAGAAAAAAAAAGCGCAATCACATCAACGCCTCTCAATTGGAACTTTTATTTTTATCACAATTAAACAGACGACATATTCTGTACACACATTGTAAGTGCATACATTCCAGTCCAGAAAGAATTCACTTCTCGGACGATATAATTTTATGGCTATTACACTAAGCGCGGTCCCATTTTAATTCGACTGTTCCTGACAGGAAGTGGCAACATGGAACGGACATGCCGACCGGGGGCGAATTCACTGACATGAACAGAAAAGACGACAGAATTGCACATTTAACATATTGCATAACTCTCGCGACTTTATTTCGACGGATTTTCCGCCCATTTTTTTTTTATTCGAGTGACAAGCACAATATGTAAATCCGCACCCATTTTAATAAGAAAAATGAGAATAAATTTAATATCCTACGCGCTACAATTTTCTATTTAACAAAAGTCTATTAATAGACCAAACAGTTGAAAAACAAAATAATCTCGAACTTTATATAAGCGAGCATCACGAATATACAAACAAAGACTTTGGGATAAACAACTATCCTTAACGGTTTTTTTGGACAATGCATTAAGATAAACAACTATCCTTAACGGTTTTTTTGGACAATGCATTAAGATAAACAACTATCCTTAATGGTTTTTTTGGACAAAGACTTTGATATAAACAACTTTCCTTAATGATTTTTTTAGACAAAGACTTTGGAATAAAGAACTATCCTTATTGTTTTTTTCGGACAATAACTTTGGGATAAAAAACTATCCTAATTGGTTTTTTGGGACAATGATTTTGGGATAAAGAACTATCCTTATTGTTTTTTTGGACATAATAATAAGGAGTACAAGTACAGCTACTAGACTTCTTAGCTTATTTATGGATGTTGTTCAGTAGCATTGTAGATAATGGAGGTGCAGCATTTTATAAATAAAGATGCTGTCAAAGCTAAAGAAAACACATGGTAATACCAACCCTGGCTCTGTTAATCAGGAGCACAAATTTAGGTTTAAGGAAAAACTGGTCACCTACAGATCCAAGACCAATAAATATAATATAGACGCACTCAATAATACCGAAGAACGCGAAAGACTAAGGGACGAATTAGAAAGAGGTATAATAGACAATATGCCCGCAGAAGAGAGCATCGAACGGCAGTGGAATAGCTTTAAAGCAAACCTACAAAATGCTACAGAAAGAGTGTTGGGATTTAAAAAGAAACAAGCTAAAAAGGAATGGATGACCGATGAGATACTTGACATGATGGAGGAAAGGAGATTAGCAAAGCTAAATGCACAGAGATACAATGAAATTCACCGGAACATCCGCCGAAAAATCAGGGAGGCAAAAAACATATGGATATCAGAACAATGTAAAGAAGCTGAAGAACTGCATGCAAGACACGACATCTTTCATTTTCATAAAAAAATAAAAGAAATAACCAACACTTTTAAAAAACCTAATGTCTCAAAAATCACTAAGAATAACCATATTCTTACAGATCCACAAGACATCTGTGACACATGGGAAGCATATATACAAAACCTATTTAAAGACGAGCGTACTATAGCGCCAAGCAACGACTCAAATAAAGCATCGGGACCACCCATATTAGAATCGGAAGTCATATATGCACTTTCAAAGCTAAGAAACAAAAAAGCGCCTGGTCAGGATAACATACATACGGAAGTATTAAAACTGGTAAACACCAAAAGGTTATGCAAACTCCTTAATGACATATATGACACTGGAGAGATCCCAATCGATTGGCTAACTTCCACCTTTGTCGCAATCCCTAAAAAACCAAACGCTAAAACATGCGAAGACCACCGACTCATCAGCCTTATGAGCCATGCACTAAAGGCATTCCTGAAAATTATCCACAAAAGAATATACCAAAAGTGCGAAGAAAAATCTGGCGAAACCCAGTTTGGCTTTAAAAATGGCCTAGGCATAGGGTTACTCATATTATTCCTATACTTAGTTCTTTTGTAAGTCATGACCGGTAGCATAAAAGATGTTGCATGTGCAACATTCCCAAAATGGAGCTACTTTCCAAGCCACAGAAAGTAATTGGTAATGCCATTCCTAGATATGTAATCTATGAACATGAGCATTATTATTCGTGGACTTTTAAGTTCTTTGGTAAATTTTGTCCAGTAGTTATGGAAATAACGGAGGAGCAATATTTTAGAAATGGAGCTGCATCCATAGCTATGGGCATCCTTTATCCTTCGTAAGGATGTGGTGACGTTATGTTATTCGATTTATGGTTATTATTCATTCTTCTATTTCCTGGGCATGATTTGCTGCTTCAGGGAGAGTGTACCCGGCGATACGTTTTATTTGATCTGCCCATCGCAGTAGCGGTCTTCTTTGAGTTCTTAAACCCTCTACTTATCTTTTAACTACTAATCTCTCCAGACCTTCCCTTCGTCTAGTTATTTATCCAAAATATCTCAATATGCTTTGGTTAATAGTTGTGGTAAGTCCAGTGGTGATGTTGAGCTCCGTTAATATTGAGATATTTGTGCGGTGTGCTGTCCAGGGTATGCACATCATTCTGCGATACACCCACATTTCAAAAGCCATTATACGTTGTGAAAATCTGGAAAGTTAATGACATAACCAAGAACACTTTACTTTACTTGCCATACGTTGAAATGTTTTTGGCCAATACAAGGTTGGTTATGTATTGTATTTTAGAGAAGTTAATTATTAGGTCAACTCGTGCACAAGATCTCTGAAGATCTCTGAAGAAGTTGACATGCATTATCTACCCGGTCTGCAATAAGGGCTATGTCATCTGTAAACCTCAAAATGTTCAGATACTCCCCATTTATGTTGACTCCAATATTTTCCCAACTGTTGTTGTTCTTCATGGCACATTGCAGCAGGGCGGTGAATAGTTTTGAAAAGATAGTGTCTCCTTGTCCAATACTTTTCTCCAAGGTGAAGTTGTTTGTGTCGCCCTAAGACATTCTTACTGCAACTGTAGCGTTATTATATATATATATATATATATATATATATATATATATATATATATATATATATATATATATATATATAAGAAGGGTCGTGTATCTACGATCAATACTGTAAGCGCTCTCAACGTGGAGGTATGCTCGACTGAGTTAAATGCTTTCTCAAAGTCTACAAATATCAGTATCAATGGCTTGTTGTATTCTATAACTTTCTCTTTCAGGGACTTTATTACTTGAAGGTGGTCATTCGTTCCAAAGCCACTTTTAAATCCGGCATGTTTTAGTGGTTGTTACAAATCTAGCTTAGGTCCCAGTCTATTAGTTATTATTCTAATAAAGAGCTTATATAAGTGAGATAATAAGCTAAAAAGTCTGTAGTTTGTGGATAATGTTCAGTAGTAATAGAGAATATGGAGGTACAGCAAAAATAGCGCTGCTTTCATAACTATAAGAAATACATGGTAATACTAAGTCTTGTTTTGTTAATCAGGAGCACTAATAGCGTTCCTTATATTATTTCTAGACTTCAAGTTCTGTTGCTGCTTCTATAGCTAAAGGAAATACATAGTGATGCAAACCCTATATCTATTATTGAGGGGCACAAAAAGCGTTGTTGTTAAATGTGCTTTTAGCTGCAGATATTCCACGGAGGCGAATCCTAAATACACAAAGTACTGTGAACTTTTAATAGTAAATAGAACGAGTGTTATCTTGTCAATATTCTTTCGTTTAAAGCGTTAAGTTCAAATTTGATTATGAAAAGTTAATTGTTAAAATTAACAAGAACCAGTTAATAACGAGATTTTAAATTAAATTAGAATTTCTCGAATAACCCATTAAGGCCGATGATTTCTCTGTTTAGAGTTAGAGCAACATTAAGGAGAGTGGCGGAAATCTTATTTAGTGAATCAAAAACTCCAATTTATGTCGGTCTTACAACCACTCCAATTTTAGCAGTTTAAGACCTTTTATGCAAGCGAGTGAGAATCTCGACCTACGAGGGTCGTACTATTGGTTTGGTTTTCTTAAATGAAGATCGATTTTATGCATCTATTTTAATCAACTGTTTAAGCAAATAATCTTAGATTCTCTGCTTTAACCAGCGACTGGAATAACTCAAAAATGTAATTTAATTATTTTGTAGGTAGGATCAATAATGATCTAATATTTAATTGTAATGTAGTAAAATAGTAAAAGTGCTACACCTTATCTAGTACAAGGGGAAGATAATATTAATTTTGTTCATAAATATGATATTCGTGCATGTATTAGTATAATAAATTTAGTGAAAACAATGTAACAATAATAGCTAATAAAGAAAAGATGACACTTATATAAATACAAAACCTAATACATAAACTAATAACTCTTGCAATGAATTATGTTTAATAAGAGGCTCAAATCCGACCTCTACTGGAGTATTGCTCGCACACTTGGGGTTCAGCACCAAAGCATTCTCTTCGTCTTCTAGATTCCATTCAGAAAAGGGCCATTCGATTTATAAACAGCTCAACTCTTACAGATACTCTTCACCCACTAGAACATAGAGGAAGAGTATCAGACCAGACATTACTCTACAGATATTTTCATGGCAGATGCTCCAGAGAAATAATAACTCTTTTATCACCACTGGCCACATTCGGCCAAAGAACTCGGCACGCCGATCAGTCTCACCCATTTACTCTCAAGATTGACACTACAAGGACCAATCTCCATCAATAATCCTTCTTTTACAGGGCTGCTACGGAATAAAACAAGCTTTCAAAATCAGTTTTTTCAGAGAACTATGACCTGCTACTTTTCAAAAAGCGGGTCCACGATCATCTCCTATAATTATAACCCCTTCCCCTTCTAATAGTCGCAGTGTGGGCCGTCCGCGGCCCTCACGATAGGTCTACCCTTGCGACTATTTTCAGTAAAAAAAAATAAAAAAAAAGAGAGGTGATAGAAGTCCCCATTAGTAGCATTAGAACGGACCTCAACTAGAAAGGGATGCTTTAGTGTGGTACACTGATGGATCCAAGATGGATGAAACGGTTGGAGTGGGCGTTACAGGGCAAAATTTTAGGCTTTCCAAATCACTTAGTAATACCACAACCACCTTTTAAGCAGAATTACATGCCATAGAGATATGTGCCAGGGGTACATCGAAAGGAACACCCGAAAGGCAGAAATCTATATTCTATCAGATAGCCAAGTAGCATTAAAAGCTCTAAAGTCATATACTTGTGAGTCTAAGCTGACTTGGGCTGACCTGAGACAACTGGCAACAAACAACTAGGTCACTTTGATGTGGGTTCCAGGGCACAAAGGAGTTAAAGGCAACGAGGAAGCAGACTGCCTTGCCAAGGAAAGGTCAAATACACAATTTTTCGTCCCAGAACCGTTCTGTGGACTGTTCAAGGCCCATTTGAAAGAAGAGGTTCGACGCTGGGAAATAGATGAAATGAAATTTTACTGGAATAAAGTGCCAGGACAAAGACGGGCCAAAAGCGAGCCTCTCTCCAAGGTAAGCTAGACAGCTTCTCGATTTGGACAAGAAAGACTTGAAATTGGTGACGAGACACCTCACTTGACACTGTCCTGGTCTGAAAAAGATGGGCAAAACAGAGAGTGATAGTTGCCGCTACTGCGAGAACTTTGCTGACATGGCAAACTGTACTTGCTTTGCGAATGCCCAGCGCTTTTCTGCAAGAGGCTCAAGTCCCCGAAAAAGGCCTTCTTAAAGCCGTATGATAACAGGAACTAAGCTCCCAGAAAAACTGATAAACTTTGTACAAAGTCTCGGAATCCCGGACTTTGAATAGATTAAGGGTTATGCACAAAAGAACTGCTATGTCGAGGTGCTTGAATGGCTGCATAGCCTTCACGACCCCACCTATAATCTACGATCTACATTGTGTTATAAAAAAATTTTTAGTAATAAAATAATATTAAAAGTTAAGTGTTTTTAAATATTTAATTTTAATTTTTTGTAAGTATTATTCTAAAGTATACTTTTAAGTTAATAAATTTGTTGATACAAATCTTACAATTCTCCTTAAAGAAAACAAAGTTGAAAAAGGTATTAATTAAAATAATGACTAATTTAAATAATAAATAATTAAATATTTTTTGAGTAACATTTATTTTTAATAAATAGATAGGAACAATTTTAATTGTTTTTAATGACTAATTAAAAAAACTTTTTAATAAATGATCAAATTATTTAACAGTTATTAATTGTTATTCATTTATTTACAATTATTAAAAATTTGCAGCTCTAAAATTTATTTATTCACTTAAACTTCATAATATTAAATGAAATTCTTTATTTTTTCTTGGTTACGCCAAAGAAGTATAACCGTTAAACTCGTACAGACCTCTTTTTTGTTTTGGTTAAGTTGGTAACCCTGATCGGTTGTCAACGAAAAAAATGTCGATAAAACTTTAAGAGTAAAACCAAGTGTTTTATTTGTTATAAACTATAGTTAAAATACATAACATCTGCTGCATTTAAAGGACCTAAAAGCTGTATCAACCAAAAATTATTCAATTGTATTGTGGTGCTTTCATAAGCAATTAAATTAAAAGACATTTTGAAAAAATGATTACCAAAAGTTTGTTTTTTTGGTGATTCTTGTTTTTCGAAAACTTTAAGATTTATTTCGATTAGTGGCGTTACCTTTTTGTAAACTCCAAAGATATCCCGTGTTTAATGTTTTACGACATATTTTACATTTCCTGTTATTGGCATTTTCCAATATTGTCGATGCCTAAACATACATAAAAACGAGCTACGGAAGTCTAATTGGATCTTGTTGAAACAAGTTTCCTCCTTGCTTAGGTACATACTTTTATTATCCTGTCAACTTGTCAGCTACAAGTTTCATGTTAATTGATATTGTCATCGTGATTCTGTTACACTGCCACGTCTTTTTCGTTCTCTAATGAGTACTCTGCCAGCGGTCTCTCTACTGGCAAATTATGCCCGAGCTCAGCCGTAGAGGGTAGAAGAAAAAAAAGGAAAATAAAAGTGAGCCGCGCCACCGACTTAGACGGTTCAAGCCAGAAACCCCTATGTCTTATAGGCACTAGCAGAGCCACACGATAAACAACTAAGATTATGGTGAACCAAATAAATAAAATTATAGCAAAAATATATTGGATACTTTACTCCTACAATAAATCAAAATACACAGCTCAATAACAAAATTATAACAAATATAATCAAAATTAACAGCCAACAATAAATCTAAACTTCAAAATTTACAACTTTATAAGACAACAATAAATCAAAAATCCAAAGTTTACGATTCCATAAAATAATTAAAAAAAAGGTAAAAATAACAAACCTTATCAGGTTACCAAAAAAACTTTTTAATAACCCTTAATCAAACGTTCACGTACGGCTGCTAATTTACTCACTTTTTTTTACCATTTACATAAAGATTTACACTGTTAAAACAATCGAGCTTATTTAAAAATATTTTTTTTTACGATGGCTGCAATATTGTAGGATATTTACAAATAAGTATGAAGAAAACATTTTTACTTGGACACAAAGAGCTATTGAGAATATTACTTTACTCAAAGTTCAGCCTTGGCATATTATCCAATGCAATAAATAGTTTTCAACAGTTTACCATATTAATAAATTAAAACAAAACTTAATCGTCGTGTCAAAAACAAATCACGTCGTTTAAATATTCTAAAATAAATCACATGTAACCTTTTGGTATACGAATTCACTAATCCTGTGGCCTACTCCTGTGGCCGGTTTGATTATGGAACTGCACCTGCTACTTAACAATGGCTTCCCTCCATCAGATCCCGCATGCGGATATTTTAACTCGACACCAAAATCCAAAATATCAACAACAAAGGTAAGATAGAATGGTCAAGTTAAAAATTAAATGGTTTTTCTTCAAAATCCAATTAAGATGGCCCAAATACAGCCAGATATGAAAGAAAAAACCGTAGAGGTTCTGCTCACGTGTTAATATCAAATCGTTCCACAAACTCTCACCACCACCCGACTTCGAAGACTGACACCAAACGATTCCCTCAAACTACTGACTCCCAGGCCGGATATCAAGAAATGACACGGGACACGCGTCAGCCAACAATCTTCGCAAATCTATGTTCCATACTCATAATCGCACTCGCCCGTGTTGATAGCCAGCCCATCCACACAGAAATGCAAACCAAACAATAATATAGCTGACAACACACGACAATCGAGGCCAAAAATGAAAGCAAAAATCTAATAACAAAAACCCCCACTCCATCTCCATCGATTAACAAAAATGTCACAGCCATTAATAATTGAATCCTATCACAACAAGGTATGCAACACTATTTACAACGAGTGATAAATTTAAATTACAACAAAATACGGCACGCGACACTATTTACGAGTACCTGAGGAATACAAAACTATCAGAGACCCAATTATAATGGAACTGTAGAAGGGAAAAAAAATAGGCACGTGACAACACGCACAACTTTATTGACGTCCCTCGTATTTTTTTTAATTTAAGTAAAAAATATGTACCGGTACTGTCAAAAAATACTCATCTATACTGTCTTACCCTGTAGATAAAAGTAATTATGATAGGGGTTATATTTTATCTACTTTTGTACATCTATTACTGCTGTCCATCCTTCTCTTCGTCTTCTGGAGATGCCGCTTTTTTTATAAAGTCGTGTATCGAAGACAATTTTAAAGGATTCCAAAAGACAATGAATCATGAATATTTGACCTTTTTCCCTTCGTCCTTCCGAAGACAAAACTAAGGGACGGATCTAAGGCTAATGACTTTTTGATCACCGTCTTTTGTTACCGACAGACCATTTATCAAAAGTTTTTTCTTTAAAGCAAACTAAGTTTCCGGTTTCTTATTTTTATAAAACACCCTTGATGGGCTTTTGTGCTTATTAATATTTGTTTTTTCTGGTTTCCGGTGTGGGCTCTCATCTTCGCGAAGTAAGTTAGAGAAAAAATGTATAAAATCGGCTTTTAATAAAACAAAAGTGGACACGGCAACATTTTAAGAAGCATTTTCATCCCCACCGACCGTTTTGTTTAAAATTTAATCAATATTTTTAATATTGTAGGATATGCATATTTTGTCTGAAAAGGAGTTGCAGGCGATGGTTAATGTTATGCATGATGCCCTGAAAATCAAAGGGATGAAAATAAATGTAAGCAAAACAAAAATAATGGTTTTTAAAAAAGAAGAAAGCATGACAAACTGTGGAGTTTTAATGGAGGGAGAAAGAGTAACAAGTAAATAAATGAGAGATGAAAAGTATGACAGTGACATTGAGCAAAGGCTTTTGGCAGGAAAACAAATGAATGGGGCACTGCATAGCTTTATAAATAGCCAGAAAGTGTCAAAAAAGGCACGTATGGCTGTGCAAAGAGGTGTATGGTAGTGAATGTTGGGTTTGGCAGAAGAACCAAAATAAATTTTACTTTTATAAATCACTTAGATATTCAACTAATTACAACTTTTTCAAATATTTAAATTTCATAACTCATAAACACTTTTTAAAACTGTCATCTTCGTGGCCGCTGTCCTTTTTATACCTCTAAATCATAATTCGACCTTTTCCGCGAAAGCAACAGATCAATTCTTCTACCATCTCGAAGTCTCCAGACGCGGCGAGAATTTACTATACGGAGGCGGAGACCGACAAAGCCCTCATTAATATGCACTCTAAATGTGGTCGACTCTCGGACAACGACAAATAGCAGGGCCGAGTTGTAACAATGTTTACAGTTTTAAAGATAAACAATTTTGTGAAGTACTTGCGATGGAGTTCTATTGGACGAGGATTTTTTTTTTAAATTACCTTCTTACTTGTGGCAGTTTACGGTATTTCTTTTGATGCGTTAAAAACCAATACTGGGTTCCCCCAGGGTTCCATCCTGTCCCCCACCCTATTTATTTTACACTCTTATAAACCACCACGAACCCCATTTACAGTTTCGCATACGACAGCACACTTTTCTCAACTTTCACATCTTATCGATCACTTTCGGTGAATGATACAAATAGACTTAGGCAGGATCAGGTTGACTCCATCAATAGATATCTTGAAGCAATCGTCGAATGGGGAACCAACAATCTTGTTCAGCTCAACGCCCAGAAAACACAAAGCGCCACGTTTTCCAAGAAAGTAAATTACTTAAATCACTCCATAACAATGTCCAAAAATACCCTTGAACCAAGTCCCCCTCCATCCCGATTTTGGGAGTCACGGTGTCTAATATTATGTCTAGGCATGACTATGTTGCTAACATCGCAAAGTCAGCAAGCCAAAGGCTAGGTTTTCTGTGGAAATCTAAAAAGTGTTTTACTCCTGATCAACTGTTGGCGTACAAGGCTCAAATCCGACCTCTACCGAAGTATTGCTCGCTCATTAGGGGTTCAGCACATTGCTGTATGATAGCTTGAAGAGTCTACAGAGAACTGGGGTGATCTCTTGAGTACAGGTCTTTAGGACAATAGTTGAAATTTCATCTTGATGATGATTGATGAGTTTATTCTAGGTAGCGTTGGGGGTTGTTTTGTTACTTTTTGGAAGCACTGTTAATTTAATTTGTTTATCGTGCTTTTATTTTAACTAATATGGAAATTTAAATTAAATTACAATTGTTTACATATTAAAACGTAGAGAATACCCTTTGGTGTAATATTTTTAAAACTATAAATAGCACAATACCAATCTGCTATAAATAGCGGAAAAATAAATAACGAAAACTAGATTAAACGTATAACAATGGCCAAAACCACTTTGGCTCATCACTATAAGACACCCAATACACCGTTAATCTCGACTGCAGCATTTCGAGATGGAAGTCGCTTCGCTTCTTTTCTAATCCTTTTGAAGATTAAATTGATATTTCCTCTGGCTATTACCGAGCTGATGTGTTGGGAAATCAGACGAGAATGAAACTTTTAATATTCTTCGGAAAATATATTAAAAGTGATAACATATATATTTTTCATTTTTTTCTTATTTATTATCTAACGATCCAAAGGGTTTTCATTGTTATCGTATTCTGATCGTCAAATACGATCAATGAACACTTTAACTCTAATTAAAAATCTTTGGACTAAAAGTCTTACTTATTAGTGGGTTCTTAGACTCTAATACAAATTTACTAACACTGTCGTGTAACTACCGCACATTTATTAGCTTTTGCAGTGACATTTATTTCACTGTCATAATTTATGTTTCTTTTATGTACACTTCTTACACTTAGGGAGGTTCGAGGGTCAAAGAAAAAATGCAGCCAAGTTTTAAAAAACCATATATGAGCCTTTTAACTTGGTTGTTATAATTCTTTATATTAAATTATAATTTTTCACTGACAAAAGTTATTAGAAAAATTAAATTTTTTTTCGCTGCTTTAACATGGGTTCTTATGAGGAGAAATCATGAGTTTTTGATATTAAAATAAACAAAAACATTTAAAAAATGCAAAATTTGATAAAAAAAATATACGTGCGTGTAGAAAATTTAATAACGAAGAGTTTGGGTGCTTAAATAGTAATTTTCCTAACAAGTGCTTTCCCGCACGCGACTGCCATTAACCCGAACGACGCGGAGCGGAGGAAACAAATTCATTTTTTCAATTATTTATTCATGCAAATGGAAACAACTAACAAGAGTAACATTTTCTATCCACTAATTATTCGTAATATTTATTGTAAATGTACAATTTGATGCATTATGTAAATTTATAGCGGAAGCCAGCATATTTTTTGAAGATGGCTGATTTCCTGAAGAAGAAGGTAACTCGGGCAATACATTATCGAAAGAAATCGAATGTGCAGGCACAGGCATCAAATCGTCGCCGATCGATATAGACGTGGATGGTTCTAAAATGCACCCGGAAGACGATGTAGTGTTCAAATTGAGAATTTTGTTGGACATTTCTTTTTTTCGATTGGTGGAGTCTTCTAAATACCCCTCTGCAACTGAAGTCGATTTCCATCCTCCTAGGCGTTTGATATTAGTTATACCCACACCACAGTCAGCAAGTAAAGTGGCTGAGGAACGCCTGAAGCTGTGACCAGTGTAAAGCTCTGGATTTTGAAGGCGCAGATATACTGCTATTTCGGAGGGTATCTTTCCTATGGTATTGATTCCTACACATTGCACAGTACATTTTCCACTTTTGTAATACAAGAATAAACGACGGTGAGGAGTCTCTTTTGGACGTAAATGTACATACTTTCTGTATACGTTCAAAAAATAACCATCATTTGCTTCTTCAGATATCACGAAGGATCTAGAAGAATGATTTTTGGAATCCTTGATATTAACAATTATCAGGTTTTCTTTGTCGTCTATGTCGTCAATGGTGAGTTTTGTCAGCTCTTCTCGTCTGCAAGCACCAGCTAATCCAATAATTGCTACTAACTTAATCATGAGGTATATGTCATCGGGTGCTTCAGTCATAAATTTTGAAACGTCTTCTTGAGTGAAGATTTTGGCCTTTTTCGGTCGAAAACCGACATTCTGTCTTTTAATGAATGCAGTTGTTTTGTAAAATATGCTAATATCCAAATTTTGCTTTACTTTGAATACACTCTTCAACATTGAATATCTTGCCCATAAAGTGTTCGGCTTCCATGTTTTAGACATTTCTAGAAAATAAGCCAAGAATACTTCTTCTTTATTTGGTGTTTTCACTTTTTTATTGTTGCACCATTCAATAAAACTCGTGTATTGCTTCTCATACCTTTGTTTAGATTTCGTTGGCAATAACTCTAAGTTCGCATCTGTAGCTGCTTGCACGATTTCTTGTGGAAGTTCTTCATCAGATGCATAATCCATTGTGGCAATTTCACTGAATCAAAAAATTTTTATATAAGTAACGCTTTGTCTGTCACTCTGACAATTACAAACAAATTTGTGTATTGATCGGCATGACAACATCAATTGTTACCTACTCGTTATCAGATCAATCAAAGCCTATATATAGGGTGATTTTCATAACAATACATTTTTATTTATCAATATTTGTTCATTTTTTCAATAAATAGTGCAAAATGATGGATGATTTTGAACAAACTCACTTAGTATTGCAACAAAAAAGCTTGAACTTTCATATTTTGTCACCCACCACTTATATTTTACGAGGATATCATATAAATGTTTTTCCCGCACTAGTGTGGGAAAAAATTTCCCGCACTAGTGTGGGAAAACTTTTCCCGCACAACTGTGGGAAAATGACACTTTCCAAACTGAATTGCGTGCGGGTAGAGGGTGAATCACGCACGCTTGTAGAAAAAAGTATTATCGACTGTCTAGTTTTTGAAATATTTTAATTTTTAACGATGAAAAAATTTGATTTACAGCCTAAGAACGTGAGCTTTTTTTTTTTTGTTGGAGAAGGGGATGGCATTGGTTCAGGACCTTTTGCCATAGTTTGTTTTATTATTTCTTGTTCTTTTTATTTTTTTTTTATTATTTTTAATTAAAATTGTTTCTGTATATTTATTGTTATATGTCTATTTTAGCGTTTAATGTGAAATTGATCAGGCTATCAAAAATAATTTTGTCGGGTTGTGATAACAATGTAGGTATATTTACAGGCAGTTGTAAATTAGTTTTATTTATTATTTCACTATATAAGAAGGAGATATGGTCAATGTTTTTGTAGCACTGCAAGTATATGTGATTTGTATCCCCTATGGTGTTACACAGTTAGGAGAGTTTATAACGCCGATTTTAAAAAAATGTGATGGAAAACGACCATGATTAATCTTCAGACGTAAGATGATCGCGGACTTGTGTTTGTTGTAGTCCCAACAATCAATATGTGGGATATTATTGGGTAACGTTAGGTGTATATTAAAATATTGACTGTTTATTTTTTTTTGTATACTCCTCATATTGTTTTCTCCATTTCGTTCTGATCTCTTTCCGAGAAACGTTAAAAATATCTTTCCAGTTTAGCATTGATATTCTCATCCCTGAGTTACAGGCTTTCTTTGCAATAGTTTTTCCTATTCCAATATTTATTTGTAAAATCTTCCACTGAAATTAAAGATATTTTACGTAATAAAAAACGTGAGCTTTAAAGAAGCGACGGCAACGGCTGCATTCGTGCAGACACCTAAGTAAATACACATAACCTGTGTGTTGTGCACTAACCAATAAATAATGATAAATGAAATTGAAAAGTTAATAAATACAGTGTATTTACAATATAAAGAAATAATATGCTATATATAAAGTTAATATTAGTGCAAAATTTTCTGTACTTAATAAATATGACATACTTTTTTACAATTTGATCATAACTAATACCAGATTCGCATAATCTTTTTTGCATACCCAAGGTTAAAACATTTTTTATCGATGAGTAAGAACTTAGTAAGTATTTCACATTCTTAATACTTTTAATTCTTAATAAAACATCTTGGATAGTTTTTTTGTGGCTAATAATATATTCTACTTTAAGATAAGTTAATGACAGATTTTGTAGCATTTCTACATCGTAACAGGCATCGTGTGCACCATTATCTGTCACTGATAATAAATAACTGGCTAAACTTGTTAATTTAAAACTTTCTTTGCGATTTGGGTATTTCAATTTGACGTAGTTGTTTGTCAATTTTAAACGTTTAAGGTTATGTTATCAGCTGTCAGCTGCTGTTAATAAAAGTAAACACTTGGTAAATTCATTGCCACTCTTATGACTATTTGCGCTGTTGACACGTTTTTTTACAACTACACACATAAATTCGGACTCAATTTTCATCATATTATTTGAATAAAAATCATATATTTTATTAAATCATGATTAAATAATGATTTGTCAATCAATTTTATAATGATTTTTTTGTAAAAGTGTTTGTTAATCACAATTAATAAAATTAGTTTATTTTTCATTTGAAGTTGGCAGCGCTGATTATTTAACAGTTCAGTATAGGACACCCTCGCGTCCCGCTTCATCACTCCGCTCTGACCAACGAACCTCCTTAAGTATAGTGTATTTATGTTTAGTGTATTTGGGAAGGAAAAAAGTGTACACTTAATTATGCATTATAAAAGAACGCTTATGTAAAAAACTTGTCGTTTGATTTGGTGTTTTGTAAATATAAATAAAAAATATGTGAGTAAATAAGAATTCGAAATTAGCCTATTTTTCCAAGACAAACTTTTATGTGACAAATTAAAACAAACTATCTTACTCCTCCAAATTCTTAATTATTTTTTTTTTAAACTTAAATATAATTGTACATTCTTGGGCCAGCTGTTTCAACAATATTGTACTTGTATCAATGCTGTACACGTTATTGCTAAGTTTTACTCCATTATGGATCAAAACGATAATTTAGCAAATTTTTTTTTTATAAATAAGTATTTTTGTGCCTGTTGTTTAAATGGTTGTTCCAGATTGCACCAAATGTATGCGACAATATGTACACGTATTTTCAGAATTTTGGCATATTGGAAAGCTAGAATCAAGTTAGCTTCGCTATTACTTTAATTATTATCATAAAAAATTGATTCGTGCCAGTTGTTTGATTAATGGTGCCAGATAGTGCTATGCGTTTGCCACAAAATGTGTTTATGCAAATGTTTAGCATATTGGGGGGAAAGGAGCAAGCGTTTAGTTGGCTCGACCCAACAAATATTTTTAATACATACATACATACATATAGTCCCGCCTTTATCCCATGATGGTAGGCAGAGACCACTTCCTTCCACTTTCGCTACGGTTATTACACACACCTTTTACTTCCTCTACTTTCATGAGTGCTCTCATACTTGCTCGTCGGTGGTTGGTACTCTTGACCTGGCCTTTCTTCAAAACAATGTTGATCTGATAGAGATATGTTCGCCGAGGTCGACCTCTACCGACTTCCGTCCATTCACACTCGCCTTATAAATTTGTTTCGTTAATCTTTCTTTATCCATCCTTTCTAAGTGTCCAAACCATCTAAGCATTCCTTTATCTATCTTTGTAACCACATCTTCTTTTACACCACAGCGTTCTTACTATTCTGTACTTTATTTAACCGAGTCAGTCTGGCTATACTTCTTAGACTACTCATCTTCGCAGCATTAATCCTATTTTCATGCTTTTTTTGCCAAACCCAACATTCACTACCATATATAAGTGTAGAAACCAACACTTCTCTAAGCACAGCCGGACGTGCTTTTTTTGACACTTTCTGGCTGTTCATAAAGCTATACAGTGCCCCATTTATGTGTTTTCCTGACAACACCCTTCGCTCTATTTCACTGTCATACTTTTCTGTTTACTTTTTCCACTCTTTCTCCTTTAATCAGAATTTTATGGTTTGTCATGCTTTCTTCTCTTTTAAATACCAAGACTTTCGTTTTACTTACATATACTTACATCCCTTTGATTTTCAGGGCATCATGCATAACATTAACCATCGCCTGCAACTCCTCTTCAAATGACGCTAATATGACTTGATTATCGGCGTAAAGAAGGCATTTGACGATCAAATCATTCATTTTCAACCCATACGCAATATCTTTCATCTCTTTTAATCAATCGTTTATGCATAAGTTAAACAGTCATGGAGAAACCACACATCCATGTCTCACACCTTTTTCGATGTTAAACAGTCCGTGCAAGCTCCGTTTATCCTTAGACAAGCAGTGTTCATTATAAGGAAAAAATGTGCTATCAGCTTTTTGGATGGTTGTGCCAGATTATGCTAGATGTGTGCTTATACTAAACGCTAAATTTATGAAAAATTATTAAATGTAGTGTGGGCAGCTTAACGGAGTCTTAAATTTGTGACCTATAAAAATTAAAAAAAACGCATTGTTTTCGACAACTGCCATTTATCGTTAGTAATTTTCTTCATTTTTAGTTAGGATCTCATTTTTTAGCTACTACAGTCAGGGTTTGCCTAGGTATTTTGGGTCGGACGGAAGATTGACACGACGGTCGCCACGCTAACAGCCGCTGCATTCTATGTTTCACATCTAATAATACCAACAGCCGGCGCATTCGCAATTTTACAAGATTTCCGCTTTCAGAATGAAAAGTGGTTGAAAAACATTTTTTGAACGTACACACAAGAAAAATAATATTTAATAACTACCATTTTGCATTTTGTATAAACTTAAATTACGTCCCTCGTATTTTTGCATTCGTGGGAAATATTTTACCGACGATTAGAATTCTATTGCTGAAAATTCATTAAAAGCGTCGTTTGTAATTATTTTATTAAATCCATAAATTAGAATGTAAATTGCTCTAAATGTTAAGAGAAGTGTGACGAATTGATGGATAAATATTTTGTCGAGGGTAAAGTCACTTTTCTTCATCGCAAACCAGACGACAATAAAAATTATAATTTATACAAAAGAGTCTTGAGAAAATTTCAGTGTTACGGACGGGAAATGAAATGAAAAAACGTTTAAATTTTTTGTAATTTTCTCTCGCATATCTCGGGACTCTTTTTATCTAAATTATTCTTATTTTCTGGAGAAAAGAGCCGGATAAAACTAAGCATTATATAAACTCGTCCGGCATAGCCAGATCTGTTTTTTTACGCCTCGACACAAATCGCCCGCATTCTCTTTTTACCGCCATTTACAAAAAAAAATGGGGAAATGTGAATATGGCGGGTATTTCTTTATTTGATCTTCTTTGAGATACAAATGAAATGACGAATGCGGATCACCATTCAAATTGAGTTTCGTTGCCATAAAAACATTCTTCAGATTTTATTGTTTGATGAAAGAAAGATAAACGTGCAATATGGTTTATTTGTGTTTTTTTATCGCTAAGAGTATATATTTTTTTTCATTTATTAAACGCCAATCGGAAAATACATATTGTAAGCTGTAGGCTTAAAGTAATAACGTAGCAGAGCAGCGTCGGTAGTGGCACCTTCGCAAGATCACGATTATACGAGCTTCGTCCAGCTTCAGTAGGTCTACACAAAAAATTTGTAGTGATGTTGGCATTTATCGCTCAAGGAGAAAAACCAGCCGCTATAACGTAACATCCAAGATAAAATATGCTGTTAAGAGGAATATAGAAGAGATCAGGGTTTCATTCATTCATTACTCTGTACCTTTCGGAATAAACGGAGCTTACACAGACTGGTTTAACATTGAAAAAGGCGTGAGACAGGGATGTGTGACTTAGCCATGGCTGTTTAACTTATAAATGGACGATTGTTTAATAGATTTGAAAAAGAGTGCGTATGGATTGAAAATGAATCATTTGATCGTCAAATGCCTTCTTTATGCCGGTGATCATTACATTACATTACAATCTTGCGGTTGGGCCTTTGGTATCGGCACCTATGTCACCTAGATATTTTGCTGGTTTTGGTAAACCGCAGGATTTATGTTGGCCCTGTCTCTTTTAGATCGCTTGGATTCATTATCATACCTGTACACCGCTAGCATCGGGCAGTGACACAGAAAGTGTAAACTGCTCTTCTCCTCCTCTTCGCATAGTCGACAGTTTTTCTCGGCCGCCAGCTTAAGTTTGAAGAGGTGCGCCCTTAGTGCGATGTGTTCTGTGAGCAGGCCAAGCGTGCTGCTTAGTCTACTCCGGTCCATCGTCCAGAGTGCGTCAGCCCTCTTCTGGAGAGGTTTTTTCATCAGCTGTTTTGATGTTCGGTAGCCAGTATTTGCATTCCACTGAGCGATATGTTCTTGCTCAAGGATTAATTTCAATAAATGTTTCGCTTCGGCAATTGGCAATCCGACCAACTGGCTTCTTGGTTTTAACAGGGTCCCACTTTTTGCCAGTTCATCGGCTACCTCGTTGTCGTTTATCCCTGTGGCCAATGATCAAGTCATATTAGCATCATCCGAAGAGGAGTTGCAGGCGATGGTTAATGTTATGCATGATGCCCTGAAAATTAAAGGAATGAAAATAAATGTAAGCAAAACAAAAGTAATGGTTTATGGAAGAAAAGGAAGCATGACAAATTGTGAAGTTCTGATTAAGGGAGAAAGAGTGGAACAAGTAAATGAGTTTGTATACATGGGTTTAATTTTACGAGAGATAGAAAGTATAACAGCGACATTGAGCGAAGGGTGTTGGCAAAAAAACAAATGAATAGGGCACTGTATAGCTTTATGAGCAGCCAGAAAGTGTCAAAAAGACACGTCTGGATATGCATAGAGGAGTGTTGGTTCCTACACTTATGTATGGTAGTAAATGTTGTGTTTGGCAAAAGAAGCAATAAAATAGGATTAATGCTGCGGAGATAAGTAGTCATTTATAAACATATTAAACAGCAGATGGCCAGGATTGGATTCTTATGGCACACATCACTCTGCCAAGAACATGTTTGGATGAGTTCCTCTGTAATTAACATATTGCCTTATGTCTCTCAATGAGAGATACAACTGAGTCACTTTAACCGAATGAGTAAAGTTTCTCTATAAGTAGGTTAGGTATCATGTAATCTGGTCCCTATCGTTCAGCGCTATTTATATTTTATTAACAAAAGTTACTAAATTGGCTTTAGTTGACTTATTTTTACAAAAGCCATATTGTTTTGTACTTTAGTTATTTTTATGTGGTTGTAGATATTATCAGATAACATAAATTCATAGAGCTTGGCTACACAATTTAAAATAGCTAACTGGTTTTTAGTTAGTTACGATATTCTGTCACCTTTTTTGTGAAAATGAGTTAGTTTAGACATATTTCATTCGTCTGGAAAAATTCTTTTGGGCAAAGACTGTAAAAAAATTATCATTAAAGGATACATGATATAGTCTTTGCAACCCTTTATTACATAGCATAAAATCTGATCAGGATCCCGTGCAATAGCCTTGGATATATCTAAAGCCTTTGACCGCGTTTGGCACCAGGCATTGTTAAGTAAATTATCTGCCTACGGTCTCCCAACCAAACTGCGCCAATGGCTCTTGAGCTTCATGCAAGATCGCTCCTTAGATGTGGCAGTTGACGGTATTTCTTCTGATGCGTTTAAAACTAATGCCGGGGTCCCCCAGGGTTTCATCCTGTCCCCCACCTTATTTCTTTTACACATCAACGACCTCTCGAAAACCACCACGAACCCCATTTACAGTTTCGCAAAAGATAGCACACTTGTCTCAACTTTCACATGCTATCGATCACTTTCGGTAAATGATACAAATAGACTCAGACAGGAACAGGTTGATTCCATCAATAGAGATCTTAAAGCAATCGTCGAGTGGGGAACCAACAATCTTGTTCAGTTCAACGCCCAAAAAACACAAAGTGCCACGTTTTCCAATAAAGTGAATTCCTCAAATCATCCCGTTACAATGTCCGGAAATACCCTTGAACCAAGTCCCTTCATCTCGATTTTGGGAGTCGCGGTGTCCAATAATATGTCTTGGCATGACCATGATGCTAACATCGCAAAGTCGGCAAGCCAGAGGCTAGGTTTTCTGTGGAAAGCCAAAAAGTTTTTTACTCCTGATCAACTGTTGACGACGTACAAGGCTCAAATCCGACCTCTACTGGAGTATTGCTCGCACATTTGGGGTTCGGCACCAAGGCATTCTCTTCGTCTTCTAGATTCCATTCAGAAAAGAGCCATTCGCTTGATAAACTCTCACAGATACCCTTCACCCTCTAGAACATAGAAGAAGAGTTGCAGACCAGTCATTTCTCTACAGATATTTCCATGGCAGATGCTCCAGAGAAATAAAAACTCTTGTACCACCATTGGCCACATTCGGCCGAAGAACTCGGCACGCTGATCAGTCTCACCCATTTTCTCTCAAGATTGACACTACAAGGACCAATCTTTATCAAGAATCCTTCTTTTACAGGGCTGCTACGGAATGGAATAAGCTTCCAAAATCAGTTTTTCCAGAGAACTATGACCTGCAACGTTTTAAAAAGCTTGTCCACAACTCCGAAGACTACAAGAAGAGTGTTATCAAAGTTTTATGGAATTCCACAGCCAAGCAACTGCAGGAATATTTTTTTGAAAAGGATAATCGCAAATTTAATCTATTCTTTGACATACAATTTTTAAACGCAAGAGCTGCAAAAAATGCAAGCTCCGGAAGCTACAAATGGATCCAACCAAGAGAAAGAAAAGTTCATCTGCACTATCAGCAGACGAGCTGAGAAAAATTATTGAGTTTTGGGATGAAAACACTCCAATACTCCAGCGGGCGCGAGAACACAGTGGTTGGATTTTGCAGCGCGGAGGTGGGTGTTATTTACAGACTAAACCAGAATTGGATTGGTGAATGATGACAATCGGCAAAGAGTCTGGAGAGAACTAGGTCGTCAACAGCGACTTAATTTGACCCGCAAAGTTGCTCTCTATCAAGGAGGTACCGTAATGTTTTGGGGGGAATAATGTTTAACCGCCGCATTCCACAGAATATGACCAACCAAATTTACGTCGAACAATTTATTACGCCCATTATTTACCCCCATTCGTAACGAATTAGGTGAAAATGTTGTGTTTATGGACGACAAAGCCCAACCGCATCGCGCATGGATTCAGGATACACTTAAAACAGGACATATCAGTAATTTGAATTGGAAAGCCAATTAGCCCGATATGAATCCCATAGAAAACATGAGGGATAACATTGCTAGAGCCATTTAAGATCATCCCACCTCAGACTGCAGATGAGTTAGTCGTAGCGGCTGCTGAGGAATGAAACAATATTTCACAAAACACTATCAACCGCTTGGTTATTTCAATGCACAAACGTGTAAGTATGTTATTCCAATGTGGAGTACGTCATACCAAATATTAGTTAGTGTACAACATGTTTAATTACTTTTTTTTATTTTAAAAATTTTGTCTACAAATTAACACATTTGTTAGTTTTTAATTTCCTAAGTATCCCATTTTTTGGAAAATACTCCTATTACAGAAAACAGATTCAGGAAACAATATACTTTTATATATATTGTTTTTCTAACAAAACATTTCTTTAAACAGGCTGAGTGGGGGTCCAAGACTGTCGACGTTGTGTCTAGATTAACAATACGGAATTGTACTGGGAAATTTATGACAGTTTTTAACGTTAAATTAAAAAACAAATGGAAGTTTTAAACGTTTTCTGTATAGTCGATCGGTTGGGATTACTTATGAAACTAAATAGATGTCAAAATAGTAAAAAATATTTGCATTTTTGTCCACCCTGTACCAATTGGTGATACAAACGTATTTTAATATTTCGGAAAATCGTAGGATGCAATTTTTAATGGATAATTGGCAACGTTGAATAAAAATTTGTGACCTCAAATCTGTAGTCTTACATTAAATTATATGACGACACCCTCCAGAAACCCTTTAAAAGTTCTAAAGTAATCACAAAGTATTATTAATTTTAATATGTCCTCCCTTCTCGCGGAAATAGCGATAATATCTAAATCACATTTTAAATTAATTAATTTTTGGGGATTTTTCTTTCTGAAAAACTCGTCACTTATAGAAAAGTTATTTTTTAATTCGCAAGTTAGTGTGAATAAGTTGGATTTGTTATTTAAGTAACAGAAAACATTGAATAATATTTAATTTAATATGGTACACACTTAAACAACAACAGTTTTTAACACGCTTATATTATTTTCACCTGTATCCTTTATGTTTGTTTGTAACTGACTCTTTGACCTCGATTTTGTCCTACTTTAAGCGATCAGATTTAATTTAAACTTCGCACGCTTGTCAAATACAGACGACAATGCAGTAATTCGATCAAAATATCCGATTATCCTGATTAGTTTCGTAAGGATTCATATATTTCTTCAGGAATCCTTTGCATGAGAGTAAGAGAGATAGAACTAGTGCGTGAACTACGCATGCGCGCAGTTCCAATGTCATATTTTAATTCACCCAATCCAATATACTGGTGAGAAACGTGCCGAGGAATGAATGGCAAGAGGATAAGTAAGACAAATCGTACTAAAAAGCGAAAAATAAATTATAGTTTAAAAAAAGTAAAAAACACGCTTTTAGAATTAATCAAACTAAAAAGTAAAAAATTATTTTTTATATAAGAATAGAATTACTGACGAGAAAATTAATGTAGCTGTTCTAAAAGCGTGGGGTTCTTTCATTCCGAAACGCAGAGTTAGTTTAAAAATGTCATACAAAGCACCCCACACTTTTAAAACAGTGACATTAATTTTCTCGTCAGTAATTTTATTCTTATGTTAAGACTTATTTTTTACTTTGATTAATTTTTTTAAACTGTAATTTATTATTTATTACCCGCAAAATACAATTATCTACTAGCAAAAAGTACAAAATTCGGTAGATTTGATGATCACCTTGTGCGGCCTACCTGAAGGAATGTACTGTTATGGCCCATATTCGAACTCGGTCTTGTCCTTCGGGAAAAACTTCTACCCTATAGGTATTAGTAACCTACCGCCTCTCTGTCCCAAAATATCGTGCCCACAAGATTTTCCAACACACACACTACACACAGACAAAATTTGAAACAATCGTCACGCTGAAAATGTTGCCATTCTACGCGTGGAGCCATGAAACGTGCAGCGCACATGGTTTTGGTGATTTAGATTTTTGGGGGTAAACCAATACTTTTTCTTTTTACTTTTCCAAACAGAAGGGTAACTATATTAAATATAAAAGATCCCTCGGTTTGGAAAAGTTAGTTTTGCTACGGCAATACTTTTTACTTACCCTTCGGTTCGGAAAAGTAAAAATCGTATATAATTATTTCTGAATCTGTTCCAATTTCAAGAAATATTGATAAACATAAATATTGATTTTATTATTATACTTATCGACAAAATAAAATGTATAATAATTAAAATTAAGACATTTTTACGCTCAATTTTTTTTTTAATTTCTTGTACCGGTTTTTTTTTTAGTAAAATGAAAATTTTGTCCAATCGAAAGGGATCTTTTATACAAAATATACAACGTTCTTATTGAAAATTTTTCATTTTATTTCGTAATACAACACGTCTTTTAATTAAAAATATTATTTGATTCCATCCGACGCCGTGAATTGTTTTCGTAATGAAATCCTAAAAAGTAAGACGTCGATTTTTTTTACAATACTAAACCTTTTTTTTTTGACGTTATGAATTTTTTTTAATACATTTTTTTTTGCTAAAAAAATCTTCCCTACGGCGTTCAGCATTAAAGTGTTTGTTTTTAAAAAGATATACGAGGATAGTTTACGAATTGTTGTCCCTAACATAGAAGCAAACACATGAGAGGAATGAAACTTATTTTTCAAAGTAGTCACCTGCAAAGTTTGTACATACACGCCTTTTTTCCGTAGGCGAAGGCAGAGACCACATCCTTCCACTTCTGCTACGGTTCTTAAGCACATCTTTTGCTTCCTCTACTTTCATCTGTGCTCTTATACATGCTCGTCGGTTGTTGGTACTCTTGATCCGGCATTTCTTCAAAACAATGTTGATCTGATCGTATAATGACTTGGAATGACTGTAGATCACACATAAGACCTATTATGGAATATTGTGGACCTGTTTGGGTTTTGTCAGTGATAAAACACTTTTAGAAAATGTTCAACGTTGGGTGACTAGAATTAAATTTGGGCGTGTAAGGCCATCTTATTCCGAAAGGCTGAACATAACCAACAATAGCACTTTTGATCAACGTGGCCTTTGAGGAGACCTTATTTTAACATATAGAATTGTAAAATATAATTACGGAAATTTGGCAGACTTGTACGTGCTTAATAATGATGACCGACTGAGAGGACACTGTTACAAATTAAAAATGGGAACAATCAAATGCAGTTCTAGAAAAACATTTTTAAGTAATAGAATATTTCACACATGGAACAGCCTACCACCAGATATAGTAAATGCTGAGAGTGTTAGCATTTTTAAAAACAAATAAGATAAGTTTTTACAGGGATAATTTGTTTAATGTTTGTTGTACAGTTGTTTTATGGTCTTGTCATGTTCTTAATTTGTAAGTTTTTAAAATATTATTTTGTGTTTTTAAGATACTTTAATCTAATTCATGTTTTTGTATCTGGACTCATAGGTCTTACTAGACCTCAGTCCTTATTGGATTTATAATAATAATAATGTTCGTCGAGGTCGACCTCTACCGACTTCCATCCATTCACACTCGCCTTATAAATTTGTTTCGTCAATCTTTCTCCATCCATCCTTTCTACGTGTCCAAACCATCTAATCATTCCTTTATCTTTCTTTGTAAACACATCTTCTTTTACACCACAGCGTTCTCTTATCTCACTATTCTTTACTTTATCCAACCGAGTCACTCTGGCTATACTTCTCAGACTACTCCTCCCGCAGCATTAATTATATTTTCATGCTTCTTCTGCTAAACTCAAAATTCTCTAACATACATAAGTGTGGAAACCAACACTCCTTTATGCACAGCCAGACGTGCCTTTTTTGACACTTTCTAGGTGTTTATAAAGCAACGTTTATACACTTGGTATATCGGTGTTAAAGTGTTTTAAACCCTTTTAAAAAGAATTCAGAACTTCGAGTCTTCAGCCATTTATCTATAGCCGACATCACTTCGTAAATGATCTCCAAATGATCACATTTTAACCTATTTTAAGCATAAATTGAACAGTTAATGGTGATTTTACACTCGAGTGCCATCTGGAGACATTGTGTGAAGGTAGTAACCTGTTTTTTTTTCGCGGTAAATTTGAATATACCGAAATTGTCAAAAATGTCAAATATTTTTATGGAAACTAAATATGCGTACTAATATGGTACTTTTCTTGATTTTTTTGCCGGTCAATTGGTTACCGCCCAGATCGCTTTTTTGCATTAAAATGACTATGTGTCGCAAATATATATTTTTCCATATGTGTAGACAGGGAGAGTATATTGAAGAGTAGCCTAGTTAGAATGAACTATTTTGAACATAAACTAATTTTATGGTGCTGGTCCTTGTACTTTAATATCAGATCTCGTACATGTACATATAAGATATATAATACAAATTTCCTTCTAGACTTATTATTCCGTAGTAAATCACGAATGTATTAAATATTTAATAACCTAATAAAATAGCGGTTTAAATAGCATTTGCATATAAACCACATCCAGATATTCAAGGAATATCATAAAACGGTAACACAATTTTTAAAAATAATGAGAGTTATCTAGTTTATAGTCTATAAAATCGAAAAAAAATTAAATACAATCAGATACTTCCAAATTATAGCGAAAAAAGTGAAATCGTTTAATATCATAATCATGTATCCAAAAATGATTTTCAAAGTACCAGTTAATTTCGCTGCATGTTAACCCATACTATAGGTATATGTGGGTCGATTATACATCAGAAAACAACTACACTCCTGGCTATATGCCTACGACGAGCATTGAATAACATCTGATAAATAATCGTGCATAATCCCATTTCGGGTGATATGCAGATCCTTGTAAATTGAAAGAAAGAATTAATTTATCCGTTCAAAGTGACCTTCTATAAACCATCAACGCCTCCACCTACCTCAATAAAATATTTTTAAACAGTTTATCACTATTATATATTATTGGCTTCGCCATGGCTGTTTAACTTATACATAAACGATTGTTTAAAAGATTTGAAAGAGAGTGCGTATGGATTGAAAATGAATGATTTGATCGTCAAATGCCTTCTTTACGCCGATGATCAAGTCATATTAGCGTCATCTGAAGAGGAGTTGCAGGCGATGGTTAATGTTATGCATGATGCCCTGAAAATCAAAGGGAAGAAAATAAATGTAAGCAAAACGAGCAAAGGGTGTTGGCAGGAAAACAAATAAATGGGGCTCTCCATAGCTTTATGAGCAGCCAAAAACTGTTAAAAAAATCACGTCTGGCTGTGCAAAGAGGAGTGTTGGTTTCTACACTTATGTATGGTAGTAAATTTTGGGTTTGGCAGAAGAAGCATAAAAATAGGATAATTGTTGCGGAGATGAGTAGTCTAAAAAGTATAGCCAGAGTGACTCGGTTGGATAAAGTAAAGAATAGTGAGATAAGAGAACGCTGTGTTGTAATAGAAGATGTGCCTACAAAGATAGATAAAGGAATGATTAAATGGTTTGGACACGTAGAAGGGATAAATGAAGGAAGATTGACGAATCAAATTTATAAGGAGAGTGTTAATGAACAGAATTTGGTAGAGGTCGACCTTCGCGAACATATCTCGATCGGATTAACATTGTTTTGAAGAAAAGCCAGGTCAAGAGTACCAACAACCGACTTGGCTCTTTTGAGCCACTCTTCTCTTGCTGATTATCGATTATCTTGAACACTGCATTGCCTACATGTAGGTTTTGATTGAAAGACAATGACCTGGTAATAAACCTATTCTTATTCTCCAAGGTAACATTAAAGAGCTGTGATGATTAAACCAGTCGGGTCAATCTCGAAGGAACTACCAACAGTAGAACGACCGAGGATATCGGCCATAAAAATATATGTAAAAGAGAGACAGATCGCTAACTTTTCTGTGGTGTTCCATTTAACAATGTTTATTTATTTATATAACAATATCGTCTGCGCGGTATTGTATTAACATTATACTCTGGTATTAAGATCAATCAAGAACTCGTAACTATCTTAAATACTACTTTATAACTTGTAGCATTTGAAATTGCTACTTGTTAATTTTGTTTTTTATATATAGTAAATTTTTCATTTATTGGGCATTGTAGCATTTGAAATTGCCACCAGTTAATTTTGTTTTCTATATATAATAAATTTTTTATTTATTGGGCATTGTACTTACAGAGAACATTCAGTTTTGATATCAAATTCCTGAATAAAACATTTATTTCACTATTTCAAAACAAACATATATATATAGTTGAATACTAGTAAACATTTATGTGACCTACTTTATTATGTTCATTACATAAAAAAATATAACACAATGTGCTGACGGCAGCTGTTCGCCGGAGAACAGATAAAGTGAGTTAGAATTATTTACGGCTCTAAAAATGAAAATTCAAATTCATTAAGGCGCCACTCAATTTAGATATAGTTATACTATACTTGGATAATTGAGAAAACCAAGTATCTATCTTCAACAAAATACCTAAAATGATATAGTATTAAATTTTCTTAGACATTCAGGCTGGGCAAATAGGAGAATAAAAAAACATATCACATATAAGAATATAATTAGAATACCAAAGTGGACAAGGCAAAATACGTTGTAGACCAGGGTATCATAAAATAATAATTACATAAATTAAATAACATATATAACAATATTAACTAATGTATTATAGCGAAATACATACACTTTTATACCTGGTGTTATACCGCTCAAAGTTACCAGAATGGGGTATAATGGTAAGAAATAAACCTGTGACTGAATCTGCTGTCACATAGTACTATGTGAGAACTTCACAAACGTTCTTTAGATTATAGTTTATAAAATTATCACGGTGGTATAATATACGATATCAATAATTCGTTATTATATAAAATGATGGTATGATGAGTACTAATATGATAAAATAGTTATAAATAAATCTCAAAAAGGTAAGAGAACACTGAAGGTGTAAAAAAACCTGGTATTAAAGTCCAATAAGCCACATACAACAGTATCCTTAGATTTTTATTACACTTTTTACACTAATATATTCTAGCACGCACATTTCTCTGGATTTGTCAGTTTTACTACACCAACTTAAAAAGCTTGGTTCTCTTAAGTCTTCTTACTAATTTTGCATTTCAAGGAGCTAAACTGCCTCGACATTGGTATGAGGATGAAGTCGTAGTTCTTGACTCATTAAAAATTTGGCTTTGGCTTGTTTAACAGTATCCAGGTTCTTAATGAGAATATTTATTTGCTTATCTTGCTAAAAGGCATCTTAATAAAAATCTTCAATTTCGACATTCCTGCTGTGATCCACCAGTGACTTCACAACAGGATTTCCAGTCTTTTGAGAAACGAACGCAAGAGGCTTCAGTCCAGTGGGCACTTTAAAGGTGCTTTTTTTAGCCATACAATCAGCTTCTTTGTTTTTTATTATCCTCGCTTGACATGGAACCCAAGAAAGACATACATACTTTGTTGTGACTAGATATTTTAAGTAGGGCTTTTCTGCAATCCAAAACAGACCTCGAAGTGACACAGTAAAACAGAAAATTAGCCATAGTAAATCAATAATTAATAATTAAAAGGCCAAGTGTGACAATTTATCTTTGTGTAAGATTTGCTCCATTTTTTATGAGATAGAGATGCAGTTGTGGTGAGAAACTCTTGTTGCATACTTATTATCAGTAGTAATATCCCTAGGACATTGATAATACACGAGATAATTTTATGACAATAGAAAGCTCGTTCCTTGAAAATTTTTTGCTCAAGTTGATATCCAATAAAATCAGTCAATTTGTGGTCATCTGATCGAACACAACCAATCAAAACAAAATTATACTGAAAAGAGCCCATGGGTTCTTTTCACTAAATCATGTCATGTTGCTATGGATACATACCTACATTTTCTTTCAATTCGATTTTAAAAATTCAAATATTTCATTATGTCACGATTTGGTTGTGATACTCAAGATAATATTGATGAAATTATAGCATCGAATATACCGAAGAATACTGTTCACAATAAAAATTTTGTGTGGAAAGCGTTCATGGACTTTTGTGATGTAAGAAAATATTTTATTTCCATAATCAGCAAATAAATTTCTATCCGAATAACCCTCGAACATTGATAAATGTTCAAAAAATTTATAACATCTATCTCAAGCTTGTTGCTTATAGGCCTACGGCGTCGGTCTGTTTCCAAGCAACAAGCTTTCGAAATCTCTTATAAAATTGTTTCGACAATTATCAATGTCCTTGGGTTATTACTACTGATAACAGCTCGAAGCAGAAAGCTGAGGGCTGTTACCAAGCAACGAGCTTGAAAAATTTGTCATAAAATTATGAGGCATTTGTCAATGTCCGAGGGATATTCGGCGGAAAATTTTTTGACAATAAAAAATTTATAACTCAACCCAACGAAACATTTATCTATTAAAAGTACAGTTAGTGAAAGTACAATTATTAAAATTTAACTTAAAATTAGATTGTTGCTGTTCGCTACTATAAAACTGATCTATTACCAGGCATAATAGTTATGATCTAGTTGTGGTGTTCTTGATCGAGATTTAAGTATTTTTTTTATAGAATTTTAATTTCTATGACCAGTAATTTTCAGCAATTGTTGTTCTTCTACACCACTTTTTGCCAATTTGCTAACAGCAGTTAATCTATTTGAGTGATTTGTTATCTTTTACATTTAAGCCAATTGCCTCAGCAGCAGATTTAGTCCATTCATTTATTGTATTTCTTCCAACGGGTACGTTATCGTACCATTTGTCAGTTTTATTTTTCCAGTGTCGATTTGGTTTTAAGTACAGTCGTGGTGAGGTAATATTGTCGCCTCGTTTTGATATCAGTTTATGAAAAATACGTACAGGGCAGCTTTGTCTTTCACTATTGGAAACCAACCATTTACTACTTGTATAGCTTTTAGAACCACCTTGGCACGTTTTACTGAACACCAGATTGTATTCAATACGATTTGTTGGAGAGTCAGAAACGTTCCACTTTGTCTTCACCGTTTCTTCTTTAAATTCGGTCCCGTCTTTCTTGCTCATATTGACCGCCCAATCTTTTAGTATTAACGCCAATTCTTCTAAGCTTCTATGTTCATTTAATTCATATTTTCATTTGCAGCAAAATTCCATAAATATTCCACAAATATATATTTGTGACTGTAGGTTGTATTTCTGGGAATTTTTTCTTTGATTAGCGCATTTATACTTTAAACATTCGCATTTCCAAAACGTAACATTTTGAAATTTATTTGGAATGAAGTTGTCATACTCAATCGTGTTGTCATAATGATTGATAATTGCACTGAATGCAATGTTGACATGATTGGGTGAAATTGTTTTATTAGACATAAAATGGCAAAATTTGAATGGTTGAACTGTCAATTTTTTTTTTAAGAAAGTGGACAGAAAGCACTTATTCCCATTGAATAGCCATCTAGGTTATTAGAATTAGTTGATATTTTTTTTAACTTAAAAACAATTTAGAGTTTAGTATTTAGATTTTTTTTTGTTAAGAAAAAAATGCATATTATAAATGTTTAAATTGTCACATCCTGTAAAGTTTGGTTTTTGTGTGGTTGATAAGTCAACAGACTGACAGTTGTCAACACTCTTAACGCAAATTGGTTGTAAAGTAATTTGTTTAATCAGAAAATGTCTGACCGTTGTGGTGTTTCATCGCAATGCACTGAAACTAACTGTGTTCCATTTTAATCCTAATTTTTATTTAAATGTTACTTAAAATAAAGATTTATCATCTGAATGTGCCAAAAAATAAAAATTCAAAATAAACAATGTTGTATTTTTGTGAGTATTATGTTCAACTTTATCAAACACGATTATGATTTATCCAATATTTTAGAAACAAAGTGGGTTGCGTGGCGAAACACGTGATTTCAGCAGCGTTCCTGAATTCCACGTGACTCGTATTAATTACCAATCTGCAGACGAAAATGCGAAATGTATTAATATAAATTCAAGTAGTAAATAATCCTACATCTACGAGGGGGTACTTTTCACTACTAAGACGAGATAAAAAATTTGATGACAAAATTTATGTAGTAAATATACTGAAGAAAATCCTGAAAATAATTAATCAATTATAATAATTAAATTTTCTTAACTCGGACTTCTCCTTTTTCTTTGCACTTCAGGGATTCCGTCTTCATTCTAGCGACCTTCTTCTGGGTCTACCAATGTCTATTCTTCCTCGTGGTCTGTAGTTTACCACTTGATTGATGTGTCTCCATTTTAATGATTTTTGTCGTTCATTAAAAATATGTTCAATTCGGCACTTATATCTTCATTTCTTATATGGTTCCTTCTTAGAAATTTCATTTCGGCAGACTGTATTCGGTCTCTATCTTGTTTTCGGAGTGCCCAGGTTTCGCTTCCGTATGGTAATACAGGTGTTGTCATCACTTTATAGAATTTAATTTTTGTTTCTTCACTTGTCTTGTTTTGTAGTGTTCTTTGTACGGTGCCACACATCATTTGGTATTTATGTAGTTTCTTTGTAACATCTTTTTCATTTTCGTAGCTTATGTCACATCACAAGAAACTAAAGTGTGATATTTGTTCTATGAGTGTTTCGTTTATGAGTATCTTTTTTTTTTTTTTTATGAAAATAGTCGCCTATCGTGTGGACCGCAGACGGCCCGCACTGCGACCATTAGAAGGAGAAGGGATAATATTCCATTCTGTAGCAGCCCTGTAAAAGAAGGATTCTTGATGAAGATTGGTCCTAGTAGTGTCAATCTTGAGAGTAAATGGGTGAGACTGATCAGCGTGCCGAGTTCTTCGGCCGAATGTGGCCAATGAGCATCTGCCATGGAAATATCTGTAGAGCAATGACTGGTCTGCAACTCTTCTTCTATGTTCTAGAGGGTGAAGGGTACATGGTCATGCCAAAACATATTATTGGACACCGTGACTCCCAAAATCGAGATGAAGGGACTTGGTTCAAGGTTATTTCCGGACATTGTGATGGGATGATTTGAGGAATTCACTTTCTTGGAAAACGTGGCACTTTGTGTTTTTTGGGCGTTAAACTGAACAAGGTTGTTGGTTCCCCACTCGACGATTGCTTTAAGATCTCTATTGATGGAATCAACCTGTTTCTGCCTGAGTCTATTTGTATCATTCACCGAAAGTGATGTGAAAGTTGAGACAAGTGTGCTATCGTCTGCGAAACTGTAAATGGGGTTTGTGGTGGTTTTCAAGAGGTCGTTAATGCGTAAAAAAATTAAGGTGGGGGACAGTATCGAACCCTGGGGGACCCCGGCATTAGTTTTAAACGCATCAAAATAAATACCGTCAACTTTTACATCTAAGGAGCGATCTTGCATGAAGGTCAAGAGCCATTGGCGCAGTTTGGTTGGGAGACCGTAGGCAGATAATTTACTTAACAATGCCTGGTGCCAAAAGCGGTCAAAGGCTTTAGATATATCCAAGGCTATTGCACGGAATTCACCAAACTTTTCAATAGTGTTTGTCCAGAGCTGAGTGACATAAGCCAGCAAATCTTCAGTAGACCGAAGTTGTCGAAATCCATATTGTCTGTCATGGATTATCTCAAATTTCTCTAGATATTTGATAAGTTCTGTGTTAATCGCTTTTTCCATAACTTTGGATATGACTGAGAGCAATGCAATAGGGCGATAATTTGCAGGAATGGTCTTGAAACGAACGGGTTGTTTTTCTTGAAAAACCATAACTTTCTTCTTTTTTTCTGATATTTTTAGGTTATAGTTTTTACCTACCTGATTCAAGCGGTAGATTGCGTATTGTAGGTCGCCTTCTGTTATCGGCAAACAGTACTGTGTTTATACATTTATTGGTGGTTGTTAGTCTTATTTCGGGGTTAATTTCTTGTTTCCATTATCGTACAGCATCGTCAATATATATATTGAATAGGGTTGGTGACAGAATGCATCTATGTGCATCTATGTGGCTGTGCATAGAGGTGTGTCGGTTCCTACACTTATGTATGGTAGTGAATGTTGGGTTCGGCAGAAGAAGCATAAAAATAGGATAAATGCTGCGGAGATGAGTAGTCAGAGAAGTATAGCCGAAGTGACTCGGTTGGATAAAGTTAAAAATAGTGAGATAAGAGAACGCTGTGGTGTAAAAGAAGATGTGGTTACAAAGATAGACCGAGGAATGCTTAGATTGTTTGTACACGTATAAATGATGGATAAAGGAAGATTGACGATAGAAATGTGTGAATGGACAAGTCGGTAGAGGTCGACCTCGGCGAACATACCTCGATCAGATCAACATTGTTTTAATGAAAGGCCATGTTAAGAGTACCAACAACCGACCAGCATGTATGAGAGCACTGATGAAAGTAGAGAAAGCAAAAGATGTATGTTAAAACAGTAGCAAGTGGCAGGAAGTGGTCTCTGCCTACCCCTATGGGAAAAAGGCGTGCCTGTATGTATATATATTATATATAGATTTTAAGATTTTTTATATTTGTGTTTTTGATTAAACCTTTTTAAAATTAACTTGTTTAAATTTATCGATTGCAAGACTTAAATTTATTTAAATATTTTTAGCTCAAAATAAAATTTTCATATTTCTTTCTCGGGACTAAACGTTACATCAAAATCCCTTTATTATCTTCCAAATCGATGCACTTAAATGCTCCCTTCAGTCAGTAACATTCATGTTATAAGATTTAAATCACTATGAATTTTATTTAATCATTCAAACCTGTTGAAATGTCTCAATATAGAAAATATTCTTGTCTTTATGTTCGTCCAGTCAAATGCGATTTCTGCGTAGGAAGGATCTGAAAAATTTTTCACGTGTCTGGAAAGCAATTGGATAGAATCTCGATGTCGCGCAGCGTAATAAAGTAAGCGAACGTTTGTTTCCTTTTATTTTGTAACAGCGGCGCTGTTTTTATTTTCGAAATCTTATCTGTAATTTTTATTTGTGGTTTTCTTCAACAATGGTTTGTTTAACAGCCGCGCCGATGGCGTAAAAGACGCCTAAAATTGATTGAGTTATACACGTATACGTACGATGTTGCGGTGCTTTCTATATTGAAATCGCAACAAAAGGAAGAGGTACAAAATTAATGAAGTTTTAGGAACAAACTCTTCGGGCGTTTGATGTCGCGCTCTTATTATTGATATCACGTGGATCGACACGTAAATGCTTCTACAGTTTTCTTATTGTATCGAAAATTGTGCAGGCGTGAAATTTCATATTTGAAATAAAGTATCAACGTCCTCTATCTTTCTCTCTTTTCCTAGTTGATTTAGAGCATCGTCACAAACGTATCATATAAATAGATAGGTACAGGTTTTTTTTAACGCATCAGAAAATTTCATTTCTAAACAGAGAGGTAAAAATAAACGATATTTTCACCTTCAGGGGATTGGGTAATTTTTAACTTCCCAGCGGGAAGTTATAGTAATGGGTCCGATTTTGCGAATCCCCAATTTTGACATATCTCCACATTTCAAGGTCCCCAGAGTCGAATACAATAGTGTTTAAGTGGACGTCTGTGTGTGGTGTGTATATGCGTTCGGAATTATTTTTCGTCTCGATTATCTCGAGAGCAAAAATTGATATCGTCGTGGGACTAATTGCATTCGACGCATAATTACGCAACTTGGAACTGATTAGATTTTCACTAGTAATACCACTAGAGGTCAAAAAATTTCCGGATATTAATTTAACCTTGCGTGATATTCGGAAAGAAAATTCCACACCAAATTGTGGTGGAAAATCAAATATTTTCTAAATTTATTTTTCGATTATTAACAATGCAAATTATTTTTTTCATCAAGTCACCAGCGAAACATAAAATGTGTAGTCGCCTTGATTGTTGAGTTGCCATGGTAACCAAGTGAGACCCTAACCTCGAAATTATTATTTTACTTTTGAAGCTGTCAAGTGGCACGACGTAATAAAATGTTTCGCTTCGGTCAAGAAAGCAGAGAAAATATTCGCCAGGAGATTGAGCAGTTGACACCCGCGAATACCAGGAAATCAAAGTCAAGCGTATGGAGGCAGTTTCAAACTTTTGCGCAAAAAAATCGTAAATTTCAATAGAGCGGATATACCAGTGGAAGAATTGGCGCTTATTTTTGAAGACTATGGATTTAACAAGCGAAAAAAACTCCGAAGACTACAAGGAGAGTGTTATTAAAGTTTTATGAAATTTCACAGCCAAGCAGTTGCAGGAATATTTTTTTGAAAAGTATAATCGCAAATTTAATTTATTCTTTGACATACAATTTTTGAAAGCAAGAGCTGCTAAGCGCCGGAAGCTACAAATGTATCCAACGAAGAGAAAAAAAAGTTTATCTGCACTATCAGCAGACGAGCTGAGAAAAATTATTGAGTTTTGGGACGAAAACACTTCGAAAGGACTGCAGAAAAAGTTTTTCCACGTTGCTGGTCATGAATTGGCCTGGAGAGGAAATGAAGGAGCGGTCAAACGTCAAAAATTTTCCAGTATAATTCGCTGTTGAGTATTCCACGAGAAAAAAATGTCCACTAATATACCTCTTTTGCCGTGGTGATCTGTCAAAATAAAGTATTTTGATTGGTTCAAAATTGCAGGTGTGGAATTTTTAGCAAAATCGGTCGAGCTGTTTTTAATGGAGAATCAAAAAACTGAAAAAATGGTAAACTACATAAATTTTGCAATTTATAAATTATACTATTTTTAATACAGAATTTTAAGATCGTTTGAATAAAATGATTTCATGTTAGGAATATTTGTATAAAAAATAGGATGACAATATTTCATAAAAAGAGAAAGTTTTAGAAAACAAAAATGGGAATTGGAGAAATTTAAACTTGTGTCAGTATTGAGAGAATAGGATCAAAGATGCTATAACAGTAAAAAATTATTGTTAAAAATAATCAAACATTGTTTATGACAATTGACAGCTTAATATGACCATATCGGTCGAGAAAACAAAAAGCATGACAATCACCAGGGAACCACTCAGATGCAAGCTCGTAATTGAAGGTAAGCCCATAGAACAGGTAATGCAATTTAAGTACCTCGGGATGAATATGTCTAGCGGCCACGACCCAACAAAAGATCTAAGGGACAAAGTCAATAAAGCAACATCAGGTTGCCTAAGAGAGATTGTCTGGGCCAACGGGTACATGCGGAAGGACAGTAAGATTAAAATATACAAAACATGCGTAAGACCCATAATGACGTACGCGATAGAAACAAGAGAAGACACGAACAAAACAAAGAGCATGCTGCGCGTAGCCGAGATGAGGGTGCTGAGAACAATAGCTGGCAAAACCAGAAGAGACCACGTAAGAAACACTGATATAAGAGAACAATGCGGCGTACAGGATATCGTAAGATGGGGATGGCAGAGAAGAAGGCAATGGTATAACCACGTCAGGAGGATGAACGAAGATAGATTACCCCGCATAGCTCTCGAGGGAATACCAGTAGGAAGCCGACCGCCCGGTAGACCACCGAAGAGATGGAGAGACAGCTGGCAGTCCACATCTCAAGAATTAATACAACGGCAAGCCCGGAATTAACAGATTATATGATCTCAACCAAGTAGAAGAAGAAGAAGAAGAATATAGTTACTAACAAATAATTATTGATCATAATAATTAAAATTAAATTCAATTGTTATAAACAATTAAAAATAGCTCCCTCTTATAAAATGATAAGATAAAGTTTGAAAGAATACGGTTTACATACCTAAACAGAATATTGTTAATTAAAATTATAATTTGATATAAACAATTTTTATAATATTAATAATTATTATTTTGTGGACTTTGAAAAGGCGTTTGATAAAGTAAGGCATGATAAACTAATTGACATATTAAAAAAAGCAAACTTAGACGACAAAGACATCCGTTGTATACAGAATCTGTACTATCATCAATCTACTCATATAAAAACAAATGACTTTACAACTGAAGATATTGTCATGTGTAGAGGCGTAAGATAGGGCTGCATATTATCACCTCTTCTATTTAATCTTTATTCGGAAACCATCTTTAAGGAAACCATAGAAGATAAAAATTTTGGAATTAAGGTAAATGGTAAACAACATTAGATATGCAGATGACTCCATCTTAATTGCAGATAACATTGAAGATCTGTAACAAATGATCGATGAGCTGAATCGTATTGGTACAAATTATGGTCTTAAAATAATTAGCAACAAAACAAAGTTCATGATAGTAAGCAGACGTAAACTCCCATACAACAATGCAAGATTAATAGCAGACGGCCAAACTTTAGAACTTGTAGCACAATATGAATATCTAGGGAGCTGGTTGCATAAAGATTGGGATAATGACAAAAAATTAAATACAGAATAGAAACAGCTCGAAATAACTTTTTTAAATATAAAAGGGTGCTAACTAGTCGTGACATCAAATTAAAGCTAAGATTACGTTATGCCAAATGTTATGTATGGTCGGTGTTGCTGTACGGTGCAGAGACCTGGACATTAAAGTCATCTTCCGTCAACAAAATAGAAACATTTTAAATGTGGATGTATCGTAGGATGCTAAGGGTGCCATGGACAGACAGAGTAACCAACGATGAAATTCCAAGAAAAATCGGCAGAGACCTTCAGTTAATGCTTAATGTCAAAAAGAAGAAAACATCGTATCTTGGACATATATTTTTTTTTATGAAAATAGTCGCAAAAAGAGTAGACCTATCGTGTGGGCCGCGGACGGCCCGCACTGCGACTATTAGAAGGGGAAGCGATTATAGAAAGGAAATGAATGTGGACACGCTTTTTAAAAAGTTGTAGGTCATAGTTCTCTGGAAAAACTGATTTTGGAAGCTTATTCCATTCCGTAGCAGCCCTGTAAAAGAAGGATTTTTGATGAAGATTGGTCCTTGTAGTGTCAATCTTGAGAGTAAATGGGTGAGACTGATCAGCGTGCCGAGTTCTTCGGCCTAATGTGGCCAATGGTGGTACAAGAGTTTTTATTTCTTTGGAGCATCTGCCATGGAAATATCTGTAGAGCAATGACTGGTCTGCAACTCTTCTTCTATGTTCTATGTTTTAAACGCATTAGAAGAAATACCGTCAACTGCCACATGTAAGCTCAAGAGCCATTGGCGTAGTTTGGTTGGGAGACCGTAGGCATATAATTTACTTAACAATACCTGGTGCCAAACGCGGAAACTCAAAATATCAACTGCTACAACTTATTGTCGTAGAAAAAATAGAGGGAAAGCGAGGAATAAGCAGAAAGAAAATGTCATGGTTAAGAAATATAAGAGATTGGACGGTTATAAGAACGATAGGAGAGTTGGTACACACAGCAACCGACAGAGAAATGTATGGAAATATCGCCAACATCCAACAATTGTGGATAAGCAGTCGAAAAAGAGAAGAATAATAATTATAACAACAAAAAATTTGGTATTTTCTCATTTTTTTTACTGGGCAGTGCCCAAACCACTGATATTCTTTGTACGTATTGTAAACCGTTTGTCGAATCACATCTGAAGATCATATATCCAACCGCGTTCGGTCACAACGCCTCCTTTAATTTTTTGTGTTGTTTCTTTCCCGAAAAATTGCAATTTTGATTTTAACTATAATCTAAAATTTAAAGTTACTACCATAAACTGGAATAGAACCGGTTTTTGGAGTCACTACAAGTGCCGCCAAGGTACATTACTTTTATTCTTTAAATTTGCGTGCCCTTCAGGGTCGTACCACAAACTTCCACACTCGTGAGAAAAGTTGAACTCCCCGCACTTTTTGCACAGTATACTATTTATTGTTTTAAAATTTGTTTTTGCTACTTAAGATTTTGCTGTTTTTAATAAATAAACGTTGTTTTTGCAATTTATTTCTAAATTTTTAATTTTTGATTACCAAACCCTTTTTTTATGTGTATTAAAAAAGAATAAAAAGGTATAGCAAATAATAACATTCCAATTATGCTATATTGGAACGCGAAAAAAGTGTAAGATTTTTCCGTCGCGAAACACGAAACAGCAGACGCACAAATAGACGTCACGTTGCTAAGTATTTCTATGCTACCCGTCTCCTTTTCTTTATAACAGAACGCGCATGCGCGTTATTTTTGCAATTGGTATTTTGACAAACACGTGGACCACACAAATAGACGTCAAGTTGCTAAGTATCTCTTCTCTACAACATAACGCGCATGCACGTTATGAATCGTTACACATTTTCGTCCCGCTAGCTCGATTGCCAATAAGTTGACAAATTGACTCAGCATAGCCGGCAAACTGTATGCAAAGATATTGATTAAAAGAGTGACAAATGAAACTGAGGAGATGATATGGAATGTGCAAGCAGGATTTAAAAGAGGAAGAAGATGTATGAATCAGATCTTTTTATTACGAGGTGTAGTCGAAAATTCTTAGCTAAAAGTCATAAGGTCTATTGCACTTTTATAGCATTTGGAGAAGGCCTATGACAGAGTGATGAGGAGTGAATTGTGGTCGACATTATCTAAGTATGGGGTGAGCTGTAGTTTAATATGAGTACTGGAATCACTTTACGAGGATTTCACTGCTTGCGTCAGGATAAACGGAGCTCACACGGACTGGTTTGACATCGAAAAAGGTGTGAGACAGGAGTGTGTGGTTTGTCATGGCTGTTGAACTTATACATAGACGATTGTTAAAAAGATTTGAAAGAGAGTGCGTATGGGTTAAAAATGAATGATTTGATCGTCAATGTGTAGCAACTATAACCTAATAAGTGACCAGCTTGATATATTCTATTGTAATGTGAGGCAAATTAACAGCTATTATTATCAACAGTAATATTGTTGTGTTAGTCTTAAGCTTTCTACTAATGTTAGTCTGATTATGTAAATTGTGTATTGCTCTTAAGCTTTTTTATTGTTAGTACTATTGTGCAAATATTAGCGTCATCTGAGGGGCAGTTGCAGGCGATGGTTAATGTTATGCATGATGCCCTAAAAATCAAAGGGATGAAAATAAATGTGAGCAAAACGAAAGTAATGGTTTTTGAAAGAGAAGAAAGCATGACAAACTGTAAAGTTCTGATTAAGTGAAGGAACAAGTAAATGAGTTTGTGTACTTGGGTTCAATGTTTACGAGAGATGGAAAGTATGACAGTGACATTGAGCGAAGGGTGTTGGCAGGAAAACACTGCATAACTTTATGAACAGCCAGAAACTATCAAAGAAGGCACAACAGAACGCGCATGCTCGTTATAAATCGTTACACATTTTCGTCCCGCTAGCTCGTTTGCCAATTAGTTGACAAATTGACTAAAAAAAAAGCAACAATGCCGAAAAATGCAAAAACAGGTGTAAGAGAAAATATAATACGTTAATCAATAATAATAATAATATATTACGAAAGGAACTTCGTTCCAACCGAGTGTTCCGCGCACATTTTTTTTTGCATCTGTCGGTCTTTACTATATAAAAATGCATAAATTTGAGTCGCAACAAACTGATTTATAAAACTCAATCGAACTAATTACGTAATAACGTTCAATGATGCCCGAGTTTGATCGATTATGCGGAAGCCCCTTCCGCGTTGAAAGTGAGAGCCTTATAATTGTGGCCCTTGATAAGCTCTCAAACTAGCTGCGTGTAGGCAAGCAGACGGGTTTGGAAAAGAAAAGAGGAGCTTAGAAATTTCTTGGAGAAAGATTTGCATGATTGATGGTACGGAATGAGTAAAGCCGGCGGCGGGATTATCTGCATTGCGTGCATGTCTCCGGGCTATCGATTGGGCTCTAATGGGTCGCTTAGATACAAACTTTCATTGTTGTATCCACGGAGATGATTCTCATCTTCGTCGCTTTAGATTGTGTTTTTTTATTTTCTCGCTGGATTAATTATATTTATGATAAAAATATTGGTTATTTTGTTTATATATTATGTCGACGGTTTTTGAAGTGCAAGAATAATTTAGACATAATTTTAAATATTATTTTTGAAATTTACCAGTGTTGTCACTTTTTTAAACCTCAGCTTTTAGCTAAATGTTTACATGATTCTGTAGTGAAGGTGGTGCCTGGGTTTAAACGGGTTGCCGCGTAATGCATTGGTATGCTTCGTAAATGTGAAATTAATTGAATATATTATTAAAAACACTTATGTACTAACTAAAGAGCAATTTAATTGTACGAAGTGATAGATACGCAGTCTTTTATATATCCTGTACAAAAGATTACATTGTTAGACACTGTCTATATTGTTTCTTATCTACGCTCTTATTTTTTTTTTCACCTTTTTGCGACTATTTTCATAAAAAAAAAAAATTTGCTGAGGATTGTTTTGATTGTTTTGTCCACACGCAGCAGAAGTGATACTTCAAAATACTTAACATCGGGAAAATGAGATAATATTACAATACGTTTGCTTTTTTGGTTTGACTCGACAATATACAGTAAGGCTACAAAGCAGCACACAAAGAGGAGATCAAGTAGTATAAAAATCTGCATAATGATTTATGTGTTGGTCTCTTATGAGTGTCGCTTTTTCCTTTCAGCGAGTTTCAAATCAGACCTATTCTAAAGAAGTAATGCTTAGTAAATAAGAGACAAGAATGGGGAGGCTACAAAGCAGCACACAAAGAAGAGACCGAGTAGTATAATGTATTCTATCTCATTTTCCTGCAGGCTTAATTCTAATGATTCATGTGTTTGTCTCTTTCAAGTGTCGCTATTTCGTTTCATCTAGTATCAAATCACAACGATTTTTTAAAAGTTATAGATAAGAGACAAGAGTGGGAAGGCTACGAAGCAGCGCACAAAGAGGAGACCGAGTAGTATGAAACGCTGTATAATGTATTCTATCTCATTCTCTTGCAGGCTTAATCCTAATAATTAATATGTTTGTTTCTTTTAAGTGTCGCTATTTTGTTTCATCGAGTTTCAAATCACAACTATTCTAAAGAAGTTTCACTCCAAAAATAAATGAAGAAAATTTTAAAACATTTAATTGATAGAAATTTTGTTAAAAATATGACTGCCCGTAATATAACTCTTTTAGAAAATCATAAAGTTTTGGTAATGAAATCTATTTTTTATTTTTACCTTGCTTTTTTTTTATGTTCTGGTTCCCACGAAAAGGGATATCCTGTAATGTTCAGAGAACATCGTGGGAACCAAGGGAAAGAAGGTAGGAGTTGGTGTTCTTCTTAAATTTCTGGAGGTTGTATGCCTCGGGGAACACCTCCCTAGGCAATGAGTTCCAAAGCCTCGCAATTCGTTGGATGAATGAGTCTTTGGAAAGTGATGTTCTGCAGGTCTCCAAAGTGTCCACGAAGGGGTGTGAAGACTGAACTTGACGGGTTAATCTCGAAGAGACTGCCAAAGGAGGAACGATTGTTGATATTTCAGAAGAGCATCGCCCATGAAAATATCTATAAAATAGAGACAAATCGCCAACTTTTCTACGGTGTTCCAGACAAGTGAGCGAGTTTGTAAGCGAGGCATCACCGACGAGACGAATTGCCCTTTTTTGGACCGAATCCAATAGCTTCAGGATATGTTTAGGTGCTGCTTTCCAAATATGGGAACAGTACTCCAGTACAGGTCGGATCTGTGCCTTATAGATCATAAGCAGCTGACTGGAGGTGAAATAGCTCTTGGCACGAAACAAAAAACCAAGTTTTTGGGATGCACTTTTGGCAATGGACCTCACGTGATTTTCTCAGGAAAGGTTATTGCTGATAGTAATACCAAGCATCGATATGGATGACTTCAGTGGTATGTTTATTCCTGACAAAGTTATGTTAGGCACAGTGAGATCGGCTTTTCTAGGGAAAAGACATGCTTGTGTTTTGTTTTCATTGAATTCTACCAAGTTATTGGATCCCCATTCGAGAATTGTTGCTAAGTCCATATTTATATTGTTAACATTTCTTCCTCGTCCATTTCTGGTTTCACGGGCTGATATAGGGGCCCTGGAAGAGAAATCGGTATGGAGGGTACTATCATCGGCAAAGCTGTGTACGGGACATGAAGTTGCTTTCAATAGGTCGTTGATGTGAAGTAAAAATAGTGTTGGTGCTAGAATGGATCCTTGCGGAACACCAGCATTTATGAGTAGAGTGTCAGATGAAACTCCATCGACCACTACATGGAGAGACCTGTTTGAGAGAAAACTAGCAAGCAGAGAACACGCTCTTATTTTTTTTTTGTCACCGTGTTTGTGTATATTTGAGTTGGTGTAAGTGTAGGTGTAGTTCAGCGACTAACGTCAACACGAAGTGTCCGGTTATATCGTAAATTATTTGCTGATACAGTAACAAATAATTCCAAGTCACTTAATTTTAGATAAGCATCATTTATATTTTAACCTTTGTTGGAGGAATGGTAGCGTATCAGACGACTGGTGCAAGGCTGTTATCGTGCCGTTTTACAAGGGAAAAGGTTCGCAGCAGGACTGTAAGAACTACCGAAGTATTAGTTTACTCAGCATAGTCGGCAAACTGTATACAAAGATATTGATTATAAGAGTGCCATGTCTTTTTTTTCGTTCTCTAACGAGTACTCTGCTAGCGGTTTCTCTACTGGCAAATTATGCCCGAGCTCAGCCGTAGAGGGTAGAAGAAAAAAATATAAAGTGAGCTGCGCCACCGGCTTGACGGTATAAGCCGGAAACCCCTAGATATTATAGGCACTAGCAGAGCCACAAGATAAACAACTATGATTATGGTGAACCAAATAAATAAAATTATAGCAAAAATATGTTGGGAACACCATAGCGATATAGAGTTCAAATCATCCTGAAGAAATAACTGGTTCGTTATTGGATTTTAATAAATTTTTATATTAGGCTTTATTTTGCATTCAGTTGAATTTGTTAATAAAAAACCATATAAGAAATTAAAGAATCTGATTTGGTCTATTTAATAACAGTAAAAAGTAAATTTATATACCATTCGCAACATTTAGTTTAATATCTCTAGCCACTGCGGAAAACCAAAAGAAACGTTTGGGCTAAAGCCATTCGATGTTATTGATCTGGTATTAACGCAAAAGCTTTTGATATTGAAATCTCGGATGTAAACATTTGTATGCGACTGGTATGGTAATAAAATCCAATTCGCTATACAGTGTGATCAAATAGATGATAATTAAATATTGTGGATGGTTTCAACACTAACAGCGTCTAATCCTTTGCATTGCATGGAACAATACAAAAATTTTTCGTTATCTAGGATTAATATTCAGGGCAACGGACGATTGCGCGCAACGTGCCACGTCTTTTTTTTCGTTCTCTAACGAGTACTCTGCTATCGGTTTCTCTACTGGCAAATTATGCCCGAGCTCAGCCGTAGAGGGTAGAAGAAAAAAATGTAAAAGTGAGCTGCGTTACCGACTTAAACGGTATAAGCCGGAAACCCCTAGATCTTATAGGCACTAGCAGGGCTACAAGATAAACAACTATGATTATGGTGAACCAAATAAATAAAATTATAGGACTGGAATCACTATACGAGAATTTCACTGCTTGTGTCAGGACTGGTTTAACATTGAAAAAGGTGTGAGACAGGGATGTGTGGCTTCGCCATGGCTGTTTAACTTTTACAAAGACGATTGTTTAAAATATTTGAAAAAAAGTGCGTATGGATTGAAAATGAATGATTTGATCGTCAAATGTCTTCTTTACGTAAATGATCAAGTCATATTAGCGTCGTCTGAATAGGAGTTGCAGGCGATGGTTAATGTTATGCATGATGCCCTGAAAATTAAAGGGATAAAAATAAATGTAAGCAAAACAAAAGTAATGGTCTTTGAAAGAGAACTGTGAAGTTCTGATTAAGGGAGAAAGAGTGGAACTAGTAAATGAGTTTGTATACCTGGGTTTAAAGTTGAATGGGCACTGTATAGCTTTATGAATAGCCAGAAAGTGTCAAAAAAGGCACGTCTGGCTGTGCATAGAGGTGTGTTGGTTCCTACACTTATGTATGGTAGTGAATGTTGGGTTTGGCAGAAGAAGCATGACAATAGAATTAATGCTGTGGAGATTAGTAGTGTGAGAAGTCAAGACTACCAACTACCGACGAGCATGTATAAGAGCACTGATGAAAATAAAGAAAGCGAAAGATGTGTGTAAGAACCGTAGCAAGTGGAAAGAAATGGTCTCTGCCTACCCCTACCTGAAAAAGGCCTGATTTTATGTATGTATCATTTATATTACTCACAGTTGTAGTAAGTTTTAGTTCATTGTCACTCTTATCGTCAGAAATATTGAACACCTGTTCGTTTTCTTTAAAATCACTAACACAGCTAGCTCAGTTTACTAGTATTACATCAATCTCTACCGAGTCTTCTTGTGATACCTCCAGGTTGCTTCATTCGCAGTAGGTCATCGTACAAAATGTTACATAGCTCAAGAAGCTGGATGGCCTTGACGTTTATATGGTCTATGAGTCACCATTCATGACTCTTGACGTATTTACTGATAGTTTTTGACCCTTTCAAGGTCCTTAAAATGCAGATATTTTCAAAAATAATATTTAATTAATATAATATTTGACATGACACAAATCAAAAAGAAATGAAAATAAATTGACTTTTAGTTAGTCTATTAAAAAAACAATACCAAAACGCTAGGGTTGGTTATAGCTAACCGACAAATCAAAAAATACATTGAGCAGACAAAATTCCCTTTTATTAGATTTAATGATTTTAATTTACTAATTATGAAATTTTAATTTTTGAATATTACAATTAATAAAAGAATTTAAAAAATCCAATCGTATTTTACAGTTTTCACTACTGTCTTTTTTTTAAAATAAATTTTAGTGACTTTGTTAAAATTTATTATTTGAAATATCTCATTTTAGTTGAAAATATTTAACTTTTTGAAAATAATGTAATATTTTTAGGGCTTCCTTTTTTTTTATGCAAACTGTAAATAATATTGCGTAAAAAAATTGTTATTTTCATTAGATGGTAGACAGCTTGTTCGCAAAGAAACTTATTTTCTATTGCTGTTTGTTGTTTTCTATTATTTCCTACTTTTTGAAGTTGGAACAGTTGGGGTCTTTATATTAGTTTATGTTTCGGAATTTTATGTTTTTTAACACAACAATACTTAGGTGACATTACGAGGGTTGTTTCAAAAGATTTTCAAATAAAGTCTCATTGTTTGATTATTAAATAAGTCAATTCTTATTTTACTGCTGGTACTGTAAATTCCAACGTCGGTATGTTCATTCCGTATTCTCTTTCAGACAAATACAGGAAATCAAGAATATCCGCTTTAAATTTAAATATTCCCTTTCAAATGAGTTCGACATGTTCAAACTAAAAAGAAGAAGGCGCAAAGTCGTTTAGTAATAATTGGAACAAAGTATAATTTTTTTGGTTTAACATAGAGGTGGAATAATGAAAAAGGAACATTCCTAGTTTGATTGCGTTATTGTTAAAATAGTATTTGTAATAGAAGAAAAGTATTTGAAACTTTTACCATCAGTCATTACTTTACTTCGTTCAAACATTTTTTTTTACTAAAAATGCTCGCAAAAAGGGTAGACCTATCGCGTGGGCCGCAGACGGCCCGCACTGCGACTATTAGAAGGGGAAGGGATTATAAAAAAAAGATGATTGTGGACCCGCTTTTTAAAAAGTTGCAGGTCATAGTTTTCTGGAAAAACTAATTTTGTAAGCCTGTTTCATTCCGTAGCAGCGCTGTAAAAGAACGATTCATGATGGAGATTGGTCCTTGTAGTGTCAATCTTGAGAGTAAATGGGTGAGATTGATCAGCGTGCCGAGTTTTTCGGCCGAAAGTGGCCAGTGGTGATACAAGAGTTTTTATTTTTCTGAAGCATCTGTCATGGAAATATCTGTAATGTCTGGTCTGCAACTCTTTTTCTATGTTCTAGTGAGTGAAGGGTATCTGTAAGAGTTGAGCTATTTATCAACCAAATGGCCTTTTTCTAAATGGAATCTAGAAGACAAAGATAATGTCTTGGTGCTGAACCCCATATGAGCGAGCAATACTCTAGTAGAGGTCGGATGCCATTGATCTATATTTTTGTTAGTAAGCGTGTTTGTCTTTGGTATTCAATTGTAGTTGTTTTACTTGAGGGTTGAAGGATAACTCGTATTTATTTATTTATCGTATGGCAATCACATCATATAAAAATAGCATATAAAATAAGATATAAATTTGTATAGAATCGCAAGCACATTAAACAATACAGACATGTAGCAAACAAGAACCTAATTAAATAGGCTTACTCATATATATGTTTTTAAAAAATAAAATAGTGTTGTTGATTTTTAGCTGTTTTACGGCATTCCTTTCTATAATCCCTTTCCCTTCTAATAGTCGCAGTGCGGGCCGTCCGCGGCCCACACGATAGGTCTACCCTTTTTGCGACTATTTTCATAAAAAAAAGTTACAAGTTTATGTCCAGATTATTGATCCAGTCTATGACCGCTGGTGTAGGAGTCAAGAAGTCTTGATGCCTTCCCTCGTAAGCTCTCAGTAGGCATTCTTGGCGAAGATGGCGGATGGTTTGTCTTTTATGTCCACAGTCGCATTGTGGGAAAGAGATTACCTTGTATTGAGTTGAGTATGATTAATTATGATAATTATTATTACATATAAACAAGGGCAAAAAGTCCCTATATTACCCAAAAACTTTGCCACGTCTTTTTTCGTTCTCTAAAGAGTACTCTGCCAGCGGTCTCTCTACTGGCAAATTATGCCCGAGCTCAGCCGTAGAGGGTAGAAGAAAAAAATATAAAAGTGAGCCGCGCCACCGACTTAGACGATTAAAGCCGGAAACCCCTAGGTCTTATAGGCACTAGCAGAGCCACACGATAAACAACTAAGATTATGGTGAACCAAATACATAAATTAAATTATAGCTAAAATATATTGGATACTTTACTCACACAATAAATCAGAGTACACAGCTCAATAGCAACATTATAACAAATATAGTCAAAATTAACAGCTATGGTAAATTTTCTTGCTAAAACAAACCAAAAATTTAAAATTTACAACTTTATAAAATAACCAGAACAGAAGTAAGATTAACAGACTTTACCAAGTTACTAAAAAAAAAGTGAAACGTATATAAATAAACTCATTAATAACACTAACTCAAACGTTTGCATAAGGCTGCTAATTTACTCATGTTTTAACCATTTACATAAAAATTTTCACTGCCAAAACAATCGAGTTTATTTAAAAATATTTTTACAATGGTTGTCCTTTAAAATATCAAGATTGTAGGATATTTACAAATAAGTAGGAAGAAAATATATTTTTACTTGGACATAAAGAATTATTGAGAATCCAAGTTTAGTTTTGGCATATTATCTAATGCAATAGTTTCCAACAATGTACTATATTAATAAACTAAAACAAAACTTAATCGTGGTGTCAAAATAAGTCACAGCGTTATATATTTAAAAATAAATCACTGATAACCTTTGGGTATACGAATTCACATGTACTATATTAATAAACTAAAACAAAACTTAATCGTGGTGTCAAAATAAGTCACGGCGTTATATATTTAAAAATAAATCACTTATAACCTTTGGGTATACGACTTCACTACTCCTGTGGCCGGTTTGATTATGGGACGGCACCTGCTAATTAACAATGGTTTCCCTCAAATAAATCCCGCTTGCGGCTATTTTAACTCGACACCAAAATCCAAAATATCAACATCATAGGTAAGAGAGAATGGTCAAGTTAAAAATTAGGTGGTTTTTCTTCAAAATCTAATTAAGATGGCCCAAATACAGCCAGATATGAAAGAAATCCCATAGAGGTTCTGCACACGTGCTAATAACACATCGTCCCCAACAACTTTCACCAACACCTCCGACTTCGATGTAGCTCCCCAAACGACTGCCGCTTCTACGCCGGAAATCAAGAAAAATGGCGCGGCATAAACGTCAACCCACAATCTTCTCAAGTCCGCGCTCAGTGTGCCTCGTCCGTGTGGATAACCAGCCCGTCCACACAGAAATGCAAACCAAACAATCGAATCCTATCCCTACAAGGTATGCAACACTATTTACAACGAGTGATATATTTAAGTTACAACAAAATACGGTATGCAACCCTACTTACGAGTACCTAAGGAATACGAAATCATCAGAGACCCAATTAATAATGGAACTGTAGAAGGAAAAAAAAGGCACGTGACAACTGTAGATAATATACAAATCAATTACCTACTAGCAGATTTATACATAAATTTAAATGAACAAAAATAAAAAAGATAAGATAACAAAACAAAACTACAATACTTGGTATCAGGCTAAATATTAATTTAAAAGTTATTGATATATAAGGCGGTCAACATCGAGATTATTCCAGGCATCAAAAACTCTATTACTCAGAAAATTTTGTCTTGATCTGGTCACAAAGATCTCTATTTTAAGTTTTAATTTATGTCCTCTGAGTCGGTCGTCATGGTTTAATGGAAATATCACGGTAAGGTTTCCAAAGTTGAATTTTATTATTTTAAATGTTGTGATAAGATCTCCACGGTGACGTCGAAGTTCAAAAGAAGTTAAGTTGGTCATAGCAAGTCTCTCTTCATAGGAAGGTCTTCTGAGTCCCAAAGGAAGTCAAATGGCTTTTCTTTGAATATTTTCTGATAAACTTTTATTACGAATCAAGTCAGGTTGTTTATTTAACTGTTTTAACCATTCGAAAGTGGAAAGAGAGAAAAAATAGAGAGTAGTAGCAGATATACTGCAGAGTTATATGCTATCTGGGCAAGCATTTAGATACATAGATGTCATCCAGGACAAATTTTAAATTAGAAAGAGCAATAATATTTTTCGAATCAAACTTAAAACTATTACCTAATCCAGATGTAAATATAGATATCGTGGGAATTAATAACAAAAAATTATTAAATTTATTTTAATTTAAGGATGTGTATAGGGTCAAATTACGAAGTACATCTAATTAATTTTTAAACTGTTAATTATAATGAGTTTCTATAATGGATTTTTTGAAAAAAAAATTATAATTAAATATTATAAAAAAATATTTAACTTTGAATTTGACTACCGCGTTTGTAGTCGGAAGAAAATCTGGCAACACTGCAGACCGCGTGGCGTCTGAAGTTGTGTATTTGAAATTATTACCCTGAAATTTTGACAATCATGAATACTACTAGTGATGCACATAAAAGTGTTAATTCTCCTTATATAGAAATAAAAAGGGTCAATTTACATTGATATCAAAGAAGCGCGATGGTTAGACAACGTGAAAGAGGGTGGTTCAAAAGGAAAACGTCCTCGTGATGTTTATATCAGCACGTTGAAAGGTGGAAGAATAGTTGAGCTTGCCACCCTAGCAGAAGAATTGTGGTGTACGAAGTGTAATATAGGATTATAACTTTAGTATTATCAATTTTTACTAAGATGACAGTGCAAAGCCAACACTAATGATCCAAAAGTTTATCAGATATTTTTTCTTTTCCCTTTTTATCTCTCTAATTTGGAACGGTCCAATGAATAATTTGATTAACAATATCACAATATCAATGTTATTTAACAGTTCTTCTTGATATTACTTACGATTTCCTGATTAATATACACTTATGGTTACGTACATATAAAATTAACAATTAACTCTAAATTTTTACCTTCTCAATCTTGTAAACACTCAGGAGGACATTAAATTTAAATTTTCATGTGATGCGAGTTGTACATATTAACGCGCATGTGGTCGCTTACATCCAGTAGTGAATAGGCAGCCCAAGAAGAAGAAGAAGAGAGGAAAATAAAGAGCACGTTATTATCGACATGCTGCCGTGCGATGTTGTCAGATTTTTATATTGCAAACATCTACAATTATCGGAAACCGCGCTTGTTTTTGGACTCGAAAAATCGCAAATCGTCTAAACTTACTAACAATAAGTTTTTTAACCGTACAAGCTTTATAGAAGAACATAAACTTTTCGATTCTTTTAAAAATTATTTCACTTCCGGTAAAAATAACATTGAGTAAATGGTGACTTTACTCCATAAAATATTTTAAATTCAGGCAGCTATCTAAAAATTTATAAATGTTATTCTTCTTCTTTGTGTGCCATGCTTGTTTTCAAACGTTGCGTTGGCTATCATCAAGCGTTCAGGCGTTGGCTATCATAGAGTTGACAATTTGTTGGAAAGCTTCTGGATCGGTAGCTACATGAAACAATTCTTCGACTGTTCGACCCGTCCAATGTCTAATATTACGAAGCCAAGAAAGCTGTTTTCTGCCAATCCATCATTTTCCTTCTATTTTACCCTGGATAATTAATCGGAGCACGTGATATTTATGCCCCCTCATCATATGTCCAAAGTATTCGACTTTTCTTATTTTGATGGTGTTTGTCAATATTATACATCCTTCCAAAAATAAAATCCAAACGGAAGGACATATCGTACACGATCAACGATTAGAAAGAGTGAAGACATATACCTATCTTGGAACAACTATTAATGAAGACTGGGACCACACGCTGAAAATTAGGTGCAGGATAAAAAAAGCAAGAGCCGCATTTCAGAAAATGGCTAGACTCTTCAGATGTCATAATTTATCTATGCCCTTAAAAATAAGATTATTGAGGTGTTATGTTTTTCCTGTGTTGTTATATGGGATGGAATCCTGGACTCTCACGGACGCTGCATGTAAAAAAATCGATGCTTTTGAGATGTGGCTATATCGACGAATTTTAAGGATACCATGGACCGCTCATGTAACTAATCAACACGTATTGAGAAAGATGGGGAAGGATAAAGAACTACTATTAAAGATAAAAACATCCAAAATTGAATACTTTGGACACATTGGAGGAACAGCCAAAGAGAAATTTGCGATAATCCATGACAGACAATATGGATTTCGACAACTTCGGTCTACTGGAGATTTGCTGGCTTATGTCACTCAGCTCTGGACAAACACTATTAAAAAGTTTGGTGAATCCCGTGCAATAGCCTTGGATATATCTAAAGCCTTTGACCGCGTTTGGCACCGGGCATTGTTAAGTAAATTATCTGCCTACGGTCTCCCAACCAAACTGCGCCAATGGCTCTTGAGTTTCATGCAAGATCGCTCCTTACATGTGGCAGTTGACGGTATTTCTTCTGATGCGTTTAAAACTAATGCCGGGGTCCCCCAGGGTTGGATCCTGTCCCCCACCTTATTTCTTTTACACAACAACGACCTCTTAAAAACCACCACAAACCCCATTTACAGTTTCGCAGACGATAGCACACTTGCCTCAACTTTCACATCCTATCGATCACTTTCGGTGAATGATACAAAAAGACTCAGGCAGGAACAGGTTAATTCCATCAATAGATATCTTAAAGCAATCGTCGAGTGGGGAACCAACAATCTTGTTCAGTTTAACGCCCAAAAAACACAAAGCGCCACGTTTTCCAAAAAAGTGAATTCCTCAAATCATCCCATCACAATGTCCGGAAATACCCTTGAACCAAGTCCCTCCATCTCGATTTTGGGAGTCACATTGTCCAATAATATGTCTTGGCATGACCATGTTGCTAACATCGCAAAGTCGGCAAGCCAGAGGCTAGGTTTTCTGTGAAAAGCCAGAAAGTTTTTTACTCCTGATCAACTGTTGATCAACGTACAAGGCTCAAATCCTACCTCTACTGGAGTATTGCTCGCACATTTGGGGTTCAGCAACAAGGCATTCTCTTCGTCTTCTAGATTTTATTTAGAAAAGAGCCATTCGCTTGATAAATAGCTCAACTCTCACAGATCCCCTTCACCCTCTAGAACATAGAAGAAGAGTTGAAGACCAGTTATTGCTCTACAGATATTTCCATGGCAGATGCTCCAGAGAAATAAAAACTCTTGTACCACCATTGGCTACATTCGGCCGAAGAACTCGGCACGCTGATCAGTCTCACCCATTTACTTTCAAGATTAACACTACTAGGACCAATCTTTATCAAGAATCCTTCTTTTACAGGGCTGCTACGGAATGGAATATGCTTCCAAAATCAGTTTTTCCAGAGAACTATGACCTACAACTTTTTAAAAAGCGTGTCCACAATCATTTCCTTTCTATAATCCCTTCCCCTTCTAATAGTCGCAGTGCGGGACGTCCGCGGCCCACACGATAGGTCTACCCTTTTTGCGACTATTTTCATAAATAAAAAAAAAAAAAAAAAAAAAAAAAAAAAAAAAAAAAAAATGGATTCATACAGTTGATTTTACAGGGAAAGATAAACGGTTAGCAGGGTCCTGAATGACGAAGAATTTCGTGGCTAAAAAATCTACGCACATGGTTCAACACAACAACTGTGGGTCTGTTCAGAGCAGCTGCGAACAAGATACAGCTTGCCATGATGGTCGCCAACATCCGAAACGGATAGGCACTGTAAGAAGATACACATCATAAAAAATAATTTTTTTATGTCAATCATAATTATTATTTTAAAATAGCTCTATGTATGAATTAAATAAAACAGTTTTGTGTGTGTATTAATAGTTTATATTATAATTTTTGAAAGAGTAATGGTCGTTTCCGTGAATTTCCGGTTATAAATAATCTAATCGTCCATTGAATAACGGCGTTCATCTCTAATTTCAACTGCTGACTCGACTCCGAACAGCCAATGCATTTAAATGTCACATTTCATTTCATGTCCAAAAGTCTTGAACAATCGTCGAATGCCGGAGCTAAATCTTCTAAATACGGTCTGCTTTTAAATTCTTTTTTAACGCGACATTTCAAACTTTTACCGGAACAGTATTGCATACTTTTATTCCGGCAACGAATAATTATTATTTGCGCTTTTAGAAAACCCCCGTCAGAAAAAAAGATGCAAACGTCGTTATTAAAATTACAACTAAATTACAAGTTTATTTTACTTTTTCGTGTCCGATCCCTAATGTTAAAGTATTTCGGCCCAAAATTGGGCTACGTCGATTGCTTCATTGTTGACGAGCCACTAATCATCGAGAGTACATTTTGAAGGACACAGCTCGCATGTTCTTAATGCTACATTGTTTTGTTTTTCTCCGCACTCTCACAGAACGTCGTCATTTCCTATCATACCCCACGTCTCCAGGATGGACTTGACAGTGGCGACGCCAGTACGCATGCGATTTAGTATGCGCCAGGTTTTCCACTCCGTCTCTATTCCGTGAGAGGGCTCTTGATGCAGGGGGTAAGTCTCTAAGGGGTGCTATGGTGACGGTTCTCATGAAACGTTCCCTGGACTTAAGCCGGCTGGATCCTCCAGGTACTTCGAGCTGGTGCAAGGGGTGTCTGTCATCAAAAGTTTGTTTGAACCTCTTCAAGTACTGGACACCGGTTCTTCGCTCTTCCGGTGATGAAAAACCCGCTGCTTGGTAGAGCAGTAGTAATGGAGTAGCCTTTATATAGCCGGTAATTATCCGACATGTGTCGGTCAGTGCCGTAGTGACTTGTTTTGCGTGTTTTGATCTACCTCATACCGGACAGGCATACTCCGCCGTTGACAAACACATTGCTTCAGCTGTTGTTCTTAAAACCTTTGGGTTTGCTCCCCATTTGCTCCCTGCTAGTTCCACCAAAATCACAACCATGTAAACGTGTCAGTAGCAGACATCTTAATAGAGAATGTGCAGTCATACAAATACCTGGGAGCCTGGATAGAACAATCAGGTTGCCACGTCTTTTTTTTGGTTCTCTAAAGAGTACTCTGCTAGTGGTCTCTCTACTGGCAAATTATGCCCAAGCTCAGCCGTAGAGGGTAGAAGAAAAAAATCTAAAAGTGAGTAGCGCCACTGACTTAAGACGGTACAAGCCGGAAACCCCTAGGTCTTGTAGGCACCAGCAGAGCCACGCGATAAACAACAAACAATTATGGTGAACTAGATAAATAAAACTATATTTACAATTACTGCAATATATTAATTAAGTAAAAATGATGTTCTGATTTTTTACAATAAATTCTGTATTTTCGTAACGTGGTTTAAACGAATTTAATACACTTTTCTTAAAATGATATTTAAATTAATTAGAACAATCTTCCAGACAGTAATAAAAACCTAATGAGGTACAAAAGAGAATTAAAATAAAAAACAAAAAAAAAACAACAAAAAGAAAATGTTCACAATATTTAAAATTTCGAAAATAATTGGTTTTATATAGAATTCCTGATAGCAAAAGATTAACACAAAAAAAGGAATACAAAATAAATGGACTTGCAACAAGAATAATATTTTAAAACCCTCACAATAACCACATAAATTATATTCAGTAATATATAAATGCAGATTCAACTTAGAACCGGTACAAATTTAACGAAAAATAATTTGGTTACTTTTAAACTATTAAAAACTTCATTGAGACGTCACTGGGAGCAGGTACAAATTTAATGAAAATAACTTGTTAATTTTAAATTATTGAAAACACTTAGATCAAGCACATAATAACTGATAAGTTGATAAAATTAAACTCAATACCATGCAACCAATTGAAAACTTCACTGAGACGTCATGGTAACATCGATGATCCAAGAACCGAAACACCAAGTAGTATTATCATAATAATTTCTGCTACAAACACCAGGCAAGTCTTTATAACACTGAAATTTATCGTCGATGTGGATGGAACGGCACGTGGTACTTCACGATGGCTTCACTTCATCAAATCTCACACGTGGTGATCTTAACTTGACCCCAATAACCAAAATATCCACCACATAGGCACGACAGAATGGTCAAGTTAAGAATTAAATGGTTTATCTTCCTAATCCAATTAAGATGGCCCCAAATACAGCCAGATATGAAAGAAAAAACCGTAGAAGTTCCGCTCACGTGTTAATATCAAATCCTTCCAAAAACTCTCAACCGACTTCCACCACTGACACCAAACGAATGATCACCACTCCTCGCTCCCAGACCGGATATCAGAGAATGTCCCGGGACACGCGTCAGCCAACCTTTCCAAGTCTAAGTTCCTAGTTCATAATCGCGTTCGTCCGTGTTAGTTGCCAGCCCATTCACACAGAAAAGCAAACCAACAATAATATATCTGACAACACACGACAATCGAGGCCAATAATCAAGGCGAAGTCTAATAACACTTAATCCCCATCGATTAGCAACAATGTCACAGCTATTAATAATCGAATTCTATTACTACTAGATAGGCAACATTATATACAACGAACCAAATACGGTATGCAAAGCTAATTGCGATCGCCAGACTATCATAATAATGAAACGGCAGATGGGAAAAAAATAGGCACGTGACAAGGTGACCAAACAAGAGAAATAAGAACGAGAATACAGATAGCCAGGTCTACATTTACGAAAATGAAAAAGTTGTTCACCAATCAAGATATCAAGATTGGACTTGGGATGAGGATGCTGCGTTGTTACGTGTTTTCCGTGCTTTTGTACGGAGTGAAGGCTTGGACTCTCAAGAAGAATCACACAGACAAACTACAAGCCTTCAAGATGTGGTGCTACCGTAGAATGTGGCGTATTCCCTGGACAGAAAATCGGATGAATAAGGAATGTGGAGTCATTAACACCATAAAAAAGAGAAAGCTTCAATATATAGGTCATATACTGAGAGGACCCAAATACGCACTTCTCCAGGTGATAGTTCAGGGAAAGATCGGTGGAAGGCGGAATATTGGAAGACGCCGTGTGTCTCGGCTTAAAAACCTAAGGGACTGGTTTAATTGTAGTAATGTTGAACTCTTCTGAGCTGCAGTAAATAAGGTCCGAATAGCTGTGATGATAGCAAACCTCCGATAAGAGATGCACTATAAGAAGAAGTTTTTTAAGAAGGTTGCTTCTGGTAGTGACTTTCTGTCTAGTGTTTTGGCAGTGGTGTTTGTAGGTCAGAGAGCGATCGAATACCACACCGAGATATTTGGGTTTGTCTGTGTGTTGTCCCTCGCAGGACACATTTTGTTTTTTCTTTGCTAGATGGGTGTTTAAATAAAAAGCAGATACCTGGGTTTTGGTAGGGTTTAATTTCAGTGAGTTTTCCTTGTAGTAGTGTGACATCATTTCTAAGGCTTCCTCCAGTTTAGTTTCAACCTGTTTGTATGTTTTGTATTGTATTGCGGTGCCAAGATCGTCAGCATACATAAAATGTTTCGCTTGAGGGTGTATTGGTTGATCGTTACTGTAGATATTAAAAAGGAAAGGGGCAATACTGTGGTAAATTATAAAATGTATTATATATATTAATTAATTAATCCAGTTTATAGCGTCTTTCGCCTTCCGGTTCCCAGTTGCCAGCCTCTTCAGTCAGTCCAATCTCCTGGGGCTAGATTTCTTTCGGACATCGCTTTCTGAATGCCCCCTATCCATGTTGGTTTTGGTCTACCTCTTTTCCTTCGTTCTGTTGGGGTCCATTTAAGCACTAGTTTGGGTAGCCTTTCATCTGTCATTCGTTCAACATGGCCGTACCATATAAGTTGTCTTCTTTGGATTTCATCTATTATAGTTGTGTCGGTCTTTACAATTTGTCGAATTCGGTCATTTGTAACCCTATCGAGACGTGATATGCCAGCAGATCTTCGCCAGAAATCCATCTCCAGGGCTAGCAATTGGCGTTCTAATGTTTTATTAAGTTGCCACGTTTCACAGCCATATAGAACAGTACTTTGAAAGATATATTATGATGTATTATAGATGTATTATAGATGTATTATATAGCATATTTTTTTTTCCCTAGATATATTTTTTGCCCATAACAGCGAGTTTAGGCATCCTATTTCTTTCCTTTTAATATCCGTTGTTCTATTTCCTCCTCAGTACGACCTTTACATGTGATTTTTGTACCCAAATAGGTGTATTCCTTACATATTCCCATTTTTACATTGTTCAGATCCAGATATGTTGTTTCTGCCCCAATATACAAATATTTCGTCTTGCTCATATTAACCGTTAATCCCCATTCTTCGTATTCTCTAAGAAGTCGTTTTCCCATAAACTCCAGGTCTTATTTATCTTGGGCCGCGACGACCTGATCATCCGCGAAGTGCAGATTATACAGAGTAGTGTCATCATTTAACTGTATCCCCATTCCATGGCACGCTCGTCTTCACTTCTTTAACACTTCGTTTAAATATATTTTAAATAGTGTGGGGGAACCTTGTCTTAGACCCTTAGTGACGGTGAAACTTTTAGATAGATTATTTCCTAACTTAATTTTGGATGTTAATTGCTGATATAACTGTTTAATAGCTATTATTACAGTGTTATTGATCGTTGATTTCTCTAAGACTTGCCACAGTTTTGTTATCGGGACAGTATCGTACGCTTTTGTAAGGTCTACAAAAAGTAAATGGACTTCCCTATTAGTTGCCACTCTTTTCTCACTCATTTGAACAATGCTAAAAATATGGTCCATGCATGAGCGGCCGGCCCGAAACCCTGCTTGTTGTTCGATTTCGTTTGCTTCGTATTCTTGTTCTAGTAAGTTTTTTAAGATTCTCCCATATAGTCGGCTTAGGGTGCTTGTTACCGAGATACATCTGTAGTTAGAACAGTCATCCTTTCTGCCTTTTTTGTGGATTGGTGTTATCCAGGCTTCTCTCCAGCTTAACGGAATTGGTTCCCCATTTAAATATCGTGTAAAGAGTTCTTTGAGGAATAGAATTAACGTCCGTGTTCCATTTTTCAATAGCTCTGCAGGTATGTTCTCTGGTCCACTAGCTTTTTTATTCTTCATGGAGGTTACGGCTTTCTGTATCATATTTTCATTTAAATGAATGTACTGACCCTGGACTTGGTAAACGTTTGGAAAAGTAGTTAAATATTGTTCTCTGTTCTCTTTAAGTTCTTTGGAATAGTGTTCTTTCCATTTATCTATCTGAATTAGATGAATATTAGTTTTATTAACTGAATTAGTTTTTAGCGATCTGATTAGTTTCCACGCTTCGGAAGATTTAGTCCCACCAAGGTAAGAGTTGACTTCCCTACATTTTGTTTCCCATGTCTCGTTCTTGTTGCCTTGTGTCATTCGTTTGCCTGTTCTCTCTTGTAGTTTATTTTATCATTAATATCTTTAGTAGTTAGCCATTTCTTGTACGCCGTTTGTTTTTTGTTCTTCTGACTCTCTAAGCTATTATTCCATGTGATGTTTTTGTTATGTTTGGGTGTTGTTTCCTCTATTCCGTGAGCTTCTTGTGCTACAGAGCGTAAGGCTTCTATAATATGTTCGTACAGATGATCAGTATCTAGCGTCAAATATTCCGGTTTTAGCTTCTGGTTTAGTCTGTTTTGATAGAGAGTTTTTGTACTGTATTCATGGAGCCCATTTAGATTATATTTAATGTGGTCAGCTTTGTCTTTTATGTCCGTTGTACGTTTGTTATTAGTGTTAAAGTATATTCCAATTTTTGCAGATAAAAAGTAGTGGTCTGACCCACACTCTAAGCCTCTGTATACTCTAGTGTCGAGCACGCGCCATTTAGTTTCTTGTTTTATGATAACGTAATCGATGATGGATTTAAGTGATCTTGTGTCTTGATGCCATGTGTATTTATGGATATCTTTATGCTGATAAAATCCATTTAAGATTTTAAGTTTATACTGCTCACATGTATCGATTAACCTTTGACCATTATCATTTAAAACTTCTTCACCGTGTGAAGATTATATATATTATTATATAAACTTTTCCCGAGCTCCAAATATGAGGTTTTTTAGGACCTTACAGGTTCGATAGTCTTGATCACGTCTTAATAGAAAAATGTGTTACCGTTAATGGATTTTTGATTCGACACCCCGTACGCGTTACAAACTTTTTGTGCGTATGGTGTAGATAAAGTCCTTTCCAACTTTAAATGAAAACATTTCCGAAACACTTATTGCTTTAAACTCACAACTTCCAATCTCAGTCGTTTCGAACAATATCAACATCGACTGGGTAGCCAGCTTGACTTTCCGCATCGCAAACCTTCGACAAAAAACCCAATTAGAATTAGAAACGTAGCAGATTCCAGAGTTAACATTCAATCGGGTTTGCGGAAATTCGGAGCCGATCGGGAACAAATGAATGAAACGTCAAGGAAGACACACAGCACAAAGCCACCTAGATTGATTCATTAATTAATCGGGATAAGCCTCGGATAAAATATAACGCGGGCTGTCAACGCCCCCCGTTGTTATCGTGTTAATATTATTTTTGCTTGAATAAAATAATATTAAAATCGTACATAAGCAGTATGGTGGGGCTTTCAAATGAATGCGTCCTAAAATATACGAGGTCTGATAACAGTGAAATACTAGGATTGGTAAACTAAAAAGCCACTTTAATTTTCAGTACAGTCCAATCTAATTATATTTCTTTCAATATACTTTTCCTACCTATCTACTTTAAAGAAATATTAGTGTCACTATTGCAACGAATAAAAACTCTTTCTAAGCCTGTTGTAAAAATCATTACTTTCATCTGTACAATTCCTCTTTGAGAAATTCTTTGATTTTTAAAACTGCTCAGTACGGCCCTGACGCCGACAAAAAAATCGTCTAAAAAACACGTGCTGTTTTTGTGATCTACTATGTTTTGATCACGCCCTCATCACGTGAAAATTAGTAATCAGCTAGAAAAACAAAGGGTCCCGTGCAATTACGAAGACGTGCATTTATTATGCCAGAACATTCCGAAATCGTCGCGCGCAATTGTAGCAAACAACTATACGGTCACGTGACAAGACTTATGATTTTTGACCAATAAAAAACGCTGAATTCAACGCGAGAAAGAAGCCACAATAATCCAACCGGCTTTCGGCCTCTCGTCCTCTTTCGCATATCATCAGCCGAGGAATGAACACCTCTAGCGTTCAGAGCACCGCTTTTAAACACCACGTGGTAAAATGCACATCAATATAATCAGATAAAATAAATTAAATTCAAAGCTAACAACCAGTGAAATTATTCTAAAGATACATGAGGCTTAAAACTCTAAGCTCCATGTATTAAATTATACAATATATTCTCGATGACAAGTGTGTTGTTTCATTTACTGTGATAACAAAATTCACGATGATAAAAGGCAGTAAACCCTTCAGCCTATAGTAGGTAAAAAACAGATCGAGCCAGCTTTACTGAGTTATCGAAGAATCCACCAACTACGCTGCGAAAGACGTCGTCGAATAGCAAAAGTGAGTCAAGGCACCAGAGGTTCCGGTGGTGAAGCTGCTCACACCTCAGAGCTTGTCACCACGCCCCTTCTACCTTCTCGTCGTCGTCGCCGGCGTGCAAACCCCAACAGTTGCGTGCCAAATGTGTAACGAATGCTCTTGTGTAACTTAAATAAAACTAATAAAATACTAATTTAATAAAGAGCTAATGGTCTAAATACTAAAAAAGAATTTTTAACTAATTGTGTGAAATGAATAAGAATCAAATACGAATAATTAATATTAATTCAACAAATAAAACTTAATGTATTTTAAAATTTTAATTTAATTATTATTATTTATTAACGTAAGTAACTTAAAGGAAAAAGATCAAAATAATATACTCAGGGTTCCGTGACTCTTTAATTTCTCGATTGAATCAAATTTGAGGGGATGTATGGAACAGTTCATGGATCTATACTATTTTTTTTCTAAACATATCAAACTAACTAAAAAAAATAAAATTACCAACCACGTAAGGGCGATAAGTAATTTTATAAAGAAAAATCCACTCTTTCTTCCTTAATCGAAACTTCACAGTTTGTCATGCTTTCATCACTTTCAAAAACCATTACTTTTGTTTTTTATCCCTTTGATTTTCAGAACATCATGCATAACAATAACCATCGCCTGAAACTCCTCTTCAGATGACGCTAATATGACTTGATCATCGGCGTAAAGAAGGCATGTGACAATAAATCATTCATTTTTAATCCATACGCACTCTCTTGCAAATCTTTTAAACAGATATGTGAAACAGCCATGGCGAAGCCACACATCCCTGTCTCAAACTTTTTTCAATGTTAAACCTGTCCGTGCAAACTCCGTTTATCCTGACACAAGCAGTGGAATCCTCGTAAAGTGATTTCAGTGCTCGTATTAAACCACCACTCACCCCATACATAGACAATATCAACCACAATTCACTTCTCACCACTCTGTCATAGGCCTTTTCTAAGTCTATAAAATCGCAATAGACCTTCTGAATTCTAGCCAAGAATTTTTCAGATATACCTCGTAATGAAAAGACCTGATCCATACATCTTCTTCCTCTTCTAAATCCTGCTTGCACATCCCATATTATCTTCTCAGTTTCATTCGTTATTCTTTTAATTAATATCTTTGCATACAGTTAGTCGACTATGCTGAGTAAACTAATACCTCAGTAGTTCTTACAGTCCAGCTGCGAACTCCAGCTACCACTCCTCCAACAAAGGTAAAAAGGCGGTACAGCAGACTAGCTACCACGTTTTGTCCAGCCTTCAGCATTTCAACTGTTATCCTGTCGTACCCAGCAGCTTTACCCAATTTCATACTGTTCAACGAGCACAATTTCTGTCGTAGTAATTTCACTTTCATTGCAACTTTCATTCATGTCTCCGAATGGGGCCTGTACTTGTGTATCCTTTTTCTCAAATAAACTTTCAAAGTATTCATTCCATCTCTTTAATACGCATTCCTCTTCTTTTACCATACTACAATCTTGGTTTCTACTTCTTTTCAGTTGCGCGGTAGTATTTTTACCTTTGGCTGTTCTTATGGATTTATATTGTTTTGGAAATTGTCAGATAACCTTTTATCAAATTCATTTTAATCACTCTCCTTCTTTCTTGCCCAAACCTCTTTTGCCACACCTTTTAACCTTTTATACTCATTTTTTGCCTTGTTTACATCCTCAATCATTGCCTTTTGCGTTCTTTGATTTGCTTTTGTAGCCAGCCAAGCTTTCTTCTTTTCTGACCCTCTACGCACATTTTCTGTAACTTGCATCCTTTTCTTCTTTTACTTACACCACATACTTCAAAAAAATAGTAAATTAAAATCAAAATTCTGTATTTGTTCATATTACCTACTGTTTATTTAGCTAATAATGATTTTATGCTTTTTACTTTATGGACGCATTGTACATATTAGGTATTTGATGCAAAGCAAGATAATTTGCATTTGATTACTCGACTCCCAAATTCATTAGTACCGACCGTCGATCTGTAACGCATAAACTAGTGAATAACAGGTATTGAATATGCTCCAATTTCGGTGTACTCAACTGCACGTCCTCAATAATTAGTTTCGATTTTGGTTGGCTCGTTCGTATTCTTTGACATTTTGTTGTGTATGGGTTAATTACTGTAAATCGGTGTCATAAACTTAATGAAATATACATATTTCATTAAAAAAAATACTAGCAACATAATTATTCTTGTACGAGGGTTGTAGAAGTTTCGTACATAAATAGCGCGATTAATATGACGCCGCCATAAACATAAACCACAACGTTTAATTAGTTCACATTACAACACGTGCACTTTCAAAATCGGCTTAACAATATTTCTGGCGTTTAAAAGGGAAACAAAAACGTTTTCGTCTTTTTTATCGAGCATTATATTGGACGGTTTTGACACATAATAAAAACAAAAAAAATTTCAAAAATAAGAAAGGTTGATCAATTATTTTTATTTTTTGTAAATTTAGAGGATTTTAAGGAGGTTCGGGGGTAGATTTTTGGAAATAAAGTTGATTCGCAGGTGTTCAAACAAGAATACTCATCAAATATTATAATTAATGGTAATACTATACAATTTAGCGAAAAAGTAAAAAACTTGGGAGTGTGGTTTGATAAAAACTTGAGATTCTCGCACCATATTAGTAAATGTTTACAAAAAGCATATGCAGCTCTAAAACTTATAAATCAATCTCGCCATGTGTTAGATAAATCGGTCAAAATCCTACTATGCGAATCACTAGTGCTATCTAAACTGAATTTCTGTGACATTTTATATAATTCTTGTTTAAATTTATTTGATATAAATAGAATAAAAAAATTGCAAAATTCAAGACTAACTTTTGGTATTCGCAAATTTGAACATATCAGCCATACATTCAGAATTACTAAATGGTTACACATGAAAAGTCGTCGAGAATTGCATTCCACCATGTTTTATATTAAGCTACTGAAGGAAAAATCTCCACCATATCTGTATCATAAAATAAAATTCAGAACCGATGTACATTCTCTAAACTTAAGACATAAAAATACTCTAACTATACCACGTCACCACACTGAGTCTTTCAAACGATCCTTTTCCTATTGTATTTTTAACTGTCTCAATAATTTACCTCACGATTACAGTAACTCATCATAAACCTACATAAACTTAAACGAGCTCTCTTTGACTATTATTTTTCTCAACAATAATTTAATTTTTTGGATTAAAATTGCTAATTTATTGCTAAACTATTATTTTTTTTCTATTATTTTAAATTATTTTTCTATTATTCTATTTGCTGTCTTTGACTTTTTTTGGGGTTAGATGGAAGAGCAGATGTATGTTAAATACCAAGTATATAGTTTTATTGTACCTTATTTATTATTACATACAAACTGAATCTCGCCCTAAATATATGTAAACAAAATGTAATTCTTTTTTAAAATTGGTAATAAAGACATTTATTATTATTATTATTATTTTTCCTATTAGAAAATTTGGAAAAAATAACGTGATAATAACGAAAAACTTCTTTTTGGAATACAACACCACGATTGTGCGTATAGACTAGAGTAACAGAACTGTTGGAAAGGTACTAAAACATATGGGTAGGGTGACAGTCCGTTACGAATGTTGGCGATCATCATAGCGATCCGGACTTTGTCTGCAGCAATCCGGAACAGTTGTGTGGATGTTTTATTGAACCATGTCCTGAGGTTCTTGAGCCACGATGTTCTGCGACTTCCTGGTCCTCTTCGTCCAAAGAATTTTCCTTGTAAGATTGTCTGCAACAGACCGTATCTTTCTTTGTTTCGCATGATTTGACCTAGGTATTCTAATTTACGTCCTTTTAATTATGTTTATCAGTTCCAGGTCTTTTTTTATTGTCCTTAGAACTTCGACGTTTGTCACTGTTGCCGTCCAAGAAATTTTCACCATCATCCTGTATAGTCACATCTCGAAAGCGGGAAGTTTTTTGGCTGTGGTGTCATTAAGCGTCCAGGATTCTGCACCATAAAGCAGAACGAAGAAGACATAGCATTGCAGGAGTCTCACTTTAGTGTCCAGGGTGATGTTATGACTTTTAAAGAAGGCGCTCATGCGGTTAAAGGTTGCTCTGGCTTTTCCTATGCGTGCTCTTATTTTCCGTACGTGGCTCCAGTCCCCATTTATTATGGTATTCAGATAGTTGTAATGATCAACGAATAGTTGGCTTCCTGTGATGTACTGTTTGCTGATTATCATAAGTTTGGTCTTATTTTCATATGGGCATGCAACCATTAAAAATTTAAGTAGACATCCATTAGATCAGATAGTCAAGCGGCACTAAAAGCTATGGAATCACAAAGAATAGACTCAAAAATTGTCCGAGAATTTGCCGGAAACCTACGACATTGGCTAACAAAAATAGGGTCACCTTGTCGTGGGTGCCAGGGTATAAAGGTATTTCTGGTAACGAAGAACCGAACAAACTGGCTAGGCAGGGCTCTGGAACACCATTTATTGGGTCAGAACCAATAATAGGATACCCAAGGTCAGCGTTGAAACAGCGATCAATGGCTGGGTCCACTCTCAGCATCAGCTGAAGTGGGCATCGGTTTTATAACGCATAGTGCCTGTCGAGTATCCTGGTCCTGATGGTATTTCTAAGGAACTACTTAAACTCATAGAATATGATCAACTGCTAATACTAGTAAATATATATATAACACTATCTATCTTACAGGAATTATCCCTACAGATTGGCTGAGATCAACCTTTGTAATGTTGCCAAAGAAAGTGAATGCAAAGGAATGCGCTGAGCATCGCACAATTAGCTTAATGTCCCACACTTTGAAGACCTTTCTTAAAATCATACATAATCGAATATACAAAAATCTGGAAATCGATATTAGTGAAAATTAGTTTGGATTTCGAAATGGTGAAGCCTTATTCGCGGTAAATGTAATAATACAAAAATGTTTGGATATAAACAAAAAAATGTATATGGGATTTATTGACTACGAGAATGCGTTTGACAGGGTTAGGCACGAAAAGATGATTAACCTCTTACGAGAAAGTCAGCTCGATGAGCTCAGAATAATAAAGAACCTCTATTGGAATCAAGTCTCTGTGATTAGCTCCGAAGGAAAAACATCAGAAAATATCAAAATACAACGAGGGGTCAGACAGGGATGTGTCGTCATTACTTTTGTTTAATTATTATTCAGAGGCTATATTCAAAGAAGCTCTCAGTAACAGAAACGAGGGGATAAATATAAATGGAAAGATTATCAACAACATACGTTATACTGATGACACCTTGATTATAACCGACAACATTCATGATCTTCAAGTATTACCACAAGAGATCGATCAAGTCAGCAGGATGTATGATTTAAAAATGAACTATAAAAACTAAATACATGGTGTTAAGTAAAACCCCATTAAATCATCCTAATACCAACATCAATATCAATTCAGTGTTGGTCGAGAGAGTTAAAGCAATATTAGTATCTCGGCACGTGGATCAACGAAAGGCATGATCAGACTCAAGAAATCAAAGTCAAAATCGAAAAGGCTAGAAATGTTTCCATTAAAATGAAACAACTATTTACTTACCCACACTTAAATCTTCAACTACGTCTGAGAATGGTTAAATGTTATGTAATCCCAGTGCTTTTATATGGACTAGAATCATGGACGATTAACAAAGCCACAATGAAAAAGTTACAGGCATTTGAAAGGTGGATCTTCCGGCGTGTACTATCGTGGATAAAAAAGATTACCAATGAAAAGGTTTTACGCCGAGTAGAAAGAGAAGAGAATTGGAGAACTTGATTAAAGCCAGAAAACTGGAATATCTCGGTCACATTATGCGTTGAGAAAGATACAGCATACTACGACTGATAATGGAGGGCAAGATTACAGGAAAGAGATCGGTGGGAAGAAGACGTATATCCTGGCTGAAAAATCTAAGAGAATGGTTTGGATGCACATCCCTCCAGTTTTTCAGAGTCGCAGCGTCGAAAGTAAAAAAAGCCATAATGATAGCCAACCTCCGTGTAGAGACGGCACCATAAGAAGAAGAAGTGCCTATCGAAGTTTTTGATTAATCTCTAGAATCAATAGATGTCTCTCTTGTAAGGAACGATTAGTACCAGGAGAACCTTGGATTTTTCTTGCTATATCAAGCTTATTAGATATACAATTCTCGATATAACTTTCTGCTACAGTTGCTGATATTTTTGTACGTTAAAATAATCTTAAACTATTACGTCACATAATGTTTTTCGTGTTACGTTTGATTTTAGTCCTCATAAATTTTCATACCACTGATTTATATACGAAAATCAATTCTTGAGGAGTATACTCCAAAAACCTAATGATGCCAGAGGCAAAACTCAACTGATTGTCTTATTGCATTTGTTTCAAAAGTTAATTTTTATTTCTCCCATTTTTGCATTCTTTTATCGTTATATTTACAGTGTGAAAATGTTACAAAAAGCATCCAGTGTTGATTTCATTAACAAAGACAGTTACAATAACGTCTTATTGAACTGAAAATGTGCTCGTGACATTTTACAATGAATAATTGTGATGGCAAAGAGAGTAAAACATGATTTTGTGGCGTTGCGCTGAAAATCGTCAATCCATCAAATTTTAATCTTAAAACAAGTTTATTTAATAAAGCATGTCTCATTTTCCCACCCATTTTCCTTTCGATATTTGTATTAATTTCACAAATAATTTAGTTCATTTAATAAAGCGCAAGTTTACTTAACAATTACAACGATTATATTGTGGCAATATTTACTAACTAAACTAAAACTATGACCTCAAGATTTGTTTTTATAAATCTAAATCAATTATTCTAGAAAGAGACGTCTATGCTGGAAGAACGAGGAATTAATATTAATATTAATATTAACTTAAGTAATTAAAACGTCTCTCGTTTATTTTGCATTTTCCCAGCATAACTTTTTGCAGATTTCTTGTAGTAGATTGTGGATTGTAAGGGAGGTCATGAAGGCTATGCTGCCTCTCAAGCACTTCTACCTATTATTATTTTTGTGCATAACCCTTAATCTATTCGAGGCCCGGGATTTCGAGACTTTGTACAAAGTTTATCAGTTTCCTGACATCGAAGGGCATTAAGAAGGCCCTTTTCAGAAACTTGAGCCTCTTGCAGAAAAGCGCTAGGCATTCGCAAATGTTCTGCAGTTTTAGCGAAGTTCTTGCAGTAGCGGCAACTGTCATTTTCTGTTTTGCCTATATTTTTAAGGTAATACCCTCAGAGGGCAGTGTCCAGTAAGGAGGTCTGTCACCAGATTCAAATCTTTCTTGTCCAACTCGAGAATCTGTTTAGCTTTCCTTGGCGAGTCTGCTTCTTGTTGCCTTTAATTTCCTTATTATCTGGAACCCACATCAGAGTAATCTGAATGTTTGCTGCCAGTTGTCACAGAGATTGTTTACAGTCCCAAGTCAGCTTAGACTCACAAGTGTATGACTTCTGAGCGTTTAGTGCTGCTTGGCTAAAATATAGATATCTGCCGTTCGGGTGTTTCTTTCAATGCACTCATGCACACATATCTCTATGGCATGTAAGTCTGCTTGAAAGATGGTTGGGGTGTTAACAAGGGGTTTTGAGAGCCTAAAATTCGACCCTGTAACGTCCACTCCAACCCCTTACATCCATCAGTGTATCCCTTTCAGGTTGAGGTCCGTTGTATGTGCAAACTAGGTGGTTTTTTATGACTACTTTAAACTACATTTAGAAGTCGTACCTACCTGGCATAATATCTGTCGGCTTAGACATGATTTTCAGGGAAATATTTTTCAAAATCATCAAATGTCCAATCTGATTTCCTGCCTTAAGATTTATTGTCTGGCTCAGTCTGAAGGCACTGATTACTGATTGCTGCTTCTTTTATTACACATAAGTGCAATTTTGGAAGGTTCAGCATTACCTCTACGGCTGCAGTAGGGCACGTGAATGTTGCTCCTGTGATTCCCAGACAATCTAGCCGCTGCACTTACTGCAGCTTGACTTGTGCCGAAATTTGTTGCATTTTTGGCCACCATATTAATAATGCGTAGGTGACCATGGGTTTAATGATCGTTTTGTATGACCAGTAGATCATTTATGGTTTCATACCCCATGTCTTGCCAAAGACTCTGCGGCATGTCCAGCTTGCCGCTATGTCTCTAGAAAGAATGTAGTTAAGTTTGCTATTCCATGTCGGTTGTTGGACGATTTTTGCCGCCCGCGGTTTTAACTTATTTGCTCTTTTAATGCCGAAGCCACTCCATCACTTTAAGCCACAGGGACGAATTTCATCGCAATCCGTTACAATATTAACTGAAGTAATTAAAACGTCTCTCGTTTATTTTGCATTTTCCCAGCATAACTTTTGCAGATTCCTTGTAGTGCATATTTTTTTTATTATAATCGATGCACGAGGCTCAAATCCGACCTCTACTGGAGTATTGCTCGCATATTTGGGGTTCAGCACCAAGACATTCTCTTCGTCTTCTAGATTCCATTCAGAAAAAAACCATTCGCTTGATAAACAGCTCAACTCTCACAGATACCCTTCACCCTCTAGAACATAGAAGAAGAGTTGCAGACCAGTCATTGCTCTACAGATATTTCCATGGCAGATGCTCCAGAGAAATAAAAACTCTTGTACCACCATTGGCCACATTTGGCCGAAGAACTTGGCATGCTGATCAGTCTCACACATTTACTCTCAAGCTTGACACTACAAGGACCAATCTTCATCAAGAATCCTTCTTTTACAGGGTTGCTACGGAATGGAATAAGCTTCCAAAATCAGTTTTTCCAGAGAACCATGACCTGCAACTTTTTAAAAAGCGTGTCCACAATCATTTCCTTTTTATAATCCCTTCCCCTTCTAATAGTCGCAGTGCGGGCCGTCCGTGGCCCACACGATAGGTCTACCCTTTTTGCGACTATTTTCATAAAAAAAAATAACGAGAATCAACCCTTAGGTTAAGAGGATTTTTAAATTGTACATTTTATATGATAACAAATTGATCTGTATCTACCGTTTAAAAAAATAAATCCAACACGAAAAAGTTTAGGTATCCGAAGCAAACAACGAAATCCGCATTCCGGTGTCTGATGATGAAATAGATTCGCAATTTATTTACATTAGTGTTGATTTATCGTTTCAAAGCGCCCATCATGATCAAAGGGAAACCAAATTGTATCTCTCTGTATGTTTTGCGAGGAACATAAATTATTAAAAAAATCATTTGCGACCTCTAACGGCGTCGAGGAAAAGTATTAAAACTCGATTTTATCCACGTAGTACGTAATTTTATTTATTATTCGATAAATTTATTACTAAAACAAATTTAAAAAAATATTTATTTACAAAGGGTATTATTATTCATTGATAAAAAAACTCCTTTGCTTATACGAGGCCTAGCAATGAAGTACTGGAACTGGTACAATAAAGCTGCTTCATTTCCTATATACAGGGTGTTTCAAAAAAGGTGATCTAGGATAGGTAGAAAACTAAAAAATAATTGGGTTTTGCTTAGTAAAAAATGTTCATAACGCCATCCGTATTCAAGATAAACGGCATTGAAGAAAAAAAATTTGGTTATTACTTTATAATTTTTAAATCAAAATATTCCGAAAACGTTACACAGTACCGAGTTTTACCAGGAGTACCTTTTTGGTATAAAATTAAATATATTCGTACGGAATTTCATTAGAATGTTTCCAGTAGTTTCGGCAAAATCGTAATAAATGTGTATACATTTTTTTCTTCAACGCCCTTTACCTTGAATACGGATGGCGTTACGAAAATTTAAAAAAAAAATTTAATAACATATCAAACCCCAATTATTTTTCAGTTTTCTACCTACCCTAAAAACGGGGTCACCTTTTTTTGAAACACCCTGTACAGTAAAACCTCTTTTAGTGACCTACTGTATAAAACGTCCACCCCCAAAACGACAAATTTTTAAAGTCCCCTCATTATGGGAATTTCTTATACACAACAATGGTAAAAACACCATTAATAAACAGCAATAAATTCCACAACAATTCTAACAAAACCCTTAATAAAAATAATGAATAAGCTCCCGAACAAAATGTACGCAAGAACATGAAATTATCCAAAAAATCAATTTATCTTTTTATTATGTCCGGTTTTAAAGTTTGTCGAGTATTTGAATAGTAGGCTATGCATATTTTCGTTTAGATTTACAGTTTATGCTAGTGATGGAGATAATGCGTTCTTAGCCAGGTGATCGAAACGAACGCGAACTAGCTTTACAACAGAATTAGCCCTCTGATACTTTAAAATATACCTGTAGAACAAGCAGGATTATTACCTCTTGTACGGAGCTGGGGTTGTAAATCCTTTTTCCGTACACAGAAAAATTATACCCTTTTTCGATAATAGTGGCCTGATATAAATCATAGGTCGCTGGTTTATAAAAGTTTTGATATTGAATATTTTTTTCTTCAATTTTTACGTAAATTCACCCTTCTTAACTGAATAACTTGAAACAGTAACAAATGTCGAAATGAATTCTAATCCTGTGAATAATCAGAAAAAATCGATCTCTTCGATCGTTTGAATAAAAACATGTTCGACTGTCTCTGGTCGGCATTTGGAAGATACTAAATAATAAGATAATCAATCGTTCGTTCGGTGAATGAATGAGAATTTAACGATGTGTCGGCGTTTAGAAAAAAAGGGTTGGGTGCCGCCATAGACCTATTATCAGAGGAGACGGACCTATTTACTTTTAAACGCGATATACATCCCCACTTTCTGGTCGACTGTATTGTCTTTATGCGGCCGACTGGAATGTGTTGTGCTGTGATGTTGCCTGCTCTTTAGTTATGGCAAAAGATTTTTGATTGTTATTGAATTGTCCATAGTATTTGTTGATTATATTTGCATCAATATTATGACCATAATGCTATCTCTTATTAATATTACATGAAATATAACAACCTGAATAATACAACCCACTTTATGGAACTTTATGAACTATTTCATTTCGTTAGATCATAGAAATGTGTTGCTCAATAAGCGTCAACGCCGCACGGCTTGTCTGAATCGTTCCACGTGCAAAAATGTGTTTTTACTACGAAATCGGCTATTATTAGTAGCGCTGTTGCCGAAGGTGTTGCAACGAGATTTTGGTGTATTATCGTTGATTTTCAGCATATTATTGGTAAAATTTAGTGAAAGAAATGATTCGTCATTGCCAAGTGTGTAAAAAACCAGACTATTTAAGCCGCAGTGTTTATTTTCATAAGTAAGTTGGAACATCTCATTGTTTACTATATTTTCATCCAGTAGTGTAGCGATGACGATTTAAATATCAAAAGAAACAGGTATATTTTGAGGCATAAAACACGTATCTGGAAACCAAACGATGCGGAAATCAATACTTTTCGAGATATTCTCAAAAAAGTACATTATTTCCCTGTTATTTAGCAACACTTATTCAGTGGTATCATCCTTCTTTCGTTGTTATTTGAAAAACTATATACCTTCCTGATCCATTTTATAGTACAGTTTATTTTTTAATGTCTGACAGCACAGTAGCCTCATTAAATATTCAAATAGAAAATTATCTCTTACAGAGTGATCCTAAAAATTTTACAAGTAAATACTAAAATTCTAAAGCAAAACAAGTAGGTGTCTGTATTGGTTATCTCTACATCCCTGTTTCAGCTCAAAATACAATATGGTAATAAAACTGAACACTGAGCTAAACGATAAACATTGCGGCAGTGGCGGAGATTACGATATTAGTTAATTTTGCTTATTTAATTAGATTCGGTCAACATTACAGTTGAAATAAAATTTATTCGTTTAGGCCTATTAAAAAGTTACATTTTCATTTTTTTTAAATTAAATTAATTAAAGAAAATATAGTTTAATTTTTATAATTCAAATTTATTGACAATGAATTAATGTATATTAAGTAAAGTAAACATACCATTTATAGGAAATATAAAATTCAATCTATAGTATCATCCCCTTCGCTGGCCATACAAGAATCATCCGAAGACTCGTCGAGAGAGATCACTATCGGTTCTATAGTTTGTTCTATGAGGTTATCTAAAACCCACATTTTCTCTTTCTCTTTAATTACATTCGTTTGATAAACAGCTCAACTCTTGTACCACCATTGGCCACATTCGGCCGAAGAACTTGGCACGCTGATCAGTCTCACACATTTACTCTCAAGCTTGACACTACAAGGACCAATCTTCATCAAGAATCCTTCTTTTACAGGGCTGCTACGGAATGGAATAAGCTTCCAAAATTAGTTTTTCCAGAGAACTATGACCTGCAACTTTTTAAAAAGCGTGTCCGCAATCATTTCCTTTTTATAATCCCTTCCCCTTCTAATAGTCGCAGTGCGCGGCCCACACGATAGGTCTACCCTTTTTGCGACTATTTTCATTAAAAAAAAAACATGATTCACAGCATCTCTCCAGTTCTCTTCAGTTTTTGTTGTCAATGAGTACTTCATGAGTTCACGAACATCTTTCATTTTAAATGTTTTATTATGTCTAGCTACATAACCTTTCATTTGGGCCCATTTTAACTCTATCGCATTTAGTTCTCAATGGTATGGAGGCAAACGAAGCACTGTTATCCCACGATTCTTGGCTATTTCATCAATAACAAACTTTTTAAATTGTAACTTGTGATCTGAAGCAACCTTTAAAAGTTCTTTTTTCAACATATCATCTTCAAATGGTATATCTTTTACGATTAACCAGTTTCTAATATCAGCTGTTCTCCAAGAGGTAGATGGAAGATTTTCTGTTAATCGCGAATGATAAGTGGCATTTTCCATAACGATTACAGCATTATTTGGAATTAATTCAACCATTTGTGTAAAATACTCTTCAAAAACATCTGCAGTCATTTCTTCATGATAGTCTTTGGTTGATGTTTACTGAAACTCCAGTAAACCATCTTCAACGAACCCTTGATTGCATCCAATATGCGTTATTATTAGTCGGCGACCTTTACCGATGGGAGTTTTCAGTCCAGTAAATAAACCTTCTATGAAAGCTTGACGACTGGTTTGAATACTTTTGTCCTGCCATATTTTTTTTACTGAATGTCCTTCATTGAGCCATGTCTCATCTAGATAATAGATTTGTCTTCCCTCCTGTCTGTATTTTCGGATATCTCGTAAATACTGGCGTCTCCAACATACTATTTCTTCGTTGTCGATTAGCACTGATTTGCGACTTTGCTTCTCCCAAGTAAAATTTAATTTGTGTAATATTTTCCACAAAATTTTTCGCCCTGTCAGGCAAATTCTCGTCCCCCTTCACCATTCTTAGAATTATGTCAAGGGTTGGGATCTCTTTTTTAAAATAAAATTCATGTACTTTTCGTCTTATTGTATTGTTCATCATGGTCAAGTGGTTTTCTTAGAAGACTGTAAAAAGTATATTCGCTAATTCCTGTCATATTGGAACATGTCGAAACTATATTTCTAACAGTAGCAGCCGGCATTTGATGTACAACAGCATCATGCACATTTAACACTACAGACTTCGTTTGTAAGCTAAGCACGCTCTTACACTTTACTGGGGTAAAACTTGAAGACATTTTTCACAACACAGTTAACACTTATGGAACGTAAGCGACTCTAAGCAAAATAAATTATACAAATTTGGGCGAGACCAAGTTTCACCGTATATACCTGCAACATTTCGAAAATCAGAAAGTAATTATCTGGAGAATGAATTGATAAGTGGTTTGTTAATATGTCTCCCAAGAATTGACCTGCGCCATCTTACAAGATTTTTTCAAAAATAATTTATTGTTTTAACTGTATGTACTCTGCAAATGTATGAAGGTCAGTTAGTTGTTTTAACTAACCGAATTTACATTACCTTTATATATCAGATTGGGTATACAATTAAATAGTAAATAAATTCCTTAGATGAACGGTGATGCTTATGGTTTACTACCTGACTAGCATCTATGACCTTTTCGCGTGCTGTCAGACAATAAGAAACAGACTATAGTATTTTATAATAAATCTATACATCACCTCAAATTTAATCCAATGGAGAAATCAAGGAGTCATGGAACGCTGAGTATAATATTTTAATCTTTTCCTTTAGGTTACTTAGCTGTTAATAAATAGTTTAAACATTAAAATTTAAAATACATTACATTTTATTTATACAATTAGTATTAATGATAATTATTTAAGTTTTTTTTTCATTTCAGACAGTTAGGTAAAATTATTTAAAATTCTTTTTCAGTACGTTAATTTAATAAAATAATTTAGTTTAACGGGTATTAGTAATACTGTTCGCTACACAATTGGCAACTCTTGAGTTGAAATAATTTAGTTTTATAAAAGTAACTTATAACATTACACAAAATTGGCTTTAGAAAGGAAACTTTAACATAACACCACAAATTGTCGCCCAACATTTGGAAAATTAGTAAGTTTTTTAAAGTTACACAAAATTGGCACCCCACTTTTGTAACTTTAATAAAACAGTTTAGTTAAGGTAAATCAATTTGGTTTAGAAAAATACTTTTAGTAGGCTACAACACTTTAATAATGTTGCAGCGTTGCCAGCACGAGGACGGGACAAAGATATCGATTGTTATTCTTTGTAATACTCATGGCCACTATCGTGTAATCATTGTGAAGGGTATTTGTGAGAGTTGAGCTGTTTATCAAGCGAATGGCTCTTTTCTGAATGGAATCTAGAAGACGAAGAGAATACCTTGGTGCTAAACCCCAAATGTGCGAGCAATACTTCAGTAGAGGTCGGATTTGAGCCTTGTACGTCGTTAACAGTTGATCAGGAGTAAAAAACTTTCTGGCTTTCCACAGAAAACCTAGCCTCTGGCTTGCCGATTTTGCGATGTTAGCAACATGGTCATGCCAAGACATATTATTGGACATCGTGACTCCCAAAATCGAGATGGAGGGACATGGTTCAAGGGTATTTCCGGACATTGTGATGGAATGATTTGAGGAATTCACTTTCTTGGAAAACGTGACACTTTGTGTTTTTTGGGCGTTGAACTGAACAAGATTGTTGGTTCCCCACTATATAAATACGGTACTAAACTTATCATACCTCGTATAAGCAATGGAGTTTTTGTATCAATAAATACCCTAAAAGGAAAGAATCGGTAATCTTATTAAAATTTCATCACGCCTACTAATTTTTTAATTCGCATTATTTTACATAGTTGTCTCGATTATTATCATTTCAATCCATATTTTTGTGTAATGGATTTCTGAATGATACGAGCGCAATAAATAAATTAGATAATGTCGCAAAATTCCAATCAAAAGAGTGTCACATTCATTACATTAAATTCTAAATTATCTGACGTTATTTATATTGAAATGATATATCTATCCTGTTTAAAAGCTGTCTAGCAAAAACATTGACTAGTACATTTTTTTTTTTAATTAAAAACAAAATTTGGTTTTGATGTTTTAAATAGTGTCTCTGCAATTCCTTTTACAAAAAAAACACGGTAAATTAACGTAAGAAATCTTTGCTTACCATTTCTTACAATACAAGATTTCTCGAAAGCAATGACAGAACGAAATTGCTGTTTAGATTTTTACACTTTTCGGTGCGTTCAGTTCAATTTTTCTTCTAAATTTTCTTTGCATAATTTTAACAAAATAATAAGAAATTATTTTTTTGTTGCATGAAAAAATGTGTTAGAGGCTTACAATCACTTCGAAAAATGTAAGATGATCAATTTTTCTTGGCGGTGAATTTCACCGCGATAATCCATATTGTTGGATTTGTAACTTGTACTTCGACACCAGGAGGGCGTTGGAACGAGTTGGGGTGGTACGAGGGAGAGTTGTATTAGCTCAGGATGTCATCAAGGGACGATGAAAAGAAGCAGGTTGAAAAATGATACCTGATCGTGAATCATAAAAATACATTATCAAAATTTTTTAATTACTTATGATACAGTGTGTGTCACGACGATCTTACATTAAATTACATTTTTGCGGTTGGGCCATCTGTATAGGCACCTATGTCACCTATATATTTGATCCTTTGTGACTATCGCCGTGTCTCCAGTGCATCAGAATTCCAGTCCGCTGGTTTTGGCAAACCGCAGGATTTCTGTTGGCTCTGTCTCATTTAGATAGCTTGCATTCATTATCATGCAACCCCAGGTTTAATACCTTTACACCGCTAGCATCGGGCAGCTACATAGAATGTGTATGCTGCTCTCTTCCTCTTCGCCGCGTAGTCGGCAGTTTTTCTCAGCTGCCAGCTTAAGTTTGAAGAGGTGTAGCCTTAGTGCGACGTGGCCAGTGAGCAAGACAAGCGTGCTGCTTAGCCTACTTTGGTTCATCGTCCATAGTGCGTCTGCATATCCACATTTGAAAAGAGTTAAGCCGTCTCATTGCGTCTGCATTTAGCGTTCATGATTCTGCACCATAGTAGAGCACACTTAGTACATAACATTTTGCCAATCGCAGTTTCAGGCCTAACGTCAAATCTCTGCTACATAGTACTTTTTCATTTTTATAAAGTTGGTACGAGCCTTTTCAATTCTGGTTTTTATTTCTGCGGTATAGTCATTGTTTTCAGTCCTATTCCGATTCTTATTATATCATATCGAAGAAGAAAAGTCAATATAAATGGGACCAATAATAGCAAGAAACCCTGGTTCTGCCACGAAGTTAAAGAACTTTCGCAACAGAAAAAGAAATCCTACCTCATATACAGGAGCTCACCAACGCCAAAAAAACACTCTGAGTATACAGAAGCGAGAAACAGAATCAATGCCAGAATCAAAGCCATAAAACGAGATTACTGGGTAAAATTTACAAGCGATATGGATTACGACCCACACGGAGCACAAAAGAAAGTCTGAAAAATGCTCAAAAACAGGAAAAAGCCAATAAATGAGTTTGTGCAAACAAAAGGAGTCACCAAAGATGTATTGGAAAAATACTTCAGAAAACTCTATAACACCGAAGAAGCCATAAGCATCGAGAACTACTAGACAAATCACCAAATAACACTGAACGAAGAAGAGGTAATGGCAAAAATAAAAAAAATGAAAAACAGAAAAGCCCCCGGGACAGACCTCATCCCAAACGAACTTCTGAAATATGCCGGACCTGAACTAGGAAAACATCTAAAAATCCTTTACAACAAAATTATAGCAACATCGGAAATACCTACGGAATGGCACAAAAGTATAACTATCCCTATTTTCAAGAAAGGACAGAAAACACACCCAGATAACTACAGGGGCATAACGCTGCTGAACACAAGCATGAAACTCTTTAACGGCATCTTGAAGGAAAGACTCGAAACACTAATATCAAACAGGGAAGAACAACAAGGCTTCAGACGAAACAGATCCACGACCGACGCAGTATTCATTATCAAACAACTAAAAGAAAAATCATTCGAATTTAATGCACCAGCATACGTCTGCTTCATCGATCTGACCAAGGCATTCGACAGAGTTCGCCTCTCCGACATCGTGAATATACTGATAGAGAGAGAAATGCCAGACACCATCGTAAAAGCAGTTCGTAGCCTCAATATGAACAACACGACTAAAGTAAAGGCAGGAGACACTTATACCGAAGAGATACCGACACCAGGAGGCATCAGATAAGGCGACAGCCTTAGCCCATTTCTGTTCAACCTCTTAATGGGCAGAATAATAGAGGAAGTATCATCACTAAATATGGGATACAGAATGGGACAGAACAAAAGAATCAGCATGGTATGCTGCGCAGATGATGCCGCTATTTTCGCGGAAACGGAAGACGATCTACAAAGACAACTACATAAATTCTACCAGGTCAGCCAAGCGATAAACATGACCATATCTATAAAAAAAATGAAAAGCATAGCTTTTGCTAAAGATCCCGTAAGATGTAAGCTGGTAATTCAGGACAAAATCATCGAGCAAGTCTCACAATTCAAATATCTGGGTATGGATCTGTCGAGCTATCACGACCCAGTGAAGGACCTAAGAAGCTAGATCAACAAAGCGACCGCCGCCATATCAGGCTGCTTAAGACAGATAATATGGGCGAACGAATACATGCGAAAAGATAGCAAGGTCAGGATCTAAAAGACTTGTATCATGACATACGGAATAGAAACCAGAGAAGAAACCAACAAAACAAAAAACATGCTTCGAGTAGCCGAAATGAAAACGCTTAGGACTATAATGGGAAAAACAAGGGAAGACCGAATTAGGAACACTGACATCAGGGAACAGTGCGGAGTGCAAGACATCGTAAGATGGGGAAGACAAAGAAAAAGATGCTGGTACACTCACGTAAGAAGAATGGAACAGAGCAGACTACCACGCATCGCACTTGAAGGAAAACCAATACGGAAAAGAGCACCCGGAAGACCACCTAAGAGATGGAAGGACAGCTGGCAGTCCACCTCCCAAGAACTGATACAGAGAAACCTGCAAAACTAACAGATCGAAATATCTTAAATATGGATAAGAAGAAAAAGATTCACGTTCAAATTGAAAATGCGGAGTTGCTACCAAACTTTACACGATCATTCGCCGGGCTAATCTAAAGATTGGTTGAAAATTTCATTAAAATCGGTTAACCCGTTGGCCATAGAAAAAAATTTAAAAAGCGGGGACATATTAGAAAAGACCCAACTATTATTAAAATTAATTCACTATGGCAATTTGTATAATTTAATGAGTTGTTGCTTTAATTAACTCCAAATGTTTATTTTGATTTTTTTACGGGTATAATTTGTATTATTCCGGTACAATAACAGTCTTTCATTACACTTGATAAATTATTTAAATATTTTAACTTAAATTACTGTGGTCGAAATTATTTTAAACCTGTAAATTTTTACGAATTATTTGCCATGGATATTTAAAGGGAAAACGAACAAAACAAAAGCGATTTCGGTTACAGGACGAATCCTGATTGTGTCAAAAGCGGTTCGATATTATTCCGCACGTTTTGTTGAAATATTTGTTTCATAAAATGTTCACTCGTAGAATGTTTAGGTACAAGCGAAAAGTATTTTCTGTGTAATGTAAACATTTCATCGAACTGTTTTTTTTTGTTCGCATGTTTTTAATTTATAAATAAAAAGGATACCTGGATCGTTACTTGTAACAAAATATATACTACAGATAATAGAGTCTCTTATTTTCTAACAATTCCATAGTTACCGTGATTTCTTGCGCCATTTAATTGTTTATTTATATTGTCATTTTCTGCATCATTAACTACTCTTCCGTCGAATTATCCCGAGTGCCAATAAAACGTTAATTATTATTTCCTTTGGAAGTAGTCTCTCTTTTGGATCGAAATATTGTTATAAAGGCAGTCTACGGAGCAATTGTTACAATTTTTTAAGCGACGATGCCATATCATATGGTCCAAGAACCCCAAAAAGGTAAAGGGACTAAGTATTTATCTTTGATGTTTTGGAATATACTAAAAACTACCTTCTAGCTTATCTCTCGTACAAAAAAAGATTGTCACTGGTGCAAAGACCATTCTTTGTCCAAAATTGTACAAGATTAAATACTTTATATTTCTTCAATTTTTCTGTTAGGCAGTAGAAGCTCATGTACTCCTATTGCCCCAAGTGGATCACTTTCTTGGTCTTGTATAAACACCAGGTAGTGCTTCCACTGGGCGTTGGCTTCGCATTCGAAGATAATATGAGTAGCTGTGTCCTTCTTTTCATTACATAATCTGCATAAAGGTTCTGTGTCAGACACGCCTATATTGTGCAGATGTTTCTTCAGAAACCAGTGTCTGGTATAAAGCCCTACAGCTGTTCTAAGTTTTTCACTACTTTCAGCACAAACTTGCTGTACTTAGCTCTCTCTGGCTGTGCCTACTTCAGCTGATGCTGGACCCAGCCATTGATCGCTGTTTTAACGCTGGCCTAGGGTAACCCAATTATTGGTTCTGGCCCAATAAATGGTTATTCAAAGCTCCAACTAGCAGGTATGTCCGCTTCTTCGTTACCAGAAATATCTTTATGCCTTGGCACCCACGACAAAGTGAATTTGTTATGATTAGCTAAGGTTCGTAGGTTTCCGGCATATTCCCGGACAATATTTAAGACTTTTCTCTGTGATGCCAAAGCTTTGAGTGCCGCTTGACTATCTGATCTAATATGAATTGTTTTCTTGTATTAGATTTACAACAGCACAAGCGTTTACGGCATGTATTTAAGCTTGAAAGACCGAGGCATGTCTCCACAATGAGTTTGATTGCTCATATTTGGGTTTTAAAGAATTGACGCCTGAGCCAGTTCCTACGCTGGTTTTTTATCCATCTGTGTACCAGGTGAGTTCACCAGGTTGATCATCATTTTCTTTGTCATCCCTGAGTTTTGCGTGAACCGCATAGTTTGTCTTAAAGGATATTTTTGCACTCATATAATCAGTTGCCATTTCTAAAAATGGTTGTCTGATTATATTTTTTATGGTTGTATGCCTATGTGTTTTAGTATCTCTTCACCAGTTCTATTGTTCTAGTCTATACGCACGTTGTCTTGCCTTCCCCTCGTTATAAATATTTAGAGGTGGGTGGTTTAGCGTTGCTTCCATAGCAGCAGTGGGGATTGTTCTCATAGCCCCCGTAATACATAAGTATACTGCTTGTATATATTGTATACTGCTAAGTGTATTTACGCTTTGGGATTGCCGTAAAATAGTAATTCCAAACGTAGAGTGTCGTCTTGTTGGTCTGAAGGGATTGAATTTTAAAAAGTATCATGAAGTAAAGACTTAGGGTTTGTACATAAATACTTGTAGTGACGCCTTTTTTCCGTAGGGATAGGCAAATACCACTTCTTTTTACCTGCTACACCATTTTCCACACACGTCTTTTACTTCTTTTACTTTAAACTAGTTTAGAGGGATTCTAGACGGCGCCAATATCTTAAATTTTGGGTAGAGTCGTGTCGTGAAGTACCACGATAATGTGTTTAATATTAGAATGCTCGATTAGCTTAGGTAAGCTTTTTGTATGTTGTAACCAGTTTGCAACCAATGTTAAGAAAAAAAATGGGCGCCACATCGTCCACAAAAATCCTAAATTTATTCCAAAAAGTAGTAGAGTTTTGTATTCCCATCATCCTGTCCCCCACCTTATTTTTTTTACACATCAACGACCTCTTGAAAACCACAACGAACCCCATTTACAGTTTCGCAGACGATAGCACACTTGTCTCAACTTTCACATCCTATCGATCACTTTCGGTGAATGATACAAATAGACTCAGGCAGGAACAGGTTGATTCCATCAATAGAGATCTTAAAACAATCGTCGAGTGGGGAACCAACAATCTTGTTCAGTTCAACGCCCAAAAAACACAAAGTGACACGTTTTCCAAGAAAGTGAATTCCTCAAATCATCCCATCACAATGTCCGGTAATACCCTTGAACCAAGTCCCTCCATCTCGATTTTGGGAGTCGCGGTGTCCAATAATATGTCTTGGCATGACCATGTTGCTAACATCGCAAAGTCGGCAAGCCAGAGGCTAGGTTTTCTTTGGAAAGCTAAAAAGTTTTTTACTCCTGATCAACTGTTGACGACGTACAAGGCTCAAATCCGACCTCTACTGGAGTATTGCTCGCACATTTGGGGTTCAGCACCAAGGCATTCTATTCGTCTTCTAGATTCCATTCAGAAAAGAGCCATTCGCTTGATAAACAGCTCAACTCTCACAGAAACCCTTCACCCTCTAGAACATAAAAGAAAAGTTGCAGACCAGTCATTGCTCTACAGATATTTCCATGGCAGATGCTCTAGAAAAATAAAAACTCTTGTACCACCCTTGGCCACATTCGGCCGAAGAACTCGGCACACTGATCAGTCTCACACATTTACTCTCAAGATTGACACTACAAGGACCAATCTTTATCAAGAATCCTTCTTTTACAGGGCCGCTACGGAATGGAATAAGCTTCCAAAATCAGTTTTTCCAGAGAACTATGACCTGCAACTTTTCAAAAAGCGTGTCCACAATCATTTCCTTTTTATAATCCCTTCCCCTTCTAATAGTCGCAGTGTGGGCCGTCCGCGGCCCACATGATAGGTGTACCCTTTTTGCGACTATTTTCATAAAAAATTTGCTGAGGATTGTTTTGATTGTTTTGTCCACACGCAGCAGAAGTGATACTTCAAAATACTTAACTTCGGGAAAATGAGATAATATTACAATACGTTTGCTTTTTTGGTTTGACTCGACAATATACAGTAACGCTACAAAGCAGCACACAAAGAGGAGATCAAGTAGTATAAAAATCTGCATAATGATTTATGTGTTGGTCTCTTATGAGTTTCGCTTTTTCCTTTCAGCGAGTTTCAAATCAGACCTATTCTAAAGAAGTAATGCTTAGTAAATAAGAGACAAGAATGGGGAGGCTACAAAGCAGCACACAAAGAAGAGACCGAGTAATATAATGTATTCTATCTCATTTTCCTGCAGGCTTAATTCTAATGATTCATGTGTTTGTCTCTTTTAAGTGTCGCTATTTCGTTTCATCTAGTATCAAATCACAACGATTTTTTAGAAGTTATAGATAAGAGACAAGAGTGGGAAGGCTACGAAGCAGCGCACAAAGAGGAGACCGATTAGTATGAAACACTGTACAATGTATTCTATCTCATTCTCTTGCAGGCTTAATCCTAATAATTAATATGTTTGTTTCTTTTAAGTGTCGCTATTTTGTTTCATCGAGTTTCAAATCACAACTATTCTAAAGAAGTTTCACTCCAAAAATAAATGAAGAAAATTTTAAAACATTTAATTGATAGAAATTTTGTTAAAAATATGACTGCCCGTAATATAACTCTTTTAGAAAATCATAAAGTTTTGGTAATGAAATCTATTTTTTATTTTTACCTTGCTTTTTTTTTTTTCTTTTATATTCTGGTTCCCACGAAAAGGGATATCCTGTTATGTTCTGAGAACATCGTGGGAACCAAGGGAAAGAAGGTAGGAGTTGGTGTTCTTCTTAAATTTCTGGAGGTTGTATGCCTCGGGGAACACCTCCCTAGGCAATGAGTTCCAAAGCCTCGCAATTCGTTGGATGAATGAGCCTTTGGAAAGTGATGTTCTGCAGGTCTCCAAAGTGACCACGAAGGGGTGTGAAGACTGAACTTGACGGGTTAATCTCGAAGAGACTGCCAAAGGAGGAACGATTGTTGATATTTCAGAAGAGCATCGCCCATGAAAATATCTATAAAATAGAGACAAATCGCCAACTTTTCTACGGTGTTCCAGACAAGTGAGCGAGTTTGTAAGCGAGGCATCACCGACGAGGCGAATTGCCCTTTTTGGACAGAATCCAGTAGCTTCAGGATATGTTTAGGTGCTGCACTCCAAATATGGGAACAGTACTCCAGTACAGGTCGGATCTGTGCCTTATAGATCATAAGCAGCTGACTGGAGGTGAAATAGCTCTTGGCACGAAACAAAAAACCAACTTTTTGGGATGCACTTTTGGCAATGGACCTCACGTGTTTTTCTCAGGAAAGGTTATTGCTGATAGTAATACCAAGCATCGATATGGATTGCTACACGTATAAGTTATAAACAACAGTAACTCTTGTTGAAACGCTTTTAAATTAACTGCAACTTGTATTATTTCTCTCTCAAACGAAATAGTAAAGATGAAATAAAATTAACAAAATCTCTTTTTGTTACAGGAAAATGTTCGAATTAATTGTTGCAGTACGGCCAATTGGTGAGTAAAATAATGTTTTTTAATTAAATGGAAAACAAAACTGGTTTAGATTAGTGTCGAACCAATTAATTTGCAGAGCAGAAGGATTAAATTACATTTGAGTCTCGGTAGAGATTTAACAGTAGTATAAGTTTTTACTCGGTGGCAGTTTCTAGAGTTATTCTAAAATATAGACACGATGATTGTCCCCGACGTCACAAAGAAAACACAAAAAAAAATTGGCAAAAAATATGGTTTCTATTTCTCTGTTTAAGCTTAAAATACTTTTCCAGCTTATTATAAATAATACAGTTATTAAAAAGGTAGAGACTACAACATGTTTGGGAACTACAATCAACGAGAGTTGGGATCATTCTCTCGAAATACGTTGTCAAATAGAAAGGGCTCGTGCTACATTCCTTAAAATGTCGAAATTGTTTAAATGCCACTTTCTGAACTTAACAACTAAAATACGACTTTTCCGATGCTATGTGTTTCCTGTGCTCCTATATGGAGTTAAGTCATGGACTGTAACAGATGCAGCCAGTAAAAGGTTGGACGCATTTGAGATGTGGCTGTATCGACGTATACTAAGAATCCCTTGGACAGGCCCATGTTACAAACAAAAGAGTACTCGACATTTTAAACAAGAAAATGGAGATCATGGGTACAGTCAAAAGTCGGAAATTGGAATACTTAGGACACATCATGAAAAACAGCGAAAGATACTGTCTGTTGCAGCTTATCCTACAGGGAAAGGTGCTTGAAAAGAGGGGACCAGACAGAAAAAGGATCTCATAGCTTAAAAACCTGAAAACTTGGTTTGCAACCTCCACCACGAGTCTATTTAGGGCCGCAGTTGATAAAATAATTATTGCCAAAATGATCGCCAACGTCCGGTAACGGACAGGCACTGAAAGAAGAAAAAGCGATGCTATAAATGCTCAATATCACATTGATGTAAGAAACGTCGAGCTTTTAAAAAAAGACTTTATCTCTTTATTGTTGACAAATATTTTACTTCCGAGCCATTTTAAGTAGGGATAACTCTATAGAATAGGGTACGTGAAAAACCAATTTAAACTTTAATTCATTGATTTTAGCCATCGCGATAACGAAAATGTAGACTGGGTCGTAGTCTTTCAGGGTTCCATCCTGTCCCCCACCCTATTTCTTTTACACATTCAGGAACTCTTGAAAACCACCACGAACCCCATTTACAGTTTCGCAGACGACAGCACACTTGTCTCAACTTTCACATCCTATCGATCACTTTCGGTGAATAATACAACAAGGCTCAGACAGGAACAGGTTTACTACATCAATAGAGATCTTGAAGCAATCGTTCTTTTACTTGGTTGCCATTGTAAAACTTGTTTGGGCAATCTTGTATCGGGCATTCGTTGAACGTGGCCGTACCAGGTGAGCTCGATATCAGTAGTAATGGTGCCTTTAATTCCTATTTGTTGTTTTATATTATCATTTCTTATTTTGTCCCTTCGGTAGAGGCGCAAAGACCTCCTGAAAACATCCATCTCAACAGCTTTAACTTTCTTTTTGTTCTTTTCGGTAATCCTCCAGGTTTCTGCTCCATATAATAGAGAACTTTTTATCATGGTTTCATAGATTTTAATTTTTCTTTGTTATTTCTTAACTCCATAGTAAGGCATCCGATAATTCATTTTCGATTTCCATTACATCAGTACCGCTATCATCAAAGGTAACATCCAAGTTCACATATTCCCGGCAGGTCAAAATCTTCTGATCATCTTCAATTTCTCTGTATTCCTCAATAAGTTTTCGCACCATATACTCCATGTCGTCCTTGTCGTTAGCTATAATAACCTGATCGTCGGCAAATTGAAGAGTGCATATAGAGTTATTATTCGTTTCGATGCCCATTTCATGAACTTTTCTTTTCCAGTTTTTAAGTACTGTTGCAATATAAATTTTAAAAATAGTAGGTAAGACACAGCATCCTTGTCTCAGGCCTTTGTTCACTACAAATCTTTCTTTGAGGCGGTTACCAATTTTTATTCTGGATCGAGAGTTTCTGTAAAGCACCTTAAGGGCTGCAATATATGTATGATTGATGTTGGATTGTTCTAATACTTTCCATAGTCGTGTAACTGGAACGGTATCATATGCTTTCTGAAGATCCACAGACGTGCGTTTCCATGTTTCGGGCAATTCTTTTCTCTATAATTTGCTTAAGGCAAAATACATTGTCCGTACATGACCTTCCTGCTTGGAACCCACTCTGTTCTTCTTCCTCATTTTCCTTAAAGTCTTCTGCGATCAGGTCACGCAAAATTCTTCAATACAGTCTTCTTAATGTGCTAGTCACTGAGATACCTCGATAATTATTGCAGTCTTGTTTGTTTCCTTTTTTGTGGATCGAAGAGATGTACGCCAGTTTCCACTCTTCTGGGACTGGGTGGCCGTATAGATATTTGTTTATAACGAATATTAATTTTGTATTAAGGTTGTCTTGTTTCTTGAAGCATTTGTTTGTAGTGTTCTAGCCATATGTCAGCATTAATAGGTTCGATATGAGATTTATTCTTTCCTTGGCTTTGTACATTTGCTATGAATCTACAAACTTCTGAACACTTTCTTCCACCTATGTGTGTGTGTTGTTTTCTCGACATGTTTTATTCCAAGTTTCCCTTTTTTGCTCCAGTAATTTCGTTTTTTAGATGTCTTTTTGTTTCTTTGTAGGTTTCTAGATCTTCTTCATTTTTTGTAGTTAATCACTTTAAGTACTTCTCTTTTTTCTGCCGGACTATATATATATTAATACTAGCTGACCCGGCAAACGTTATTTTGCCATATAAATAATTTCCTAGTAATTTCTAGTGTAGACAAAAAATAGCTTACTTATTGTAAGTATGTATGTATGTTAGAATGTGTATATTGTATGTATGTAAGAATGTGGTATATGCGTGAAATAAGCATGGAGCGCTGTGAACGATGGGGAAATATAAAAATAACAAAAGGCAAACATTATTTTTAAGTTATTATAATTTATTCCTTAAAATTATATATCATTAATTAAACAATTACGACAGTAACACTATTAAACAATATCAATCTCTTAATGCTATAGCGTGAACAATATTTTTTGTAAGTCCATCTTTAGCTAACACAAACAAACTGGATGGATAACCCACTCGAGAGAATGCCACGTATAATTGTCCGTGTGAAAAACATGGTGTTCTCAAATCTATCAATCTTTTTTTTAACTAATCGTGCAAAATACACTCAAAATTGATAATTTAATTATTATTGATAAAATAGGAATGATTAAAAGTTAATATGAGAGTTACACTGAGATAGCAAAATAATAATTGTCAACGTTACTACTACACTTGATGCATAAACAATAATGATGGCCGACAACTGTGTAGAGAGTGAGAAAGAAAGGAGACCGGCTTCGTTCTCATCCCTACTCCGTGCTGTTTACTGGGTCAGAAGTGACACCTGTAGACATCTGGCGGGGATAACTAATTAAATGACGATTGATCAGTTTACGACCGGAGAGGAAAAATGATTAAATTACTAAAATGGCTATTAAAAAATAAGGGTTGATCGTAGAAGGGTGAAAATTGAGGATTGTATGTATTTTTGTATGCTGTATCATAAAAAAATAGAAATTAAAAATTTTGTCTAAAAAATAAAAAATAAAATTTAGGGGTGGACTACCCCTAACATATAGGGGGATGAAAAATAGATGTTGGCCGATTCTCATAGATACCGGATAAGCACAAAAAATTTCATTAAAATCGGTCAAGCCGTTTCGGAGGAGTATGGTAACTAACATTGTGACACGAGAATTTTATATATTAATACTAGCTGACCCGGCAAACGTTATTTTGCCATATAAATAATTTCCTAGTAATTTCTAGTGTAGACAAAAAATAGCTTACTTATTGTAAGTATGTATGTATGTTAGAATGTGTATATTGTATGTATGTAAGAATGTGATTGTCGTTGTTCTAATCTTCTGACTTCATTGCGTTCAGCTCGTGTAGCTTCTGGCTCTTCTTGATGCAATTGCGCCATTTTGACACGTGCATCAGTATTTTGTTGCTGGATTTGTTCTTCTGTTCTTTCGGATCTGCTATTTCGCAAGTTTCGAGCTTTACTTGTACTGCGGCTCAAATCAGCCCCTTTGCGTTTTCTTGGCATTGCTCACCGTACAAAACACACATAAATAGAATTAATGAAATTATTTAATGATGAAAAATGTTAAAAGTATAATTAGGGCCAGGATTTTTGCCGCAGTTTTGAAATGATTAGTTTTAATTTATGAAATTATAACAAAAATATGTTTTATGGAAAAAATTTTCAAACAAAAGTAAAAAATTAAATTTTATGAAAACATTGTCTCTTATAATTTTTTCATACAACCAATATTTCCATTGACATTTCAAAATAAAGATTCATAATGATTGATTTTTTGGAAACTATGAAAATCTTAATTGTTCAATTACATTTTTTTAATAAAATTAAATTAAAATTACATTTTTATAAGATCAACAACATTTTCGATATAAATAAAAAAAAGTATACTTACAACACAAAATCCGTTGTTATTGGAAGCTCGTGTCACGTGTTGAGTACTTTTGAGGTTTTAAAATCACTTGATTAACTAATCGTGCAAAATACACTCAAAATTGATAATTTAATTATTATTGATAAAATAGGAATGATTAAAAGTTAATATGAGAGTTACACTGAGATAGCAAAATAATAATTGTCAACGCTACTACTACACTTGATGCATAAACAATAATGATGGCCAACAACTGTGTAGGGAGTGAGAAAGAAAGGAGACCGGCTTCGTTCTCATCCCTACTCCGTGCTGTTTACTGGGTCAGAAGTGACACCTGTAGACATCTGGCGGGGATAACTAATTAAATGACGATTGATCAGTTTTCGACCGGAGAGGAAAAATGATTAAATTACTAAAATGGCTATTAAAAAATAAGGGTTGATCGTAGAAGGGTGAAAATTGAGTATTGTATGTATTTTTGTATGTTGTATCATAAAAAAATAGAAATTAAAAATTTTGTCTAAAAAATAAAAAAAAAAATTTAGGGGTGGACTACCCCTAACATTAAGGGGGATGAAAAATAGATGTTGGCTGATTCTCATAGATACCGGATAAGCACAAAAAATTTTATTAAAATCGGTCAAGCCGTTTCGGAGGAGTATGGTAACTAACATTGTGACACGAGAATTTTATATATTAGATATCCGAAGAATATTTTATACCGAATTAGTTTTAAAACATTTGAGCTTGATTTCGTTTGAGTAAATAATCGTTTTTGCCAGATTTTCAAACTGCCTTTTCCGCGCTGGCAACCGTGTTGAATTATTATGACTATATTTATCCAGACTGGTTAATTCGGCTTCTGTAGCTTTCGAAAAGGATTTTATTTCTCTTGGCATGCTAACCTTGATTTACTACTTAAATGGAAACGATAACCGGACTCAGTCACGATATAACGTTGAGTATTGGAAAACGTCTGAGCACTCAAGACTATTCATTTTGTATAATTTGCATTATTATTTTTTTATTATTAATATGTGACAATCGGTTTAGCTGACAAAATTTAGTAAACGTTCTATAATAAATGATAGATAGCTAAAGAGCGAACAGTTAATTAATAAAGTAAACGAGGGGTGTGTCTTTCAAAGTTTTTTTAAAAGAGATTATTAAAATAAAATCCTAAACCGTATTAATATTTTATTGTAAGTGGAACAAAAAACGGCAAGCTAATGTTTTTTTTGTGATATTTTGCACCAAAAATTATTAGAGCAGAGCTCTGGCGGGCTCTCCGGACCGAATTAAGGTTAACGGGGTAAACATCAACAGCATCAGATACGCCGACGATACTGTCTTGATAGCAGACTCGGATCTGGGCTTACGGCGTCTCCTCAATGGTGCCCACATGGCTTGCGAAGCATCCGGCATGAAAATAAACATAAATAAAACCAAGGTTATGACCATCAAAAGACCTAAGAATGTCTCACTGTCAATACAGTTAAACGGCAATGTCCTGGAACAGGTGGATAGGTTTTAATATTTGGGATGTTGGATAGACTGCAAGTTGGATCCGGACGCGGAAATAAGATGTAGAGTAGAACAAGCCAGAAATTGCTTCGTGCGACTAAGAAAGCTGCTCTGCGACTCACGACTCAACCTGGGTCTGCGTTTGAGACTCTCGAAGTGCTACGTTTGGTCTACCCTCTTATATGGAGCAGAAACATGGACACTTTAAGCACAAATGAAGAGGATCTTTGCAGGCTGGGGATAGAGCGTGAGCTGTTTAAACTCGTAAAGATACGGAAAACAGCGTATCTAGGTCACATTCTGAGAAACCCTAAACACCATTACGCTCAACTAATTGTTAAGGGAAAAATCGGAGTCAAACGTGGCCTTGGAAGAAAGAAAATGTCACGGCTGAAAAACATACGACTTAGAAGAACTTATAAGAGCAGCCGAAGACCGAGAAGAATTTGCGACTGTGATATCCAACCTCCACTGATGGAGATGGCACATTAAGAAGAAGAGGGTTTATAATTTTTAAACTACCTGCTTAAAACAGTACTAGTACCCTCTATTTATAAATGTAGATTTGCTACATACATACCCCGTAGCGTTAGGCAGCAATCTCGATCTGATCTAGATACGTTCGCCTAGGTCGACCTCTACCGACTCTACCGCCCATTTTCACTCCCCTTAATCTGTTTGGTCTATCTTCTTTCATTCATCTTATCTACGTGTATAAAACCATCTAAGCATACGTTAATCTATCTTTGTTACCACATTATAGTCAATCCGCATGTACTTCTCAGACTACTCATCTCTGCAGTGTCAATCCTACTTTCATGCTTCTTCTGCTAAATTCTCTTCGTCTTCTAGATTTCATTCAGAAAAGAGCCATTCGCTTGATAAACAGCTCAACTCTCACAGATACCCTTCACCCTCTAGAATAGTTGCAGACCAGTCATTACTCTACAGATATTTCCATGGCAGATGCTCCAGAGAAATAAAAACTCTTGTACCACCATTGGCCACATCGAAGAACTCGGCACGCTGATCAGTCTCAAACATTTACTTTCAAGCTTGACACTACTAGGACCAATCTTCATCAAGAATCCTTCTTTTACAGGGCTGCTACGGAATGGAATAAGCTTCCAAAATCAGTTTTTCCAGAGAACTATGACCTGCAACTTTTTAAAAAGCGTGTCCACAATCATTTCCTTTCTATAATCCTTTCCCCTTCTAATATTCGCAGTGGGGAACGTCCGCAGCCCACACGATAGGTCTACCCTTTTTGCGACTATTTTCATAAAAAAAAGCAAACATTTACTACCATACATACGAGGATAGATCACGAGAATTGTTGTCCCTAACATAGTTGGCGTGTGTGCCAATTAGCCTCAGCGCATCAATTCGTGTATGTTAGATATGATAGATATTTTTTTTCCATTGAGTTATACGTAATTTTTATAAAAATGGACAAAATTGAGATTTGTCCTGCGATAAGGTACCTCTTTAAAAAGGGGTGATTACCGAAATAAATTTATAAGGACTTGGTAGAAGTATTGGGTGACTCTGCCCCTTGGTACTAGGTAATCAAGAACTGGTCACGAGATTTAAAACTGGGAGAGAGAGTCCTATCAACATGCACCAGGTGCAGAAGCCCCCAAATCTATTATGACCAAAAAAAATGTGAATTTAGTCCATGACATGGTATAAACTGACAAAACAATGACAGTCAAAGCTTTAGCAGAGACATGTAGGTTTTCTGTTGGATCGTTGAAAACATTTTACATCAGCAATTGGGTCTCAAAAAACTATCTGCAAGTTGCGTTTCACAAATGCTGACGGCAGACCAGAAGCGTGTTGGCCGGGTTGCAGTGGGGACAAATTTGGAGATCATTTACGAAGTGATGTAGGCGGTAGATGAATGGCTGAAGACTCAAATTCTCGAATTTTTTTCAATAGGGTTTGAAACACTTTAACGTCGTTATACCAAGTGTATAAACGTTGCAGGCGACTAAGTTAAAAAATAAATTAGTTTCATTCTTCTCCAACCCTATCTTGGATCCATCAGTGTACCACACTTAAGCATTCATTTCAGGTTGAGGTCCGTTCTCTGTGCAAACTTGGTGGTTGTTTATGACCACTTTAAACTGCATTTTAAAATCGTACCTACCTGGCATTATATCTGTCGGCTTAGACATGATTTCTAGGAAAATATTTCGCTGCCAGTTGTCTCAGGGATAGTTTACAGTCCCAAGTCAGCTTAGACTCACAAATGTGTGACTTCAGAGCTTTAATTGCTGCTTGGCTCTCTGATAAAATATAGATATCTGCCGTTTGAGTGTTCCTTTCATTGCTCTCCAGCGCACATACCTCTATGGCATGTAATTCTGCTTAAAAGATGGTTGGGGTGTTAACAAATGGTTTTGAAAGCCTAAAATTCTACCCTGTAACGCCCACTCCAACCCCTTTCATTCATCAGTGTACCACACTAAACCATCCCTTTCAGGTTAAGGTCCGTTCTCTTTGCAAACTTGGTGGTTGTTTATGACTACTTTAAACTGCATTTTGAAGTCGTATCTACCTGGCATTATATCTGTCGGCTTAGACATGATTTCTAGGAAAATATTTCGCTGCCAGTTGTCTCTAGGGATAGTTTACAGTCCCAAGTCAGCTTAGACTCACAAATGTATGACTTCAGAGCTTTAATTGCTGCTTGGCTCTCTGATAAAATATAGATATCTGCCGTTTGAGTGTTCCTTTCATTGCTCTCCAGCGCACATATCTCTATGGCATGTAATTCTGCTTAAAAGATGGTTGGGGTGTTAACAAATGGTTTTGAGAGCCTAAAATTCTACCCTGTAACGCCCACTCCAACCACTTTCATTCATCAGTGTACCACACTAAACCATCCCTTTCAGGTTAAGGTCCGTTCTCTTTGCAAACTTGGTGGTTGTTTATGACCACTTTAAACTGCATTTTGAAGTCGTATCTACCTGGCATTATATCTGTCGGCTTAGACATTATTTCTAGGTAAATGTTTCGCTGCCAGTCGTCTCAGGGACAGTTTACAGTCCCAAGTTAGCTTAGACTCACAAGTGTATGACTTCAGAGCTTTTAGTGCAGCTTGGTTATCTGATAAAATATAGATTTCTGCCCTTCGGGTGTTTTTTTTATGCACTCCTGGGCACATATCTCCATGGCATGTAATTCTGCTTAAAAGATGGTTGGGGTATTACCAAGAGATGATGATAGTAAGTTAAGTAGCACAAATAATCCGTACGCAAAAACGTAAAAAAACCGACTTCAAAGACTTAATGGTTTTTTTTATGGATGCCATTGTCAGAACGGAACCAAATTAAAACGGAAATACACGGGAAGCACCAGCTTTTTAATAAAAAAAGAATTATCAAAATCGGTTTACCTAGTCAAAAGTTATGAGGTACTAAACCTAAAAAAAATACAGTCGAATTGAGAACCTCCTCCTTTTTTGAAGTCGGTTAATAAATTGATATTATCTGGCCTTTACGATTGATTGTTTTTTTAAAACAAAAGGAAGAAAAAATTAAGTGCTTTATCCTTACGGTTATAAAAATGTTACTTTTCAATAGAACAACAAAAGTATGTCCGTGTCTCTACGAAAAGATACTAAAAACTAAAAAAATATATAGACGTTTCTCATTTTTGTATTACGAACAAATATTTATACGGATGAATCGATCAAATTACACTACTCTTGCTGGATTTATGTTACGGCAAAGTTGTTTAAGATTGAGTTATAAAAATACAGTTAATGTAAAGTCAAAATACATTAGGTATAACTGAATTTCATTGATAAATATTTGTTTTTGTTTGTTATTTGGGAGAAATACTCGTAAATAACCACTTCCCGTATCATGGATCATCGGAATAAAATAAAAGAATGTTGATGAATATAATAAATCGTATGAAGTCTTTTGGATGACTAAATTATATATTTTATGTTTATAAGCATAGATTAAAAAACAAACAAGCCTTACAATAGCCGAATATGATGTGTAACATTTGACATCTCACCTTAGTAATAAGCAATTTTAAAATTATATATTTTTTTTACTGAAAATAGTCGCAAAAAGGGTAGACCCATCGTGTGGGCCGCGGACGGCTCGCTTTACGACTAAAAGATTAGAAAGATATTATAGAAAGGAGATGATTGTGGACCCGCTTTTTGAAAAGTTGCAGATCATAGTTCTCTGAAAAAACTGATTTTGGAAGATTGGTCTTTGTAGTGTCAATCTCAAAGATAAATGGGTGAGACTGATCAGCGTGCCGAGTTCTTCGGCCGAATGTGGCCAGTGGTGGTATTAGAGTTTTTATTTCCCTGGAGCATCTGCCATGGAAATATCTGTAGAGTAATGTCTGGTCTGTAACTCTTTTTCTATGTTCTAGTGGGTAAAGGATATTTGTGAGAGTTGAGCTGTTTATCAGCCATATGGCCCTTTCCCGAATGGAATCTAGAAGATGAAGAGAATGCCTAGATGCTGAACCCCAAATGTGCGAGCAATACTCCAGTATAGGTCGGATTTGAGCCTTGTACGTCGTTAACAGTTGATCAGGAGTAAAAAACTTTCTAGCTTTCCACAGAAAACCCAGCTTCTGGCTTGCTGACTTTGCTATGTTAGCAACATGGTCATGCCAAGACATATTATTAGACACCGTGACTCCCAAAATCGAGATGAAGGGACTTGATTCAAGGGTATTTCCGGACATTGTAATGGAATGATTTGAGGAATTCACTTTCTTGAAAAACGTGGTGCTTTGTGTTTTCTGGGCGTTGAACTGAACAAGATTGTTGGTTCACCACTCAACGATTGCTTTAAGATCTCTATTGATGGAGCCAACCTGTTTCTGCCTAAGTCTATTTGTATTATCCACCAAAAGTGATCAATAGGATGTGAAAGTTGAGACAAGTGTGCTGTCGTCTGCGAAACTGTAAATGGGGTTCGTGGTGGTTTTCAAGAGGTCTTTGATGTGTAAAAGAAATAGGGTGGGGGGCAGGATGGAACCCTGGGGGACCCCGGCATTGGTTTTTATCGCATTTGAAGAAATAACTGCCACATGTAACGAGCAATCCTGCATGAAGCTCATGAGTCATTGGTTGGGAGTCCGTAGGCAGATAATTTGCTTAATAATGCCTAGTGCCAAACGGGGTCAAAGGCTTAAGATATATCCAAGGCTATTGCACGTGATTTACGAAACTTCTTAATAGTGTTTGTCCAGAGCTAAGTGACATAAGCCAGCAAATCACCAGTAAACCGAAGTTGTCGAAATCCATATTGTCTGTTATGAATTATCTTAAAACTTTCCAGATATTTGATGAGTTCTATGTTAATCGCTTTCTCCATAACTTTGGATATGACTGAGAGTAATGCAATAGGGTGATAATTCGCAGGAATAGCCTTCTTTTTTTTTCGAAATGTGCGTTTTTCCACATAGACGAAAATACTTCCTTGCTGTACAATAGCTTGACTACAGAGCACTGGGGAGAGCTCTTAAGCACAGATCTTCAGAAAAATTGTCGGAATTTTATCTGGTCCTACTGCCTTATTAGAGTCAAGATTTCGTAGGATTTTCCTGATAGTGCGATTCAGGCATTGATGAGTTTATTCTAGGTATCGGTGGGGGTTGTTTTCCATTGGTATCGAGGGTTGAGTTAGAACTGAACATTCTGGCTAGCTTTTTCTTTGATTGATATTATTACTTACTTGCATTTTTTATCAAAGATCTGCAGTTTATTGAGACTTATTATTAACAGTAAATATTTATTTATAAAGTTTACGCATATAACAGCAAACTTAGTACACAACACTCTCGGAAAATTGGTTAACGTCTACCTGACGGCCAACTCTAACCATGCGCTTATTCGTCAAATTAACTCTCGGAAAATTAGTTGACGTCTTTCTGACGGCCAACTCTAACAGCGCGCTCATTTTTCAAATTAACTCTTGGAAAATTGGTTGACGTCTATAGGACGGCAAACTCTAACCACGCGCTCATCCGTCAAATCAAATAGCGCGTGCTTCCGCGACTTTATAAATCCTTATCTTTGTTGTTCGTGTTAGTATTTTACTTTTTAACAGTTTATATTCGAAATAAAATGCTATATAATGATTTATATTTAAAATCGTTAAAATCTTGCAATTTGTTAAATTTAAGTTCTAATGTTGGGATTCTCATTTTTATTATTGTAAATTAAAATTCCATTATTAAGATGTATTTCATCATTAATTTGATCATTACTATGAATAACATTAGTATCAGGAATTTCATTATTAATGTTAATATCTTCAATATTAAGCAATCCGTTAGATTCATCATTTACCTCAAACGGTCTCCAAAAAGCCATTTCACATATATCACAAAAAAATATAAAACAAAACAATAAAAATGTTTTCAAGTGAACACCTGCGAGCTAGATAGTCGACCGATGATTTGATAAATGCTTATTAGCGATGTTGATAATCAAAAATAAGCTGTGCCACCCTTAGCTTATAAAAAGAGGCGGCCGATATGTCTGGTAAATTTATCGGTATTCATCATTATCAGCCCCTCGACGTCCATAAGCCTCCTCGAGTGTTTTTTATTCTTCTCTATTTTGCGCGGTTCCAATCCAGTTTGTGGTTATTTGCTTTATTTCATCCGTCCATCGGGTTGGTGGTCTACACTTCTTTTGTCAGCTCGAGGTCTCCATTCTAGTAATTTCTTCGATCATCTCCCATCTTTTGTTTTAGCCACATGTCCATCCCATCGCCATTTCAGCTTTGTAATTCTTTCTATTATGTCTTGGACTCCCGTTCTGCGTCTCAAATCATTGCTCTCTCCATTTTTCTTTGAGCTACCTGTAATTTTGTTATAATTGCATTTGTCAGTGTAAGAGTTTCTACTCCATACGTGATCACCGATAATGTGCATGTGTTAAAAGTTCTACGTTTTAAACTGAGAGGCATATGACTTTTAAGGACGTTTCGTAGCTTTCCAAAAGCAGCCCATCGCAGAGAGATTCTGCTTTGAAGGTCGTTCGTCTGGTTATTCCTGCTGATACTGATTTCATGACCTAGATAAACATAGTTTTCTGCTGTTTCTATGTTTGTTCCGTTTATTTCTATGTTTTTACTAGGCCCTAAATTAGTCATTAATTTTGTTTTATTAAAGTTTATACTAATCGGTATTACTCAGTATAATATAGAGCGCTTGTTACCGGAATATCGCAGTGCTCTGGTAAAATCATCTTTTTTAAACTGAGATTGGAAAACTATACTGGGATGTAACAAAATTTTTTTTAAAAAAAAAACAATATTTATATCTTTTAATGTATCAGCTATTAAAAAAAATGTAACGACGATTCATTCAATAGGAATATGTTATTATTTTAACATCCGTATCTAATGAGAGCGTCAAAATCATTCGACACCACACCACAATTATTAATTCTTCATCCATCAATTTTCCGGAAGTAGCCATTACTTGCAGATGCAGCTGACTCCCAAATACCAACCGAAGTTTCATATAACGTTGATGGGCCCAAAACACCAAACTTGACATTCAGCACCGGATTTAGCTTTATCGAAATTTCCTGATATACGATCACTCAAATTTAATCGATGGTTTTAAAAATTCAAAAAATATTTATTTTTAGATTAAACGGTTACAATATTTCCCATTACTAAATGTTGGACATTACCCTTAATTGTTACCGCTTTTCGCCAGAAATTTTTCATCGGGCTTAATTGCTCGCAACTGGTTTTTTATTTTTTTTCTCCGCACAACATTGACTATCAAGAGTATTAATTATTTTTTGGTTGTCCTGGATCCATTCCATGTGGAGAAAGACAAAAAATTGTCTTAAATAATTCAGTTAAAGACCTCCATAAAATCCCTAATCCGACTCTGGTAAAATCCGAAATCAATTTCTGTGTCATCAAAAATAAATTTTAGCCAAGTTTCGATATAATACCAACTTTCAGGCAATATTAAACAAGTTTCTATCTTATGTTGTATGGTACTTAGAAGTAATAGTTAATCCGAATTGAGCATATTTCTTAAAGTTGCTTCATAAATTTTCCGGAGTTTCGATGTCTCTAGAGGTAAAGTGCCTTTAGTTTGACTGATAAAATAGGTCCAACCAATCCCGTGGTACCAACCAATATCTTTAGCTAAATTATGTATTTACGATTAAATTTAGATAAGTTCGTTATACTTACTATACACACACACACACACACACTTGGAAATAATCTAATGGTATTTATTTATATTTTAAAATTTTAAGTTGGTTAATTAAATACACATTTCGGTGCCAGGGAGTTTGGAAATGTTTTTTTATAACTTTGATGTGCTGAATCCAGAAATGTCCCTTTTGCTCTATTAGCTTTTAATTCGGAGATACTGACACTACCCAGCATTAATGAGTCTCTTAATATAAGTGGTTATGATTTATAATAAAAACTTTCACAAGTTTTAATTTAGGAAACAGAAACATGGACTTAAATTCAAATTAATCTATGAATATTTTTAAATACGATGTATTGATAAAAGTCAGGTCATCGGAGGAACTGGAAGCTTTGTTTATAAGATTTTGAAACGTGAGACTTTCCGTTACAGTTTCTCTAAATATTCCAACAGTAATTTGCCATGGGCGGGGCTTACACCCGATTCTCGAACCCGATCCCTCCACTCAGCTCACCGTATGCTGCACGGGCGTAAGCCCTGCCCAATAAAGAGAGCACGAAACAACCTTTCGATCGACTGTATCTTTCCCATCTGGAGCCAACTCTCAGTACGGGAATCCGCAGTCTACTCTCCTATGTCTATGCTCTCCACATAGCCCAACGTAACCAAAGATGTCAGTCGTGATGAAGCAATGTTGTCAAGCTCACTAACGCGTTCTTCTGGCCTCAAAATGATTTTTAAAATATGTTGTTCTTTATAAACTAACCTCATTTTGTAGGAAAAGGTAAGGAAAGCCACTGTGGCGACTATACCTGCAGAAGAGCCATCGGCAGTCAATGGGGGTTACAATCTCATGTTGTTCATTGGCTCTATATTACGCTCATAAGACCGATTCTAATGTATGGATCGTTAGTATGGTGGCTAGCCCTAGAGAAGAGAGTAAACATACAAAGATAGGAAAGTCCAAAGATTGGCATGTCTGCTGATCACGGGCTGTCTATGGACCACCTCAACAAAATCCCTTAAAACAATTCTACATCTACTACCAGTAGATCTGTTTGGGAAAGAATGCGCAGCTATTGCGGCTCTTAGACTCAATGCTGTATCCCCATCGAGCGAAACGCACTATGGTCACTCCAGAATCCTAGGAGAATACGAACTGTGCACAAAAAACACTGACTACACTAAACCTACCCCTATGTTCGAAGGCGACCTATCCCTGATAATCCCGTTCAGACAAGATTGGGCCGAGAATCTAGTAAAACCTCAGGGAGCAGTTTTTTATACGGACGGCTCTAAACTAGAGGAGAGAGTAGGTTGCGGTGTCTTCTCAGAAGACCCCTTTCTTAGCCTGTCGTTTTGTTTGACTGATTAATGTAGTATGTATCAAGCCGAAATTACAGCTACTACCGAGGCAGCTGTCTAGACACTCCGCATTAAACCAAAGTTTAGCGAGATATCCATTCTTTGCGACAGCCAGGCTGCTATCAAATTATTGAACCCAGTCTACTTGACCTCTAGGGCAGCGGTGCAATGCCGAGCCGACCTGAATAAGCTAGTTGCTAAGTTTAGAGTTCACATTGTCTGGGTACTCGGACACAGGGACATACGAGACAACTGTAAGGCGGACGAGCTAGCAAGAGAGGGGACCACCCTCCCAGCCGTATCTGTCTCATCTCAGCAAGAAGTACCGATTGCAAATTTCCGGATCCACCTAGTTTAAAAAGCCAACTTGAGGTGACAAAATGAACCCAGATGCACATCATTGAAACAGATTTGGCCTAAACAAGATCTACGTCGAACTAATGATGTTTTACTCTATCCAGTGAGTTCATTGGAAATGCGATGGCGGCCATAACAGGACACTGGGCAGGTGGATCCCATGCACGGCGCATGGGAATCGCAAAGCTACGACACGACTTCTATAGAAGCTGTCACGATTGGGAAACAATGGTACATCTTCTCTTCCACTGTCCTGCCCCAGGCTTTCTATACTAGGGAAATCGAACTTTGATGACTTATCTGATCTCAGCTCAATTAGCATTAAAGACCTTATGCTTTTTATTAAAAGTTCCAACTGGTTCTCACGGTAGAGGCCAAAGTGGGTTCCCTCCGAACCGCCTTTTTAACCTAACCTAACCTACTTTTGTGCCAAATTTCAAGGATTTTGCATTACTCCTTTGTACATTTTGGTGGCTCAATATCCCGATAGTGTATAAGTCATTGCTCGTATGCAAAATTTGCAATTTTTGATTAACTATATCTCCAAAACGGTACGGTCAAACAACCTCAAATATCGCATAAATATTCTTTAATACTTTTTTTATGCTGTTACAAAAATTTATTTAATTTGCATTACTTCTCATTTTTGTTTAAACTACCTTAAACAAAATTTAAAGAAAAATTATCATTTATGAGAGTATGAGTAATCTTTTATTGCAATTAGGCGACTCTTTTTGGGTGTTCATATTTTTTCGAAAATCAGTATATTTAAAATATTTTAAATTTAATGCATTCGACTCGCAATGAATTTCAAGTAAGCGGCTTTAAATCTATTACAGTAAAACTCAAATTCGAATTTGTTATCCAGAGTGGGTTCATACCGAGAGCATTAGACAGTGTTTACAGGTCGTCAAAAGAAGAAAAGTGGAAGTCTCACATCAGACTCCCATCCAGGCCTAATATATTATTCATCCCTCACTACAAGTCTCAAATTATAGTAAAAATGCGACGGACGTCTTTCGAAAAGTGGCACTCGTTCGGAATTCGGAAATATTTTCGGTGCCGCAGAGACGGGCTATGCCGTTATGAGGGTGTAAGATATAACTGAAACAACGTACCTACCTAAAGGTAAAGAAAAATTGTTGGCGTGTACATACACTAAAAAAAAAGATTTATTTTCAGGCAATAGTCTACATGTAGTAGTTTGTTGTCCCGAAGAATTTTAACCATTTTAATTCGATTGGGGTTAAATTTTACAGCTACCCTCTTAGGTTAGGTTAGGTTAGGTTTTATGTGAGTGGGGCGTGGTCGCCCCTCCACCGCGACCCTTAGTAGGTCTATTGTGGCTCACCCCTAGAAGCTACAGTTCACCGCACAATCCAGCCCTTCTTACGAAGTTCATGGTTGTATAGGGTGAGATTTTTTTAAAATCGGTAGGTTCTAGGTTAGTGTAACCAAATATGTTGAACCTTATTCTTCCCAGGCCGGGGCATGAACATAGTATATGTTCAGCAGTTTCGTCTTCCACGCAGCAGAACCGACAGTCCGTTTGTTGGTTCAGATCTATCTTTCTGAGGTGGTATCTCAGACGACAGTGTCCCGTAAGCAGTCCTGTTAGAATACGCAGGTCATTTCTGCTCCATTCTAGGATCTGCTTAGTTGTGTTTCTCGAGGGTTGTAACGGTAAAAACGCCTTCGAGTGGGTTAGCCCTGGTATGCAGCTACCCTCTTACTCACTATAGCATTTTTTTTCATGCAGTTACCTATGTTATTTTTCAGCTCTGTCTCGATATGAACCAAATTTTTTTTTGCATGTTACATCGATTTTAAGAAAGCTTTTGACAAAGTGAAACATGACAAGTTACATCAGCTACTCGTCAGTAAAAACATTAATTTGGACGATGTGAGAATAATAAGCAACCTATACTGGGGCCAAAGAGCAAATACAAAGGTAGAAAACCAGCCAACAGAGGAAAGGAAATCCGTCGTGGTGTAAGACAAGGATGCATCCTATCGCCAATACTATTCAACCTGTATAGCGAAGCCATTTGTAAAGAAACCTTGCAAGAAGAATCGGTAGGGATAATTATTAATGGAGAAGATATAAATAATATGCGATATGCTGATGACACCGTCTTGTTAACGAGCAATAAATGAGACATACAACATCTTCTAGAGAAATTAAATGATCGATGTAACGAATACGGTCTAAAGATAAATCTTAAACAAACCAAGTTAATGGTAGTTACAAAGTTCCCCCAAAATCACAACCATGTAAACGTGTCAGTAGCAGACATCTTAATAGAGAATGTGCAGTCATACAAATACCTGGGAGCCTGTATAGAACAATCAGGTGACCAAACAAGAGAAATAAGAACGAGAATAGAGATAGCCAGGTCAACATTTACGAAAATGAAAAAGTTGTTTACCAGTCGAGATGTCAAGATTGGACTTAGGATGAGAATGCTGCGTTGCTACGTGTTTTTCGCGCTTTTGTATGGAGTGAAGGCATGAACTCTCAAGAAGAATCACACAGACAAACTACAAGCCTTCGAGATGTGGTGCTACCGTAGAATGTGGCGTATTCCCTGGACAGAAAAGATCTGTAATATGGAAGTCCTAAATCAGATGAATAAGGAATGTGAAGTCCTTAACACCATCAAAAAAAGAAAGCTTAAATATCTAGGTCATATACTGAGAGGACCCAAATACGCACTTTTTTCAGCTGATAGTTCAGGGAAAGATTGGTGAAAAGAGGAATATTGGAAGACGCCGTGTGTCTTGGCTTAAAAACCTAAGGGACTGGTTTAATTGTAGCAATGTCGAACTCTTCCGAGCTGCAGTCAGTAAGGTCCGGATAGCTGTGATGATAGCAAACCTCCGATAGAAGAAGAAGACCTATGTTAGATTTCTTCAGTTTTTTTTGTTATAATGCTTTTTAATGTCTTTTTTAGTGTTATTTATCTCCATGTTTTAATATTTTTAAAATCGTATATCTTAAGGATATTTTATGTATATTACACATTCTTTTTTGTGTTCCTTTGACTTGCTACAATCATGTACTTATGTAATGTAGTAAAATAAATAAATCTTAATCTTAATCTAAATCTTTAATCTAAAACTAAATCATGTTTTAAAGTCTAAACCTAACTAATATTATAAATGCGATTGTGAGTTTGTTTGTTTGTTTGTTACGCTTTTACGCGTAAACTGCTTTAACCGATCGTCATGAAATGTTGTATACATATTTTCAAGAGTATAGTAAAGGATATAGTACACATTTAATAGAAAAAAAGTAAATACCGGCGGTCAGTTTAATATTTAATAGGGAAAAATCACGGAGTGGGCGACGCGCGACTTCTATTATTGATCGTATGAACTTCTTGAGGTGTGAACAACAAAATAACCACCATATGTTTATATGGGTAAAAAGTGAGCTTTGTACATTATTTTAACCGATTTAAGCATTGAAAATGTTATATTTAAACGATATTTTGTAAAGAATTGGTGTTAATAAACCACAAAATCCGAAAATGCAAAGAGTTAAAAAAGGAGATTAAATCGCGAAAAATATGCTCTGTTCTACAATGCTCCACACATGGCAATTCGATTATATCTTTGTATAAATTTCCTTTAAATCCTAAAGCAGTTCAGAAATGAAAGATTATCTTAAATATAGGAAAACCAATCTCAAAGTTTATGTGAAAAACTTAGTGAAAGATGATTTTTTTAGTGGTAAGTTTGATCTCGTTGTCCAATAATCTATCATTTTATTTATGATTATCAATAGTGACTTTAACAACACAAAGAAAGCGTTTGAAAGATGGATTTGTTTTTAGCCAGAACCTTTTAGTGTTGAAGTATCAACATTCCATAATTAAAAAAGATAGAAGTAACCGAAGATAATTGGATTATAATATATAATCATTAATAGGTAGAACACGTTCACCCACATAACACAATACGTCCGAAATTAATATTTCGACTTTCATAGGCATTGCAACAAGAATTTCAGGGACAACAAAACTAAAAAACTTCAAAAACAAACCTTCAATTAGCTTCATATTAATAGTTTAGCTCTAAAAATCATCTCAAATCTCTGAGATAACTAAAATTCTTTTTCTTCTTCTGGTGCCCTGTCTGTCTTCAGACGTTGGCTATCATCATGCTTAGGATTTCCTAAAATCTTTTTCTATCGGCTGCCGCCCGAAACGGTTCTTCGGCCGAAAGACCACACCATTGCCTGATATTGCGTAGCCAGGACAGCTTTTTTCGCCCTATCCACCTTTTACCTTCCACTTTTCCCTGAATTATAAGGCGCAGTAGCTGATATTTAGATCCTCTAATTATGTGTCCAAAGTACTTCATTTTTCTCCTCTTTATAGTGTTTAGCAGTTGCCGTTCCGCGTCCATCATTCTGAGGACATCATCATTGGTAGTATGCGAGACAGCACCACATTTTAAATGCTTCTATTCTATTCACCGTTGTGACCTTTAGTGTCCACGTCTCGCAGCCATAAAGTAGGACAGACCACACATAACATATTAAGACCATTTTACGAAGATGCATTGACAGTTTTCTATTACATAGAACTGGTTTCCATGTTTTAAAGGCCTTGCGTGATATTTCAATCCGTGTGTGTTGTTATCTCTTCATCAGAGTCCGCATTCGCATTAAGCCAGCTGCCCAGATATTTAAAATGGTGTACACGTTCTATTTCCTCCCCACCGATCCAAATCTGCCTCTGATGTACATTTATTTTTCCGACTGTCATCCACTTTGTTTTTGTTATGTTGATTTTGAGATCTCTCCGACGACTTGCTTCGTTCACTAGATTTACTAATGTTTGGAGGGCTTTCAGATTCTCTGCCAGAATGGCTGTATCGTCAGCGTATCTAATAGTGTTGATTGTTTCTCCGCCGAGTCTTACACCTTCTTGTCTGTCATCTAAAGCTTCCTTGAATATTTCTTCTGAGTATAGGTTAAAAAGGCTCGGTGATAGAACACAGCCTTGTCGTACTCCACGTTTAATGGGCAGTTTTTGAGTAAGTTTGTCTTCAATTTGGACGGGCCCAACCTAACTTAACCTAACTAAAATTCCCTTCAATAAAAACTTTGGTTTAACAAGTGATCAAATGACAAAATATTTGTTGTTCACACCTTGACAGCGCCATCTCTCGTTACGTGATTTTTTCCTATTGAGTATAGCATCCCTAAAACTATCATGATTAAATGACAAATAAACGTCAAAATTTAAAGGATGTTCAATTTAATATACAATTGAGTATATTATTATATATCAGCTATTTCGGATGTTCTTTTAAAAAATAATAAATAAGAGCTCAATTAACAAAAAAAATTATTTTTACGCTAAGTTTTAATCCTTTTTTTCTCTTTATTTATTTCCATTTTTTTTTTTTTTTTTTTTCAGAAAATAGTCGCAAAAAGGGTAGACCTATCGTGTGGGCCGCGGACGGCCCGCACTGCGACTATTAGAAGGGGAAGGGATTATAGAAAGAAAATGATTGTGGACACGCTTTTTAAAAAGATGCAGGTCATAGTTCTCTGGAAAAACTGATTTTGGAAGCTTATTCAGCTTATTCCATTCCGTAGCAGCCCTGTAAAAGAAGGAATCTTGATGAAGATTGGTCCTTGTAGTGTCAATCTTGAGAGTAAATGGGTGAGACTGATCAGCGTGCCGAGTTCTTCGGCCGAATGTGGCCAATGGTGTTACAAGAGTTTTTGTTTCTCTGGAGCATCTGCCATGGAAATATCTGTAGAGTAATGACTGGTCTGCAACTCTTCTTCTATGTTCTAGAGGGTAAAGGGTATCTGTGAGAGTTGAGAAATATCTGTAGAGCAATGACTGGTCTGTCACCTTAAAGCAATTTTTCTGTTACCTTTAAGCAATAGGTTGAAATCATGGAGTGGGTGACATCTAGAGTTGTGAACAACAAACTAACCTTTATTTCTTTATATACGTGAACTTTATATATTACTTTAAGCAATTTAAGCATTGAAAATGTTATATGGAGATAAAATCGCGAAAAATATGCACTGTTTTACAATGCTCTACATATTGCAATTCGATTATATCTTTGTATAAATTTCCTTTGAATCCTAAGGCAGCTCAAAAATGAAAGATGATTTTAGGAGAACCAATCTAAAAGTTTGTTTGTTTGCAGCAAGCACTTTGTGAAAGATAATTTTTTTAATGGTGTGTTACAATAAAACTGAAACGTCGAAAACAAACCTTAAATCCACTTTTAATCTTATAGTTTAACACAAAAAATCAACTGAAATCTCTGAGATAACTAAAATTCCCTTTAGTAAAAACTTTGGTACTCAAACCTGTTCTAAAAAGTTTCATATTAAGTGCGTGGCAGTGCCACGTAAATTACGTGAAGTGAAGCAAACAGTGCTACCCTGGAAACTAGCTTCTCAAAAAAGAAGTCGCCAAACCATCCTAACAAGACTTAGAATTGGTCACACTCGAGTTACGCATCAACACCGTCTTACAAGAGACGAAGCCCCCATGTGCCACGCGCGTGATTTACCCATCAGTGTAAAACATATTTTGGTAGTCTGTCCGCTATTTACTTTAGACAGGCACAAAAATAATATAAAGACAAGTACAGACCGGGCAACAAAATGTTGGCAACACGTGTTGGCAACATGTATCCCGTCAACAAGATACAAGTTGCTAGATACACGGCAACATTGGGCGGCGTTGCAACCAAGAAATTTTTGGTTGTTGCATGTATCCGTGGTCCCCATTCCAATGGAAAACATCGCTTAGTGTGTACGTGCTGTTGGCAACACAAAATTTTCAACAAGTGGTACAAGTAGGTGTGCTATTATGTATAGTTTAGTTATAGTTTAGGTGCGCTATTATGTTATAGTATTTATGTATAGTATATTATTTTTATAATGCAGTTTTTTAGTTTTCTAGCGAAGATGATATGGATAAAGGAGCTGCTAAAGGAACTAATTGAAATGATAAGAGACGCTCCCACTTTGTGGGACATTTCATGCAAAGAGTACATTGATAAAAATTTAAAATTTGATGAAACGTCGAAAATAGCTTCAAACTAATGCGGATGAAATAACCAGAAAAATTAAATTGCTAAAATCCCAATATACCCGGGAAAGAAAGAATCTTTTCTTTTTTTTATGAAAATGGTTGCAAAAAGGGTAGACCTATCGTGTGGGCCGCGGACGGCCCGCACTGCGACTATTAGAAGGGGTAGGGATTATAGAAAGGAAATGATCGTGGACACGCTTTTTAAAAATTTGCAGGTCATAGTTCTCTGGAAAAACTAATTTTGGAAGCTTATTCCATTCCGTAGCAGCCCTGTAAAAGAAGGATTCTTGATGAAGATTGGTCCTTGTAGTGTCAAAAGAGTAAATGTGTGAGACTTATCAGCGTGCCGAGTTCTTCGGCCGAATGTGGCCAATGTTGGTACAAGAGTTTTTATTTCTCCGGATCATCTGCCATGAAAATATCTGTAGAGCAATGACTGTACTGCAACTCTTCTTCTATGTTCTAGAGGGTGAAAGGTATCTGTGAGAGTTGAGCTGTTTATCAAGCGAATGGCTCTTTTCTGAATGGAATCTAAAAAACGAAGAGAATGCCTTGGTGCTGAACCCCAAATGTGCGAGCAATACTCCAGTAGAGGTCGGATTTGAGCCTTGTACGTCGTCAACAATTGATCAGGAGTAAAAAACTTTCTGGCTTTCCACAGAAAATCTAGTCTCTTATTGATGGTGGAACTGCAGTACGGTAGTTTGTATTCTTTTTCACGATTTTAGGGGCTACCAAAGAAAGAATATGTTCGAAATCAGACTTTGTCAGTCTAACGAAATTGCGGAACGAGGTACCATCGTTTAAACGTAGTTCAGACAATAGGTTATCCTCATGGGCTTATCCCGTGTTTTAGAAATTCTCTCAGCCACCACCGTCTTTTCCTTTTTTGAAAATTACCAGCAATTATGCTAGAAGCAGCACTAGCACCAACAGCAATAGTCTCTTCCATTTTTAATTTAACACTGACTTTGGTGTGGACGTGCAACAGTGTTAGCAACATCAATCTACAAATATGTTGACAACACCCGGCAACATGTTGCTGATATTTTGTTGCCCGGTTGCATCACTAAAAAACATTTTATCCGCAAAAACTGAGTTTACAAATTTCCTAATATTTTTACAAGATATCGACCTTTTGATATAATTATAATCTTAAATTCACAAAGCCAATAACCCTTAGCGGTTGAGGCATTATTTAAATAAATAAATAATAAATAAATAAAAATATTTGTTGTTCACACGACTGAGACTACGACTAAGAATAAGTTAAATATAATGTTTATACCACTGTGTATACACGATGACCCAGTAAAAAATTGTTGCAAGTAATGTAATAAATTAATAACAATTTGCTAAAAAGTAAATGTTTTACACCACAGGCAAACCAGAGAATTTTGTTTCCGGGTGCGCTGTAACTATTCGAATTTCACTGTAATGCAGATAATTAGGTGTATACTTACAACCATACGGCACTAAATGTTTAATGCAAACACCGAATGTTGCAAATGTGGACAAATACAAATAGACGATTGGTAAATTTTCCACTTCGTTTCAATGGGATAAATGAAATAATTAAATGTTTAAATTCAAATGTTATCAGTGTCCGGTGGAAAAGTTAACATCCATTTGGTAATAATTTTAACAGTAACATTATTTTAACTTCTATACCTTTTGTGTCTCGATAACGAACCAATCGGTTTCGATGTAAGAATTAAATTATTTTATTAAAAAGGAAGCTTTCATCTGTTGTTCTTTGAATTTTCCCCCGCAATAATATTTTACACTTTCGCAAATATTCATGGTTCGTTTGGAATTTCCATTTGGATGGACGAGCGACGTTTCGTAAAAGAAACGTCGTAAATAGGATCCTTCTACCGAAGTTTGCTTTATCTGTTTTATAAATCGCTCTCTTCTCGTGGTTCGGTTTGATTTTTCGTCCATTTCGACTTAATGTTTATAAAGTACTTTATTTTCGAGATACGATTTATATATATATATATATATATATATATATATATATATATATACAGGGTGATTCATTAAGAATCGGCAATCTCTGAACTGGAGATACTACACACCAAAATATGGCGATTGAGCTTAACAAATGCTGCAGGTTTACGAGATACAGGGTATTTTTTTTTAACATCGCAATTTTATTACGATTTGCATATAATTCATAAAAGCGTGTAAGCATTAAGTAATATTTATAATAATTTATAATGACATGTTGCGAGTACATCCACTGATATGCCGCTTTTTTTTAATATTTTTAGTTACACTAAATCACTGGGTACTTTTCGTTTTAACCTATGCACTGCACATACGAGTAACTTCTGCATTAACTTCCTGGCAAGATGATTTGGGTGCACTCTCAGTCTATTCTTGTATTTTTTTATGAGTGTGTTTATTTCTTCTTTGGTGGGAATTATTTCACAGTCTTGATGTATGGCATTATTGGTGATGTACCACGGTACATTGACAATCATCCTTAGCACTTTTGAGTGAAACCTTTGCATGATTTCTATATTGAAATTGGCAGCTGTTCCCTATAGCTCTATCCCGTACGTCCATATAGGTTTTAATACGGTTTTATTTATCAGTAGTTTATTTTGTACTGTTAATTGGGACCTCCTGCATATTAGCCAATATAGATTTCGTAACTTATATCCCAATTGTTTTCTTTTGGTGGAAAATATATGTTTTTTCCAAGTCAATCTTTTATCTATATGAATTCCAAAATATTTTACATCCTCTTTTTGTGGTACTTGTTTGTTATTAAGACATACATTTAGTCCAGCGTTTTTCTAATTTTTTTATTCCCTCCAAATAATAGGTTTTTTTAAAGCTCTCAAAATACGCGTTTGTTTCGGTAATGACTTCTTCATTCGACTCAAATCTCTTACCGCCCAGCCATTTCTTTACGTTTGGAAACAGAAAATAGTCGCAGGAGGCTAAATCTGAAGAATATGCTGGCTGGGGTAGCAGTTCGTATCCCAATTCGTGGATTTTGGCCATCGTGACTAGACAAGTGTGCACACGTGCATTGTCTTGATGGAACAGCACTTTCCTCTTCGCCAAATGCGGTCGATTTTGCTTCAAGTCAACGTCGAATCTGTTCAAAAGCTTTGAATAATATTCGCCGGTAATCGTTTTACCTTTCTTAAGGTAATCAATGTGAATGACACCGCGTACATCCCAAAAAACTGTGGCCATGACCTTGTTGGCTGACAGACTCTGTTTCGCCTTCTGTGGACCACGTTCACCCCGAGCAACTGTTTCGATTGTTCCTTGGTCTCTGGCGTGTTGTGATGGATCCATGTTTCATTTACAGTAACAAAACGGCGCAAAAATTCGTCCGGATTACGGCAGAACATCGCTAAACACTCTTTTGAAGTGGTCACACGATTGCGCTTATGGTCGAGTGTGAGCAATCGCGGCACCCATCTCGCAGAGAGTTTTTTCATGTCCAAATATTCGTGTAAAATATGATGTACCCGTTAAGTTGAGATACACCTACAGCATGAGCCAACTCACGCACTTTCATTCTCCGATCATCAAATATCATTTCATGGATTTTATCGACGATTTCCGGCGTGATCACTTCTTTTGGGCGACCTGGACGTTCGGCGTCACTAGTGCTGGTACGACCACAACGGAACTCTGTAAACCACTTCTTAACCATTGAAATTGATGGTGCCGATTCTCCGTAGTATTTATCAAGTCTTTCCTTAGTTTCAGTGATGGATTTTTTACGTAAAAAGTAATGCTTAATTAGCACACGAAATTCACTTTTTTCCATTTTCGTAAAAATTCACGAGGTTGTCTGCTTTGAACGGCTATCAAAAACCAACTGCACGACGTAGCTTGCTAAAAATTAGAAAGTTGCCCACTGATAGATTATAGTTGACGGCAGCACTGTTGCATTTGGAGTAACTGCGCGGAAAATTCAAAAAGTAATTGACTTATCCGTTGTATGTTATTTTGTAGGAATTCTGATGCGGTGGTTGGACTTGTGTTTGAACATAAAATTGCAGTGTTATCAGCAAATGTAGCAGTTGTTGTTGGTAGGTCAGCAGTATAAAGCAAGTAGAGGACAGGTCCCAGCACACTTCCTGCGGAACTCCTGCTTGAATAGGTAGGGTGTCTGTCATTTCACTTACATATTTTACTCTAAAGTGTCTGTTTACAAAGTATGATTTCAGTAGTATACAATAGTTTATTACCAAGTTACTCTTCAATTTATATAACAGCCCTTGATGCAACACCTTATCAAATGCTTGTCCTTTGTCTAGGAAGATTGCAGAACAATATCTGGTTGCTTCAAAATCTTGATGAATTTGGTTCACTACGCGATGTACTTGTTAAATTGTAGAATGTTTTTGTCTAAATCCGAATTGGTGTATTTGAATTATTCTTCGGTCTACTGGAGATTTGCTGGCTTATGTCACTCAGCTCTGGACAAACACTATTGAAAAGTTTGGTAAATCCCGTGCAATAGCCTTCCACCCTGTCACCCACCTTATTTATTTTACACATCAACGACCTCTTGAAAACCACCACGAACCCCATTTACAGTTTCGCAGACGATAGCACCCTTGTCTCAACTTTCACATCCTATCGATCACTTTCGGTGAATGATACAAATAGACTCAGGCAGGAACAGGTTGATTCCATCAAAAGAGATCTTAAAGCAATCGTCGAATGGGGAATCAACAATCTTGTTCAGTTAAATGCCCAAAAAAAACAAAGTGCCACGTTTTCCAAGAAAGTGAATTCCTAAAATCATCCCATCACAATGTCCGGAAATACCCTTGAACCAAGTCCCTCCATCTCGATTTTGGGAGTCACGGTGTCCGATAATATGTCTTGGCATGACTATGTTGCTAACATCGCAAAGTCGGCAAGCCAGAAGCTAGGTTTTCTGTGGAAAGCCAGAAAGTTTTTTACTCCTGATCAACTGTTGACGACGTACAAGGCTCAAATCCGACCTCTTTAGGAGTATTGCTCGCATATTTGGGGTTCAGCACCAAGGCATTCTCTTCGTGTTCTAGATTCCATTCAGAAAAGAGCCATTCGCTTGATAAACAGCTCAACTCTCACAGATACCCTTCACCCTCTAGAACATAGAAGAAGAGTTGCAGACCAGTCATTGCTCTACAGATATTTCCATGGCAGATGCTCCAGAGAAATAAAAACTCTTGTACCACCATTGGCCACATTCGGCCGAAGAACTCGGCACGCTGATCAGTCTCACCCATTTACTCTCAAGATTGACACTACAAGGACCAATCTTCATCAATAATCCTTCTTTTACAGGGCTGCTACGGAATGGAATAAGCTTCCAAAATCAATTTTTCCAGAGAACTATGACCTGCAACTTTTTAAAAAGCGTGTCCACAATCATTTCTTTTCTATAATCCCTTCCCCTTCTAATAGTCGCAGTGCGGGCCGTCCGCGGCCCACACGATAGGTCTACCCTTTTAGCGACTATTTTCATAAAAAAAAAAATTCTACTTTCTTCTAGCAGAGGTGTCAGTCTTGTTAGTAAAATATTTTCAAACATTTTAGAAAGTACTGGCAAAAGGCTAATCGGTCGATAAGATTTTAGATTTTCTGGTTTTTTACCTGGTGTTAGAATTAGTATTATTTCAGCTACTTTCCATTGTGAGGGGAAGTAGCTAAGTCTCAAGACTGCATTGAATAGTTGAGTTAGGAACACATATCCGCTTTCCGGTAGTTCTTGTATTATTTGGCCTGTGATGAGATCGTAACCTGGAGCTTTTTTATGGTTGATATTAAACTTTATTATTTTTTTTATTTCGGTATACAGGTCATTTAAAGTTGGTATTTTAATTTGAAATTTCCTAATAATTTTGTGATTTTAAGCAGCATCGTCTTGAAAAGTGGCAACTTTATGTTTTTTGGCACGAAAATTACGAATTTTATGCTGAATTTAGCACTGTTTATACAGGGCGTTAGTTACATTCTTGTTTATTTCATGTAACTCTAGCGGTTTTTGAATTATTTGCATTTTAAACATTCAATGAATTTTGTTTATTGTGAAATGAATTTATTCCTTTAAATTACTACTATGCGGGGCAACAACAGTAAAGACAACAAATAACAATCAGTAACAGTAATAAAAAAAAAATTCAAAGTAAATGCTCAAAATTCCCGCCTTCCACTTCAATACACTTTGTAAGCCGTCTCCTTCAAGATCTTTGAATATTAAATAACACGGAGATTCCTTTTCTTTTAAATTCTCCAGATAGACGATTGGCTTATTCCTGTTGCCGCACTTAACCGACGAGTACTGGGATCTGGATTTTCCGAACTACAAACTAAAACCTCTTCCTCATCATCGACGTTGATATTTTTTGGAGCACCATTTTAGCTTTTGGGACGAAAACACCCTGTTTCGCCTAGGCGGGTATAAATACGTCTGAACAGTTTGTGATTGGGTTGTCTTTGATTTGGGTATGATTCTAAATACCGTCTGGCTACACCAAGTCCACTATAATTTGACTGAGCAAAAACACAAATCATATTACGCATTTCACTGTCGGAAAATTCACTATGTCGTGGCATTTTCTTATTTTACTACAAATAATAGACTCTTACTTAGTGACAGTAAAATTTTCAAATATTTCTTTACACGAAAAACTGATAAATTCTGACACAAGCCTACTTGAAAAAAAGTCAATGTAATAACGGTGGCTTAGGAGTCTACGCTGAATGTTTAAAATGCAAATAACTCAAAAACCGATAGAGTTACAGGAAATAAACAAAAGTACATTTTTTATTAAAAATTAATCTGCCTTTTAGATTTTCTAGTCATTTTGGCCATAACTTATTAGGCAAAAAAGATATGTTGTAATTTACCTAAGTAATAGGGTGTAACTAAGGCCCTGTATAAAAGGTGCTAAATTCAGCATAAAATTCGTAATTTTTGTGCCAAAAAACATAAAGTTGCCAATTTTCAAGACGATGCTGCTTAAAATCACAAAATTATTAAGAAATTTCAAATTAAAATTCCAACTTTAAATACCCTGTATCTCGTTAGTGTGTAGTATTTCCAGTTCAGAGATTGCCCATTCTTAATGAATCACCCTATATATATATATATATATATATATATATATATATATATATATATATATATATATATATATATATATATATATATATATATATATAGATGGAACTTGCTAGTGTTTACGTCAACGAAACACAATAAGACAAAGTCTCAAGTGCGAGCTACCTTGGTTGCAGGATAAACGAGGACTGGCATCCATCAGTTGAAATCAAAATACGTATTAAGTGTGCCCGGGCAACATTTATTCGCATAAAAAAACTTTTTACCAGTCACGATCTATCGATTGCCCTGCGAATGAGGATGATTAGAGCATATGTCTTTGCAGTTCTTTTGTAAGGAGTCGAGAGCTGGACACTAACAGAAGCCATGCTCAAACGTCTACAAGCTTTCGAGATGTGGTTGTACAGGAGAATGCTAAGAGTAAGTTGGGTGGAAAAAAATCACAAAGGAGGAGTAAAAGAAGATGTGGCTACAAATGAACGCTTGGATGGTTTTGACACGTAGAAAGGAAGAATGAAGAAAGATTGACGAAACAAATTTATAAGGCGAGTGTGAATGGACAAATCGGTAGAGGTCGACCTCGGCGAACATGTATGTATGTATGTATGTCAAGTGAGTGTAACATCAACAAAAAAGTTTCAAGTGACGCACCAAAAAAAAAGAAGAACCAAAGCTTAAAGAAGTAAGCAGCAAAATCAGAACTTCACAGTTTGTCCTGTTTTCTTCTCTTTCAAAAACCATTACTTTCGTTATGCTTACATTTATTTTCATCCCTTTGATTTTCAGGGCATCATGCATAACATTAACCATCGCCTGCAACTCTTCTTCAGATGACGCTAATATGTACTGTATAAGTGTTTCGTAGTGTAAGTAACTCTTTCAATGACACCTTTCAGGCATGCATAGATTTTTTGGGTGGTCATTTTGAACATCTTAATAATTGAGATCTGCTTTAATTTAGTAATAATGTTGTTTTTTATTTTACGTGTATGGTTTTTTATTTCTCTCCGAGTGTAAGTTTTTTAAACCATATTTCTAATCATTTTTTTCTGTACTTGTTATTAAGCTGATAAGCTAGCAAACAGTAATTATTATTTTTTTGACAAATTAATCATGGCCAACCAACAATTTAAAAACCTAATTAATACTTTGCATAGAAAAGTGAAAATATCTCAAAAACTAATAACTGTAGGTTTAGGGAATGGTTAATAAAAAATACCCTGTATAACATACTAAAACCTTATATTGTTGTAATGGGGAGGTAACGCGGATTTTAATTTTAAGTTAAAATAAAAAAAATTTCATTTAAAAAAACATAACTTTAATCTGGCACCACGTTATGGAACACCCTCTAACATTGTAACTTAATTTTAAATGTGAAACTTAAAGCTGCCTTTAATTTTTATACACATTTTTTTTTAAAATCTCTTATGAGAACAGAGCTACTGAGCTTTATCAGACTAATCAATTACCCTGTATGATGATTTTTAGATTTTGTAGCTTTTTTTTTAAAGAGAGTTTCTGTACAATCTGTAAAAAAAAATTATTTTATTACACCTGCTACACCACTATTAGGAGATTTGGAAGCTGACATCTAAATGCTGATATTAGGAACATTTGGAAGCTGAAATTTGAGAGCTTACATTAGTGAAATTTGGGAGCTGACATTAGGAACATTTGGGGATATTTAGGAGCTAGAAAAACATATTTAGCAAACTGAATAGAGAAAAGTTTTGGCAGTATTGCCCCAGACCACTGTGATAGATCTCTGAATAAGAATTTCATAATTTTTATAAGTTTTCTTTGCATACTTTTTATTTATACTTTAATTCGCCAAAACCGTGCTAGCACAAAACTGTTATTTTGAATTTGTATGCGAAAGTGGCTCCGAAATTTTATTATTTATCTTTCGGAAAGTAATTAAAACTTGTTTTGTGTGTTATTTAATGAAAAGCATTGTGTCGCTTATTTTTTTTTAATCTGCTTCCATGTCACGAAACGAGAAAACTTTAAATCCTTCATCATTTATAAAATGTGCCCCCATAAAAATCCCACGGAAGCTGATAAAAGCTTCCCTTGACGTTTCATGTTAAAGTTTTAATTTCGTTTTTAATGACATAAGAAATTAAAACGATGAAATAATCCGCAAGAGTTGTTTTCTCTACTTAACCTTCTTTCGAGTTTCGCTGCATTTCGTTGTAAGATATATATTTGTAAAGCAAAATTAACTTTGTTGCATTTTTAATTTTCTACTAATGCCCATTCCACTTCGGTCGGATAATAAAATAGTTTCATCTGAAAATGAGTACAACCACTTCGTATTAGATGAAGGTCGTTCGTTTTAAATGAAACTAAAAAACTAACATTTTAATTTTGATAAATGCAACTTTAATATATAAACATCACTTTACTTAAAATTAGAGCTTTACACAATTCCTTGTTAAGTGGTGAACGACTGGAACCAGGTTTTAATATAGCTTGTACTAACATCTGCTGCTTACTTCCTAAGCTTTGATACTTCTTTTTTTTTTGGTGCTCACTGGTTTGTAAATGCTGCGCACTTAAAACTTTTTTGTTGATGTTACACTCACTTGACACTGCAAAATTTATAGAAAACTATAATATCATTGTAGTAGACTATAAACATTTTTCGACAGCGTCAATAGATGGGAAAATGTATAATTGATTTCTAAAAAATCAGCTAATTCTGCTGTATGTCACCTATATTATAGGTTCATGTGGGTCGGTTAAGTATCAAAAAATAACTACTCCTATGGCTATATGCCGCGACAGGCATTGAATTACAACTGATACATAATCGTGTATAACATCCCATTTCGGGTAACAATATGCAGATGCTTGTTAAGTAAGAGAAGGAACTATTAAATTTATCCATCCGAAGTGACCACCTATGGACCGGTTTCGGGGTGTGTTGCCCCTTATCAGCATAGGGCAGGTCTACCTCGACTAAACACATCAACAGCTTCGTATCCTACCAAGTATACATGAAGTGCTACGAGAAGAGCGCCAGTCACGACATCTATACTTTTTAACAAGCACCACCTGGTGAATAGCTTTTGCGAAGAAGTATTGTATTTTGTTAAATTTTTGGAAAACTATAATATTATAGAAGACTATAAACATTTTTCGACAGCGTCAATAGCCGAATGGGGTATTATACACGATTATGTATCAGATGTAAATTAATGCCTGTCGCAGCATATAGCCAGAGGAGTAGTTGTTTTTTGATACATAATCGACCCACATGAACCTATGATATAGGTGACATACAGCAGAATTAGCTGATTTTTTAGAAATCAGTTATACATTTTCCCATATATATATACACCTTGTTGTTGTAGGTTTTTTATGAATACACTTCGTTTTTAATATTACCCCAAAAAATGAGTCCATTTTGTTTAATTCTGGTGACCTGGGTGGTCACAGTACTGGTCCACCTCTTCCAGTCCATCTTCCAGAAAATTAATCGTCAACGAACTAATGCATTATGGTGAATCGGATCATACCTACCATTTCGTCACGAGTAAAATTCATATTTGCTAGTTTTGAGTGTAACACACCAATGAATTAACAGTAATGAATTGTCAGTTTCTGAAAAATCAATCATGGCCATTGATACGTTTAGATATCTTATTAATACTTTGCATAGAAAAATGGAAATATCCCAAAAATTAATTACTTTAGGTATAGGGAATGTTTAATAGGTACGGTAAAAATATTCTTCAAAAGTGATTGCCCTGTTTAACATACTATAACATTAGATTGTTGTAATGGGGAGTTAAAGCGGATTTTAATTTTAAGGTTAAATATAGGGTGTTTCATTTAAAAAAACATAACTTTGATCTGGCACCGCATTATGAAACACCCTGTAACCTTACCTTACCAATAGGCGCTACAGCCCGATGTGGGCTTTGGCCTTCTCCACAATTCGCCTCCAAGCAACGCGGTCCTTGACTTTAGTTCCCCAGCCGGATATTCGCATTGCCTTCAGGTCACCCAGTATCCATCTAAGCCATGGTCTTCCTCTTTTCCTGGTAGCATAGATTTTAATGTTTAAAATTTTCTTTGGCATCCTGGCGTCTAACATTCTTTGAACGTGTCCAAACCAACGGAGTCTCTGGGATTTTATAAATTTCACATTGTCTTCACCGTTCAAGATCTCTGTTATTTCCTGGTTGTTGCGGATGCGCCATTCTGCTTCGTTGATTCTGACTTCTCCATATATTCTTCTGATTATTTTACGTTCGAACCTTCCTATGTTCTTCTGATCTTGTACCGTGAGTGTCCAATTTTCACTCCCATAGGTTATTACTGGTCGAACTAATGTCTTGTAAATTTTTGGCTTTGTCTTTCTTGTAATCAGTTTGTTTTTGTTTGTTGGCAAAGTAGGCTCGGTTGCCTCTCTGGAGTCTTTCTTTAATAGCAGTGCTTGAAACACCCTGTAACATTGTAACTAAATTTGAAATGTGAAGCTTAAAACTGCCTACAATTTGTATACATAATTTTCTTTGGTATATCTTATGATAACAAAGTTACTGAGCTTTATTACACTATTTAATCACCTTATATGTCGATGTAAATAGTTCCAAGTAAACTCATAGAAAAATAAAATAAAAAAAAAGTAATTATAAACCCTACTTTCAAAAGTTCCTTAAGGAATTCTGCTTCCCAAAACTTTTAGTTTTTCAAATAATATCCAGTTTCTCAAAATAAAGACGAAAACTAGACAAAAACTTTTAAACCCGGTGAGTCGGTAATTTGACCATCATTAAAAAAATGATTAGAAAAGTTTGCAATACCAAAAACTGTCAACTTCATGTTAGTTGTTCTGTCCATGCGCGATTTAAAAATTTAATACTTAGGTTGTAAGTAATCATAATCATAATCATCACTGTCCATTATGAAAAGAAAAATACTGTCATGTAATAAGAAATGACAAATATCTGTTTTACCTTATTTTTCAAGGAAGAATTAAAGAAAAAAGAACTCCTGGAAGGCGAAGAACATCTTGGCTAAAAGACTTGCGTCAGTGGTTTGGCAGGAGCACAAGATCCCTCTTTCACACCCCATCCTTTAAGATGAAAATTGCAATGTTAATCGCCAATATTCGCAAAAGGTAGCATAAAAAGAAAAAGAAGTAATTATAATTTGGCATAGGAAAGTTTGTAAGTAATCAGAATCATATGCGGGACCTACAAGAGCTGCTGAACAGGGTCGTCACTGCCACTCGACATTTTGGCTTGACGCTTAACACAAAAAAGACCAAATACATGATTATAGCAAAGAAAAACGCTTTGCAAGAACACCTCTATATAGATGGAGAACAATTAGAGAGAGTTACAAGATGTAACTATCTGGGTACAAACATCACCTGCACCGCTGATTATTGCTTCGAAATCAAGATCCGTATAGAGAAAGCACGTGCAGCTTTTGTTAAAATAAAGACGATGCTTTGTAACCGCGACTTGAGCCTAAATCTTAGAACACGCATGCTGAAGTGCTATGTATTCCCGGTTTTGTATTATGGCGTAGAAACTTGGACCCTTAACAGAATGTACGAAAGAAAAATAGAAGCATTTTTTTTTTATGTTCTGCTTCCCACGAAAAGGGATATCCTGTAATGTTCAGAGAACATCGTGGGAACCAAGGGAAAGAAGGTAGGAGTTGGTGTTCTTCTTAAATTTCTGGAGGTTGTATGCCTCGGGGAACACCTCCCTAGGCAATGAGTTCCAAAGCCTCGCAATTCGTTGGATGAATGAGTCTTTGGAAAGTGATGTTCTGTAGGTCTCCAAAGTGACCACGAAGGGGTGTGAAGACTGAACTTGACGGGTTAATCTCGAAGAGACTGCCAATGGAGGAACGATTGTTGATATTTCAGAAGAGCATCGCCCATGAAAATATCTATAAAATAGACAAGTGAGCGAGTTTGTAAGCAAGGCATCACCGACGAGACGAATTGCCCTTATTTGGACAGAATCCAGTGGCTTCAGGATATGTTTAGGTTCTGCACTCCAAATATGTGAACAGTACTCCAGTACAGGTCGGATCTGTGCCTTATAGATCATAATCAGCTGACTGAAGGTGAAATAGCTCTTGGCACGAAACAAAAAACCAAGTTTTTGGGATGCACTTTTGGCAATGGACCTCACGTGATTTTCTCAGGAAAGGTTATTGCTGATAGTAATACCAAGCATCGATATGGATGACTTCAGTGGTATGGTTACTCCTGACAAAGTTATGTTAGGCACAGTGAGATCGGCTTTTCTAGAGAAAAGACATGCTTGTGTTTTGTTTGCATTAAATTCTACCAAGTTATTGGATCCCCATTCGAGAATTGTTGCTAAGTCCATATTTATATTGTTAACATTTCTTCCTCGTTTATTTCTGGTTTCACGGGCTGATATAGGGGCCCTGGAAGAGAAAGCGGTATGGAGGGTACTATCATCGGCAAAGCTGTGTACGGGACATGAAGTTGCTTTCAATAGGTCGTTGATGTGAAGTAAAAATAGTGTTGGTGCTAGAATGGATCCTTGCGGAACACTAGCATTTATGAGTAGAGTGTCAGATGAAACTCCATCGACCACTACATGGAGAGACCTGTTTGAGAGAAAACTTGCAAGCAGAGAACACAGCTGAGTGGGCAAGCCATAAGATGGAAGCTTGGCGAGGAGTCACTGGTGCCAAACTCGATCAAACGCCTTGGAGATATCTAATGCCACAGTTAAAGTTTCTCCATACTTTTCAATAGATAGCTGCCATATATGTGAGACGTATGCGAGCAGGTCACCAGTTGATATCTGATGGCGGAAGCCATATTGCCTATCATTGATAATTCCTGAGTCTTCCAGATATTTCATGAGCTCGATGTTGATGGCTTTTTCCATGACCTTTGAAATAATAGATAGCAGTGCGATAGGTCTGTAGCTGCTAGGTAGGGTCTTTTTGCCTTTTTTAGGGACTAGCTGTACTCTTGCAATTTTCCAATTGGACGGAAATACTCCCAAATTGTAAGAGTGGTTGAACAACTTGCAAAGAACAGGTGTTAGTTCGGTGGCACATTTCTTGAGAACAATCGGCGGGATTCCGTCAGATCCACAGGCTTTGTTGGTGTTGAGACCCAGCAAAATCTTTCTGATAGTACGTTGGCGAAAGGTGATCTCGGGCATGTGACTGTCAATAGGTGTAATGTTCGAGGGTTGTTTTCCCGAAGAATCCAGAGTGAAATTTTCAGCAAATAGGTGCGCAAAGATATTGGCTTTTTCCTGGGCAGTCGTTGCTAGTGTTCCATCTTCATTGGTTAGGGGAGGAAAAGAGCTGGAAGTGAAGTTTCTTCCCACAGCTTTGGCGAAAGACCAAAATGAACGGGATCCGTTGGGACATTCAACAAGTTTTGATCTTATTTTGGCATTATGAGCATCTTTTGAACATTCTATTGTCTCTTTGCATATGTCTCTAGCCTCAACATATGCTGCTCTGGTCTCAGGTCCCGGATTTTTTTGCCATCGATGTATGCTGCCTGTTTGGAAGCCACAGCTCTAGAGCAGTTTCTGTTAAACCAGGTCTTATCGGATGATGTTCTTCTTTCGGTATTCGGTGTGTAAGTTTGCATACCCAACATGATTATTTCAGAAATTGTCTCAGCACATCGTGTTGGATCTACTGAGGAGAAACAAACTCTCTTCCATGGAAACGCTGAGATGTGGACTTACAGAAGAATGCTCAGAATATCGTGGGTGGAGCACACGACCAACGCAGAAGTGCTTACCAGAATGAATAAAGAGTTGGAGGTGTTGAAGTAAGTGAAGAAAAGAAAGATCACCTTTCTGGGTCACATAATGCGGGGTTCAAAATATGAGATTCTTCACTTGATAATTTAGGGGAAGATTATGGGCAAAGGGTCATTTAAAAGAAGAAGAATATCTTGGCTGCGGAATTGCGGAATTGCCATGATGTTAGCAAACCTCCGATAATGAAGAAGCTACTTGAAAAAAAGAATCATCACTGTCCATCAAGAGAAGAAAACCACTGTATTTTGGTCATGTGATGAGGAATGACAAATATTGTCTGTTTTATCTAATTGTTCAAGAAAGGATTAAAGAAAAAAGAGCTCCTGCAGGGCTAAAAACTTCTTGGCTAAAGAACTTACGTCAATGGTTTGGTGAAAGCAGAAGATTTCTCTTTCAAAATAAGTGGCATAAAAAGAAGAAGTAATTATAATTTGGCATAGGACATTGTGCCCTGTTTGTCTTGCTTGTATGTTAGTTAGTTGTAAAACTACAAAAATAGGATTGTTATTGGTCCACCAATCCGGTTTTAAGTCTTAAACGGTTAGTCCGATTTTCATGAAAATAGTTTTATTTCATTTCTCATCAAAAACTACATGAAATAATCTTTCAATTTTGTTTTGTAACGTAAGAAGGCGGCGTTAATGAAATGTGCCCCGAGTACTTTAGTAGAGAATCTGGTCAGAGGATCCTTTAAACTGACTTGCCTTATAAATCTGCTTCGTCAATTTTCTCTCCATGTCCAAACCATTGTTTTATTTATCTTTGTGACCACATCTTTTTCCGCACCACAGCGTTCCCTTATCTCACGGTTCCTCACTTTATCCATCGGGGTCACTCTGGCTACACTTTTCAGACTACACATCTTCGCAGCATTGGTACTATTAGAAGGGGGAGGGATTATAGAAAGGAGAGGCTTCTTCTGCCAAGTAAGAATAATATTGTTATCTATCGGTACGGGCTTTTCTACGGCTAATCTAAGTATAAGTAAATATAGTTCTTACTGACAATAAAAGTAAGCCATTTTAACTAAAGTGGTGGGTTTTTACAAAAGAAAGTAAGATATGTAAACAAGGGAGAGCCTGTGTAAGCTTTCTTATCTAATTTAAATGAAATAACGTTTCGCTACAATTAAGCTATAATTTGATGGCAGCAACCACCACTTAATCTGGTTAACTCTTTCTCGCAAGTTAAGTTCTAATGTGATACTGTCGCGCCTTTGCCATAATTGTATGTAAATAACGGATTTTATGGGTTCAAATTTATCGTCGGTTATCTTACAAAAGACACTGCACCCGGGCGTAGCCAGATTTTACACATATTATTTCCTTTAAGTTTGTCGGAAACTTTATAACGCCAAAATTCTTACTCTTAACATATATCCGATCTCATATCGTCCCGATCAATTCTTTAATTTATGGCAAAGATTCCACAAAGATGTGAGGCTTGGCCTTCACTAACGAGTCGCACGAGTTTTCAGTCGAAAAAATAAAATTCATAAAAACAATTGTGCGGTCGGGGATCCCCTTAAGGTACGAAATGAAATCTATATACTTCAATTTTTATTTTATATTATTTTTTCAACGCAAATAATCTAAAGGAACGAATTACATCAGAAAGTTTTATTTAATATTGCAATTTGTGGGAGTGATTTCGTGACATGGGACGGAAGTGTGTAACACTCTCACTTTCCTGCAATTTGTGGGAGTGATTTCGTGAAATAATTAATAGCTATTTGATTTGACGAATAAGCGCGCGGTGGTAAAGTTGGCTGTCAGATAGCCGTCAACCAATTTTCCGAGAGGTCGGTACTGTCGGCCATTAGCTGTGCACTTAAGTTACAGTATTGTGTATAAAGTTTGATGTTATATGCGTAAACTATATAAATAAATATTTACTGTTGATAATAAATCGTAATAAAGTGCAGATCATTGATAAAAAATGTAAGTAAGTAATAATAAATAATTATTCGAATAAATATTTAGCTTTTTTAAATTTTGAGGTTGATTTCTGTCACTCCTAATGTCAATTAAATAAAATACAATTTTCATTAAAAAGAATTATTGTTTGTCATGAAAAATCATTTCAAATAATACCTGACACATTTTTTTTAGAATATAATTTAAAATTGCTTATTACTAAGGTGAGATGTCAAATGTTACACATCATACGCGACTACTCTAATGCTCGCTCGTTTTATTTTGATGTTGCCGGAATTGTTGTCACATGTACAATAAACAAATGTAAACAGTAGATACTTGTGCCAAGTTATACTATTTGATCAACTTACTTTTCTAATTATGTATTACACACATTTGCTTGGAAACAGAAAAAAGTCGCAGGAGGCTAAATCTGAAGAATATGCTGGCTGGGGTAGCAGTTCGTATCCCAATTCGTGGATTTTGGCCATCGTGACTAGACAAGTGTGCACACGTGCATTGTCTTGATGGAACAGCACTTTCCTCTTCGCCAAATGCGGTAGATTTTGCTTCAAATCAACGTCGAATCTGTTCAAAAGCTTTGAATAATATTCGCCGGTGATCGTTTTACCTTTCTTGAGGTAATCGATGTGAATGACACCGCGTACATCCCAAAAAACTGTGGCCATGACCTTGTTGGCTGACAGACTCTGTTTCGCCTTCTTTGGTCCACGTTCACCCCGAGCAACCCACTGTTTCGATTGTTCCTTGGTCTCTGGCGTGTTGTGATGGATTCATGTTTCATCCACAGTAACAAAACGGCGCAAAAATTCGTCCAGATTACGGCTGAACATCGCTAAACACTCTTTTGAAGCGGTCACACGATTGCGCTTATGGTCGAGTGTGAGCAATCGCGGCACCCATCTCGCAAAGAGTTTTTTCATGTCCAAATATTCGTGTAAAATATGATGTACCCGTTCAGTTGAGTTACACCTACAGCATGAGCCAACTCACGCACTTTCATTCTCCGATCATCCAATATCATTTCATGGATTTTATCGACGATTTCCGGCGTGATCACTTCTTTTGGGCGACCTGGACGTTCGGCGTCACTAGTGCTGGTACGACCACAACGGAATTTTGTAAACCACTTCTTAACCATTGAAATTGATGGTGCCGAGTCCCCGTAGTATTTATCAAGTTTTTCCTTAGTTTCAGTGATGGATTTTTTACGTAAAAAGTAATGCTTAATCAGCACACGAAATTCACTATGGATAGACCAATAATTTTCAACAAAACATTAATACCTTAATACTGGATAAATTAGTACTCACATAAATTATCAAATAACTAAACTGCCCTTACGATAATATTTGTTTTATTATTGGATGTACCCAATCACGAAGTAAAAGAGCGATTACAAAGTCGTTTCAATAACATGGATTAAAAAACTGTTTTAATTTGATAGTTTAGTTATCGTAATATGTGAACCATGTAGATTTTCTGGAACAGCGATTTTTTAACGTAAGTGAAGGCTGAGTCTTATAGTTTTAAAGAAGTAAAGGTAAAATGTACAAGAAAATTTCCTCCCAAAAGTTTTATGATCTGAAGGTTCTAACCATAAATGATCCAAGAACTAGAATATCAGGAAGTAGATGGCAACGAAGAGCCAGACAGGCTAGAAAGTGGTGGTGAATCAGACCACAAGAGATGAATGTCAGATCGGATCTCAGAAGCGAATTGAACAAGGAACCGGAACGAATAAAGAACAATAAGATGGAACAGCAACCACTGAAATTGTGGGAAACGGTTGAAAATTCCATAACAAGGGTCGCGACTGAGATGTTGGGATATCAGATGAGACGTAACAAAAGGAAATGGATGACCGACGAAATTTTACAGAAAATGAACGAACGCAGACAGCACAAGAATATTAATCACGGCGAATATAAAAAATTGAACTCACTGATAAGATCGGAAATTAGAAAGGCCAAAAGAAAATAATTGGAGGCAGAATGCGAGAGTTTTGAATACCTACAACAGACTCATAATACTCAGGAGGATCACAAAAAAATAAAGGAAGCGTCCGGCATACATAAAAAACGACTTCCAACAATACTTATAGATGACACAGACAAGTTTATAATGGAGGAAAAGGATAGGAAACGAATATGAAAAGAATACATTACAGATTTATTCGCTGATGACTCTCGTGAGAAACTAACTAACCAATTAAACACACCTTTTTCTGGACCACCAACACTAAAAGAAGAAATAAGGAAAGCTTTATTGATAGCAAAAGATCAGAAAGCCACAGGACCAGACGGAATACCGGCGGAGGTCTTAAAACTGATTATTTAGGAAAACATCGCCGTATTACATAAACTTTTTAATTACATCTACGATACCGGACACTTCTCCCGAAGCTGGTTAAAGTCCAATTTCATACCTCTACCCAAGAAAAATAACGCATGAAAATGCAAAGACGATAGACCAATAAGCCTGATGAACCATTCCTTAAAAATATTTCCTAAAATAATACAGAGAAGAATAAAACACAAGTGTGAGAGAAACATTAGCCCCAATTAGTTTGGCTTCAAGTCGAGTATGGGAACACGTGAGGCGCTTTTCGGACTTCAAGTCTTAATACAAAACTGTCGAGACGTTAACAAGGACATATTTCTATGCTTCGTAGACTACGAGAAAGCATTCGATCACGTTCAACATTCAAAACTCATGCAGAGTCTGGGAGAAACTGACATAGATAGCAGAGATATAAGATACATCGAAAACTTATACTGGTGGCAATCAGCAAATATTACAACGCAAGATATTACTACTGAAGATATTAAAATTCGTAGAGGAGTTAGACAAGAATGCGGCTTATCCTCTCTGCTGTTTAATTTATACTCCGAGACCATATTTACGGAAACTTTTGAAGACCAAAAAATGGGAGTGAAAGTAAATGGAATGCCAATCTTAAACATCCGATATGTCTTTATTGCTAATGATGTTGAAAAACTCCTACAGATGTGCACCAGTCTAAATAATAGCTGCAACAAATACAGGATAAACATAAACGACAAAAAAAAAACAAATTTATGATAATCGGCAGGAAAAACCAATTATATGCAATTGCTGCAATTCACATAAATAATCAAAATATAGAAAGAGTAACACAGTATAAATATCTGGAAAGCTGGCTACAGACTGGAATTTGGAGAAAAATATTAGATACATAACTGAGATGGCTCGTACGGCGATCATGAAATATGAAAAAATTCTTAGAAATCAAGACATACATATATCCCTTTGAGTCCGATATACGAAGTGCTATGTGTGGTCGGTACTTCTGTATGGAGTGGAGTCGTGGACTATAAAGGCAAATATGATTAATAAAGTAGAGACCTTTGAGATGTAGACTTTCAACGCCTACTGAGAGTACATTGGACCGACAGGGTAACAAATGAAGACATATTGAAAATATTTCATAAAAACAGAGAATTATTTACAAGTATTAAACAAAGAAAAACAGCTTACCTTGGTCACATCTACAGACACGACAGATGTCAGTTGCTAAACCTGATTCTGGAGGGAAAGATAGAAGGTAGAAGGGGAATTGGGAGAACACAAATGTCATGGACAAAAAACATCAGACAGTGGACCGGGCTAAGGACGATAGAAGAGCTTGTCAGCGTGGAAAGAGACAGAGATCAATTCCAACACGTAGTCGCCAACATTCATTGAGTGGATAGGTAGCTTGATTGACTGACATGGCAACGAAGAGCCAGACAGGCTAGCAAGTTTTGGTAGATCACAACTGCTGATAGGTTTGAAGTAAACCTGTAGCATTTCTTACAGTACTGCTAAGGAACGAACTAAAAGCTGGTTACGAAACAACCACTGCAAATACTTGACAAATCACCTAGGTATAAAACATTTGAAATCTGGGGACCATCTAGGAGAACAGCAAAAATATTCCTGAAATTTGGGCAAGGTAAAATGATGCATGCAACAAGAATCTTAACAGTATACTATCGCATAAATAAACGCCTTCAAATTATAAAGCTTACAAAAACTCTACTTTGTAATTTGCCAAAGCTTCTCTTTACTGTATGCTTCTGCGAAGAACTCTCAGTTCGCAAACAAAGATAACCAGAACTAAAACCTGCAATTCGTAGCAACAATCCCATTATCTGCATTCTGGAACTGCTCGAAGGTACAAGACTGCCACTGTGAGGGTCAACTGAGGGAACAAAAGGCCTTGGCCAAAGGAACAAAAAATATAAACCTGCATGGTGTCTTTTGTAGTTCCTATTGTCACACTCGTAGAGGTGACCATGGAGGACCGAATTTCCTAGCAGCTACTGTGACTTTATCACGTACCTAGTCAGTTGAAAGAGTAGCGAATTATGATGTTTCATTATAATACCAAACCGGTTTTACAGATCTTCTACCGAAAATCATCCTAGACTCAGATACTGCATTTGTTTCAGTTTCGTTGCTATTTGGAAATAGTTTGGTCAACAATGTCCATTTGTAGATACGTACTGTTTTGGCAGTACCAGTAGCCTTGGTGATTTCTATAATAACTTGAATTATTGTCTTACTGACACAATCCCAAAGCTGAATGCAATATATCCAAACCTGTGCTGGAGTTCTAAGAGACTGTGGTATGTGTTAAAATAGATTAATACAAAAAACGTTTTAGTGTAGTATTATAACAATAATTTTTTCATCAAGTAAATGAGAGGATAGTAAAAATCTTGTTAATATTAGGTACAAATATAACTTCGGTATATTTTACGCTGGGTTTTAATATTATCGGAAATGATTTTTCCACAAAATAAATATATCTGAGGGGTAGTAGGTAACAGTCGCATACTGGGAATTAATGACATCGACCTGAACGTGATTTTGTCCAGCACTATGGGGATTATAATAAATCGAACCTTATACACTAGATATTTTATTGATCACACATTTATTTGCTAAAAATATTTGATATTTTCCTTATAATAAACTGTACGTTCACTTTTACAAATAACCAAATCATAAATTCGCAAACTAGAAATATTGCGTTCATTTTTTTTTTAAATTGATACTTCTGTGTTCTAGTATATTTTTGTTTGTGAAAATACATTTTTTTATTTTTTTACTGCACAATCTGATATACAGGATGGTGCTCTATAGTATTAAATCTTTAAAAGTTACTACTTACTTTAACATCATTAACCAATAAAAATGGTCCGTCCTGGCTTTAGTAAGAAATAATTTTAAAAATTTCAACTTTGGAGTCTTTTGACTCAAAAACAAAGGTCTTTGATACAAAATTTTATGTAACGAAGCCGCTTTAAGCTGCAAGCATTTAACTCTTTAACCATTACTTTACTACACCTTATATTTATACATATAAAATGCTTTGTCCTGAATGACTGACTGACGAATCAACGCACAGCCTAAACTGCTGATCGTAGAGACCTGAAACTTGGAGGGTGTGTTCTTTGTATGACGTAGGCATCCGATAAAAAAGGACTTTTCAAATTTCTGCCTCTAAGGGGGTAAAATGGGGGCAAAGTTTGTAAGGGACAACGTGATTCCTTGGTCCAATCTTTTTTTTTTTTTTTATGAAAATAGTCGCAAAAAGGGTAGACCTATCGTGTGGGCCGCGGACGGCCCGCACTGCGACTATTAGAAGGGGAAGGGATTATAGAAAGGAAATGATTGTGGACACGCTTTTTAAAAAGTTGTAGGTCATAGTTCTCTGGAAAAACTGATTTTGGAAGCTTATTCCATTCCATAGCAGCCGTGTAAAAGAAGGATTCTTGATGAAGATTGGTCCTAGTAGTGTCAATCTTGAGAGTAAATGGGTGAGACTGATCAGCGTGCCGAGTTCTTCGGCCGAATGTGGCTAATGGTGGTACAAGAGTTTTTATTTCTCTGGAGCATCTGCCATGGAAATATCTGTAGAGCAATGACTGGTCTGCAACTCTTCTTCTATGTTCTAGAGAGTGAAGGGTATCTGTGAGAGTTGAGCTGTTTATCAAGCGAATGGCTCTTTTCTGAATGGAATCTTGAAGACGAAGAGAATGCCTTGGTGCTGAACCCCAAATGTGCGAGCAATACTCCAGTAGAGGTCGGATTTGAGCCTTGTACGTCGTCAACAGTTGATCAGGAGTAAAAAACTTTCTGGCTTTCCACAGAAAACCTAGCCTCTGGCTTGCCGACTTTGCGATGTTAGCAACGTGGTCATGCCAAGACATATTATTGGACACCGTGACTCCCAAAATCGAGATGGAGGGACTTGGTTCAAGGGTATTTCCGGACATTGTGATGGGATGATTTGAGGAATTCACTTTCTTGGAAATCGTGACACTTTGTGTTTTTTGGGCGTTAAACTGAACAAGATTGTTGGTTCCCCACTCGACGATTGCTTTAAGATCTCTATTGATGGAATCAACCTGTTCCTGCCTGAGTCTATTTGTATCATTCACCGAAATTACTACTCTACTTTAAATTTTGCATAAACATTCTTTAACAGAATTGATGGAAGACGTGTTTCGTATTTCATTAAAACTCATCGCCTAACGGGGTTAAAAAGGGAATGAAAAATATTTTTGATGTTTTTTTGATGTTATGTTTGAAAACCGATTTTATTCAAAAAACGTTGAACTCACATAAAAGTTTGGTGCAATGCAATACTGTTTAAAATTGGAATGTCAAATATAAAAAAATATTTAAATTGAATTAGAATTCAAAATTTTAATTTTATTTGCTCTTGCATGTTTGAATGAAAAACTTACCTTATACCTTGACCGCACACTACGCGTTTAAACTTCCTCTCGATTTGATACAAACCGAAACCAACCATACATATAGTCACGCCTTTTCTTCCTTAGGGGTAGGCAGAGACCACTCCGCATAACGAAATTAAATGTTTGGGATGAGAGTAATATGGCTCATAAAGGGGGTTTCGAAGCCCTAAATAGATCTTTTAAGATATTAGGAATAATAATTGTCAAATGGGAGAAGTAACTGTATTGTAAGCAGGCGATATTCGGCAGACTTTACCAGTAGTGCCCAAAGGAACGAGAGCGGATGAAGTTAAAGCGTACGTAAAGCGGTCTTATTGGTGGTGGCCTTCAGTGACAAAACTGAGTCTTACCAAAAATATGAGAATCCATCTTAGGGAAGATGCTACCGCCGGACAGTTCTCAGACCTGTGATTTCTTCGAAACTGGATAATAATATAATTCTCCCTACAGAGTTAGGTAAAATTGTTTTCACTGTAGAAGAGCTTATAGCTAAAACTTACCCAAACAATAATAACATTCACGATAAACCTGCAGAATGGTTAAAAACCAACAAGCCTCAGTCATAAATGAAATACTTTTGAGATCATTCGAAGGGGTCGAATATCAATATAAATCCGTCGACTCAGTGATAAACACCGATGATGCCATTTATTATCCAGTCGATTTTCTGAATACACTAAAGTCTCCCAGTCTCTCAACTCACCTATTTAAATTGATAGTTGTCGCGCCAATTATGTTGCTGCGCAATATAAATCCACCAAAATAATGCAATGGCACCAGATTGCAAGTGAAAACAATGCGTCGCAATGTAATCGAGGCAACTATACTGACAGGTTGTTCTCAAGAAGAGTCTGTATTTATTCTTAGGATTCCCCTAACACCATCAAATTACCACTTTGAATTTAAGAGAGTGTAGTTTCCTATCAAAGTTTGCTTCGCCATAACCATAAACAAAGCTCAAGGTCAAACTCTTAAGGTTGCGGAAGTAAACTTGAAAGAAAGCTGCTTTTCCCACGGTTAGTTGTATGTGACATGCTCCAGATTAAGCGCTCAGAGAAACCTGGTGATTCTAGCAAAAAATTTTGTTTAAAAAAAACTGCGATAGGTGTGGTATTTTGATTTCGTTGTAAAAAGATAATACCCCCGTGTCACTTTTACCCGATAAAGGCCGAGATGACTTGAAATTAACTAATGTAATCGGTTTTCTACTGGAGCAAAAAAATTTCTAGCCAATTGAAAATCATAAACGTAGTAGGAGGAGGGTTATTAAAATTTTAAAAAACATGCTCGTGATTCGATTTTATTTACGTCTAGATTTTATTATCATTAAATTTAAACGGATTCGCTTGCAATGTATTAGAGATAATTGCAATAAAATAATGCGAGTTTCTTTTAAAACGTTTGACGTGTTAAATGGGACGTTACACAAACAAGGGTCCTTTGCGTGATGGCCACTCTAGTTAAAGCAATGACATGAAGTTAAAAGATGAGTATCGTATGTACCTACAATTTTGAAACAAACTTGTAAAAGCATTCGGGACTATTCCACATGAGTGTAACGAATAACTGGGATTAGTCTCAGGAACTCGAGGGCAATTTAACTCAGAAAATACGTTTCGGATGTTGGCACAGAATTGCTTTTGACTTTATATCTGCATAGCATTTCGGTGTATAACCGATTATACGAAAGTATAAAGTCAGATACTAGTAGAGTTAGGATGGTTAATGAATATGTAACCGTATAATAAAGGAAGTACATGTATCGATAATAACTTTTCAAACGACAACCAATACATGGTAGGTACACTTTTCAAAAGTTCCTCTAGGAATTTTGCTTCTCAAAACTTTTAGTTTATCAAATAATATCCAGTTTCTTAATCCAATTGGTGGCATCTCTTAATAAAGACCAAACTGGACAAAAAAAATTTGTCAAATACAAGGTAGTTGTTCTATCTATGTGCGATTTAAAAATTTAGTACTTGTAGCTTGTTTGTAAGTAATGATAAACATAATCATCACTGTCCATCAAAAGAAGAAAACTACTGTATTTTTCATGTTGTGAAAGGCTTTTGCGGCCATCGTTTATTGGTGAATGGTTTTTCGGGTCTATGTGCGATTTAAAAATTTAGTACTCATAGCTTGTTTGTAAGTAATGATAATCATAATCATCACTCTCCATCAAAAGAAGAAAACTACTGTATTTTGCATGTTGTAAAAGGCTTTTGCGGCCATCGTTTATTTTTGAATGGTTTTTCGGGTCTATGTGCGATTTAAAAATTTAGTACTCATAGCTTGTTTGTAAGTAATGATAATCCTAATCATCACTGTCCATCAAAAGAAGAAAACTACTGTATTTTGCATGTTGTAAAAGGCTTTTGCGGCCATCGTTTATTGTTGAATGGTTTTTCGGGACTATGTGCGATTTAAAAATTTAGTACTCATAGCTTGTTTGTAAGTAATGATAATCATAATCATCACTCTCCATCAAAAGAAGAAAACTACTGTATTTTGCATGTTGTAAAAGGCTTTTGCGGCCATCGTTTATTGTTGAATGGTTTTTCGGGTCTATGTGCGATTTAAAAATTTAGTACTCATAGCTTGTTTGTAAGTAATGATAATCCTAATCATCACTGTCCATCAAAAGAAGAAAACTACTGTATTTTGCATGTTGTAAAAGGCTTTTGCGGCCATCGTTTATTGTTGAATGGTTTTTCGGGTCTATGTGCGATTTAAAAATTTAGTACTCATAGCTTGTTTGTAAGTAATGATAATCATAATCATCACTGTCCATCAAAAGAAGAAAACTACTGTATTTTGCATGTTGTAAAAGGCTTTTGCGGCCAACGTTTATTGTTGAATGGTTTTTCGGGTCTATGTGCGATTTAAAAATTTAGTACTCATAGCTTGTTTGTAAGTAATGATAATCCTAATCATCACTGTCCATCAAAAGAAGAAAACTACTGTATTTTGCATGTTGTAAAAGGCTTTTGCGGCCATCGTTTATTGTTGAATGGTTTTTCGGGTCTATGTGCGATTTAAAAATTTAGTACTCATAGCTTGTTTGTAAGTAATGATAATCATAATCATCACTGTCCATCAAAAGAAGAAAACTACTGTATTTTGCATGTTGTAAAAGGCTTTTGCGGCCAACGTTTATTGTTGAATGGTTTTTCGGGTCTATGTGCGATTTAAAAATTTAGTACTCATAGCTTGTTTGTAAGTAATGATAATCATAATCATCACTGTCCATCAAAAGAAGAAAACTACTGTATTTTTCATGTTGTGAAAGGCTTTTGCGGCCATCGTTTATTGTTGAATGGTTTTTCGAGTCTGTGTAATTTAAAAATTTAGTACACATAGCTTGTTTGTAAGTAATGATAATCCTAATCATCACTCTCGATCAAAAGAAGAAAACTACTGTATTTTGCATGTTATGAAATGCTTTTGCGGCCAACGTTTATTGTTGAATGGTTTTTCGGGTCTATGTGCGATTTAAAAATTTAGTACTCATAGCTTGTTTGTAAGTAATGATAATCATAATCATCACTGTCCATCAAAAGAAGAAAACTACTGTATTTTTCATGTTGTGAAAGGCTTTTGCGGCCATCGTTTATTGTTGAATGGTTTTTCGAGTCTGTGTAATTTAAAAATTTAGTACTCATAGCTTGTATGTAAGTAGTGATAATCATAATCATCACTGTCCATCAAAAGAAGAAAACTACTGTATTTTGCATGTTGTAAAAGGCTTTTGCGGCCAACGTTTATTGTTGAATGGTTTTTCGGGTCTATGTGCGATTTAAAAATTTAGTACTCATAGCTTGTTTGTAAGTAATGATAATCATAATCATCACTGTCCATCAAAAGAAGAAAACTACTGTATTTTGCATGTTGTGAAAGGCTTTTGCGGCCATCGTTTATTGTTGAATGGTTTTTCGAGTCTGTGTAATTTAAAAATTTAGTACACATAGCTTGTTTGTAAGTAATGATAATCCTAATCATCACTCTCGATCAAAAGAAGAAAACTACTGTATTTTGCATGTTATGAAATGCTTTTGCGGCCATCGTTTATTGGTGAATGGTTTTTCGGGTCTATGTGCGATTTAAAAATTTAGTACTCATAGCTTGTTTGTACGTTATGATAATCATAATCATCACTGTCCATCAAAAGAAGAAAACTACTGTTTTTTGCATGTTATGAAAGGCTTTTGCGGCCATCGTTTATTGGTGAATGATTTTTTGGGTTAATAGGCCGTCGTATGTCTGAGTTAATACTCGACGTTTTGCCACCTCGAGTGGATGACATCTTCGGGAGATGTAATTATAAAACAAATTACTTAAATCGTAAAAAGTTTTTATTGTTTAAAAGTATCTTCTTTCTCTTTGGGTGCTATTTTCTATAAGTGGTTGGATATCATTATTGCTTTCCTTACTTTATTTGCCGCCACTCTGAAAAGTTCAATTGAGCTACAGTTAAACCAATCCCTTAAAATTTTCAACCATGAAATTTTTCTTCTACCAATGCTTCTTCTCTTTATCTTTCCTTGCATAATTAGTCTAAGGATCTCAAACCGCTGTCCTCTCATTATATGTTCTAGATATTGTAACCTTTTTGCTTTTATGGTCTTAATTACTTTATATTCTTTACCTATTTTCGAAGTATTTTTCTGTTTTTTTTTCTTTTTATCCATGATGTTGGCAATCAGTACTTCCAACTGTACAATTTCTCTTTAAGAAATTCTTTTATTTTTAAATCTAACGCCGACAAAAATCAACTAAAAGTTACGCATTCATTACGTGGAAATTAGCATTCGGATATAAAGAAAGGTTCCCGTACAGTTTATAAATCATCTTAAGAACACGTGCAGTTATTATCCGAGAACATTCTATTCGTCGCGCGCAATTCTTAGCAAGCGGTTATACGGTCACAGTGACCAATCAAAAACGCTGAATTTAACACGAGAAGCCACATTCAAAACGGTTTCCGGCTTATCGTCCTCTTTCAATTCCGATCGTCTAAGAAGACACACGTCCGCCGGTAAGAGCACGGCTTTCAAACACTACGTCGTAAAATGCACATCAACATAATAAAAATAAAGTACATCAAATTAAAGTCAGTGAAATTATTCCGAAGATACAGGAGGTTTTAAACTGTAAGCTCCATGTATTATAAGTAACAATATATTATCGATGACTAGTGTGTTGTTTTATTTACTGTAATAAAACCAATTTACGGCGATAAAAGGCAGTAAACCCGCTAGCCTATAGTAGTAAAAAGACAGATCTAACCAGCGTTTACTGAGTTATCGAAGGATCCAACAGCTACGCAGTAAAACGACGCCGTTCAAGAGGTAAGAAGTCAGCAGGCAATAGAGAGGTTCCGGCGATGAAGTTGCCCACACCTCAGAGCATTTTCTACACCTTACCACGCGCTTGATTCCTCGTGGGCCAGCGCCGGCGCGTACATGATATCCTGAACATTTTTCTATAACACCACATTTCGAACGACTGCAGTTTGTTTCTGTGTTCTTGTTTAAGTGTACAGCTTTCCAGTCCATAATATAGTACTAAAAACACATAGCACCTTAATGTTCTCACTCTTAGCTCTATTGTGAGATCTCTAGAACAGAGGATTGTTTTCAGTTTTACAAACGCATTTCTTGCTGTTAATATTCTAGTTCTTTGTTCTTTTGTTTTGTCATTATTTTTTGTAATACAGGTGCTCAAGTATTTGTATTTTCAAACTCTTTTTTTTTTGTCGATCCAGTAAATTTATGTTTGATTGTATGTTTGGCTTCTTTGTTTTTACTATATTTTTAGTCTTTTTTATGTTTATTTTTAATCCATACCGTTCACTAAATGTACAGGTTCTATTTAATAGTCTTTGAAGTTCTTTTTTGTAACTAAAATATGGTGCACAGAAAATAATGCCTCTGGTGTGAGATTATATCACGTATAGCCCGCATGTGCCTTTGGCATTACCGTACACTTAAGCGTTCAGATAGTCTCATGGGCCGTATTAATTACTAGTTTTTATAGGTATCTTTAGATTTTTAATGTCAAGCTTTTCCTTCTTATTTTTTTCGGAAGCCTTAAGGCTTGTTTTACCCATTTATTTGCCCCTCCTGGGATGCCGACGACCAGCTGCCATTCCACCTCTTGGAAGGCCGTCCTTGTGGTCTTTCGAATGCTGGTTTTCCATTTCTGGAAATTTTTTCCAGTCTGTGGTTCTCCCTCCTGGATATGTGATCGTTCCAGAAGCGTCTTCTAGCGCGTGTTCATCTAACCACGTCCTCTGTCTTACATTATTCCCTAATTTCGTTGCTCCCCTTCTTTGATCCTGTGATCATTCTTGGTATTTTTATTTTTTTATTTCATTGGTTCGTGCCATCCTTTTTGTCTCCGTTGTGTCAGCTCGTTTGCTGTGTAAGTCATTACGGGCCTGACACATGCTTTTTAATTTTGGTCGGTTGGTAATTTAAAAACCTGGTCTATTGTTTTGTTGTTTAGTTGTAGTTTGCATCTGCGTGGTTCACTGGCAATCTCCATGCTTTTTGTTTTGGTGGTTGACATTGTCGGCCTCTTTCTTAAATGCCTGTAAGAGCCACTGCAGTACGTTTTCCTTGTTTGCGAATAGCGTTACGTCGTCTTCGTAACATTGCCACGTCTTTTTTTTAGTTCTCTAAAGAGTACTCTGCTAGTGGTCTCTCTACTGGCAAATTATGCCCGAGCTCAGCCGTAGACGGTAGAAGAAAAAAATCTAAAAGTGAGCCGCGCCACCGACTTAAAACGGTACAAGCCGGAAACCCCTAGGTCTTGTAGGCACCAGCAGAGCCACGCGAAAAACAACAAACAATTATGGTGAACTAGATAAATAAAACTATAATTACAATTACTGCAATATATTAATTAAGTAAAAATGATGTTCTGATTTTTTACGATAAATTCTGTATTTTCGTAAAGTGGTTTAAACGAATTTAATACACTTTCTTAAAATAATATTTAAATTAATTATAACAATCTTCCAGACAGTAATAAAAACCTAATAAGGTACAAAAGAGAATTAAAATAACAAAAAAAAAACAACAACAAGAAAATGTTCACAATATTTAAAATTTCGAAAATAATTGGTTTTATATAAAATTCCTGATAGCAAAAGATTAACACAACAAAAAAAGGAAAAACCAAATAAATGGACTTGCTACAAAAATAATATTTTAAAACCCCTTACAATATCCACATAAATTATATTCAGTGATATATAAATTCAGATTCAGCTTGGAGCCGGTACAAATTTAACGAAAAATAATTTGGTTACTTTTAAACTATTGAAAACTTTATTGGGACGTCACTGGGAGCAGGTACAAATTAAATGAGAATAACTTGTTACTTTTAAATTATTGAAAACACTTAGATCAAGCACATAACTGATAAGTTGATAAAATTAAATTCCATACCATGTAACCAATTGAAAACCTCACTAAGACGTCACGGTAACATCGATGATCCAAGAACCGAAAAACCAAATAGTATTATCAATAATTTCTGCTAAAATTACCAGGCAAGTCTTTATAACGCTGAAATTTATCGTCGATGTGGATGGAACGGCACGTGGTACTTCACGATGGCTTCACTTCATCAAATCCCACAAGTGGTGATCTTAACTCGACACCAATATCCAAAAATATTCACCACATAGGCACGACAGAATGGTCAAGTTAAGAATTAAATGGTTTATCTTCCTAATCCAATAAAGATGGCCCCAAATTCAGCCAGATATGGAAGAAGAAACCGTAGAAGTTCTGCTCCCGTGTTAATATTCAACCGTTCCAAAAACTCTCAACCGACTTCCACCACTGCCACCAAACGAAAGATGAACCTTCCTCGCTCCCAGACCGGACATCAAAAAAATGACCCGGGACACGCGTCAGCCAACCTTTCCATGTATAAGTCCCTAGTTCATAAACGCGCTCGTTCGCATCAGTTGCTAGCCCAAGCAAACCAACAATAATATATCTAACAAAACACTACAATCGAGGCCAATAATCAAGGCGAAGTCCAATAAGAGAGACAAAAATGTCACAGCTATCAATAATCGAATTCTATCACTACTACATAGGCAACACTACATACAACGAACCCAAATGCAGACTATTATAATAATGAAACGCCAGATAGGAGAAGAAAATAATAGGCACGTGACAACATGTCATCTTGTTGTTGTTTAAGCTTTTCCTCAGATGATAACATGTACTCATCATTGTCACTATCTCGAATGAAGTACTCTGAAATATAAAACCATTATTGTCAACAATGTAAAACGTCATTTTTATCAGGTTAGACAACTGACAATAACGTATAATACAATATACTGTAGTGCCTTTAGCCAGAAAAACATGTAAAAATGGTTTAATAAATGAACTCAGTTGACCGTTCACGGGAATAACTTTGAACTCACTTAGAACGTGTCGACAGACGCACGTAATAATGTTTGTGTTTATTAATCATTCGTATTTATTTCGCAACCAAGATGAAACTGGAATGAATAGTGTGTTATTGTTTTACTTCGATCGGTCGTTACGCTGCTCTACTACAATATACGACGAAGATTCTGTTTTTCAATGAAGTTGCTTTCCTATTTATCCTTCAGTTCATATTTACTCTATTTAACGGGAAGTCTTATTTAAAAAATTTCCGAAATAATGTAGATTATGTGTTAGTTTGTCGATATTTCTTTGATATAATTTTCGATTAAAATTTTGCTCGGATTTATGTTAAAAAAAAACGTTTCACGAATTAAAACGTCCTTTTAATATATCAAATGGCTTTCGTAACGGATTCAATGAATTATTAAATCCCGAAGTGGCATAAATCGTGTCATTTAAAATTCATTGTTACCCGGTTATAATATTTCTTCGTTATTTCAGGATTTAAAGGAAAATTAATCGAGCTTGTCTCTATTGGCAGTTTAATTTGTGGGTGTTTTTTTTTAATATAGATTCGGTGAATTTGCTAATATTTCAGTATTTTTTCGGAAAAAACCCCAACATTCACTCTCTTAGAGATCCACCTCTAGGAGCATTGGCGTAGCCAGGAATTTATTTCGGGGGGACCAATACTGGGGGTTTGGGGATACGGAATACCCCTCGGGGAAAGCGGGGGGTCCGGGGGTAAACAATATTGAAATTTATGACAATAAAAATAAGTTATTTAAGTTTTCATTAACAAATCATACCAAAAATCAAAAACATTGATATCAACTGAAAGAAATAAGATCCTAAAACTGTACTAGTACCATAAGGTAATAATTAAAAAGGAATTGGGTGGTAAAGATAGTAAACCTTTTGATCAAAAGTGTAATTTAACAAGTAATTAATGTATTCTTTACAAAGAAAGTTAAATAGAATAAAACGTTACAAAATATGTTTTGTTAAAGTGTGATTTGAAGTTTTCTGGGCTTTTTGGCCATTATGTCCAAGACTTCGTCAGGTTTTACTTATATATCTCGATGTAAAGGAATGTGTGCCATACCATTAAGTCGACTTTGAGAAGCTTTGAGTAACCACAGATAATAGAGTATAATATGCAAGTAACCAGGGAGGATGAAATTTATATAACTGTTATCTCGATACTCCATCCCTTTTACGACAGGTAAGATGGTATCGAAAAAGAAGGTGTGAATTCTCGATAGTCGGCAAGGTACAGCCGTCGTAACCTTGTGCCAGAATCACAACAGCTAAAACCATAATCATGGGGGACTTTAATGTACATAACGCTGCCTGGCTTAAATTCTCTAACAAAACTGATGATGCAGGTCGTCAAGCTGAGGCCTTCGCCATCACTCATGGTCTAGAACAACTGGTCGAGCTACCAACCCGCATCCCTGATGTCAACAACCAGGCTGCCAATACACTAGATCTTTTACTCACCACCAATCCTAACCCGTATAGAATAGAAGTTTGTGCCCCACTTGGAAACTCTGATCACACCCTTATCTCCACAACATGCTCTTTCCATTTACCATCGAGCAGCACAATACCACCCCGTCTCATGTGGCATTACAATTCGGCCGACTGGAAGGGTCTTCGTATGTTTTTCTCAGCGTTTCCATGGAAGAGAGTTTGTTTCTCCTCAGTAGATCCAACACGATGTGCTGAGACAATTTCTGAAATCATCATGTTGGGGATGCAAACTTACATACCGAATACCGAAAGAAGAACATCATCCAATAACACCTGGTTTAACAGAAACTGCTCTAGAGCTGTGGCTTCCAAACAGGCAGCATACCATCGATGGCAAAAAAATCCGGGACCTGAGACCAGAGCAGCATATGTTGAGGCTAGAAGCATATGCAAAGAGACAATAGAATGTTCAAAAGATGCTCATAATGCCAAAATAAGATCAAAACTTGTTGAATGTCCTAACGGATCCCGTTCGTTTTGGTCTTTCGCCAAAGCTGTGGGAAGAAACTTCACTTCCAGCTCTTTTCCTCCCCTAACCAATGAAGATGGAACACTAGCAACGACTGCCCAGGAAAAAGCCAATATCTTTGCGCACCTATTTGCTGGAAATTCCACTCTGGATTCTTCGGAAAAACAACCCTCGAACATTACACCTATTGATAGTCACATGCCCGAGATCACCTTTCGCCAACGTACTATCAGAAAGATTTTGCTGGGTCTCAACACCAACAAAGCCTGTGGATCTGACGGAATCCCGCCGATTGTTCTCAAGAAATGTGCCCCCGAACTAACACCTGTTCTTTGCAAGTTGTTCAACCACTCTTACAATTTGGGAGTATTTCCGTCCAATTGGAAAATTGCAAGAGTACAGCCAGTCCCTAAAAAAGGCAAAAAGACCCTACCTAGCAACTACAGACCTATCGCACTGCTATCTATTATTTCAAAGGTCATGGAAAAAGCCATCAACATCGAGCTCATGAAATATCTGGAAGACTCAGGAATTATCAATGATAGGCAATATGGCTTCCGCCATCAGAGATCAACTGGTGACCTGCTCGCATACGTCTCGCATACGTCTCACATATATGGCAGCTATCTATTGAAAAGTATGGAGAAACTTTAGCTGTGGCATTAGATATCTCCAAGGCGTTCGATCGAGTTTGGCACCAGGGACTCCTCGCCAAGCTTCCATCTTATGGCTTGCCCCCTCAGCTGTGTTCTCTGCTTGCTAGTTTTCTCTCAAACAGGTCTCTCCATGTAGTGGTCGATGGAGTTTCATCTGACACTCTACTCATAAATGCTGGTGTTCCGCAAGGATCCATTCTGGCACCAACACTATTTTTACTTCACATCAACGACCTATTGAAAGCAACTTCATGTCCCGTACACAGCTTTGCCGATGATAGTACCCTCCATACCGCATTCTCTTCCAGGGCCCCTATATCAGCCCGTGAAACCAGAAATGAACGAGGAAGAAATGTTAACAATATAAATATGGACTTAGCAACAATTCTCGAATGGGGATCCAATAACTTGGTAGAATTCAATGCAAACAAAACACAAGCATGTCTTTTCTCTAGAAAAGCCGATCTCACTGTGCCTAACATAACTTTGTCAGGAGTAACCATACCACTGAAGTCATCCATATCGATGCTTGGTATTACTATCAGCAATAACCCGAGGCATACAAAATTTAAAGAAGAATTTAAAGAAATTTAAGAAGAACACCAACTCCTACCTTCTTTCCCTTGGTTCCCACGATGTTCTCTGAACATTACAGGATATCCCTTTTCGTGGGAACCAGAACATAAAAAAAAAAAACCCTTTCGACAACAAAGTTGATCGAATTTGACTCGGTTCTCACTTTTCGACATGCTCAGAATAGGCCCTCTGCTTTATACTTTTGACAGACACTTCACCGTGTCAACTCGTGGAGTGTATACCTGTACCTACAGCTGTAGCATGGGTTATAATAAAAAAAAATTTAAGGATGTGCGTATGGTCCAAATTACAACTATGGGTTATTTTAATTATAGGTCCCATTTAAACGTATTAATATTTTCTTTTTTTTTATTTCAAGGGGGGATACATCCCGATATCCCCCCCTGGCTACGCCCCTGTTTACGAGTATGTAATGCTCTGTTTGTTCATCAGTAAACTGTAATGAATAACTCAAAATAAACGTAAAGGTGCGTTCACACAAGTCAAGATTAATTGAACGATTTTAGTCGAACGGTAAAAGTTGAAGACAACTTGAATCTGTTTTTGTTCTCACATTTTAATAAAAACTTTTCAACTGATCGTCAGTTGATGTAGCGTCGAAAACAATTGTGTTTTAAATTTTGGAGTGTGTGCTGCAAAAGAATTGTATAAATTTAAATTATGATATAATTTTTTTTATAGTATAAAGCATTCATTTAGTCAAGTCGGTACGTCGACAAATAATTGTACACTTACATCCAAACAATAATATAATTATTACAAAATTATTTATTTAATAATTATAGTTCATATAATTGTGTACTTACACTTTAACCCACGACTTCGCTCGCGTTGATGTCCTGAAATAACTGTCAAAGATCATTAAAAAGTAAATGAAATAATTTAATAATTTTTTTTATTGCTTGACTGGAATCATCAGTATTTACAAATTTTAAAATTCAACCTAGTTTTAAATAAGATAATGGTTGGATTTAGGTATAGGGAATACCGATACCAAACGAAACGGCTTAAAAAAAATACAGCGGAAAATGTAATAAAATACAGGGTGTTCTATTTAAAGTAGACAACTCATAAATGATTTAAATTGTGCATGTCGGCGGCTAAGTTTAAAACACCCTGTATAAAATATTAATGGGTTGGACATATGGAGTTAACAAGCAAGCGCTTGTTGTTTATTACAATTTCACATCAATAGCTTCGTTATTAATGGAGATATCGTTATTAAATGTGGACTAGGATATTTTCAAAATTTTGAAAAAAATCGAAATATCTTGAAAATACTTCATTTTTGGTATAGGACAAATTTTATCTAAATTGCATAACCAGAACAAAATGTTGTCTAATGGTTTCATTTGGGACTCTATCTCTCCTGGATTTTTTTCGCCGCTCTTCTCCAGAAGTCCATTTATGAGGCTTTTAGCTTTCGTTTTGTTTTTTATTTTATCGGCCTCACCTCCGAGCTATATGTTATTATCCTTTTCACGATGGAGTTGTAAATCCTTTTTTTATTTTCTTTTGTTATGGTTTTGTCCCATGAATACTGCTCAGCATGGAAGTAGCTCTTCTTCCCTATACGTTTCTGTCAGATATTGCCTCGACTAGGGTCCCTTCCTTGGATATTTTTATTCCTATAGTCCGTACACAATTTGTTGATAGCTCACTGCAAGTTTGACCCTCATTAGAGAACTGAAATGCAGAGAGGACAGGTAGTATGATATAATAACAAAAACCAACCTAAAACTGGCAGTTTAAGATGTTTTCGACTAACCCACCTTGTATCTGAATAAATACAATACAGCTATAGAACTTTTAATCCGATTATGTAGGTATTTTGAGTGGAAATGACTGACCAGTGTCGTAGAGTATATGATTAAAACATTACGTTACTTTAAATAAATAAATATATTAATATTCTTAAACTGTAGGTACTGTAAATTGTATTTTTATTTTAATAAAATTTCTTTATTTTATTTAAAAATAAAAAGTTACTTGCAATTTGTAAAAGATACATTTATTTAATTAATACCTATTTTTAAATGATATAAACTACGATTACTTACAAAACTATTCAAATTCAAAATAAACAGGATCATCTTCGGAATCCGAGTCGTCTTGCAGGTTAATAATTAGCGGTTGTGTCTCTACAGTCGCATCAATTATATTGTCAAGATCCCACATTTTTTGTTCTTCTTCTATTACATGTCTTACTGCATCTCGCCAATTTTGTTCTGTAATATGTTGTAAAGACTCATATAACAATTCACGTACAGCTTGTATTTTATATGACGTATTTTTTCTAGCCACATAGCTTTTCATTTGTGCCCAAATGAGTTCAATTGGATTTAATTCGCAGTGGTAGGGTGGAAGTCTAAGGACTGTGATGTTTCGTCTTTCCGCCATTTTGTCAACTACGTATTTCTTGAACTTAGATTTGTGTTGCCGGGCAATTTTTAAAAGTTCTGCTTTAACCATTCCATCTTTGTAAGGCAGGGACTTATTCCGCAGCCATTCAATGATATCCTGTTTCTTCCACGCAGTCGTTGGAAGTCTTTCTACTAGTCGTGAATGATAAGGTGCATTATCTAATACTATAATTGAGTTTGGTGGTATATGTTCAATCATCTGCTCAAAATACTCTTCGAAAACATCAGCTGTCATCTCCTCGTGATAGTCTTTTGTGCTTTTGGATTGAAATTCCAACAAACCATGCTTAGCAAATCCTTTTTCACTGCCAATGTGAGAAACTATTAATCTACTGCCTTTACCAGAGGGTGGGGAAATACCAGTAGACCAACCTTCCATAAAGGCTTGCCTGGAGCTTGATATATTTTTATCTGACCAAATTTTTGTGAGAGTATGACCTGCGTTTACCCACGTTTCGTCCTGATAGTAAATTGGCTTTCCTTCAGCCCGAAATTTTCGTATAGATCTTAGATACTTTCTTCTCCAACATATTATCTCTTCCCGGTCAATCAAAAGTGATTTTTGGTCTGATTTCTCCCACCGGAAATTTAATTCTTTTAAAACTTGCCACAATTTGGTTCGTCCGACATGAGGCAAATCCGGGTCGTCTCTAACTTCTTGTAAAATTTTGTTTAAGTTGGGTATTTCTTTTTTGTAAAAAAATTCGTGAATTTTCCTTCGAATACCATTTTTGGCAAATTCATCAATTTCAATAGGTTTTCTCCCCCTCTTTAAGTATTCGTTTGTATTTGGGTTAGCTATACCTTGTTTTTTTCTTTCTGATAGCAACCTATATATTGTTGACTCCCCTACGCCCGTCATGTGAGCACAACTCTTGATTATGTTCTGAACAGTGTTTGTGGGATTCTGAGAAAGCAGAGCATCGTGAACGTTCAAAACAATAGTCTTCTCTCTTGGTGAATAGACAGACTTACTGACTGTACGCAACAGTACCGGTGTAAAACTTGATGATGTTGATGATGATGACGAAGCCATCGCAAGCAATCAAACAAAACAAGCAGGAACGAAAGGTACGTATATGTTTGTAGGAATATGAAAAAAAGTTACTCACGCACTGCACAAAATTCGCAAAATAAATATTAGAGACGTTAATTACTGCCGTAGACGCCGAAACACCAACGAGCCGTAAATTAAATGCGATCAAAAACGTACTAAACCTAATGAGGGTCAAACTTGCAGTGAGCTATCAACAAATTGTGTACGGACATGAATAAACACCTCAGGAACCTCCGCCTATGATTTTACGACTATTACGGCCGTTTTATGACTTGGACGCACATTTTGTGCTATCGACAAATTATGAACGGACTATAGGTATTTGTATATATTGCATTGTTTGATGATCTGTCCCGTTGCTAGATGTAGGTCTTTTTGCTGTCCTTCCATGCACATAGGCTAGGTATGGACTCATACATTCCTCTTGGTACAAGACGGATCTTCAACCCCAAACCCTGGTTCAACCAAGAATGCAACCGTGCGGTGCGTGATAAAAATCAAGCACATCGACTCTGGTGCGAAGTCCCGACAATTGCCAACCGAGAAGCCTTTGTCCACGCGAGGAACGCCTGCAAAAAAACGATCGATCTTGCCAAAGAATCCTACGACAGAACAATATGCAACAAGCTTGTCAATGCCCCTCCTGGATCAAAGACCTTCTGGTCTTTGGCTAAAGCCATAAATAAGAATTTCACAACTTCTTCTTTACCACCACTCGAGAGGTCCGACGGCACGACAGCCGTATCTTCCAAAGAAAAAGCGGATCTACTGGCCGAAATGTTCAGCTCTAACTCAACCCTCGATACCAATGGAAAACAATCCCAACGATACCTAGAATAAACGCATCAATGCCTGTGGTCACTATCCACCATCGCACTATCAGGAAAATCCTACGAAATCTTGACTCTAATAAGGCAGTTGGACCAGATGGAATTCCGACAATTGTCCTGAAGACCTGTGCTCAAGAGCTCACCCCAGTTCTCTGTAGACTCTGCAAGTTATCATACAGCAAAGGAGTATTTCCGTCCATGTGGAAAAACGCCAAAGTCCAACCGATTCCGAAAAAAGGAAAGAAGACTATTCCTGCAAATTATCGCCCTATTGCATTGCTCTCAGTCATATCCAAAGTTATGGAAAAAGCGATTAACACAGAACTTATCAAATATCTGGAGAAATTTGAGATAATCCATGACAGACAATATGGATTTCGACAACTTCGATTTACTGGAGATTTGCTGGCTTATGTCACTCAGCTCTGGACAAACACTATTGAAAAGTTTGGTGAATCCCGTGCAATAGCCTTGGATATATCTAAAGCCTTTGACCGCGTTTGGCACCAGGTATTGTTAAATAAATTATATGCCTACGGTCTCCCAACCAAACTGCGCCAATGGCTCTTGAGCTTCATGCAAGATCGCTCCTTACATGTGGCAGTTGACGGTATTTCTTCTGATGCGTTTAAAACTAATGCTGGGGTCCCCCAGGGTTCCATCCTGTCCCCCACCTTATTTCTTTTACACATCAACGACCTCTTGAAAACCACCACGAACCCCATTTACAGTTTCGCAGACGATAGCACACTTGTCTCAACTTTCACATCCTATCGATCACTTTCGGTGAATGATACAAATAGACTCAGACAGGAACAGGTTAATTCCATCAATAGAGATCTTAAAGCAATCGTCGAGTGGGGAACCAACAATCTTGTTCAGTTTAACGCCCAAAAAACACAAAGTGCCACGCTTTCCAAGAAAGTGAATTCCTCAAATTATCCCATCACAATTTCCGGAAAAACCCTTGAACCAAGTCCCTCCATCTCGATTTTGGGAGTCACGGTGTCCAATAATATGTCTTGCTAACATCGCAAAGTCGGCAAGCCAGAGGCTAGGTTTTCTGTGGAAAGCCAGAAAGTTTTTTACTCCTGATCAACTGTTGACGACGTACAAGGCTCAAATCCGACCTCTACTAGAGTATTGCTCGCACATTTGGGGTTCAGCACCAAGGCATTCTCTTCGTCTTCTAGATTCCATTCAGAAAAGAGCCATTCGCTTGATAAACAGCTCAACTCTCACAGATACCCTTCACCCTCTAGAACATAGAAGAAGAGTTGCAGACCAGTCATTGCTTTACAGATATTTCCATGGCAGATGCTCCAGAGAAATAAAATTTCTTGTACCACCATTGGCCACATTCGGCCGAAAAACTCGGCACGCTGATCAGTCTCACCCATTTACTCTCAAGATTGACACTACTAGGACCAATCTTCATTAAGAATCCTTCTTTTACAGGGCTGCTACGGAATGGAATAAGCTTCCAAAATCAGTTTTTCCAGAGAACTATGACCTACAACTTTTTAAAGAGCGTGTCCACAATCATTTCCTTTCTATAATCTCTTCCCCTTCTAATAGTCGCAGTGCGGGCCGTCCGTGGCCCACACGATAAGTCTACCCTTTTTGCCACTATTTTCATAAAAAAAAAATATATACTTTGTTTTTGTAATGTTGACATCCAGACCCCATTTTCCATACTTCTAGATGAGCTTTCGACTCATATATCCCATGTTGGTCATCCGCGAAAGAGAGAGTATATGCTGTCATGTCGTCATCCACTGGCATTCCCATGCTATTGCATTTCCATGTCTTTAGCGCGTGTTTCAAGTAAATTTTAAATAGTGTCGGAGATATACAGCAACCCTGTTTAAGACCGTTGGTTACTGTTAATCCAGATGTTAATCTTTCGTTGGTTTTTACTCTGGATATGGAGCCCGCGTATAAAAACTTCATAGCTTTTATTTTTTCCAGGTTTTTTGTTGTATCGTTGAAGAGCCTCCCAAATTTTTACTAAAGGTATACTGTCTTATGCCTTTTTCAGATCTACGTACAGGAGATGTACATCTTGATTTCGTGCTGTGCTTTCTTTTCTAAAATTTGAGCTAGCGTAATGGTCGACTGTGGTTTTTCCTGCTCTAAAGCCTGCTTGTTCTTCTGCCTCCATATCGGCATATTCTTTTCTATTCTAAACAGGCTAGTTAACAGTCATGATTTAAGTTTGGGTTTTTTTAAACGCACCTGACCAATTTATTCATCACTTTGTCGCAGTAATTATAAACATAATTTATTTTCTCCCAATTTATTAACTTTTATATTTTTATCTGGAAACTTGTTTAGGTGTATTCTTCTTATTTGTTATAAAACAAAACTTGGCTGTGGATAGAGGAGTGCTGATCACTACATTTATGTATGGTAGTGAATGTTGGGTTTTAAGTAGTCTTAGAAGTATAGCCAAAGTGACTCAGATAGATAAAGTGAGAAATAGTACAGAAACGCAGTGGTGTTAAAGAAGTTGTGGTAACAAAGATAGATGAAGAAATGCTTAGATGGTTTGGGCAGGTAGAGATAATGGATTAAAGATTGACGAAACATTTTTATAAGGAGAGTGTGAATGGGCCAGTCGGTAGAGGTCGACCTTGGCGAACATATTTTAATCAGATTAACATTGTTTTAAAGAAAGTCCAGGTCACGAGTACCAACAACCGACGAGAAAGCCGATCAAAGTAGAAAAAGCGAAAAACGTACGTAAGAACCATAGTGAAAAAAAGTGGTGTCTGCCTACCCCTACCAAAAAAAATCGTGACTATATGTACGTATAACACAGGGAGGTTTTGTTTTACTACTCCCTTTCCTATTTTTGGTTAATTTTGAAGAGAAGGAAAGTTTAAAGGGTCTTTCGTAAAGAAGAACATTAAATCCTGGCCCTAAAATAAGGCAATTTTATATTTTTTTCTTTAAAATTTTTAACCATGCTCGTAATGGCTGAATGCCATTAAATAAGGTAATTCATAAATCAATCAATTTTACCTGTTACACCATTTAATAATCGTCTGTAAGAAATGCGCTATATTTATTTTTTTTCTAATCCTAATCTTTTTTTACAAAAAATACCATAATTTGTTTAATTTAGAAATATCAAACTTGCTTTTTAAAAATTATCACAAATTTTCAATAGGTATAATGGTAATAATAATAAAATTTATTGAATATTTTGTTTTGTATAAAAAAGCAATTATTCGTATGATATAAATTTTCATTAATCAGAATGCTGATCGTGTATTCGTTTCAACGTTAATAGAAATTTCCGTTTCCTATGTAAATTCAATGATTGCGTTTAATTTTATTGATGAAGTACAAAACTACAGTCAATTTATATTTTTTTGACTAGTAATTTGTTTCATATTATTTGTGGTTGTGTATATCAATTGCTTTTACAAACAAAATACTGGTTAGTAAAATATATTACAAGAGATGCAGCGAAAATCTTGTATATGTATACACATTTATTACGATTTTGCCGAATTTACTGAAAACATTGTAATAAAATTTTATACGAATATGTTTTAGAAGCTAATACATCCCATTAATTTGTTTTTATATCTGACTCTCATAGAGGGCGCTAGTTACACGGTTCGTACCAAGTAGTATTGAACATAACTTTTTTAAGGTTGGATTTATTTATTTATAATAATAATAATAATAATCTTTATTGATTTCCAAGACCTACATGGTAAGTATAAAACAAGTCAAAATAGAACATTCAAAATAAGTAAAACCAACAAGTACATATAATTTAAATTTAAATAAATAAAAGAGTATAAATAAAAGAGTATGAGGAACAAAGAGAGCCTATTATGACGAAAGGAACTCACCCATTGTATAAAACATGTTGTTCAGTAAATATATCTTCAACGCTTTTCGGAATTTGACGTAATATGCTTCTTGTTTAATAATTGGAAGTAAGTGGTTGTATACTCTAATCCCATTAGTTATGGGGCCATTCAGGCATATATTTAAATGATTTTGAGGTGCGCACAGGTGATGGCTAAATCTCGTTGGGTAATTGTGTATGTTGCTATGGCAAGGAATGATGTTTCTGTTTTTATGTATGTAACAGGAAATTTCCAATAAATATATGCAGCATAAGGGAAGTATTTTTAATTTGTTGAAAAGAGGTCTACATGATTCTCTTTGATTTTTCTTCAACATTGCACGTATGCATTTTTTCTGAACAGCAAATAGTTTTTGAGCTGAAGAAGACATGCCCCACAACAATATACCGTATGATAGTCGGGACTGTATTTCAGCAAAGTAAAAGTTTTTTATCACATTCAGGTTGAGCACTCTCTGAAGGCATCTTATTTGATACAACTTACAGTTCAGATTTTTTATTGTATCACTTATATGTGATTCCCAGTCCAGTGTATCACTCATAGTTATACCTAGAAATTTTATAGTGTGACATTTCTCTAGAGTCATTTCCCCTAAATGTATTTCTATGTTTTCGACCGTTCTCTGTTTTGTGTGGTAAATTTGAAACTGTGTTTTGCTGGCATTAATGTATAAATTATTAATCGAGAACCATAAGATAATTTTTTCCATGAGGGTATTACATGCTTGTTGATTTAGTTTGGGAGAGTCTTTTGATACCAGTATAGAGAGGTCATCAGCGTAGAGTGTTAATTTGAAAGGTGCAAGGTATTTTACAATATCTGCTACATAAATTGAGAACAAAACTGGGGCAAGCACACTCTCCTGTGGCACTCCAACTTCCACAGGTGCCAAACGAGAGCGGGATATTGTGTTTTTACCACCCTCTTCATTGCAAGATATCTGTACATATTGATTCCTATTTGTCAAAAATGACTTCAACCAGGCAAATGCACATCCTCTAATTCCGTATGACCAAAGCTTGTCAAGCAGCCGATCATGTGGGACACAATCGAACGCCTTGCTTAAATCACAGTATATACCTATAGGACTTCTTTTTTCATCTAAGTCATTGATTATGTTGATATATGTATCTATTGTTGCCGTAGATGTAGATTTGAATTTTCTGAACCCATGTTGTTCATCTGGGATAAGTTTGAATCTTGCAATGAAGGAGTTTAGCCTCTCCAGCATACAGTATTCGAAAAGTTTTGAGAAAACTGATGTTATTGATATGGGTCTGTAGTTGTTCATGATATTTTTACCCTTTTTTTTGTGAAGTGGGATTACTTTTGCTGTTTTGAGGGCATCAGGGAATGCGCCTGTTTCTAGTGAAAAGTTTATTATGTGAGTTATAGGTTTCACCAGTTCATTTTTGAATTCTTTTACAATATTATTGGGTAAGTCATCTGGTCCAGAGGAGCGTTTATTTTTGAGTTTTGAGAACATTGTTAGCATTTCTTCCTCAGTGAAAGGAAGTATAACCATCGAAGTAAGAATGCTGTTGAGGCTATGCTCAAAGTAATTGTGATCTACCGGTGGGATCTCATCTATGACTTGTTTTGGAGCATCTATAAAAAAGTTATTGAAGAGATTAGCAATATCTTCGGGACAGGAAAATTCTTCATTTTCATGGGAAATTTTAATATTGGGTGTTTTTGTGTTTTTATTATTTTTCATTTTATTGATAACTGCCCAAGAGGTTTTGCTTTTATTCTCAGAAGATTGTATTATTTGGTCATAATGATTTCTTTTACATGATTCTATAAGACTAGTGTGTTTCCGTTTTTGCACTTGATATTGGCCTTTTAAAATGGGGAATTTTTTTTGAAGAACATGTAGATCTTTCAGTTGTGCGCTAGACTTTATGACTTCTTCTGTAACCCAGGATTTGGAGTCCTTTTTTATTTTATTTTTCTTTATTGGGAAGGCCTGAAAGAAGTGACTCAGTAATGTGTTTGCGAATTTTTCATATTTTTGGTTGCATGATAGCGAATCGTATGTGTCTTGCCAAGATTCGCTTTGTAAAAGTTGGCCAAACAGTGATTTATTTTTACCGCAATAGTCTCTAGAATAATAATAATTATTTCCCTTTTGATTATCGAGCGACATATTGGAGGGGGTTTTAACTATTATTGTGTTGTGATCAGAGAGGTGGTTATCCACAACATGTGAATGTGCTTCGGCATTCGTAAAAATATTGTCTATTTTTGTGCTAGAGCTTGATGTAACTCTTGTATCCTGATATACGATGCTATGGAGATTGTATTGTGCAAATATGTTAAGTATCTCCTCTCGTTCATGTGAGGGAGTATTAAAATTAATGTTGAAGTCACCTATAATCCATAATATTGAGTTTACATTGAATATTTCTTCTAGCATTTCCTGAAGTCTACTGCAAAAAATATGGAAATTTCCTGTTGGTGATCTATAAGTTGTAACTATTTTATGATTTATTTATTTATTTATTTATTTATTTATTTATGATTTATTTATTTATGTATATGGAAAAATAGAACCTAGAAATTTTAATGCCAAACGCTGAGGTTCATAAAAACCAGTCGATCAGCACAAAATATAATAAATATTTGCAACAAAAAATCAAGTAAATAATTACACGACTCCAATTTGAACTGTCCCCACTCCGTCGACATGTGTCTGCGACGCTAGAAATCAGTATAAACCTTTTTGCGGCGATGTGCACTGCCGATCTATCAGGACGCATGCAAGAGATCAAAAAATTTTTCTTTCAAAAATGTATTCACCCTAGCACAAAGGCTCCGCAAATAAAATAAATATTCCACGAATTAAAAAACATAACATTAACTTCTGAAAAATAAACTAAAAAATTGAACTCTAGAAAAAAACATTACAAATATAAAGCAATCACCTTTTTGTGCCAAATAATAGCTAAAACTGTAAAACATGGAATTTTGTGAAACCATAATTGTAAAGCAAAATGTAAATGATGTTTATTAACCAAACATATTATTTACAAACGAGTCTTCGTTTTGAACGTTTTGTATGAACACTTATTGCGTTGGATTTCTAATGTTGAAGGTTTCTTGAATATCTGAGGCTAGTAATTTATCTAATGGAATAAGAATGGACTAATTATTAACAATGAAAAATTCTGGCAATACGATGTCACTCTCTATCAACTCTACATTGACTTTAAGCATGCTTATGATAGTACTAGCAGAACCCGGCAGCCGTTGTTCTGCCCGAACGTTAGCTTGCCTGCTTTGGGAATATCACTATCATACTCAGCGACCCCGAAAACTATGAATTCGATACTAAATCGACTATTTTAATAATTTTTATATTTCATCCCTCTTCCACCCCTTTCGTATAGGTGCTAACAAAATTGGGAATGTTACTATTTAACTCAGCGACCCCAAAAATTATGAACTTGACAGTAATATGGCAATTTTTAATAGATTTTATATTTCAACAGCCTTTCACCTTTGGGAATATCACTATCAAACTTAGAACCCCGAAAACTATGAATTTAACAATAATATCTGCCTTTTTAATAGTTTTTATATTTCAACCCCCTCTTATCTCTTTCGTAGACTTGCCTGCTTTGGGAATGTCACTATCATACTCTGCGTCCCGAAGATTATGAATTCGACATATATCGGTGTTTTTAATAGTTTTTATATTTTAATCCTTCCTACTCTTTTCGTAGGAGTTCTAACAAAATTGGGGATCTCACTATCAAACTCAGCGACCCCAAAAACTATTAATGACAGACAGGTTAGCTGAAATCTCGGGCCTCGAATAGATTAAGGGTTATGCACAAAAGGTCTGATAAGTCGAGGTGCTTGAGGGGTTGCATAGCCTTCACGACTCCCTTACAACCTACCACCTAGGTTAGCTGGACGTCCTTTGGCACGATAAATTTTATTTTATTCGCGAAAAATTAACTATATATATTTTAACAAATCACTTGCGAAAAGCTTCCTCAATGAAAGATACGTAGCTCGTCGTCTTTTAAAAATGTATACATTTTTTCTCAAATAAAATTTACACTGTCTCTTTGACAGATAAAGTTTCCGAAAATATACAACTATATGAACAGAAAAAGAAAGGAAGGAATATTAACGTGAATACAAAGCATAACATAAGTGGTAACTACCATTGACGCAGTTTTAGCAAGAAATATTGCTAAATTCATAGTGTGAAGTGTTATTTCATCTGCGCGTAGGAACTCCACGCACCAGTTTTTTTTTATTTAGATTTTTTTAATATTTATCGCCCCCGCAATACTCTTTGTAGGTGGTATTTTACAAAATCTGTCAGTAGTTAATTTCAGCATGCTAAAACATATATTCTGGTCAACTTTTAAACCTCTAGGAGCTATAGTTTGGAAATGCAGTTTTTTTTAATTACCGCCTCCGCAACCCCTCTTACGGGTGAAATTTCGTAAAATCCGTTCTTAAATAAAGATCACTTAAATTAGGTGTACTTGATTTAATTAAATCAATCTGTTCAATTATTAAAAATATTAACCGTGATAGCAACAAAACAAATCTCATTTCTACCATAATTATAAATGTTATTTACTATTACTAGACCACCAAAACTAATAAGGTTAATAAAACTGAACGTGAGTAACACTAAATGCCAGGTAAAGGTGGACGGAGAAACTGGCGAATCTTTTAGGGCAGCGTTTCTCAAACTGTGGGGCGCGCCCCCTAAGGGGGGCGCGTTTCCATGATTGGGGGGGGGGCGCAGTACAGATTAAAAATAAAATGGTAATGATAAAATGCTACAGATAGATTTTTAAAAAATCTTTATTGAAATTTTACTTACTTAATGATGATAAAGAAACATTCTAAGGACTAATGGCTAACATGAGCTTGTTTTAGGGCGCACAACTTCTTTAAATTTGGTTCTATGTTAGAGATGGCCACTCTGAGTTCATTTTCTACTTGAAGTTTATTTCTGTATTTAGATTTCACGACAGCAAGTGCAGAAAATCCAGTTTCACAAAGGTAGGACGTTGGAAAAGGCAACAGAATTCTAAGCGCTTTGGCTTTTATAACGGAGTAGTCGTTCGGAAGTTCAGTCCAAAAGTTTGTTAAAGAATATTTGTTAACAAAGTTTGATTTTTGTAAGGGATTTGTTGAAATATCTATCAGTTGTTCTTCTTCTTGCAGTGATAGTCCGACAGGTCTATTTTCGAATGGATTTAAAACCCAGCTCCAGTCTGACAACTTGATATCTTTCTCTGCAAAGAAGTATCGCTTGAAATTCTCAGTTAAGTTTTCTAAATGGCTTCCTATGGTTTTAAGCATCACAGCTTTATGAATATCTTCCAATGGGGAATCTTGCACAAAATCGCAAAATGTGGGAAACATATCCAAACTGTTTTCTTTCAATTTGTTATGCCCTAACTGCAATTTCTTACAAAAAGCAACAATCTTTTGACTTAAATCAAATATATTTACGTCTTTTCCTTGCAGCTGAAAATTAAATATATTAAGTTTTTCAAAAATATCTACTAAATAAGAAAGCTTCAGTAAAAATAATTTGTCGAAAAAATCTGTTGAATGCTTGTGACCTTCCTCGCTTAAAAATATCGCTATTTCCCTTCTTAATTCAAAGACACGCTTAACCGTCTTACCGCGTGACAACCATCTGGATGAGGAATAAAACAACAAAGATTGATGCTCAGCTCCCATATCTTCACACAGAACAGAGAACATCCTTGTTTTTAGTGGTCTGGTTTTTATAAAGTTAACAACTTCAATAACTACTGTCAAAATCATGTTTAGTCCAGGGCATAACTTAGATTTTGATGCTAACTCTTCCCGATGTATCATGCAGTGCGTCCAGATAATTTCTGAGGATTCCTTTTTTACTAGCGCTTGTAAACTGTTGTATTTACCAGACATGGCTTGAGCTCCATCGGTGCAAATCGCAACACAATTTTTCCATTGCAAATTCATTTTAGTAATAGAATCATTTGTAATCTTGAACAACTCGGTGGCTGTAGTTCTTCCTTCAATCTGTTTACAAAACAATAAATCTTCACATATTTTAGAACATTGACAGAATCTAATGTAGCAAATCAAATGGGAATCATTACTAGAGTCAGTTGCTTCGTCAAGTTGTATAGCAAACAAGTTTCCAGTAAGCTCAGATTCAAGCTGCTGCTGCATATCAACTGATATATCGTTAATTCGTCGACAGATTGTATCATTTGACAGAGGAATATTGTTAAGTTGTGAAGTAAAATTTTCACCAAACATTATTTTTACAATGTCTTTGCAAGCTGGTAAAATAAGTTGCTCTGCAATAGTGTGCGGTTTTTTGCATTTAGCTACTTTGTATGCCACTTTATATGATGCCAAGAGAGCCTTCTCATTTACTGCCAGTACTCTATGGAAGCTGGATTTTTGTTTTTTAAACAATCTGAGTTTCTCCACAAAAAAATCTCGCGGTTTATTGACATATTCTCTGTGCAGCGTTTCTAGATGCCTCTGTAATTTATTTGGTTTCATGCTATCTGCAGCCAATACTTTTAAACAGATAACGCATTGTGGTTTTTCTTCGCCACCTACTTCAAGGCTATTAAAGCCCAAATTTAGGTATGATGGGTCATATTTTCTTGTTTTAGATTTCGGACGATTTTCACCCGAACCTGTCGATGTACAAGCACCGTCATCCTCAAGTTTTCGTTTTAAAAATTTATCCATACTACATCTACTTATACACTCACACTTTACAATAATGCTTGCTTAGTGTTAAAACACCTTCACTGAGAGACTGAGAATACCATATGTGCGCTTCTGTATTTATAGTCGCGTTCAGACAGTTCGAGAAAGATCAGGAAGCTTGAATACGTGGCACGAACTCCGCGAACTTTCCGACAGCATCTTTGGCGCTCTCGACGAGACAATGTTGCCTATTTTAGTCCAAATTCCTAGGTCTACGGATTGGGGGGCGCAACTTTTTTTAAATTAAAACAGGGGGGCGTGAATAACAAAAGTTTGAGAACCGCTGTTTTAGGGTATCCCTGGGACTGCAGCAGGGAGATGGGCTGGCCCAAACTCTTTTTAATTTGGCATTGGAAAGCGTCATAAGGAGGGCCAAAGTAAGCGTAACCTCAACGATAATAAATAGATCAAATCAAATTATTGGTTATGCAGATGAATATAATGGCAAAGTCAATACACTCTGTAAAGGAACCTTTCAAAGAAATAGAATATGCAGCCAAGGAAATAGGTCTCGTAATTAATGAACCAAGCTACTACTGCAAAGCAGACAACAACGCAATCGATTAGGCCAAAATATCACATTTGATAATTACAATTTTGAAGTAGCGACTTTACCTACCTCGGCCAAAGAAACCAAAGAAATTAGAAAAAGGGCCAACGCAACAAATAGAGCATACCACTTAATACTATCCATCTTAAAATCGAGAGATGTACACAGGTAGACCAAAATTAGAGTCTACAAAACAATGACCCGCAACGTTTTGACATACGGAACTGAAACGTGGCACTCTCAGCCAAAAACGCGGAGCTTTTAGACCGATTTGAACGAAAAATCTTAAGGATTCTTGGTCCAGTAAACGAAGTGGATCATGAAATATACCAGTTGTATGAGGAATGCATATAAAACTGATGCGACTGAGATGGGCAGGACATGCCCAAAGAATGCCGAACGACAGGTTCCCAAAAAAGGTGCTCACAGGATAACCTTAAGAAAAGAGACCGGTAGCAAAGCCCAAGCTGCGCTGGGAAGATGGGGTACGGAAGGATGCTGAAGAAATAATGGGTGTAGGAAATTGGAGACATGCAGTGGTGAATCGGGACGGATGGGGAAGAAGGATTGAGGAGGCCAAGGCTCGATATGGGCTATAGCGCCATCGTAGTTTTTACTTGGTATAGCATTGATTTTCAGGTAATTTTTTTAATAGCCCCCTGAAAGATTGATAGGTAATTCTATGAACCACATAAAATATAGAAAACAAAATAGTTACAATCACTAGGTTTTAAAATCTTTCTAGAAAAATGTTTAGAACAAACTTTCATGTTTTTGGTAACTCTCTTTCCTATATTCAGTTGTATCTCTCACAGTTTCTTTCTATCAACCATAGTCACCATTCCCGATTCTCTAATATGCTCAACTCTTTGACCCTTATTTGGAAAATAATGGAAAGGCCAATAGGGTTTTTTTAACACTGAGTAACATCCAGGTACCCAACAATTTGCTCTGCTGATCATTTTCACTATTAACAAGTTATTAGTCACTATAAAACAACTATAATCTTTGCACAAATGCGAGCTTCAGGTTATATAAACACAAAGCAATTATACTTGCTGGTCACGTGATATTGATGCGAGTTTATTCCGCCAGATAGCGTATTGCTTGGCATTTAAACTCAATAATTGAGTTTTGTCACTGACAAGAGTCAGCGTTACCATGGAACATATTGATGCAGCGTCGTCGAATTGGTTGAAACTATAGGATCGAATAATACTAGACTTACAGTCCCCCCATATTCGTTAACGTCTCGCAGCGCCTTGAACTGTAATTGATAACGCGAAAAATAACCAAATATTCATTCTTGCAAAAACCTTTTCTTATTAAATTTAAAAAACCATTGGAATATTTATCATTGTGTATTGTATAAAAGCGATTATAAAAATTGTAAATAATGAAAATATTCAAATGTTTCTGTATAATGTTGGTTGGATTCGGGTGCAAACTAATACTTTCTTGTATGATGCATATAAATCTGTCAATAAACCCGCAGCAAATTAATGTAACCACACGTTTGTCAATTATAATTGGTAACTACCATGGGAAATGAACACAAATCACCTACTCCATAGACGTTTCACGCCGATGTCAATACCAAAACTAACTTCATCTATACTCTAGTTCACAAGTTGTAAATGATGTTAAATCTGTCTATTGCTCGTAAAATTAGCTCCAAACCAGCACATTAACAATTGCAAAAATTATTAACAAATTAAGATAAAAGAAAAGGGGTTATTATTTTTGTAAAATAACTCAAAATTTAATAAATAAAAAAATCTTAAAAAAAAAAATAAATTTTAAATAAAAAAGTTTTTACTTTTCTGACTCATTTTTATTATTAATAATTTTATTTTAATGTTAAAAATGAAGCTTCGTGCGGTAAACGCTCCAAAACAATGCTTGAAAACCAGCCGTAACAAAAAATTTGTACTGTTAAATATTAATTTAAAAATGATTTTATTACAGACACTTAAAGAAACAATGAAAACTATGAAATAAAGGTTTTGTTTTTTCAAATTAATTGTAGTATTAAAAATTGCTCAATTAAAAGTAAAAGTAAAGAGGAAATAAAAAAAGCACATCCTTTTTATAGATTGTAGATTGTAGGGTGGGTCGTGAAGACCATGCTACCTCTCAAGCACTTCGACCTATCAGATCTTTTGTGCATAACCCTTAATCTATTCGAGGCCCGGGATTCCGAGACTTCGAGTAAAGTTTATCAGTTTCCCGGGGGCTAAGTTTCTGACATCGAAGGGCTTTAGGAATGCCCCTTCTAAAAACTTGAGCCTCTTGCAGAAAAGCGCTGAGCAATCGCAAAGCAAATGTTTTGCAGTTTTAGTGAAGTTCTCGCAGTAGCGGCAACTATCACTCTCTCTTTTGCCCATCTTTTTCAGGTGGTACCTTAGAGGGCAGTGTCCAGTGAGGAGTCTCGTCACCAGTTTCAAGTCTTTCTTGTCCAACTCGAGAAGCTGTTTAGCTTTCCTTGGCGAAAGACTTGGTAGCCTTTTCACTTGCCTTTGTCCTGGCACTTTATACAATTGAGATTTCATTTCATCTGTTCTCAACGTCGAACCTCTTCTTTCAAGTGGGCTTTGGAAAGTTCACAGATGGGTTTCGGGCCCGAAAATTTTGTATTTGCCCCTTCTTTGGTAAAGCAATCTGCTTCTTCGTTGCCTTTAACTCCCTTGTGACCTGGAACCCACGTCAGAGTAACCTGATTGTTTGCTGCCAGTTGTCTCAGGGACTGTTTATAGTCCCAAGTCAGCTTAGACTTACACGTGTATGACTTCAGAGCTATAAGTGCTGCTTGGCTATCTGATAAAATATAGATATCTGCCCTTTCGGGTGTTCCTTTCGTTGCCTTCTTAGGCACATATCTTTATGGCTTGAAAGATGGTTAGGGTGTTACTAAGTGGTTTTTAGAGCCTTAAATTTAGCCCTGTAACGCCCACTGTAACCCTTTCATTCATCTTGGATGTCCTGCTTAGCTATATATAGCTCTGGAAAGAATGTGGTTGAGTTGGCTGTTTCATGTCAGTTTTTGGTCGATTATTACGCGGAACCATAAGTTTTCTCACTTCCAAAGCAGAGCAGCACGAGGTTAACCTCTAAATTTTTGTGAAAATATGTTGAAATATTATCCATGTTTACAAAAATAAATCTATTAGAAATATGATGAGCAGTATGAAAATCTTGTCCAGAATATACAACTCAAGTAGCAATAAAATTTGTTTTATTTTTATTATGTTTATCATTTTATTTATTTAACAATTACATTGATATGTGCACACAGCCTAATATTTCGTAAATTTTGTTTACGAAAATTCTGCACACTTTGTAGCGGTCATACAGACAGGCTATGCACAGGCGACGTGATAAAACTTTTGCATTTTTGAATCCTCAAAATTCCGACGACTAATTTCACATTTACCTTTTTAATCGCAAGTCTTGTCCTTTTCAATAATGCACGTATATTACCCTAATCTTTACGAACCTAAGTTCTGTTCCTTTTCAATAAAGCACGTATATGAGCCTAACCTTTATAACCAAAAGCTTCTTTCCTTTTCAGTTACTCAAGTACACTCGCAGTAGCAATGTAAATCTGTATGACTCTAAAATTCCTTTCCGCCAAGTTAAGCATCATCTACGAACCGTCATAAAACTAACGACCTAGGGGACGAAGATAAAAAGGACGGGCAGAGGTATACCGACAGTCGGTCTCCCAACGAACTCCGACAGTCCCTTAACGGCCTCCGACACAGTCTCTCGACGAACTTCGACACTGACGCACATCGCCTCACTTGCCAAGTTTTTCTTTCGTTTCAATAAATACACGTAGTTGACAGTAATTCGAATTATTCATAATTTCCTTAACACTCATCACATCCCAAAACTTTAACAGAGAGTATAAAACACCTAACGAAGACGAAATTTACTAATAATACAAAGAACAAAATTATGGAAAATTTTGCACGGACTAAAGTTCAAGACGATACGATATAGTTTGTTGGAAAACACAAAAGGTATTTGAGGGAAAAACGAAAATTGAAAGCACTGATTTTCTATTTAGATGAAACATAGTTGAATGAAAGACACATGTTTCAAAAGTCTGGTTAACGGTTCTGAAAGAGTCGTTTTAGTCCAAGCAATAGGGAAAAGTGCGTGCAAAAATTAATATCCAAAAAAAAAGCGTATAGGAAATTAAAATTCAGAGTGAGTTTCTATTTCATGCGACTTGATCCGGATTACCGAACATAACCTAAAATATTGGCAAAGTTGCGAATAATAACTAAAAAACTACAGCTCGGATCGAAAAAAGTTAAATCAAGAAATTGAAGGTGTTAAAAAGATTCATTTATTAAATTCATTATGATTTTTTGATATCATTGATACTTTTCGAGTTATATCGGAAAAACCGTGAAAAATCGGGTTTTCTTTAACTCATTAACTGTAACGTATTTAAACTTGTTACTTACTATTAAGTGTAGCCTATGGCAAGCCAAAAAAAATGTTTTTTTTAAAAAATGATAAATATTAATTATTTTTCAAGATATATGAAGTTTTCTCTCTTAATTTAGCTAGTTTTGCTCAAGGGATGACGCTGCAATAATGATTTAGGGCTTATTTTTTTCTGTAAGAAATGTACTTTCATATTATTAAAAAAGTATATTAATTTTTTTTATTTTAAGGGTCTAAAAATTAAACTATGTTTTTTAAAATAAATTTTTAATTTATTTTTATGGAAATTATTTTTATAAAAATAGAATCCTGACATAATTTTACGCATTTTTGAAAAAAAATTAAATTCCTGCGATCATTGGGAGCCGAGATAATCTTTTTATTTAAAAAAAAATCTGGAAGGCGCAATAATCATTGTATAGCTTATCATGGATATTAAGGTGGAATACCTATATTTTTAATAAAAAATACTAGTATATGTCTAAGTTCATTTGCAGTATTGTTAATTGATAAATAAACCTCTACTGGAGTATTGCTCGCACATTTGGGGATCAGCACCAAGGCATTCTCTTCGTCTTCTAGATTCCATTCAGAAAAGAGCCATTCGCTTGATAAACAGCTCAACTCTCACAGATACCCTTCACCCTCTAGAACATAGAAGAAGAGTTGCAGACCAGTCATTGTTCTACAGATATTTCCATGGCAGATGCTCCAGAGAAATAAAAACTCTTGTACCACCATTGGCCACATTCGGCCGAAGAACTCGGCACGCTGATCAGTCTCACACATTTACTCTCAAGCTTGACACTACAAGGACCAATCTTCATCAAGAATCCTTCTTTTACAGGGCTGCTACGGAATGTAATAAGCTTCCAAAATCAGTCTACGGAATGAAATAAGCTTCCAAAATCAGTTTTTCCAGAGAACTATGACCTACAACTTTTTAAAAAGCGTGTCCACAATCATTTCCTTTCTATAATCCCTTCCCCTTCTAATAGTCGCAGTGCGGGCCGTCCGCGGCCTTTTTGCGACTATTTTCATAAAAAAAAAGTCCATCAAAAAGACTGTGAAATCGAGTTTTTGGCAGATATGGCTAAAATTTATATGAATTTTTCATTTTGTTTTTAAATTTTGACGTTAGATTTAGTTAAGTAAAATATAGAGCAAAAACCATTTTCACACTTTGACTTTTAATAGAAGGGATAAAAATTTTTTTTAACTAAAATAAAAAAAAATACAAAAAGCCCAATATTTATATTTTTTATTGAATTTTCTTTTTTTTAATATTCTGAACCGTCGTAGGGGTGAAAAGGTGCGTTTTAGGGAGAAAATGGTCTGAAAAAGGTAAGCCTAAAATTTTATGTTTCACAACTTTCATTTTAAACTTTTTTTGATATTTTTAATATATAACCCAAAAATCGTATTTCGGGGTAGTTTTTAATTTTTTTTACCCCCTTTCCCGGGGTTGAAAACTTTTTTACTTTATTCACGTTTTGTACGCATTTTTCTGATTATTTCCATATCATCATCATTTAGCCCTTAGTTTCCACTGTTGAACATAGGCCTTCCTAATCATTTTCCTTTCCAATCGATTTTGTGCTGTTTGTATCCAGTCTTCCTCTACTTCGCTTGTCTGTTCTAGGTCTCCACTTAAGAAGCCTCTTTTCCCATCGATCGTCCCGCATCCCTGCAAAGTGGCCAGCTCAGTTTCTTATGTGGTCCTTCAAGGTCACACCAAGCATGGATCTCTCCATCTACCTCTGTGTAACTCTAAGTTTCTTAGCTGTTAGTGTTAGGGTTTCTGAGCCATATATCATCACTGGCAGCACGCACTGATCGAAAACCCTTCTTTTTAGATTGACGGGAATTTCACTCTTGAAAACGTCTTTAAGTCTTCCGAGAGAGCCCATGAGAGAGTGAGCCTTCTCTTTAGTTCGCATGTCTGGTGATCCCTTGAGATGCTAACCTCATGGCCAAGGTACACATATCTATCTGCCATTTGAAGTTCAGCTCCGCCATTTTTTAAACCACAGCTGGGAACAAGGTTTGTCATGAATTTTGTTTTTGCCATATTGATATTAAGACCACACATCTCTTGCAGGTCCTGCAGCATCAGTCGCATTTCTTCTAGATTGTCCGAGAATGGCACTATATGATCTGCAAAACGTAAGTGGGGATAGCGATGAGCGCTCGAGCTGAAAATTCATTTCGTGCGTTCAACGCACATTGGTCCGCTTCCTCGTTTCTTGGACTATTAATTGAAAAGGGAATTGCTACTAACAATGATATGTTGAGAACTTTTAGTGTTGGCTAGGCAATAACACATCGGCATTTAAAAAATACGTTAATAATGAAATGGCTAAGGAACATTGAATTACCTTCTGTTCTCTAAATGCCACCATATCTCTGCGAATTAAATTCCATTGAGCTCATTTGAGCACAAATGAAAGGGCATGAAACCCGTCGTAACACAACATTTAAATTTAACGATTTTCGGCAACTTTTATTGCAATCATTATCAAAAATTAAATTTTCCAACATCATTTACATTATTAAATCATTTCATACTTCATTCTTGATTACATTTTATGGCTGTACCCGAAAAGTATCCCATGGGAAAACGAGGGGGTCAAACTTAAAAAACATAAAACTAATTAAACGGTTTCATTTATTTAACATGGCGCCACTCTGTTAAAAATAAATTTTCACGATAACATGCTACACACGCCAAACGAATGGAGAATTACAAAGTTTTAGAACTTATCGTTAATAATTGTTAAACAAAAGCCAATAAAATTATTATTTCATCAAAAACATACATGTAAAATGAGAGCCAAGTTCAATATTATGATGTATGCCTTGGTTGCTGACTTTAACGACAAAAGAAGTTTAATGTTTAGTCCTGAAATTTATTTATAACATTAAATAATTTATAACAACTTAAAATATCATTTCTTTTAATACCTTAGGATAATATATTGAAGCCTAAGGTCGGACTTAGCTAGTTCAACCATACGAATTATCTTCTTCTTGTCGTTTGGGCCTACTTAGGACCACGGGGCTCGTTTGAACTCTTCACAAGTGTCTTTTGCTTCTTTTTCACCCAGTATTCCTTCATTTTCTGGCTGTGTTCCTGCTTTCTCTCTTTTGTCCACTTAATGCCGTTGTTACCTGTGCTATTTTTACTTGTAATTGATTGGCTGAATATTCCTTTCTGGATTGCCTGTTTATAGTTAGGCCTATTCTGCACAGCCTCAGGCGAGATCCCTAGTTGTTCCAGATCTGCGCGTACTGTATTGATCCATTTGCCTTTGGAAGCTTTTCCTCTACCTGTTACAAGGAGAACCCTATTTGTGAGTCGCTGCGGTGCCATACGAGTTACGTGTCCATAGAAAGCTAGGCGTCTTCTCCTCATAGACGTCACTATGTCCTCTAGTTGGTTATACAGTTCGTTATTATGTCTGATTCGGTAAGTACCATCCTCTTTCTTTATTGGGCCTAGGATTCTTCTCAGTATCTTGCGATCTTTAAGCTCTAGTTTCCTGAGCTGACCTTTCCCGGTCATAACAAGACACTCTGAGGCATATAATACAGATGGTCTCACCACAGAGGTGTAGTGTTTGAGTTTCAGGTTTTTAGAGAGGCACTTGGAAGTGTAGATACTCTTGCAGGCATAGTATACTTTCTCTAGCTTTGTGCATCGTGTGTCCATAGCTAGCGTTTCGCTCTCGTCGGTGGCGACCCATTCCCCTAGATATTTGACTGCCTGAACTTTGCGTATGGTGGCGGTCTCTATTATAGCCTTCGCAAGTTTTAAAGCTGTAAGTGTTTATTTTATTATTTCAAAAATTTGACTTGCTGATAGAAACTAGCCATTGAACATAGTGCTTTTTCATAACGGTTTTGGTAGGTTTTTTTTTTACTGAAAATAGTCGCAAAACGAAAAGACCTATCGTGTGGGCCACGAACGGCCCGCACTGCGACTATTAGAAGGGGAAGGGATTATAAAAAGGAGATGATTGTGGACCCGCTTTTAAAAAGTTGCAGGAACTATGTTCTCTGAAAAAACTGATTTTGGAAGCTAATTTCATTTCGTAGCAGCACTGTAATAAAAGGATTCTTGATGGAGATTGGTCCTTGTAGTGATAATCTTGAGAGTAAATGGGTGAGACTGATCAGTGCGCCGAGTTCTTCGACTAAATGTGGCCAGTGGTGGTACAAGAGCAACTGCCATGAAAATATCTGTAGAGTAATGTTTGGTCTGCAACTCTTTAAAGTTCTAGTGGGTGAAGGGTAACTGTGAAAGTAAAGTTGTTTATCAACCGAATGGCCCTTTTCTGGATGAAATCTAGAAGACGAAGAGAATGCTTTGGTGCTGAACCCCTCATGTACAAACAATACTCCAGTAGAGGTCGGATTTAAGCCTTGTACATCGTCAAAAGTTGATCAGGAGTAAAAAACTTTCTAGCTTTTCACAGAAAGCCTAGCCTCTGGCTTGCCGACTTTGCGATGTTAGCAACATAGTCATGCCAAGACATATTGTTAGACACCGTGACTCCCAAACTCGAGATGGAGGGACTGTTTCAAGGGTATTGTAATGGAATGATTTGCGGAATTTACTTTTTTGGAAAACGTGGCGCTTTGTGTTTTCTGGGCGTTAAAATTTTGAAAAAAATCGAAATATCTCGAAAATACTTAATTTTTGGTATGGGACATTGTGCACAAATTTTATTTAAAATTTTATGTAGAATTCTAAAATAAAATTAAAAATATTAGGTTCTATTTAAAATAAAAAAGTTGACGTCTACTTTCGTTATAACCGATAGTGCCACATTCAGGACATTATTGACATTTTAACCTTTATTATCCCGCGGTGTCATTATGTCGTTTTTGACGCGAAGTGTGATGTTTACTGAGGAAAGTGTACAATTTAGTAAAAATTTTAATGTTTTAACGGATCTGTTTCTACCATTGTCCTCAAGTTTTGTTTACCTGGCTGCTACTCCAAATAGTCGATGCATTGTGGGGGTTAATGTTCTGGCAGCCAACGGTATTGTTTGTGGTGTCAAAGAAAAAAAGGTAATGAGTGGATTATTAAAAACAATTTGCACTGCTGGTCATTTTTACTATTAACAAATTATTAGTCAATATTAAACAACTATAATCTTTACACAAATGCACGCTTTCAGGTAAATAAACACAAAACAATCATACTTGCTGGTCACGTAATATTGATGCGAGCTTATTCCGCCAGATATCGTATTGCTTGGCATTAAAACTCAATATTTAAACTCAGCGTCAACCAAAACCTATAGCTTCGTAATTTCAGATTTTTAACATAACTGTATCCGCCATTACTTTTAATCGAAAATTTTTGCGCCACACCCTGTAATGTAATATAATCGCTAATCCACTGCATACTCCCTCAACATTCATTTAAAATTAATTTCATCAAAAAAAACAGATAACTCCAGAATGAAGCAGTGGGATCCTGTACTATAATAATACTGATATATATATAAGAAAAATGTATAACATTTTTAAAAAATCAGCTAATTTCGCTATATGTCACCTATATTATAGGTTCATGTGGGTCGATTATGTATCAAACAACAACTACTCCTCTGGCTATATGCCGTGACAGGTATTGAATTACATCTAATACATAATCGTGTATAATACCCCAGTTCGGGTAACAATATGCAGATGCTTGTTAAGTAAGAGAAGGAACTATTAGATTTATCCATCCGAAGTGACCACCTATGGACAGGTTTCGGGGTGTGTTGCCCCTCATCGGCATTGGGCAGGTCTACCTCGAATGGACACATCAACAGCTTCTACTCCTACCAAGTATACATGAAGTGCTACGCGAAAAGCAACAGTCACGAAATAAATCTAAGAGATTATTTTCTTACTTTATAAGCATCTTTATATTGTTACCCGAAATGGGGTATTATACACGATTATGCATTAGATGTAATTCAATGCCTGACGCGGCATAAAGCCAGGGGAGTAGTTGTTTTTTTATACATAATCGACCCACATGAACCTATAATTTAGATGATATACAGCAAAATTAGCTGATATTTTAAAAATCAGTTAAACATTTATTCACGCTGTCGAAAAATGTTTAAAGTTTACTATAATAATATTATAGTTTTTTAGAAATTTTGCAGATATATATATATATATATATATATATATATATATATATATTATAAAAGGAGATAAATTAAATTTGATTTAAACTATACAGTTTGTACAAAAAACAAAAATCCTTTTTATCTTAATTTGTGAGTAACTTTTGCAATTGTTTATGTGCGAGTTAGCACAGTTTTCCGGACGTCATTAAAAACCCAATTATAAGCTCTCACCTATATTTTTAAGAGCAGTAGCAAGAATTAACACCATTTCGAACTTTTAAACTACTAGACCGTACGATTAAACTTAAGTCCTGAAAGAAGCAGTAAATTCCATCAATAATCATTTTAGAATGTTCCCTAACGAACGCAAAACAATCCCCGATGTTTATTGTTAATGTATCCACCTTATCTCCATTATGTGGCCAAGTAATTACTGCTGAAGGATTAGATAAGGATGCCGCACATGTCGCACGAACTTTATCTCCAACTCTAGACTAATTAGTATCGACATTCGACAATGTATGATGGATTATCCTTCTGGAGTACATGAAAGAATCATCATTAAGTTTATTAACAAAAGCCTTCGTCTGAGGAACTACAGCATGGTTCTTCGTTATCACGTCTACGTTATAGTCGATGAGCCGAATTACTAATTGGTCGTAAAAATGTTCATCCTCTTTTGGATGCAAACTAAAAAGAGTTCTGAATCCCAAATACTAAAATAATCTGGAAACGTGCTCACATAAATCAAAAGTTCTTTTTTTGATGGTGCATACTTTTAAACAACATTGAAAATTAGATTCGCTTAAAATGCGCAGCCGGTCGTAATCAGATAAAGAAGTTAAAATGTTTGGAAGGGTGACGGACACATCACGTCTGAATTATCCGACGGTTGTGTTTTGCGCATGTTGCTGTAAGATTTTAATACACAAATAGTTGATTTAAAAATTTATGTTTTTAATTTAATGAAACAATAACTCATACATACGAAGGAACTTCAAAAAGTCGCACTTAGGATATCATCAATAAAACGCAACCTGCAAAAATGAATTTCATTTTTTTAAGACAAAATTTCCGCAACAATATGAAATTATCTAAAAAACTAATTTGTCAGCAAATAATCATGAAAATAAATAAATCTGATTTTTAAAAACCAACTAATTTCGCTGCATGATATACATATAAACATACGTGGGTCGACTATATATCAGAAAACAACTACTTTCCTGACAATATGCCTCGACAAACATTGAATTTTATCTGATAGATAATCGTGCATTTCAGGTGATGTGCAGATGCTTGTGAAGTAAAAAAAAAGAATTATTAAATTTATCCATTTGAAGTGACCACCTATGGACCGGTTTCGGGGTGTTGTGCCCCTCTTCAGCATAGGGTAGGTCTTGCAAACTCACGTTTGCCCTTTAAAGAGACAAATCAACAACAAGTTTATCGTAAATTTGCAAAGTAATATATGCATGTTTTGTCCCGTTAATAACAGCTATTAAAACAATTTGTTTAGATTTACAGTTTTAAAGAATTTTAAAGAAGACAAACAATTTTTTGTAGTACTTGCGATCGATTTTTGTTAAAAGTAAGCTTTTTATTGCCATCAATTTATAAAACTGCCTTCTGGTTCCAATATAAGTTTATAATTATCTTTATTTTTTTTTTACTCATTTCTATTTGCTTCAGTATATGTCGACCATTTTATCGTGTTGGACTCAGTTAAACGCTTTCTGATAATCGATTAAGCAAGCATGCACATCACAGCTGACATCCCTACATCTCTAAAACAACACCTGAACACCAAACACCTCTTTTGTACCGACGGCGTTCACAAACCCAAATTGATTCGGTGAAATATGTTCCTCACAAAGTCTATATATTCTTTTGTGTATTCTCTTAAGAAACAGCTTTAACAGATGACTCATTAAACTAATTGTTATTAAATCACCGCAGGCTTTGGCACTTACTTTTTTGACTAGTGTGATAAATTCTGACCTCAACCAATCCGCTGAAATTTTTCCTGTTAAGTAGATGTTGTTGAATATTCTAGTCAGCCATTTTATTTTATCTTCGTAAGTAACTTTAGAAATTAAGTCTGTATTTTGTCCAGACCAGCTGCTTTCTCAGCTCGTCTACCAGAATTTCCGGTCCCTCTCCTTCAATTGGTTTTTGTTCTTTGCGTACATCATAGGTATGTCTTTGTCTTTGTTTGTCTTTAGGTATGTTTTTTAGGCTTTCTTCTTTTTCTCAGCGTCAATGATGATTTCTCCTGCTTCGTCGACCAAGGCTTTAAAGTTGTTTTTGTGGCGTTTTCCTGTTACTTCTCGGACTTTCCTGTGAACATTGAAGTCATCGTGCATGTTTTGATGGTGTTCGATTCTTGCGATATTTTTAAGTAGTTCTTTCTCTTTCCCTATTTCCTGTTTAATAATGCATTGTATTCGTTTATATTTCTTTGGATTTCCTTTATTTTGTCCGGTACGGTTGCCGGCTGTTTCCCCCTTTTTTTTAAAGCGCAGACTCGAATCGGCGCAGTAGTGAGTTTTCTCTCTCAACGCGCCACATCGAGTCGACGCATCAACAGTATTGTTCCGACAGTCGTAGCGAGCGGCTGTTATACAGCTCCTTTTATACACGGCGATTAAATATCGCTTGTTTTTTTGCAATAAGTTGTATTCGTTCAGTTTCTTTTCATTTGTTAGTTTAATTCCTTTTCCACTGCTTTGAATTAGTTTCATTAATTTCGGCAGTTGACCAAAATTATTTCTTACACTTTACAAATTTAAAATAACAATTTCTTTACGTAATCCACCTTCAATGGGAAACTTTTTTCTAAAAAAATCATTACTACGTCATCTAATCCTCAGCTTGTCATTTGCTGCAACCTCAATGTTTTATTTTATTCACTTTCTGCACAAGCTGAGCTACTTTGAATCGGTACATTAAAGCTTAAAAATATGCCATAAAACATTCTAATTTTAATAAACAGTTGACATCTTACAAAGTCCATAAAAACCGTAAGTTATAAGGGTAAGAAAGAGCTAATAACTCGGTAATATTTATTTTTATAAGGATACTGCAATCTCCCGTTCACGCTGAGTTTCAGATTAAAAGAAGTAAATAGCACATATTGTCCTTTTATAGTGGTGGCCAATAAATTTTTATTTACGGCCTTTTTGGATGTTCCTTTATATTTTTGCTCGTGTTTTCGAAGAAATACATTGTCTTTTTATGAATCCATTATCAAGCCTCTTTCGAAACTTTGTTGTTAATGTACTACGTGTGAATATGAACACATTTTGATGTTATGGTTTAGGATGAAAGACGACCGAGTTGTTCTTTAAAGAATTTTATGTTTATGTGCCGATGTATACACCGTCAAAAATCACTGATTTGCTATCAGATTTTTTTCAATATAAGATGGTAAAAAAGCGTGGAGTGCTTCACTTACCCCTAAAGGCATAAGTGAAGGATATTGGTCAAGGGTTATTCCACTTGCCCCTATTTATATATATATATATATATATATATATATATATATATATATATATATATATACAATACTTCTTCGCAGAAGCTATTCACCGGGTGGAGCTTGTTAAAAAGTATAGATGTCGTGACTGGCGCAATTCGCGTAGCACTTCATGTATACTTAGTAAGAGTCGTAGCTATTGATGTGTTCAGTCGAGGTAGACCTACCCTATGCTGATGAGGGGAAACACACCCCGAAACCGGTCCATAGGTGGTTACTTCGGATGAATAAATCTAATAGTTCCTTCTCTTACTTAACAAGCACCTGCATATTGTTACCCGAAATGGGGTATTATACACGATTATGTATCAGATGTAATTCAATACCTGTCGCAGCATATAGCCAGAGGAGTAGTTGTTTTTTGATACATAATCGACCCAAATGAACCTATAATATAGGTGACATACAGCGGAATTAGCTGATTTTTTAAAAATCAGTTATACATTTTTTCCATATATATATACAGGGTGGGGCACCCCATACGACACGGTCCCTGTAAACCAAACCATAGATTTTTTCCGGAATTTCTTTATTTCATTAGATGTATATTGATTAAGGCTGCAAAAGGAAATTATTTTGGAGTATACAGGGTGGCTCAAAAAAGTGTTACAAATCAAAGTTGTGTTTTTTTAAATGGAACACCTTGTATTTCGTTCTACTTTTAAATAGTAATACTATTTCATAAAAAGTACAATGTATCTAACTATAACCGTTCTCGAGTTATTGATTTTTTTATGAAAATGCTAGGTACAATTGGAAACTAAATAACATTGAAATGTAGAGAAATCATCACTTCGAATTCTGACCAAGCATAAAAGAGATTTTGGGTTATTGATTTCGATAAAACCCGTATCTCAATATTATACAGAATGTTCAAAAATCATTGTCACTTTTTTATAATTTCGGAGAAAAATAACTTTGTTATTTCAAATGAAACACCCTGTATTTTTTTGGTCTGAACAATATAAATTTCAATTATTTTTCATTTCAAATTGGGATTCCCTATACCTAACATAAATAGTTTTTCAAGTATTGGCTTTTTCAAAGAGTAGTTCTTATTTCAATGCATTCTTTGAATCAAGATAGCTTTGAAACGACATTTATTAAACTTGTTGAAAGAATTCTTATTACCAGTTATTGTATTTTACGTTATTCAAAACATTTACTGAATTATTACCGTCAAAAATAAAAACTTATCCCATCCAAAAGCGGATAGATATGATTTTAGCAATTGGTAAGAATTTAGAGAATTGCCTTTTGGCGTCGAAGGTGTATGCCCAAAATATCCAGACCGAAATAATCCAAACAAGTTGGTTCTCAAACGATTGCTACATGAATTTCGTAGGACTTAAAGTGTAGCTTATGAAAAGGGAAATAGACAAAAACCTATCATTGAAAATGAGGAAAATGAATTTCTTATTATGGGATCGATCATAGAAAACCCTCAATAAGGACTGCTTTACGCCTCAAATATTTTTAAGTGTTAAGCAGTCTTTCATAGAGAGAGTGGCTCTTTGTATTTAACAGGATGGTCGTCATTTTGAGCATGTACTTTTGTACATTTGTGTTTCATATTTTGTTGTTGTTTCATTTGAATAATAAAAAAAATTTGTATAGTCTGTTTAATGAACTAATGTCAGAATGAAATGAAGAAATTCCCGAAATATATATATATATAGGAATGCTTAGATGGTTTGGACACGTAGAAAGGATGGATGAAGGAAGATTGACGAAACAAATTTATAAGGCGAGTGTGAATGGGCAAATCGGTAGAGGTCGACCTCGGAGAACATATCTCGATCAGATCAACATTGTTTTGAAGAAAGGCCAGGTCAAGAGTACCAACAACCGAAGAGCATGTATGAGAGCACTGATGAAAGTAGAGGAAGCAAAAGATGTGTGTACGAACCGTAGCAAGTGGAAGGAAGTGGTTTCTGCCTACCCCTATGGGAAAAAGGCGTGACTTTATGTATGTATGTATATATATATATATATATATATATATATATATATATATATATATATATATATATATATATATATATATTGGTTTTTAAAATATTCGTAGTTAGATCTTATCGATAATAAAAAAGTATCTTTTATGTAGTCATATATTTTTTGGGATTTTTACATTTTCGCTTATTCACGAATCAAATTTCGTTCATTCATTCACAAAAGGAAATTTAAATTTTTTTTATAAGAAAATCCCGGTCTCTTTGACAGCAGCAGATAAAAGTAATAAAACACACAGCCATCTTTCGCAATTCAATACATTTTCCATATGCCGAAGGATGTTATTGTCCCGAAGGACACACCAGCCGCGAAATAGAATTTTTGGATCAGCTACAATTGAATGCTCTCAAGACCCCGTCAGTTGTCAATAACAAACATGTCAGTCACGGTCACTTTTCAGTGGTGTAGAAATAGATATATATTAAAAAAATTATTTTTTATTTAATTTTAGAATACAAACTTTCATTGGCCCGTATTTCCTTTTTTTTTTTTTAAATGCGCCTAATTTTTTATTATGTTAGAACTACAATAAGATTAATCTATATACAGGGTAATTGATTGGTGTGATAAAGCTTAGTAGCTCTGTTGTCATAAGAGATACCAAAATAATTGTAAATAAAAATTGTAGGCTGCTTTAAGTTTTACATTTCAAATTTAGTTACAATGTTACAGGGTGTTCCATAACGCGGTGCCAGATCAAAGTTATGTTTTTTTAAACAAAACAACCTATATGTTACCTTAAAATTAAAATCCGCGTTACCTCCCCATTACAACAATATAAGGTTATAATACGTTATACAGGGTATTTAAAATGTTATAACCAATTCTATGTAGAAATTTTAACAAGTTCTTCTTCTTCTTGTCGTTTGGGCCTACTTAGGACCACGGGGCTCGTTTGAACTCTTCACAAGTGTCTTTTGCTTCTTTTTCACCCAGTATTCCTTCATTTTCTGGCTGTGTTCCTGCTTTCTCTCTTCTGTCCACTTAATGCCGTTGTTACCTGTGCTCTTTTTACTTGTAAGTGATTGGCTGAATATTACTTTCTGGATTGCCTGTTTATAGTTAGGCCTATTCTGCACAGCCTCAGGCGAGATCCCTAGTTGTTCCAGATCTGCGCGTACTGTATTGATCCATTTGCCTTTGGAAGCTTTTCCTCTACCTGTTACAAGGAGAACCCTATTTGTGTATCGCTGCGGTGCCATACGAGTTACGTGTCCATAGAAAGCTAGGCGTCTTCTCCTCATAGACGTCACTATGTCCTCTAGTTGGTTATACAGTTCGTTATTATGTCTGATTCGGTAGGTACCATCCTCTTTCTTTATTGGGCCTAGGATTCTTCTCAGTATCTTGCGATCTTTAAGCTCTAGTTTCCTGAGCTGACCTTTCCCGGTCATAACAAGACACTCTGAGGCATATAACACAGATGGTCTCACCACAGAGGTGTAGTGTTTGAGTTTCAGGTTTTTAGAGAGGCACTTGGAAGTGTAGATACTCTTGCAGGCATAGTATGCTTTCTCTAGCTTTGTGCATCGTGTGTCCATAGCTAGCGTTTCGCTCTCGTCGGTGGCGACCGATTCCCCTAGATATTTGACTGCCTGAACTTTGCGTATGGTGGCGGTCTCTAATGGGATTGTAGAAGGTGCTCCTTTGATGTTGGTAATATACTCGGTCTTTTGCATGTTGATTTTTAATCCGGTCTTTGCTGCTATCTTATAGAGATTCTGTAATTGCTGTGTGGCCTCCTCCATGTTATTGGCTAATAGTGTGATGTCGTCAGCAAACGCTAGGCAGCATATGTTTAGCTTGTCTTTCTTAACAAGTTCGAATATAAGAATAATAATATATTGAAGCCAAAGTTTTTAATGATTATCAAAATTTATAAACACGAACGAATTTGCGAATATTTATTAAATCGAATACATTGTAAGGCGAGACTTGAGTACATTATTTTCTCTGTAATTTCAAATGGATCACCCTGTATTTTATACCACTGTCGAAGACTACTGTTACCATAATTTTTATTAACCATTCCTTATAACTAGAGTTATTAGTTTTTGAGATATTTCCATTTTTCTATACTAAGTATCTAAACGTATCAATTTTTAGTAAGTAATTATTGCGCATTTTTTGACATGCAATTAGGAATTTTATATTCATCATTGGTGCCCATACGGGTAATGATCCCAATTTTTTTAAAAATAAAATGATACGCCACTGAGATAATTTAAATTAAAAATCATATTTAAATTTCTCGGTAAATTTTTGACAAAAAATCTCTCTTGCCTTTTTATCGTATAGGGTGCCGTTTTTATGCAAAAAAATAAAACATCTTAACGCGTATTTTTCATTTCTTTAATACATTATCAAGAACTATCTAATACAATAACAATAAACCAGAATTCGTACCTCTGAAAACAAGGCATTTGCGGACATACGTTTTTATAGTAAACTGTTATTATTTTTTTATGCAAAATCAACCCCTGAAGTTTGTCACACTTATTTTCTTTACTTTTTCCAATTAGGGCAACAATGTTATTAAAAGAGAAATGGTTTCACCTATAAAAAAAGTGGGTTAAGTCCGACCTTTACTCGATTTCTTAAGTCTGCTAGGTATTTTAATTTTAATTTTAATTAATTCTTCAAAAAATTCCACCATAGCTTAAGGCCGTTATTGTACTGTTGAAGTGCCATGGTGAATATTAAAGCCAAGATTGCTTGGCCACTTTTTATTTTACTGATATAGGCAAGTGCTGTTGTGTTATCAACTCGACAAAATATGTTGCAACTTCTTTGCAAAACATTTTAGTGCAAAAAATATCGCTTTTATCTCTAGTTTCATTACTTTTATAAAAATGATGGGTGCACAATTCAACCCGGTTTAAGAATAGGTAATAAAAGGTAGGCATCTTTTAAATCTAAAGTGACCATAAGATCAACCTATCTGATTTGGGAACTAAAAATACCTTTGAAATGAATTGGTCGCTACAGGGTTGCACTGACCATTTAGGTTTTTTAGGAAAACTTTCTTGTACTGGCTTTTTTATTAAAGGCATCCTTAACCGTTGATGTAAGATAAACTGACGGTCACCTCACGAAACGTGATGGAATGCAAGAATGCTCTGGAGGACACACTGATATAGATATGGAGACTCGGGTTATAGGTAAACGAGGAGGTAGATACACTGACAAAACTGTACATCATAAGTGAAATCGTTTATTGACATGAACATATTGTCAAACGTTGTTAAATAAATTTGAGAAACAGATTTATGATTATTTATAACGCTTAATTTTTTTCAATCTAATATCACGATAATATATAGATAATAATTATATAAAAGTCTGTGGCAAAAAAACTACGGTTTAATGCCAACCCACCACAAAAAAAAATTTTACGGGTTGCACTCTGTGAGTGCCGGCAGAAGTGAAAACTTAAGTATTAACGTTGTGCGCCCTGCGCCGCCTAAACGAAACAGCCGGCGCAGGCATACATTTTCGCCGCGCCGTAAAAAGAGAGGGGGATACTCCCTCTCCTACGCCACGCCAGCTGTCTACTCTCCATCCGTCTTACGAATTTTCGATCAGGTCACGTGTCCTGACGCGAGTTTAACATTTTTTACCCATTACAAAAAAAGTGTACAACGCCGCTAAAGAAGTTTTCACTTCAAAAAATATTATTTTTAATCTGAAAAATATTGTCTCCAGATTTCCATAGTTTATGAATAATGCATTATTTTTATTAACGCTTTATTATAAATCATGTACCAGATTTGAATGTTTTCGATTTCTTTCTTTCGCTTTTTGTTTGATCTTCTTTCAATATGGCGCTTTTCTTCCTACCTCGACTTTTTCGTTTTCGGCTACCTCGTTTTCGGTTTTGTCGCTTTTGGCTACGTCGTCTACGGCTTCTGCTTCTATTTTTTCTTCGTCTTCGAGCCTCCGTTATCGGCAAACCAAAACCTAATTTAAACCTTCCCCCGTTCTCTTTGATCAAACCAGCTTTCAGTCCAGTTTTTAATGATTTTTTAACACAAATTGATGCATTTTTTTAACGGCTTCTTGCACTGATAAATTATTTGATCTAAAATTTTGTCGGGGGGAGAACCATTAGAGTCATTAAGACACGCTATGGTGTCCATAACATCTGCTAAAAACGACACCTCTCCTTGGACCATTTTAATGCAACAAAAGCAGAACTTAATCAATAAACTAATGAAAAGCACTTAAATTTTGAATTTAGCTACTAAATTAATTTGTCAAAATGACATAAAAAATGTACTTGAATTTGTCAGTTTGTTGAATAAGGTTGCCAAGTTACCAGTCAAGAAAAGTCGCATTTTATATTGCTCCAGTGAAATACATCCGTCTTACGAATTTTCGATCAGGCCATGTGTCCTGACGCGAGTTTAACATTTTTTACCCATTACAAAAAAAGTTCACAGCGTGCCATAAGAAGTTGTCACTTCAAAAAACGCTTAATTCATTTAAGACATTAAATTTTTTTTTATTCGAAAGTTGTAAAAATGTCCTTGATTTTATTCAATGCCTCTGCTCAGTATAAGACGTCTATTGCTATCGTTTTATTGATCAGACCCTTGGTTAGCTCATTTGCAAAACCAAACACATCCCTCGTATTGCACGATTTACAGAATTAAACGCGAAGGAAAAATAATCGAGTCGAATGAACAGTGACATTAGTTTCTTGAAATGGTTTTGTTCACCTGCTAATTACATTTCAGATAAGCTATCGATTGTGAGTTTGTATGTGTTTGTGTGTTCTCTACAAGCTTCAATCGAACGAGCTTTGTGCGAAAATACGTCAACAACAGATTTTTCGTTTTTTTCATTGAAATTCGAAACAAAGAATTAATAATCGTTTCAACCAGTCTTTTATTGTACGAAGCGCTATTAAAGAAGCCTCTTGAAATCGAGGACAAAACGTTTCGCAGAATACCGATAGAACTTTTGATAAATTTTTCAAAATCACTTACTTATCCAGAGAGTAAACAAGTAGGATAATACTTTATTAAACTCTTAACACTTAAAAATAAAATAAATTAAATACAAAAATAGGTAAAAAAAACATTTCAGTATGCTGACAGACAATATGAATTTCGACAACTTCGGTCTACTGGAGATTTGCTGGCTTATGTCACTCAGCTCTGGACAAATACTATTGAGAAGTTTGGTGAATCCCGTACAATAACCTTGGATATATTTAAAGCCTTCGACCGCGTTTGAAACCAGGCATTGTTAAGAAAATTATCTACCTACGGTCTCCAGACCAAATTACACATCAACGACCTCCTGAAAACCACCACGAACCCCATTACCAGTTTCTCAGACGACAGCACACTTGTCTCGACTTTCACATCCTATCGATCACTTTCGGTGATTTTTCATCTTAATTGTGGGAGTCACGATGCCTAATAATATGGCATAACCATGTTGCTAACATCGCAAAGTCAGCAAACCAGAGGCTGGGTTTTCTGTGGAGAGCTAGAAAGTTTTTTACTCCCGATCAACTGTACAAGGCTCAAATCCGACCTCTGCTGAAGTATTGCTCGCACATTTGGGGTTCAGCACCAAGGCGTTCTCTTCGTCTTTTAGATTCCATTTAGAAAAGAGACATTTGGTTAATAAACAACTCAACTCTCACAGATACCCTTCACCCAATAGAACATAGAAGAAGTATTGCAGACCAGACATCACTCTACAGATATTTCCATGGCAGATGCTCCAAAGAAATAAAAACTCCTGTACCACCACTGGCCACATTCGGCCGAAGAACTCGGCACGCTGATTAGTCTCACCCATTTACTCTCAAGATTGACACTTCAAGGACCAATCTCCATTAAGAATCGTTCTTTTACAGGGCTGCTACGGATTGGAACAAACTTTCAAAATCAGTTTTTCCAAAGAACTATGACCTGAAACTTTTTAAAAAGCGGGTCCACAATCATCTTCTTTCTATAATCCCTTCCTCTTCTAATAGGTCTACCTTTTTTGCGACTATTTTCGGGAAAGAATTACCACCTAAGGAATATTAATAAAAAACTGTAGGTACAATTTAGGAAACAAAATAACTACTTATTGCATTGGGGATTTTTTTATGAAAACAAGGAAAACATGTTCATATTCATTAGTTAGCTCCTGTAGTAAAGTAAAGAGCATAGACCCTTAGATAATTTTCGAAATCAGTTTATTAATTGGTTCCTATATTTACATTAGTTATATCACAATATAATTACAGTGAACGTGTAATAAGAGTCTGCTAAAAACGGTACAGTGAGTCACTTGGGTAGTGACGTTTCAGACGTCTATGTGGCACTAATTGCGTTAGGTCCGTCACGATAGGTTTTGGATGAGCTTCTAGCCTCGTATAATATTTCATATATTGTTTTTTAATTTTCTCTTTTACTGTTAGGAACAAACCATGGCCCTTGTGAGATAATTCTGGGCATCTTAGCTTGGAACCTTTCCAGGATTTCTAGGTTAGAGTTAAAAGCTGAACTTCAGAGTTCTAATCCATATGTCCAAACGGGTTTGAAAATAACTTTATAGATTAATAGTTTGTTTACCAAGGATAGCTCCGATTTGGGACCGATTAGCCTGTAGTGTTTGTGCAACATTAAGCCGAGCTGCTTTGTCTTCGTGAAAATGTGTTTCTTCCATGTCATTCTACGATCCAAGTGGATACCAAGATACTTCACCTCTTCTCGCTGAGGGATTTGGATATTATTTAATCTAACTGGAGGACAGTTGTTTTTACGATTTGTGAAAGATACATATACTGATTTACTCTCGTTGATTCTCCATTTAATTAGCCAAGACTGGATTTGAAGTAGGTATAATTGCAGTTAATGTGAAGCCATATTTTCTTTTACATGTGAGGTTAGGATGGCTGTGTCATCAGCGAAAATTGCAACAGTGGCGTTCCCAGCGGTTGGTAAATCGGATGTGTACAGGAGGTACAGGAGAGGACCAAGGACATTTCCTTGAGGCACGCCAGCATTAATGGGGTGAAAGGGTGAGAATTCGTTCAGGTATTTTACACAGTAGTGGTGGTCTTGTAGGTAAGATTTTAGGATGCAAGGCATTGTTACCAGGCATTGTTAAGTAAATTATCTGCCTACGGTCTCCCAACCAAACTGCGCCAATGGCTCTTGAGCTTTATGCAAGATCGCTCCTTACATTTGGCAGTTGACGGTATTTCTTCTGATGCGTTTGAAACCAATGCCGGGGTCTTCCAGGGTTCCATCCTGTCCCCCACCTTATTTCTTTTACACATCAACGACCTCTTGAAAACCACCACGAACCCCATTTACAGTTTCGCAGACGATAGCATACTTGTCTCAACTTTCACATCCCATCGATCACTTTCGGTGAATGATACAAATAGACTCAGGCAGGAACAGGTTGATTTCATCAATAGAGATCTTAAAGCAATCGTCGAGTGGGGAACCAACAATCTTGTTCGGTTCAACGCCCAAAAAACACAAAGTGCTACGTTTTCCAAGAAAGTGAATTCCTCAAATCATCCCATACCAATGTCCGGAAATACCCTTGAACCAAATCCCTCCATCTCGATTTTGGGAGTCACAGTGTCCAATAATTTGTCTTGGCATGACCATGTTGCTAACATCGCAAAGTCGGCAAGCCAAAGGCTAGGTTTTCTGTGGAAAGCCAGAAAGTTTTTTACTCCTGATTAACTGTTGACGACGTACAAGGCTCAAATCCGACCTCTACTGGAGTATTGTTCGCACATTTGGGGTTCATCACCAAGGTATTCTCTTCGTCTTCTAGATTCCATTCAGAAAAGAGCCATTCGCTTGATAAACAGCTCCACTCTCACAGATACCCTTCACCCTCTAGAACATAGAAGAAGAGTTGCAGACCAGTCATTGCTCTACAGATATTTCCATGGCATATGCTCCAGAGAAATAAAAACTCTTGTACCACCATTGGCCACATTCGGCCGAAGAACTCGGCACGATGATCAGTCTCACACATTTACTCTCAAGCTTGATGACACTACAAGGACTAAACTTCATCAAGAATCCTTCTTTTACAGGGCTGCTACGAAATGGAATAAGCTTCCAAAATCAGTTTTTCCAGAGAACTATGACCTGCAACTTTTTAAAAAGCGTGTCCACAATCATTTCCTTTCTATAATCACTTCCCCTTCTAATAGTCGCAGTGCGGGCCGTCCGCGGCCCACACGATAGGTCTACCCTTTTTGCGACTATTTTCATAAAAAAAAAAAGTATTTTTCTTAGTTTGTACATCAGCCCTTGGTGCCAAACTCTGTCAATTCTTTTAACAATTTGATGAATTTGCTCAATTGTGGAGTGTTGTCTTCTAAAGCCGAACTGGAAGGTGGGGATTATCTGCATTTCTTCCAAAATTGGTTCTAGTCTATTTTTTAATAGTGATTCAAATAGCTTGGACATTAGGGGTAGTAGGCTTATGAACCTGTAGGGTGATGTTAGGTACTTAATAATAATGGAAATAACGGAAGATGATTTACCTGTAGGATAAGTGAAATTTGTTAAAGTTCAAGATCACTTTGCCCGGGATTTAAAACCATGGCTTGCGTGCCGTGGTTTACCTGTTCCAGGAAATAAAAATTTACTCGTTAGAAAGGTTAGTTGTCGCTGACAGTTCGTTTTATAAGTTGTCAAAGATTTCTTAAAGTTTCTTTTTTATATATTTAAGAATTGAAGAATGCATGCGAACGGTAATGATAAAAAAATGTATCGGAATCGATGGTGGTAAATTTCGTTTCTTAATATTCGATGGCAATACTATGTGCGAGGCTATGGTGCGGTGTGTCGTTACGGACATATCCTTATTCTAGATGTTTTAAAGTTGACTTTGCTTTCGGTGTACTATTTAGTTTTCTACTTTCTTTTCAATAGCCTTTTCTCTGCCATTCGTCCATTTCGTCACTTTTGTTATTGATCGCTCCAAATTGCCCAATCAAAAATTTAATTAAAAATGTCAGTATAACACGAGGTTTTTATTTTCACATAGATAATCAACGAGCGGCTGTGGTGGTTTGTCCGTGCCAAAATTAAAATCTGACTTTAATGCTCGTTGCGCAGTTATTCTCCTCGACAAAACAAATTTTCCTTTACGAAGAAACAACGTAACGACAAAAGTTTGACTACACCAAATAAAACCGAGCCACTTGAAACTACCGAGTTTAAGCGGCGGCTAATTTCGTTGAACGCGCAGGGTCAACTACTTTCGGGGTGCAATAACTGTTAAAAGACCAACGACGTCAGAAAATAGCGAGATAATAGGGAGAACAAAGAAATTACGTTTTAGTTCGGAATTTATGTGTAGAAAATTTCACTTTTAGATGGTTTTGTTGAAAAGTTGATAACACGAAGAAGCTTATCTTAAAAAGTTACTATAGGAGGCGCAACCCCTAATGACAAGTGAAGTCTTGTTCACCTCCTACAGTTAATGTTGCAATAATAGGCATTCAATAAGAATATGTAATATTATTAAAATATAAATATTATCGAAAACTATGATATTATTTTTTTCAGCGAAAATGTATAAATTTGATTTTTAAAAACCAGCTAATTTTGACGCATGTTACCTATACATTTAGGCATACGTGGGTCGACTATATATCAGAAAACAACTACTTTTCTGGCAATGTGCATCGATGAACATTAAATTATTTCTGATAAATAATCATGCGTAATCCTATTTCGGGTAATATGCAGAAGCTTGTTAAGTAAAAAAAAGAATCAATAAATTTATCCACTCGAAGTGACCACCTATGGACCGATTTCTGGGTATTGCCCCCCATCAGCATACGGTAGGTCTTGGAAAACTTATGTTTGCCATTCGAAAAGACAAACCAATGCTGATGAGGTGCAACACCCCGAAACCGGTCCATAGGTGGTTACTTCTAGCAGATAAATTTAATCATTCTTTCTTTAACTTAACAAGCATCTGCATATTTGCATACTTAAAGGCATTGGTGATGGCGACAATAAACAAAAATATAGCGATCTTAGCAAAACGATCAGCAGGAGTATAAATAACGACAAAAACATGTACATAGCATCAATATGCGATGACATCGAAAAACATGCTAACTTAAACCAGCCTCGAGATCTTTTTAAAAAAGTTACAGTGCTTTTAAAAATATTTAAAGCTCTTCACCTTCCAATCAAAGACACACATGGAGTTAGGTTAACAACAAAAACTAAAATCATAGAACGATGGCGACAATACTGTGAGAATCTGATGAACTCAGAGGACGAGGTAACATGCAGCAAAATTAGCTGGTTTTTAAAAATCCGATTTATACATTTTCAAGAATATGTAAATTTTTTTTTGCTTTAGGGCTTAGCCCATACAGTAAGAAACTAATTGGGGAAAAGTCTTGATTGTCTTTTTGTTTTTATGAGAAATTGTGCAATGGAAAATAAGTCACATTCTTATGGGTTACAACTTCAATCTAACCACAAAAGGATTGTACGGGTGCTTAACCTTTAAAAGATCTTGGACGGGTTTGTTTGAATGTCGTTTATTTTTACTGCAACTGAAAATATGTGATCCAAGTCCCCAATTTTATTGCAGGTATCACAGAGTTAACTATACATAATTTTGATTTTTTGTAGGTGTGCTGGGTAACACGCTTGCCCGAACTTTAGCTGGCTTATAATTGTTATGTATTTACGTGGATAATTGAAAATTGCATGTCAATAACTTTTTTTAATTTTTAGTCCCAATAGAGTGTACCATGTGGGCTTTGTCTTGCAATAATGAGAATATAGATGGAACCATTCTATGTAACATTCTTTTTTTAAAATGGTAATTCTCTCTTCGAGGTTAGGAATCCATCCTTTGAATAGCGAACTGTTTCTGTGAAATGACTCAAAACTTGCAATTAACAAAAATACGATTCAAAAATATAACAGCCAATCGACTTACCAAAAACGGATTCTTGTAGATTCTGGGGTTTAGGTGTACAACATAAAGATTTTTCTACTCTATATCTCCTTAATTCCGATTAATTTAAACGTCGACTTTGAAATTTCGTGCTTGTCCAAATTAATAGAAAATTTGGCGAAATATTTTCTTTTTGAAAAGTCTCTATTTTCTAAGAACAATAAAAGTTTGTAACTTACTCGTAAAGAAACACAATTGGAAGCTAACTGCTTGGAACAAAATATAAACGAAAGATAAAAGTCTTGAACAGGTGAATTAACACGTACTGTCTTCAAGGAATACTAATGAATGCGTGGAAACAAATGAGTACTTCTGCAAAAAAGTGGGCAATGCCTCAGTCATACAGAGTTTCACAGATTTCCTTGATATGGGCCTTGCATGTAATGTAATCTATACAGTGTGGAACAGCCAAATGGAATAAATTCGATAACGAATAAATGAGAGCGTGTTGGGAAAAACGCTTAGACATGTCGATTTGTATTTTTAGATGCGCATTTTTTTCAAAAAAAAAAATTATATAGGGTGTGTCATATGACAGTGGCCGATACCAACTTTCTTTATTTAAAAACAACCCTCTGTATATTATTTATTTTTTGGATTCTTCAGAAAATTCTAGACATAATTCATGTACAATGTTCCATACCTATCTTCAACTGTTTCGGAAATATTAAGTGTTTTCAGATGTATTACAAAAATAAACATTAACAAAAGAAAATTATTTTATAGAATCGAATTTATTCCATTTGGCTGTTCCACACTGTATAATATATAAAAATGTTTGTATGTATGTAACTTTCAAACGGCTGGACCGATTAGGATGAAATTTTCAGAAGTTATTTTATACATACCAGGGGTGGTTTCAGTGTTGTAACGACCCCTACGATAGAGGATGAGAAGGGGATGGAATGTAAAAACTATCAAAAACGGCTTGTATAAGTGTCGAATTTATAGGTTTTGGGGTGGCTGAATTAAATAATACATATTTTAAGCATCCCTACAAAAAAATGGGTGGAAGATGAAATAAAAAAACTATTAAAAACTCCGATATTAGTGTCATATTCATAGTTTTTAAGGTCGCTGAGTTTGATTGTGATATCTCCAATGTTTTTAGCACCCCTACAAAAAGGGTGAAAAGGGGATGGAATATAAAATCCTTTAAAAACGTTTTATTAGTATCGAATTTATAGTTCGGCGTCGCTGAGTTTCCAAAGAAGGCAAGCCAGCGTTCCGACAGGACAACGTCTGCCGTGTCCGCTAGTACCCAGATATTTTTCCATATTTGCGTAAGGTACGAGGGCAGTTTGATAAGTCAGTGACTTTTTGAATTTCCCGCGCAGTTACTCCAAATGCAACAGTGCTGCCGTCAACTATAATCTATCAGTGGGCAACTTTCTTATTTTGAGCAAGCTACGTCGTGCAGTTGGTGTTTGATAGCCGTTCAAAGCAGAAAACCTCGTGAATTTTTACGAAAATGGAAAAAAGTGAATTTCGTGTGCTGATTAAGCATTACTTTTTACGTAAAAAATCCATCACTGAAACTAAGGAAAGACTTGATAAATACTACGGGGACTCGGCACCATCAATTTCAATGGTTAAGAAGTGGTTTACAGAGTTCCGTTGTGGTCGTACCAGCACTAGTGACGCCGAACGTCCAGGTCGCCCGAAAGAAGTGATCACGCCGGAAATCGTCGATAAAATCCATGAAATGATATTGGATGATCGGAGAATGAAAGTGCGTGAGTTGGCTCATGCTGTAGGTATCTCAACTAAACGGGTACATCATATTTTACACGAATATTTGGACATGAACAAACTCTCTGCGAGATGGGTGCCGCGATTGCTCACACTCGACCATAAGCGCAATCGTGTGACCACTTCAAAAGAGTGTTTAGCGATGTTCAGCCGTAATCCGGACGAATTTTTGCGCCGTTTTGTTACTGTGAGACTAAGGAACAATCGAAACAGTGGGTTGCTCGGGGTGAACGTGGACCAAAGAAGGCGAAACAGAGTCTGTCAGCCAACAAGGTCATGGTCACGGTCATGGCCACGCGGTGTCATTCACATCGATTACCTCAAGAAAAGTAAAACGATCACCGGCGAATATTATTCAAAGCTTTTGAATAGATTCGACGTTGATTTGAAGCAAAAACGGCCGCATTTGGTGAAGAAGAAAGTGCTGTTCCATCAAGACAATGCACGTGTGCACACTTGTCTAGTCACGATGGCCAAAATCCACGAATTGGGATACGAACTGCTACCCCATCCAGCATATTCTCCAGATTTAGCCCCCTGCGACTATTTTCTGTTTCCAAACCTAAAAAAATGGCTGGGCGGTAAGAGCTTTGAGTCGAATGAAAAAGTCATTACCGAAACAAACGCGTATTTTGAGAGCTTTGAAAAAACCTATTATTTGGAGGGAATAAAAAAATTAGAAAAACGCTGGACTAAATGTATCGAGCTAAAAGGTAATTATGTAGAAAAATAAAATGTTTATTTGCGAAAAAAAATTTGTTTTATTCAAAAAGTCACTGACTTATCAAACCGCCCTCGTATTTAAAAGGTTTTAAAATTCTGTAGTAAAAATAGTATTTGGTTATTATTTATATTGACTGGATTACCCCTTTAGTTGGTAAATTTTAACAGTATCTGGTCCAGATATTAATTTGTTTCCGACTGCTAAAATAGCTGCGTCTTTTGAAAATGTTGCAGTTGTGCTATGTTCTAAAGTTGGGATATCGCTGATAGAGCAGATATAATAAAATTATTTAATGTTGGATGTTTATTTTATTATCAGAATTTTTTAAACCTTACACTATAAAAGGATTTGGCATACTCTTTAAAAATTAACTCTGTGTAAATATAAATGTAATATTGTTGCTTCTACTAAAAGATTTATAAAATGATGGCTGTTATATTGTTTTTGAACATCATTCGGTGTGACAAATAGGTGGATCGAATATAGCTCTGAAGTCACTCCTGCCAGCTCTAAGCTAGTATTAGCGAAAAGGATTGGGCAAGGGACTAAATACCCTTTTCTCGAAAAATAATGGGGTATCAAAAAGTCGCAAAAGCCGGATTAAACTTCAGATGACAAACTCGGTATCAAATTAAAAATAATTTTCCATTTTTTTTTATTAAGAATAGCGGAATTTAAAATCCCGTCAGATCAATATTGCAACCCTGCTTTTTTAAAACACAGTTTAAAAACACGTTATATAAAACTTATTAGTACTAATTTTATGTATTGAAAATTTAACATAAATTATTCGCTTACATTTTTATTACTATTTATAATTTCCTTACATTTGCTGGGTCATAATGTGTGAGCTGCACTGAATAAACTCTTGGACAAATTTAACACACCAATATGAAATTATCCAAAAAATAAGTTTTTTTTTAATGACCGTTTTTTAAGTTTATTAAGTATTTAAATAGTAGGATATGCATATTTTTTTGAATTCACATAGCTTTACAGATTGAAAAGGGCCGTAATAAAATTAATATCTCGAAAACTAGTACAATTACTGATGCGTCGATTTCTAATTTCAACACTGCCACTTCTGTTAATATCTCTAATAATATTAATGTAAGTAATTGTCATAATTGTGTAATTAATATTTATAAGTAATGTATTTATAAGAGTTATTGTTTTATGCAATTGTCTGTATAAAGTTATCATCCATCGATATTATTTTTAACATACAAAACGGCTACAGAAAAAATATTGTACGTAACACGATCCAAAAGTGATTTTACGGGACTCGCAGGAAACTTCCTACTCATCCCGTAAAATATCACTTTCGGAACTTGTTAGGTTAGGTTAGGTATCATGTAAGTTATTTTTTTTTTTTTTTTTTTTATGATAATAGTCGCAAAAAGGGTAGACCTATCGTGTGGGCTGCGGACGGCCCGCACTGCGACTATTAAAAGGGGAAGGGATTATAGACAAGAAATGATTGTGGACACGCTTTTTAAAAAGTTGCAGGTCATAGTTCTCTGGAAAAACTGATTTTGGAAGCTTATTCCATTCCGTAGCAGCCCTGTAAAAGAAGGATTCTTGATGAAGATTGGTCCTTGTAGTGTCAATCTTGAGAGTAAATGGGTGAAACTGATCAGCGTGCCGAGTTCTTCGGCCAAATGTGGCCAATGGTGGTACAAGAGTTTTTATTTCTCTGGAGCATCTGCCATGGAAATATCTGTAGAGCAATGACTGGTCTGCAACTCTTCTTCTATGTTCTAGAGGGTGAAGGGTATCTGTGAGAGTTGAGCTGTTTATCAAACGAATGGTTTTTTTCTGAATGGAATCTAGAAGACGAAGAGAATGCCTTGGTGCTGAACCCCAAATGTGCGAGCAATACTCCAGTAGAGGTCGGATTTGAGCCTTGTACGTCGTCAACAGTTGATCAGGAGTAAAAAACTTTCTAGCTTTACACAGAAAACCTAGCCTTTGGCTTGCCGACTTTGCGATGTTAGCAACATGGTAATGCCAAGACATATTATTGGACACCGTGACTCCCAAAATCGAGATGGGGGTACTTGGTTCAAGGGTATTTCCGGACATTGTGATGGGATGATTTGAGGAATTCACTTTCTTGGAAAACGTGGCACTTTGTGTTTTTTGGGCGTTGAACTGAACAAGATTGTTGATTCCCCACTCGACGATTGCTTCAAGTGGGGTGTGGTCGCCCCTCCACCGTGACCCTTAGTAGGTCTATTGTGGCTCACCCCTAGAGGTCACAGTTCACCGCACAATCCAGCCCTTTTTACGAAGTTCATGGTTGTATAGAGTGAGATTTTTTTTAAATCGGTAGGTTCTAGGTTGCTGTATCCAAATATGTTGAACCTTATTCTTCCCAGGCCGGGGCATGAACATACTATGTGTTCAGCAGTTTCGTCTTCCACGCAGCAGAACCGACAGTCCGTTTGTTGGTTCAGAACTATCTTTCTGAGATGGGATCTTAGACGACAGTGTCCTGTAAGCAGTCCTGTTAGAATACGCAGGATCTGCTTAGTTGTGTTTCTCGAGGGTTGAAACGGTAGAAACGCCTTCGAGTGGGTTAACCCTGGTATGTCGGACCAGTATGTGAGTATTTTCCTCTCCGCCCAGTCCGAAATAATTGTTTTGGCGGCACTTGTGGTGACTCCAAAAACCGGTTTTGGTCCAGTGAACGACGATTCGGCCCCCTGTTTTGCAAGGGTGTCGGCTTTTTCGTTTCCTTCCACCCTCTGGTGCCCAGGTACCCACAGTAGGGTCAACCTGTTATTCGCACCAAGGTACTCTAAGGATTCGATGCAATTCCATACAAGTTTAAAATTTATCTTGTTGGAGCTCAGTGCTTTTAAAGCAGCCTGGCTATTTTTGTTTGCTAGAGGTCTGTTGGTCAACTCTCTTGCACACAATTCGATAGCGAATACTTTAGCCTGAAAGATTGTGGCATACCTGCCAAGACTGGTAGATATTTCAATCTTTGGTTTCCTGCTGAAAAAACCGGCCCCAACTCCATCTGGGGATTTGAGCCATCTGTGTACATACGGTATTTAGTCTTTGGGGAAGAGGATTTGTCCCCTCACCCAATCGTCTCTCTTCGAAAAAAATACTTGGAACGACTTTTCTACGTGTATTTTTGTGGCTAGCAAGTCAGGAACCATCCCGATAATTTGGTGGTTTTTTGTTTCACTTAGTATCCCGGAGTGATCCCTGAGTTGCTCTCCATTAATTTGCTTTTTGAAAGACAGGAATCTGTAGGAGACTATCCTGGCCTTCCTTTTTAAAAGAATATCTAGTGAAGGAAGATGTAGGAGGTGTTCCATCGCTGCCGTTGGTGTGCTGGACATAGCTCCAGTTATGGCCAGGCATGCCAGCCGCTGAAGCCAGCAAGCGTTGCTCTAGCTGTCTGTTGTAACCCTTTGGTCCACCAGACTACTGAACCATACGTGACCATAGATATTATCATCGTTTAATAAATCCAGTAAATCTGTTTGGGGTTTATTCCCCAAGATTTGCCACATACTTTTCTGAGATTCCAGAGAGAAAACCTTGCTTTGTTTATTGTTTATTCCAAGTGGGCGTTCCAGGTAAGTCTTTTATCCAGAACTACACCCAGGTATTTTACTTCCGCCGCAAATGGAATGCTCTCTCCGTATAGGACAGGCTGCCGAAGCTTATCTAGCTTTTTCCTATTTATAAAAGGAATAATTACAGTTTTCCGGGGGTTGACAGACATCTGTTTCCTCTCGCACCATCTGTATACTGTGGTAAGGGTTTCTATTGTAAGTAGCATATCTAATAATATTTCAATATTAAATTTTGAGAAAATACCATAATTTGTTTTTATTTGACATTTAAATCGCATTTTGTTTAATTTTTTTTTTTTATTTTTCCAATTGTTTTTTGTTTTTTTATTTTCTTGATTACACCAAATCCTTCGACACTGTAAACTGGACCATTTTATGGAAGGTTCTAGAAGAGATGGGCGTACTGAACCACCTAACACATCTCATACGCCAACTGTATGTACACAACAAAGCCTATGTCTGTGTTGACGGTTAATTGTCAAAGGAATTCCAATAGAAAAAGGTGTCCGACAAGGGTGCATTCTTTCCCCCCTCCTCTTCAACATTTACGGGAAGTGGATCATAAGGAAGGCAACATTTGGCTGGGAAGGAAGAATATCCATTGGCGGAAGAAAAATCTCAAATCTCAGATACGCGTATGACACGACAATCTTAGCGAGCAGTGAAGAGGAAATAAGAAACTTATTAAAACGAGTTGAAGAAGTTAGTGCAGAGTCGGGGTTAAAACTCAACAGGAGCAAGTGTTGTCTCATGACATAGAGTGCAAAGAGTCAATTATATACCTCGGTGCATGCATCACGAACAAAGGTGGCAGTGAAAAGGAAATAAAAAGGAAGATAGGGACGGCAAGGACAGCGTTAGCCAAACTAACAAAAGTATAGAACAACATAAGTAAAGCTACAAAACAACGCCTCATGAAATCCCTTGTATTCTCAATCGCCACCTACGGCTCCGAGTCATGGACTATGAATGTGGCATGTAGACGCCGGATCAAAGCTTTTGAAATGACATGCTATAGACAAATGCTTAGAATTCTATGGACAGCCCGCAGAACAAACGCTTCAATATTTCAAGAGCTAAGAATTGCGGAAAATGAACGGTTGTTACCAGACATCCAAAGAAACACCCTTAAATACATTGGCCATGTCATTCGGAGAAATGAGTTAGAAAAACAAGTCATTCAGGGGAAAGTTGACGAAAGGCGCCGGAGAGGAAGATCGATCAATCAAATAAAATCCTGGACAAACCTCTCCATACAAGAAGTGATGCGGACTGCTGAATACAGAGAAATCTGGATAAGCTTGACTGTCCCGGGCATACATTCAAGGGGTCACGACGTCTGAAACCAGACATCGACTGAAGAGAGAATTGTTTTTTTAATTTCTTGTGTCAAAACATATATAACAAACAAATAGAGCAGGTCGACAAGTTCAAATATCTGGGATGCTGGATAACACGAGATTTAAACTCGGAAACAGAAATCAAATGCCGTATAGAAAACGCAAGAAGCGCATTCCTTAAAATGAAGAGACTCTTAACAAACCCTACATTATCGCTAATTATCAGATATAGATTCGTAAAAGCTTATATCTACTTAATCCTCTTATATGGTAGCGAATCATGGACGATGGGAATACGATCGATGCGTAGAATAGAAGCCTTCGAAATGTGGGTAATGCGTAGAATGCTCAAACTATCATGGACAGAGCATATCTCCAATGAAACCGTTCTAGAAAGGATGAAAGTGGACAAAGAAATCTTGGGAATGGTCAAAAGACGCAAGACGAGCTATATGGGACATATATACAGAGGCAAGAGATACGACTTCCTACAACTGATAATGGAGGGCAAGATTGAAGGTAAAAGAGGACCGAGCAGGAGACAGAATTCGCAGTTAAAGAATGTTAGCGATTGGACCTGCCTGAATTCAGAGTCACTACTAAGAGCAGCACAGGACAGAGAGAGATTTGCCGAAATTGTAGCCAACCTTCAGTGAAGACGGCACGTTAAGAAGAAGAGAAGAAGAAGTGTCAAAATACGCGATTAAGATACGTACACCGGATTACTACCGAGCACTTTTTTTTCTCGCGATTAGTTTTTCTGTAATAGTTTTGTGCTTCCCCTGAAAATTCGTAACAATAAACAAAATGCAATTTGCAAGTCTGCTCCTCGCTTATGTCATAGTTGGTGTAACAAATTATAGAAGTATGTACGCGATATATTTGGTCTAGTTTCATTATCAATTTACATTTTGAGCTTGTTTTTAAAACGATAGTTTGTCAATATAATGTCCCCGTATAATTTCGTTGGTAACCGTGTATGTATGCATTATTTACTGTTGAATTATTATCGCTGAATATTTCATGATCACGTTATTAATCACACCAAATCTGGTCGGATGGTCGGGTTGATAATGAAAACGCGCCACCTATAATTTTATTATCGAGTTACGTCAACAGATGCGGATTAGAATTACATTTAATTAAGCTCGGGTTTTATGTTCTTGGTTCGGACCGCCGAACAGTTTTCGGTTTGTTTCAATTTTTCATTAACTCGAATGCGTAACACCAAAGCAAAATTCAAAAAAATTATATTATATTGATACGATTTTTTTAGTTTTATCTCGGGTTCGGCGATTAAAACTCTCGATCAAATAACAAGACAATGTTTATTTCAATACAAAAACTTCTATTTTCATCAACCACTTAGATATTCACTTGGCAATACAACTTTTACAACTCTATATAACTATTTAAATTTAATAATTCGTAAACACATAAGCTAATACTAATCATCGTTATAATCGTTTCCCCCTTTTATATTCCCGATATCATAGTCCCTGATCTTTCTGCCTGTTTCCCCATTATTCGACGCGGATTCGAGACATTGCGGGACTTGCCTAGGGCCCGTCGGCAGCTACAAAGGAAAGCGATCGAACACGGACCCTCGACGCCGTCGACCTTTTGGTTGCTGACAGGACCGGATTTGTAACAATATAATTACTCTGTTAATACAGTATAGCTTTTAAGTTATGTATAGTGCTGTAACCTTTAAACAGTCATCTTACTTATTGCAAGTTTTTTTATGAAATATCCAATGGATAAGGAGTTTTATCATTATCATCAATCGACCAATCGCGTCCACTGCTGGACATGGGTCTCCCGTAGCTTTTTTTATCCATGCCGATCCTGTGCTGCCTCTATCCAGTTGGTATTTATCTTTTTGATGTGTTTGGTCTATCTGGATGGTGGGCGGCCTCTATTTCTGTATGCGTCTTAGCGCGGTCTCCACTCAAGTATCCTCTTTGTCCAGCGATTGTCCGAAAGTCGCGCCTCATGACCGGCCCAGTTCCATTTTAAAATTGTTATACGATTAACCGCTTCTGTCACTCCGGACCTCTCCCTTAATGTTATATTTGGGATCCTGTCTCTTAGCGATATACCTAACATCGACCTATCCATTTTCCTCTGCGCAATACTTATTCTATTTGTAGTGTTCTTTGTGAGGGTTAGTGTTTCAGCCCCGTATGTTTTTTTTTATGAAAATAGTCGCAAAAAGGGTAGACCTATCGTGTGGGCCGCGGACGGCCCGCACTGCGACTATTAGAAAGGGAAGGGATTATAGAAAGGAAATGATTGTGGACACGCTTTTTAAAAAGTTGCAGGTCATATTTCTCTGAAAAAACTGATTTTGGAAGCTTATTCCATTCCGTAGCAGCCCTGTAAAAGAAGGATTCTTGATAAAGATTGGTCCTTATAGTGTCAATCTTGAGAGTAAATGGGTGAGACTGATCAGCGTGCCGAGTTCTTCGGCCGAATGTGGCCAATGGTGGTACAAGAGTTTTTATTTCTCTGGAGCATCTGCCATGAAAATATCTTTTAGAGCAATGACTGGTCTGCAACTCTTTTTCTATGTTCTAGAGGGTGAAGGGTATCTGTGAGAGTTGGGCTGTTTATCAAACGAATGACTCTTTTCTAAATGGAATCTAGAAGACGAAGAGAATGCCTTGGTGCTGAACCCCAAATGTGCGAGCAATACTCCAGTAGAGGTCGGATTTGAGCCTTGTACGTCGTCAACAGTTGATCAGGAGTAAAAAACTTTCTAGCTTTCCACAGAAAACCTAGCCTCTGACTTGCCGACTTTGCGATGTTAGCAACATGGTCATGCCAAGACATATTATTGGACACCGTGACTCCCAAAATCGAGATGGAGAGACTTGGTTCAAGGGTATTTTCGGACATTGTGATGGTATGATTTGAGGAATTCACTTTCTTGGAAAACGTGGCACTTTGTGTTTTTTGGGCGTTGAACTGAACAAGATTGTTGGTTCCCCACTCGACGATTGCTTCAAGATCTCTATTGATGGAATCAACCTGTTTCTGCCTGAGTCTATTTGTATCATTCACCGAAAGTGATCGATAGGATGTGAAAGTTGAGACAAGTGTGCTATCGTCTGCGAAACTGTAAATGGGGTTCGTGGTGGTTTTCAAGAGGTCGTTGATGTGTAAAAGAAATAAGGTGGGGGACAGGATGGAACCCTGGGGGACCCCGGCATTAGTTTTAAACGCATCAGAAGAAATACCGTCAACTGCCACATGTAAGGAGCGATCTTGCATAAAGCTCAAGAGCCATTGGCGCAGTTTGGTTGGGAGACCGTAAGGAGATAATTTACTTAACAATGCCTGGTGCCAAACGCGGTCAAAGGCTTTAAAAATATCCAAGGCTATTGCACGAGATTCACCAAACTTTTCAATAGTGTTTGTCCAGAGCTGAGTGACATAAGCCAGCAAATCTCCAGTTGACCGAAGTTGTCGAAATCCATATTGTCTGTCATGGATTATCTCAAATTTTTTCGGATATTTGATAAGTTCTGTGTTAATCGCTTTTTCCATAACTTTGGATATAACTGAGAGCAATGCAATAGGGCGATAATTTGCAGGAATAATCTTCTTTCCTTTTTTTGGAATCGGTTGGACCTTAGCGTTTTTCCACATGTAAGCACAGGCAACACGCACTGGTCAAATACTTTTCTTTTTTTAACATATTGGAATGTCTGACTTAAAGATATTGCGCAGCTTTCCAAAGGCCGCTTATGTTAGGCCTATTATACTTGATATTTCACGAGTTTGGTTGTCTCTACTAATAGAGATTTCGTGACCAAGGTATTTATAAGAGCTTACTTACTTCATGCTTACTCCGCCTATCATAATTGCCTCACTCATAAAAATATTTGTCATGTATTAAGTATTGTTGGTGTTGATTTTGAGTCTAACAAAGTATGATGCTCCACAGATGAGTTTATTCAAACATTAAAATAATGTAATTTTGCGTACCAACTAACGCTCTCCTTACTAGCAAACTTTATGAGAAATATGGGAGATAGAGTTGAATTCATTTAACGAAAATTGGCTGATACTACCATTAGCATTGGGAAAATATAGATAACAGAATTCAGACAGATGTTATTTACATGGATATGACCAAAGCATTTGACAGACTTAACCATAATCTAATGCTACAAAAACTCTCGAATTTCGACTTATCGAGTAACCTACTTGCGTTATTCAAATCAAATATGTCCGACCGCACACAGTATGTGCAGTTAAATGGATTTAGGTCTAACAAATACCTCGCCAAATCAGGTGTACCGCAAGGATCTAACCTCGGTCCACTACTGTTTAATATCTTTATCAATGACATTGGTGATATAATTAAGCTTAATTTTTTACTGTATGCTGATGATCTAAAAATTTTCTCTCCCATCATTAATATGACTGAATGTGAGAAACTATCTAAAAATCTTAATCAAATAAGCCAATGGTGCAGTCGTAATAATTTAGCGTTAAATCCTACCAAATGTTGCGTAATGTCATATACATTGAGATCTGATCCAATTATATTTGACTATAAGATAGACAATTATTCTCTAGACAGACCATGTAATTTTAAGGATCTTGGAGTTACTTTCGACCGAGAGCTATCTTTCCAAAACCACATAGACAATATAACTACGTCAGCAAACCGTATGTATGGATTTATAATTAGAGTAGGCCGCGACTTTAACCATTTAACACTTAAAACTCTTTACTATGCTTTTGTGAGATCAAAGCTAGAATATGCATCGGTTATCTGGAACCCATATTATCAAGTGCATATTTATAAACTGGAGGCAATCCAAAGACGCTTTCTCAAATACCTAAGTTTTAAAGTAGATAGGACTTATCCATTAATTGGCACGGCACACGAGAGTTTACTGTCAAGACATAGTTTTTTCACTCTGGATAGAAGACGAGAATGTTCTAGTGTCATTATGCTACACAAAATAATTAACAATGAAATTAAATGTCAATGCTTACTACATCAGATAAACTTTAAAATTCTCCGTCAGGCATCTCGATACACCGACTCATTCTACACTACCACACCACGAACAAATATACTTAAAAACTCTCCTGTTCATACTATGTGTAGCAACTATAACCTTATAAGTGACCAGCTTGATATATTCTATTGTAATGTGAGGCAAATTAAGAGCTATTATTATCAGCAGTAATAATGTTGTGTTAGTCTTAAGCTTTCTACTAATGTTAGTCTGATTTTGTAAATTGTGTATTACTCTTAAGCTTTTTTATTGTTAGTACTATTGTGCAAATGTTTACTTTGTTCCTGTTCTGTAATTGGAAATTTTTTTTTCTGTAGAACAGTGTAAATAAATAAATAAATAAATTAGCTTTTGTCCGCGACTTCGTCCGCGTAGAAGTAGAAAATGGTTTTAATAAGATTTTTAATTGGTTTTTTACGTTATTAATTTTGTTATAACATAAATTATTGTGTTAAAATGTTAATATACTTATAAAATATAACAATCCCTATTATAGTGTATCTAGTGATTTAAAGGTTAAATAAACATGAAAATAAAATAAAATTTTGTTACATTTTATGAACACGAAGCACAGCCTTTGATCTGGTGAAAGTGACACGGGGGTATTACCTTTTTACAACAAAATCGAAATACCACACCTACCACAGTATCTCGTTGTAAACACATTTTTTGTTTTTTCTTGAGGTGCTAGAATCACCAGGCTACTATGTGCGCTTACTCTGGAGTATGCCACATACAACTGGCCGTGGAAGAAGCAGTGCAATATACCAGGATCACCATGTAAAATACCTGGATCGCCATACAATAATTAGGTCCCTTGCTCGGTAGGTACTTTAAGATTACGGGAAAACTCTTGTTTAATAAAAGAGGAACGTTGTCCTAATGATATAAACAATACGTGCGTTTGATAAACATTCCGAACGAGTTCAATGGGTTGATGTTTATAATTCCCATGAATGGTCAACCGAGTTCATTGGGCTCTTATTAAACCTTTTTACATATGTTCTTGACTAAGGGCACTACAGCAGCTTTCTCTTAAGTCTACTTCCGCTACCTTAAGAGTATGACCTTGAGCTTTGTTTGTGGCTATGGCGAAGCAGACTTTGATGGGAAACTGCACTCTCTCTATTAGCTGAAGTCCACACTTCTGCAAACGCAAATACCCAGGTGCAAGAAATAATAATAATAGTTTAGTTGTCTAAAATAATATTTATTGTTTGTCTTTGATGTATTCTGTATAGTTATTGTTTATCTATTAACTATTGTTGGATATTAATTGCCACTTCTCGATTAATTTTTGTTTCTCGCAAAGCGGGTTGTATAGTGTAAACTATATTAACCTACAGTCTCTTACACTGATTATATTTGGTAGTTTGTAATTGTTATTTAAGTGGAATTTGCTGCTGGCGATTATAACTTTTGCAACACAGTGAAGTAGTGGAAATGATTTCTGTATATTCAAAACAAACATTCACGAAATGTTTTGGATGGTTTGCTCATATCTTATCACATTTACCTTTTACATTTTACCATTTAAAGATTTTGAGAAAATCGGTATGGGTCCAAAGTTATTAAAAGTTTAATAACGTGTATAATCATGTATTTCTTTTATCATGGTCTAAATGATGAGATTTAGACTGTGAGGAGAAAAAATTTGTCGGTATTTAAGGTTTGATCATTGAAATGCCAAATGGGGATTTACTCGAGCGTCGTAAAGACCTATTAGATTTTGAAGATTAGATGGTAGAAAGAAAAAAAGGTTATATTATACACACTCTTTCACCGGTGCGCGGTGGGTGGATCATCTACAGATTTTCAAAAATGTAAATAAAAATAGTCACATGAATATACTCAAACGCGTCAGATATTGATAGTGCCTATACTTCACGTGTCTCTGATATTAGAGGTATGTTAATCTGCTAGTTTGCATGGTGGGGGTGGCTGTACGGAAGGGTTGAAAACGGGAAACAAAAATGTATTCAAGCGCGTCAGATATTCAGAGGGGATGTTAGGTGAACCCGAAAGAAGGTCCCATTCAAAAGACTGATGATTCGGAAATGACGCAAACTCGTGGCGACTTTTTAAAAATGCAAAACAAAATCGCCATTTTAAAATACTCGAGCGCGTTATATTATTATACAGGCGAATCAGCTTGATGTTCTAGTAGTGCTGATCCATAATCTGACGATTATATGGAGGGATTTTCTGACTACTGCTTTGCAAAAAAGCCATCTCGAATAAAATATTTATTCGAACAATAGCTAAATCATACGTGATCTGGGGGGAGTTTAACATTCACTTACAACAGCTTGACTCAATTCTAGAGTTTTAAAACAGTCGAATTATCGGTGGGAGAATTGTTTGTTGGTGTAAGATAAGAAACTTTTTGGGTTGAATTGTCAATGAATTTTTTACTGTGATATCCTACACAAGCTCTTCACTGCGAGAAAGTAGTGTGCGAGAGAGTAAGGGATAGAGAAAAAGTGGAAGGGAAAGAGAAGCGCGGAGTGGAGAATACATGCTTCACTGCAGTTGCACGCACTAAACTTTATTGACGATTTGTGCTAATTCGGCTTGTGGAAATCGGCAGATTCTATTTTTTTCGTTATCCTTGCATTATTTTCATATTAGAAAAAAAAATTCGACCTCGCTCGAGAATGTTAAAGTAATGTTTTTTTTTGCGAGTTTGTGACCCTCCCATTCACTTACGTCAAGCTCAAATTGTCAGATTATTGAAATGCACACTTTTCAGCATGTAATTAACCCACCTTACCTTAATCTTACGCGCTCGAGTATTTCTAACGATCGATTTAATAAAATCCTATAAAAAAAGGCTTATATATGGTGGAGATACTTAACAGGGTATAAGTTATCCCTTCTTCTTTTTTTTTCAAGTGATATCTCCCATCGGAGGTAAGATATTATCCTGGCTATCTTTACTTTGTCTACTGCTGCTCCAAACAATTCTATTGAGCTGCATCGATACCAATCCCTCAGATTACCCAACCACGATATTCTTCTTCTTTCAATACTCCGTTTTCCTTTTATTTTTCCCTGCGTTATAACTCCTAGCAACTCATATTTCTTCCCTCTCATTATATGTCCTAAGTATTGAAGTTTTCTTGTTTTTATAATTGTCATCAGTTCACAATCTTTTCCCATTTTCCTCATTACCTCGATGTTTGTTCTTTTTTCAGTCCATGATATTCTCAACATCCTTCTATAACACCACATTTCGAAGGATTGTAATTTATTTATATGTTCTTGCTTGAGTGTCCAACTTTCCATTCCATATAATAATGTTAAGAATACATAGCATCTTAGCGCTCTTATTCTTAGCTGTTTCGAAAGATCTCGCCTGCAGAGAATCTTTCTCATTCTATTAAAAATATTCCTAGCCGTCTCAATTTGTGTTCTTGTCTGTTTGATCGTTGTTGTGTGTTATCCAAGTCTCTTAGTATCTTTAGTTCTTTACTTTCTCCAATTGTGTTCGCTTGAGTGTTATGTCAGTATCCTATATTTCGTTGTTTTGTAGTTACCATGCGCTTAGTATTTTTAATGTTTATTGTGAGCCCGTAATTCTCACAGAGATTATTTGCACGGTTCACTAGTATTTGCAGTTCTTCTGCTGTACTTGCAAGGATAAACGTGTCGTCAGCAAATCTTATATTATTTATTACCCTTCCAGTTATTATTATTCCAGGTTTTTCCGACGCCAAGGCTTTATCAACGGTGATAGAACACATCCCTGTTTTACTTCTCTTTTTATCTCTGTTTTCTTACTAAGTTCTCCTTCAATATCTATTTTAGCATGTCGGTTCCAGTATAACTTTTAAATAGTCGATATTTTGAGGCTGTAGTATCCGAATCAGTGTTTCATGACGGACCCTATTAAATGCATCTTTGTATTAAGACATTTAAAGAAAATAAGGCTTCTCTTATCCCCATTTATGCTAATCTGAGAGTAAATCCCAAAATCCCCTATTGGGCTTCCCTATCATATTTAACAGCAATAGATCCATACATAGTTTGGGATTTAGAAATTGGTAATAAATCATAAATATTGCACTTAGTGATAGATAACTACGTTGAACAAGCGAAGAAACGCTTGACAAAAATATTTAAAAACATGTTTTTGTTAATGTTCAATATTTTATCGGTTTTAAAACATAAAGAAAATGTGCTAATTTTCTAATTTTAATTTAAATAAAGCATGGAAATGTAGGAGATGTATTTGAAATTATTTACTCAAAAACCGGTAATTAATAAATAATTTGACTTTTTTTCGTAAAAATTTGGTATTTTTCTTTAAATGTTTCATGTTAACCATGTTAAACTATCAATTATAATAATCTTTCGCTTAATCGGTAATCATCCAGGCATAAACTTGTGTTCCGCTACTGGTATCAGATTTGCATGTTGTATTCGAACATTTACCCTCTGCATATTCTCCAAATTTATGCCGCAAACATATTAGTAACCGTTCACCCCTCCCATTTGTTGACTTAAAGAGTAAACGCTGAACACCAACGTGAAAAAGTTAATGTGTAATACATTATAAATTCACTTCTGGTAAAAAATTTGTGACTTACCATTCTGGAGACAAGTATGCCCTTTTTGTCAAAGTATTTTGTTTGTCTGTGTAATGGAACTATTTCCGTCCTTTGATTTTTGTTAGTTTTTTTTTACTTTTATCAATTTCAAAAAACCCTTTTAAGACTGTACCTGCTGTTTTCGTGAAATTTGAAGGTCAAAAATTAATTTGTGAAAATAAATATATTTTTATGACGTTCTTAAGCAGTTCTTATGTAAGTTAGAACTAATATTTTGTGTTGGTTATAATTGTTCTTAACTATATTTTGTTTATGTCGACCGTATTCTTTCAAACTTTTTCTAATCATTCCATAAGCGGGAGCTATTTTTAATTTGAATTTTTTTTTAATTAATATGATCAATAATCATTCGTTAGTAACAATATTCAATTGTTATAAACAATGCTTGATTATTACTAACAATAATTTTTCTCTGTTATAGCGTCTTCACTGCTATTCTCTCAATACTGACACGAGTTTAAAATTCTCCAAATTCTTATTTTTGTTTTCTAAACTCTCTTTTTATGAAATATTGTCATAATTTTTTATAAAAATCAGCCCTACCGATTTTTCTGAAAATCTAATCAGTTCTAAGTTGCGTAATTATGCGTCGAATGCAATTGATCACACGTCGATATCATTTTTTGTTCTCGAGATAATCGAGACGTAAAATAATTCCGAACGCACATACGTACATACACAAACAGACGTCCACTTTTTTTTTTGTTTTTAAGAAAATAGTCGCAAAAAGGGTAGACCTATCGTGTGGGCCGTGGACGGCCCGCACTGCGACTATTAGAAGTGGAAGGGATTATAGAAAGAAAATGATTGTGGACACGCTTTTTAAAAAGTTGCAGGTCATAGTTCTCTGGAAAAACTGATTTTGGAAGCTTATTCCATTCCGTAGCAGCCCTGTAAAAGAAGGAATCTTGATGAAATTTGGTCCTTGTAGTGTCAATCTTGAGAGTAAATGGGTGAGACTGATCAGCATGCCGAGTTCTTCGGCCGAATGTAGCCAATGGTGGTACAAGAGTTTTTATTTCTCTGGAGCATCTGCCATGGAAATATTTGTAGAGCAATGACTGGTCTGCAACTCTTCTTCAATGTTCTAGAGGGTGAAAGGTATCTATGAGAGTTGAACTGTTTATCAAGCGAATGGCTCTTTTATAAATGAAATCTAGAAGACGAAGAGAATGCCTTGATGCTGAACCCCAAATGTGCGAGCAATACTCCAGTAGAGGTCGGATTTAAGCCTTTTAAACCTTTTTTACATGTTTTCCTGGCTAAGAGTACTACACAGCAACCGACAAGCATTTATGATAGTAGAAGGAGCAAAAGACGTGTGTAAGAACCGTAGCAAGTGGAAAAAAGTGTTCTCTGCTTACCCCTACGAAATAAGGGTGTAACTATATTGATAGAAATGTTTGGAATTTCCAGTGCTTTCGTTTTATTTTTAAATCTCTAAACCGTACATTAATATTCCGTTTAATGTTTCTATGCGTTTAGACTTTTATTAACACTAAATGTGTGTACCAAATTCGGCACAATTGTTTAACAAAAGGTATTGGTCATGGCCCTTTTGTGAACTCGTGAATAGCCCAATAAAACTTTCGTTAAATGTTTGCCGTACATGTACCGAAGGGTATTTTGCATGAAATTAAAATTGAAAGATTCGAAATGGCTCCCTTTTATCCATATTAATTCGTTTCGTATTGCGAAAATATGATAATAGTAAAATTAAAGTCGACACTTCCCTTCTACTCAGGTACGAGTTTAATTTGATATCTCTCGAGTAATTCGACTGTGGCAAAGGCGCCTTGTTTCAACTAAATTACGAAATTTTCTTAAACGAGTTTCTTTAAAAATATTCGTGCGCTATGCGATTTTTTTTCTGCAAGTGCTCGCTCAAACCCAACTCTCGTAACGGTGATAGCTTCCTAGAGATGAGGTTTCACACCGAAACGTTTAGAAAAGCGTGGGGCATCTTAAAGTTTTCGAAATTGACGATCCAATCAAAAATAATAAATTGCCAGCAATTTAAATAGTCCTGCGTGACAATAGCATATTACATAACGAGTGCGGTAAGTGACATTTTTCACACTAGTGTGACAAATCACTTTCTCACGAGTAATGTATACTATTTTTCCTACGACCACGCAATAATTTTACCAAATATAATCAACATCTGAGATATAAGTTCACAAAATATTATCTACAATTAAAGACAACGAAGTTTATTTTAAAAAGTAACAATAACTATCCATTATTAGAAATAAGAAGAATATTATTATATTATTAATATTATTATTATTACAATTAGTAATTGGTTGCATTATTATAGAAATTAAAGGTAAAATTGTTTGTGAATTTTAGTAGTGTGTGTGTTTAAATTATTGAATTCTATATTTTCTCGGATGCTATGAGAACGAACATTGCTTGTAATGGAGTGTTTGACGTTAGATGATAGTTGTGTGATATTGCGAGCTGAATATTTTTTTCAGATGTTGCACGCACTGCACCTACAATTTTAAATGCAATATTCATCCTGTTTGTGGTTGAGTCATTTATGTACCAGCAAACAGAACTTCTATCCTTCGTGTCTCTTAAGAGTGGTAATAGCTTCTCCTGTATCTACCAGTATTGTAGCTGATGATCTTCGGAAACAATGACTTGTATGTGCTTCCGGATGATCAAGTTTCAAAAATTTTGCTTGAATGAATTTTTTTAATTGCAGATCAAACGAGGGACACCCGAAACCGGTACAAAAGTGGTGGCTGTGATAAAATAAATTTAATAGCCCCTTCTCTTACTTAACAAGCATTTGTATATCTTGCTTCCTGTGATGGGATAGTAAACACGATTATACATCGAATGTAATTCAATGCCTGTCGCGACATATAGTCAGAGGAGTAGTTGTTATTTGATGTATAATCCACCCACATATCAAAATAGGTATCATACAGCGAAAGTAAGCTGGTTTTTAAAAAATCAATTACACATTTTACATATATATATATATATATATATATATATATATATATATATATATATATATATATATATATATATATATATATATATATATATATATATATATATATATATATATACAGAGTGGACCAAAAGTCTGTAAACGGACAATTATCTCGTAAATTGCTAGTCCTTATTGTACAAAATTTGGGATAAGGAGATTTCAGATTTGACATTTGCAATGTTGTCAGATTTGCCGTTTCTCTGATATTATTAGTCACTTTGGTTTTTTAAATGCATCACCCTTAATATTTAGTCATTATTGGGATCCCCTCTTCGATACGAGTTTAGCCACATGTGTCACTTATGATTTTATGTATTTTAAAAGGTCTTAAATAAATAAAACAGAAGTGTGGCAATGCCTAATTGTATTAATAATTTTTTAATACAAACAATTTTCAACTACTTAGATTAAAACGTAACAATTAAAAGATTACAACATTTTTAACATAATTATTACTTAAGCTAGTGTTCAAAATGTGCTTATTTGTAAGTTAGCAGTACCCTAATCAATGGTAGAATGCGTCTATCACATTTCTCCATGATTGTTTGGACTTTGACTAGACCTTTTAGAGTACATAAAATCATAAGTGCTACACATGGCTGAACTCGTATTAAAGAGGAGATTTCAATAATGACTGAATATATAGGGTGATGTATTTAAAAAACCAAAGTGACTAATAAGATCGGAGAAACGGCAAATCTGACAACATTGCAAAAGTCAAATCTGGAATCTCCGTAAAAAACTTTTAAATATATATATATATATATATATATATATATATATATATATATATATATATATATATATATAGCATTAAAGCCCAGATCTTTTATATGATCTACAGTAATTCTCACTAACTCTTGTACTATCGGCACCACTGTTATTAGACCATTCTTTAGGAGGCAATTTAAATGGACCAACGTATTTAGATTTTTTTTAAGTAATCAATTAGTTCCTGCAATAAAAAATGCAGTTGGTAACAATTTAAATGGCATTTGCTTTCAGCATCACCACACTTTAGTGTTGCTGTTCAAAACAATTTAAATGAAGTTTCCCAAATCAGGTGGATTGGAAGAAGGGGCACAATTGAGTGGCCAGCCAGATTTACCGATTTATCGCCTTTAGACTATTTTCTCTGGGAATATCTAAAAAACATTGTCTACAAGACAAAACCTGATAAACTGAGAAATAGAATACTGATAACAAATCAGCAATTACGTAATACCAAAACAGCTTTTTATAATAGACTTGGATACTGTCAAATGGAAGAAGAAAAGCAATTTGGACTTGAAATCAAAAGAGACTAATAACTTATTTGTTCCTGTTAATTATTTTGATAATAAAAACGTTCCCGTAAATTATTTTTCTCAATAACTGAAGAATAAATAAGGTCAGAATTATGCGGTCTTGACGGTTGTATTTGTAATTTAATAGATCATGAAAAACAGGAAATATATAAAGGGTGTACTATTTAAAAAATAGTCTTTTAATAAACTTTTCTTTTGTAAAGAAAAATCGAAATATTAGCAAGTTACGTTACTTTATGTACACACTGTATAAATAAAATTATACCCTATCAACAGTTTATTTGGTATTTGGTATTTTTGTAACAAAGAGAGAGTATTCCTATAGCTTAAACAGTTGAGATGACAGCGAAAAATTGGAAAGGGCATTTTTGGATTTAGATTCCAAACATTGGTGAATAGTATATTGTGCAACTGAGTGAGGCAAGGATAGTCTCCTACATATTCCTGTCTCTGGAAAGGCAAATTAATGGAGAGCAACTCGGGGATCACTCCGGGATACTGAGTAAAACAAAAAACCATCAAATTCTCGGGATGGTTCCTGACATGCTAGCCACAAAAATACACGTAGAAAAGTCGTGCAAAGTACTCTTTCCGGAGAGAGACGAATGGGTGAGGGGAGAAATCCTCTTCCCAGAGACTGAATACGTAATATACACAGATGGCTCAAAAATCCCAGATGGAGTTGGGGCCGGTGTTTTCAGCAGAAAACCAAAGATTGAAATATCTACCAGTCTTGGCAGGTATGCTACAATCTTTCAACAGACCTCTAGCAAACAACAACATAAGTATAATATCAGACAGCAAGGCTGAGCTTCAACAAGATAAATTCTAAACTTGTATGGAATTGCATCGAATCCTTAGAGTACCTTGGTGCGAACAACAGGGTGACCCTACTGTGGATACCTGGGCACCAGGGGGTGGAGGGAAACGAAAAAGTCAACACCCCTGCAAAACAGGAAGCCGAATCTGCGTTCACTGGACCAGAACTGGTTTTTAGGGTCACCACAAGTGCCGCCAAAACAATTATTTCGGACTGGGCGGAGAGGGAAATACTCACGTACTGGTCCGATATACCAGGGTTAACTCGCGTTTTTACCTTAACCCTCGAGAAACACAACTAAGCAGATCCTAGAATGGAGCAGAAATGACCTGCGAATTCTAACAGGACTGCTTACAGGACACTGTCGTCTAAGATACCACCTCGGAAGGATAGGTCTGAACCAACAAACGGACTGTCGGTTTTGCTGCGTGGAAGACGAAACTGCTGAATATATACTATGTTTATGCCCTGGCCTGGGAAGAATAAGATTCAACATATTTGGTTACACCAACCTAACCTAGAACCTACCGATTTCAAAAAAATCTCGCCCTATACAACCATGAAGTTCGTAAGAAGGGCTGGATTGTGCGGTGAACTGTAGCCTCTAGGGGTGAGCCACAATAGACCTACTAAGGGTCGCGGTGGAGGGGCGACCACGCCCCACTCATATGATACCTAACCTAACCATATCGTGCAACTAGTGCGATAAGTTGTCGATTGCTCACGGGAGCGAAGGTGAACGCACGAGCGAAGCGAGAGCGTTCATCGTGTAAGCAATCGACAACATCGCACGGGTTTCACATACTAATTTTTATTGCGAATGCGGAATAAACGCGAGCATAAAACAGGAGTCCAGACCAAAAATATTAACTGAAATAAAAATATAAACGTCAACTTGGCTGTTGCGCGTTCGGTTGTTAACCGAAAGGTTGGTGGTTCGAATTTGCGAGCGAAAAGGATAGTTTGCGTGTGCTAATTATAATTTTCGTGCGCCAAGTAACACTCAAATGACGTAAGCGTGCGCCAAGTAAACTTGTCGCACTCAAATGGGCAAACAGTTATTTTTCAACCGCAACAGCGTAATGTAAAATGCTACTTATCCCGCATGAGTAATAAAAACTAATTGGTAGCAGATTTTAAATCTGAATATTTCATTTATTATTTACGTAGATATTATTTTTTGTCGTTTAAACGGCAAACGCTCATCTCTACGTTGAAAGGAATTGCATAGCTCTATGCATAAATTTCAAAAGATATCCCACTTTCCTTTCCTGCAGGCTCCTCTTGATCACTACGACATAGAGACTTAAAAACAGGACACATTTTCCAAGAACGTTATCATAATCTGACATTTATAGTCCGTATGAGCTTTGCCTCTAGATTGCAGTTAGGTTAACATTCCGCCACATTCAGGATAGTGCACGAACAAAAATATTCTTCTACGGTTACGGGGTGGCGATTTAAAAAATTTGCAGTTGATATATTTCTCGAATAAGATTAAATATTAAAGACTATCGTAAATTATTTTTACGATGAGGTGAAGAAAATTCATTTCAATCCTCTACTTGTTAGACATCGTTGTAAAACCTGAAAAAATACTCTTTAGTCAGATAAATAACAAGGGACTGCAGGAAAAAAAGTTTTGCAGCTGACGTGTTGGTTGGAAAACAAATGAATGGGGCACTACATAGCTTTATAAACAGCCAGAAAGTGTCAAAAAAGGCACGTCTGGCTAATCATAGAGGTGTGTTGGTTCCTACACTTATCTTCTTCTTCTTATAGTGCATCTCCTATCGGAGGTTTGCTATCATCACAGCTATCCGGACCTTATTGACTGCAGCTCGGAAGAGTTCAACATTGCTACAATTAAACCAGTCCCTTAGGTTTTTAAGCCAAGACACACGGCGTCTTCCAATATTCCTCCTTCCACCAATCTTTCCCTAAACTATCACCTGGAGAAGTGCGTATTTGGGTCCTCTCAGTATATGACCTAGGTATTGAAGCTTTTTTTTTATGGTGTTAATGACTTCACAACAGCGGTCCTGGTGTAGTTGCTAGCGCGCCAGCCTCTGCACCAAGAGACCCGGGTTCGATTCCCAGGTCAAACCAACGAATTATAAGCGACCGCTGCCGTTCGGAAGGCAATGGCAAACCACCGAATGTATTCTGCCTAGTAAGGCCTCTCTAAACTAGCCGTTCGGAACCGGCATTAAACTGTAGGTCCCTTCTATTCATGCAACACTGATTGAGCGTGCACATGAATAGTTGCAGAGAGGTGGCCGACGCCCCCCAGGGGGTATGGCACAACAAGAAGAAAGAAGAATGACTTCACATTCCTTATTCATCCGAATTAGGACTTTCATATTAGAGATCTTTTCTGTCCAGGGAATATGCCACATTCTACGGTAGCACCACATCTCGAAGGCTTGTAGTTTGTCTGTGTGATTCTACACTTATGTATGGTATTAAATGTTGGGTTTGGCAGAAGAAGCATGAAAATACAATTAATGCTGCGCAGATGAGTAGTCTAAGAAGTATAGCCGGAGTGACTCGGTTGGCTAAAGTAAAAAATAGTGAGATAAGAGAACGCTGTGGTGTAAAATAAGATGTGGTTACAAAGATAGATAAAGGAATGCTTAGATGATTTGTAAACGTAAAAAGGATGGATGAAGGAAGATTGACGAAACAAATTTATAAGGCGAGTGTGAATGGACAAGTCGGTAGAGGTCGACATCTGCGAAATATCTCGATCAGATCAACATTGTGTTGAAGAAAGGCCAGGTCAAGAGTACCAACAACCGAAGAGCATGTATGAAAGTAGAGGAAGCAAAAGATGTGTGTTAGAACCGTAGCAAGTGGAAGGAAGTGGTCTCTGCCTACCCATACGAGAAAAAAGCGTGACTCCATGTATGTATAAAGTGTAGCTACAAATCTAATCATACCTACAATATTCAGCATGAAACTACTATGTGCGGCCTTCTTGGTGAATACGGCCTTTATACCTAAAAAGGCTCCACCCCCCTGTTCTAGAGAGATCGACCCCTCGTTTAGATAGTAGTGCTTACTATCTAATTGTAAATATGGTATTTTTATTATTTGTTGTTTCTTCAGTACACTAATACAAATAATCTGTCTGTTTTAATGTTTTTAGTACGTTTTAATAGTAGTTTCTTGAATAATCTTACTGGACACAATTTTTCATTCCTGTTATTTTTTGCTAACCATTTATGATCTACACAACACTCCTCTAAGACCCACATTGGATTATCTTAGGCTTATTAATGAACCCATAATAGATGCACCACCATTGTTGTGTTATTTACGAAAATACTGGGCCTTGCATGTAGTTGCTTCACCCTCTCTTGTTGGTAATTTACCTGCCGCAATGTGATAGAACTTTTTCAAGAGTCAAATAGAGGTATTGTTATCGCAGATTATCACTATAGCTTTTTGTTGTTCACCTAATAGAAGAACTGACAATTTTGTTCTTCTCTCAATAAATTTTAAAAATTCCTTACGTTTTATACCACGCGCTTATCAAGCGGATTTAAGATTGACGTCTGTAAAAGGGTCGAATGTTCTACCGTATTCGTTATGGTATGCCGCCTGAATAATTTTAGCAGGTATATTCCACGTTAATTTAACGACATTCCCTTTATAGTCCGGTCAATTTAGACATTCGAAGTTACATAAAGTCCCAACAAGCTGAATTTCTGTGAAGTTGTTCAAAACATAATTATAAACAATGTCTAGAAGTTCCCCATCATTCCCTTGTAAGGAAAAAATTTAATTCAAGGTCAAAGGTCAAAAAAATGAGTTTTTCACGATTTTCAGCAAAACGGTAAGTTTTATCATAAAAGTACCTCAGACAAAAATTGTAGATCATAAAATTATCTATAAAAAATGTATCAATACTTTTTTTCTTACGAGCCACCGTTTCTGAGATATAACGATTCAAAAGTTATAAAAGTTGTTATCGTCATAATATGCACACGTTTCCACGCCACCTATGAGGTAGTGTACTTAGCGCGTTTTTTTAACGTGGTTTCCCCAGTAGGCCTACTCCACGGGTCAGTTGTGATCCTGTTTAATGTAAAACTATTGCAAAATAACGGAAATTTTCAAAGATTGGGAAAGATAAAAGCTTGATTCAAAATATCATGATGATTATCCACTAAGCATATGAATGTTCATGCTCCCGATTTCTCAGTGATAATAAGTTTATCACCATATTTTACTTTTAGTCGTAGCTTAATCGTTCTGTTATCTAGAGTCGTAGTTTTGCAAACCTTTTGTAATTCGTTCAAAGTGAACTGACAGTCATCGCTATTTTCAATGTAAGTAAATATTTCCTCCATTGCCAAATTCGTAGCTTCGTCTTTAGGACGACCCATTTTAGCTCCAGTGGAAGGTTTTAAAAAATTAGCATAGCAATCTCGATGATACTTAGCTTCAGCAGCAACTAAATCATATTCAAATTCGACTCGAGCAAGAACAGCTTTTGCTAAAGCATCGTCACGAGCCCGATCTGTTTCCAGAATTGAATCTTTAAATTGAAGTGAACTTACTTGGCTGATTCGACTCCGAAAATCTGAGGATTTTCTTCTTTCACTCTCTTCATTTAATTTCTCGCCACAAAATAAGCATAGTTCTTTGAAACAAAAAGCTGATTCACTGATACGTGATCTAGTACGAGGAGGACTTGCTGTGGATGTACTGGCTTCTTGTTCTTCACGTTGTCTTTTATTAGCTGCAGCAATAGAAGACTTTCGAGTATAATTTTTACGGCAATTTTCATGTATTGTCACAGATTTCTGATTTTTGAGATATTCCGAAAAATCATCAGCTCTTTCGATACTTGCATTAATTAATGTCTTCATACCACGTTCAACAGTAACAACTTCACTTTCAGTTAAAAGTTTAGCACAAATAAAGCAATATTCAGACATTTTTAATATAAAACTCAAAACAGCACAATATAGGTTTGGATAAACATGTGTTTTCACTACAGAGTGACGCTCAAGACTAACAGTATTTCATTTATTATAGCAGGTATAAGACCCTAGCCACGCACACAATAGAACAAGAGACAGATATATATATATATATATATATATATATATATATATATATATATATATATATATATATATATATATATTATATAGAATATTACAACTCTAGATGTATATACGTGGCGTACTCATGCATATTATGACGATAACAACTTTTATAACTTTTTGAATCGTTATATCTCAGAAACGGTGGCTCGTAAGAAAAAAAGTATTGATACATTTTTTATAGATAATTTTATGATCTACAATTTTTGTCTGAGGTACTTTTATGATAAAACCTACCGTTTTGCTGAAAATCGCGAAAAACTCATTTTTTTGACCTTTGACCTTGAATTAAATTTTTTCCTTACAGGGGAATGATGGGGAACTTTTAGACATTGATTATAATTATATTTTGAACAATTTCACTGAAATTCAGCTTGTTGGGACTTTATGTAACTTCACTCTCATTTTTTGGTCTAAATTGACCGGACTATTATATTTATCACAATCAAATCTGCGCATATTAAATGCCCAGTCCTTCAATATAAATGCTAAATTTTGAATACTTATATATCCTCATTGACGGCATGTCGTTTCTCCACAGTGAAGTTCATACATTGCTTCCGCACATATTTTTTATTCTAAACGGTGTTCTTAGACTCATGTTCGTTCTTTATTTTGTTTGTTTTATTCAATGAAATATTGCCGAAGCGTCGTCTTATTTCGTTCATTATCGTGAATTCTAATGGGTAATTACTTAAAATGCATGTCTGACTGACATTTAGGTCATGCCATCAGGTAACAAGTTGTTGTTATATTTAGATTCGTGGTTGCCGTGACGACGTGGTCTTAACGACTCGAAAGGAAGGAACAGCAGATTATCGTCTGATTGGTGCTTATATCGCAGAAAATGTGAGTCTCATACAGCTTATCTACGAAAGTTCTACAAATACTGCATCATCTTCATTATTTATACAGTATGAAACAGCCTTATAAAATAGATTTATTATTTAAATTTTTTTGCATATTTATTAAAAAATTATTTATTCCCAATCCATATGTACTCCATTTTAAATCCTTTAAATAATCGTCTTTTTATGGGTTAAACAGCTATGGCGAAGCCACACATTCCCATCTTACACCTTTTTCGATGTTAAACCAGTGCATGTAAGCTTCCTTTATCCTGACACGAGCAGTTGAATCCTCGTAAATTGATTATAATGCTCGTAACAAACAACCTCGTACCCCATACTTAGACGATATAGACCACAATTAATTCCTCACCACTCTGCCATTGGCCTATGCCAAGTCCACAAAAGCGTAGTAGACCTTTTTACTTCCAGCTAAGAATTTTTCGACTATGCCTCGAAATGAAAAGATCTTATCCATACAACTACTTGCCCTTCTAAATTCTGCTTGCACATCCCTTATCTTCTCATAAGTTTCATTCGTCACTCTTTAAATCAATGCCTTTGCGTACAGTTTGCCGACGATGCTGAGTAAACTAATACCTCGATAACGATAACTGCCTTGCACCAATCTCCTGGTACGCTGCCGCTTCTCCAGCAAAGGTTAAAAAGGCGCTATAGCAGACTAGTTACCACTCTTTGTCCTGCCATTAGCATTTTAACTATAATCCTATCATACCCTGCAGATTCCCCCAATTTCATACGCTTCTATAATTTTAGTTTCATTGCAACCTTCATTCATGTTAAAATTTCGATTGCTATTCAGAAAAATGGTTTATTTAACAGAAATGCAAAACGTGTCAAAAAAAGCACATTTGGCTGTGCATAGAGCAGTGCTGGTCCCTATACTTATGTACGGTAATGAATGTTGGGTGTGACAGAAGAAGCATGAAAATAAGATTAATGCCGCTGAGATGATAAGTGGTCTGAGAAGTACCTAGAGCCGGACTGACTCGGTTAGATAAAGTTTAAAATAGTGAGATAAGGGAACGCTGTGGTGTAAAAGAAGATGTGGTTACAAAGATAGATAAAGGAATTCTTAGATGATTGAAACACGAAAAAAAATTGAATAAAGGAAGATTGACGAAACAGATTTTTAAGGCGATTGTGAATGGGCAAGTCGGTAGGGATTGACCAAGGCCAGGTTAAGAGTACTAACAACTGACGAGCATTTATGAGAGCACTGATTAAAGTAAAAGAAACGAAGAGTTCGTGTAAGAACCGTAGCAAGTGAAAGAAAGTGGTCTCTACCTACCCCTACGTGAAAAAGGCGTGACTAACAGAAATGCAGAAGATAACAGTTCTGCAGATGATTTAACATACGAATCAAATCAATGCCCGGCAGTTACTCGACCTCATATTTCCAAATTGGTGGGTAGGAAAGCAAGGATCGATAGAATGGCCAGCACGATCACGCGATCTTACTTTATTAGGCTTTTTCCTATGGGGATATCTGAAAAGTAAACAAAACTGACAAAACGTTGGAACGTTAGGACGTTAGAAGACAGATTTATTTAGGATTAGGATGTTGCCAAGACGTTCGAGGCGATTGCATTATCAAGCGTTAAACGGTATTACTTATTAAATTTTTAATGTATTGTAGGGAATTTTGTCAGTCGATATTTTTAATGTTAATTTTTGCAATAAATTTAAAAGCAATAACATATTTAAATAGACAATAAAGAAACTTTTTAAATGATGTAACACAAGTTTACTTCCCATTTCAAAATTTGGGTATTATAACTGTCATTCAATCTAAAATTGACGTGTTTTGGGATTCAAATAATTAATTTATTTCATTTGACTCCGGAGAAATTCTGAAGCAGCTCCCGAGAAAAGCCGTAGTGAAATTAGCCAATCTTATAAACGCTTTATTCAGACTAAGATATGTCCCCAAGCTTTGGAAACTATCAGAATATCATTACTGCCAGTGATATCGAAACTGTTGGAAAAATTGCTACTTAAGAGATTAAAAGTAATAATAAAAGAAAAGAAATTGATTCCCCCTTACCAGTTGGTTTCCGAGAAAGCCACTCGACAATTGACCAAGTTCATAGGATCACCGATATTATATAAAAGTCATTAGAAGAAAAGAAAGTGTGTTCTACAGTCTTTCTGGACGTCGCCCAAGCCTTTGACAAGGTTTGGCATGAAGGACTTTTTCACAAATTTAAATCATTCTTCCCTAAACAACATTCACAACTACTGCAATGCTATCTGACAGAAGGATACTTCAGAATCGAGCACCAAGAAGCGTATTTTGAAGTAAAAGAAATTAAACAAGGGGTACCCCAAGGTAATGTATAAGGTCCAGTACTCTATTTGCTATATACTAGTGACATTCCAAAACATGAACACGAGACAATAGCGACATTTGCAGACGATACAGCAGTAATTGCAGCAGTTGGAAAAAAACATGGAAAAGCTGCTGAAAAACTTCAACACTCCATAAATAGAATTAACACTGTCACGTGCCTATTTTTTCCTTTTACAGTTCCATTATTAATTGTGTCTCTGATGGTTTAGTATTCCTTAGGTACTCGTAAGTAGGGTTGCATACCTAGTAGTGATAGGATTCGATTATTAATGGATGGGGCTGGCTAACAGCACGGACGAGGCGATTGTGGAGCACGGACTTGAGAAGATTGTGGGTTGACGTTTATTCCGTGTCATTTCTTGATTTCGGGTGTTGGTGAGAGTTTTTGGGACGGTGTGATATTAACACGTGTGCAGAACCTTTATGGAATTTCTTTCATATCTGGCTGTATTTGGGCCATCTTAATTGGATTTTGAAGAAAAACCACTTAATTTTTAACTTGACCATTCTATCTTACCTTCGTTGTTGATATTTTGGATTTTGGTGTCGAGTTAAAATAGCCGCAAGTGGGATTTATTTGAGGAAAGCCATTGTTAATTAGCAGGTGCCGTCCCATAATTCAAACTGGCCACAGGAGTAGGCCACAGGAGTAGTGAAGTCGTATACCCAAAGGTTATAAGTGATTTATTTTTAAATATATAACGCCGTGACGTATTTTAACACCACGATTAAGTTTTGTTTTAGTTTATTAATATAGTACATGTGAATTCGTATACCCAAAGGTTATCAGTGAATTATTTTTAAATATATAACGCCGTGACTCATTTTGACACCACAATTAAGTTTTGTTTTAGTTTATTAATATAGTACATTGTTGGAAACTATTTATTGCATTAGATAATATGCCAAAACTAAACTTGGATTAAAATATCCTTCTCAATAATTCTTTATGTCCAAGTAAAAATATATTCTCTTCCTACTTATTTGTAAATATCCTACAATCTTGATATTTTAAAGGACAACCATTGTAAAAATATTTTTAAATAAACTCGATTGTTTTGGCAGTGAAAATCTTTATGCAAATGGTTAAAACATGAGTAAATTAGCAGCCTTATGTAAACGTTTGGTTTAGTGTTATTAATGAGTTGATTTTTATATGTTTTACCTTTTTTTGGTAACTTGGAAAAGTCTGTTACTCTTACTTTTGTTATGGTTATTTTATAAAGTTGTAAATTCTAAATTTTTGGTTTGTTTTAGCAAGAAAATTTACCATAGCTGTTAATTTTTGACTATATGTGTTATAATTTTATTATTGAACTGTGTACTTCGATTTATTGTGTGAGTAAAGTATTCAATATATTTTAGCTATAATTTTATTTATTTGGTTCACCATAATCTTAGTTGTTTATCGTGTGGCTCTGCTAGTGCCTATAAGACCTAGGGATTTCCGGCTTGAACCGTCTAAGTCGGTGGCGCGGCTCACTTTTATATTTTTTTCTTCTACCCTCTACGGCTGAGCTCGGGCATAATTTGCCAGTAGAGAGACCGCTGGCAGAGTACGCTTTAGAGAACGAAAAATACGTGGCAACACCTGCACTAAAACTTAATAAACTAAAAAACAATGAAAAATTAGTGAAAAAACCTTGATCATCCTGGATCAAAATCATTGGAATAATATTATAATTATAGAAAATAACATGTATCTAAATTAAATATCTTGAAAAGTTTTGAGGTTCTTAACGTCTTAATCCATCTATCAAATTAATGCATTTTCGTCAAAATATGTTTTTTAATTTTTTCAGAGCAGAGCTCTGGCGGGCTTTTCGGACGGAATTAAGGTTAACGGGGTAAACATCAGAACAGCATCAGATACGCCGACGATACTGTCTTGATAGAAGACTCGGATCTGGGCCTACAGCGACTCATCAATGGTGTCCACATGGCTTGCGAAGCATCCGGCATGAAAATAAACATAAAGAAAAACAAGGTTGTGACCATCAAAAGATCTAAGAATGTCTTACTACCAATACAGTTAAATGGCGAGGTCCTGATAGGTTTAGATATTTGGGATGTTGGATGGACTGCAAGTTGGATCCGGACGCGGAAATAAGATGTAGAATAGAACAAGCCAGAAATTGCTTCATGTGACTTAGAAAGCTGCTCTGCGACTCACGACTCAACCTGGGCCTGCGCTTAAGACTCTCGAAGTGCTATGTCTGGTCTACCCTCTTATATGGAGCAGAAACATGGACACTTAAAGGACAAATCAATAAATTAGAAGCCATTGAGATGTGGACGTACCGTAGAATGCTCAAAATAACATGGACATCGCACACCACAAATGAAGAGGTTCTTCGCAGGCTGGGGATAGAGCGTAAAGATACGGAAAACAGCGTATCTAGGTCACATTCTGAGAAACCCGTTACACTTAACTTATTGTTAAGGGAAAAATCGAAGGCAAACGTGGCCTCGGAAGAAAGAAAATGTCATGGCTGAGAAACATACGTCAATGGACTGACTTGGACTTGGAAGAACTTATAAGAGCAGCCGAAGACCGAGAAGAATTTGCGACTGTGATATCCAACCTCCACTGATGGAGATGGCACATTAAGAAAAAGAATTCTTTCAAAAATGACAACTGTCCTGATTCAAACGAAAAAATTAAAATAATCGATATCGAAAATAACCAATGAAACGCGACACACGACCAAGAGAGATAATTCGAAGACGTATCAACTTAATTTTATATATAAATATATATATTTCATTCTCCCTTAGCGAAATAATCTCGATATTTGTAAAACACGCATAACTGCAGTTTTACGATCCCCATATAAGTCGAGGTATAAAAGTTAAATGTTCCAATATTTTTAAAAATGTTTTAAAGATGCTATCGTAGCTGCAAAAGCGTATCGTAACTTGCAGAGCTTATATAGAAATATCATAAACGCTATCGGCGGAATACAAATAGACAGGATATTATGTATGTGTGTGTGTGTGTGTAAAACGGTGGCATAGACGTCGGCTTCTCTAAAATTTTATTACGACGTCTACTTATCGTAATTTAAATTTATTTTAAGCTCAGCAGAGATAACCGTTTGCTTGTTCGCAGTTCACTTGCGTTTGTATCGAAATATTAAAAGGCATTTAAAATACGTGACAACACAGTTAGTTTTGTTTGCAAAAAAAACACCCCTTAGGTACGACACTATTCAGTTCACAACGCCCATTTTAACAAAAGTACTAAATACACTTAGTTTTGACTACAATAGAACACCGCTTAGATAAGACAGTATACAGTTCACATCTTAGATATTTGGAATTTTTGTGTGATGAGTGTTAGGGAAATAATGAACAATTCGAATTACTGTTAACTACGTGTATTTATTGGAATGAAAGAAAAACTTGGCAAGTGAGGCGATGTGCGTCAGTGTCGAAGTTCGTCGAGAGACTGTTGGAGTTCGTTGAGTGACTGTGACGGAAGCCGTTAAGAGACTGTGACGAAGGCCGTTAAGATACTGTGTCGGGAGCCGTTAAGAGACTGACTGACGGAACTGACTAACCGGTGGTGTACCTTATCTTCGTCCCCCAGGTCGTTAGTTTCATGACGGTTTGTAGATGATGCTTAACTTGGCGGAAAGGAATTTTAGTGTCATACAGATTAACATTGCTACTGCGAGTTGTCTTGAGTAACTGAAAAGGAAAGAAGCTTTTAATCATAAAGGTTAGGCTCATATACGTGCTTTATTGAAAAGGAACAGGGTTGTAAAGATTAGGATAGTATACGTGCTTTCTTGAAAAGGACAAGACTTGGGATTAAAAAGGTGAAATAAGTCGTTGGAATTTTAAGGATTTAGAAATGCAAAAGTTTTGTCACGTCGTCTGTGCATAAATTATATGTATGACCGCTACAGATATTACAGTATTAAGTTCACATCGGTCATTTTAACAATGGTTCTACCTAATTACGGTTAGTTTTGATTGAAATAGAAAAAAAACGTGAGTTTGCAAGACCTACCCTATGCTAATGAGGGGTAACACCCCAAAACCGGTCCATAGGTGATCACTTCGAGTGGATAAATTTAATAATTCTAACTTTTACTTAACACCGATTATGCACGGTTATCTATCAGATATAATTCAATGTTCGTCGTAGGCACATAGCCAGAAAAGTAGTTGATTTCTGATATATAGTCGACCCACGTATGATACCATGGGTCAAAAGAGTTTGGGAGCCACTGTTTTGGACTATTACATGTTCTCCCATTGTTTTTTTCGCTTACTATTAGTGAATTATTCTTTTAATCTTCTGTTGGTATGTATGAGATGAACCATGATTTATTTTTATTTTTTATTTCCCACTTCCATTCGTTGGTGTTAATCCTACTTGTTTCTTACTTACTCTTCTTTGTTTTTTTGTAATTGTTTTGTTTTTGTTACTGATTTTTTTTAATTTTATTTTATATGAACGTTTATGTACCCGATAAAAGTATAAATATGAAATAATAATAATTTTTCTTTTGCAGGAAATTGGTCACGACTAGATAATTGGTGAGTGAATTTATTTATTATTATTTTTATTATTATTATAGAGTGCAAAAGGATTACTTGCTCCAACTACACCAATAATTTTATCTTTCAAGATATTAAAATAGAAAAACCGATCCATTTTTTTGTGGTATCTAGAAAATCTTCATAAAGTATTCAAGCGAAATTTATTTATTGAAAATAAACAATTCGTCAAGAAAAATAACGTTTATTTACCAAAAACAAAAAAATCTTAAGCAGCAAAAACAAATATAAGAGCGATCAAAAAATAATTTAAAGCTACGCTTCTTATGGTGGGCTTCGTGGACGGGACTTTTTGTAGAAAATCGAAGACGTAAACGAATACTTTAATCGAAGACGTAAACGTTAAATAACCCCTTCATGCGGCCCGCAGCTAGCGAGTAAGCGGCGCTTAGTAGAATGAGAGAGAAAAAGTCGAATGTACAGTAAACGCGCATAGATTTTTTAACCTTGCATATTTGACTTATTACTAAAAGTATGTTAATAACTTTCATATATTTTTTTAAATTTAAATTTTTTCCTCTTTTTCATCTTTTTTATAAGATCATTGTATTTTTTACTAGACTTTGAAACTTATACTCTAACTGACATTTTTAAAAAATCATCTTACTTCCAACGTTTATTCTAATTATTTCGTAAGAAGTTGAAGCGTAGCTTTTGTCGGTCAGTCCCGCGACTGCCACGTTTTTTAATAACTTTTATTTTTTTTGAAAGGTTTATTAATAAATTCGCAATAAATTCTTTATTTAAACTTTCTATTGAAACGTATTCCAGCTCAGCTAGGTTGATTGGAGCAACATTACGAGATTTTATGATCCATTATAGATAGTTCCAAACATGCTCTAGAGGTTTTAAGTCCAGACTTACTACTGGCCATTCTAAATCTTACACAACAACTTCATAAAGGTACTCGATTGTCATTCTAATAACGTGCGACGAGGGCAATGTACCTATTAGCCATCAGGGATCCAGTTACCTATGTGTGACCTTTAAAACAGATGCCTCTCCATACCATAATGGAGCCACCGTCAAAATTCCTTGCTGATCTTATAGTGTACCATGCAAAACGCCTCTAGACTGGGATCGTCTATCGGATTCTAAAATTGCAAATCTGAACTTATCTGTGAAAAGGATAAAAGTTGGTGTACAGGGGACTCTCGTTTAAAATTCCAATTTTCCTTAACGTATTTCTAATAGAATTACTGCTTACTCGGCCCCTAGGGCCTGCAGACGTTATAAAGTTAGGTATTATGCGAGTCGGGCGTAGTAAGGCCGCCCTTTCACTGCGACCCTTGATGAGTCTATTGTGGCTCAACCCTAAACTTCACAACTTAGTTCTTTTCGCGAAGTTCATGGTTGTATGAAATGAGATTTTCTTTAAATCGGTAGGTAAATTGGTAAAATCAATTATTTTAAACCTGGAAAAAAGTGAACCAAGTCTGTGTTTTCTTGGATCTTGTCAAGGCTTTCTACACCGTAAACTACTCACAACTATTGACGACCTTACAAGACATTGGATTCAAAAGGAACAGACTTAATCTCATAGAGAGTTGTTCTCGCTGAAAATACAGCAAGGATACTAGAAAAAATTATTTAAGCACTTAAATTGGGTTTTGGAAAAGTTTCCTGAATACTAATGCTGCTGTGATATCTAGGTGGAGTAGTTTTCATGTTCAGTTATTGGGATCGGTGAACTTTTGATCGCTTTTTGTCAAAAGACAATGTGTACCGATGATTCATGATTTAAGTTAGATGGCGGTAGTGGCAGCGTTTTTTCTTTAGGTGAGTTAGTATTTGGTACGGGAACAACTGCTGCCTCTGCTGGATTTTCTTGACTTGGCCTATCCGTTAAAAATACAGGCTTTTCAGGTGGGCTAGTATTTAGTACATTTACAGCTCTTGCTCTTGCTCCTCATTAAAAACTTGGTTGTGTGCTTGATACCCAATGTCTTAATTTTCTTTGTCGCCACATCCCTGTCTCACACTTTTTTCGATTTTAAACTTGCAAGCTCTGTTTATCCTGACGTAAAGTGATTTCAGTGCTCGTATTAAACTACCGCTTTTGACACCTAGCTAAGAATTTTTCGACTATACCTCGTAATGAAATAACCTAATCCATACATCTCCTTCCTCTTTTAAATCTTGCTTGCACATCCCATATCATCCTCTTACTTTCATTCGTAACTCTTTTAATCAATATCTTTGCATACAGTTTGCCGACTATGCTGAGTAAACTAATACCTCGGTAGTTCTTACAGTCCTGCTGCGAACCTTTTCCCTTGTAAAGCGGCACAATAACGGCCTCGTACCAGTCGTTTCACAACTTCTTCTTTACCACCACTCGAGAGGTCCGACGGCACGACAGCCGTATCTTTCAAAGAAAAAGCGGATCTGCTGGCCGAAATGTTCAGCTCTAACTCAACCCTCGATACCAATGGAAAACAACCCCCAACGATACCTAGAATAAACGCATCAATGCCTGAGGTCGCTATCCGCCATCGCACTATCAGGAAAATCCTACGAAATCTTGACTCTAATAAGGCAGTAGGACCAGATGGAATTCCGACAATTGTCCTGAAGACCTGTGCTCAAAAGCTCACCCTAGTTCTCTGTAGACTCTTCAAGTTATCATACAGCAAAGGAGTATTTCCGTCCATGTGGAAAAACGCTAAAGTCCAACCAATTCCGAAAAAAGGAAAGAAGGCTATTCCTGCAAATTATCGCCCTATTGCATTGCTCTCAGTCATATCCAAAGTTATGATAAAAGCGATTAACACAGAACTCATCAAATATCTGGAGAAATTTGAGATAATCCATGACAGACAATATGGATTTCGACAACTTCGGTCTACTGGAGATTTGCTGGCTTATGTTACTCAGCTCTGGACAAACACTATTGAAAAGTTTGGTGAATCCCGTGCAATAGCAAGGTTGATTCCATCAATAGAGATCTTAAAGCAATCGTCGAGTGGGGAACCAACAATCTTGTTTAGTTCAACGCCCAAAAAACACAAAGTGCCACGTTTTCCAAGAAAGTGAATTCCTCAAATCATCCCATTACAATGTCCGGGAATACCCTTGAACCAAGTGCCTCTATCTCGATTTTGGGAGTCACGGTGTCCAATAATATGTCTTGGCATGACCATGTTGCTAACATCGCAAAGTCGGCAAGCCAGAGGCTAGGTTTTCTGTTGAAAGCCAGAAAGTTTTTTACTCCTGATCAACTGTTGACGACGTACAAGGCTGAAATCCGACCTCTACTGGAGTATTGCTCGCATATTTGGGGTTCAGCACCAAGGCATTCTCTTCGTCTTTTAGATTCCATTCAGAAAAGAGCCATTCGCTTGATAAACAGCTCAACTCTCACAGATACCCTTCACCCTCTAGAACATAGAAGAGTTGCAGACCAGTCATTGCTCCACAGATATTTCCATGACAGATGCTCCAGAGAAATAAAAACTCTTGTATCACCATTGGCCACATTCGGCCGAAGAACTCGGCACGCTGATCAGTCTCACACATTTACTCGATAGGTCTACCCTTTTTGCGACTATTTTCTTAAAAAAGGAAAAAAAAAAAAAGAAATCGTCCGGTAAGCTACCACTTCTCCAACAAAGGTTAAAAAGGCGGTTTAACAGACTAGTTACCACGCTTTGTCCATAAATATTATTATTCTCTCTAAGTAAGGGCTTGAACATAGTATTTGTTTAGCTGTTTCGTATTCTGACAGTCCGTTTGTTGGTTCAGACCTAACCCTCCGAGATGTTATCTTGGACGACAATGTCCTGTAGGTAGTACCGTCAGTATTCGCAGGTCATTTATACTACAATCCAAGAACTGCTTGGTTGTGTTTTGTGTTTCCCGAGGGTTTGGGTAAAAACGCCTTCGAATGTGCCTGGTAGATCATACCAGCACGTAATATTTTTTTATCTGCTTAGTCCCAAATAATAGTGTTGGCAGCACTTGTAGTGACTTTAAAGACTGGTTCTGTTTCTGTGAACGCAGATTTGGCTTTATGTTTTATGAGGATGTCGACTTTGTCGTTACCCTCCACCCCGTGGTGCCCAAGCACCCACTGCACTCTGATGTTTGTATCAAGGCACACTAGTGATTCGATGCAGTTCCATACAAGCTTATAGGTTATCTTGTTGGAGCTCAGTGCTCAGAGCTCAGCCTGGCTGTCTGTAATGATATTTTGTTTTTTTTTCCTAGAGGTCTGTTGGTCAGCTCTTCAATTAATGCTGCAATTTTGGCTAGTTCTACATTTTTTTTATGACTTCATTAACAAATATCTGCGCTAAACAGAAATAACAGAATGAACATTTAACGCATTTGTTCTTCTGGTTTTGTAAAGCACCATGCACAATATTTATTGTCAACGTTTATTTTACTGCTTTTAACAATACTTTTTGTGACAAGTATAATCAAGATAAAACAAACTATGTCGATTACAGTATACATTTATTTACTATTTTATAAAATTATCCATAATAAACGCTAAAAAGTACATTTAAAATAATTTTAACCATAAATTTAGAAAGTATAAATCTACTATATTTACAATTCATAAAATACTTCCTAAAAACAAAATTAATTTTTTTATAACAATTATGTATATATCACCAAATTTGTGAAAAAATCTCGTATGATTTTAAAGAGTGAGCAAAAAAATTAAATTGAAACTTGAAATAAGTTTCCGAATTAAAAAAGGCATACATTTATCTTTTTATTCATCGAAAATGCATGACCAAATGTTTACGTGGTTTCCATCAGCACCCAGTTAAGATTTAGGAAAAACATCATCCGAAGGTGAAATCATAGGCACTGCCTTAATAAAAATGTGATATTTCTCTTTTACACTGGAAGCATATTTAATTCTTAAAAATAAATTTGTTACTCATTATCAGGGCCGTATTTGGGGAACTCCGGACACAGAGAATCCCTAGCAAGGGAAACGTATTTTTCACTTTTCTGATAAAAAGGAATTACCAAATATGGCCAGAATAGAACAAACACTTGTTTCGTTCCTGAAGATGCTTGAGGTACTTTGCAGCAGAAATTTAAGCTTGCCTCTGCGCGTCCGAGTGCTTCGCTGTTACGTGTTCAGCATACTGTTTTATGGAATGGAAGCTTGGACTTTGACAGATGCGATGTGCAAATAATTGGAGGCCTTTGAAATGTGGACGTACAGAAGGCTATTAAGAATCTCCTGGGTAGAAAGAGTGCGTAACACCGAGGTACTTCAACGCCTCGACAAGCAGCTGGAAGTTCTGTTTACACTAAAAAAGCGCAAACTGGAGTATTTTGGTCACAAGTGACAAGTATCGAATTTTAAAGCTTATTATAGAAGGGAAAATCGAAGGACGAAGAAGCCCGGGTAAAAGAAAGATATCCTGGCTAAAAAACTTAAGACAATGGTATGAAGTGAGCACTACCACATTGTTCCGCAGAGCTGTAGACAAGGTTCGGATAGCGCTGATGATTGCCAACGTCCGAGGAGGACAGGGCACCTAAAGAAGAAGAAGAACAAATATGTACAATGATGATAAAAGCACCCGCCACTTAGAGGCTGCTTAGCTTAGGAATTTAATTATGTAGTTAGTGAGTTTGTTTCCAATATACTTTTAAAAATTCTTGCAACATTATTTGTATCAGCAGCTTCATCAGAAAGATCACTTTTAATGTTGATACGTTTAAAAGATCTATTATTTGTGAAATTTAGCTAGTCAAAGGCAAGTAACAAACCTTGCCCTTTCTAATTTTTATTTAATAATCGAAATAAATACTACAGAACCTAAATAATAGCTTTGCAAAAAATTTGAGCCATCATTAGGTACCGCGGAGTTTCCTATGACACTTTTACACGGTCATTTCAGTTGTCATTTCATTTCTCGGCGTTTTGTCAGTTCGAATTGATATTTTAAAACGTGTGCTTCGTATTTGTAGTGTCATTATTATTATCATGGATGAAGACTGTGTCATCGCAGTTGCCTTGGCTGACTGAAAACAACGCATAGGAAAAAAATTCCGATGAAGTAAAGCTTGGTTGTTAAAAAGAAATTCGTTGTCACATACTAATTTAATGAGGGAACTTCGTTTGGAACCATGTGATTGGTTGAATTACTTACGAATGGATGGGGATGCGTATCTCCTACTACTTCAACTGGTGACGCCTATTGTAAAGAAGCAGAATACCAATATGAAAAAGGCTATAACTCCACATGAAAGGCTAAGCAAAAACATTGAGATTTTTGGTAAGCGGGAGCACTTTTCAAAATCTAAGGTTTCATACAGTCATATCAACACCAAGTCTAAGTAAAATAATACCTAAAACGATGAACAAAAGAAGATTTTTTTTTTTATGAAAATAGTCGCAAAAAGGGTAGACCTATCGTGTGGGCCGCGGACGGCCCGCACTGCGACTATTAGAAGGGGAAGGGATTATAGAAAGGAAATGATTGTGGACACGCTTTTTAAAAAGTTGCAGGTCATAGTTCTCTGGAAAAACTGATTTTGGAAGCTTATTCCATTCCGTAGCAGCCCTGTAAAAGAAGGATTCTTGATGAAGATTGGTCCTTGTAGTGTCAATCTTGAGAGTAAATGGGTGAGACTGATCAACGTGCCGAGTTCTTCGGCCGAATGTGGCCAATGGTGGTACAAGAGTTTTTATTTCTCTAGAGCATCTGCCATGGAAATATCTGTAGAGCAATGACTGGTCTGCAACTCTTCTTCTATGTTCTAGAGGGTGAAGGGTATATGTGAGAGTTGAGCTGTTTATCAAACGAATGGCTCTTTGCTGAATGGAATCTAGAAGACGAAGAGAATGCCTTGGTGCTCCCAAAATCGAGATGGAGGGACCTGGTTCAAGGGTATTTCCGGACATTGTGATGGGATGATTTGAGGAATTCACTCTCTTGGAAAACGTGGCACTTTGTGTTTTTTGGGCGTTAAACTGAACAAGATTGTTGGTTCCCCACTCGACGATTGCTTCAAGATCTTTATTGATGGAATCAACCTGTTCCTGCCTAAGTCTATTTGTATCATTCACCGAAAGTGATCGATAGGATGTGAAAGTTGAGACAAGTGTGCTATCGTCTGCGAAACTGTAAATGGGGTTCGTGGTGGTTTTCAAGAGGTCGTTGATGTGTAAAAGAAATAAGGTGGGGGACAGGATGGAACCCTGGGGGACCCCGGCATTAGTTTTAAACGCATCAGAAGATCGTAGTACGATAATGATGCACTTCAAGGTTCCCTGTCCCACTTTTTTCGCTGTTTTTGAATTTTTTATTTCTTTTTTAAACGTTTATCGTAGGCTGTTTATTTTGCATTTCATTGTTGCCTTTGTCGCGTCGCCGTCGTATTCTCTGAATTTCTACAATAGGCAGGTGTAGGCGGTCTCTCTAATGTTTGAGTTATGGTATTTCGGGTCCTTCTTATCTCACAAGCAAGGGTAGGATTTGTACATTTTAATAAATCTACAAATAAAATCGTGGTCTTTCGAAATAATTGACACCTTAAAATAAAAACCTACGGATGAACTGATGCGCAACGGGTTTAGACGTAGGATTCTTACTGAACTTTATGAAACGGAAAAAAATAGGTCTGGATATCCCGTCAGCTACCCCTTCCCGTTTCAATTTTCCTATCAGTTTTTACTTTTTACACACAAGTTGAACTGACAGTTCGACCGAGACAGAGACGGAAATAGAAACTGAAATGACCGCGTAAAAGGGGCTTAACTCACCGTCAGTCTTCAACACAGTCACGGTAGGTTAGACATTGACAGTCGCAACAGTGTACATTAAATTAAATAGCGGGATCAATTATTATTTTTATGCATTGCAATATATTTAACAAAATCTTAAACGAAACGAAAACGCCAGATGAATGGCATAATAGCATTACCATACCCATATTTAGGAAAGTACTAAAAACCTGCCCACAAAACTATGGAGGAATAACCCTCTTAAATACAGCAATGAAACTATTATATATAAGGACAAATTGCAAACGCAAATTAATAATTTGGAATTTAAATACTTGGAGGTTCTGCTGAGTAGTTATGGATCACTGGTAAGAGAAGTAGAAGAGCAAATTAACAAGGCAAATAAAATCGCCGGATGTCTAAATGACACAATTTGGAGAAATAGATATATCAGACAGGATGCTAAATGCCGTATTTATAAAACTGTTATAAGACCAATTATGACGTATACTGCTGAAACAAGACCGGAAACATCCAAAACGGAAAGAATGTTAGAAACCGCTGAAATTAAAATCCTCAGACGCATCGATGGGATAACGATAAGAGATAGAGTCAGAAACACAGAGACCAGACGATCATGCAAGGTTGAAGACATCAATCAGTGGACAAATCATAGAAGAAGAGAATGGAACAATCACATCAGCAGAATGGATGGAAATAGGATAGTGAGAATAGCCAGAGACAACTCCCCATTAGGGCGAAGGGCCGTAGGGCGCCCAAGGAAAAGATGGAATGACGGCTTAATCGAGATAGTCTGAAGAAAAAACAGGCAGAACTGCTTAAATAAAAGCAGAAGAAGAAGAAGAAATTAATAATTCTGAAGAACTACAGGACTTCACAAAGCGACGGTCAATAACAGACGCAGTATTTATAATAAAACAAATAAAAGAAAAAGCTATAGAGTACAGTATGCCAGCATATATTTGCTTCATTGACCTAACAATGGCGTTTGACAGGGTTCGTTTGGGACACATTTTACATATTTTAATAGAACATAATCCATAACCTACATAACAATAATGTAACAAAGGTTAAAGCAGGAGATCAATTTTCTGAAAACATCCCAACACCGGAAGGAATTAGACAGGGTGACAGCCTAAATCCCTTTTTATTTAATCTTCCCATGGATAAAATTATAAATACAGTAATAGATCCTAACCTCTGATACAGACTGAGCAACAGAAGAATTGTTATGGCCTGCAGCAATTATTGCCGAATCAAAAAACGACCTACATAGACAACTCATCCAGTTCTTCCAAGTAAGCCGCCAGCTCAATATGAACATTTCTATCAAAAAAACCAAATGTATGACAATCGCAAAAGATCCGCTCAGATGTAAGCTAGTGGTGGAGGACAATCCCATAGAACAGGTGATGCAAGATATCTGGGCATAGACATATCAAGCACCCACGACCCAGTAAAGACCTGAGGAGCGAGATTAACAAACCATCCGCACTAACAGGATGCCTACGAGATATAGTCTGGTCAAACCCGTACATGCGCAAAAATGGCAAAATTAGAATCTACGGTACAGAAGTCCGCGAAGACATCAACAAGACGAAACACATGCTAAGGGTTGCCGAAATGAAAACACTGAGAACAATAGTGGGGAAATCAAGAAGATACAGACTAAGAAACGCAGATATCAGATAACAATGCAAAATACAAGATATTGTGAGATAGGGAAGACAACGTAAGAGGCAGTGGCACAACCATGTAAGACGGATGGACGAGAACAGACTAAATAGTCCTAGAAAACAACCCGCCCGGCTCAAGACCTCCCGAAAGGCCACCTAAAAGATGGAGAGATAGTTGAAAATCTACCTCTCAGGAAAATATGCAGAGGCAGCTTCAGAATTAACAGATCGACAGATCTCCAAGAAGTAGAAGAAGAAGAGAAAGATATTGCAAGTAAACAATAAAAGGCTATTTGATTAAAAAAGTATTTTTTTCCATTTAAAAACCCAACAATTACTTTCTTTTTAATTGCATCGTTAATATGTCTGTGTTAAGCCCGTTTACTTTTTCATTAAAAGCTATTATCTGTTTCAAAAGCTTCGTATAAATAGGATGTTTAAAAGTGCAATTTAGCTGTTTAAGGGCAACTAACAGACCTTGCCCTTTCAAATTTTCATTTGAACAGCAGTATTTATACCCAAGAGATCTTAAATTATTGCTTTGCAGAAAAATTGAGCTATTATTTTAATTTCTTTTTTAATTATTTTGTAAATGTGCATTAGTAAAAACTATTTAAAAATCGTAGTTAATCTTCTGAATCGTTATAAAACTTTCATCAGCAACTGCTCTAACCTTCCCCCAAACTTTTTGCCCGGATACGGCCCCGCTTATCATACTTGTACGCCATTTTGTATTTTCTTTTTTAGTAAATTTCAAATATCAATTTAAATAAATTAAGTAATAACTGCGGTATTATCGATTTTCTTGTCAGAATTTACATTTTTATCGACTGTTACTTTGGTGACACTTTCGGATTTTTTGCATTCTTCGACGGTATTAAGCAAACTCCTTTCGAAATCCACCAAAGACGGAGTAAGTGACGATTCATTGCTGCTTATTATTTTCGTAACGTTATTTTCGTCGTCGTTTCTGCTTTTACTTCGTTTATCTTCCAAGCTAAACTTTTCTAAAATTTTCATCAAACTCGAATGCTCGACTTTACCGTTTTCTTCTGTCGATAACTTCGAGAAAGGTTTTCTTATCACAGGTTCTACGGCATTGTCGGTATCTTTTACAATATCATTTGACCGTTTGCAAGTTTCTTCCGAAGCTGAGAAAGGTTTTCTCGTCACAGGCGGCGAATAATGAAGCGCTACATAATCGGCATCTTTTACAATATTAGTTGATCGTTTACAAGCTTCATCTGAAGCTTTTCGATTGCTCTTTTTCACCGAAGACTCCGCCCGACGTGGTTTGGGCTTCGGCTTTTCTTGTTCTATTTCTTCTTCCGTTAGTATCATGCTTTCGATGTCTGCCAACATCACATCGTCGCTCTGTGGATGTTTCCTCGGTCTGGGTAAACTGGCGTCTTTGGGGTTGTAATGTTCGATCAAGCCCAAGTCCCAATCTTCCAAGCCTCCGAATGAATCGTCACTTTCGATATCGGTCGGCGCCTTACGCGGTCGTAACTTTTTTAATTGCTGCGGAAAAATCGATCCGAAACTGCGACATCTCGTTATGTAAGAGTCCAATTTTCCCGTCGATACAGATGAGGATTTTTTGTAATCCACCGGAAGAGATATTTCCGAGGGGCGAGTTCTTTCGTCCGATTTCACGGAGGTCGGCTCTGAAAATAAAAAACATATAAAAAAACTGATCCAAACAATGTTTACAAATATACTGACTTTCAAAAAAATTTGAAAAATCAGTTTAGACAAATTGTATACAAAATAAAGTGACGCATAAATTCATTATATTAATTATTATTTAACCCTCCTAGGAATACCCCGAAAATTAGAAAAAATGGTGGAAGTTACCATGACCGAATCGACAGCAGCTATACGAGTACAACTTTCTATCCTTTTCTTGTTGTATATAAACAGTATTTTCTCTATTGAACAACTCGATGGAAACTTAATATCTTATGCTGATGACACCGCTGTGTCCTTTGTAGGTAACACCTGGGATGAAACATACGATAAAGCTGAAAAGGGAATGGCATTAATTTCTAGCTGGCTCAGTAATTTGTTTACTAAGCCTCAATATCGAAAAAACCAAATTCATGGCATTCTCTTCGACGGCCAAAGATCAACCCACTCTTCAGACTCTACATATCCATAATGTCAACTGTGATGCATCCGCTAATTGTCAATGCCCCTCCGTAACTAAAACTCAATCGATAAAATACCTGGGTGTTATGGTAGATCAATTTCTGCGCTGGAACGAGCATATCACATACACTACAAAAAGACTTCGTAAATTGATTTACAAATTTTACCAACTCAGGAATATTCTGAATAAAAAAACTCTCATGATGATCTATAGCGCACTATCAGAATCCATTATTCGTTACTGTATTATTGCTTGGGGGGGAACATACAAAACTACATTGTGGAATTTGGAGACAGTCCAAAATACATTACTTAAAATCTTATTGAAGACAAATAAAAGATTCTCCACCACGGAATTGTACGAAGAAGCAGATGTCTTCAATGTGAAGAAGCTTTATATTTATCATTGTCTCCTGTGGATTATGAACACACCCTTGAATTTTAAAACACACCCGCATAACACCCGTCTTAACACAAACCAGAACATTGATGTTCCCTTTGTTAGACTTCGTCATAATCAGAGATTTGTAACATATATTGGACCCAAACTTTATAATCAATTACCCTCTGAATTGAAGAATATTACTAGTATCAAAAAAATTAAACCAAAATTGAAATTTTTTATGAAGAATAGTTTTGATTGCTTAAATGCTATACTGGAAAACATTTAATGGCCACACATGTTTGCTCTCGACGAACTACTCTACATTTCAAATGAATTGTATCCATATAATGAGAACGATGATGCCACAACACAAGCTTGCTTAGGTGGCTTCTCCTTCTCTATAAACGTGTATCCCCAGCTGCTATATTATGTTTGTAACTAATATTACGTTTAGGCTACTCGATTATAATTATAACGGATTCATTTTCTATTGTGCTCTATTGTGCTCTGTCATATATTAACTGAATAAATTACTTACTTACTTACTTTTACTTACAACATCAGATCATCGAAGAATTTAAAGTGAAAGTCGGGGTAAGACAAGGAGACGCTCTCTCGGCAGTGCTTCTCAACCTAGTGCTGAAAGCAGCTATCATAAAAATCGATAGAACTGGAAGCAACGTAAATAAAACCACACAAATACTTGGGTATGCGGATGACATTACAATGATTGCACGTGACCTCGCCTCACTGAATCAAATCGCCATAGAGCTTGAGCGACAGGTAAACAAAGGAGGCCTGCAAGTGAACAAAGATGAGACAAAATATATGTACTGCTGCAGGAATCCCCAAATACAACTACCAAATATTATTGACAACGGCGGTCTGATCGAAAGCGTCAAGACTTTTAATTTCCTTGGCAGGAAAATTACCAATAATAGTAACGTCCAAGATGAAATAAGAGCAAGAATCCTAAAAGGAAATTAACGCTATTATGCCTATCTAAATCTAATTAGGAGCAGTATACTAAACAAAAAATCCAAGATCACAATCTATAAAACACTTATAAGACCAGTAGTAACCTATGGATGCGAAACATGGAAACTAACAAACAACGATAAAAATTAGTTGAGACTATTTGAAAGAAAGATTCTTAGAAGAATATACGGCCCAATACATGAAAACGGTATGTGGAGAATAAGAATGAATCACGAAATTGATGCACTTATAGAAGGAGAGGATATAGCAAGAAACATAAAAAGTCGAAGGATAATATGGTTAGGACATGTATACAGGATAAGGGAAGAGAGAATTGTGAAAAAATCCTCGAATGGAAACCTCAAAACACAAGACCAAAAAGGCGACCCAAGAAAAGGTGGATAGACGATGTGGAGGAAGACCTAAAATTTTTTAGAATAGGCAACTGGAGGAAAATGGCTGTAGATAAAACCAGATGAAGGAACATAGTTGAGCAAGCCAAAACCCACCAAGGGTTATGAGCAAAAAGAAAAAGAAGAAATGCATTATTAGCTAAATAAACAGTAATTTGATTGGTGAAGTCACGTTATTTTCGTGTAAGAACCTTTGGCTGAGGCCTTAGTAGTGCGATGCGTTGCGTCGTCGCAACGTATCAACTTATTGTATGCCACACTTGCGTTGCGACGACGCACGACGTCGCAATCCAAGAGAGCGTCGCACGCCATATCGCAGCACGCCATATTGCAGCACAGCGTTAGCGATGGAAATAACGTTCTAGACTGGAACTTTTTAAAAAACTAACGTGTTTTGAGCATGTACCTGATACAGAAGAAGAAAAAATCTGGAACCTAGACCATTTTATTGACCTTACTGTAGATCCTTTAGTCATATCACTAAAACACAAGCATACATTTACTTACACACAAAAACGCAACTCGTATACCTTTTTACCTTTATGTAATAAAATCTTATACTAATACTATTATACTAATGATTATTGTATGCAGGGTGTTTAAGTAAAAGGTGACCCCGTCTCTAGGATAGGTAAAAAACTGAAAAACTATGAATCAAAATTTCAAGTGAACTTAAAACTCGATATAACTCGATACTGTGTACCGTTTTCGGAATATTTTGATTTGAAAATTATGAAGTAATAACCGATGCTGATATAAAGTAATGATAAGGTTATTAATTATCATGCTGTAGGAGGACGTACGTTGTCTTATAAACCCTGATTTATACAGGGATAATTCGCTACGAAATATTGCTTTAAATTAATAAATTATAGTCTAGAAAAACTAAAAAACACGCTTTCAGAGTTAATCAAACTAAAAAGTAAAAAATAATTCTTAACATAAGAATAAAATTACTAACGAGAAAATTAATGTCACCATTCTAAAAGCGTGAAGTGCTTTCATTCCTAAAGTAAGTTTAAAAATGTCATAAAAAGCACCATATGCCTTTAGACCAGTGACATTAATATTCTCGTCAGTAATTTTATTCTTATGTTAAGAATTATTTTTTAGTTTAATTAACTCCAAAAGCGTGTTTTTTAATTTTTAAACCATAATTTATTTTTTACTTTTTAGTTTGATTAACTCTAAAAGCGTGTTTTTTAGTTTCTTTAAATTAAATCTGATCGCTTAAAATAGGGCAAAATTGAGGCCAGAGTCAGTTACTCTTATGCAAAGGATCCCTGAAGAAATGTATGAATCCTGGCGAAACTTATCAGAATAATCGAATATTTTGATCGAAATATTACATTGTCATCGGTCTTTGACAAGTGTGGAAAGTTTAAATTAAATGTGATCGCTTAAAGTAGTGCAAAATCAAGGCCAAAGAATCAGTTACTCTTATACAAAGGATTCCTGGAAAAATTTATGAATCCTGGTGAAACCAATCAGGATAATCGGATATTTTGATCGAATTATTGCATTGTCGTCGTTCTTCGACAAGTGTGCGTAGTTTAAATTAAATCTGATCGCTTAAAATAGCACAAAATCGAGGTCAAAGAGTCAGTTACTCTCATGCAAAGGATCCCTGGAAAAATTTATGAATCCTGGCGAAACTAATCAGGATAATCGGATATTTTTAATAAATTATTGCATTGTTGTCGTTCTTCGACAAGTATGCGTAGTTTAAATTAAATCTGATCGCTTAAAATAGCGCAAAATCGAGGCTAAAGAGTCAGTTGCAAACAAACTTACATACAAGCAAAAAACATACAGGTGAAGCTAATATAAGCGTTTTAAAAAAGTGTAAACCCGTTGAAATGTTTTGTTCGTGTATTGTTATTATTTCTTATAAGTGTCTTAATATAAAAAATTTCATTGCAATTGATTGACTCTCTCTACATGTTTTTTTTTTTTTAAAATCAATTTATGTTCCTACCTTCGGTAGTGTTAAAATCTGCTACGGTCAATTTTAACTCGTCGTAATTGGGAAGCGAAGTAACGGATAGATTCTTTATTCTTTTTAAATTATCGCTGCGGATCCTTGAATTGACTTTGTCGTTTTTGCCATTTTTATCGTTATTCACGTGCTGGTGATCGTGATGATGATTCCTGTTGTGGTTGACTTCGTCCGAGTCACATAGTGGACATTTATAATTAATAATTTTTTTGATGCACGCTGGTTCTTCCACTTCCACCAGTTGTTTAGGGATATTATTTTCTACCTATAAATGAAACATTTTCGGTTAAACTAGCAATGTTTTTCATACTAAACTACGATCGAATTTGTAAGATTAAATGTTTTTATAGTGCTACACGACATTACAACAATTTTAATAATAATAAAAAGTCAGCCTTCGTCTGGCAATTTATCTTGGAAGTGTAATTGACAAGGAGGGTGGCACATATACAGACATTAAAACCAGAATACAAAAAGCAAGGAGAGCTTTTGGAATGCCTAACAGGGTCTGGAGTTCGAGAGCGTACATCACCAACACAAAACTACGTATCTTCAACACAAACGTAAAATCTGTTCTTCTGTACGGATGCGAAACATGGAAAAACCACTAAAAGCTCATCCAGGGCTCTGCAAGTTTTTGTGAACAAATGTCTACGCAGGATATTACGTATTTTCTGGCCGGCCCGCATTTTAAATGAAGAGCTCTGGAGAAGAACAAACCAGAATCCGGCCGACACAGAGATACGGAAGCGCAAATGGGGATGGCTGGGTCACACCCTTAGAAAACCTGAAAATAATATAGCCCGAATGGCCCTGGAGTGGAATTCCCAAGGTAGCCGCGCTAGGGGCCCAACCTGGAGAAGATCGATATTAAGTGAAATACGAAAAATAAATAAATCATGGCAAGAAGTCAAAATGCTTGCCAGAAATAGAGTCCGATGGAGAAACTTTGTTGAGGCCCTATTTTCCGCCATGAAATGATTGTAACATATATATATATATATATATATATATATATATATATATATATATATATATATATATATATATATATATATATATATATATATATATATATATATATATATATATATATATATATATATAATATGAGCAAGACGAAATATTTGTGTATTGGGGCAGAAACAACAGATCTGGATCTGGACAATGTAAAAATAGGAATATGTAAGGAATACAACTATTTGGGTACAAAAATCACATGTAAAGGTCGTACTGAGGAGGAAATAGAACAACGAATATTAAAAGGAAAGAAAGTTATAGGATGCCTAAACTCGCTGTTGTGGGCAAAAAATATATCTAGCGAAAAAAAACATATGATATATAATACTATCTTTCAAAGTACTGTTCTATATGGCTGTGAAACGTGGCAACTTAATAAAACATTAGAACGCCGATTGCTAGCCCTGGAGATGGATTTCTGGCGAAGATCTGCTGGCATATCACGTCTCGATAGGGTTACAAACGACCGAATCCGACAAATTGTAAAGACCGACACAACTATAATAGATGAAATCCAAAGAAGACAACTTATATGGTACGGCCATGTTGAACGTATGACAGATGAAAGGCTACCCAAACTAGTGCTTAAATGGACCCCAACAGAACGAAGGAAAAGAGGTAGACCAAAACCAACATGGATAGGGGGCATTCAGAAAGAGATGTCCGAAAAAAATCTAGCCTCAGGAGATTGGACTGACCGAAGAGGCTGGCAACTGGGAACCGGAAGGCGAAAGACGCTATAAACCGGATTAATTAATTAATTAATTAATTAATTAATTAATTAATATATATATATATATATATATATATATTCGTCTGGCAATACGCCAGGCATTGGCCGGGGATATGGATGCTAGTTTTCTCTTCTCTACACAACCATAATTATGGCCGGGACACATCTATCCCGATCCGATCATACGAGTGTCTGAGAAAGAAATGGTCTTCTTCTTCTTCTTCTCGAAATTCCGCTCCTATCGGATATTGGAAATCATCACCACTACTCGGACCTTATTAATCGCCCGCCTGAAGAGATCTGCGGACGTGCAACCAAACCACTCCCTTAAGTTGCGCAGCCAAGAGATTCTTCTTTTGCCAATCGTTCTCTTACCTTTTATATAGCCTTGAATAATTAGCTTAGGGATATTATATCTATCTCCTCAAAGAAATGGTACTGGACTCTAAACGCCACAGTTCACACCTTTCCGACACGTGTCCGATCCCTTTCCCACCCGACTGCGTTCCTGCATCCGATCATGCTCCGATTGTGCAATTTATTCGTTTTCCGACTGCGGGACGCGAGTCGCTTGGTTTTTGTTTTTTACTTTTTACTTATAAATAAAGTATGTGTTTTGTTTAGACAACTTTTCTTGGAGTTTAAGTTTAAGTGACACGGAAAAATGGGTTGCTAGACACCTTAAAAAAATTTTCACCAAGCATGAGCTCTTAATTTTAATAGGAAGATCCTCCGCATCGCAGTTTTGTATTTTTTTCTCTTAAAATTTTTTTCTTAAAATAATCAAAATTAATTCCTTAATATCTTTCAAATGGTGAGGTTTACGGAAAAAATATAAGATACCTTTTTTGTAGAGCATTAAATTTTCTAAAAAATAATCGATTTGTTAGATCCACCCTAGTGAATAACCCTCCATATTATTTACTACCTCTCATTTGGGCATGCTCAGAATTTAGAGCATTCGTTTTCCGACTGCGGGTCGCAAATCGGTTAGTTTTTTTGTTTTTTACTTTTGCTCTTCAAAATAAAGTATGTGTCTTGGTTAGACAACTTTTCTTGGAGTTTAAGTTGACATCGATATTCTAAATATTGATAAAATTTTGTCTCGTCCAACACATTGCCACGTCTTTTAGTTCTCTAAAGAGTACTCTGCCAGTGGTCTCTCTACTGGCAAATTATGCCCGAGCCCAGCCGTAGAGGGTAGAAGAAAAAAAATATAAAAGTGAGCCGCGCCACCGACTTAAGACGGTACAAGCCGGAAACCCCTAGGTCTAGTAGGCACTAGCAGAGCCACACGATAAACAACAAACAATTATGGTGAACTAGATAAATAAAACTATATTTACAATTCCTGCAATATATTAATTAAGTAAAAATGATGTTCTGATTTTTTACAACAAATTCTGTATTTTCGTAAAGTGGATTAAACGAATTTAATACACTTTTCTTAAAATAATATTTAAATTAATTATAACAATCTTTTAGACAATAATAAAAACCTAATGATGTACAAAAGAGAATTAAAAACAACAAAAAAAAAATGTTCACAATATTTAAAATTTCAAAAATAATTGGTTTTATATAGAATTCCTGATAGCAAAAGATTAACACAAAAAAAATACAAAATATATGGACTTGCAACAAAAATAATAAGTTGAAACCCTCACAATAACCACATAAATTATATTCAGTAATGTATAAATTCAGATTCAACTTGGAGCAGGTACAAATTTAATGAAAAATAATTTGTTACTTTTAAACTATTGAAAACACTAAGAGCAAGCACATAATAACTGATAAGTTGATAAAATTAAACTCATACTATGTAACCAATTGAAAACTTCATTAAGACGCCACTGTTACATCGATGATCCAAGAACAGAAACACCAAGTAGTATTTTTAAAGATTTACACTGTTAAAACACTCGAGCTTATTTCAAAAATAATTCTTTTTACGATGGCTGTCCTTCAAAATAGCAATATTGTGGGATATTTACAAATAAGTATGAATAAACGTTTTTTACTTGGACACAAAGAACTATTGAGAATATTACTTTAATCAAAGTTCAGACCCGGCATGTTATCCAATGCAATAAATAGTTTTCAACAGTGTACCATATTAATAAATTAAAACAAAAATTAATCGCGGTGTCAAAAATAAGTCACGTCGTTTAAATATACTAAAATATATCACTTGTAACCTTTGGATACACGAATTCACGAATCCTGTGGCCTACTCCTGGCTGGTTTGAATTATGGAACAGTACCTGCTACTTAACAATGGCTTCACTCCATTAAATCCCGCACGCGGTCATTTTAACTCGACCCCAATAACCAAAATATCCACCACAAAGGCACGACAGAATGGTCAAGTTAAAAATTAAATGGTTTTTCTTCAAAATCCAATTAAGATGGCCCAAATACAGCCAGGTATCAAAGAAAAAACCGTAGAAGTTTTGCTCACGTGTTAATATCAAATCGTTCCAAAAACTCTCACCCGACCTCCACGACTGACACCAAGCGACTCTTATCCACTGCTCACTCCCAGGCCGTATATCAGAAAATGACACGGGACATGCGTCAGCCAACCTTTGCAAAACTATGTTCCCAACTCATAATCGCGCTCGTCCGTGTTGATAGCCAGCCCATCCACACAGAGAAGCAAACCAAACAATAATATAGCTGACAACATACGACAATCGAGGCCAAAAATCAAGGCGAAATCTAATACAAAGACTCCCACTCCAATTAACAAACATGTCACAGCCATTAATAATTAAATCCTATCCCTACTAGGTATGCAACACTATTTACAACGAACAAAATACGGTATGCAAAATTATTTACAAGCACCAGACTATCAGAGACACAATTAATAATGAAACGGTAGATGGAAAAAAAATAGGCACGTGACAACATAAAGTAAAAGCGTGAAAAACTCTCCTTTTACATATCTTCCTTTCCAAGCAAAATCGGCATTTTCCTCTGTCGTCCAAAAAAGATCCCTTATTTTCATCACAACATAAATGTGATATATTAAAGTGATAACCTCCTCTATTATTTACTACCTATCGTTTGGGACGACAAAGACGTTAAAATTATTCGCAACCTCTACTGGAACCAAACCGCAGAAATACGTTTTTCGTGTGGAAGTGAAACAGAAAAATTCCCAATTAAAAAAGGAATAAGACAAGGATGCATTTTATCACCAATGCTGTTCAGCCTGTACGTATAACACAAGCATGTCTTTTCTCTAGAAAAGCCGATCTCACTGTGCCTAACATAACTTTGTCAGGAGTAACCATACCACTGAAGTCATCCATATCGATGCTTGGTATTACTATCAGCAATAACCTTTACTGAGAAAATCACGTGAGGTCCATTGCCAAAAGTGCATCCCAAAAACTTGGTTTTTTGTTTCGTACCAAGAGCTATTTCACCTCCAGTCAGCTGCTTATGATCTATAAGGCACAGATCCGACCTGTACTGGAGTACTGTTCCCATATTTGGAGTGCAGCACCTAAACATATCCTGAAGCTACTGAATTCTGTCCAAAAAAGGGCAATTCGTCTCGTCGGTGATGCCTCGCTTACAAACTCGCTCACTTGTCTGGAACACCGTAGAAAAGTTGGCGATTTGTCTCTATTTTATAGATATTTTCATGGGCGATGCTCTTCTGAAATATCAACAATCGTTCCTCCTTTGGCAGTCTCTTCGAGATTAACCCGTCAAGTTCAGTCTTCACACCCCTTCGTGGTCACTTTGGAGACCTGCAGAACATCACTTTCCAAAGACTCATTCATCCAACGAATTGCGAGGCTTTGGAACTCATTGCCTAGGGAGGTGTTCCCCGAGGCATACAACCTCCAGAAATTTAAGAAGAACACCAACTCCTACCTTCTTTCCCTTGGTTCCCACGATGTTCTCTGAACATTACAGGATATCCCTTTTCGTGGGAACCAGAACATAAAAAAAAAAATCGTGGAAAAAGCGTTTCAGAAAGCACTTGCGACAAGCACTTTAGGAATTTAAGCTAACGGCATCCCTATCAACAATATCAGGTACGCTAATGATAGTGTGATCTTAGCTGATACAGCAAATGATTTACAGTCACTATTGAATTCCGTAAATGATGCAAGCAATGCGTAGGGTCTAAAAATAATTGCCGCTAACACCAAGTTTACGACAATTTCAAAAAACGTCCTGCCAAATTTCAGATTAACCATCAATGGTATTAACCACATAAAACAAGTACGGAAATTTAAATACCTAGGCTGCTACTTGAATGATAAGTGGGACCCGGAGGTGGAGATTAGGTGCCGTATAGAACAAGCGAGAGCCGCATTCTTACGACTACGTAAGTTTTTAGTTGACCACTAACTAGACATTAAATTGAGACTCAAACTGGCCATATGTTATGTGTGGCCTGTTCTTCTATATGGCATGAAAGCGTGGACTCTTAAAGCTTCGTCAATTAACAAGCTCGAAGCATTTGAAATGTGGACCCTTCGTCGAATGCTTAAAATATCATGGGTTGAGAGAGTCAGAAACGAACAAGTCATTAGAAGAACAAAACTAGAAGACAGAGAACTGTTCGAGACAATCGAAATGAGAAAAATCGCATATTTTGGACACATAATGAGAGGCGACAGATATGAGTTTCCACGGCTAATATTAGAAGGGAATATTGAAGGAAAAAGAGGTATTGGTCGTAAGAAGTTATCTTGGTTGCCCAAAATCCGACATTGGACGGGAATTAAAGGCATTGGATCACTTAGAGATGCTGCAACTAACAGATATGTATAGAATATGGAGGACGCCTCCGTAGTAACGACTGCATGGCACTTTAAGAAGAAGAAGGTGTTTTGTCTCCAACAGAACGAGATCGATATTGATTCCTTTTCCATAATTGTTTCCTTTAAAAATAGTGCACTTTCTAAGTAAAGACGGTTTAAATTGTTTAGCTCTTTCCACACGAGAACTCCTCTGTTTAAATTGTTTAGCTCTTTCCACACGAGAACTCCTCTGTAGGCAGGATAGATTCGAAATCGGGATTCATCATTGAAAAGCACTGTTGCCCAATGTTTCTTTGCTCACAAAAGTCGTATTACCAGTTTACTTAATAATAATGTCCCTATTTTGGATGTGTGTAATAGGAGCGTGTCTGCGAATCATTAACGAAAAACTATCGATTACAATTTCAAATTTGTACATTCGTTTAAAATCTTACCGGTTTTTTCGACTGAAAAGCTTGCAATCCCGTTTTGGCCACAGCTTCGATCTTTTCCCTCAAATTTTTCTTGTGCTTCCTTGGCGGAGGAGTCGGCGTTCCTTTGTCGTTGTTAAAAATCAAGTTCAGCTTCGGATTTTGGTGGTGAACGTGATCTTCTGCATCAGGTACTTCTAGATTTACTTCCGTCCAATCGGAGGATTTAGATAGAGGTTTGATTGATATCACATTGTTTTGTTTTTCGTTTGGTATTTTTTCGGTTCTGTGAAGGAAAACATTTTTGATAAATATCGCGCTCTATAGGCGTAAGCGAGAATTACAAAAAAAGTTGGGGTTACACAATTTTATAATGTAATTAAATTATTCCATTTTGCAACCGTATGCAATAGAATAATAGAACGTATTTCCGGTAAATTCGGACATTACACGATTTCTATTGTCACTGTTTTTTTTGTAAACTACTTACTTTCACACGTTTGTTTATTTTTGGTAGCGAAAAAAATGTATTATTATCCAATGATTTTAATTGGAAACAGTCGTTTAATATATTCTCGGTATAAAATTGGAGTTAAATGAAAAGTGGATTAAAAAAGTAAAAGTTATTTTTTAAATTTATTAAAAAATATAAATCACTCAAAATAGCCCTTATATAACCACGTTTTTATTAACTCTTTATATCTGTCTGTTTCTTATTTGTATGTTCGGTACAAATTTTGCTGTCGATTTTAAACTAACTTCTTAATAAGCTAGAGATTTGAAACTTTAAACTTAGTTTAGAACTGTTTAACAACGCAATATTAACTCGCTTTCTTGTCCATATCTTTGCTTGTTTGTTTGTTCGGTTTTTTTTTATTGAAAATAATCGGAAAAAGGGCCGCAGACGGCCCGCACTGCAACTATTAGAAGTGGAAGGGATTATAGAAAGGAGATGATTGTGAACCCGCTTTTTAAAAAGTCGCAGGTCATAGTTCTCTGGAAAAACTGATTTTGGAAGCTTGTTCCATTCTATCGCAGCCCTGTTAAAGAAGGATTTTGATGGAGATTGATCCTGGTAGTGTAAATCTTGAGAGTAAATGGGTAGGACTGATCAGCTTACCGAGTTCTTCAGCCGAATGTGGCCAGTAGTGGTACAAGAGTTTTTATTTCTCTGGAGCATCTGCAATGGAAATATCTGTAGAGTAATGTCTGGTCTGCAACACTTCTTCTATGTTCTAGTGGGTGAAGGGTATCTGTGAGAGTTGAGCTATTTATCAACCGAATGGCCTTTCTCTGAATGAAATCTAGAAGACGAAGAGAATGTGTAGAGGTCGGATTTGAGCCTTGTACGTCGAAACAGTTGATCAGGAGTAAAAAACTTTTTAGCTTTACACGGAAAACCTAGCCTCTGGTAAACGAATGCAGCGTTGAATAGTTGGAAATTTTAGTACGAAAACACGTTTTTGTCGATGCAGTAGTATTTTTTTTATAGAGGTTAGAAACGAACGTGTTTTTTTCTCGTAACGATAGCAATGTGTAACGAAAACTACGTGCAATGGATCAATATGAAATTTATCGTAAAATTAAAAAAAATCCGACTGAATGCTATAAGTTGTTGGAAGAGGCCCATGGTGAAAATACTCTATCTCGTGCGCGTGTTTTCGAATGGTATAAACGGTGTTCTGAAGGCCGAGAGAGAGCACCAAAGATGACCAACGTCCTGGTTGTCATTAACGTTATCGTAATGATTGAATGGGTTCCAGAAGACAACACACCAGGACAACGCACCTGCCCATAACGCTCTGTCCGGAAAGCGTTATTTAGTTACGGAAAACCCTTATTAAAATAAAAGAGGAACGTTTTCCTAAATACCAGATTAATTTAATTAAACTCTACTTTACTTGTTTATTTACAATTATGTTGAACTTGACCGACGACTGAACGCTGACTCGGTAGGTCCGGTGACATCAGTCGACGACCGCACACCTGGTTATATACAAAAGAGTATTGATATATAATACGAGCAACGCGAAACAGCTACGTGCTTTTTTGTAAACATTGTGAATGGTCAGCCGATTTCATTGGGCTCTTATTAAACCTTTTTACATATTTTCTTGGATAAGAGCACTACACGCGCCTTACTCGCTTGATTTAGCAGCTTTTGACTTTTTTTCGTTTCCGAAGATCAAGTCTGCCTTAAAAGGAACCCAGTTTGAGTCGATGGAAAAGGTGAAGCGAAAATCGGCGGAGCTCCTAAATGCTCTTACAAAACAATACTTCCAGCATTTTTGTGACCAATGGAAAAAACGAATGGAACGGTGTGTGGCAAGGGGAGGGGAGAACATTGAAGAAAGCAATTGATTGCAGAATAATTCTTAAAATAAAACTATTTTTCATAATCAGTCTCGTTATTTAATAGCCAAACCTCGTATTACGAAAAACAAATTCAAACAGAAACTTTTCCTCAAGTCAAGATGATGATTTGAAACTTTAATAGCTCAGAACTGTATCGACGTTGGCAGAAATGGAATTCGTTTGAAGATTATTATAACATTTTTTTTAGTTTTGATTAGGTAAAAGGAAACTGAAATAAACTTGAGATTTCCCACATGTCTCTGCCATGATTCCCTTAAAATCTATTAGAAAATTTCGCGTACACAGGGCCTTAATGTATTAAATAGTTCTTAAAATTAAAAAAACCGTGGGTCACATGCATTTTAATAATAGTAAGGAGTAACTGCACAAAAGTTCATATCATTTTTCCTTCCTCGGGTGCCATACTTGTATTCAAGCGTTGGCAATCACCATTCAAATTTTAAATTTCAAATTTTATTTCTTTCCATATTAAAGTACAATTAATTGTTATAATAATAATTGTAGCAGTAGAATTATACAACACCAAACCGAGCATTTAACCTAGGCATTTCTGCCTGTTTTGTTACTTTTCGATTGGGTATTCCTTACTCCGTTATGGTTCGTGGTTTTCGGCCAATCTAAATAGTTGTTTGGCACTGCGTATTCCTGTCCAATCGCGAATGTTCTTTAGCCATGACATCTGTTTTCTTCCAACTCCTCGGCTGCCTTCGATTTTGCCCTTCATTATAACTTGAAGCACCCTGTATCGGTCTCCTCTGAGAACATGCCCCAGGTATGATATCTTTCTGATCTTTATGGTGACAAATAACTCACGAACCGAATTTGCTCTATTAAATACTGCTTCGTTGGTCTGCCTAGCTGTCCAGGTTATTCGGAGCATTCTTCTATGTAACCACATCTGAAACGCTTCCAGGCGATTGATTGTAGCAGCATTTAGAGTCCAGGTCTCAGCTTCATATAACAACACTGACCAAATATAACATTTTATCATTCTTTGACGTAATTATTGAATACATAGATATAAAAAAAAGAAAAATATGAATTTATTTATTTATTTATTTACACTGTTCTACAGAAAAAAAGATTTCCAATTACAGAACAGGAACAAAGTAAACATTTGCACAATAATACTAACAATAAAAAAGCTTAAGAGTAATACACAATTTACAAAATCAGACTAACATTAGTAGAAAGCTTAAGACTAACACAACAATATTACTGCTGATAATAATAGCTCTTAATTTGCCTCACATTACAATAGAATATATCAAGCTGGTCACTTATAAGGTTATAGTTGCTACACATAGTATGAACAGGAGAGTTTTTAAGTATATCTGTTCGTGGTGTGGTAGTGTAGAATGAGTCGGTGTATCGAGATGCCTGACAGGGAATTTTAAAGTTTATCTGATGTAGTAAGCATTGACATTTAATTTCATTGTTAATTATTTTGTGTAGCATAATGACACTAGAACATTCTCGTCTTCTATCCAGAGTGAAAAAGCTATGTCTTGACAGTAAACTCTCGTGTGCCGTGCCAATTAATGGATAAGTCCTATCTACTTTAAAACTTAGGTATTTGAGAAAGCGTCTTTGGATTGCCTTCAGTTTATAAATATGCACTTGATAATATGGGTTCCAGATAACCGATGCATATTCTAGCTTTGATCTCACAAAAGCATAGTAAAGAGTTTTAAGTGTTAAATGGTTAAAGTCGCGGCCTACTCTAATTATAAATCCATACATACGGTTTGCTGACGTAGTTATATTGTCTATGTGGTTTTGGAAAGATAGCTCTCGGTCGAAAGTAACTACAAGATCCTTAAAATTACATGGTCTGTCTAGAGAATAATTGTCTATCTTAAAGTCAAATATAATTGGATCAGATCTCAATGTATATGACATTACGCAACATTTGGTAGGATTTAACGCTAAATTATTACGACTGCACCATTGGCTTATTTGATTAAGATTTTTAGATAGTTTCTCACATTCAGTCATATTAATGATAGGAGAGAAAATTTTTAGATCATCAGCATACAGTAAAAAATTAAGCTTAATTATGTCACCAATGTCATTGATAAAGATATTAAACAGTAGTGGACCGAGGTTAGATCCTTGTGGTACACCTGATTTGGCGAGGTATTTGTTAGACTTAAATCCATTTAACTGCACATATTGTGTGCGGTCGGACAGATATGATTATTAATTATGATTATGAATTAACTAAGTCACAATGAAAACAAGGTTAAGAGACGAGGAAACATACAATTATAAAACTAAAAAAAAGAGGACCATGCATTACGCAAGAAATAGCAGACAGAAACGACTATGAACCAGAAGCTTGCTGGTTATTATGCCATTTTATCAAAAATTCTATTTTGGTTAGTTGTTTTTTCTGATCTTAATTTGGAATTTTTTAAATTTTTTTTATTTGTTTGAGGTGTAACGGGATTTTATTGAAAAATATTGGACCAAAGAAAGAAAATGATCTTTGACTGACCGATTTTTTAAAAAATTGTAGAGAAACCTTCATATTATTAACTGAGTTAAACGTGTGTTTTTGTGATTAAATTTTTCGGCGTTTTTGTGTATTTTTAATATAGATTAATGAGCAAAAAGTAGTTTAATGTTTAGTACCTTCGATTTATCATACAATTTTTTCGTCGAAAATAGCTTTTTTTTTTTAGGAGATCGCTCCTTACATGTGGCAGTTGACGGTATTTCTTCTAAACCAATGCCGATGTCCCCCACGGTTCCATCCTGTCCCCCACCTTATTTATTTTACACATCAACGACCTCTTGAAAACCACCACGAACCCCATTTACAGTTTCGCAGACGATAGCACACTTGTCTCAACTTTCACATCCTATCGATCATTGTCGGTGAATGATACAAATAGACTCAGGCAGGAACAGGTTGATTCCATCAATAGATATCTTAAAGCAATCGTCGAGTGGGGAACCAACAATCTTGTTCAGTTCAACGCCCAAAAAACACAAAGTGCCACGTTTTCCAAGAAAGTGAATTCCTCAAATCATCCCATCACAATGTCCGGAAATACCCTTGAACCAAGTCCCTCCATCTCGATTTTGGGAGTCACGGTGTCCAAAAATATGTCTTGGCATGACCATGTTGTTAACATCGCAAAGTCGGCAAGCCAGAGGCTAGGTTTTCTGTGGAAAGCCAGAAAGTTTTTTACTCCTGATCAACTGTTGACGACGCTTGATAAACAGCTCAACTCTCACAGATACCCTTCACCCTCTAGAACATAGAAGAAGAGTTGCAGACCAGTCATTGCTCTACAGATATTTCCATGGCAGATGCTCCAGAGAAATAAAAACTCTTGGACCACCATTGGCCACATTCGGCCGAAGAACTCGGCACGCTGATCAGTCTCACACATTTACTCTTAAGCTTGACACTACAAGGACCAATCTTCATCAAGAATCCTTCTTTTACAGGGCTGCTACGGAATGGAATAAGCTTCCAAAATCAGTTTTTCCAGAGAACTATGACCTGCAACTTTTTAAAAAGCGTGTCCACAATCATTTCCTTTCTATAATCCCCTCCCCTTCTAATAGTCGCAGTGCGGGCCGTCCGCGGCCCACATGATAGGTCTACCCTTTTTGCGACTATTTTCATAAAAAAAAAAACGACAACAATAATTAGAACAGCTGATACTTAACATCGAATCAGTAGAGAAGATCAAGAAACATTGCTATCCTGAATCATTAGTAAACTTTCAATGGGACCTGTCTATAGAAATAAGATCAGGAATTGAAATTGTTCCTTTTGGATTTTTATCGAATTATGTACATTATAAATTATTTTTCGACCTTGACTATGAATTACTTTCTTGACTCTACTTATGTTAACAGATGTTTAATTTTTTCTATTTATAAAATTTACCTTCTACTAGTTCGTTTAAAAAAAGTGGCATGATTCTTTTTTATTTAAAACTTCTTCACTTTTTCACACATCAAACAAAGAATCCGCATAAAATCTTAGACTGGGTATGGTATTAGATTTTTATTTGGCTCTGCTTCCCAGCTGAACGGATCATTTAATCAATGCGCAAGAATAATACTTATTACTGCTTACCGGGTTACAGTTAGAGTAACATTATAATAAAATAGTTACCTTTTGACTTGTTTCTGATTCAGCTGCGTATCCGATTTCCATGAATTAGGTCGTATCTGCAACAAAGAAAACGCTGTTAGTTTTCTCTCGCATGCAGAATCTCAATAGACGATTGTTTCTTAGAAATAAATCATTTTTAAATGACCTAACGGATCAAATATGGAACTGTAATGGAGTACATTCAATGGTGTGTTATTTATTAAAACTAGGATTGTATTACAAAGCCGACAGTTCGCAACTGATGATATTAAGGCAGTTTACAAAGATTAAAAAATGTCGTATTAATATCAACGGGTCATATAAACTCATTAATTTTCCGTAAAATGGATCTAGCGGGACTTGCCGTAGTTTGAAATAAGAAAAAGGAAAGTAATTTAAAACGATGTAATTAAAAATTTGTTGGAACAGTTTTGGGAAAATTAATCCCAACCGTTTAGCAATCTAGACAATCTAATCTATTAAAAATTTTTGGGTACAGGGTTATTTGCTGTACCACTTATCGTTATTATTGTCTACAAAAAAAAAACCAACGAGCTATACAGTAGTCGCATATGATGTGTAATATTTGACATCTCACCTTAGTTATAAGCAATTTTAAAATTATATTCCGAAAAAAATGGGTCAGGTATTATTTGAAATGATTTTTTATAACGAACAATAATTTTTTTTAATGAAAATTGTATTTTATTTAATTGACACTGACAGTAACAGAAATCAACCTCAAAATTTAAAAAAGCTGAATACTAAAATATTTTATTCGAATAATTATTTATTATTACTTACTTAAATTTTATATCTATAATCTGCACTTTATTAAGACTAATTATCAACAGTAAATATTTATTTATACAGTGTGGAACAGCCAAATGGAAAAACGCTTGGACACGTCGATTTGTATTTTTAGATGCACATTTTTTTCAAAAAAAAATAATTATATAGGGTGTGTCATGTGACAGTGGCCGATACCAACTTTCTTATTTTAAATACAACCCTCTGTATATTATTAATTTTTTGGATTTTCCAGAAAATTCCAGACATAATTTATGTCCAATGTTCCATACCTATCTTTAACATTAAAAAACGAAAATTATTTTATTTCACAAATAATGTAAACAAAAAACATTAATTTCAATGTAGGTAAGGGTTAGGTTTTATGTGAGTGGGGCGTGGTCGCCCCTCCACCGCGACCCTTAGTAGATCTATTGTGGCTCGAATAATTTCAATGTAAGAGATGTTCAAAATATTCGCAACATGCTAATCTGCTATAGAAATGTCTTCTAACGTTACTCAACATCTCAGGCGTCACTGATCTAATCGCAAGCGTGATTCGTCTTTTTAAGTCAATGTAAGTCGAGTGGTTTAGTTTTGTATACAATACTTTTGACATATCCCCACAAAAAGAAGTCTAATGGCGTCAGATCAGGAGATCGTGCTGGCCATTCTATTGATCCGCGCCTCCCTATCCACCGATTTGGAAAATTTTGGTTCAGGTACCTCCGGACATTGATTTGGTAATCTAGCGGTGCTCCATCTTACTGAAACCATAATATATTGGCAGGAACTTATGGGTTTGCTGGATCAGGATATAGGTTTGTCAAAGTTGGCACGACATTATTTTGGAGCAGCTCTAAATATTTATCTCCATTCAAGTTGCCATCAATAAAAAAGGGACCTACGATATGATTTCCAACAATTCCTGCCCAAACATTAACTTTTTCAGGATATTGCGCATGTTCCTCTCTCATCTAGTGAGGATTCTCATCAGACCAATAGCGGCAATGTATTGAGTGTAATGTAGCGAATTTGTGAAATAAAATAAATTTTTTTTTAATGTTTATTTTTGTAATACATCTGAAAACACTTAATATTTCCGAAACAGTTGAAGATAGGTATGGGACATTGTTAATGGATTATGTCTAGAATTTTCTGAAGAATCCAAAAAATAAATAATATACAGGGGGTTGTATTTAAATTAATAAAGTTGGTATCGGCCACTGTCACATGACACACCCTATATAATTATTTTTTTTTGAAAAAAAATGCGCATCTAAAAATACAAATCGACGTGTCCAAGCGTTTTTCCCAACACGCTCTCATTTATTCGTTATCGTATTTATTCCATTTGGCTGTTCCACACTGTATAGTTAACGCATATAACAGAAAACTTAAAACACAACATGCTCGGAAAATTGGTTGACACGCTCATTCGTCAAATCAAATAGCGCGTGCTTCCGTAACTTCCTGTTACTGTTACACATTTCACGAAATCACTCCCACAAATTGCGAGTAAACGAGAAGAAAGATGAAAGATTACACATCAAAAGTTTTACATCAAAGTTGTGTCTTATACCGTTTTTAAATTATTAAATGGTTACTGTAACTATTAAAGTAAGCAATGTGTATGACAACTGACATTTCTTTAATTAAATAATCAAAATTGTTTGCAATGATTTAGAAAAAGTCCAAACATTAGTCGACAAAGATTTATTTACGTAATTTGATTATAATTAAATGATAACATATAAAAGTGTCCACCATTTTTGTCAATGCATATTTGAGCAGGTCTTCTCAAATTTATAATTTTTTTTATTATCGACATTTATTACTTCAAGTCGAATTCTGTCTTCAATGACAATTAGGAAAACCAGAACACGTGACCAAACTTTATTTAAAATGGCGACCTGTAGGCACACAAGACGTAAACAACCTTAAATTTCAAGCTTAAAATGAGTCAGTTTAAATTATGTTTAAAATAGGTTAGTTTAAATTGAGTAAGTTTAAAATAAGTAGGTTTAAATTAAGTTATTTTAAATGAAGTAGGTTTTATATGAGTCAGTTTAAAATGAGTAGATTTAAATTAAGACAAATTATTTTTTTTTTATGAAAATAGTCGCAAAAAGGGTAGACCTATCGTGTGGACCGCAGACGGCCCGCACTGCGACTATTTGAAGGGGAAGGGATTATAGAAAGAAATTAATTGTGGACACGCTTTTTAAAAAGTTGCAGGTCATAGTTCTCTGCAAAAACTGATTTTGAAAGCTTATTCCATTCCGTAGCAGCCCTGTAAAAGAAGGATTCTCGATGAAGATTGGTCCTTGTAGTGTCAAGCTTGAGAGTAAATGTGTGAGACTGATCAGCGTGCCGAGTTCTTCGGCCGAATGTGGCCAATGGTGGTACAAGAGTTTTTATTTCTCTGGAGCATCTGCCATGGAAATAACTGTAGAGTCTGGTCTGCAATTCTTCCTCCATGTTCTAATGGGTAAAGGGTATCCGCGAGAGTTGAACTGTTTATCAACCGAATGGCTCTTTTCTGAACGGAATCAAGAAGACGAAGAGAATGCCTTGGTGCTGAACCCCAAATGTGCGAGCAATACTCCAGTAGAGGTCGGATTTGAGCCTTGTACGTCGTCAACAGTTGATCAGGAGTAAAAAACTTTCTGGCTTTCCACAGAAAACCTAGCCTCTGGCTTGCCGACTTTGCGATGTTAACAACATGGTCATGCCAAGACATATTTTTGGACACCGTGACTCCCAAAATCGAGATGGAGGGACTTGGTTCAAGGGTATTTCCGGACATTGTGATGGGATGATTTGAGGAATTCACTTTCTTGGAAAACGTGGCACTTTGTGTTTTTTGGGCGTTGAACTGAACAAGATTGTTGGTTCCCCACTCGACGATTGCTTTAAGATCTCTATTGATGGAATCAACCTGTTCCTGCCTGAGTCTATTTGTATCATTCACCGAAAGTGATCGATAGGATGTGAAAGTTGAGACAAGTGTGCTATCCTCTGCGAAACTGTAAATGGGGTTCGTGGTGCTTTTCAAGAGGTCGTTGATGTGTAAAAGAAATAAGAATAATATAATAATATATAATAAGAAAAAGAAATAAGATTTCTTTTAAATTGCAAAAATGTGTCGTGCATTTTTCGAAAGACTGCAGTAGTTGTGTCTTATTGATTGATTTTTTTAAAATATACCAACGCGATTATTTTTATTATAAAACGAGCAATATTGTAAATTTGCGAAACAAACAAAAATACCCCTACAAATATAGCAAAATGAATATTATTTGCGTAGTCAAATCTAGCGATTAGCATTTTGGATTTTTTTACAATGTTCGACATCCACTTGTAGGATTTAAGTACGTCGATCCTTTGCCACGTCAATTCTCAAATGACTTTATTCGACGTAAACGTATCTCTAGAGTATTAATTTTAAATTAGATTTCGTGACGATCGGAGGATTTTTTAAAATTTCAAAAAGCTGTGCTCTCTGCGGGTCAATAAAACTAATTTAAAATTATTAGAAACGAATATCCATCATTCGAGAATTTTTTTGATGGATACTTTTAACTCGACGTTTTGTAATTATTCCTAATAATAAATAAAACGAAGGTTGAGAAACAACCGCGCTCCAGGGGAAGATGAAATTGTTGCGGAGTTGATTAAGTACGGGGGATACCAATATGAAGAAGTGGATGCAGGAAAAAATTTCTGACTGCTGGAGCACCGGTATAATCTGTCCAACACACAAAAAAGGGGACAAAGCTATCTGTGACAACTATAGAGGTATTACACTGCTGAACACTTCTTACAAAGTTCTTACAACCATCATCAATGATAGAATAAAGGTCACAGCGAACAACAAGATTGGTGAATCAATGTGGGTTCTGGGAATCTAGGGTCACTACAAACCAACTCTTTGTCGTGAGGCAGATACTAGAGAAGTGCTATGAGTATGAGATCGACCTGCACGTCCTATTTGTGGACTTCAAACAGGCTTTCGATAGTCTAAAACGCTCTAAACTAAAAGACGCACTCAAAGATCTTGGCATAACACCTAAACTTTTTAACCTAGCTGTGATGACCATGACCAACGCAAGAGCAAGGGTAAAAATTGATAACAATCTGAGCGATCCATTTGACATATCATCAAGCAAGGCGATGGACTCTCTACAACACTATTCATCATAGCTCTGCATAAAGCAATACGGCCTATTGACCATTTTTAACAAATCAACTCAAATATGTGCGTATGCGGATGACGTGGCAATCATCGCCAGAACAAAGGACCGTCTGATTGTTTACAAGTTTACAAGAAAATAGAAAAAAACGGAATAGAACTGGGACTATGTGCCAATATACAGAAAACAGTCTACATAAAAGTATCAGCCTCAGAAGACCGGAAAACAGTTCAAGACCTTCAGATAGAAAGCGCAAAATTTAAGGGAGTAACGCAATTCACGTATCTCTAGGGAGTTAGTCAGCAACGAGGGAAAAACCAGCACCGCCAGAAAGACTCCAGAGAGGCAACCGAGCCTACTTTGCCAACTTAAAATTCTTAAAAAGCAAACTGATTACAAGAAAGACAAAGCTAAAAATTTACAAGACATTGGTTTGACCAGTAATAACCTGTGAGAGTGAAAATTGGACACTCACGGTACAAGATCAGGAGAAGATAAGAAGGTTCGAACGTAAATTAATCAGAAGAATATATGGAGCAGTAAGAATCAACGAAGCAGAATGGCACATTCACAACAACCGGGAAACGGTGAAGACATTGTGAAATTTATAAAATCCCAGAGACCCCGTTGGTTTGGATACGTTCAAAGAATGGAAGACGCCAGGATGCCAAAGAAAATTCTAAACATTAAAATCTATGCTACCAGGAAAAGAGGAAGACCACGGCTCAGATGGATGGACTAAGTACTGGGTGACCTAAGAGCAATGCATAATAAATAAATAATTATATGGTGAACGATCAATATACATCTCATTTATATCATGATTTAATAAATTAAGGAATATGAAAATTTAATTGTCTTAATTCTTCGTTGTAAATAATACTTTTTAATACAGATCTTAAAGTGTCGTTTGAAGAAATGTCGTTATTATTAGGACAGTAGCAAAAAGAGATACTAGAATAAAGGTAGGGCATATAAGGTAATTATTTTAAGACCCACCCATTTCGACACCTATCATCCCCTTTACAAAAGATGTCATTACTCATATTTAGACAAAAGTTGTTGGTCATTCTTTAGTGAATAAAGTTACTGGTTCCCAATCTAAATAATAAAAACTTGCTTATCGATGAGCGCCTTTTAAATAAATAAAGAAACGTCGAGGATCTGGTTAGATTCTGGTTATGGGAGGAGAAAAAAACATTAGTCACGTGGAATGAAAGTTTATTTAAGGAAAATACAAAAGCAATCTAAAAATTTATCAATAAAGAAAAATGGGTGTTTAGGAAAAAGTGACAAATTAAAGAAAATAATAACTTACAAACTTACATTCATTACGGTACTTCCAACAGCTGTATTTTTTTTTCAGAGGTGAAGAAAATCCTTTATGGAGAGGTTATGAGCCTAAAAGCTCAAGGTCCCTGTGAGACTTCACTGACTGTATCAGGTCTACTCACTAAAAACGTCACTCCTATTTAGGTCCGTCTAGCTATTACCTCCGGTGACTTATAGGCCTGTTGGTCTATTGTATCTTGCCTATGTGGTTTTATATCATTGTTTAATGGAGATCTGACCCGCAGACCAAACACACTGCGCTGCCGTGAGGCACCGGTGCGCAAAAAACCGGCAATCCCGGACAGCCATCCGGCGACCCAGAACCACCTTGTACCCAATCCAGCACTTTCGTACCTTGTACAAGTTTTGTACAATATAGCCCCGGGACGCAGGACGACCAGTTTGGTTGTATCGTCCAATTTAATTTGTTTCCTTCTTCTAGTCTTAGCCTTCGAAGTATTAATATCGTTTGTTTCATGCCTTGTTTTTATTATTTTATACACACTTGCTTCGGAAACTTTTGTCAAAATACTACATAATGTAACTACCTTACTAACATTCAAATTTTGTTCTCTGGTTTGAAGTCCTTCAAACTGTTCATGGTTTTTTCTTCGGGTGTTAAATTGTGACGTTTCCTTTTGATATTCGGTCCACTCATATTTATTATTTGTCACCAAATTACTGCAATTCACGCCTTCCCCTAATAATACAAAAAATATCCTGTCTCTGCTTTACGAAACCCTAGCAGCACGACTATGAACTGGCCGTCTATGATCAATGGCGTTTTTGCCAATAAAGTAGCAATAATTTGCGACGTCATTGTTGATCTCGTCTATTATTTACTTCTAGAGATAGATATAAACTACAGCCATGCCGGTACCTTCAAGTTGAATCATACACTCTGACAATGTTTCATTTTGTATCGAACCCTTTATCGCTTAGAAGAAATTTAAAAATTTTAAAAACAAACCAGTCAAATTAACGAAAATATTTCAACAAAATACGACTTGTTCTGGAAGTAAATAATAAACTTAAAAATAAGTTATACCAAAAAAAAAAATGTAAAGATAGCGATTTTCTTAATTTTTATTAAACTATCTGAACGTATATTCTTTGGAGAGTGAGAAAAAGAAAAAGTTTTTGTAAATTTGTAAAAAAAAAATAAGTTTTTGTAAGAACCCACTTACTTTTTTATTAACTAATACTGAATCTTTCTTTTTTTGTCATTATTTAAAAATTCAACAACTAATAAAAACAACTTTTTGGTACTAGGTAAACGTCATATTTTATTGGCCTATAAAATCGCTCTACAAAATGAGTCACTCTCTACAATTTTGGGATTCAACTATAAGCTCTTCTTTCCGACTAAAATGTAAACAACATTTCAGTATTCTTAGGTTAAAAAGGTAACGGCCGAGGCTTAGAAAAAAATCGCAAAAAATATTCACTGTAGATAAATTTTCGTAGACAGCATACAGTTTAATCCTTAAGACAACATTTTTACATGAAATTTTTGCAAAAATTATAATTATCCACTTTAATTTTCGAGCAGTGTATATTATTCTGTACAAAATGAATATTTTCATATTTAAAAAATAATATACCCACGTGTTTATATTTCGAACCATTTTATGATTGATTTTTACGAACTGTTTATTTTGGTTAAAAAATTGATGAATTTTCTTAGCAATGTTTTAAAAATCTAAATTTAGAAATTTTGAAAATTTTAATAAGTGGTTTCTATTTTGAAATTTAACCTTGGCGAATATTCGGATGTAAAGTATTATTTTACAGTTCTATTATTGTCTATAAGTAAATTTAAAAGTGCGTCGTTTATTTATTTTAAGACGGAACCCTTTTTTTCATTTACCTACTTGAAAACGCTATATTTACATGACTATTTAAGGCACCGAAAATGGTGCACTAGGGTCATCAGCTGCCTACCTGCATGTCAAAATAAAATAATATGTTATTGACAATTCTCTAGAAATCGCAAATTTTTCTGTTTATTTTCTTAGCAACGGGGTAAATAACGCTTGTTTTTTGACAATTTTTTGATATTTTTAGTAATAAAATCTTAACAATTTTTTGGTTTTCAGGTAGATATAATGAAAAATATAGTTCATTACACGTCCATAAATGCTTTTTCCGTGCTTGCACGACTTTCCGTGTTCGGCTGCGCCTCCCAGGTTCTAGGTTGGTGTAACTTAATATGTTGAACGTTATTTTCCCAGGCCGGGGCATAAAAATAGTATATGTTCATTAGTTTCGTCTTTCACGCAGCAAAACCGACAGTCCATTTGTTGGTTCAGACCTATCCTTCCGAGGTGGTTTCTTAGACGACAGTGTCCTGTAAGCAGTCCCGTTAGAATTCGTAGGTCGGACCTGCTGGTTTAGGTAAGAACGCCTTGGGAGTGATTCAAGCCTGGTATATCGGACCAGTACGTGAGTATTTTCCTCTCCGCCCAGTCCGAAATAATTGTTTTGGCAGCACTTGTGGTGACTCCAAAAACCGGTTCTGGTCCAGTGAACGCAGATTTGTTTGCTAGAGGTGTATTAGTCAGCTCTCTTGCACACTATTCGATAGCGAAGACTTTAGCCTAAATGATTGTAGTATACCTGCCAAGACTGGTAGATATTTTAATCTTTGGTTTTCTGCTGAAAACACTGGCCTCAACTCCATCTGGGGTTTTTAAACCATCTGTGTACATTACGTATTCCGTCTCCGGGAAAAAGACTCCTGCCCTCATCCATTTATCTCTCTTCGGAAAGAGGACTTTAAACAGCTTTTCTACCTGTATTTTTGTTGCTAGGATGTCAGGAACCATCCCGAGAATTTGGTGGTTTTTTGTTTTACTCAGTACTCCGGAGTGGTCCCCGAGTTGCTCTCCAGTAATTTGCCTTTCCAAAGACAGGAATTTGTAGGAGACTATCCTGGTCTCTTTTTCCAAAAAATATCTAGGGAGGAAGATTTAGGAGGAGTTCCATCGCTGCCGTTGGTGTGCTGGACATAGCTCCAGTTATGGCCAGGCATGCCAGCCACTGAAGCCCAGCAAGCTTTGCTCTAGCTGTCTGTTGTAACTCTTTGGTCCACCAAACTACTAAACCATACGTGACCATAGATATTATCATTGTAAGATAAATCAGTAAATCCAAGATTTGCCGCATACTCTTCTGAGATTCCAGAGAGAAAACCTGGCTTTGTTTATTGTTTTTCCCATGTGGGCGTTCCAGGTTAGGTTAAAACGGCAGTTCGAATGGAACTCACTTAGGCCTTTTGGCCAGTTGTGATAGCGTGATGGACGGCGGTGCCTTCTTTCTCTGCCGTGAGAACCAGAACCGTGAATCTTTTAATAAAAAGTGTAAGGTCTTCAATGCTTACCGAGCTGAGATCAGATAAGTCATCAAAGTTTGATTGTCCTAGTATAGAAAGCCGTTTTCTGCCTAGGGCAGGGCAGTGGCAAAGAAGATGTACCATTGTTTCCTCCACTTCCTCAACGTGACAGCTTCTAAAGAAGTCGTGTCGTAGCTCTGCGATTCCCATGCGCTGGGAAGGTCATGCCCTTTCTTGCTAGCTTGTCCGCCTTACAGTTGCCTGGTATGTCCCTGTGTCCGGGTACCCAGAAAATGTGAACTTTTAACTTAACATTTAGGGTGGCTCAGCATTGCACCGCTACTCTAGAGGTCAAGTAGACTGAGTTCAGTGATTTGATAGCAGCCTGGCTGTCGCAAAAAATGGATATCTCACTGAACTTTTGTTCATTGCTGAGTGTCCAGACAGCTGCCTCGGTAATGGCTGTCATTTCGGCTTGATACATACTCTAGTAATCAGGCATACGAAACGACAGGCTAAGTGAGGGGTCCTTTGAGAAGACACCGCAACCTACTCTTTCCTCTAGTTTAGATCCGTCAGTATAAAATTTGACCATACTTCGCACAAAATTTACAATTCATTTAAAAGTTATCTAATATTACATAAAGTGTGTTTACGCCTATATATTGCTTTAGTTTGTTTAAAATAATAGTTTAAATGTGTATTATGAAAAATGAAGCTTTATTTATACTATATTTATACGAAAATAAAAAAAAAGGTAATGGAATTTTGAATCATAACTTCTGGTTTTTTTAAGAGACTTGTAACATCGTTAGGATAGAAATTAACTTGTCTTTGTGGTAGTTTTCTGATACTTGTAATATGAGGATCTGATGATATTAAAAGTTGGTGAAACAAATCTTACATAATTTGTTTACTAGAAAATTGCATTTGCATTTTGCCCAAACACTTCAAGTAAATTAAAATACTAGGTATGGACTTTACAATGTTTTCCCTTTTATTGTAGTACTATCCAGATGGCACGACCCTTTGTGAACATTACCATTAACTTTAGGTAAATTGGCAATCACGTTGCAGGTTTCTGTTTTACTATTTTGTATGATTAAAAAAGACAGTAAAACATTTCCTTAGTGAAAAAATAAAAGAATGTTTAGTTACCTTCTGTGCTAATTGCCGAGTACACTTTACAAAAATGTCTAGGGAACACAAAGTTTTTTCCTCGTATTAACATCAATTTTTATTGGATTTTAAAAAGTGAAATACCGGTAATTTGCCTGATTAGTCAGCAGTGAATTTAATATTTATTTCAGTGTAATTTGATTTCGCTTTGACAATATAATTAAACGAAAGGTAAAAAGTACACTGATTTAATTTCAATTCCTAACAATACCCCTAATAGTCCAGTCACATTAGGAGATTAGGTGGAAATAATATCCTAAAAGGGGAAACTTTGCATATGTACAGTAAAAGAACACTCTTTTTATTCCATATAACTTTTGTCCTATCGCATTGCACATTATAGTATTCTCCGTTTTTGGAAGTTTTTACCGGGTGGTGCTTGGTGGTGGTGCTTGTTAAAAAATACAGGTGAGAAGCAATTTACTCCGAAACCGGTCTACAGGTGGTTTCTTCGAGCAAATAAATTTAATAGCCCTTTCTCTTTCTTAACAAGCACCTGTATATCTTGCTTCCTGTGATAAGGTAGTATACACGGTTATATATCCGATGTAATTCAATGCCTGTCGTAGGCATATAGCCAGAGGAGTAGTTGTTATCTGATGTATAATCGACCCACATATATATATATATATACAGGTGGTTTCTTCGAGCAAATAAGTTCAATAGCCTTTTGTCCTATTTAACAAGCATTTGTATATCTTGCTTCCAAAGATGGTGTGTTATACACGATTATACACTGGATGTAATTCAATATCCGTCGCGACACATAGTCAGGGGAGTAGTTGTTATCTGATGTACAATCGACCTACACATATACCTATTTTAAAATAGGTAATATACAGCGAAAGTAAGCTGGTTTTTAAACAATCAGTTACACATTTTTGCATCTATTCACGCTGTCGAAAATACCTTTATAATTGACTGTACTAACACTACAGTTTTTTATAAAATTTTTACATATATATATATATATATATATATATATATATATATATATATATATGTTCAGAAATGCTTCCGCGGTCAGAAAAATGAATACTAGGTTTTCTGGATAAACCGCGTTCAGAAAATTTGTTTTCTCAACGTTTGGGCTCCCGCTTTGGAGCCATTATCAAGAGTTAGGGTAGGGTTAGGAAGAGTAAGGTTCAGTACGTTTTCGTGGTCTCGATCTGCCTACTCCACTGGTCGTACTGCACCGGTCAGTTGTCTCTGAGGTCTCAATCTGACTACTCCTCAGGGACAACTGAGGAGTAGGCAGATTGAGACCACGAAAACGTACTGAACCTTACCCTTCCTAACCCCAATCTAACTCTTGATAATGGCTCCAAAGCGGGAGCCGAAACGTCGAGAAAACAAATTTTCTGAACGCGGTTAATCCAGAAAACCTAGTATTTATATATATATATATATATATATATATATATATATATTTATGTGTATGTGTATGTGTGTGTGTCCGGATAAGTTTCCGCGGTCAAGAATATTTGTAACACTTAAAGTTCGGGTTGAACCGAAATCTATTAATTAGTTGAATGACAAAAACGGTTTTTGGTATATTATCTTGATTTGTAGAGGATAAGTTCACAAATCTAATGCTACGTTTTAAAAAAAATTGTTTTTTTGTTAAAAAAAAGTGGAAAAATAATCTTGGTCCTTTGACATTTTTGATGAGTGTAGGTATATTATATCATACTGAGATCATTCTCTTTATATATATTTAACCTTGACCAATGTATTGCTGACTTACTGCTCGAAAATATTTACTATTATTATTCCTGACGTATCAATTATTTACTCACGCAGTGAAACCAAATTTACAAAGGACGTCCACAAAGTTTGTTGCAATTCCTGAATTTATATTTTTAATTTCCGGTGTGTTTAAAAATTATTATACACAGTTATTCACGTTTTTCATAGGAAAGTAGATTTTTAGATAAGGTACACTATTAAAGAATTAACATTATACAGGGTGTTTCATTGGAAAACGGAAAAACGTCAACGATGTATAGAGGACACCAAGATGGTTCTAAATATACCATATTTATTGGTTCTCACAAGTTTTATAATCGAGATTTTACCAATTTTACTCATTTCTTTGTGGAGTCATAACTTACAAACCACCCAGTATATTTTTATAATATTTGGTACACACGTTTTCCTACTTCTGTACAAGCGACTTGCCTATCAGTTAGGTGAAAATCCAGGTCCGGAATAACAATAATTGAGCATATTTTTGGTGAATTGTGCATGAATATGACTGCCTGTTCTGAAATGATCATTACAGTTGTGTAGTCGTCAAAAGATATACAAGGGTAGTTCACGAATTGTTGTCCCTAACATAGTTGACGTTGAATGACAAATGCAAATAAAGTGTCAGGCAAAAGCTTTTTGTATGACATTAGTGTGTGCCAATTAGCATCGGCGCATCAGTTCGTTTATGTTAAATATTAATTGTTTTTCATTGAGGTACGAGTGATTTTAAAAAAATGGACAAAATTAAGATGAAAGGAGCGATAAATTAACTCTGTAAGAAGGGGTTATCACTGCAAGAAATTTATAAGGACATGCTAGAAGTATTGGGTGACTCTGCCACTTCGTACCAGGTAATCAAGAACTGGTCACGAGATTTCAAACTGGAAAGAGGGTCCTGTCAACATCCACCAGGTGCAGGAACCCCCAAAACTGTGTTGACCAAAGAAAATGTGCATTTAGTACATTACATGGTATTAAATGACAGAAGAAATACAGTCAAGGCTGTAGCAGAGACATGTAGATTTTCTGTTGAAAGCGATAAAAAAATTTTACATTATAAATTGGGTCTCAAAAAACTCTCTGCACGTTGGGTTCCACTAATGCTGACGGCAGACCAGAAGCTTGTTCGCCAGGTTGCAGCGGAGACAAATTTGGAGATCATTAACAGGAATCCCGATGAATTTAAGCGAACATTTTTCACGGTCGACGAAACATGGGTTTATCACTTTAATCCAGAATACAAAAAACAAAGCATGGAAAATTTCGTGTTTTCCCATCAGCTGGTAAGATCATGGCTACAGTTTTTTTGGATTTTGCAGGTGTTATTTTCATGGATTATTTACCGCGTGGATGCACCATAACAGATGAATATTATGCGAATTTAGTACGCAAAGCGATAAAAAAAGAGAACAGAAAAATTGAATCGAGGTGTGCTCTTCCACCAGGACAACGCTCCGGCCCTCAAAAGTTGTGTTGTAATGGCTGCCATTCACAATGCGGGATTTTAAATTTTTAAACGACCCCCTTATTCTCCAGATTTGGCCCCCAGCGACTACCATCTATTCTTAAAATTATAAGAACATCTTGATGGAATCAGCTTTGCTGATGATAACAAAGTTATGTAGGCGGTAAATAAATGGTTGAAGACTCAAAGTTCTGAACTTTTTTCAAAAGGGTTTGAAATACTTCAACACCGATATACCAAGTGTATAAACGTTGCAGGTAACTATGTTGAAAAATAAATTAGTTTCATTTTTCTCATGCGTTTACTTTTTTTTTAAAGACCCAAAAATATGATTAATTTTTGTTAATCCAGACCTGGATTTTTCAACTGACTGATTGGCAAGTCACTTGGGTAGAAGTAGGAGAATTTGTGTACCAAATTTAAAAAAAATATAATGTCTAATTCGTTAGTTATGATCCCACAAAGAAATTAACATAAATAATAAAATTCTCTATATCTCGATTATAAAAAGACCAAACAAAAATGGTATATTTAGAACTGCCCTCTAATCACAGTTGACGTTTTTCGTTTCCCAATAAAACAACCGGTATTGTGAAACTCGTCTGTAATCCATCTCGAGAGGCTCCAGCCCAAAAATGTGGTTTCGCAAAAAGGTATAGAAAAATCTATAAAGCGTCACATAAGAATGATAAGTACTGTATATAGTGTATCTTTGAAAATACGAAACTTGTTACCCTCGTTTATCGTAAACACATGTGCTCTATTGAAAAGCAAGCTTTTTGTTTGTTGTAAGGCTCGTTGCAACCCATGTCAAGTGGGATGAAAGGACGACCCATTGTTCCTACATCTTAAAATGAAATACTTGTACATGTTATATTGCTAAACAGCACGGACATATGGTTCATATTAAGAAAAACATGTGCCTTATTGGAAGTACGTAATCTTTTCTAGAAGAAAAAAAGGCAGTCCAAAAAAGTTCTCTTTTGAAAGCAGTCGCCAAAAGTACCCGTTTGAAGTAAGCCGCTAATGTTCACTCCCGAAAGTGAACATTTGAAGTCGCGAATAACCCTCGTTTTATGGGATTTGAAAGAAGTTGTTAATGTTACTCGCTCGTAATAAGTAATAATATTTCACACTCGAAAGTGAATATCAAGCCGTCTTGAAACTAAAGAAATAAAATTCATATTCTTAGTCTCAGTTGATTCTAGTTAAAATTAATAAATAATATTGTTTCTCGTATACACAAAAGTGCTTGCCCTCTTTGGACTTATAATAATAACTGATTTAGATTCTTTTCTGTTTCCCGTTATTTTGTTTTTTGTTACATTAAAAAAAGTGTGAAAGGAAATTGTTTTTGTTGGAACTATGATCCAGGTTATAAAATAAATTGAGTGCAAAAACTCTCTACACAGTGAACCAGCAAAACCTATGGTAATATGAAAACCCCTATGGTTGGATAGAAAATCCTTCCTTTTTCGATCACTCGGTATATGTATTTTAAAGTAAACCTTTAAAATTAAAATGGATACATTGTGCAAATATTGATAGTCTATTCGACAGATGTCCCTCCATTGCGAATTTGGGAGTCACGGTGTCTAATAATATGTCTTGGCATGACCATGTTGCTAACATCGCATAGTCAGCAAGCCAGAGGCTAGGTGGAAAGCTAGAAAGTTTTTTACTCCTGATCAACTGTTGACGACGTACAAGGCTCAAATCCGACCTCTACTGGAGTATTGCTCGCACATTTGGGGTTCAGCACCAAGGCATTCTCTTCGTCTTCTTGATTCCGTTCAGAAAAGAGCCATTCGGTTAATAAACAGTTCAACTCTCGCGGATACCCTTTACCCATTAGAACATAAAGGAAGAATTGCAGACCAGACATTACTCTACAGATATTTCCATGGCAGATGCTCCAGAGAAATAAAAACTCTTGTACCACCACTGGCCACATTCGGCTGAAGAACTCGGCACGCTGATCAGTCTCACCCATTTACTCTCAAGATTGACACTACAAGGACCAATCTCCATCAAGAATCCTTCTTTGACAAGGATGCGACAGAATGGAACAAGCTTCCATAATCAGTTTTTCCAGAGAACTAAGACCTTTTTTTATTTGTTGGGGGGGGAGGAAACCCTGCATGAGCACCAGCCACTTTTGTTGTCTATCGTGTGCTGATAGTTCCGGACTTTTACCGGCTAAACCCCCCCCCCTTTCTCTCCCTGGCACCCTGGAATCATCGCAAGATATACTTCACGGGTGTAGGGTGGTCGCTGTTACCTATCCCCTTGATGGTTGCGTGTATTTTATTCCACTTGTTTCTTGACTCAACCATATTTTGTGTCATGTGGTCTGCTGTAATCGTTTCGCCAATCTCAAATACAATTGCGCTCGGGGTAGTTTCCTTCTGTGACAGTGGAAGAGCGTATGCTTGGGTGAATCCTCCTTTCCACAATATCGTCAGTCCGAGTCCCACACGATAGGTCTACCCTTTTTGCAACTATTTTCAGTAAAACAAAAAAATGTTAAAGAATGTATTTCTTTAAAATAGTTGCGCACCTAAAATGGTAACACGATTTAATCCTATAAATATTATTAAGTTCCCCCCACACACAATCGTACCACTTATGGAATTCTTATCACCTTAAATAGATTGCAACCACCTTTCGCGAAACCCAAAACGATACAAGGGATAAATTTTAAACAGTTTGTTAAAAAATCCAATCTGTCATCACTACACGTGTTTAATGCAGGAAAATAAGACGGTATTTATTATTTGTGTAGCACTAAAAGTAAATATTGATGTTTCACAAGCAAAGCTGATAACCACGTCGTGCTAATTATTCAACAATGAAAATATAAACGTGAATAATAAGTACACCAAGATATGTATATCGTAATTTCTAATCGCGGAATCGGTGTGTAATGTATAAAAAGTAAAAAAAGTATTTCATGCCAATTTTACGGGCACATTTAAATCGATGACTCACAGTTTAACGATTAAAATTATGATGGAAAACGGGTTTTAAAGCGCAAAAATAAAAGCACGCCTCCTTCGACGTAACATTGCAACTCACGTGTAATCTGTTGATAATCCTGTCGAATTGCGATGGTGGTGATTTGGTATTATTATCCGCGACGTCCTGAGTTTTCTTTTTACACAATTTGTTTCCCATATCGGGTACCGAACACAAAAGAAACAAATCGATGAAAAAAATCACGGTCGGTCGCGGTATTACGTATTGACCAAAACACGCTCTCGCACAACATACACACTCACTCACGAAAAGGTCTCGCGTTCGAAGTCGACCTCGTACAACCAGCTAAACTGACTACTGACTGAGTCGCTCTCCGATAGGCAGGTGAGACTGAGAAGCTCACATGAGCGTGATGTATCGTATACAGAGGACGTTGCTGCGATCAAACTGGTTATGCATTCGGTGAATAAAATACACATTTGTTGTTATACATTATCAATCAATTTAGGTAAAAACCATGGCGTTTTTGGGCAAAAAATTCAGCACTTGGTTATTGAAAACGCTAATCTTACATTTTTGCTAGTAATGCTAAATAATACATTATGTTCGAATACTCCCCGGATCATGGAATGCCCAGAATTCTTGAAACTGCAGCAGTAGTCAAATAAAACTCGAAATTAACAAGGTAGGAATGTATTCGACAAGGTAGAAAAATTACAGTAACATTATACAAATATATCGACATTCTACTACTAGCTAAAGAAACATTTTTAATAAATATTCACAATCGCGGCTTTTGCGAAATATGGTTCCAAATTTTTATCAATAACGAATGATATTTTATGCAACATTGGACCGCTAAAAAAATTAAAAACTACCCCTTAAGCAATTTTTTTAAAAATATCTCAAAAACGTAAAAAGATACCGAAAAAAATTTTAAATAAAAATTGTAGACATTAAAAATGCCTATAAAATTGGTCTTTATCACTTTTGGCATATTTGCAATAGAAAACGAGACATTTGCAATTAACCAGGTAAATTTGTCGAATCACGGCTCCACCCCGAGTGTTCCAAATTTTTTTTATCTTTCTTTACCACTAGTATGTAGTATCCCAAGTAATATTAAGGAGGCGCATAACTTTAGACCCCTAAAAAAATTAGGCTCGTTCTTCACCAGGTAATGTTGGTGTTAGGTTAGGACGTTACCTGGGCACCAGGGGGTGGAGGGAAACGAAAAAGCCGACACCTTTGCAAAACAGGGGGCCGAATCTGTGTTCACTGGACCAGAACCGGTTTTTGGAGTCATCACAAGTGCCGCCACAACAATTATTTCGGGCTGGACGGAAAAGAAAATATTCACGTACTGCTCAGAAATACCAGGGTTGACTTACTCGAAGGCGTTTTTACCTAAACCCTCGAGAAACACAACTAAATAGATCCCGGAATGGAGCAGAAATGACCTGCGAATTCTAACGGGACTGTTTACAGGACACTGTAGTCTAAGATACCACCTCGAAAGGATAGGCCTGAACCAACTAACGGACTGTCGGTTTTGCTGCGTGGAAGACGAAACTGCTGAACATATACTATGTTCATGCCCGGCCTGGGAAGAATAAGGTTCAACATATTTGGTCACACCAACCTAGAACCTACCGAATTCAAAAAAACCTTATACAACCATGAAGTTCGTGAGAAGGGCTGGATTGTACGGTGAACTGTAACCTCTAGGGGTGAGCCACAATAGACCTACTAAAGGTCGCAGTGGAGGGGCGACCACGCCCCACTCACAGGATACCTAATCTGACCTAGATTAGGATGTTACGCTAGGTTAGATTAATTTTTTACTTTTACTGCCTCAATTAATACCGATTATTATTAGTCCAACCTAACCTAACACCAACAGTATCTAATGAAGAACTTTGAAAATGCGGGAAAGTATTAGGGAAGACCCCAATATTTAGACTGCATTAAAACTCCGAGAAAGTATAGTCTTCTACTTGCCTATAATGATAGCTATTATCCTAGAGTTCCAAAGCCATGCGTCTCCTTAATATTACTTACTAATGATAAAAAAGATGTCATAAAAATCTGGAGCCATTTTTTGCAAAAGCCGCGATTATAAATACCTGGTTTATTGCAAATATCTCGATTTCTATTGCAAATATGCGAAAAGTAATATTGACCAGTTTTATAGGAAATTTTATTGACTACATTTTTTGGTTAAGTTTTTTTTTCGTATCTGTTTACGTTTTTGAGATATTTTCAAAAAAGTTACTTTAGGGGTAATTTTTAATTTTTTTTAGGGATCCAAATACTTCTCCCTCGTCAATATTACTTGGGATACTACATATTGGTGATAAAAAACAAGTCATAAAAATTTGGAGCCATTTTTCGCAAAGCCGCGATTGTAAATAATTACCCCATTTTTTTTTTGACATCGGTGCTGAGTTAACACATACTAAATAAAATAATTATAAGTGTGAACACATTCTTAACACTTCTCCTTAATTATTTTAGCAGATGAAAAAAGATATTACGGTTTAAAGGCTTTATTAGTATATCAGTAAGCTGATCACAATTCTGTACTTGTTTCATTACAACAGTATTTCCAACCTGTTGAAACGGCAGCAGTAGTCAAATAAAACTCGAAATTACCAAGGTAGAAATGTATTCGAAAAGGTGGAAAAATTACAGTAACTTTATACAAATATATTGACATTCAATTACTAGATAAAGAAACATTATTTTTTTTGACATCGGTGCTGAGTTACAAGGCAAATACACTCCTGGACAAAATTAATCAACAACACATTAAATTATACAAATTGCTACAATTAATTTTAATAATTTTTTATGGACAATGGTTTTATTAAAAGTATAAAAAAAACGTAAAGGTAAATTCGCTTTAATATATCTTTATTCTTCTTCTTCTTAAAGTACCTTATCCATTTAGTGGCAACAATCATGGCAAAATTATCTCGATCTTGTGCGGCTCTAAATAAAACGTGTGCGTCTTGATTAACCCAGTGTCTTATGTTTCTAGACCACGAGTATTTCTTTTTGCCATCGCCACGTTTTCCTTCTATCTTTCCTTTTATTGTGAGTTTCAGGAATCACTATTTTATGTTGCGAAAGATATGGCCAAGATATGCAATAACTTGTTAAAATTCAATGCAAATAAAACACAAGCATGTCTTTTCTTTAGAAAAGCCGATCTCACTGGGCCCAACATAATATTGTCAGGAGTAACCATACCATTGAAGTCATCCATCTTGATGCTTGGTATTACTATCAGCAATAACCTTTCTCGTGAAAAGCACGTGAGGTCTATTGCCCAACGTGCATCCCAAAAACTTGGCTTTCTGTTCGTGCCAAGAGCTATTTCACTTTCAGTCAGCTGCTTATGATCTATAAGGCACAGATCCGACCTCTCCTGGAATACTGTTCCCATATTTGGAGTGCGGCACCCAAACATATCCTGAAACTATTGGATTCCGTCCAAAATAGGGTAACTCTTCGCTTACAAACTCGCTCACTTCTCTGGAACACCGTAGAAAAGTTAGCGATTTGTCTCTATATTATAGATGGGCGATGGGCGATTCATGGGCGATGCTCCTCTGTAATATCAACAATCGTTCCTCCTTTAGTAGTTTCTTCGAGATTAACCCGTCAAGTTCAATCTTTACACCCCTTCGTAGTCACTTTGGTCGCCCCTCCACCGCGACCCTTAGTAGGTCTATTGTGGCTCACCCCTAGAGGTTCACCTAGAGTTCACCGTACAATCCAGCCCTTCTCACGAACATAGTATATGTTCAGCAGTTTCGTCTTCCACGCTGCAGAACCGACAGGACCACTGCATAAGTTAATTAAGTTGGTATAACAATTTAATTAAGATAACCGAATACCTCTCTAGCTATGTGAGGTTGAGCATTGTCTTGCATAAACAGAAAATTGGGTTCCAAAAAAACGGCCGGATGGCATCACATGTTTATGGATCTCGTACGTATAGGAACTAATTATGTGCTAGCGTCAAAGCATATATCACACCGAAACCTAACATAGCCACCGCTGAATGAAATTATTTTGTTCTTTTGAAATAATTAAATTTAGTTTTATATTGAATTATTTTCGAGAGATGTAATGAAAATAAATTGCTAGTTGGTGTGACATATTATGTTATTTTTGTTATAGTTATTAATGTGGTATAGTTCTAAGAAATTACCATACAAAAACTGTTATACTTTTATTGGTGAAGAATCCCAAAATTATAAACGTAAAATAGATTGGTTTTTTTAATTGGGAAAGGTTATTATAAAATCTTGTCGAATGCTTTCGATAAATAAATATATTATAAACATGTTTATTATACGTATAATCTCTAGCTTCGTATTTGTACCGTTATTGCAAATACGAAGCTTTGAAAATATTTTCGAGAAATTAAACCGCTATATTGTCATCTGCAAAACGAGGAAAATTGGTATTTTATTATACAGTAATTGATAATTGTTTTAACTATCCTTTAGATAAAATATAATTAGTAACAAAAACTTGTGCTTACATTTTTTTAGATAATATAGCAAAAAAACCAATTTATCGTTAAATTTTCTTTATTTTTTGTTTAAATTAATTTATTAAAGAATCCCAATTAGCAAACATTCCAATTACAGTCTAGTTCATCTGAGAATATAATTATAAAAATTTATTAATTTTTCTTATGGACTATTAATTTTCTCTCGTGTGATAACTTTGTGTTGTATTTAATTTCGGTAATTATGGTAAAAGAACCAGATTTCACGTACTGATAACTGCATTATGATACAACGTTAAATAAATCGTTATGTATACGGAAACTTTATAAAACACAAACAAAATTTAAAAATTTAGCAATCGAACCCATCAAAACGCTAAAGTCCAACCCATTCCGAAAAAAATGAAGGAAGACTATTCCTGCGAATTATCGCCTCATTGCATTGCTCTTAGTCATATCTAAAGTTATGGAAAAAGCGATTAACATAGAACTCATCAAATATCTGGCAGACAATATGGATTTCGACAACTTCAGTCTACTGGAGATTTGCTGGCTTATGTCACTCAGCTCTGGACAAACACCATTAAGAAGTTTGATGAATCCCGTGCAATAGCCTTGGATATATCTAAAGCCTTTGACCACGTTTGGCACCAGGAATTGTTAAGCAAATTATCTGCCCACGGTATTCCAACCAAGTTGCGCCAATGGCTCATGAGCTTCATGCATGATCGCTCCTTACATGTGACAGTTGACGGTATTTGTTCTGATGCATTTAAAACCAATGCTTTTACACACCAACAACCTCTCGTCCACGAACCGCAGAGGAACCCAAGAAGAACAAGAATGGACATCGGTCTGTCAAAGCAATTCTCTCTTCGGCTAGTGAGACACTTTCTGTAATAAAGAACAAACAAACGATTGGTCGTAACAAGAAAGTTTTTATTCATTAAGATCAAACTGTTAACCAAAGAAAACAATTAGATTCTGTATGTTCCAAACTTTGAGCACGTTAACAAGCCGGTGAACAGAACTTGACAATTAAATATGTCAGTAATATTCCTAAAATTATTTAAAAAAACTAGTAAAGAATGGTGACTTGGGCAAGCTTTCTGTTTATTATCAAAATGTCAGAGGACTTTAAACTAAGCTCACTGAATTAAACCTAAATGTAATCAACAGTTCTTATGACATTATCATTCTAACTAAAACTTGGCTTAATGATAATATTGGTGATTCTGAACTTGGGCTATCTAACTACAATATCTACAGGCAAGATCGCACCTCTATGTACAGCCAGACGTGCCTTTTTTGACACTTTCTGGCTGTTCATAAAGCTATCCAGTGCCCCATTCATTTGTTTTTCTGCCAACACCCTTCGCTCAATGTCACTGTCATACTTTCCATTTCTCGTAAACTTTGCACCCAAATATACCCACAAACTCATTTACTTGTTCCACTCTTCCCCCCTTAATCAGAACTACTTAGTTTGTCATGCTTTCTTCTCTTTTAAAAACCATTACTTTCATTTTGCTTACATTTATTATCCCTTTGATTTTTAGGGCATTATGCATAACATTAACCATCGCCTGCAACTTCTCTTCAGATGACGCTAATATTACTTGATCATCGGCGTAAAGAAGGCATTTGACGATCAAATCATTCATTTTCAATCCATACGCACTCTCTTTCAAATCTTTTAAACAATCGTCTATGTATAAGTTAAACAGCCATGGCGAAGCTACACACCCCTATTTCTTACCTTTTTCGATGTTAAACCAGTCCGTGAAAGCTCCGTTTATCCTGAGACAAGCAGTGGAATCCTCGTAAAGTGATTTCAGTGCTCGTATTAAACTACCGCTCACCCTATACATAGACAATGTCGACCACAATTTACTCCTTACCACTCTGTCATAGTCCTTTTCCAAGTCTATAAAAGCAATAGACCTTCTGACTTCTAGCCAAGAATTTTTCGACTATACCTCGTAATGAGAAGACCTGATTCATACACCTCCTTTCTCTTCTATGATAAACATAATCTTTCATAATTCAAATATGCTTAAAAATTAATGGCAATTTGCGATTTTGAGAATTAGCAAAATGATTAATTACTTCTTTAAAAAATGAAGCCGGGTACATGTTTTTCTTAAACTTGAAGAGGAGGCTTAGCCTCCCCTGCCTCCTCTGACCAGCCGTCACTAACTTATCTGTACCCAACCATCATGGCGATTACTAACTTTAAGGCGATGTTAAGTAAATAACTTTTTGAAATGAAGCGAAAAATAAGTGGTTTTCCTAGTGACGTGTAACGACGGTAAATTTTATTGTTTTAGCGAGTATTTTCTGAATGCTCAACTAATATTCAGATTTAAAATTAAACCGTGCAAACAAAAGAGGTGAAATAGAACACCGATCATTCGGGATGTAACAGGTGGTAGGGGGAAAAAATTTATTGGTAACAGCTCGGAGCTAAAGGATAAAACTGGGATTTTTCGGTAGAATATACCGTTGAAATTTTAGCAGGATAATTGGCCGTACATTGCGCCCCAATAAATTTCATCCAAATAAATTGTCTGCGACAATGAACAACCGGCTGAATTTGCTTAGATTGTTGGAGTGAACGGTCCTGCACGTTGTGTCAGATCTATGTTAAAGACATTTAAAAACTTTTTCATTATGTTACACTTAGTATTTCACAAGGATGCATGTTATCACCAATGCTGTTCGATCTGTACGTGGAAAAAGCCTTTCAGGAAGCACTTGCGACAAGCACTGTAAGAATTAAAGTTAACGGCTTCCCTATCAACAATATCAGATACGCTGATGATACTGTGATCTTAGCTGACACAGCAGATGATTTACAGTCGCTATTGAAGGCCGTAAATGATGCAAGCAAAAATAAATGCCGCTAAGACCAAGTTTATGACAATTTCATGCTCCGTCGAATGCTTAAAATATCATGGGTTGAGAGAGTCAGAAACGAAGAAGTCATTAGAAGAGCAAAACTAAAAGACAGAGAACTGTTCGAGACAATCAAAAAGAAAAAAATCGCATATTTTGGACACATAACGAGAAAAGACAGATATGAGTTTCCACGGCTAATATTAGAAGGGAATATTGAAGGAAAAACAGGTATTGGTCGTAAGAAGTTATCTTGGTTGCGCAACATCCGATATAAGACGGGAATTAAAGACTTTGGATCACTTCGAGAGGCTGTAATTAACAGATATATATATATATATATATATATATATATATATATATATATATATATATATATATATATATGAATACTAGGTTTTCTGGATAAACCGCGTTTAGAAAGTTTGTTTTCTCGACGTTTCGGCTTCCGCTTTGGAGTCATTATCAAGAGTTAGGTTAAGGTTAGGATGGGTAAGGTTCAGTACGATTTTGTGGTCTCAATCTGCCTACTCCACTGGTCGTACTGCACCGGGCAGTTGTATCTGAGGTTTCAATCTGCCTACTCTTCAGGGATAACTGACGAGCACCGCGACGTAGCTGGATATTTTTAGGACTGGAAATGGAGGGAGGTACAGGCGGGTAATTAGAAGGCGGTTGATTAGAAGGTGGGAAATCGGAAGGCGGTAAATAGTAGTTGGGAGATTGGCGGGTAAGTTTCCATGTAGGTGGTAATCGTTGGCCGTCATCCCTTTTGTTCAATGCCAATCTCTCAAATACTATTTACCGCCTTCCGATTTCCCACCTTCTAATCAACCGCCTTTTAATCACCCGCCTCTACCTCCCTCCATTTCCAGTTTATCCAGAAAACCTAGTTTTCATTTTTCTGACCGCGGAAGTCTTATATATATATATATATATATATATATATATATATATATATATATATATATATATATATATATATATATATATATATATATATATATATATATATATATATATATATTATATATATAGTAACGACTGCAGGGCACTTTAAGAAGAAAAAGTATTTTAATTTGCAAATTTGCAAAAGTCTGGAATATACCTACACGATAATTTATATAGTTTGTTTTAATTTAGTTCCAGGTCCCAATGAAAGTACCTACCAAGGGGCATTTACTATGTTTCTTAGTACCTTGTTTTAGAAACGTATGATCTGTATGTTGCTCTCTGGTACATACCCAAAGCTGAGTATACCGTAGATCCATACTGGTTTTGAGATTGTATAACAGCAATTTATGGACAGAGCCGCAATTATGGGCGACGTGATGAGGGGAGAAAAATATGTATTATTGCAAAATATTATGCAAGGAAAGATAAGGGAAAAAGAAGCAGAGGAAGAAGACACATTTCCTGGTTAAATAACCTAACAAAATAGTACAACTGTAGTTCCATTAAGTTGTTTAGAGCTGCAACATCAAAAGTGAGAATAGCTATGATGATAGCCAACCTTCTAAGAGGAGATGGCAGTTGAAAAAGAAGATGGATTTACGTCCAAGTATCCAGTACATCTTTTTAAACTTGATTCATAGCTCTTCTTGTTTTTTCTTGACACGAAACTTTCAGCGTAGCCTCGCGTCTAGGGTAATACCCAAATACTTTGCTTTATTAACATAAAATACTTGAGTGTTATTTAGTCTAATACGTAGATGTTGCTTTCTCTTATTGGCGAACTGATTTTGTTGCATTTAACTTGATTCTCCATCTTTTACTCCAGAAGTTGATCTGATATTTTGCAGTTTGGTTACAGTTTCTTCATGTGTTTTTCACACAGCTAGAATAGTCGTGTCATCAGTAAAAGTAACTATAGTATTATAGAAAAAATATATGTCTGTGTATTTGGTGCAAAAATTTATTTTATTTATTCATGGCAGAGCGCTTTCGGCATTTCAGCCATCATCAGTGCTTACCTGTAAGCAAGTAAACTTTGATAGAAAAATGGAAAATATTAAAATAAGCACAGAAAAAAGTTAAAAAGTGAATTTTACTTACTCGTCAGGTAATGCAAGTGTTCCATAAAGGGTGTCAATTGTAGAAAGGGAGAAATATCAATCCCAAATTTTAAAAATATAAATATAAAATTTGTTATAGGATGGGTGAAATTGCATTTAAAATTATCATGAAATGTGTCTCCTTTAAGTAAGAGCACAATCTAAGTAATGAAGTGGAGATAGCCGAACTAATAAAACAATTAATAAAAAAATTGGGTTAACTAATTTGACAAGTTTGACAAGATGTTGTATAGAAACATTGGTACAAGAGTGGTGAAAGAATTCATTGATAACCCAAACTCACATCAGATCACTGTGATCTGTTGTATACTGAATGATTGGTCCTAAAAAAATTGTGGGCTTTTATTATGAAAGGCCGGTTAATATTTAATACAAGCGTCTGCGTAAGATCTGTTTAAATTTACCTGAGTGCAAATCCCTTTTTATTTGTAGATCTTCCAAAAAATCCAGTTTACTGTAGTTTGGATCTCACTTACCCAAGCAACTTTTCACATCCTGTGTACATGTGTTAGGTAGAATGCATCAATTATCAGATGGGTCAGTTTCTGTGTATTTTAAGTCTTCTTTAGTGATCAAGTCAAACCCAGGGGCTTCTTTACTCCCAGAAGAAACTTCTTTTGGTGTGACAGATTTTATCTCTAATTCTTGGTTGAAATGTGCTTTCTAGTTGGTCCGCAAATCTATTGGCTTCTGAATATTATTTTTGACCCAACTACCGTCTTTATTTTTGATTGGTGAGTTTTGTAGGTTATGTTTCTTTTCATGAAGAATAATCTTTACTACTGTTACTTGTTAATTAACTCAGGTACTTACTTACTGATTTTATTTTAATTTGAGGTTATCTTTTTTAACTCTGTGTGGCATTAGTTTGTAAGTAATTATAATTTTGACAAAGAAAATTGTGCCATGTTTTTTAGTTTGTTGTAAAACTGCAGAAATAGGATGTTGACGAATTTCTTAACAATTCGGATTCGTTGGAATGTAATTGAAAATTAAACTCATTCTAAAAGACCTTACATTTAATATTAAAAAATGTGCAGTGTTATCAAATTAAATAAAAAAAAATGAATAAACACAGTAATAGGAACAAATTTACAAATGTTCCTCTAGAAAAAATAACTAATGGATTTTATACATTCTTATCTTTCCTAATAAATATTGTTACGAACTGGCCCCGTTTGTCTGTCGCGACAGCGCGTCGATCACAATTGAAGGAATGCCGGCGCGGCGATTGGAACAAAAGAAAAGACCGGCAAATTCTAGAATACTGCGTCTAATGGTTTCGAAATGGTAAAAGGATTATTCGGGCACTTTCTAGAAAAAATTCCAATAGTTTCGAATGGTGGCGATTCTCCCGGAACGATTATTTGGAAACGAGTCAAGTTTCCTGAAGTGGGCCACCAAAAATCAGCATATTCAATTTTTATTTTTTGGCGATAATTATTTATACATATTTCAAATGTAATCTTCTAATTTTTTTTATTTTTGCAAAAGTTAAAAACAAATTAGTTTTTGGGCTAATAATAAAGTTTTATATATTCTGTAAGAAAAGTAGAGTAGAAAAATACGAGGCAGTGCCTACGCGACGATGTTCGAAAATTCATAACTTTGTTTCTTATGAATATTACCAAAACTCACACTCAATTTAATCAAATTTAAACCTAATTTTTATAAAACAATTTGAATGCCTAAAATAAATTACTTTCTTTTGTACATCAATATTTGTTAAGTCTATATTGTTTAAAAAGTTTTCCTGTTAACTAATTTCTATAGAAGTTAGCACGTTTCGTCGTTTTTCTGATAAATATTTTTTGTGGTTTAAAACGAACAAACCAGCGTTTGGTTCATTTATCATGATTTAGTATTAATTTTAGTAATTTCATGCGCCAGTATTAACAAGACACTCAGTGTAAAAAATAATAAATAGCTTTGTAAAGTCCCAGTTGCAGATTAGTATTTTTGAAAATGTTGTCGAGGACGATTATTTTTTTTATATTAAATTTCATTTCATTAACTTTTTATCTTTATTAACAAGCTGTATTGACAAAATTAAGTCCTAACGGTTACATTGCGAGTACATATTGATTCAAAAGTTTTGCATCACCTGATAGCTATGTGTTAAACTAATTTTACGATTTTTGCATATTTATTTAAATGTATTAGATAAACAGGTACCGAAAATTTCGAACAAATAAAATGATTTTAGGCTGAGCTGTTAAAATAACATTTTTAGCGTGTTATTTCGTGGGTGCATACCATTCGAAATAATCAGTTTGAAACGTGTCAATGAATCAACAAATAATTCCTAAAATTTGTCATTGAGCCATTACAAATATTTGTGGCTGAAAAATGAGTGTTTAACAGAGTGATGTTTTTGGAATGGTTATGTAGAGACTAATTTGCGAGATTGACTGGAAGTGAAGGAGAAATGCACTTGGTGTTGTAAGTTTTTGCTTACACACAAAGAAGACAAAATGAGTTGTGATCTTGGTGACTAGTAAGCATTCCCCAGTTGCAATATGACTGCAGTGAGTTGAAGAGCACCTGAAGGATTTTAAAATTCCGCCATGTTTTCTGATGAAAGCAGGATGTAAGTGGTAATCGCCGAATTCGTGTTTGCGGAGATTTAACCGGATATGAATCCCATGGAGCATTCTTGGGATAAGCTTTTAAGAGCAATTGGTACTAGAATAAATCCCACGAGGTCCTTACGTAAAAAGTAAAAAATAATTCTTAACATAGGAATAAAATTATTGACGAGAAAATTAATGTCACTGTTCTAAAAGCGTGGAGTGCTTTTAATGACATTTTTAAACTAACTCTGCTAGTGAAAAATTTGAGCTTATTAGGAAAATGAGGAAAGAAAGGATAAACGAAAAGGGAAACCTACTCAGTGACTAATTTTCGGTAAACGAAAAAATAATTCGGAAGGTTCAGATTGGGAACCGAACCCAGATCTATTGGTTAAGCGCTAGGAGCTCTACCAATTGAGCTATTTGAGACACGTACCGGAATAGTTTAAAAAGGTCATACAAAGCAACCCACGCTTTTAGAACAGTGACATTAATTTTCACTTCAGTAATTTTATTATTATGTTAAGACTTATTTTTTACTTTGATTAACTCTTAAAGCGTGTTTTTTAAACAATAATTTATTAATTACATATTTTCGACTGTAGAAATATAATGGAGCTGACATTTGACAAATATCGTGTGCCAATGTAGCAACAGTAGCAACAACCCTCCTGGGGAACTTTGCTGGATGAAATAATATCCATTCTACGAAGACGATGCTTTCCTATTGGTGTTAGTGTGTCAATACGAGTTTTGAAAATTTGGTGATTAAAGGTGGGGTAAGCCGCATTGATAGTCGATATACCAAACCCTGAACTTGTAGAAAAATACGTTTATCTGGAACACGAGATCAGAATAGATTGGGACAATCAAACCTGCGAGACAAGGAGAAGAGTAACGCTGGCATGGGCAGCATATGGTGCTTTGAGAGATGTATTTAAGAGCAACATCCCATTAAGCATGAAGCGAAGAGTTTTTGATCAATGCGTACTTCCGGCGATGACATACGGGATGGAAACATCAACCCTTACTAAAAAATCAGCCTCAAAGCTGCAGGTAACACAGAGACGTATGGAAAGATCAATGCTCGGGATAACCCTTAGAGATAGAGTGAGCAACGAAGATGTTAGGAGAAGAACGGAAGTTACCGACGTCATAGTTCGTATAGCCAAACTAAAATAGAACTGGGCGGGTCATACCGCTCGACTACGCGATTCTAGATGGACTCGCAAACTCCCAGAATGGAAACCCAGACTAGAAAAGCGCAGCAGAGGCAGACCACCAACGCGCTGGACGGACAATATAAAGAGAGCCAGGAGCAGAGACGAATGGAGAGAACTAGGGGAGACCTATGTCCAACAGTGGACCTGAAAAGGGCTGGATGATGATAAAGCTTTGTTCTTAAATAATTTCTGTTATCAGGAAAAATTTGTATTGTAACAGTGCATACGATTAGAGGTTATTACCACAGTCATAGAAGCAACTATGAAGGACAGTAAAGTCTATGCAAGTATTTGTAGAAAGAGAAAGTACCCGCTCTATATCTTTCCAATGAAGATTATTTCTTGGTGAGAAAACCCTTCCTCCGAATAAAGTCTGAATTTTTAGAAAACGAATAAAGAGATGCTGCTCTATACTCCAAAATTGTTTAAACTTCGCAAAGTGCCTAAAATTTTGTACGAAAAAAACTAAAAATAAATTTAACAAATGCCTCAATTTGACTATGAATCAGTTAGCAAATAAAAATTAAATTAAAATTTAAATGAGTGTCCAAACGTACGTAAATCAAAACGACGAGGAAACATAAAATTACGAATACATATATATCCGATAATAAACTAAACAAACGAATTTCGTGTGAAATTTACTTTTGAGAGATGCAGTGAATTTCAGTTGAAACATGTTTTAATTAAAACCCGGCCGCAAATTATGAAAGCAAAATTGTTATCCCTTAATTATACATGGTATCCAGAGAAGCTATTCAATAAAAAAACTGCAAAATATAAATCAGTTTATGTCGGTTTGACGTAAATTAACTTATTTAATAAATTATAGTTTAAAAAAAATAAAAAACACGCTTTTAGAGTTAATCAAACTAAAAAGTAAAAAATAATTCTTAACATAGGAATAAAATTACTGACGAGAAAATGAATGTCACTGTTCTAAAAGCGTGGGGTGCTTTGTATGACATTTTTAAACTAACTCTGCGTTTCGCACCTGGTGGGTTCATGTTGAAGGGACTCTCTTCCCAGTTTGAAATCTCGTAACCAGTTCTTGATTACCTGGTATGAAGGGGCAAAGTCACCCAATACTTCTACCATGTCCTTTTACATTTTTTACGGTGATAACCCCTTTTTGAAGAGGTACTTTATCGTTTAAGAGTCGAGAGTACCAACAACCGACGAGCATGTATGAGAGCACAGATAAAAGTAGAGGAAGCAAAATATTTGTGTAAAAACCATAGCAAGGGGAAGGAAGTGGTCTCTGCTTACCCCTACAGGAAAAAGGCGTGACTATATGTATGTATCTATGTACTTTATCGTATCTCTTTATTTTGTTCATTTTTATAATATTATGCACACCTCAATGGAAAAAAATTAATATTTAACATACACGGACTGATGCGCTGATGCTAACTGGCACACACTAATGTCAAACAATAAGCTTTTGCCTGACACTTTATTTGCATTTGTCATTTAACGTCATTTATGTTAGGAACAACAATTCGTGAACCATCATTATATAGTCGCTTGACTATCAGTAAGTATAAATATATACTTGCTCTGGCATTCTAAATCCATGCTTAACTGAGCGTATTGAGCAATGGCGCATAATTTAGCCTTATACACAGTACAGTATTTACCTGGGCTTATGCTAGTGAATCGTTCCGGATTAGTCCCGAAGATCCCAGCACCTGTACCTTGATTGATTTTGGATCCATCTGTGTACCACACTGTCTTCAGGTTGAGTTAACAGTCTTTTCTCTGTCCATCCATCTCTTTTGGGGATTGGCAGTCAGCGTTTCACACTTCTTCTCAGTCCTTTTACCCTCTGGAGGGTGTACTGATACTATTTTAGGTATATGTTTGAATTTGTTGTTTCCATGCGTTTCTATCTTGTGCTAGATGCATCGAGTGTCTCGTCATTTCTTTTAATCTCTCGGTCCACCCATAATTCAAAGGCTTTAATTCTTTTTCGATCTGTTTTTTTAAGTGTCCATGTTTGAGCGGAGTAAACAGCAATTGGGAAGGTCAAAGAATTGGCCAGCATTACTTTTACTTTTTTTGTAATGGTTTGATCTCTCCAAAGGCACGGCAGCCGTATCTTCCAAAGACAAAGCGGATCTGCTGGCCGAACTGTTCAGTTCTAACTCAACCCTCGATACCAATGGAAAACAACCCCCAACGATACCTAGAATAAACGTATCAATGCCTGAGGTCGCTATCCGCCATCGCACTATCAGGAAAATCCTACGAAATCTTGACTCTAATAAGGCAGTAGGACCAGAGGAAATTCCGACAATTGTCCTGAAGACCTGTGCTCAAGAGCTCACCCCAGTTCTCTGTAGACTCTTCAAGTTATCATACAGCAAAGGAGTATTTCCGTCCATGTGGAAAAACGCTAAAGTCCAACCGATTCCGAAAAAAGGAAAGAAGACTATTCCTGCAAATTATCGCCCTATTGCATTGCTCTCAGTCATATCCAAAGTTATGGAAAAAGCGATTAACACAGATCTCATTAAATATCTGGAGAAATTTGAGATAATCCATGACAGACAATATGGATTTCGACAACTTCGGTCTACTGGAGATTTGCTGGCTTATGTCACTCAGCTCTGGACAAACACTATTGAAAAGTTTTGTGAATCCCGTGCAATAGCCTTGGATATATCTAAAGCCTTTGACTGCGTTTGGCACCAGGCATTGTTAAGTAAATTATCCGCCTACGGTGTCCCAACCAAACTGCGCCAATGGCTCTTGAGCTTCATGCAAGATCGCTACTTACATGTGGCAGTTGACAATATTTCTTCTGATGCGTTTAAAACCAATGCCGGGGTCCCCCAGGGTTCCATCCTGTCCCCCACCTTATTGTTTTTACACATCAACGACCTCTTGAAAACCACCACGAACCCCATTTACAGTTTCGCAGACGATAGCACACTTGTCTCAACTTTCACATCCTATCTATCACTTTCGGTGAATGATACAAATAGACTCAGGCAGGAACAGGTTAATTCCATCAATAGAGATCTTAAAGCAATCGTCGAGTGGGGAACCAACAATCTTGTTCAGCTCAACGCCCAAAATACACAAAGTGCCACGTTTTCTAAGAAAGTAAATTCCTCAAATCATCCCATCACAATGTCCGGAAATACCCTTGAACCAAGTCCCTCCATCTCAAATCCGACCTCTACTGGAGTATTGCTCGCACATTTGGGGTTCAGCACTAAGGCATTTTCTTCGTCTTCTAGATTCCATTCAGAAAAGAGCCATTCGCTTAATAAACAGCTCAACTCTCACAGATACCCTTCACCCTCTAGAACATAGAAGAAGAGTTGCAGACCAGTCATTGCTTTACAGATATTTCCATGGCAGATGATCCAGAGAAATAAAAACTCTTGTACCTCCATTGGCCACATTCGGCCGAAGAACTCGGCACGCTGATCAGTCTCACCCATTTACTCTCAAGATTGACACTACAAGGATCCAATCTTCATCAAGATTCCTTCTTTTACAGGGCTGCTACGGAATGGAATAAGCTTCCAAAATCAGTTTTTCCAGAGAACTATGACCTGCAACTTTTTAAAAAGCGTGTCCACAATCATTTCCTTTCTATAATCCCTTTCCCTTCTAATAGTCGCAGTGCAAGTCGACCGCGGCCCACACGATAGGTCTACCCTTTTTGCGACTATTTTCATAAAAAAAAAAATGTATGAGCTAAGTTGTTGCTGATCTGGCCATGGCCAATCTTCTCTTTATTTCCTCTGAACAGCCTCCATCTTTGGTTATGAGCGATCACAAGTATCAGTTGTTCTTCGTCTGCTGCAATAATCAAGGTTTCGTCCGCATACCTCAGGTTACTTTTTTTTTTCTTTAATTGATATTTCACCTTCCCAATCGTCAAAAATTTTTCTTATGATGTGTTCGCTATATATGTTGTAAAGGAGGGGCAAGAGTATGCATCCCTATCTGACACCGGCCATCTTAAAAGCTCTGGACACTGTTTGTCCTGTTCTGACCTTGGTGTTATTGTGTTGGTAGAGTCTCTTAATTAAAAATATCAGATGCTTGGGAACACCAATTTCACCCATCACTCTCCACAGAAGTGACCAGTTTACAGAGTCGAACGCTTTCGTATAGTCCACGAAACACAAATATAAGTTTAAGTAGTGTTCTCTCGCATTTTCAATGATTTGTGGGGCATTAAGTAGCTGCTCGTGTAGCTTTACCCGGTATGAACCCTCTCAGTTCATCAGATATTTGTGGAAGTAGAAATGTTTTCAAACGTTCTTAAATGATGTGAAGTAATACTTTGCTTGCGTGTGGAATGAGAATTACTGTTCTGAATTTATTACATTCCGTCGGTGATTTCATTGGCCATTCGCCCGTTTCCCATATTTTAGAGCATACCGCGTGCATTAAATCTGTTCCGTAGTGTCCAAGTATTTCAGCTGTGATGCCGTCTGCCCCAGTTGCCTTTCTGTTTTTGAGTGTTGTTATAGCTTTTTTTACTTCTGATTTTAAAATCCCAGGTTCTCTTTCTTGTGGTGTTGCTTGTTTTTCGGATGTTTCACACTACTCCTATCAATTTAGCCGGAAGTGAATAGTAATTCTTTTTTAGCTCGCTTAGCAAGCATTTTTGAATGAGGTGAAACATTTGCAGTTCTTCCCTTAAAGAGCATTCTGGATACCCTGTATATTCGTCAATTATTTACATGAAATCGGCAAAACAAACTGTAAATTTTGGAGTTCCGTACGCCATATAAGTACATACAGAGTGTTTGAATAAAGAAAGATTATTATTTCTGTAAAAATATAAGAGTGTTCCTCGTGATTGTAAAATGTTAAATTAGTGTTGTTTACCTAAAGTATTATTGCTTTGTTCATTAAATTACTACTACCAACATTTATTAACGTGCATACATATGTGTATCATAATTTTCAAATCAAAATATTCCGAAAACGGTACACAGTATCGAGTTTTACCTTTTTTGTGTAAAATTGAATGATGTTTAAGTTCACTTAAAATTTTGATTAATTAATCTAACCTTAAAAAAAAGGTATGTGCAATACTACTTGGTAAAAACCATGTAACTAGCTCCCTCTATGAGAGTCAGATATAAAAACAAATTCATGGAATGTATTAGCTTCTAAAACATATTCGTATAAAATTTCATTACAATGTAGTTTTGGCAAAATCGTAATAAATGTGTGTAAATTTTTTTCTTCAACGCCCTTTATCTTGAATGCGGATGGCGATTTTTTACAAAGCAAACCCCAATTATTTTTCAGTTTTCTACCTACCACAGAGATGGGGGCACTTTTTTTAAACACCCTTTATAGTCCAAGTTTTTACAAACCTAGTAAACAAGGGGATACAAAATAAAAGGAGTGGGCAAAGAAATGGAAAAAACGAACAAAAGAACAATAAAGAAACCCTTGAGATTGTAGGGAAATTTATTATGGCAGCTTTTATGTCAAAGTTTCCGCGATGCTCGAAAATTAGATAAAAATTTCAACTAGTCAAATAGTCCTAAGCAATAGTACCAGCAATTAACAATATATAGATAATTGTCAATTTGGCCAGACGGAATCACTAACATTGGAAATATGAGCTATCCTATTTTATGTCACAGAATAAACAACTGATATAACCTTGTAATGCTTGTGATTTCTGTGTTCTTAGGTCAAGGAACAAAATATTGACGAATTAACTACCTATTAACTAACAAGTATTTTGTGCTTACATGGAAAACAGATTACAGGGTGAGCTATTGATCATATATATAAGAACAAAGGTATTTAGGCATTCCAGATAATAGTGATAGTTGTAAAACAGAACTGTACAAACAATCACGGATCAATCTATCCTAGATATCCAACTAATTTAACTTAACTAACTAGTAGTTGAGCGCCAAGTGTCTTATATCAAACTAACATTATATCCTGAACCTGGTATTCCTCTATGGTATTTTGTACTGGGTATTCCGTAAGTAACTTGCATGTTTTTAACCATACCTTTCCGTGGGTTAGGTTAGGTATCATGTGAGTGGGGCGTATGTCGCCCCTCCACTGCCCCAGTACCCACAGCAGGTTATATATATATATATATATATATATATATATATATATATATATATATATATATATATATATATATATATATATATATATATATATATATATATATATATATTATATAGCAGATATATTTAAAATTAATCGAAATCCAAAACTTTTAAAAGGCACATATTGATTCTAAATAGGTCTGCTTCCATTTACACTGATGTGCCAGCACAAGCGAACTTGCTGGGATCTCTGATTAAAAAGGCAGATGTTTTAAAAATTTATAATATTTCATATGGAAGAGATGAAATTATGTGTATTATGCAAACCATTTTTATATATAGTTGCAAAAACCATACCTTTCTAGTTTTATTATCAATAGGTCCGTGTCAGTGGCGTGGCGAGTTTAACTCGCGCCCGGGGCACAATACCTTTTTAGCGCCCCCCCCGCTATTTGAAAACCATATAATATTATACGTAAAATATACTCGCAAATTAATAAATAAATAAAACAAATTAAATAAAGTCATGTGCTTTAAATTTGAGAAAAAAATGTAGTTGAGAAAACAAGACTAGATTTTGAAATGTATTTGATTAGAATTGAACTAGAATTAGTTCAAAAGATACCTATTATTTATTTTACATATTTATTTATAAAGAAATATTTTAACTACTAATTACTATGCATAATTATCTTTGCTTTTTATAAAGCAAATTTATCAATAATATCATCTAAGTTGATCGTTTCAAATTTTTCTCTTTCCACGCTTAAAAATGCTAGGACGATCTTGTCCCATCGTTGATCAAAATTAATTTTAATTTGCTGAATGAAGGTTCGCAGCTGAGATAGCCATGTATTTGAAGTTCCACTCTCAGGTTTGGAAAAACGTCTCCATACGAGATTATAAAAGTAAGAAATTCCAATGGAGTTTTAGGTTTAATTTCTTTTCTACTGCGGAGTAACATTTTGCAGTCACATATTTCGATAAAGAGTTCTATTTCATTGAAATCTGTATTATAAAATTCACCCAAATTTTTACAATTTTTTTCAAGGTCGTTATCAACATTATCCTTGTTTAATAAATTTTCAACGTCCAGTAGAAATCCAAATTTGAAATTAAGGTTACTTAATCGTGTAAATCGTGTACATATTTCTTGTTGGAGACGATCAAGAACGCTTTTCATAACGCGAGAAATTTCACCAACATCTCTAGCCAATTCTACGGGCATTTTGCGGCGTCTTTTACACGTATTGTTGTATCAATATCCCATTTTTCACAAAGAGACTTCGCTTTATCTATTGCATCTTTAAAGAGCTTGTCTCGAATTTCGGCTAGCTCGATATCATGGAACGCTTCTCTAAAATTCATTCTAGGATCTTGTAATCTGAGCTGCTCACGATTAATCCTCCTTAAGATTTTATACCAGAAATGAACTAAAGTTATGAAACTATAAGTTAGTAAAGCGTTTCTCAAACTGCGGGGCGCGCCCCCTAAGGGGGGCGCGTTTCCATGATTGGGGGGGGGGGCGCAGTCCAGATTAAAAATAAAATGGTAATGATAAAATGCTACAGATAGATTTTTAAAAAATCTTTATTGAAATTTTACTTACTTAATGATGATAAAGAAACATTCTAAGGACTAATGGCTAACATGAGCTTGTTTTAAGGCGCACAACTTCTCTAAATTTGGTTCTATGTTAGAGATGGCCACTTTGAGTTCATTTTCTACTTGAAGTTTATTTCTGTATTTAGATTTCACGACAGCAAGTGCAGAAAATCCAGTTTCACAAAGGTAGGACGTTGGAAAAGGCAACAGAATTCTAAGCGCTTTGGCTTTTATAACGGAGTAGTCGTTCGGAAGTTCAGTCCAGAAGTTTGTTAAAGAAGATTTGTTAACAAAGTTTGATTTTTGTAAGGGATTTGTTGAAATATCTATCAGTTGTTCTTCTTCTTGCAGTGATAGTCCGACAGGTCTATTTTCGAATGGATTTAAAACCCAGCTCCAGTCTGACAACTTGATATCTTTCTCTGCAAAGAAGTATCGCTTGAAATTCTCAGTTAAGTTTTCTAAATGGCTTCCTATGGTTTTTAGCATCACAGCTTTATGAATATCTTCCAATGGGGAATCTTGCACAAAATCGCAAAATGTGGGAAACATTTCCAAACTGTTTTCTTTCAATTTGTTATGCCCTAACTGCAATTTCTTACAAAAAGCATCAATCTTTTGACTTAAATCAAATATATTTACGTCTTTTCCTTGCAGCTGAAAATTAAATATATTAAGTTTTTCAAAAATATCTACTAAATAAGAAAGCTTCAGTAAAAATAATTTGTCGAAAAAATCTGTTGAATGCTTGTGACCTTCCTCGCTTAAAAATATCGCTATTTCCCTTCTTAATTCAAAGACACGCTTAACCGTCTTACCGCGTGACAACCATCTGGATGAGGAATAAAACAACAAAGATTGATGCTCAGCTCCCATATCTTCACACAGATCAGAGAACATCCTTGTTTTTAGTGGTCTGGTTTTTATAAAGTTAACAACTTCAATAACTACTGTCAAAATCATGTTTAGTCCAGGGCTTAGCTTAGATTTTGATGCTAACGCTTCCCGATGTATCATGCAGTGCGTCCAGATAATTTCTGAGGATTCCTTTTTTACTAGCGCTTGTAAACTGTTGTATTTACCAGACATGGCTTGAGCTCCATCGGTGCAAATCGCAACACAATTTTTCCACTGCAAATTCATTTTACAAAACAATAAATCTTCACATATTTTAGAACATTGACAGAATCTAATGTAGCAAATCAAATGGGAATCATTACTAGAGTCAGTTGCTTCGTCAAGTTGTATAGGAAACAAGTTTCCAGTAAGCTCAGATTCAAGCTGCTGCTGCATATCAACTGATATATCGTTAATTCGTCGACAGATTGTATCATTTGACAGAGGAATATTGTTAAGTTGTGAAGTAAAATTTTCACCAATCATTATTTCTACAATGTCTTTGCAAGCGGGTAAAATAAGTTGCTCTGCAATAGTGTGCGGTTTTTTGCATTTAGCTACTTTGTATGCCACTTTATATGATGCCAAGAGAGCCTTCTCATTTACTGCCAGTACTCTATGGAAGCTGGATTTTTGTTTTTTAAACAATCTGAGTTTCTCCACAAAAAAATCTCGCGGTTTATTGACATATTCTCTGTGCAGCGTTTTTAGATGCCTCTGTAATTTATTTGGTTTCATGCTATCTGCAGCCAATACTTTTAAACAGATAACGCATTGTGGTTTTTCTTCGCCACCTACTTCAAGGCTAGTAAAGCCCAAATTTAGGTATGATGGGTCATATTTTCTTTTTTTGATTTCGGACGATTTCCACCTGAACCTGTCGATGTACAAGCCCCGTCATCCTCAAGTTTTCGTTTTAAAAATTTATCCATACTACATCTACTTATACACTCACACTTCACAATAATGCTTGCTTAGTGTTAAAACACCTTCACTGAGAGACTGAGAATACCGTATGTGCGCTTCTGTATTTATAGTCGCGTTCAGACAGTTCGAGAAAGATCAGGAAGCTTGAATACGTGGCACGAACGCCGCGAACTTTCCGACAGCATCTTTGGCGCTCTCGACGAGACAATGTTGCCTATTTTAGTCCAAATTCCTAGGTCTACGGATTGGGGGGCGCAACATTTTTTAAATTAAAACAGGGGGGCGTGAATAACAAAAGTTTGAGAACCGCTGAGTTAGTATATTTTGCAACAGAATTGTAGCTTCACTTCTGGTGTCACTTGTAGTGGTAGTGTCCTGAGGACTTGCCAAGTGTCACAGATATATTATTATAGTTTGATTTAGACTATTAGTGTTACTTTTTTTATTTACGAATTAACATTTATTACTGGCACTAAATTTAAAATATATTTTCCAGAAATCAATTATAATAAAATATAACCGCACCCCGAATAATTTTTCTTGCAGCCTAGTTTTTGTTCGATCGGAAAATATAATTGATTTTAGCTCGTCACTTACCTCACCCTCGTCGCCTTGATCTTGTAACACTTCCATTTATTTTCGTCACAGAAATCTTTTAATCGCCGCGCATTCGAATGTCAAATTTAACTCGTAGTGTTACCTAATAACTTAAAGGACGATTGGATACTGTATAAGGTAATATTTCGTTTATAAGGTAACCAGCAAAACGGTCGACGCAAAAATACAGATGACTTCACCGAACTGTTGTGTGTGCGTTCTCAACACGAAACCATGAACGTAACAAATATAAAAAGATTCTCACGCGTCAAGATTTCGATGCCACTAATAAAAGTTAATAAAATATTCTATTAATATAAATTTCATTAAATTATAATAGCTGAGAATGGAAAAGTAGGTTATTTTTAAAAATTCCAAAATAAAATCTAACGAACTGTTTTCGTGTTTATTTTGAAGCAGTCTCGTTGTATCCTTGCAATAAAAACATTATTTTAAAGCAATAATTACGTTTAATGAAATATTTGACCATTTTTCTAACCTTTTCCTATTACATTTTCATGTAATGACATAGTACACAAAACATGGAATAGAATATAATCCTTTAAATTTTTATCATCTTGGACAAGTCATAAATACAATAATAAGTAAAATACTTCTTTTTCTTCTTCTTACGTTAGGACTACGTCCTGTGTTTGCCTCAAAGGTTGCCCAAAAACAATTGGGACGATGAAGACCAGCTATCATACCATCTTTTTGGTGGACGTCCAGTTGGGCGTGGTGTGTTGGGTCGCTTCTCTCTCACAATTTTTGCCAGCCGGTCGTTTGGCATTCTGCTAACATGGTCTCTCCATTCTCTTCTTCGGTTTCTTGCTCATCTTACTATGTCTTGGACTTCACATATTTCCCTTATCTCTTCGCTTCTTTTATGGTCAAGTAAGGTATAGCCAGTTATCGATCTAAGAATTCGCATTTCCGTTGATCTAAGAAGTCGCTTTGTAGTCGTGTTCTCCGCTCTGGTCTCTATCGCGTATGTCATAATCGGTCTTACACATGTCTTATATATTCTGACCTTACTTCTGGTACTCATGTGTTTATTTCTCCAGATTATGTCTCTCAAGAATCCTGAGATTAGAGATGCCCTTGTTGTTTGAGCTTCACCTTCCTCCTTAATATTTCTAGTGCTAGTTATATTAGCTCCTAAATATTTAAAGGACATCACTTGTTCTACACTCGGCTCATAGATTGCGAGTTTACATCTTCTCGGTTCTTTGGATATTGTTAGCGATTTGGTTTTCTTGACGGATATTTGCATATTGAATTCTTCAGCTGTTTTTTGGAACTTGTGTAAGAGTGTCTGTAAGTTGTCCTCGTCTTCCGATACGATTACAGCATCATCAGCGTAGCATATGATTTTTATTTCTTTATCTCCCATTGGATATCCTCTCCCAGTTACTTTGACTTCATTTATAATTTCATCCCAGATGATATTAAATAGGATTGGGCTTAGGCTATCTCCTTGCCTGATTCCGATTGTCATAGGTATTTTATTGCTTAGCTTATTTGCAGTTCTTACATATGTGTAGTTGTTCTTGTTCAATTCTTCGATGGTCTTTATTACATTCGGGTGAATTCTTCTCTTTTGTAGTAGGGCCAAGACGTCTGTTAACCGTACCCTATCGAATGCCTGGGTTAGGTCAATGAAACACGTGAAGGCTACTTTATTGAACTCAATGGCTTTCTCAGTAATTTGACGTATTAAAGTAAAATACAATAAAACTAAATACTTCTTTTATTTTGCGGAAGCCTTAAGGCTTCTTTTACCCATTTATTTGCCCCTCCTGTGATGCCAACGATGCCAATATCTTAAAACCGTTTTGCTCAGGCAAAATCCGCTCCCCTGTCAGTGCTTTAGCAAGTTTCCTCTCTCGACGGCTTGATTCAACGCAATAGTAGCATTCCTCCGACCGTCGAGAGTGACGAGTCATTCCTTTGTTCCAAGCTTTATTCGTTCCTATTTTTCACGACATTGAAGTAAGATTCAATGTTTGTAGTGCTCATAGTGCCTTTTGTGTTGTTTGAAGAAAGACATTGTCTATTTATATTTTGTGTTTAATAAAACGTAAAAGAAAACCAGCGAGTTGTGATTATTTCAGTCCACCAATTATATCGAAGTTGAGTTAACACTTTTTCCATGTAGAAAAAAGGAATTTACAAACACCCCATTAATACAATAAGCATGAATATACGAATCTGAATTTTTTGAACGTGTATGATGTATAGACAATTTGTGAGAATAATGTCATAATACCTAAATTTTTAAACAGTGGTTTATAGTGTTAAATATAGCTAACCTTGGCAATGCTACGTACAGCTGCTTTTTGTAATATAAAGACTCGTTGTAAGTGTGTAGAGCTCGTATTTCCCCAACACAGTATCCCATAGATCATTACTGAGTGAAATATTGCTTGGTATGTTGTTAAAGCCATGGCTTTACCACAGATAATGCTGATATTTGCAGCACAGGTAAGAGATGGGTCAAGATTTACTCCCAAAAATTTTACCGATTTTGCGTGGGAGACAGTACGATATATCTGGTGATAAAAAAATAGGAATGTCTCTGTTTTCGATTCGTTCAAAAATAACTCATAACTGTGGTCAAACTATTGTTTTGCATAAGCGGAGATGCCTGCTGAAATCTTAACATCAGTAATTGATTCCAAGTCAAGGGAAAAGGATGTATCATCAGCATATAATATGGTCAACAATTCACGTTTTAACAACATATGTGAGGGTCATTTACGTAAATTATAAATAAAAAAATCCCCAGTGTGAATCCCTGTGGTACGCCCCTTTTGATAACGCGTTCTCCTTTCTCGGATGAATTCTTTTTTCTTTTATCATAAAACGAAGTCTTGCTTAAAATTTGTTTTTCTTTCGAAAGTTATGCCAAATTAAAAATTTTAACATTTTTCGAATTTTTCAAATTTATTTTGATGTGAAACATCTGCTGCGGCAGGTGAGAGTTAAACCGGCTGTTGGCATGTAGACCGTCAGTCTTCCGTCCGACCTAAAATACCTTGGCTGTAATAATTAAAAAATGAGTTCTTATCGATACAAATGAAAAAAATACTAATGACAAATTACAGCTGTTAAAAAAAGCATTTTATTTAAATTGTAGATGTTATTGTTTTCGTTTGAAATTGTTAGTCACAAATTTACAATGATTTAGCACTCACATTTAAAATACCAAAGTATGAAAAAATATGTAGCATATTTATATTAAGTGATATTCAACAGTAGTGTTTTTAGTAAACCATGCATATTTTCTATACAAAATAGTTTCGATGTTTCACATCTGCCAGGCGTCCCGCGACGCCTCATTTCATTTTTTAAATATCTTAAAAACTGTTGTAATTATAGAAAGGGGCTTGAGTTTGTTTTAAAGTGGATATTTGGGGCTAAAGAAAAAAATATTGTGAATTTTTTTTTCGAAAAATCATGAATTGGCAGAATTTTGAAATTTGAAAAATCGTAGTTTAGTATTCAATTTTTGGCTCAATTCTTTTTTATAGTGTGTCTACTTAAGTTGGAACCATATGGAAACGTTTTTTATTATTGATTTTATACAAAAAAATTATTCTTGATATAAAGTTCTGCATGGTTTAAAACTTAAAATGCCACCATTAGATATCAATTTTTTTAAAGCATATACGAGGTTTGTTATAAAATAGAAATTTTACTCAAGAATAAAATACCTTTATTTTTTACAATACAGAAGAATGTTATAAAGTAAAGTTATTTTAAAATAAAATTTTTATTATATGCAATTACAGCCATTTAGGATGAAAATTCAGGTTTGGTGATTATTTACGTTCTACATTATAAATTATTTGTAGTTAAAATTTTTAATACTGAAAATATGATAACCTTTTCATTTGTTAATATTTTTGAACAACTTTGCAATTTTATATATATATCTAATATATAAAATTCTCGTGTCACAGTTTTCGTTGCCATACTCCTCCGAAACGGCTTGACCGATTTTGATGAAATTTTTTGTGCTTATCCGGTATCTATGAGAATCGGCCAACATCTATTTTTCATCCCCCTAAATGTTAGGGGTAGTCCACCCCTAAATTTTTATTTTTATTTTTTAGACAAAATTTTTAATTACTATTTTTTTATGATACAACATACAAAAATACATACAATCCTCAATTTTCACCCTTCTACGATCAACCCTTATTTTTTAATAGCCATTTTAGTAATTTAATCATTTTTCCTCTCCGACCCAGTAAACAGCACGGAGTAGGGATGAGAACGAAGCCGGTCTCCTTTCTTTCTCACTCCCTACACAGTTGTCGGCCATCATTATTGTTTATGCATCAAGTGTAGTAGTAGCGTTGACAATTATTATTTTGCTATCTCAGTGTAACCTCATATTAACTTTTAATCATTCCTATTTTATCAATAATAATTAAATTATTAATTTTGAGTGTATTTTGCACGATTAGTTAATCAAGTGATTTTATAACCTCAAAAGTACTCAACACGTGACACGAGCTTCCAATAACAACGGATTTTGTGTTGTAAGTATACTTTTTTTTTATTTATATCGAAAATATTGTTGATCTTTTAAAAATGTAATTTTAATTTAATTTTATTAAAAAAATGTAATTGAACAATTAAGATTTTCATAGTTTCCAAAAAATCAATCATTATGAATCTTTATTTTGAAATGTCAATGGAAATATTGGTTGCATGAAAAAATTATAAGAGACAATGTTTTCATAAAATTTAATTTTTTACTTTCGTTTGAAAAATTTTTCCATAAAACTTATATTTTTGTTATAATTTCATAAATTAAAACTAATCATTTCAAAACTGCGGCAAAAATCCTGGCCCTAATTATACTTTTAACATTTTTCATCATTAAGTAATTTCATTAATTCTATTTATGTATGTTTTGTACGGTGAGCAATGCCAGTAAAACGCAAAGGGGCTGATTTGAGCCGCAGTACAAGTAAAGCTCGAAACTTGCGAAATAGCAGATCCGAAAGAACAGAAGAACAAATCCAGCAACAAAATACTGATGCACGTGTCAGAATGGCGCAATTGCATCAAGAAGAGCCAGAAGATACATGAACTGAACACAATGAAGTCAGAAGATTAGAACAACGACAATCACATTCTTACATACATACAATATACACATTCTAACATACATACATACTTACAATAAGTAAGCTATTTTTTGTCTACACTAGAAATTACTAGGAAATTATTTATATGGCAAAATAACGTTTGCCGGGTCAGCTAGTATATATATATATATATATATATATATATATATATATATATATATATATATATATATATATATAACTTGGCCGAACAGCAATGAGCCAATTACATAAAATTTGGAAAGATCGATATATATATATCGATCTTTCCAAATTTTATGTAATTGGCTCATTGCTGTTCGGCCAAGTTGAATACGACGGCGGATCTCCATCTCACAGCTGCCGGAGGAGTGGATAAGGGCACTCAGATAAACAAACTGATCTACCACTTCACAGTTGGCAATATGATGTGGTCTGTTTGCTGTCTTATCCGATATATCAACTATCAATACTTTAGATTTGGCATAGTTGATTTTTAGACTTTTTTATGTTCTCTCGAGTCGTGTATCAATTCTAAAATTTGAATTTTTTTTCCCATTTATGACAACTATAGATGCTGCATTTTCTTGTTATCTCAACACAATCGAATCAAGAATGTATGTATCGTATTTTAGCTACCATAGACCAATTGTATCGAGTGTAGCTTTTGCACCAACTACAAAAGATGTACGGGCTATTGAAGCACCCAGTAATGTACAGATTACAGAAATAAATTAAGAATAATATTTACATTTTGTGTATGTATTTTTTTAATTCCGTGCTCTTTCCAGTAAATGATTAAAAAATATAGCATCGCATTTGAAGATTCCCAAACAAAACAAAACAATTGTTCAATCAACTCCACCTAGCGATCGTTTAAACCACCGGAATAAAACGACGATATAATATTTTATTAGGCGTTGCATTCCATTTCAAATGACACAAGTTTGTTAAAATCCATATGGCGTAACAAAAGTTATAACTGTTTTATTGAGTCAGCTCTCTCACTCACCTCTACCAGTTATTTTACAAGATAGGGGAAAATTACTGAAATAAACTTACGTAAAATGATCTGAAGATTACGAATATTTAAATTTTGTGGTATATTACCACAATATACATACTTCGACCTATCAGATCTTTTATGCATAACCCTTAATCTATGCGAGGCCCGGGATTCCGAGACTTTGAGTAAAGTTTATCAGTTTCCTGGGGGCTGAGTTTCTGATATCAAAGGGCTTTAGGAAAGCCCCTTCCAGAAACTTGAGCCTCTTGCAGAATAGCGCTGGGCATTCGCAAAAGCAAATGTTCTGCAGTTTCAGCGAAGTTCTAGCAGTAGCGGCAACTATCACTCACTGTTTTGCCCATCTTTTTCAGGTGAAACCTTAAAGGGCAGTGTCCAGTGAGGAGTACCGTCACCAGTTTCAAGCCTTTCTTGTCAAACTCGAGAAGCTGTTTAGCTTTCCTTGGCGAAAGGCTTACTAGCCTTTTCGCTTGTCTTTGACCTGGCACTTTATTTCTGTGAGATTTAATTTTATCAGTTTCCCAGCGTCGAACCTCTTTTTTAAAGTAGACCTTGGAATGTCTACAGAAGGGTTCTGCGCAGAAAAATTGTGTATTTGCTCCTTCGTTGGCAAGGCAGTCTGCTTTCTCGTTTCCTCTAACTCCTCTGTGACCTGGAATCCACATCAAAGTGACCTGGTTGTTTGCTGCCAGTTGTCTCAGGTATTGTTTAGAGTCCCAAATCAGCTTAGACTCACAAGTGTATGACTTCAAAGCTTTTAATGCTATTTGGCTATCTGATAGAATATAGATTTCTGCCCTTCGGGTGTCCTTTTTGTGGCACTTCTGGGCACATATATCTATGGCATGTAATTCTGCTTGAAAAATGGTTGGGGTGTTACCAATAGGTGGGGTAGGAAACTTAAAAATAATTTCCAGCAGTAACTCGTATGCTAATTTGTAAACAGATTTTTTTCCTAATTAGTACGATAAATAGTTTCTGAGATACAGCGGGTTACCTCTCTTAATCAGACACCCGGTACATTTTTCTTTGTACCAAATCAATAGAAGTTCTAATCTAAAATGTTCCGCTTTTACATTTAAAGGATTAGGTACCTACGTATTTAATTACTTGAAAAAACCACTCGTTGGATGACTGGCATACAATTCCAATCTTATTGTTTTTGGCGAAGAGAATGCATCGTGTAATTCAGACTGGACTCGGAATTCTCTCGAGTTTTCAAAGTATATATATATACGGTGAAAAGGCATTGAACTAAACACATTGTGGGTGTTTTACTCCCACGGTAAACACTCGCTACGAAAAGAGAGTAATTCCATCCGAGAAATACAATCCCCCAACAATGCACAAAGTTTACTAACGAATGCCTGTGATGAAAACAGTTTTAACTCGGAGCTGCTTTGGTGCTTTTGATAGATAGGAAAACTACGATTTTCAAATATTGGTTTTATGCGGAGTTAGTTATTAGAAGCAATGTGAATAGATCTTTTTTTGTTATTTTTGAAATGAAAACTATTAATTAGTGCTACGTACATTTTTATCCGACCAATATATTAAAATTCCTAAACGCATATCAATTTTAATTTGACGTCCAAATTGAAGCGCCACCACTGTAAAAAATGTCACACTTTGAATATTAAACGAACAAGAACGACCTTTGCTTCTATGTACGGATCCTAAAAGTGAGACGGAAACGGACTACATGACCCTCTGCGTTTGACTCATTCTTTGAGTGTGTCAATAAAATAAATTTTAAATGGATTTTAGCAGTTTAAAGTTTTAATAACGGGTAAAATAAGTGAGACAAAACATTGTTGTGTGCTTTGGTGCAAGTAGTTAACCATTATATTGCTGGTAAAACAATGTTGTATTACTAAGACAAATATCAGTGGTTTGGGTGCGACCCGAGAGATCCACACGACTAACTTCCCAATGGAAAGAATGAAAAAATACCATATGTTTTGTTGTTATAATTATTATAAAAAAAACGATTTTAAAATGTTTATAACAAATTATAATTGTCACCTATACATAAAAAAAAGGAGAGAAAAGTAACCCCGATAACTTTAGAAACATAACGCTACTGAGCTCGGTCCTTAAGCTCTTTACTAAAATAATCGCTAATAGGCTCATGGAAAAGATGCCAATATCCGAATAACAGCAAGGATTTAGATCCAATAGATCAACGGTGGACGCAATATTCATATTACGCCAAATGATAGAAAAATCGATAGAATTTAACAAGCCCCTGTTTGTCTGTTTAGTGGATTTAACCAAGGCATTCGACAGGGTCCGACTGGATAATGTAATCAAGATTCTAGACCAAAACACATCGATTACTGGTACCAAAGAATTATACAAGAACTGAACAGCAGAAGTAGAACAAGAATAAAAGTGGAGTGTCTAAAAAAGTGCAAATCAATACGGGCATACGATAAGGTAACAGCATTAGTCCTACTCTGTTCAACATCATTATGGAACAAATCATTGAAAATATTAAAAAAGTGAAAGCTGGATATAGGATAGGCAATCACACCATTAAAGTATTATGCTATGCAGGCGATGCAATCCTCAAAGCAGAGAATGAAGACGACCTACAACGCCTGTTATACAAGACAACAGTAACAGCACACAAATTTAACATGAACATCGCAACAGAAACAACACAGTCAATGGTTATCTCTAAAGAACCCATGAGGTGCAAACTGGCAGTCGATAACAAGATATCCAGCAGGTGAGAAGATTTAACTACCTAGCAGTGGAGGTATCAAGCGAAATAAACCCTATTGAAGAAGCACGAACACAAGCTATAAAAGCAACAAGAGTCAGCGGATACTTGAGAGATATCATATGGCGAAATATAATAATGAGTACAAAAAGCAAGCTGAGGATTTACAAAACATGTGTAAGACCTATTTTAACGTACGCCACAAAAACCAGAGCTGAAACATTAACAACAAAAAGAATAATGAGAACGAACAAAATGAATTTTTTTTTTATGAAAATAGTCGCAAAAAGGGTAGACCTATCGTGTGGGCCGCGGACGGCCCGCACTGCGACTATTAGAAGGGGAAGGGATTATAGAAAGGAAATGATTGTGGACACGCTTTTTAAAAAGTTGTAGGTCATAGTTCTCTGAAAAAACTGATTTTGGAAGCTTATTCCATTCCGTAGCAGCCCTGTAAAAGAAGGATTCTTGATGAAGATTGGTCCTAGTAGTGTCAATCTTGAGAGTAAATGGGTGAGACTGATCAGCGTGCCAAGTTCTTCGGCCGAATGTGGCCAATGGTGGTACAAGAGTTTTTATTTCTCTGGAGCATCTGCCATGGAAATATCTGTAAAGCAATGACTGGTCTGCAACTCTTCTTCTATGTTCTAGAGGGTGAAGGGTATCTGTGAGAATTGAGCTGTTTATCAAGCGAATGGCTCTTTTCTAAATGGAATCTAGAAGACGAAGAGAATGCCTTGGTGCTGAACCCCAAATGTGCAAGCAATACTCCAGTAGAGGTCGGATTTGAGCCTTGTACGTCGTCAACAGTTGATCAGGAGTAAAAAACTTTCTGGCTTTCCACAGAAAACCTAGCCTCTGGCTTGCCGACTTTGCGATGTTAGCAACATGGTCATGCCAAGACATATTATTGGACACCGTGACTCCCAAAATCGAGATGGAGGGACTTGGTTCAAGGGTATTTTCGGACATTGTGATGGGATGATTTGAGGAATTCACTTTCTTGGAAAACGTGGCACTTTGTGTTTTTTGGGCGTTAAACTGAACAAGATTGTTGGTTCCCCACTCGACGATTGCTTTAAGATCTCTATTGATGGAATCAACCTGTTCCTGTCTGAATCTATTTGTATCATTCACCGAAAGTGATGGATAGGATGTGAAAGTTGAGACAAGTGTGCTATCGTCTGCGAAACTGTAAATGGGGTTCGTGGTGGTTTTCAAGAGGTCGTTGATGTGTAAAAGAAATAAGGTGGGGGACAGGATGGAACCCTGGGGGACCCCGGCATTAGTTTTAAATGCATCAGAAGAAATACCGTCAACTGCCACATGTAAGGAGCGATCTTGCATGAAGCTCAAGAGCCATTGGCGTAATTTGGTTGGGAGACCGTAGGCAGATAATTTACTTAACAATGCTTGGTGCCAAACGTGGTCAAAGGCTTTAGATATATCCAAGGCTATTGCACGGGATTCACCAAACTTTTCAATAGTGTTTGTCCAGAGCTGAGTGACATAAGCCAGCAAATCTCCAGTAGACCGAAGTTGTCGAAATCCATATTGTCTGTCATGGATTATCTCAAATTTCTCTAGATATTTGATAAGTTCTGTGTTAATCGCTTTTTCCATAACTTTGGATATGACTGAGAGCAATGCAATAGGGCGATAATTTGCAGGAATAGTCTTTTTTCCTTTTTTCGGAATGGGTTGGACTTTAGCGTTTTTCCACATGGACGGAAATACTCCTTTGCTGTATGATAACTTGAAGAGTCTACAGAGAACTGGGGTGAGCTCTTGAGCACAGGTCTTCAGGACAATTGTCGGAATTCCATCTGGTCCTACTGCCTTATTAGACTAAGAACCATCAAGAGTGTTACCCTCAGGGATAGAATAAGAAGCCAGGATATCAGAGAAGAACTAGAAATGCAGGATGTGATAACATGGGCTACAACACACAAGAGGTGCTGGAAAGACCATGTGGAAAGGATGCCAGATGAAAGGTGGGCAAAGTGGGCCATGTCGCAAAAACCAAACTTGCGAAGACCGGTAGGCAGACCACCCAAGAGATGGTACGAAAGCGTCACAGGCAGAGTTCCGAAGGAGGCTAAACGCAACGGACTAAACAGGACCAGGTCCTATTATAAGAAAAATAAGAAGAAGAAGATAATTGTTATTATCAATATTCTTTTTATGTCAACCGTATTCTTTCAAACTTTTTCTTACCATTTCATAAGCGGGAGCTATTGTGAATTGTTTATAACAATGAAAATTTTTTGATTATTACTAACAATAATTTTTTACTGTTATAGCGTCTTCAATGCTATTCTCTTAATACTGACACATGTTTAAAATTCTCCAATTCCCATTTTTGTTTTTAAATACTATTTTTTTTTATGAAATATTGTCATCATATTTTTCACACAAATATTCCTAACATGCAATAATCATAATATTCAAAAGATCTTATAATTCTGTATTAAAAATAGTATAATTTATAAATTGCTTAAACGATTTTGCTAAAAATCTAATCAGTTCTAAGTTGCTTAATTATGCGTCGAATGCAATTGGTCCCACGTCGATATCATTTTTTGTTCTCGAGATAATCGAGACGAAAATAATTCCGAACGCACATACGAACATACGCACATACGCACATACGTACATACAAACACAGACGTCCACTTAAAAACTATTGTAATCGACTCTGGGGACCTTGAAATGTGGAGATATGTCAAAATTTGGGATTCGCAAATTCGGACCCATTACTATAACTTCCCACTGGGAAGTTAACAAGACATTGTTGTATGCTTTGGTGCAAGTAGTTAACCATTATAGGCATCCGAATAAATTGCTGGTAAAACATACATACATACATAAAGTCACGCCTTTTTCCCATAGAGGTAGGCAGAGACCACTTCCTTCCACTTGCTACGGTTCGTACACACATCTTTTGCTTCCTCTACTTTCATCAGTGCTCTCATACATGCTCTTCGGTTGTTGGTACTTTTGACCTGGCCTTTCTTCAAAACAATGTTGATCTGATCGAGATATGTTCTCCGAGGTCTACCTCTACCGACTTGTCCATTCACACTCGCCTTATAAATTTGTTTCGTCAATCTTCCTTCATCCATGCTTTCTACGTGTCCAAACCATCTAAGCATTCCTTTATCTATCTTTGTGACCACATCTTCTTTTACACCACAGCGTTTTCTTATCTCACTATTCTTAACTTTATCCAACCGAGTCGCTCCGGCTATACTTCTCAGACTACTCATCTCCGCAGCATTAATCCTATTTTCATGCTTCTTCTGCCAAACCCAACATTTACTACCATACATAAGTGTAGGAACCAACACACCTCTATGCACCGCCAGACGTGCCTTTTTTGACACTTTCTGGCTATTCATAAAGCTATGCAGTGCCCCATTCATTTGTTTTCCTTGCCAACACCCTTCGCTCAATGTCACTGTAAAACAATGTTGTATAACTAAGAGAATAACGACAAATATGGTTAGTTGTTCATCTTATAACGGATAGAGTAAACATAAAAGTTTTTTTATGTACAGTGTGTCCACAGATGAACTTAATTTTTTGCTTATTTTTTACCTAAATATAAGTCACGTTAAGAAACTTTGATTTGCTTTTATAGCATGCGAAAAAGATACGAAATGGTAAATTTACAATATTAAAAATTTTGGAACGAAAGTTTCCCAATTATAAATTATATAACAATTTTTTGTTAATTGCAGAATGGTTAACTAAAATAAATTTTTTCTAATATTTATGAGTTTTTTGTTCTTTTTAATATAATATAAAACCCTACGCCTCTGTCAAAGCGGAAGCAGTAGTCGGCCATTTGCATCCTCCATTTTCGATCAAGAGTAGCTCCTTCCTGATGTTTTATATTATTCAAAGTTTACCGATTAAAATTTGTTTATATTTCAGGTTCCTTTAAGCAAAAGCTGCTGAAACTTTACTTAGAGGTAGAGGCGTCACTTTATTTCTTATACAATTATTTATTATTTATTTGCATGAAGTTTAAGTGTAGTGTTGCTGTGTTTCTGTAGGAAAACTGCCAACAGTGTGGTAGGCTAAAATTATAAAAAAGAAGATAAACAACAAGCAGAGAAGAAAAAGTGAGGTTAAGTTTAAGTTTTAAGTATTTTATTTACAAGTGGAAAACAAATACAATATTTTTTTATAACTTTAATTGCAGAACATTATAGAAAAACTTGGATTTATATGAGAATGAACATTAAAAAATGATTCGAAAAATTAAAGTTAATATTTTTAAACAAAGTGAAATAGAAAAAACTGTTTTAAAAATTAGACCGCTGTTTACTTCAAGTAAAGTTTTCTGCGATCCTAAAGATAAAAAAGAATCTCCCTTAAAACAGCTACTAGATGAGTCTTCTACTTTCTCAGATATTACAAAGGAATACAAACAACAGTGGGCCACCTTACCCTATCCACAAGGTACTAAAATAAGGAAGCAAGGTGATTTTTACAGAGCACCCACTAAAGAACCAAGAGATTCCTCAATTATTTTGTTTCCTGGACAAGGAAGTCAATATGTAGGTATGGTAAAAAATTTATTGAAGTTTCCCATGGCCAAGGATCTTTTTGAATTAGCTAATTATATTCTTGGTTATGATCTACTAAAATTATGCTTACAGGTTTGTACCTATTTAACTTTATACTGAACTTATATAAGTAAAAAATCTTTAATTTTAATGTGTTTTTAAGCTGAAGAATATATTCTATTAATTAACATTGATTTCGGTTCTCATATAAATATGTTTTAGGGTCCTAAAAGAACATTAGATCAAACTAAATTTTGTCAACCTGCAATCATGGTTGCTTCGCTAGCTGCAATTGAACAGCTTAAGGAAGAAAGACCCAATGCCGTTGCAAATTGTGTTGCTACAGCTGGTTTTAGTTTAGGAGAAATTACCGCCTTGGTATTTGCAGGAGCTCTTGAATTTGAAAGGGGTTTGTAAAAATTATTTAGTAGCTTTGTTGATTCAAAACATTTAAAAATGTTTTTAATTTTTTATTAAATTAAGAATTTTTTTGACTAGTTCTGGTAAATTATTTGTTACTGTGATTTCAGATTAATTATTTTATTTGTATACTTTATTATAGCACTGCAATTAGTTAGAATTAGGGCTGAAGCAATGCAGTTAGCTAGTGAAGCATACAAAGGTGGAATGGCAACTGTCATGTTTGGACCAGATAGTAATATAATTTTGGCTTGTAAAAAAGCCAAGCAATGGGCTATAGATAAAGGAGATGTTCTTCCTGATTGTACAATAGCTAATTATCTTTTTCCTCATTGTAAAGTAATATCAGGTAGTGAATCGGTAGGTTGCTAATAAAAAATCATTTTTTTTGCTTACCCACTTTTCATTTTTATTGCTTATTTTTTTTAATCAACAATTATATTTAAGGCTCTTGAATTTATTGAAAAAAACGCAGATGAATTTAAATTACGTAAGATAAAACGATTGCCAGTCAGTGGGGCATTTCATTCACAATTAATGGCTCCTGCTGTAGAAGCGTTTCAGGCTGCTTTAAATAAATCCAAGATTAATGATCCTGCTATAAAAGTTTACTCTAATGTAGATGGGAAAGTGTATAAGAATGCAAATCATATAAAGAATCAACTTCCAAATCAGGTACAAAACTAGTACTCTTACTTGATCCTCTAATACTATTTTGTAGATTTATTTTTCAAATGCTTTAAAAACTTATTGAATAAATCTTGGTCCTTTACTCAAAGAGAGATACTATAAATCAGTGCATTAAAATACCTGGCAATACAAAAAAAAATCATAAATCAAATAAGTAAAATTTTTTTGTTCTAGATTGTTAAACCTGTAAAATGGGAACAACTATTGCATACAGTTTACGAAAGAGATCCCGAAGCATCTTTTCCCCGAACTTTTGAAGTTGGACCTGGAACATCTTTAAAAACAATTTTAAAACAAGTTAATGCTAAAGCAGCAGACAGTTGTTACAACATACAAGCTTAAAAATGAATTAAATTAGTGTGGATCGTAATTTAAGATTTAAAAACAAGGACTTGAATATAAAACTATGAAAAACTTTTAATTGATCAGCCATCAAACTATTTAAGCATAAACCAAAAATGTATTTAGTAAACAGATAAGTAAATTTTGTTAAAATGTTACTTTCATGTTCAAATTGTGTTTGCTCCATTCTTTTTTTGAACGAAGTTCCTTATCTCACGGTACGGATGGGGGCTAATCGAAAGAAAGTGTAAGATTTTTCCGTCACGAAACACGAAACATCAGACGCGTATGCTGTGTACCAATTATACCTGCACAGCCAGTGCGAACTTATTGGCTGCCTTGAACCAATAAGCGCGCACCTATGACTGGGCACAGCCAATAGCATACGCGGTATGGATAACTCTTGTTATTGGTTAATATACATCAATAATTCATTGTAATTGTGGCTTAGATAATAATAACTATGACGCTAAGTAAGTGTCAGAGTTAAAGTGCAACAATATGTGAATAATTTATTTTTAACTCAAAATTTTTATATTATGACTCTTATTTTTTTATAGCCAATTAGCTGACAAATTGAGTAAAACAAAACATAAAAAAAAGCAACAATGTTAAAAAATGCAAAAACAAGCGTGAAAGAAAATATAATACGTTTATTAATGATAATATACTAAGAAGGAAATTTCGTTCCAAACGAGTGTTATTGAAAAATTGAAAATTAAAAAAATGGTTAAATATACCAAGTGGGTGGCCAAATTATTAGGGACACTAAAGCGTTTTTGTAATATTTAGGATTAAATTAATTATGTGAGAAGATGAATAGGTCTTAGATGATGTATATTTCGTAAATATATTTGAGGTAAAGTTGACAATAGCGTTTATTTTACTGAATTGATTTCTTTCTGTTTTTGCAAGTGTTTTTGATTAAAACTTATTAAAATGTAAGTATTATTGGATAATTATCAGTTTTGTTAAGACTTCTACTCATCACAACCTTAGATTTCTTCTTTTAGGTTGGGCAAGTCTTGTGATATATCCCTAGTGAATTATAGCAGAATAGGGGCGTTACATCTGCATTCCACGTACTCTCAAAGAGAGATAGCAGCAGCTACAGGTGTTTCTAAAACAGCAGTAAATTGTATAAAATTAAAAATAGACAGAAATTTGCCTTTAACCGCCAAACGCGTAGGAAAAAGCGGCAGAAAAAGAATCACTACTCGTGGTGAACATCAAATAAGGGCGTTCAATCTTAAGGGGTGTCAGCCACTCAAGAAACCTCACTTAACCGAAGCAATAAAGAAAAAGAGACTGCATTGGGCAAGAGAACACCGGAATATGACTGTTGAGAACTGGAGTCGGGAAAATATAATTAGTAGAAACTCCGACAAATGCTTTTTTTGTAATATGGTAAGTTTTTACAAATCTGCTACTCAGATGAATCCACATTTCAAATTTTGGTGGACAAAAGCATGTTTATTCGACGACGCCCAGGAGAGCAGTACCATCCTGACTGTCTTGTTGAAAGGGTGAAACATCCCCTTAGCATTATGGTATGGTCTGTAATCTCAGCCAGGGGTATGGGACGCCTCTACATCGTAGAAGGGACTATGAGGCAAGCTCAGTACAAGTGAATACTGGAAAGTCGCCTTCTGCCTCAGGTGCGAGAATGGTTCCCTAATGATGAAGAGTATGTTTTTATGCATGACTCAGCACCTTGTCACAAAGCTAGGAGTGTTACTGCATTCCTGGATGGTATGACGTGATAGTTTTACCTTGGCCTGGAAATTCGCCGGACATGAACCCGATAGAAAATTTTATGGGAGCTCACAAAGCAAGAGATCGCTAAAGAAGTGATAACGACCAAGCGCCAACTCCTAGAAACCCTTATTAGGGTAGGGAACCATGACCCCAAACTCCGTCAGAATGATCAAGTCTGTAGAGAGCATGATTGGACGCCTAGAGGACATCGCGGCGAAGGGCGGCGTTACAAAATATTAACTTTTTTTTTAATTTTCACCAATTTTCTATATAATTTTTTAATTGTTCATGTAAACGATAATTGCTAAATAAAATATTCTAAATAAGGCTTTCTTATTAATTAAAAATAAATACAAAAGCAAAAACCTACATAGATAGTACTTACTTAAATTCACTTTAACTTGAAAAGTAACAATTATATTGCGCCCCTAATAATTTGGCCACCCACCCATAAATGATCTATAGAATTATATGTATTAAAGTTTTATCCAAATATGAGAAAGGAAATACGCAATTTCTTTTGAGTTGGGAGAAAAATAGTTAAAAAAGTTTATAAAATATATATCACTGTCTGTATTTTAATGACATAATACATTTTTTTAACATATAAAAAAATTATTAAGCATATTAAAAAATAAATAAATCTACAATTCTGTGGCATCTTCATTATCACTTAATTTTCTAAAACAAACATGTTCAACTGTATTATCTTTCTGTATAACATAAGGACCTTTGTGGAAGGTCCCATATTCTTCGGGCACGAAACCATTAAGAACTGTTTCTCTTCTTGCTAAAGGATTTTTTGGTTTCTTTATATCTTTGAATTGCAATGAATTTGATTCCATTGAATCCATAAGTGAGACTATTTTAAATTGTTCTTTATTATTTCCATTTGCACTTTTATTTTGAACGTCAGGTTCGTTTATTTCTGTATATATATTACTGCCATCTTTAGCGTTGACGATTTGTTTTCCTCCACCGTTTTCTTTATACATGTTTTGCGTACTTAGCGTTTCAGCTATCGCTATTTTCTTATTCCTCTTAATGGATTTTGTATAGTCTTTTGTACCCTTTCTTTTTAAGGTAAAGTCCCTCTCTCCAGATTGGGCTTTGCTGTTCCACTGAACCCAGTTGTGTCTCGATATAGGATCTTTGGGTCCCCAATTTTTCGATGGTTTCAAAGACATTTTAAATCTCTAAAAAACATTTAAGAACTATTAGTATACCGGGTGTGTCAGTTCTATGGTTCCAACGCCATATCTCTGTTGTTTTAATACATTTAAATTCCAAATTTTAATCGTTTTATACTGACATAATGTCCTCTAAAAGAAGTGTAAAATCACTATTCAGTCATCCAGTTTAACCGGAAAGGACCGTAACTTTTGAAATTTAAATGTCAAACTATTAATTTAATTCAAGATATTAATTCGACGTACAGTTTTCTTATTTATGAGGAAATTTACTTTATATTGTGGTTTAATAACATAACGTTAGTCTTAAAATAATAATATTAAAACAGTTCAAATTAAATATATTGTGTCATTTACATTTTAAAAGTTAAGTACATGTTTTAATATTGTTATTATGCTTAATTTAGAGGACATTTTTAGATCTGTATAAAATTTTTAATTTAAATTTATTTAAACAATTGTATGAAGTTTATAATTGACTAAACATACGAAGTTTTAATTAAGTGTTAGTAGGTAAATCGTGATCGATTGTACAAAAAAATGAGATTTATGCCTATAGTATTTCCAATCTCAGTTTAAAAAAGATGATTTTACCAGCGCACTGCGATATTCCGGTAATAAGCGCTTTATTCTATACTGAGCTTAAAAGCTGAAAATGTCAATTCAACTAAAGATGAAATAATTAAAAGATTATGTAACTTACAAATTGCAAGATTTTAACGATTTTAAATATAAATCATTAGAAATACTTCAACAAGTTTTAATAGATTTAAAAATAAAATTAATACGCCACTGGTCGATTTCTTTTTATTCATAAAATTAGATTGTAAATACTATGCATGTTTTAGGAATAATTACAAATTGTGATAATAAAATAACATGTTAACCACGTTTGTTGGTTAATTAATATTTTTAACTATGATTAACACACAATTAGTTTTAACGTACCTCTAAAAATGTATATCCATCTTGTTTGTTAACAACATAAATTCCTATTACAAATATCAACAAGCTGGCTGTTAAAACGATTCCCCATCCAACGCCGTACAGCCAAACGGGATCATCTTTAAAAATTCCCTCTAATGGTAGCGTTATCATACCCCAAGCGAATAAAGCAGTTAAAACAATTGGCGCTATCCACCATAAGATTAACCAGAAGTGGGATAAGATATGTCCGAGCATAAACTCAAAGTCTGATTTTATTCGTTCGACCCCTAAAACCAAATTATTGATATTTGTGGTTTGTAATAAAAAACGCCATCTAGTGGTTTTTTTTGAAATATAATCGTCAAAGATTAGGTCTGGAAATGTGGTGATTTGGGAAATGGGCACATGGAAATAATTTATTTTTAAATATTAAGTTGATCCACTAAATATATTGTATTTTTAACCCTGTATTGTATGTGACTGTATTATCTGATGTTTTATACTTCAGCACACAAAAAAGCTTAACAAAAACATGTTATTGTTCTATATTTTATCGGTTTCAAACACTGAAGAAAATGTAAATGTGTTAGTATTCATTTGAGTTAGGAGTATATCACAAAAACTTTTAAATTGAACATGGAGGAAAGACATCATTTAAAATGCGAACGAATGCTGAGAGCTATTGGCATGCTTGACAAATAGATGTTGCACAAGCGTGTGGTACATCTTAAGGCGTGATTTCCCGCTTAAATGCCCGTTTGGTAGATACTGGAGATGTATCTGAGAGGGACACAGGACACACGAGATCTATGGCCCATAATGAAGATCGTCTTTTACAATTAGTTGCAAGAAGAAACCCTACAAATGCAGCTGTTGCAAATACATGGAACACAAGTTTCTTCCAGGAAGCACGAAGCTCACTAAAGATCTAGAAGAACGCTGAGATGTAAGTCTTTAACAGGCATTCTCGCTGCTCGTTTAGCTTGAGCTGAGGAACAGGTGCTATGGAATATGTCCAATGGAGTCATATTTGTGTTTTAGACGAGTCAGGATTTAGGATACATCCTGATTCAAGACGTGTTAGAGTCTGGAGAGTGCTGAGCAATAAAGCACGATTCTAAATTGTACTAGGTACAGTAATGGTTTGAGGCAAAATCAGCATAAGAGTTAGGACAGATTTGTTTTGCTGCAAAAAATGTTAAATGCCAATAGGTACATTGATAAATTACTTCATCGCATTCTGCTTTGATATGTCGTAGTCATTGGAGAAAATTTCGTACTGGTGCTTGATAATAATGTACGACCATTTGTTGAGGTAACATTGACCAGATTTATTGATGATAATAGTATGAAAGTATTACTGTGGCCTTCTTAATTACCGGACTTAAATTTAATAGGGCATGCATGGGACATGCTTCAATAAAGAGTTTTGAAAGGTTGCAGAACCGCCAACAGTTAGAGCCTTCGCAGGAAGCATGGAAATCTCAACAAGAAATAGATAACTTGATTCTTTTCATGTAAAGACGATGTAGAGTAGATATAAATAATCGAAGAGAACACATAATTTAAAATTTATAGTTGGCTATTTTTGGTTATTTGTTTTTTTATATTTTTGTGAAACATATTGAAAAAAATAGACTATGGTTTAAATAAACTGTCAAAATTAACTTGTCTTAATTTATTTATATCGAGAGGAGTTCGCCAGGGATGCCTGTTGTCCCCCCTACTATTTAATGTATATGCGGAATATATAATCAAACAATCATTAGAAGATCGACCAGAGGGAGCAAAAATAAATGGAATCGAGATCAATAACATAAGATACGCAGAAGACACTGCAGTTCTTGGAAAATCCGAAGAACAACTGCAGGCACTAATTATAAAGCTAACGGATGAAAGCTTGAGAATGGGTTTCAACATATAAATATCATAATCGACGGCGTCACCATCCAAAATGTCCATAGTTACTTATACCTGGGCAGAGAAATAAACCACCAAACGCGAAGGAGATTAATAGAAATAGCCAGGGCAGCTTTCCTAAAAATGCGAAACATACTATGTAATCCAGTTCTATCGCTAGAGGTTAGGCTAAGAACAGTAAAGAGTTATATATGGTCTCTCGTCTTATATGGTTGCGAGACATGGACGGAAGAACTCCGGAAACTGAACGCCTCTGAAATGTGGATATACAGTGTAAAACAGCCAAATGGAATAAATTCGATAACGAATAAATGAGAGCGTGTTGGGAAAAACGCTTGGACACGTCGATTTGTATTTTTAGATGCGCATTTTTTTCAAAAAAAAATAATTATATAGGTTGTGTCATGTGCCAGTGGCCAATACCAACTTTCTTATTTTAAATACAAATATATTATTTATTTTTTGGATTCTTAAGAAAATTCTAGACATAATTCATGTACAATGTCCCATACCTATCTTCAACTGTTTCGGAAATATTAAGTAAGTGTTTTCAGATGTATTACAAAAATTTACATTAAAAAAAGAAAATTATTTTATTTCACAAATAATGTAAAAAAAACATTAATTTCAACGTGCTAATCTGGTATAGAAATGTCTTTTAACGTTACTCAACATCTCAGGCGTGACTGATCTAATCGCAAGCGTGATTCGTCTTTTTAAGTCATGTAAGTTGAGTGGTTTAGTTTTGTATACAATATCTTTGACATATCCCCACAAAAAGAAGTTTAATAGCGTCAGATCAGGATATCGTGTTGGCCATTCTATCGATTCGCGCCTCCCTATCCACCGATTTGGAAAATTTTGGTTCAGGTACTGCCGGACATTAATTTGGTAATGGGGCGGTGCTCCATCTTGCTGAAACCATAGTATATTGGCAGGAACTTGTGGATTTGCTGGATCAGGATATAAGTTTGTCAAAGTTGGCACGACATTATTTTGGAGCAAATCTAAATATTTATCTCCATTCAAGTTGCCATCAATAAAAAAAGGACCTACGATATGATTTCCAACAATTCTTGCCCAAACATTAACTTTTTAAGGATATTGCGTATGTTCCTCTCTTATATAGTGAGGATTCTCATTAGACCAATAGCGGCAAATTCGACGATTAACATGACCGTGAAGTGTAAATATGTTCTCATCAGAAAACAAAACATCTTCTAATTGGATCACATTGTTATTTAACATTTCCATCATTTGTTCACAAAAATACGTTCTCCTGTCGAAATCGTCTTCCACGAGCTCCTGAGTTGGCATCATTTTATAGGGATGCATTTTACTTTTCTTTAATATTCGAAAAATTGATGTGTGGCTAATGTTGAACAGTGAGGCTGCTTTTCGACCAGAATTATGTGGGTTTTTTTGAAACGCAAGCATAACATCCAATTTCGCATCATCGCTTAGTTCATTGGCAACTACTTTTTTTGTCTGTCTTACATGACCAAGCTCGCGAAACTGTTTTTCTATTATGCTAATTGTTCCTTGTGATATGGGCGGTAAATTTGGAAATTTTTCGTGAAATAAGCGAGAAACTTCCATTTGTGTCCGTGTGTTATCTCCATAACCAATCATTTGTAGAATGGTTATTTTGTGCATTTCTGTTAAATGAACCATTTTTTTTGATATTATTACGTACAGTTAACGAAATTCAAACGACAATAGCACGACACTAATCACTACTGTCATGCAGACAGACAACTAGTTGCTCTAGTTGCTAAGTAAAAAGGAACGCATTAATGGTTTTTGCTTATTTTCTCAATATTAAGAGCTTAATGGGAAATAAGTATTGAGTGTAATGTAGCGAACTTGTGAAATAAAATAATTTTCTTTTTTTAATGTTAATTTTTGTAATACATCTGGAAACACTTCAATATTTCCGAAACAGTTGAAGATAGGTATGGGACATTGTACTTGAATTATGTCTAGAATTTTCTGAAGAATCCAAAAAATAAATAATATACAGGGGGTTGTATTAAAATAAGAAAGTTGTTATTGGCTACTGTCACATGACAGACCCTATATAATTATTTTTTTTTGAAAAAAATGCGCATCTAAAAATACAAATCGACGTGTCCAAACGTTTTTCCTAACACGCTCTCATTTATTCGTTATCGAATTTATTCCATTTGTTTGTTCCACACTGTATAGACGAATGCTCCGTATAGCCTGGACTACCAGAACAACAAATGCAGAAGTTCTAACTAAAATAAATACCTGCCGTTAACGAATACAATGAAGGCAAGAAAAACAGCATACCTAGGGCACCTAATGCGACACGAGGAATATGACCAATTACAGCTGATACTTGAGCAAAAAGTAGAAGGTAAACGAGGTATAGGAAAGAAAAAAGTCCTGGCTCAATAACATAAGAGACTGGACAAACATGAATGGTAATGCCCTAATCCATCAAGCTCAGAACAGAGAAGAATTTGCCACAGTGGTCTCCAACCTCAATAGATACGGCACCTGAGAGGAGGAGGAATTTAATTATTGCAAAACCTTAATCGAGTTAAAAAAGATTCCAGCTCAGAATATCCTTAAATTATTTCCATGTGTGTAGTTCAAGAGTTAGGCTCTAAATAGACTAAAAATAATCTTGGTATGAAGACCATAACAAAAATTCACTTCCTACCCTGTAAAGAAGTATAATTATGTCTAAATGTTTTTTGTGAGCGGAAGGTACAATCGTGTGAATTAGATTATGATTCATATTTCACAACTATTGCTTACAAAATTTTATTTCAATTAATAAAAATTATCGTAACGATAAATGAGTTGTTTCGCAAAGTAAAATTTGATATTGGAATGTTTATTTACATTCAATAAGCAACAATTAAATTTAGAATATTACAACTGGCTTAAAATGTTATTTAAACAAAACTGATAATAATTGTCTAGACATTTTCCTTTGTTAAAAAAAGCTTTTGGCGAAGTAATAAAACAATTGTCTTATTTTAATGGAAAAGAATTCATTTAAACTCATCGTAACATCTGCAAGCCATACATACTGTTATGAGAATGATTGGATAGGACAAATAACTGTAACTTAATAAAGTGCAATTTTAGTCTCTTATAGATTTTTTTTCAGTAAAAATCGTAGCCACCTTACAAGAATTTGTGTCAGTTAAGTTCTTGTTGCTTTGAAAAACTATAGCATATCTGAATTTAAATAACATGACCTTTCCATCATTCCGTTATCGCGTTAGTTTATTAACGTAGGGGGTTGATGGTCTGTATTATGTCTAATAATAATAAGCAATAATTGCGAATATTAAACTCCCTTTTGGGTGCTGTCACTATCGAAGAGTTAATAAATGCGTTCATTTAAGAAGATTTAAGTTTAACTACGGTTTCTCCAAATACACTGCCGAGCAAAAAATTTAGGTCACTATAAATAACATGAAATTGCAAAAAAATTTAAAAATACAATGCATCAGCTTATGTCTGCATATTGTAAAATTTATCTACTGTATTTGCGTAGCTTAAAAATATGGAATCAGAAAACACAATTTTTTATTTTCATTATTTATTCTACAAAAACTAACTACATTATAAACGAAACTCGACTATTTTTAATGGGAACGAAACGAATGAATAAAAATTAAAATTATTAAAAAATTGATGATAATTAATAAAGTGTATTACCCCATCTTGCATTAACGACTGCTTGAATTCGACCAGGCACACTCTGAATTAATTTAAGGATTACATTCTGGTTCATGTTATTCCACTCCTGCAATAGCAATTCTCTCAGCTCCTGGACAGTTTTTGCGGCTAGTGTATGCCTTCGGATAAGTTTCCCTAACTCATCCCTGGCATATTCGATGGCATTATTATCTAGACTGCATGCTGGCCATTCAAACCGCGTCATTCCTACTGATATTCACTGACAAACCTGGCAGCATGTGGTCTTGCAATGTCATGCATGATCTTCCAGGACATCCGTTATGTATCTGTGAGGTGTTAGAGAGACATAATTCGCTACGAAAACCAACTCTGTACGTGCTTCTGAAGTGATACCTAGCAAACCCACTACCAAATTTACGTCTTGCTTCAATACAAACGGAGGCGTATCATTCTTCGGGTCTTTTTCATACTCTTCGATGGTCATCTGGTCCATTGAGGCAAAACGTACCTCGCTCCAGTCATCATCGTTCCATGCCAAGTAATTTCGAGCAAAATCCAATCTTGCTATTCTATGCTGGTGGTTCAATGTTGGCCCTGTAGCTATCCTTTTGCAAGACAACTGGCAAGAAATGGGACCCTGGTAGAACCAAGAAGCCATTGAATAGCTCAGGAGGGAACGATGGTACACTGACGGATCAGGGTACCATGGACGCTACCGGGCAGGTGTGTTTGAAGCATCCTACAACCACAAGGAAAGCATACCCCTGGAGAAATACGCCTCAGTCTTCCAGGATATTCTTACTTACAGTCACGCGGCCATTTGGACCCCCGTGAGTTGCACCACATTATCATCGGTAGTGTGGAACTGCATGCAAGCCCTCACTGAGTTAGCGACTGCAAATAAGGTCTCTCTTACATGGGTTCTTGGGCATACAGGGATAAATGGCAACGAGGTAGCCGATGAACTGGCAAGAAATGGGACCCTGGTGAAACCAAGAAACCAGTTGGTCGTATTGCCAAAGCGAAACAGGAGTTGAAACTAATCCTCTCGAGCAAGAACATATTGCTCATTGGAATGCAAATACTGGATGCAGAACATCAAGACAGTTGATGAAATAACCTCTCCAGAAGAGGGCAGACGCACTCTGGACCATGAACCGGAGTAGGCTAAGCAGCACGCTTGGCCTGATCACTGGCTACGTCGCACTAAGGGCGCACCTCTTCAAACTTCAGCTGGCGGCTGAGACAAACTGCCGACTATGCGGCGAAGAGGAAGAGAGCAGCATACACATGTTGCTGCCCGATGCTAGCGGTGTACATGTACCAAACCTGGGGCCGCATGTTTTTTTTTTATGAAAATAGTCGCAAAAAGGGTAGACCTATCGTGTGGGCCGCGGACGGCCCGCACTGCGACCATTAGAAGGGGAAGGGATTATAGAAAGGAAATGATTGTGGACACGCTTTTTTATTTCTCTGGAGCATCTGCCATGGAAATATCTGTAGAGCAATGACTGGTCTGCAACTCTTCTTCTTTGTTCTAGAAGGTGAAGGGTATCTGTGAGAGTTGAGCTTTTTATCAAGCGAATGGCTCTTTTCTGAATGGAATCTAGAAGAAGAAGAGAATGCCTTGGTGCTGAACCCCAAATGTGCGAGCAATACTCCAGTAGAGGTCAGATTTGAGCCTTGTACGTCGTGAATAGTTGATCAGGAGTAAAAAACTTTCTGGCTTTCCACAGAAAACCTAGCCTCTGACTTGCCGACTTTGCGATGTTAGCAACATGGTCATGCCAAGACATATTATTGGACACCGTGACTCCCAAAATCGAGATGGAGGGACTTGGTTCAAGGATATTTCCGGACATTGTGATGGGATGATTTGAGGAATTCACTTTCTTGGAAAACGTGGCACTTTGTGTTTTTTGGGCGTTGAACTGAACAAGATTGTTGGTTCCCCACTCGACGATAGCTTTAAGATATCTATTGATGGAATCAACCTGTTTCTGCCCGAGTCTATTTGTATCATTCTCCGAAAGCGATCGATAGGATGTGAAAGTTAAGACAAGTGTGCTATCGTCTGCAAAACTGTAAATGGGGTTCGTGGTGGTTTTCAAGAGGTCGTTGATGTGTAAAAGAAATAAGGTGGGGGACAGGATGGAACCCTGGGGGACCCCGGCATTGGTTTTAAACGCATCAGAAGAAATACCGTCAACTGCCACATGTAAGGAGCGATCTTGCATGAAGCTCAAGAGCCATTGGCGCAGTTTGGTTGGGAGACCGTAGGCAGATAATTTACTTAACAATGCCTGGTGCCAAACGTGGTTAAAAGCTTTAGATATATCCAAGGCTATTGCACGGGATTCACCAAGCTTTTCAATAGTGTTTGTCCAGAGCTGAGTGACATAAGCCAGCAAATCTCCAGTAGACCGCATGATAATGGATCGAAGTAATCTAAATGAGACAGGGCCAACAGAAATCTTGCGGTTTGCCAAAACCAGCGGACTGGAATTCTGATGCACCGAAGACGCGGTGGTAGTCACAGAGGATCATAAGATCTAGGTGACATGGGTGCCTATACCAATGGCTCAACCGCAAAAATGTAACGTAAGGTGACCTAAATTTTTTGCTCGGCAGTGTATTACAACGGGTTCTAAGTAAATGTAATTATAAATTAATATTTCTTAATAAAATTTAATCGCTTTGGTAGTTTTGCGTTTTAAATTTTTTAAGCTGATTTTTACTCGTGGGATACTTAGTAATCTTGATGGTTTATTAGTTTTTTTTTTGTCGTTTTTGTTAATAACTGAAGTTTCTTACCATAAAATGTCAATAAAGTCAGCACCTCTAAAATAGCAGTTATCAGAATAAGGTTTCCTACTATGTAATGATCCAGTAAATGAACGATGTCAAAATCCGATTTTAACAGTATTAAACAACTAAAAACGAATCCCGATGTACTTAACAATATACTAGCTTTCCACCAGCTCAATTTTGCTCTACTTCCAACAGTTATGGCTTTCAACAAAGTGTAACTGAGTGTTGCCTGTAAAATAATTAATTTATTTAATTATTGGTAAAATTATCCAAAGTCTTTTGGTATAGTTTTTAATAAACAAGTAGGTATGTGATTCTGTATTACAACTGATCTAAAAAATCCAAAAGTTATAACTTTGTTAAAGCATGAAAATATCTGACAAGATTAGGTTTTCGATGGTGCATTTGTTCAAAAGTTTTTTGAAATACGTTTGGGAAATACGTTTCTCTATGCTCTCGGAGATTATTTGAACCCGCAAAACTCCCCTTAAATACAGTCCTCTGTACAAGTGTATAAAAATAAAAAAAGTAATTAATGACAGATCTAATTTTCGTTGTAACTCACCATACTGATAAATCCAGCGAATATAAACAAGGCGAATGTTAGAATTACCCAAAGTTTTTTATCACTAGCAACAGTGGCACTTCCAATGTCATAAATTACACTAATCAATAGAAGTTCTGCTGTAGTGCCCTTGCTGGCGGTTATATTGGGGCTCGTGTGGTTGGACAAAGATTGCGTTATGACGGTTGACCCAACACCGAAAACAATATTAATTGTACAATATCCGAATGCTGTCCTAAAATAAATGTTTTATTTCGAAAAATATAACGTAAAAAAAGTTTCACATTAAGTGTTTTCTTGTGCAATTACTGACTTACCAAAAAGGATTTACTTTGTTGTAAATAAGTCCTGCATTGGTAACGAACGATCCGAATCCCACAGTGGTTGAAAAAAATACTTGTATAGCTGCGTAATACCATACCTGCAAATGATGTATGAGTAAAAATTGGTTTTAGGCCCACTACCAGAAACTAAAATTGGGTTTAGAAGCCTTTTAATAAAGAATTATTTTTTTTCGGTCTGTACTAGCCGATTAGAAGTTATGAGTGAATGAGAAACCCCATTAGCACTTAAATATGAGATATCTAATCTTTTACTAAAATATCGACATTTTGATAGTTTTATAACAAAAAAACACATTAATAGGTATTTTTTAATGATCAATATTTCATCTAGCATGGGATGGCTGAGCTTGTTAACGTGAGGCAAGTTTGTCATAATCAGGTTGAATTTTCGTCAAATGTATCCTTATGTCTGCTTCAGGATTGAGTTTACTTCTTTTTTCAGTCTTTGTAAGAAAATCCTACTTCACAACGTAAGTTTAGTCCCTCAACCCAGGTTGAGAAACACTGACCTAACCTATCCTTTACTATAAGTCATATTTAATAAGATTACTTACCCCTTTTTACCGAAATTGAGAATTACAATTGTATATATTCCCCACTTAACCCTGGGTTAGGTTAGGAATCATGTGAGTGGGGCGTAGGTCGCCCCTACACTGCGACCTTTAGTAGGTCTATTGTGGCTCACCCCTAGAGGTTACAGTTCACCGCACAATCCAGCCCTTCTCACTTGACCCTATGTTTTAAATAAAAAAAACAAGGCGCTTTCTTCAGCGTGGTGAAGATACAACTAAAACTAACTAAATATTGTTACGATTTTTTGAGTCCGTCTCTGTTGACCCTTTCTGTCGCGACAATGCGTCGGCCACAACTGGGACTGTCGGTGCAGAAACCAAAGGAAAGTTCCCGCAAGTTCTCGACAATTCTTACCGTTTCGAAAAGGGGTCTATCGCCTTCGAGAATAAGGTCTAAGTATGATTTACAGGTATAAAAAGGGACAGCGAGCGGACAGAGTAATAGTAGTTTTAAAAGTGTTTATGAAATAAGAAATGTAAATAGTTATAAAAAGTTGTAAAAGTTTTATATCTAAGTGATTAATAAAAGTAGAATTTATTGTAATAAACATTATTTTGTTACTAGTTTTAATTGCCGAACCCGCGGAAGAACAAAAAAAGTTGTAACAATATTTATTTAATTTTAATTTTAGTTACTGGTCCAAATGTCGGGTAAATTTTTTTTCTCGTTTCTGTAAAAACTCCATATCCTCTTTTTAATCAAATTAATTTGCATGAAGCATTATTTTTTTTATGAGACCTACGTTTAAGTGAGATAGATACAATTAAAACGCTCATTAAAAGGCTTTTTAATTTCTGGTAATAGGCATACATCTAATTTTAGCCGATGTATAATAATTTGCTAAAAATGTACACCAAGAATGGTTAAATAAAATTTTTAAAAGTAACTATAATATATGTTAATTTTTATGGAAACGAGATCTGACAATAAGTAGGATTCGTTCACTGTTAATTAAAATATCACTTATGATATGTCATAATATTTTTTAAAGTCAGCTCTCTCTCTTGTTTTGGTAAGTTTTATATATGTGGAATGAAAAAATTCATACCTACATATTCACTTTCCTCTTCAGGATATATAAAAATCACTTTCTTATTTTAGTACCTTGTGAAACAGTTTTTGAATGACATGAACAGGTTTGTGCGAAGATAATTCCAAAAAACTTAATTCAAGATCAAAAAGTTGCGACTGCAAAAACGTGAGAGGCAAAATTTGTGACAGGAAAAAAACTTGGATTTATCGGAACAATCAACGCTCCCACAATGCCTTCTCTGTAAAGTAGTTTTTGGCCGAAATACTTTCTTTTACTATCCCCATGTTCAATCCCCTAGGGATACGGGGAAAATAGAATAGTTCCCAGGAATGGTTTTCCTGTCGTAAAAGGCGACTAAAAGACTCCCAATCCAAAACGTCATGCGACCCGTACTGATGGATGCATGGCGGTGGGGGAGCACCGTCGCTAACGGAGCCTAAAGCAAAGCGGGCAAAATCCTGTAGTAATTACGTCAAACTGAAATGGGTTCCAAGACGCCAGGGAGGAAGCAGGAAGCAGAAAATGAGGAAGCAGACAAACTTGCAACAAGAGGCTCGGAAAAACATAAAAACTACTGGAAAAGCATACCAGGAAACAAACACTAAGGGACTGTACAATGGAGGCCTGGCCTGTGGGTTGGGTCTCCATTGTACAATGATACAAAACCACATGGGCCAACGGGTATAAATGTCGCTGGAGGCAATAGCCAGACGTACCTAAATAGGGGTGGAGTTTTTAGTGAGTAGACCTGATACAGTCAGTGGAGTCTCACATTAGACCTTGAGTTTTCAGGCTCATAACCTCTCCATAAAGGATTTTCTTCACCTCGAAAAAAAACCCCTATTCACCCGATTTTGCACCCTGTTTAGATCCTCTTGTTCCCAAAAATAAAGGAATTTTTGAAATGTTTTTCAGATCTTTAAAGAAGTTAAGGAATAAACAACGCGGTTACTAAACACCCCAACGTGTAACGATAATACGGATTACGCGTTGAGTTTGGATTAGTTCGCTCTCCCACCTACCTGAACTTTTGTGTTGAGATTGTTTGTCCCTACACACTTGAGTGGTCGTGTTATTATTTATTTATTCGTATGGCATACATGCAATAATATAATTCCATAATAGTAGTAGTAATAAAAATAAAAAGAGAAAGAAAAAGAGAATACAAACGAAACCAATTAAACAGAGCAAACAGACAAAGTCAAAATTAAATATTAATATCTAAGTTCACGATCCAGTCAAGCGCAAATTCTTCAGCCTTCATGAAATCACTCCAACTCCCCTGAAATGAAATGGACGCAGAGGGCACTCCTCTCTAATGTGTTTGATGGTTTGGCGAGGGGCTCCGCAGTCACAGCTTCGAGAGTCAGCTAAACCCCATTTGTGGAGGGAGTCAGCGCATCGGCCATATCCGAAACGGATTCTATTCAGCTTGACCCATTTCTGTCTGTCGAGATTGGTACTTGTGGTATCGCAGTCATACCCTTCGAACCACCTTCGAGCCTCGGGATTCTTAATACGTTGACAGCTTTTTATCCATTGGTCTTTTCTACTTATGTTGTTATTGTCCAGTTGTTCGGCTTTCCGTAAAGGAGGTTTTCTGGAGCGAAGACGATTCCTCCGCAGAGCAGGTATGTCGTCGTGTAGAGGGAGCCCTGGATATTCCTGAGGCTTTCGGAATTCTTTGAGTAGAGCTTCAGTTCGGCGGAATTCAGGTGGGTACGTATTACTCAGCAGAGAAAGCCAGTACGTGGGTGTCGGACGCACTGCATCACTAATTAATCGCATGGTATGGTTTAATTGGGCGTCAATCAGATGGGTGTGACAGCTGTTTAGCCATACTGGGGCACAGTATTCTGCTGTTGAGTAGACCAAGGCCAAGGACGATGTACGCAGTGTTTCTGCAGATGCTCCCCATGTCGTGCCGCACAACTTTTGGATAATATTATTTCGTGTCTTCAATTTAGCAGCGGTATTTTCGAGATGCTTTCTGTATGAGTGTCAAGAGTGACACCAAGATATTTTGGGGAATTGTTGTGACGAAGTGCAAACTAGGTGCACCCTGGGTAATGCTAAATGAGCTAGAGCGATTCGGCAGCCAGACCAAAGATTTGGACTTCCTGGCTAAAACATGCTAAATACTCAAGTGGTCGTGTTGAGACTATTCAATTCGCTACCTAAACGTTCGTGTTGAGATCATTTCAACTACCTTCCTTATTTTCCTTATTTTATTTGTTGGGTTGAAAGCATTAGGCCAGATATTGGTTTCTTGTAACGTTTGTAAATGTGACATTTATTTTGTAAAATCGAATTTTGTTTTGGAATAAATACAGTTTAAAAACTCAAACCCTGTCTCTATTTATTACCGACTACCCCGGACATTACAAACGTCTAAAGACTTTCTTCACTGTTATAAAAATGGGAGAAACGCATGCATAAAATGAAGATCTATCGTATCAGTTTTAGTACGTTATTGCAAGACCTCTTTTATTAAACTTACGTTGGCATCTTTAAGTAAAGTCCAATCTGCATCGGTGAAAAAATGAATTAGTTCTGTCTGATTTAGCATTGTTTTAACAAAAAGTGCAATAAGACATGCCACAGTCGGGAAAAATAATAATATCAACGATCCTATATAACTCTTCGTCTTGCCGACGGTCCTAAAAATTATTAAAAAAGTTAGATTCGTTTATCGTTGATGCCACATTCTATTAAAAAAGAATATGTTCACAATAATTAATTATATAAGTGATAAATTAGCCACAGGAAACTGGTGGGACTCTAGAAATAACAAGCTCTGTTTGACGTAGGTAATCACACTAGCCTTGCAGGTTTGAGAAATTTGTTTAAAGGTACAGAATTGCCGCTGTGAAAACCCATTTATGTTCGGGGGCTCAATAGGGCTTGTTGGCCGCAATATGGGGGACATCTAACTTTGATACCAGCCCCTAAAGGAGGCTTTCTTACATAGTGTTAATAGTTTTTTTTTGTGTTAGGTAAAGGCCATAAATTAAGTTTTAACTGTTTTATTTATATAGTTACTATTACGGTGTCCAATAATATGTCTTGGCATGACCATGTTGCTAACACCGCAAAGTCGGCAAGCCAAAGGCTAGGTTTTCTGTGGAAAGCTAGAAAGTTTTTTACTCCTGATCAACTGTTGACGACGTACAAGGCTTAAATCCGACCTCTACTGGAGTATTGCTCGCACATTTGGGGTTCAGCACCAAGGCATTCTCTTCGTCTTCTAGATTCCATTCGGAAAAGGGCCATTCGGTTGATAAACAGCTCAACTCTCACAGATACCCTTCACCCTCTAGAACATAGAAGAAGAGTTGCAGACCAGTCATTACTCTACAGATATTTCCATGGCAGATGCTCCAGAGAAATAAAAACTCTTATGCCACCATTAGCCACATTCGGCAGAAGAACTCGGCACGCTGATCAGTCTCACCCATTTATTCTCAAGATTGACACTACAAGTACCAATTTCCATCAAGAATCCTTCTTTTACAGGGCTGCTACGGAATGAAACAAGCTTCCAAAATCAGTTTTTCCAAAAAACTATGATCTGCAACTTTTTAAAAAGCGGGTCCACAATCATCTCCTTTTTATAATCCTTCCCCCTTCTAATAGTCGCAGTGCGGGCCGTCCGCGGCCCACACGATAGGTCTACCCTTTTTGCGACTATTTTCATAAAAAAAAATATATTTCTAGTTTTTCATAGTCCATTAAATTACAAATACCACCATCAAGACCACACAGCTCTAACCTTATTTATTCTACAGTTATTAAAACAAATAATTTACGGGAACGTTTTTATCACAAAAATAATCAACAGGAACAAATAACTTATTAATCTCATTTCATTAGATATTCAATTTTTCTTTTTTCTTCTATTTGACAGTAATCAGGTTCTATTATAAAAAGCTGATATGGTATTATGCCATTGCTGATTTGTTATTTGACAGTACTCTATTTCTTGGTTCATCCCGATTATCAGGTTTAGTCTTGTACACAATGTTTTTTTAATATCCCTAGAGAAAATAGTCTAAAGGAAGATCTGGCTCGCCACTCAATTGTTCCCCTTCTTCCAATGCACCTGTTTTGTAAAACTTTATTTAAGTAATTTCAAACAGCAACATCAAAGTGTGATAATGCACCATCCTGCTGAAACCAAATGTCATTACAATTTTCTGTATTTCTTATTGCAGGAACTATTTGATTTTTTAACAAATCTAAATACTTTGTTCCGTTCAAATTGCCTTCTACAAAGAATGGTCCAATAACAGTGGTGCCGATAATACCTGCCCAAACATTAACTTTTAAAGGCCTTTGTGTTCTATGTTCCTGCATCTATCTAGGATAAGTATCACTTTAATATCTACAGTTGTGGCGATTAACTCTACCATTTAACATAAACGTGGCTTCATCGGAAAAGAATATCTTACTTGTAAAATGAGGGGTCTGCATCTACCTTTTGCATTATAGTTTCACAAAATTCCATTCTGCGGGCATAATTATTTTCAGATAACTTTTGTAATAGCGTTACTTTGTAAGGATAAAACTTATTCTTCTTAATATTGTTACAGACTAATCCCACTCTAACATTATGTTCTAATGCAGTTTTCCGAATGGATGTAAAAGGATTTTTTACTCCAGTAGAGGTCGGATTTGAGCCTTGTAAGTCGTCAACAGTTGATCAGGAGTAAAAAACTTTCTAGCTTTCCACAGAAAACCTAGCCTCTAGCTTGCTGACTTTGCGATGTTAGCAACATGGTCATGCCAAGACGTATTATTGGACACCGTGACTCCCAAAATCGAAATGTAGGTACTTGGTTCAAGGGTATTCCCGGACATTGTGATGGAATGATTTGAGGAATTCACTTTCTTGGAAAACGTGGCGCTTTGTGTTTTCTGGGCGTTGAACTGAACAAGATGTTGAAAAGATCTGGAGACAGGATGCATCCCCGGCGCATTATATGTACATTATATAAACGCATTATTCAGATTCTCGTACACGTGTGCAAATGTGTTTTAAACTTCACGTTGTTTTGAATATAAATTTTTTTTAATAAAAAGAGCCCCAAATTATGTTGCCAGTGCAATCCTTCGCTGTGGCCAATTAAATGTACAAAATTTAAAATATTTTAATGCGCACGGTTTACAAACATGTACTTTAAACAAATACTTACAAGAGAGCTGATATAGTCCATATTACCAATAATATCAAAGAAAATATTCCAAACCAATATGGATTTTCAAATGGCGTCTTCAAAAATGTAGACCTACATTAGGAGGAATGTTGAATAAGATGGTTTATTCGAGAAAAATTATTTGATTCCTTACCTCAAACATTCTTGTCCGTTCTTACCATAATAAGTATAGCCAAGCTGAAAAAAAATCGGAATTTATATTAAAGGACGTGCGGGACTGCAACTGGCTGTACAGAAATAATTTTTTCGTGTCCATGTCACCCTATACAAATCATTTACGTAATATGTTTTTAGATAAGGGGATTTTTTTATTTTAAAATTTTTGATCCACCAAAAACTATATAAACGTTTTTCTTACCTCTGTAATTTTTACTCCGCTAGAACATTCTTCCAACGGAATCGAACCTTTCCATATCCAAATGACGTAATATAGCGATAAACCCATATACAGGGGATAGTATATACTTAACATATATCCGGCAAGAAATTTTACGTATCCAATGCCTAAAATTAAAATTAAACACCTATATATTAATGTCAGAAATCAACATAAATTGCACGACCCAATAATACATGCAGCAAAAATAGTGACCAGACAAACGAAGAGATTAATTTGGGATGCAACTATCGAGGTATTGCTCTGCTAAACAACGCATACAAAACCCTCTCAAATATCCTCCTGCAACGTATCTATCCCTACGCAGAGGAGATTGTGGGCTATTACCGATGCGAGTTCAGAGGCGGTAGATCCACAAAGGGCCAGCTTTTTACCATTCGACAGCTCCTGGAGAAGTGCTGGGAATTTAACAGAGACCTCCATAACATATTCGTCGATTACCAACAAGCATATGACAGCATTATTAGAGTTAGGCTATGGGAGACAATGATAGAGCTTGGAGTACCCAACAAATTAGTGCGTATGACCGGGACATGTATAGATGGATTCCGAAGCCGAATCAAAATAGAAGGAGAGTACAGTGACAGTGAGTCTGTTACTTGCATACGCGGACGATATTAATGTAGTCGGGGGTAGCAAAGTGAACGTAAAGGAGAATTTCGTACCCATTGAAAGGGAAGCTAACAAGATAGAGCTACGGGTGAACGAACAGAAAACAAAGTATATGCATGTAACAAAAAACCCCGCATAAAACAATATTGAAAGTTTGTTCCATTCTGTGGCCGCTCTGTAAAAGAAAGATTCTTGAAGGAGATTGGTCCTTGTAGTGTCAATCTTGCGATCTTCCATGAAGCTTATGAGCCATTGGCGCAGTTTGGTTGGAAGACCGTAGGCAGTATCTCCAGTATCCCGAAGTTATTGAAATCCATATTGTCTGTCATGAATTATCTCAAATTTCTCCAGATATTTGATGAGTTTTATGTTTATCCCTTTTTCCATAACTTTGGAATTGACTGAGAGCAATGCAATAGGCCAATAACTCGCAGGAATAGTCTTTTTTTCTTTTTTCGGAATGGGTTGGACTTAAGAGTTTTTCCTCATGGACGGAAATATACCTTTGCTGTATGATAGCTTGAAGAGTCTACAGAGAACTGGGGTCTTATGGGCTGTCTTATAGTCGGACCTCTCGAGTGGTGGTAAAGAAGAAGTTGTGAAATTTTTATTTATGGCCTTAGCAAAAGACCAGAAGGTCTTTGATAGCTAGGTTTAATAGATAAGTTCTTTCATCCTTCAGTTACAAATGTTCATCCCAGTTGAAAAGTTTCAGGTGTTTACAACAGTTTATAATTACAAAATTTAGACTTTTTTTTAACTTTTTATGAAAATTTACATTTTCAGTAATCTCGTGCAACTAGAACTGGATCCACACATAGACTTATTACCCTAAGGAGACGCGACACCCCATTCATAAATCTCTCTTTGTTTTGTCGCAATGATCCATACAAATGACCATTAGTCTGACAAAGAATACCAATCGGCTCGACTACAACCTGGGGCATATTATCCTCGAGGTTTCCAAATAGGGATATGAAAATATATTTTTGGGTATTAAGAAACACGCATTTTGTTGCCAAGAAAACTATATTTTAAAATTTTTAACGAATATCTAATAATTTTAAAATATTCCACGTTCTACCGATCACTTTTCCATAATCCTGTAGATTTTTCGCTTTGAAAACCTCCCTCCCAAAAGTCAGATATGACATACAGGATGACCCGGGTAATACACAACATTTTTTTTAACTTTTCCTCATACATTCTTTATAATATCTTTAAAAGTGCTCCTCCATGAGATCGACAAAACAACAAAGCTAGCGTATTGTAATATTAAAATTGGTAATCGACCCATTTGTTCGATAAAATAATTTATCAAAAATGAAGATAAAATTTTATTTCTCATAACAGTAATAATCTATAAATACTCTATTACTTTTCGTGACGAAGGTTTTATGGATCTCATAAAATTAAATTCTTTTTAATTACATGATTCATCCTGATGAAATTCATTGTTTCATCTTTGTGTTCCATCATGAAATCATTGTAATAGTATTTAAATTCCGTATATATTCGAATATTATTGATTATTATTATTTGAAGGAACAAGTTGTCCTTCATCAAGATCCTTACTCAAGATCGAAATGATCTTTTTTTCTATTTTTCCATGGCATTCTAATTTTATTTTAGTGTTTGTATTCTTTCAAGTCATCCAGTTAAAAAAGGGTTAATTTACGTAAGAGGCACATTAGTGGTAAAAGTGCATCGTGTATTTTTGTTTCAGGCGTATAATGGTATATCCAAATTTTTCTTCTTCCTTCTTTAATGTAAGCAAACTGCTTGTTTTTCCTCGTATCCTCTACCGTTCAATTGCTAGAGAGGTTGTCAACCCATCTCTTGCGGGGTATTCCAACGCTTCAGCGCCGTAAGGGCGACTTGTCACTAGTTATTTTAACCATTTTGTCGTCATTCGTCCGATCTATGTGTTCGTTTCTTTCTCTTTTTCTTCCCGGTATCCATTCATTTACTTTGTATATTTTACATGTTTTTTTAATGTCCTCGCTTCTCCTCCTGTCAAAAAGTGTTTTTTCAGCTATCCTGCGCACTATTTTCATTTCGGTGGTTTCTAATATTCTCTTTGTGTTCGATGTATCTGGTCTTGTTTCCGCTGTGTATGTTAATATAGGTCGGATGACTGCCTTGTAGATTCGGGATTTGGTCTTGATTCCGATATATTTGTTTCGGAGGATTGTATCGTTCAAGTAAGCTGAGGTTCGTGCTGCTTTTGCCGCTTGGTTTCTTACCCCCGCTCCAAGTCACCGTATCCTGATATTTCTTTGCCTAGGTATTTAAATTTCATCTCCTGTTGTATAATTTTATCATCCACAACCAGTTTGCATCTGATAGGTGCTTTTAAGGTAGTCATGCATATAGTTTTTGCTGCATATATCTTTATTTTTAGACTTTTTGCCGTTGTGCTGAATTTGAATAGTAATCTCTGTAGGTCATCTTCGTTTACTTCAATCGGAACAGCATCATCGACATAGCATAGGATTTTGACGTCTTTGTTCCCCATTTTATACCCTTTCAGGTTACGAGTGCTTTTTATTGTTTCGTCCATAACGATGTTGAACAATAAGGGGCTAAGGGAATCTCATCGTCGAATACCACTATTTACAGGAATTTCTTCGGTAGTTACGCCATTAGTTTTGGCTTGTATTTTGTTTCTCTGGTAAATATTTTCGATGGTTTTTATGATGTTATACGAGATTTGCTGGTTTGTTATACTCGATGGATTTTTCAGTTATTTGTCGCAGGACAAATATCGCATCTGTACAAGATCTTCCTGATCTGAATACTTGTTGTTCATCGCCCAATGTGGTGAGTTCATTTATTTTATTTGTTATAATCTTTGTTACTAGCTTTAAGGGTTGTATTTAGAAGGTTTATGCCCTGGTAGTTTGCGGGTATCTTTGGATATTCAAGTTTCATCAACAGTAATTATTTTGCCCAAAGCTCTGATATATTGCACCCAAATTGCTCCAACAGAGCGTCGTAAATGTTCATTCGAACTCGTTTTTGGTCTTACGTAAGGTTTCACTGTCGACGGCATGTCATGGCAGTTCGCATTATGTAATAATTTGCATTCAATGTTTCTTGTGTAAGATATATTTGGATCTACCCTGTATGCAAGGTCCATCGGTGGAGTCATAAACGAGGGTTACTTGAAATAACAATAACAGAAAAATCTGTTTTGCTGGGTACCTAAAATAGGAAGACGAGGAGGGATGCGGAATATGACAGGCAGTTTGGCAGTCTTTGGTACGAGACTGAAGGGTAAAGACGCATTTTATAATAGATTGATAGTTTTGACTACGTTTTACGATAAATATAGTTTTTGAGTAGAATAAGATATTATTTTATTTCTTACACTTGCAATATAGATGCAAATTTTGGGGAGTTCTGGAGTCTACATTTTCGGAAAATATATATTATTATTATTTATAATCGTACTTATAAACATTTTGTTTGTGGTTTTACCTGAATAATGTTTCGAGTTTTCTTAAAATATTAATAAAGAATGAATATTTAAACTTCTAAGAAAAATTTAAAAATTATTTACGTTTTTCTGTGTAATCATTTATACTCTCGGTTTTTTTGAAGTTTGGAGAATTTTATTCACAAATTAGGTAACTATCGATTCGGGGATTCACCCCTAATGGTGACGGCTGGTAGCGAGACTTCCCAAATAGTTTCCCCTAGTAGCTGTGCTATCATTGGCGTGCCTATAAATTTTGTCCAACGAGGGTTAACTTACTGCTTGCTCTTGGCGAAAGATATTTTTTTTTGTTTTTTTTTCTCATAGAAACCGTATATATTTAGGGGCTTTGGAAGCGGGGGTTGTGGCCCTTTGCTAAAACACACTCTTGGTTATAGGTGACCATTATCTTTTCCAAAATATTAGACATCACTTTTTTTCTAAAAGATATTTGATCGAACTAAGATTTTCAATATTAAACAGAACTGGCTCGTCTCAAATTTATTTTTGAACGTTTCAAAATGTTATTTAATAATAAACGTTGTACAAAGTTCAACTATATTCGTTTGCTTTCTATTTTTTGATGCGTTACATTTATTTTTAAATATAGATACTTTTAAAACGAAATTTTTATCAGAAATGCTAAAGTGTGTTTGTGTGATACACATAAATGGCTTGCTGAATCGTGTTTATTTTTATTTGGACAAATTATTTATGAAAGTTTTTATAGTGTCTTGAATTGATCGCGTTTTAAAATACGTTACAGACGAATTTATAATTTACTTACTCATTAAATCTAAGAGGGCTTCAAAACACCACCAAAAAATTAATATACAAAACGAATTGAATGTTTCTTTTTTTTTAATGATTCATCTCACCTCTAAAAAACGGTATTACTCTCCACGATTTGATAAATCCTTCTTGCGCCAATTGTCCCATTCCAAGTTCCAAAAAAATTAGCGGTAAGCCTATGAAGATGGTCAGTATTAAATGCGCTATTAAAAATGGTAAACCCCCGCGTTTCATCGTCGTCTGTGGTAATCTGTACAAATTTCCCAATCCCAATGCCATGGACATGGTACAAATTGCAGTGGATACGTAATACAGCATTGTTTGGCATGACTGAAACAAATAAAATACTATTTAAAAATTTAAATGTAACGTATAATTTATATATATAATTTATATATATATATATATATATATATATATATATATATATATATATATATATATATATATATATATATATATATATACAGTGTGGAACAGCCAAATGAAATAAATTCGATAAGGAATAAATGAGAGCGTGTTGGGAAAAACGCTTGGACACGTCGATTTGTATTTTTAGATGCGCATTTTTTCCAAAAAAAAATAATTATATAGGGTGAGTCATGTGACAGTGGCCGATACCAACTTTCTTATATTAAATACAACCCCCAATATATTATTTATTTTTTGGATTCTTCAAAAAATTCTAGATATAATTCATGTACAATGTCCCATACCTATCTTCAACTGTTTCGGAAATATTAAGTGTTTTCAGATGTATTACAAAAATTAACATTAAAAAAAGGAAATTATTTTATTTCCAATTTTATAACCAATAAACATTCGGGCTTTTTTTAAATTGTGCTAAATTTTAATTTTAATAATTACTTAACTCATATTACCGTCGTCATCACCTTTATTGACTCATTTAAAGAATTTCGGAATGTCAGTAGATATTACACTATTTTGTACGTATACATTTGTTAATTGCTTTTGATAAATGTCAGACACCACATTGTGTGAGAATTGAATTCTTCAGTTTTAAAACGAGGACAAGATATTTCAAAGAAAGATAAAATAAAATCCCTAAATACCCATTGTTATTAATAGTGGTGACGTGAGAATGTTTTTTAATAACTACAAAATAGGTGCATTGTAGAATGCCAATTAATTTACAATCAACAATAATAGGTTACGTATCAGACAAAAAAAAACATTTATCATTGAAAATGGTTTTATAGTTTTTTAAAATATACTCCCGTAAAGATCCATACACTTTTTAGCGTTGTTTGAGCTCAGATTATCATGGTAAATAATGAACCATCTAATTGCTAATTCATTCATTCAACTAAATATGTACCAAACCTTTATCCAGATCAAATGAGCAACGTTCAAGTTCTATTTTGAGTCTCTTAGATTCCGATTTTATATACAACACCCTGTATCTGTATGTGTAGTTTAGTAACTGCGTGAATTAAAAACTTTGAATATGTAAATGTTTATCATTCTAGAACGTATTTAGCCCGTAACATAATACATACCTTTTGCCCTCACTAAGTTTGGTGTTGATTTTAGTAGTGGAGATTGTCTTAATATGGTCTACCATTCTCAATTGAGCTATTTCTTCCAGTTACAGGAAAATTAACACTATTTGGTTCCTATTTGAGAATTTCGTATTTTAAAAATGATATCTGAACTTACTTTGCAATAAAAACAGGTTTTTTTAAATGTGGGCTAGTATTTTATATACAAAATTTTACTTATTTTATAGTGTATCTTGCGCAACATATTGATTATACAGGGTGTTCCATTGGGAAACGGAAAAACCTCAACTATGAATAAAAGGCACCAAGATGGTTCTGAATATACCATATTTGTTGGGTCTCACAAGTTTTATAATCGAGATGTAAGGTGTTTTATCAATTTTACTCATTTCTTTGTGTGGTCATAACTTACGAACCACCCAGTATATTTTTATGATATTTGGTACACACGTCCTCCCACTTCCATAAAAGCGACTTACCTATCATTAAGGTGAAAAATCCAGGTCCAGATTAACAATAATTGAACATATTTTTGGGTCCTCAAAAAAACATCCTGTATTTTCGAATTTCCGAAATCCGCTTACATATTTAAGAAGATAATAAAAACTTGAATTGAACTGTGTGATTTTTATTTTCCCGCATGCTCTTTCTCTACTAAGTTTCTGAATCTGCATTAAAAGTTTGGTGAATTATGTATGACTGCCTGCATTGAAACTTATCCAGTCCTGGATTTTCAAAATGACTGATAGGCAAATCACTTGAGTAAAAGTAGCAGAACGTGTTTACCAAATATCAAAAAAATATAATGTGTAGTTCGTAAGTTATGACCCAACAAAGGAATAAGCGAAATTGATAAAACACCCTATATCTCGATTATGAAAGTGTAAAACCCATTAAAAATGGAACATTCAGAGCCACCTTGGTGCCCTCTATTCACAGTTGACGTTTTTCCGTTTCCCAATTAAACACCCGGTGTAATAATTAACAAACCGTGTGGAACAAAGTTCCTTATGCTATTCGATAATTTTTTTTTTAATTATAAATGTTGATCAAGATATTTGTACTTACGTGCTCACTGATAATTTTACACAATCATCCATCACCATTTGTGTTAATTCACTCTCCAAATTTTTTAAATATTAATATTAATATTAACAAAGTAGTAAAACACGCTTACTTATACCAAAACGAAGCTTACTCAATGAAACATATAATAGCGTTGTTGTGTTTACACAGTGACTATATAATTACTACGTACTAGGTGTCGATTTTTATGTCAAAGAGTAGGTATACCTTTATAATCATAGCAAATATTATTTATAAATCTATATTTTTATTTAACAAACTAAAGCTCAAATAAAATTTCAGTTAGTAAAACTACAAGTTAAACAGTTTTGCCATGTCAACACGTTTCAATTAAGGAGTGGTGCGGGGTAAGGAAAATGTGCAAATATACGCAGTATATAAGCTGTCAGGATTACAACTCTACACTTTAAAAAATGAGTTTATAAAATTATAAGAAAAATTTATTTTAAAGAATTATATTCTCTTTGGCTTTAGCTTTTACAGCTTCAGCTGGAAAACATTTAATCCAAATTTCTCTTTTGGTATCATGTGAAAACAGACTTTTGTCTGCAGGAAAATATTCGAAATGTTTTATAACGCTGGTTTTTTATTTCCAAGCAATCACGAAAAACATTACTTTTTATTTGTTCTTTACACTGTTTTTAACGTGCTTTTTCAAATATAATTAAACCATTAAAATGTTATTAGCTTTTTTTAACAAATGTAATGCTCTGCAGAACTATCGGTATTCTCTTTCATACCGTGCAGTTTTAGTTTTTCCTCAACTTTGTTAAATTCTACAGGTCATTCTTAAATCATAAGCTTAATCTTAAATCATGAACCGCCAACTTCCAAGAACCTGTTTATATATAGTTAGGTATCATTTTCGCTGTTCGGAACTACGAACTACGAAAGTTTGTTTTCTCTGGTTGCAGTGTCGTGTTGGACACACAAAAGATAGTTACAGCTAAGTGGTACACTGAACAGTGCCTTCCTAAAATCATAGTCTTTCTGAAGAACTTCCGACCAAATTCAAGAATGTACATCGGTTCTTTTATCATGACAACGCTCCAGCTCACCGCGCGAAAGCCTGCACCAAATATTTGACCACTACAGGACTCACCCTCCTTACAGACCAGATCTTGCACCCTGCGACTTTGTACTCTTTCCTTATTGGAAAATTAACCTCAAAGGGAGACGGTTTTTCAGTGATGAGGACCTTTTAAGGGCTCGGAACAACGAGTACACCATACTCTCCAGCAAGACGTGGCAGATGTGGTTTAAAGATTGGTTTTGGAGGTTGGAGAGATTTATTGCCTGTGGTGTGAATTATTTTCAATAAATTAAATAAATAAATCGCTCTTAAGCTTAACATTAAGAGGGCACTCGGTACAATAACTAAACAATTTTATTCTAATATTTCTACACAATCAATTTTACTTGACAAATCACTTAGATATTTACAATTGTATATAATCTTTTTGTAACACTTTATAATTATTTTAAAAAACTTGACATACAACTAAACTAAATCTAAAAACTTCGATCTGTGATTTTATTTATATATCTGTAAACCAATGTTCTCGACAAAGCGATACCTTTCTGGACATTTTTCGAAATTATTGGACCTTTCCAGAATCATCCTTCTATTACTCCCGCGGCTATAAATCATGCATTATTTGCCCTCATTGTGGTCGACGCGCTGTCGCCAAAGCTCGCAAATCGTAACAGTATTTTAAGTTAAGCTTGAGCCATTTGAGATGAGCTTATAACATTATAAACTATAGAATGATTTTGTTCAAGTTCTCGAAGTATCCCGAATTATTAATTATTTTTCATTCAAATTCAGCCCGTCACTGTAATAATCATATTGAATTGGTCATTTGGCAAAAAAATCATAAATCATTAAGTACAGTTAAAAACGCAATTAGTTCTTTCTCATAGACAAATTCTAACTGCTCTTTTATAGATTCGCTATCCGTATGTTCATTTTCAATTAATATATATAAAAGAATGATTTAATGGATTTAAATGAACTGGTACAGTTAATTTTATTCAACTAGAAAATACACGTGTGTTAAAAGTGCGTATTAAATAACTTTATACAGGGTGGCCAACCGAAACAGAGCCATTTGCAGGAACTTCGTCAACATTTTAAAAAAACGCTCATACTCGTCGATTTTTAATTAAAGGGGGACACTCTTTTCCGGTATTTTTGACTCCACTACTTTCAACCCCAAGCGAGGATGAGAATTACCCCAAAATTTGAATTTTGAAAGCTCTGACAATTCTCTTTACAATAGTTTTTTAAATTTTACATTTTCTTCAAATACTTTGAAAAAAATTGTATGTTAAAATTACAATTATTTTAGTTGCTTACTTACTACTTAATGGATTAAATGTTTAAACTGAAGAGAGCTCGCTTCCATACAATATAAAAGATTTTGTTCAAAACGTTCACGCACATTCCTAAGAATTTCGGGAGTAATTCGACGGCACTCGTCAACGATTCTTCGACGAAAATCTTCCAACGACGCTGGTTGTGTTTCATAGATTTTACTTTTCAGATGTCCCCACAAAAAGAAATCGAGGGGCGATAAATCTGGCGATCGTGGAGGCTATTCAGTGCTGCCTCTTCTCCCAATCCAATGCCGTGGAAAACGTTGGTCTAAATATTGGCGAACAATCGCCGCATTATGCGGAGGAGCACCGTCCTGTTGAAAATAAAAATGAACTTCGTCATACTGTGGATTATTTTCAAATATTTATATCAGTCAAGGAAGGGTAAATAGCGTCTTCCAGTAATTGCAAATACATTTCGCCAATCAAATTGCCTGGTAGAAAAAAAAGGACCACCAGTCGGTCACTGCAAATTCCAGTCTCTACATTTAATTCATCCGGTTGCTGTGTATGCACCTTGGAAAAAACTCTTGGGTTTAAATCGGACCAATAGCGCCAATTGTGGCGATTTACCGTCCGTGCGTCCTGCTCGCGCACTTATTATTTCGCAAAACTGCAAACGGCGGTCATAATCATCCTCATTAAGTTCATGGATTAAACGTATTTTATATGGATGGAATTTATTCTTCTTTTAAATGGTTTGGATGCTAGTTCGATTGATCCCAGACTCAGATGCCAGCAGCCCCGTACTTAAATTATACCATTGGCGTACTTAACTTGGATGAATGACATTCTTACCGTTCGTGATTGTTTGCAGATAAGTTTCACATTTAAAAGCTAATTTCTCAATAAGTAATGGGCGGAATTTTAAAATTTTAAGACTATTGTAAGAGCTTTTAAAGACATCTTATTCGAACTCCAATGTGATTTAAAAAAATTTGGGGTAATTCTTACCCTCGCTTGGGGTTGATAGTAGTGGAGTCAAAAATTCCGGGAAATAGTCCTCCTTTAATCAAAAATCGACGGATCTGAGAGTTTTTCTAAAATGTTGACAAGGTTCCTGCAAATAGCTCTGTTTCATTTTTGGTTTGCCACCCTGTATACATAATATCTTTTGTTTTTATTTTTTTCGTATACATCATCATCATCATCATCCAGCCTTATTCTCTTGTCCATTGCTGAACGTAGGCCTCCTCGAAATATTTCCATCTTTCCCTATTTTGCGCCTCTGCGATCCAGTTCGTGGTTATCCTTTTGAGGTCATCTGTCCATCGTGTCGGTGGTCTACCCCTGCTTCGCTTTTCCGATCTCGGTCGCCACTCCAGAACTTTCTTTGTCTACCTTCCGTCCTTCATTCTAGCCACGTGTCCTGCCCATCTCCATTTCTGCTTTGTAATTCTCTATATTATGTCCTCTTCCCCCGTTTTTCTCCTTATATCCTCGTTTCTGACTCGGTCGTTAAGGGAAAGTCCTAACATGGATCTCTCCATTTTCCGTTGCGCTACTTGTAGTTTTTTAACTATTGTTTTTGTTAAGGTTAGGGTTTCAGCCCCGTATGTCATAACTGGGAGAACACACTGATTGAAGGTCTTCCTTTTCATACTTACGGGAATTTCTGATTTAAATATGTCCCTAAGCTTTCCGTACGCTGCCCATCCCAGAGATATTCGTCTGGACAGTTCGCACGTCTGGTTGTCCCTGCCGATCCGGATTTCATGGCCAAGGTAGGTGTATTTTTCTGTGATTTCGATGATTTTGTTTTCTATTTCTACAGGTTCGCTTGGTACTAGGTTGGTTAACATTTTTGTTTTGTTATAATTTATTTCCAAACCTGCTCTTTGTGTTGCCCGTTGTAGATCTTTTAGCATTTCCCTGGCTTCCTGCATGTCATCTGCCATTAGAACTATGTCATCCGCAAATCTTAGATGGCTCAGTCTTTCCCCATCTATCATAATTCCCTTATTTTCCCAATTCAGAGTTTTGAAAACATGTTCCAGGACCGCAGTGAATAGTTTTGGAGATAACGTATCGCCCTGCCTGATTCCTCTTTTTATTTTTATTTCCCTAGACGATGTATGCAGGTCAATTGTTGTTGTTGCGTTTTTGTAGATATTGTATATAATGTTAGAGTATCTTCCATCTATTCTGCATTCTTTTATTGCTCGTAATATTGAAACTAATTCAACGGTGTCAAAGGCTTTGTAAAAGTCCACAAAGATTAGGGTAAGCGGTTTGTTGTATTCTACTGTTTTCTCGATAAGGGTTTTTATGCATTGCAGATGATCGTTAGTCCCGTAGCCAGAGCGGAACCCTGCTTGTTCTCTAGCTTGGTAGAAATCCAGTTTATTCTCTAGCCTGTTGGTGATTATACGGGTGTAGAGTTTGTACAGGTGGTTGAGATGGCTAATGGGTCTATAGTTATCCAGGTCTGTCATATCGCCCTTTTTATGAATTAGGATAGTAACAGAATTGTTCCATTGGTTCGGGATGGTTTGATTTTGAAGGCAATTTTTCTATTGCCTCGATAAGGGCAGGACCTCCATTTTTTATGGATTCTATCACTATTCCATCATTGCCAGGTGCTTTATTGTTTTTCATTTTCTTCAAGGCGTGAATAATTTCTTCCTTAGAGATTTCGGGGATGTCCTCAGATCCTTGGTTTGTAATTTTTAGAGATGCGTGTTCATCTGGTTCTAGCTTTAGTTTGTTTTTGTATAAGGTTTGATAGAATTTTTCAACTATGTTTAGCATCTTTTCCCTGTTTGATTCTATTTTCCCATTTTTATCTTTCAGCTTTATGATTTCTCGTCTACCTGTCGTTAGTTTGCGTCTCAATACTTTCATACTTTTATTGTTCTCTATAGTCTGCATGATTTTTCCTTGTTTATATTTCCTGATATCATTTCTGATAGCTTTAGATATTTCTTTGTTGGCCTTATTTATTTCCCCGTATACATCATTAATTGTTAATACAAATTTTTGAAAGGGAGAAAGTGTTTTCTTACAAACAAACGCTATACGAGGGTTGTTAAATGTTGCATTTACTGCTCGACTTTGTGCAGTTTTTAAAAAAAATATACATATACAGTTCACAGTAGCAAACAAAAGCCGTGGAAAATATGCTTACTATTTTCCATGTTATCGCAAACGACCAATCGCGATGCAAGGTTTGAAAGTTTAAAGGTTGGCGCGTATAATCGAAATATTACAATCGAATGATTTTATGAATAATAAATTAATGAGTGCTGACAGCTGTTATTTAAAAAATTTGTTGTTAACTTGCCAATGTTTTAATTTATTTCAATTTATTTAACTTTCCTTTTAGTACATTAATACAATTGACCTAGATCTAACTTTTCTTGTTTACAAAATTATTTGAATTTTAAAAACAAAACTAACCTTACTAATTGGGTTGACAGTTGTCACTTAATGTTATCGATAGTCGGTTTTCGATATGAAATGAAATATATCGATACCAAAAATACAACAACAGCGACATAAACACGCCTACCAAGGCTTTTTTTTCCTTCTGCTAACTGTATATGTAAAAGATATTTTGAAATTAATTTTAGAAAATTTACGTAATTTAGAAGACTCATGGTGCTGTTTTTAATTATATTAAAGAATACTTTAACAATTATTTTGACAAAAAAAATTCAAATTTTCAAATCAGTCTATTTTTAATCCTTGAGCGAAGGTTCTAAAATTAAAATATCACTTATCGTATATCATACTATTTTTTAAAAAGTTACCTTTAGAAAGAGTGCTTCCGTTGTTTAGAACTTATGCTCACCAGAAGCACTACAGTCACTTTCTCTCCACCCTGGAACCACTTGTGTTGAATTTCTTCGAAATGGGGGCTTTCCTTCTCTTCGGTTGTTTAGATAATACTCTGTTGTTCTCTCTCTTCTTTCTATTTATTTTCCATGACCGATCTCACATAGGTGTGGATTTTTCCCAGTTATCTTTACATGTTGTCATCATTCCCATCATGTTCTCATTAGTCATTGGAGATCTTGAAGCATTCTTTGAGTGGAGAAGCAACAATTTTGTTCAGTTCAATGCCCAGAAAACACAAAGCGCCACGTTTTCCAAAAAAGTGAATTCCTTAAATCATTTCATTACAATGTCCGAAAATACCCTTGAATCAAATCCCTCTATCTCGATTTTCGGAGTCTAATAATATGTCTTGGCATCACCATGTTGCTAACATCGCAAAGTCGGCAAGCCAGAGGCTAGGTTTTCTGTGGAAAGCCAGAAAGTTTTTTACTCCTGATCAACTGTTGACGACGTACAAGGCTCAAATCCGACCTCTACTGGAGTATTGCTCGCACATTTGGGGTTCAGCACCAAGGCATTCTCTTCGTCTTCTAGATTCCATTTAGAAAAGAGTCATTCGTTTGATAAACAGCCCAACTCTCACAGATACCCTTCACCCTCTAGAACATAGAAAAAGAGTTGCAGACCAGTCATTGCTCTAAAAGATATTTTCATGGCAGATGCTCCAGAGAAATAAAAACTCTTGTACCACCATTGGCCACATTCGGCCGAAGAACTTGGCACGCTGATCAGTCTCACCCATTTACTCTCAAGATTGACACTACTAGGACCAATCTCCATCAAGAATCCATCTTTTACATGGCTGCCACAGAATGGCATAAGCTTCTAAAATCAGTTTTTCCAGAGAACTATGACCAGCAACTTTTTAAAAAGCGGGTCCACAATCATTTCCTTTCTATAATCCCTTACCCTTCTAATAGTCGCAGTGCGGACCGTCCGCAGCCCAAACGATAGGTCTTGCAACTATTTTCAGTAAAAAAAAATCTTTGTCTTATACGTTCTTCCAGTTCATTTCTTGGATGCGCTCTAAAGGAGCGCTTGGGTAAGATGATGTGTTTTTCGTAAAAATCACCTACTCTGTAATGTTTTTTATAATCCTCTCTGTCTACTTTGCCACATTCTTTGTTTTTCCCGTTTACTCTGCCACATGCTTAGCAACGTTTTTCTCTCCTCTTTTTTCATTTTTGTGACTTCACATCATATTTTTAACTCATACATTGACGGTTGTTTAAAAGATTTGAAAGAGGGTGCGTATGGATTAATAATAAATGATTTAATTGTCAAATGCCTCTGTTACACCGATAATTAGATCATATAAGTATCATCTGAGGAGGAGTAGTAGGCGATGGTTAATATTATGCATGATCTTTAAAAATCAAAGGGATGAAAATAAATGTAAGACGAAAGTAATGGTTTTTGAAAGAGAAGAAAGCATAACAAACTGCGAGGAGCTGATTGAAGGAGAAAGAGTAGAACAAGTAAATGAGTTTGTATACTTGGCTTCAAAGTTTACGAGAGACGAAAAGTATGACTGTGATATTGAGCGAAGGCAGTGAAACAAATGAGCCCTGCATAACTTTATGAGCAGCCAGAACGTGTCAAAAAAGACACGACATGGGGAGTACTGCTCCCTACACATATGTTAGGTAGGTAGATGAATGTTGGGATTGGCAGAAGAAGCATGAAAGTAAGATCAATGTTGCGGAGATGAGTAGTCTGAGAAGTACAGCTAGAGTGAATCTGATGGATAAAGTGAGTGTAAACGCTGTAGTGTGAAATAAGATGTGGTAACAAACATAGACAAAGGAATCCTTAGATGGTTCGGACATTTGTTTTAAAGAAAGGCCAGGTCAATGGTACTTACAACCGACGAGCATGTATGAAAACGCTAAGGAAAGTAGAAGAAGCGGAAGACGTGTGCACGAACCGTAGCAAACGAAAAGAAGTGGTATCTGCCTAACCCTACGGGAAAAAGACTTATGTATAAATGATTTTCCTTTTTTTGCCTCTGGAACCACCAATATTTGGCATGAGCTGTGCTGTAGTTTTCCGGTAGGTATATTTTACATGATCACCGAATGTGCCTGTTGGTCTATTTGGGCTAGCAGATGATTATTCCCGATTCGTTTTTTAGAGCAAACGAATAACTTCTGCTACAGTAGTTCATTTTGCCCTTGTGTAATGGTAACAGTAATTTGGATTCGGACTCTCCTTAACCTCGAAACATATAAATAGCTGATCTGCGTTAATTTTCAAATTTGTATGAATTTCTACGAAATAGAAAGTTGTTATTCGTAGCAAATATGTTTTACTGGTAGCCAAATTTTAAGTCAACCTTTGTAATGATTGTTGAACACGTGATTAATGTGATTGAAAGAGCAGTTTTTTTTGTTTGTCCGATTCTATTGACGGCTTCGAGTTAACGCGTTTAATATTATTATCTTTTTTATAGCAATTTTAAGATAGTGTGCAAAATTTTTTCGTGATACAAATAAGAAACTTTTATTTTGAGAACAATGTGCTATCTTCAATTGGCATCATTGTATTATACATAATATCTATTTTAAGTTATGAAGTCAAATTAATCATATTATTTTATTACGAATTTTAATTAATGATAAAACGATGATTGATAAGGATAGGACAAAAAACATTGATAAAAGTACAGTGCATTGATTACCATTGCCGGAATAACTATGTTTTAATTGACTGAATTGATAATGCGTCACAGTAGTCAGCGGTTTAAATAAAAAGTCTTACAATTTCCATCCTGAGTAAGATTAAAAGAGACCACACGTCCTGTTTAGCTGATAGCTTATCAGAACTCACTCTTTTTCATGGTAATTCTGTCCTCTTAACTATTTTTAAAATAATAACGTTAAAAATATGATAGAATGTAAACATTATAATCATTCTATTTTGATCTTTCGAGTAAAGCAATAAGGAATCTTGTGTTTTATTTTTAAACGCTTTATATTAGCTCGACTCGTATCTATCTTTCTGTCTATGTAACCGAATCTTTGGACACAATTTTTACCCACTTAAAAACATTGGATCGAATTTTTCCAAAGATCCTGGTCAGGATCAGTTATTTTTAAAAAAAAAGTGTTTTATATGGATAAAAAATGGCTGATATCCCCCATGAATTCAATTTAAATAGATGGTGACGCTTGAACTACTATCCAATAGATGTCGTTAACGCATATCACCATTTTAAATCGTAGTAATTTTAATATTACCTCGTGTTTTTATATACGCAAATACATTTTCACGGAATTCCGTTTTACTACAAACTCATATGACAATATCAAAATGAAGATCGTCGATAAGTAGCAATAATTTAAAAAAACCGAACCAATAAATAAAAAATAATCTCCTTCGCACTTGGGATAAAATTAGAGTAGTCATCATTTGCAACACATCTAGAATAAAACTAGAGTTATCGAACAAATAAAAATAATCTTACAATCAAAAGCGTGGAGTATAGATTGTAGATTGTAGAGTGGGTCGTGAAGGCTATGCATCCTCTCAAGCACCTCGACCTATCAGATCTTTTGTGCATAACCCTTAATCTATTCGAGGCCCGGGATTCTGAGACTTCGAGCGAAGTTTATCAGTTTTCTGGGGGCTAAGTTTCTGACATCGAAAGGCTTTAGGAAAGCACCTTCCAAAAAATTTGAGCCTCTTGCAGCAACTATCACTATTACTCTCTGTTTAGCCCATCTTTTTTAGGTAATACCTCAGAGGGCAGTGTCCAGTGAGGAGCCCCGTCATCAGTTTCAACTCTTTCTTTTCCAAAAAGCGTGGTATATCAATTCATATATTTGATAATAAATAGCAGGATTTAGAAGAGGAAAGAGATGTTATGGATCAGGTCTTTTCATTACGAGGTATAGTTGAAAAATTCTTGGCTAGAAGTCAGAAGGTCCATTGTGCTTTTATAGACTTGGAAAAGACCTATGAGTGGTGAGGAGTAAATTGTGTTGTCGACATTGTCTATATATGGGGTGAGCGGTAGTTTAATACGAGCACTGAAATCACTTTATGAGGATTCCTCTGCTTGTGTCAGGATAAACGGAGCTTGCACGGACTGGTTTAACATAGAAAAAGGTGTAAGACAGGGATGTGTGGCTTTGCCATGGCTGTTTAACTTATACATAGACGATTGTTTAAAAGATTTAAAAGAGAGTGCGTATGGATTAAAAATAAATGATTTGATCGTCAAATGCCTTCTTTACGCCGATGATCAAGTCATATTAGCGTCATTTGAAGAGAAGTCGCAAACGATGGTTAATGTTATGCATGATGACCTAAAAATTAAAGGGATGAAAATAAATGCAAGCAAAACAAAGGTAATGGTTTTTGAAAGAGAACAAAGCATAACAAACTGTGAAGTTTCGATTGAGGGAGAAAGAGTGGAACAAGTAAATGCATTTGTGTACTTGGGTTCAAAGTTTACGAGAGATGGAAAGTATGACATTGACATTGAGCGAAGGGTGTTGGCAGGAAAAAAGATGAATGGAGCACTGCATTGCTTTATGAACAGCCAGAAACTGTCAAAAAGGCACGTCTGGCTGTGCATAGAGGTGTGTTGGTTCCTACACTTATGTATGGTAGTGAATGTTGGGTTTGGCAGAAGAAGCATAAAAATAGGATTAATGCTGCGGAGATAAGTAGTTTGAGAAGTATAGCCAGAGTGACTCGGTTGAATAAAGTAAAAAATAGTGAGATAAGAGAACGCTGTGGTGTAAAAGAAGATGTGGTTACAAAGATAGATAAAGGAATGCTTAGATGGTTTGGACACGTAAAAAGGATGGATGAAGAAAGATTGACGAAACAAATTTATAAGGCGAGTGTGAATGGACAAGTCGGTAGAGGTCGACCTCGGCGAAGATATCTTAATTAGATCAACATTGTTTTGAAGAAAGGCCAGGTCAAGAGTACCAACAACCGACTAGCATGCATGAGAGCCCTGATGAAAGTAGGGGAAGCAGAAGATGTGAGTTAGAACCGTAGCAGGTGGAAGGAAGTGGTCTCTGCCTACCATTACGGAAAAAAAGCGTGACTATATGTATGTATGCATGATAATAAATGGATATTGGTAAAAGTAAAGTCTCCAAGAAGAAAACGTAAAAGTACCCCACGCTTTTGATTGTAAATTATTTTTATTTGTTCGATAACTCTAGTTTTATACTAGGTGTGTTGCAAATGGTTTTTTTTTGACTACTCTATTATTTTTTAGTTCGGTTTTCTATAAATTGGTTGTCTTACTTTTTTTAAACTATTATTTATTCTTAAATGGGATTTTTACACATGCAGTCTCGAAATGTTTCCGTGCGTTTTGCATGCATTTAAAGAGGTTTAATTTTAATTGCTGTTGGGTAATAGGTTCGCAGTTGTTAGTTTTTGTCCGCACTGTATATGTTACAAGATAATATTACCGAAAAATTAATACTATACTTAAAAAATCTTCGTGAAACAATGCGCTGTTTTGGACAATTAAATGCAACGGCTGAGTAAATGTCCTCAGAAAAGAGTTCGAAACAATATAATAGCGGAAGCATTGACCTTCAGTATTTTAAATTTATAACAATAATACCAACAATAACTTGAACTTGAATTTATTGTTAATACTTTGTAGGCAGACTCCGATTACTTTAAGTTGAACACAGGCACGTCAAAACTTAACGGACCGTCCTTTTCTATAAGCTTCCTTGAAGCGGGTTGGTTTCGGACAAATTTTACCATAGACATAAAAAGTCTCACTTTCAAATTAGTCCTAAAGAGTACGTTATGTTTTTGTTATAAGCGAGCTTCAGTGTAACAATTTATTTTCAAAATGTTTCCTAACAAAATTGGTGAAAAAGAAAAACTCATTCATTCATTTAAAAGCGATTCATTCATTCATTTAACGACGTTATATCCCACTGTGGGTTTTCGTCCTTTTAGTAATTTTCTTCCATTCGGTCCTGTTTCTACTCAAATTGTTCCAGCCCTTAATTTTCGTTGTTTTTAGGTCGCACTCTATTTCATTTATTTATCTTTTCCTCGGTCTTCCTCTGTTTCTTCTATCCACTGGTTTCCACTTAAGGATTTATCTTGGTGTTCTGCTTTCATCCATCCTCATTACATGTAAATAGTAAATATTTACCAATGTACAGCAAACTTACTACCCTGAAATACACACTATCGAATAAAATCTGGGCTTGAGTGAAGAATTGGGTGACATTGTCACGTGCCTATTTTTTCCCATCTACGGTTCATTATAATTGTGCCTTACTCGTAAGTAGTGTTGCATAACTTTCGATAGTTGGTTTGCAATTTCTGTGTGGATGGGACTGAATATCCACACGGACGAGGACGAGGCACAGATTTGAGAAGATTGTGGGTTGACGTTTATTCCGCGCCATTTTTCTGGATTTCCGGAATAGGAGCGGCAGTCGTGTTTTGAGAGTCTTGGAGGCCAGGTGTCGGTGAACGTTGTTGGGGACGGTGTTATTAGCACGTGTGCAGAACCTCTATGGGATTTCTTTCATATCTGGCTGTATTTGGGCCATCTTAATTGGATTTTGAAGAAAAACCATTTGCTTTTTAACTTGACCATTTTGTCTTGCCTTTGTTGTGGAGATTTCTTTTGGATTTCTGGCGTCAAGTTAAAATAACCGTTATCGGGATCTATTTGAGGGAAGCCATTGTTATCTAACCGGTGCCGCCCCATAATCTAACCAGCCACCGGAGTAGGCCACAGGAGTAGGCCACAGGTGTACATGTGAATAACTCATGGCTGCGGAAACTGCGAACGCGGTATGGGAAAACCTCAAAAGAATTGTTTCGAGCAGCTACAAACAAGATCATGATTGCCAATATGATTGCCAACATTCGAAACAGATAGGTACTTGAAGAAGAAGAACCTAACTTCCTAATTTAACACCAACAGTACCTGGCGAAGAACGAAAATGCGGTGACCTATTAGAAAAGACCCAAAACTATGAAAAAATCCATAAAGAGTATAAATATATATATATATATATATATATATATATATATATATATAAAGACACTATGTGTGTTTAATTTAACCTAATAATGATTGTATTGTTACCAATTTACTGTATCCGTCTCTGGCGGCTACAACCGAATCAAGGGTGCATATTTAATGAGCATAAAAGGGTCCCGGCAAGGTCAAGCAACCGCTGGAACCGCGTCGAATAATGGAGAAACAGGTAGAATGATCTGGAACTGTGACATCGGAAATATAAAAGGGGAAACGATTATAACAAGTAACAGTATTAGCTTATGTGTTTACGAATTATTAAATGTAAATAGTTATATAAAGTTGTAAAAGTTGTATGGCTAAGTGAATATCTAAGTGGTTAATGAAAAAAGAATTTATTGTTTTGAAATAAACATTGTTTGTATTGGATCGAGAGTTTTAATCGCCGAACCCAAGATAGAACTTGATAAAGCAAATTTAAAAAAGTGTACAACTATTAAAATATGTTTTTTATTATTTATTATTAAAAACCGAATACAGAAAGATTTCATTGAAATCGGACGACCCTTCCTGTTTTTTTTTTCGAAAATATATATGGTAATAAATCAGTATAATTTAATAAACACAGTCAAGGGTAAATGTCTATTAAAAAAATGATAAAAATGCTTAGAATAATCAATATTTACGTCACAGATGCATGTAATTATAAATTGATTTGTAATCTACTTAATTTCTCTTTGGTAACGTTATTTGTTTTACTATATTTTTTACGATGTACTTTGAATTTCCGATCCATTTTATTGTCTAAAATTAACGTACAAAAAATGCTATTTTTTATCAAACCTTGTGTATCATAAAAAGCGCAACATTTTTCATTCTTTTGTGGCGAAAAAGTTAAAAAGCATTGATTACTCACGGTTGATTTGAAAGTATTTTTCCAAATACCCAGGTCCCTTAGAGCAGATTTTAATTTGTACTTCCACATTTCCACGGCGTTAAACTTTCTCAAATATTCCGGTGGTCTAGGAGAGTTGTAATGAAAATTCATGAATTTACCGTTTTCATACTCTTTGTATAACATGCTCTGTATTTTTAGAAAAAATGGAGATAACAAGCAAACTTTCGTCGAGAAATCGCGGTCCGACTGTTTATTAAAGATGAAAAACTTAACTGGCGCGTATCCCACCTGATTACTGGGATTTTTTTAACGTTGATCGTTGCACGAATAACCAACTACATCATATTATATTCAAAAATTAGCGATGTGTGAAAAACAGGTGCTAGCTTTTAACAGCGTATTTTCATTGAGGTTAATATTGTGCAGGCGATCGGGGTCAATTAATGCAATTTTTGTTATTTATTTATAAACTAGTTGTCCAAATAAGCGACCTTGTACATGAAAAAACAAACTCCCGTAACATTTTTTTAAAACGATTTAGGCGCCTTAGCTAGAAGAGTTGTTTTAATTTATAATAAATAAATGAATTTAATAAAATGAGAGCGTGTTGGAAAACGCTTGGACACGTCGATTTGTATTTTTAGATGTGCATTTTTTTCAAAAAAAAATAATTATATTGGGTGTGTCATGTGACAGTGGCCGATACCAACTTTCTTATTTTAAATACAAATATATTATTTATTTTTTGGATTCTTCAGAAAATTCTAGACATAATTCATGTACAATGTCGCATACCTATCTTCAACTGTTTCGGAAATATTAAGTGTTTTCAGATGTATTACAAAAATTAACATTAAAAAAAGAAAATTGTTTTATTTCACAAATAATGTAAAAAAAAAAAACAAAAAAACATTAATTTCAATGTAAGAGATGTTCAAAATGTTTGCCGCGAACGTCTTGGCAACATGCTAATCTGGTATAGAAATGTCTTCTAACGTTACTCAACATCTCAGGCGTGACTGATCTAATCGCAAGCGTGATTCGTCTTTTTAAGTCATGTAAGTTGAGTGGTTTAGTTTTGTATACATTACTTTTGACATATTCCCACAAAAAGAAGTCTAATGGCGTCAGATCAGGAGATCGTGCTGGCCATTCTATCGATCCGCGCCTCCCTATCCACCGATTTGTAAAATTTTGGTTCAGGTACTGCCGGACATTGATTTGGTAATGGGGCGGTGCTCCATCTTGCTGAAACCATAGTATATTGGCAGGAACTTGTGGGTTTGCTGGATCAGGATATAAGTTTGTCAAAGTTGGCACGACATTATTTTGGAGCAGTTCTAAATATTTATCTCCATTCAAGTTGCCATCAATGAAAAAGGGACCTACGATATGATTTCCAACAATTCCTGCCCAAACATTAACTTTTTCAGAATATTGCGTATGTTCCTCTCTCATCCAGTGAGGATTCTCATTAGACCAATAGCGGCAATTTTGACGATTAACATGAACGTGAAGTGTAAATGTGCTCTCATCAGAAAACAAAACATATTTTAGTTGGATCACATTGTTATCTAACATTTCCATCATTTGTTTACAAATATACGTTCTCCTGTCGAAATCGTCTTCCATGAGCTCCTGAGTTGGCATCATTTTATAGGGATGCATTTTACTTTTCTTTAATATTCGAAAAATTGATGTGTGGCTAATGTTAAACAGTGAGGCTGCTTTTCGACCAGAATTATGTGGGTTTTTTTGAAACGCAAGCATAACATCCAATTTCGCATCATCGCTTAGTTCATTGGCAACCACTTTTTTTGTCTTTCTTACATGACCAAGCTCGCGAAACTGTTTTTCTATTTTGCTAATTGTGGCAACTTTTAAAATGGTGTATTCTTTGTAAGAACGAATATAAATAATATAGAATAAATAAAGAAACAAGTGCGCTCGAGAAACAGCTTCAGTTTTTAATAAAAGGTATCCTGATAGAAATATAGGCCAAAAGACTATCATAGAGTTAGTACTGAAATGTAGAAAATCTGGATCCGTTCGTAATAAAAAAAAATGATTCCAGAGTTCTGACGAAGCTGCACAAAGTGAAATACCGGGTTATTTTGCTATAAATCCTGCCTATTTCATTCTAAAAGTATTCTGTTGGTTCCATACAAATTGCATTAAATTTTTCCCTATAAAATACAAATTCATTATTAGCTTAGTGAAGACGACTGTGACCGCAGAATTAAATTTTTTGAAACCATGTCCCAAAAAATACAAAAAGACACAAATTTGGTTAAAAATATTTGTTTCGGTGATGAATAAATGGCTTTGTTAACAAACATAATTGTAGGTACTGGGATGACGAAAATCCTCAAGTGTTTTGACAGGATAATACTCAATTTCCAGCATAGATCAATGTAGTGGTTTTCTAGAAAATGAGATAATAAGATTACTTTTTATTGGCCAAAACCTAACGGAAGAATTGAACCTACAATTATTAGAAAATGAAATGTATTCACTTATTACTCAGTTACTAGAAAGACAAGGTGATGATCAGGGCAATATGGTGTTAGATAAACAGAATATATACCTTCAACAGGTCGGAGCTACACCACATTACCCACTAGCTGTAAGACAATGGCTAGACGAACGATATTGGATTGGTAAAAGGGGATTTATGGAATGGCCGGCAAGATCTTTAGATCTAACACCACTTAACTTTTTTCTGTTGGGCTATTTAAAAACATTAGTTTACAAAACTCCTCCCGAAGACATTGAAGAACCAAAGTTTAGAATAACTAAAGAATGTAGACGAATTACTAACAAAACTTTGCTAAGAGTTCGAGAAGAATTTGAAAATAGGTTATATTATTGCGTACAAAATAAAAGAGCACAGTTACTGTAAATACATTTAAGAAGCTGTTTGTAATTAACTTCATTTTAGTTTCTTTTGTAATTTCGCTATGTTTAAAGTTATCTTCTGGAAATGCAGAAAGCAACATACTGTTGCCCTCCCAACCGCTGAGGCAGAATATCTTGCAGTGACAGCTTTCATTAAAAGAAGTAGCAGAATATTTCAATCCAGAAGAACAGATTCAAACATCCATGTTAGATGACATCCATTTGATGGGAGATTCGAAAATAGTAATAGTTTGAGGTCAAAGGAATAATCCAAGTGAAATATACACCAACTGCTTATTTATTATTTAGCGTATGGCAGCATCACAGGCAAACAATTGCATGCGCCCGTCTGCTGAAAATATTGCTTACGAAACCACTGTCGCATGTGAAGCAAGAGTATTTTAAGAAACAGATTGAAGTTTTAGAAATTTTTCAATAGAATTTTAATTTTAATTTTTTAAAAATGAAGGAGTAGTGTTGAAATTTACCATAATATTTTTTTACTGTACTATAATTGTAATAATAACCTGCCAATTTTTATTAATGAATTGTCATTGTAATTTTGATGATTAAAAGTTTTCTCTCGTTGTGTTAAAAATATTTCAAAACAAACAAGGTGGTCATGGTTTACATTTATAACATAAAGATAACTCCTCTTAGTGATATTAATATTTAAACTTTTAATTGAATATTTTAGTTTTCCTGTTACCGTTGTAATATTTTTCTTCTTTATTTACCAAAAAAAAACTTGAATGCAATCATTGGAAATCATAACCGACATTTATATTTGTTTTTACGTGACTTTATATATTAAATATTTGTTTTACAATAATTGTTTTTAAAAGACGCAATGTGGTATAAATCAAATTTTAAATGGCAGGTATTGCGAAGTTATTGACCTCTGTTGTATTTATTTAAAAATATATATAATTAAATGCAATAAATTGATATTTTTTTTCTGTAATTGCCTGGAACTCTTTCTACATTCATGATACAAGTCAATAAAATTATATTATATCAGTTTATTGAAAACGCAATAACCTTGGGAAAGATACATACATTAAAACATATTCATAACTTTCACTTTCACGTTGATATTCGTGCTATTTTAAATAACTCGAAATATAAAATGCAATTGCATGAAATTAACTACATATTCATTTTTCGTTGCGTATTAAAGAACGGTTTGTTGATATTTTCAGCTTTTCAAATTAATACAATGCTGCAAAAGTGCATTAGGTTTTAGAGGCATCAGTAGCCTCTTTACAAAATTAGAGGCCCAGAGCTATATTTGAGGCGATGGATGCAAAGTCGTTCATCCGAAAAAAATAGTTAATAAAGAAATAAAAGATAATAATTTCTAAAATCAAACTCTAGGATTAAAGGAGACGAAGAAATAATACCTCAAAGCTGGTCTAAGCTTTGAATAGTTGATTGGGAAATGAAAAATACCTACTGATATTAAAGAAGAATTCCCAACAATTGAGCGTGTGCTGTAGCAGATGTAACAATGATACAAGCAAAAAGTTCTAAAATATTATCCGCATAGATATTCGTAAAATGTCGTGAGAAATTTTAATGAATGAATGAAAAAAATGGAGGTCATGGAAGAGCTCTAATTTTTTCCCTAGGCACTGCAGCATTGTCTGCTTTTTGTACCTTTTCAGCTCCTTCATTTAGTCCCATTTCTTTAATTCTACTGTTAAGGAGTAGAAGGTCATGTACTGCTATTGCCACAGGTGGATCACTCATTTGGTCTTGTATACACCGCAGGTAGTGCCTTTTATGGCTGCAATAAGTTATTTGGGTTTCCCGAGCCCCATTTATAATCGCTTTTATTGTCCGTTTTCGGCAGCAAGGTAAAATTATAAGAATGACATGGAAAAAAATTTCGGTAAATTTTGTCCGAAGTCGTTGTGAGGTGGATTCGTCGTTCAGGGGTGTCTTAACCTATATACACAAATATGAAATTTTCGGTACCCTAAAAATTGTCCGTTCAGGAGAGGTTTTCGTCGTGTAGAGGTGTCAGTTAACAGAAGTTTTACTGTACATGTTTGTAAACACTCAGTAACATGTTGGAACGCTACTGAATATACCGTGAATATACTGTTTAGAAGAGAATATGGGCTCCAAAATAATACACATATAACTAAAGTGATGATCATAGACAGATGCAGAAATAACCAACCAGAGAAACGAGATGTAGCAGGATATGAAGTGGTGAGTTGTTTCAACTACTTGGGCTTTATTGTGACAAACAGTAGAGGGTGCGAAGAAGAAATACGCAGACGCCTTATAGTTGCCAGATCAGCAACGTCCATGCTTAATAAAATCTGGAAAGATAATGACATAACTAAGAACACAAACTACGCCTGGTACAATCATTTGTCTTTCCTATCGTCACTTACGCGGTAGAAACTTGGACCATCAAAAAGTCTGATTCACAACGTATAATGGCTTTTGAAATGTGGGTGTATCGCAGAATGATGCGCATACCCTGGACAGCACACCGCACAAATATCTCAATATTAACAGAACTCAAAATCACCACTAGAGTTACCACAACTATTAACCAAAGCATATTTTGGACATATAACTAGACGAAGGGAAGGTATGGAGAGATTAGTAGTTGAAGGCAAAGTAGAGTGTAGAAGTACTCGAGGAAGATCACCACTGCGATGGGTGGATCAAATAAACAGAATCACCGGGTACACTCTTCCTAAAGCAGCACATCACGCCCAGGAAAGAGAAAATGGACAATAACCATAATCGAATAACATAACGTCACCACATCCTTACGAAGGATAAAGGACAGATGAGAGGAGATACTGTTTCCGATTGCTGTGAGAACAGTGGTGGATTTACCAGCAGGCTGAGTAAACTTGAGTCTAGTGCGGCAGATTTTAAGGGCGGCAAATATTTGGGGACAGATTTTTTTATGAAGATTTTGTTAGAAACTTTCATAACTTAACTTTTTTAACTATTTCCAAGCGCAATAACTACGTTTACCGAATGTACATTATATTACCTCAGTTGTTCATGATGAGTTTTAATTAGCTCAGAAATATACTCAAAAACTATTCTTTGCGAAATTACAACCAAATGTTTGCAATTTAAACATAATCTAGGAACCAGTGGTTACCCGTGGAATTTTTAACATAGGGGGCTTAAAAATTTATACCCAACTTAACTTGAAATTGACATTATGAGTACAATTAGCACATTTCCCCACCATCCTTGGGGTAATGCAATGGTACGTTACTTTTTTGTTGTGGGTTGTTTGCTAATAGTAAATGATATTTAATAAATTAAAAAACATTTTTAAGATACGTATGCTGGGTACATGTTTTTCTTAGAATTGAAGAGGAGGCTTAGCCTCCCCTGCTTTCCCTGACCAGCCGCCACTGCTAGGAACTGACATTTGTAGAAGTTACTTACTTACTTGTAGGGTGGGTCGTGAAGGCCATGCTGCCTCTCAAGCACTTCGACCTGTCAGATCTTTTGTGCATTACTTACTTACTTACTTACTCCATGGCTTACAACCCTGGGTGGTTCTTTGCCGACTTCACAATATTTCTCCAACGCTGTCTGTCTATCATAGTATCTAAGGGTTTATCAATACTCATTACCCTTAGGTCTTTGGTGATATTATTTTTCCATCGAGGGCGTGGGCGGCCTAATGGTCTTTTTTCTACTGGCGTTTTTTCCCATGCAAGTTTAACTATGCGGCTATCTGGTAGTTTCCTTACATGTCCTGCCCACTGCAGTCGTTTAGATTTTACTTCTCGCACAATATCTGAATCTCCATACAAATCTATTAGCTCTTTATTGGTACGGATTTTGTATCGCCCTATTGCCCAAAATCGGGCCATATAATTTTCTAATGATTCGTCTTTCGAAGACACGAAGACGCTCTTCATTAACTGCCGTTAGCGTCCAAGCTTCACAACCATACATCACCACAGGTATTATTATGGTCTTGTATATATTGATTTATAGAAGTTGGGCGGCAAAAATATAACAGCCTATACTTGGGAAATGTGTGGCAATGTGCGGCACCGAAACATATCCTGAAGCTATTGGATTCTGTCCAAAAAAGGGCAATTCGTCTCGTCGGTGATGCCTCGCTTACAAACTCGCTCACTTGTCTGGAACACCGTAGAAAAGTTGGCGATTTGTCTCTATTTTATAGATATTTTCATGGGCGATGCTCTTCTGAAATATCAACAATCGTTCCTCCTTTGGCAGTCTCTTCGAGATTAACCCGTCAAGTTCAGTCTTCACACCCCTTCGTGGTCACTTTGGAGACCTGCAAAACATCACTTTCCAAAGACTCATTCATCCAACGAATTGCGAGGCTTTGGATCTCATTGCCTAGGGAGGTGTTCCCCGAGGCATACAACCTCCAGAAATTTAAGAAGAACACCAACTCCTACCTTCTTTCCCTTGGTTCCCACGATGTTCTCTGAACATTACAGGATATCCCTTTTCGTGGGAACCAGCACATAAAAAAAAAAAAAAAAAATCCGCCACTGTGCGGGAACAAACCTTTAAATTTACACGACGACCATTTCGTGCAAATTCCTTGTGGCATTTACAATTAAAACACTTTACGTACCGGTACCAAAAAAGAATGTATGTGAATTCGACGACAATAAATTTAAGCATATTTAATCAGACTCACCTGTCCCATTTTCGGCGTTACTAACTTCGCCGTGGACCCCATCTCGTTGATTTCCGAATTGAATTCCGATCCAGACGCAATAGACATGGTTCCTCCTTTGATGTACTCGTATAAATTTTGGTCATTCGACGTTCTTTCGCTGCTGAGTGATATCCGTGACATGCTCGATGAATCGTATTTCTGCGGCGTGTAAAGACGAAGATCGATGTCATTTTGAAAGTTACCTTCTACTGGTAAGTCGTTGTACACTTTGATGGCTCTTAGCGATGGCGTGTGATGGATGTGTTTGAATTTTAAATTGTCAAAGTCGCCGTTTCTAGGAATCGTCTGAAAATGAAGCAAAAATTGTATTTTTCCTTTGTTCTTTCGGTTTTATGTTTATAATAATTTATATATGCAGTGCGATTCGCGTTTGCAAACCTGTGATGGCACCGTCTTGTTAACAAACAATCTTCGAGATACACAACTCCTTCTCGACAAATTAAATGATCGATGTAACGAAGATAGTATAAAAATAAATTTTAATAAAATCAAGCCAATGATAGCTAGACTTATTATTGTTAGGGACCATTTCCGGTTAAATCAGTCAGAATAGGATGAAACATCAAAAACACACGACGGTTGCCTAATAACCCTGCTTGAAGGTAACCAAACAAGTGAGCGCGAAATGTTTAACATGTGATCATGTATAAAAAGGTTATAGGTGTGGTTTAGTTTCAGTAGTTGTTTGAGTGCGTATGTGTTTCCTGTGCTCCTATATGGAGTTGAGTCATGGACTGTAACAGATGCAGCCAGTAAAAGGTTGGACGTATTTTAGATGTGGCTGTATAGACGTATACTGAGAATCCCTTGGACCATGTTACAAACAAAATAGTACTCGACATTTTAAACAAACACACGCACACACACACACCCTTCACACACCCTTCAGTTCGGAAAAGTAAAAAAGCTGGGTCGTACAATGACCCAAATACACACTTCTCCAGCTAATAGTTTAGGAAAGATTATTGAAAGGAGGAATATAGATAGACGTCTTGTGTCCTGGCTTAAAAACCCAAGGGAGTGGTACAGTTGTAGTAAAGTTCGACTGTCTCGAGCTGCAGTCAATAAGGTCCAGATAGGTGTGATGATAACGAACCTCCAATAGGAGACGCACTCTAAGAATAAGACGTCTGGATGCAACAGCACAACTGAATTATAAGGAAAGTAACTTTGAGATGCCATTTAATTAGACTCTGCTTTTGACATAAATTAAAGTCCTTAATATTTCCTCACCCTGTATGCGCACTCTACAAGTACCTAATTAAGTTATTGCGTTTATAATTTTTTTTTAATATAAGAACCTCCGTTTCAAGCCGTTTACATGTCGCGACAAAATTGTCCTCGTTTTTATTTAAACAGCGAAAGGTTACCACCATTTACGTAACATTTTTAATCAAAGTCCTCGTTACAAAGTACGTAAATGACATTGTTTATCATTTAACGCAAAATGTAATTTTACCTATAAACACCCATGAAGGGGTGAATGAGAACAGTTTTATATTTTAGACTAAAAAAACTTGTGATATTTTTCTAAAGAAATTAATCACAGTTCAAAAATTGAGTCTTACTTCTTTTGATATCTTACCACCAGAAATTTAAAAAAATGGTATAAATGGTATGTATACTTCACAAAAAATATATACCGATGTGGAAAAATATTTGGAGAACAGGTTATTTCAATTTATATTTAACTTGGTTTAATGTAGAATGTTCCCTTTTTTAATGACTTGCCTCGAGCATATTAACGTTTCAGTGGTATTAGTCGCCAGTCGCCACTTTAGAGTTGCGAAGGTAAACCATAACTACTACTACTCCATGGCTCTACAACCCGGGGTGGGTCTTGGCCTCCATTGTTGCCGATCTGCCATCAATGCTGGGTCGTTTTCTATCCCAATTGTCCTTAGGTTCACTTTGATGTTGTCTCGCTACCTCATTTGCACATAACCTGCCCAATGCAGCCTTCTTGCCTTTATCTCCTTCACAATATCTGGATCTTTGCATAATTCTAATATTCCTTGGTTGGTTCTTACTCGGTACTGTTAGGTTACTGGGCTCCGCAGTGGTTCTTTTCTTTTAAAAATTCTTAATTTCCGTTCGTTGTCTTTGGTCAAGGTCTAGGTTTCGATAGCATACATAACGTATAAAGGTTTTATATATTGTGATTTTTGTTTTTCGCGAGATGTTTTTCGATGCTAGCACTGACTTTAGTACAAAGAGACATTTGTTTCCACTTTGAATTCGGACTTTAATTTTTTCTGTCAGATTGTTATCTTGAGCAATTGTGGCTCCTAAATACTTAAATAATAATAATAATAATAATATCGTCTTTATTTCATTAAATAAACATAAAACATAATTGATATATATGCAATAAGTTATCAAGAAATAAAAGGCGAAGTTCATTGTCTGCAATGCTATGCATCACAGAAAATGTTCTTCCACTTAACCCTGAAAGGTTAAAGGTTGCGATCGTCTCAAAATTGTATTTCCCCACAGTGACATATTGGTCCACTTTATCTCTACGTCCTTTTCTGCCGGTGTACATATACTTGTTTTTGTCCTCATTCATTCAGCTTGCGTTTCTACCCTTGAAAAGAGGTCTTTTACAGTCAGTACCGTGTTACCCACTACGGCAATATCATCAGATTTATCTCTTAATGATTTTTTTTTGAGTATATAAAAGAATCCGCTTATCGACACGAATTTGAGAGAGCTAAAAATCTTAATGGATTCTTTTTCTTATGGTGCCGTCTACACGGAGGTTGGCTCTGAAAAGCTGGAGGGATTTGCATCCAAACCATTCTCTTAGATTTCTTAGCCAGGATATACGCCTCCCTCCCACCGATCTTTTTCCCGCAATCTTTCCCTCCATTATTAGTCGTAGAATACTGTATCTCTCTCCACGCATAATGTGACCGAGATATTCCAGTTTTCTGGCTTTAATCACGTTTTCCAATTCTCTTTCTCTTTCTACTCCTCTATGGTAATATTTTTTATCCATAATATTCTCAGTACACGCCGGAAGATCAACATTTCAAATGCCTGAAGCTTTTTTATTGTGGCTTTGTTGATCGTCTATGATTCTAGTCCATATAAAAGCACTGGGATTACATAATACTTAACCATTCTCAGACGTAGTTGAAGGTTTAAGTGCGGGTTAGTGAATAGTGGTTTTATTTTAACTACGTAAGATGATTCTTTACCTTTTGACCAAGGTCAAAAAGTAAAATCAGCTTGCCATACTGAAATAAAAGAGGAAAAATACTTTTTGCTTTAAGTTGTTGGCTTTCCATTGCCTTCAGAGGGTGTATCAACTACTTGTTGTGATTTCCCAATAATATTTTTTTATTAAATATAAAAATAAGCAATCTTTCGAGCTGCTGTGTCCAGAACAATGTTAGCTATGTGGATCGCCAACCTAGTCGCAAAAAGGGTAGACCTATCGTGTGGGCCGCGGACGGCCCGCACTGCGACTATTAGAAGGGGAAGGGATTATAGAAAGGAAATGATTGTGGACACGCTTTTTAAAAAGTTGCAGGTCATAGTTCTCTGGAAAAACTGATTTTGGAAGCTTATTCCATTCCGTAGCAGCCTTGTAAAAGAAGGATTCTTGATGAAGATTGGTCCTTGTAGTGTCAAGCTTGAGAGTAAATGTGTGTGATACTGATCAGCGTGCCGAGTTCTTCGGCCGAATGTGGCCAATGGTGGTACAAGAGTTTTTATTTCTCTGGAGCATCTGCCATGGAAATATCTGTAGAGCAATGACTGGTCTGCAACTATTCTTCTATGTTTTAGAGGGTGAAGGGTATATGTGAGAGTTGAGCTGTTTATCAAGCGAATGGCTCTTTTCTGAATGGAATCTAGAAGACGAAGAGAATGCCTTGGTGCTGAACCCCAAATGTTCGAGCAATACTCCAGTAGAGGTCGGATTTGAGCCTTGTACGTCGTCAACAGTTGATCAGGAGTAAAAAACTTTCTGGCTTTCCACAGAAAGCCTAGCCTCTGGCTTGCCGACTTTGCGATGTTAGCAACATGGTCATGCCAAGACATATTATTGGATTTACGTGTATATTTTTACATTGAAACAAAATTGATTTGCATTGCAGATATCGAAAAATAACAATATTTTTCATTGTTCGTAAATGTTGTTTAACAAATATTTGTGTACATTTTATCGAGCTTAATAATATTTGTTGCAGACATTAAAAAATATGTGCAACAATACAAGGTTTGTACGAAACGATAACAAACAGATTTATTTTAAAATGTGCTATTCACAATCTTTATTTAAAAACGCTCGGAGAACTCCGGTTATAGTATTTCCAATCCCAATTGGAACTGCACAAAAAGTTTCGAGAAAGAATTCCCTTTCCAGTTGCCGCCTTGACATAGGCGTCGGTTTATTATTTTTCTTCTTCTTCATTAGCTGCCTATTTTCTTATGATGTTTACCCAGCCATATTTGACAACATCATGGGTGTCAAACCAAGTTTCGCTTCATTGTACGATCAATGACATCCCCTGTTTTAATGACACGAAGTACTGTTGAACGAGTTAGTTTCGTTAAGTCGCACATTCTTTTTACAATTTCATTCTGTGAAGTGTGACAGTTTCCCTTTTTCAAGCATTCATGAATATTTAAAATTACTCGCTGAACTTGAACATCCAAATCCTTATTTTTAAAATTCCGGATTCCTGTCGATTAACACAGATTCCTCACACGTAATGTTATTTTTTGTTTCGACAGGTCTCCAGAAAGCCATATTGATGAAATTATTTTCAATGGATAATTCACCTAGCCTCACCAACACATGGCACTGATCAAGAAATATTGTGAACTGGCGAAATCATTTGGCTTCAGATAGCAGGTGTCCATTCCAGCTAGCCGAGCATTTATTCCTCAAATATATTTGATAGCGCCTTAACTAATAATCTGGGCGACTAGGGCTACACGACAGAACTTTTTTATGATTGTACCAGAAACGCTTTGAATGTAAAAACACCGGTAGAATATAAATTTCCGATATTTGCCGGGCAGTGCATAAGAACACTGAGGTGCTCTTATTTTTATTGCCATTCCAATTGAGATTAAAAATACTATAATACAAATTTTATATGAAGGAAAAAGATAGTAAACAAAAATAAATATTTTATCTGACTTAAAAGAATGAGAATAATAGTTGTTGTGTTTATCTATATTTAATCCGAATAAATAATTTACAAAACAATTGGTTTTATCAAATGATAAGAATCGATTCCCAAAAATGAAAAATTATATTTCTACGTATTTGTAACAGTAAATACATTTTTGATAGTACAAAATTTACGGTATAGATTTGTCGTATACGAAAAAAATAAGGATGAACCGAAATTTGGTCCTTTTTTGTTAAAATTTATAAAGAGTAATGTATGTCCTTAAAGCTGAGGTTCCTTGTAGTCATTATTGGTAAAAAAGGCTGTCAAGAAGACTGCTATCCGTACTTAGGTTAGGTTATGTTAACACGGTGGCCTTTTGGTCCGTTGTGATACCGTGATGGACGGCGGTGCCTTTCCCCTCTACCGTGAGAACCAGTTGGAACTTTTAATAAAAAGTGTGAGGTCTTTAATGCTAACTGAGCTGAGATCAGATAAGTCATCAAAGTTCGGTTGCACTAGAAGAGAAAGCCGTTTTCTGCTTATGGCAACTTCTACAGAAGTCGTGTCGTAGCTCTGCGATTCCCATGCGCCGTGCGTGGGATCCACCTACCCAGTGTCCTGTTATGGCCGCGATCGCATTTCCAATGGACATCATGGATAGAGTTAAAACATCATTAGTTCGACGTAGATCTAGTTTAGGCCAAATCTGTTAGGATGATGTGTATGTGGATTTATTTTGCCACCTCAAGTTGGCTTTTTAAACTACTTTGCTGTGCAAGAAGAGCCGGCAATTTGCAATCGGTACTCCTTGCTGAGATGAGACAGATACAGCTGGGAGGGTGGTGCCCTCTCTTGCTAGCTCGTCCGCCTTACAGTTGCCTGGGATGTCGCTGTGTCTAGGTACCCAGACAATGTGAACTATAAACTTAGCTGCTAGCTACCCTTGAGGTCAAGTGGACTGAGTTCAGTGATTTGATAGCATTATGGCTGTCGTAAAGAGTGGATATCTCGCTGAACTTTTGTTCGTTGCGGAGTGTCCAGACAGCTGCCTCGGTAATGGCTCATTTCGGCTTGATTCACACTGTTTATTTTCTTAGTTTAAATATTTATAACTGTTAAAACAAATATCAGTCTTGTCCATTTAATACCCGCCAATTTTAAAAAGTTGACACAAAGAATATTAATTTATTATTAAATATAAAGTTCTCTCTCTCTCTCTCTCTGTAGCTTACAACCCAGGGTGGGTCTTCGCTGACATTACAATTTGCCTCCACTTGCTGCGGTCCATCTTAAGTTCTTCTGGCCGTTGGACATTTAGGGTCCGTAAGTCCGCTGCAATATTATCTTTCCACCGCATTCTTGGCCTTTCCAGCGGCCGCTTTCCGACCGGAGTCTCTTCCCACATCAGTTTTACGACACGTTGGTCTTGTATCTTCACATGTCCGACCCATCTCAGTCTCTCTGCCTTTATTATTTTTACTATATCTGGTTGGTTATATAGTTCTTGCTTGATTGGTCCATATATCCCTCTAAGAGTTTTTTGTTCTGCAATTTTTAGTCGGTTCTCTCACTGCGACTTTTAGAAGGGTGAGGGATTATAGAAAGGAAATGATTGTGGACCCGCTTTTTAAAAAGTTGCAGGTCATGGTTCTCTGGAAAAACTGATTTTGGAAGCTGGTTCCATTCTGTAGCAGCCCTGTAAAAGAAGGATTCTTGATGAAGATTGGTCCTTGTAGTGTCAATCTTGAGAATAAATGGGTGAGACTGATCAGCGTGCCGAGTTCTGCGGCTGAATGTGGCCAGTGGTAGTACAAGAGTTTTTATTTCTCTGTAGCATCTGCCATGGAAATATCTGTAGAGTAATGTCTGGTCTGCAACTCTTCTTCTATGTTCTAGTGGGTGAGGGGTATCTGTGAGAGTTGAGCTGTTTATTAACCGAATGGCCCTTTTCTGAATGGAATTTAGAAGACGAAAAGAATGCCTTGGTGCTGAACCCCATATGTGCGAGCAATACTCCAGTAGAGGTCGGATTTGAGCTTTGTACGTCGTCAACAGTTGATCAGGAGTAAAAAACTTTCTAGTTTTCCACACAAAAACCTATCCTCTCGCTTGCTGACTTTGCGATGTTAGCAACATGGTCATGCCAAGACATAAATTATTAGACACCGTGACTCCCAAAATCAAGATAAAGGGACTTGATTCAAGGGTATTTCCGGACATTGTGATGAAATAATTTGAGGAATTCACTTTCTTGGAAAACGTGGCGATTTTTTTTTCTGTGCGTTGAATTGAACAAGATTTTTGGTTCCTCACTCGACGATTGCTTCAAGATCTCTATTGATGGAATAAACCTGTTCCTGCCTGAGCCTATTTGTATCGTTCACCGAAAGTGATCGATAGGATGTGAAAGTTGAGACAAGTGTGCTGTCGCCTGCAAAACTGTAAATGGGGTTCGTGGTGGTTTTCAAGAGGTCGTTGATGTGAAAAAGAAATAAGGTGGGGAACAGGATGGAACCCTGGGGGACCCCGGCATTGGTTTTAAACGCATCAGAAGAAATACCGTCAACTGCCACATGTAAGGAGCGATCTTGCATGAAGCTCAAGAGCCATTGGTGCAGTTTGGTTGGGAGACCGTAGGCAGATAATTTACTTAACAATGCCTGGTGCCAAACGCGGTCAAAGACTTTAGATATATCCAAGGCTATTGTACGGGATTCACCAAACTTTTCAATAGTGTTTGTCCAGAGCTGAGTGACATAAGCCAGCAAATCTCCAGTAGACCAAAGCTGTCGAAATCCATATTGTCTGTCATAAATTATCTTAAATTTCTCCAGATATTTGATGAGTTCTTTGTTAATTGCTTTTTCCATAACTTTGGATATGACTGAGAGCAATGCAATACAGCGATAATTCGCAGGAATAGTCTTCTTTCCTTTTTTCGGAATGGGTTGGACTTTAGCGTTTTTCCTTTGCTGTATGATAGCTTAAAGAGTCTACAGAGAACTGGGGTAAGCTCTTGAGCACAGGTCTTTACGACAATTGCTTGCAAGCATCACACTGAATTTTTGAATTTTGATCGTCCAGCGGCTTCGAACAATTCGCACAGTTGAGTGGTAATGTGAATAGTAAATAGTTTTGACTGACCTTGCAATTGAAGATACAAGCAAACTTGGACCTTTGTTGCACTATTTGATAATCCAAGTTTCACTACATCTATGTTATAACTTATCTTTCTAGTTTGTAAACGAAAATAATTATCAAGTAGTTTTTAATGACTGCAATTAATTAAAACTTGTAGAGCTAAATCAATACTTGTTGTTTCTTGGACAATCGAACAGGAAAATATGGACAAACGAAACGTTACCAGAAAATTGAAACAATGCCCAATATAAAAAAAGGGGATAGAACCCATTGTAAAAATTTTGGGGGAAAAGTTAAAACTATAAAACACAACCAGCGTCGTTGAAAGATTTGCGTCGAAGAATCGTTGACGAGTGCCGTCGAATTACTCCGGAAATTCTTCGGAATGTGCGTGAACGTTTTGAACAAAATCTTTATTTTATTTTTTGTGGGAAGAAATGTAAAATTTAAAGACTATTGTAAAGGGAATGGTCAGAGCTTTCAAAAGACATCTTATTCGACCCCCAATGCCATTTAAAAATTTTGGGGTAATTCTTACCCTCGCTTGGGGTTGAAAGTAGTGGAGTCAAAAATACCGGAAAAGAGTGTCCCCCTTTAATAAAAAATCAACGGGTCCGAGCGTTTTTCTAAAATGTTGACGAGGTTCCTACGTTTGCGGTTGGCCACCCTGTATAATAAAATTTCTATGAACGCAACTATCCTGTATTAAACGGAGTTGATATAATCACTTAAGGATAAACGAGTATTACATAAATGATCGATTAACAACTCGGAATGGATAAAAAATTTACGGGGGCTACCTTAAAAGTTTAACCACAACAAATCGAAACCTCAAACCGGCTTACGACACTTCGTTTAACCGCAGTGTACTCTCAACATTATTTCTTATATCCCTCTTTCGAGTTGATATAAACAAACGCAGAAGTGTATTAGTTTGGACGGAGAACTTTTAAAAAACATTTACACACACCTCTGGTTAAACAAACTAAACAGCCCTCGTAATGTACATTACGCAAGAAAGAAATCCTTTTACTGTATAAATGTTACTTTAACGTATCTATTAAGTGTTTAATAAGCAATTAATAATATCCTTCTGAGAACTAACTATATTAATAACAATAAATGTGATTTTTTATTGCTTTGAAAACGTTTATATTTGACGGATTCTGTTGCATTAATTTTTTATTTACTGTGGACTTGGGATTTGCAGGTAGACTTATTTATCCATGTTTTAAATAGTATAAAGTTAAAAAGTTAAAAGTTCTTGATACAAATAACACTTCTGTAATTGAGAAATGTCCCAGTTGGAAATAATGTAAAACTTTTATATTACAATAGTTAATAATAAAGATAAAAATAGATATTTTATATTCACATAATAGTTTTTGAAAGAGAGAAAAAAGCATGACAGAATGTGAGATTCTGATTAGGGGAGCAAAAATGGAACAAGTAAGTTTGTATACTTGGGTTTAAAGTTTACGAGAGATGGAAAGTATGACAGTGACATTAAACGAAGGGTGTTGGCAGGAAAACAAATGAATGGGGCTCTGCAAAGCTTTATGAACAGTCAGAAAGTGTCAAAAAAGTCACGTCTGGCTTTGCATAGAGGAGTGTGGGTTCCTACACTTATGTATGGTAGTGAATGTTTGTTTTGGCAGAAAAAGCATGAAAATGGGATTAATATTGCGGAGATGAGTAGTCTGAGAAGTATGGCCGGAGTGATTCAGTGGGATAAAGTGAAGAATAGTGAGATAAGGTAACACTGAGGTGTAAAAGAAGATGTGATTAGAAAGATAGATAAAGGAATGCTTAGAAGGTTTGGACACGTAGAAAGCATGGATGAAGGAAGATTGACGAAACAAATTTATAAGGCGAGTGTGAATGGACAAGTCGGGAGAGGTCGACCTCGGCGAACATATCTCGATCAGATCAACATTGTTTTGAAGAAAGATCAAGAGTACCAACAACCAACGAGCATGTATGAGAGCACTGATGAAAGTAGAGGAAGCAAAAGATGTGTATAAGAACCGTAGCAAGTGGAAGAAAATAGTCTCTGTCTACCCCTAAGAGAAAATAATCAAAAACACAATTAGAGGAACAGTTACAAGTAAAAAACACGAAAGGTAGCATTTTGAGTTTTCGCTGTAGATCTCGAGAATGAAGAGAGTCCCTCTAGATTTAGATAATAGTTACTTTTTTGTCCATTTAATCCTCTTCCTATATATTAAGGTTTGGAAAATAGTAATGTTAACATAGGATAAAAGAAACAGCCTATATATATATATATATATATATATATATCTCTTGTCCTTTTACTCTCGAGAGAGTATGGTGACATCATGTCTCAATTGCTCGGATCGTAGTTCTCTATCCTTCTCTGTCTTGAGCTGCAAGAGAAGCTTCTTGCAGACCATTTTCCATTTACAATAAGTTTTTCCAGCCCATTCGTTCTTCTTGAAATGTGTCCAAAATACCGTAGATATTGGTTTATCCTGGTTGATAGCCTCTTGGTGATTTTTAGTTTTTTAAGAATTGACAAGTAAGTACGGTGTTGTGTGTATGATATTCGCAGCATTCTTTTGTAGGCCCACATTTCAAAAGCAACTAATATTCTTCGATTGGTCATTTTTAAAGTCCAGGTCTCGGAGACATATGTGGCAATAGAAAAATCAAGAAATTAATAATTTCAGTTTGTTGCGTTGAGATATTGCAGAGTCTTTCCATATTCGAGTTAGTTTTATTGTTGAGTTACGTGCTATGGCCAGTCTGCGTTTAATTTCTCCATCACAGCCGCCTTTGTTTGTGATAAGTGATCCTAAATAGTTAAATATCTCGATCACTTCAAAACCATCGATCTGTCTAACATTGGCAGGGTTGCGGTCTATTATCATAATTTTCGTCTTCTTTTTGTTCAACGTAAGATGTTCTTTGCTGATCCTGTCCAACTTTCTCATGAATTCCGTGAGTTCTTCTTCCGAACGAGCTATTATTAAGGTGTCATCTGCATATCTAAGGTTAGTAATTCTTTAATTCAGCCTATATAGTGTTTATAAAAGCATTTTTGAATATATATTTGTAGAGTTCTCTTTGAACACAATCACAAGACATGTTTAAATGGTATTAAGTAAAATATTCCTTATCATATTATTATTAACAAAATGACACAATCATTTCGTTATTTAGACTGTAAATGTTATAGTTTAATGTTAATTGCAACATTTTAAGTAGGTAACAACTTTTGATGCAACAACAAAAACCGTAAGACCATATATGTTTGCTATAGAAACGATATTTTATTGATGCACTCTAAACGATCAAGATAAACTACATATCAATAACCCCTCGTATACCTATTTTTACTATCTAACAAATTGGCGTTTTTTGCGACATTTTGATTAGGTAAATCCTAATTGATGATCTATTTATCTGAATGATTATCTTAAAAACAAGATAAAACGAGGGAAGTCTACTAATAGAAAAGCTAAAAAAACTTCACGAAATATTTTTGGAAACAAAATAAAAGAACTCAAAACTGGAAATACCCGACATTAATAACAATGAATAAATAAATAAATGATTTGAAATAGACGACATTAAAATTCCAATATTAATTTGGTCTCTACTACCTATTACAAAAGTGTAGGTTTCCCCGACTCCAAATTACTTATTTTTGGATTTTTGTCTGTATGTTTGTCGGCTTGTTTGTTTGAGCATCACGCAAAAACTACTGGACCGATTTTAATAACACTTCTTTGTGTTTACAAGCTTATAATTAAATTAGACTTAAAAAATGATATATACTTTATTGGATAACGACTAATGTTGTAAGGTAAAATACGATTTTAGAATACTATAAATAAATAAAAAAATAATAAATACTATTATAATATATTTTTATTTGTTAGAGTTTAATGTCATTGTGGTACTTATTTTTATTCCTTGAAATGTCTATAATTATTGAACTTTTTTAATTATATTCGTTTATAATTTATACATTCGTTGAATTTCCGTATTTAGTGAATGGATATTGAGAAGAACTATTCACGATGATGGTATCGTCTTACGAATTAATTATTATCCAAAGAAATTTTTAATTACACAATTTTTTTATATCAAGAAGACGGTTTAAGGTCGAAATTTGTGACTCCCAAGGATTATTTCTACCAAAAAAATAAATTAAATAAATACATTAATTACAGTAGAACCATATCGCCGGTACAAAAGTTGGGATGCTCAAGTTCATGGACGTTAGAGTTGGATGAATTTTGAATAAATGAAGCTTGAAGGGGGCGTGGAATAATCTTAACGTGGAAGCGAATTTCGATTATTAAAGTTTATGTACAATTGAAAATTGCTAGAAGTTTTTAAACAAAATACGAACGTTAGATTTTCTCTTACTTTCGAACAGCTTATATTTTTCGGTCTGCTACATCGAAGAACCAATTAAACGGTTCTGCTTTAGAACTCCTCTAATAATAACGAAGTTTATTTAAAATAAATATTTACTCACTGAATGACCATTGCTAAGTTGTTCGTTGTTGTTGTTCCACTTTCCCCGCATTTTATTATAAAGATAAAAATTTTCTATTTATCTCCTAACCGATATACGCATACACTTTTCGCGTTCACTAAGCACTGTTTTTCGCATTATTATGGGAGCCCGCAACAAAGATCTATTAACATATTATTACAAAATGAATGACATGAGAAAAACCCCGCGCGAGATCGTATATAAAAAAAAATGTTTAAACGAAACACTGAATGTACATTTTAGTAAAGTACTCAGGCGAGATATATCGATGTGTTGTCTCGAATAAGCGGTATAGGCAACTGGTTCACTGTCTATTGCTTACAACCATGGAATTCTAGTGATAACGTAATGAGAATTACCTTGAGTGGGTAAGGTAGCGATTAATGTTGTTTGACCGGATACGGAATACCTACAGTTTGTGATATACCATTCAAGATATATCTAATGGGCGTTTATTTTTTCGAAAAATCAGTGGAAGTACCTTGATGATTCAAACATAAGATATTCGATGTATGCAACATAGTTTGACATACTGAAACATTTATTTAAATTCAATATTCAAAAATTAATTTATTGAAATATTACAATTTTTTTTTATTTCGGTAAATTCTCCTTGAAAATTATTTTTATAATTATAATCTGGTCACTAATGACCAGCAATTTGGTTCTAACTTAAACTTATTAAGGCTGAAATTTAATCTAAGGTATAGTCATTGGTGTTCCTCAGATTGTTCTGATAATTAATCACACTAATCTTGGCGTGTACAGTGCAACAGTAGCTTGGCGGGCGACTAGCCTCTAAAATAACAAATATTCGGCTGAATATACTTCACATTCGTAAACTTCTTCCTCCGATTGTGCTTGAAGCCCTTTAAACTGTGACTACACTAACTAAAAGTCTTCTTCAGTCTTCCTTATAGTCCAGTTAGATGGCCTCAATATTCACGTGATGATGGAGTCGGTCTTCGTGATTCCCGGCAATTTTTTAAATGGTCTGGTCAACAGTTTCAATTTTAAAGCCCCGTTGGGGTCTCTGTATCTGATGTACCAAGGAGCGTCTACGATTTTCCTTAGCACTTTATTCTGTAATATTTGAATGATATCCAAATTGTTACGTCTGGTACATCCCCAAAGCTGGATGGCGTACGACCAAACGGGTTTAAGTATTTGCTTATAGAGCATGAGATTATTGGCATATATGCATAAAGTTGAGTGGACTCTCAAAAGTAGCGACTCCACATTGGAGTGAGTATCTACTCCTCTTAGTGAGTGCGTACTCCGTTTTGGTATGCATAAAATATATAACGAAAAACAGAGATGGTACTCGAGAATGTCGAGTGGTAACTCTTATTTGCAGGTTTCGACTTGTCTTTCGTGGTCTACCCGAATATCCCCGTCATTCAAGCAGTTTAAATTTTTACGTCGATTGTGTATATGACTACACGATGTCAAACTGTTCTGGAGATGATACTTTTGAAAATCAATCGATTCGTGAAGATAATTAAACGATATCATTGACGTATCACGGCCTCTGTATAATCGGCTGCATTTTGGTTCACAAGCCCAACTTGTTCGCCATGTTCTGGTACATCATCATGGAAATCTTCAGCATTGAGGTGCTTAGCTACGTTGTGCAAAATAAAGCAACTAATGACAAGAGAAGGCACTTTTCTTATTTCGACACATATTTTGTGTTGTAGTATGAAGAAACGCTGTTTCAGTTGCCCGAAGCATCTCTCTATTATAACTCTCCCTCTTGTAAACAGCCTATTGTATGACCTTTGTTTTGGGGTATCTGCATCCCGAAAAAGAGCTATACCATATCCAGAGTCTCCCAACAAAACAGCACTAGCCTGGTTCATATCCCAAAGTCATGTACAGATCCTGGCCAAGAAGCATCCACACTTGTGAATTCTTCATTTGAATTGCACGCTCCTTGCACATTTATACTTGCAAAATTTTTTTTGCTAATATATTCGTCTCCGTAAATAGACGGTTTCAGTATAGGAACATGAGTACAGTCTATAGCACCAATAGCTGAAGGAAAATTGAACTTTCCTTGTCACTTATCTTTAGCATTCTGTAGATCTTCAAGCGAGGATGGAAATTTAATCCAAACATTTGATTTCTACACAATACATGTTATGGCGTTGGTAACGGTTCGGGATACCGTCGATTGATGGGCACCAATATCTTCTGCTACGCCAATTTGGAATCCTGTATCACAGACATAACTTAAAAAAACCCTCATTCTTTATTCATTACTCAAGGCTCCGCCCCTATATTCTTCACTATCTCCAAGAAAATGGTTAGTTATCCACTGAACATTAACTCTGCTAAACCGATATAAGTCACGATACTCTACTTCTCTTAATTCCCTACGAACCTTTAACACCTTGGTAGGAAGATAAATTGGCATAAATTCAGCCATTACGTACAGACATCTACTTCTGATAAAGCTGAGTCTTCTACTAAGGAGCCTCGCATTTTTGAAAGTAGAGACTCAGTGAACAGAGTGTACGCTCGCATTTATGCATACAAAAATAAAAGTCAAGGAAGCGAAAGCCTTTCACAATATGTAGGACATGTTTTAGAACCTCATGTGAGATTGTGGCGAGGTGCTATGGGTGAGGATTTTGTGTTTATGGACGACAACGCTCGCCCACATAAGACTCGAGCAGTGAATGACTCTCTTGAGACACAAGAAATTGATCATTTGGACTGCCTGCGATGTCACCAGACATGAACCCAATTGAACATGTCTGGGATATGCTCTCCAGAGCTATTTTGGCTCGAAGAAATCCTTCCAGAACCCAGCAGGAACTAGCAGTTGCCGCAAAAGAAGAATGGGAGAATATGCCACAGAAAGATATTGATCGTCTTGTTACCAGTATCAGAGCTCAAATACAGGCTTGCATTAACGCCCATGGTAGAAATATGCCGTAATAAAACTGTAAAAATTATTTTTTAAAAGAAATAAAATTTTAATTTTCTTTTTTTTTATTTAAAACAAAAACTACATCTATTCCAAAACAAAAAGCATCTGCCAACGGAATAATTTTTATTGAAGAATTAATCTATAAATGTAGTTTGGGACAATGTTTAATAATTACGGAGATTTTAGGTGATGCATAACTTTTGAAACTATGTGTATATTTTAATCCAAGTTCTTCCCTTTTCTTCTTAATCTGCGCTTTCCAGCGAAGCTTAGCGTCTAAAGTAATACCTAGAAATTTAGCTGTATTAGAATAAGGGATCAAATTATTGTTTAATTTGACAGGCATGGGGTCAATTATTTTATTCGTAAAGTTGACATGCTCAGATTTTGTCCTATTGAGCAAGATCTTTTATCTTTTTGTCCAGTCGTAGATACGGTTTACTCTGCTGTTGGTAGGTTGTTGGTGGCTCCTTTATTGTTGCTACCTACTGCTAAGATAGCAGTGTCATCAGCGAAGGTTGATATAGTATTGTTTTTTAAATGAGGAATATCACTTGTGTATAATAGGTATAGGACTGGCACTAGGACGCTTCGTTGTGGTACTCCAACTAATCTCTATTAATTCAGAGTAAAATTCTACTTGTTTGATCCAAAAGTATCTGTTTTAAATATATATTTCACTGATATCTGAATAATGTCTGGAGAGGAAAAGCTTCATCTTGTGGTTCAAGCCTGCGTGACAGACCTTATCAAAGGCTTGTGAGACATCAAGAAAAATGGTAGCACATATGTTTTTCTTCTAGTGATTTTATGTACTTGATCTATGGTTAAGTGTTTGTTTCTTAATCCAAACTGATGGTTTGAAGTTATCTCTTTCTTATGTTATTGGTTTTATTATCTAAAGTAGTAGTTTTAGCTTCGACATTTAGCAACAGAAAGATCGATCTGTTTGAGGAAGCTTTATGGGGTGGTTTACCTGGCTTTGGTATCATTACAAATGGCATAAATAGGTTGTTATACAGTTAATTTAATCCAAACCGGAAATGTAAGTAGTTTTTTTGGAAAAACTATATTTTTAAAGAAGAAACATTGGAAAAATTAACCATTTTTAGATATTTTTTTAAATTTCCTTATTGTGTAGTTTTCAAAAAAAATACATCATTTAAAATTTTTTTTTAAATAAATCCGCCGTAAAATAGACCAATTAAAAAAACATTTAAAAAATGTTTATTTCGGACGTTATTTGGTCGAAAATTTGGTGGACTCTCTTCGAAGTAATTACCAAAAAAAGCTTACAACAGAGAAACAAAACATACCTATATCTTATTTTAAAAACAAAGGATTCATTGAAAATATTTTTATTATTTTTTAAATTTAAATTAAAATAAAAATGTGAGGAAATAGCTTGAATTATTTATTTATTTAATATGTTTGAATAAACAAAAGTTTAATGACAAATTAATTCTTCCAAATTAATTTTATAATAATTTTAATTTTCATTAGCATATTTTTATTGATATAGTAAAACTTTGAACCTTGAAAAACTAAAACGATTCGTTTCTATTCTATTGTAGTTTATTGTATACTTAATTATTTTTCCTGACCTTAAATATGTAGGTAATTATAAAAATTAAGTGCTTGTTCCATCATTTAAATTATTATTAATTATTTACTATGCATAATTTATTTATAATGATGCAGTGGTCATCGTTAAGGTATTAAATATCTTACGTTTTTAGAATGATGTGAACATAAATCAATTATTAATACCAATGATTTGCAATTTTCTAATATTGTTGATAAGGAGCTTAAACTATTTCTTCATGCAACGGTAAAATAAAAAATGAATAAAAAAACCTATTAACTGAGATATACAGCTATCTTTTAGAGCAATTTTAATATGACATGAGATACACTATCTAGCAATAATGCCAGACATAATTGTACACGGATTATTTAATTATTTATTTGTGAATCCAAAAATATTTCATTCAGTACCACTGTGTTATTTATTATGTTACGCCTCTGAGTATCGACAATGGAGCTACCAACTTCTTCTTTTTCTTATACTTTGGCTATTTAATACATTCGAACTATTTTTCCATATACGGTAACTACCAACTTCAAAAAAAAAACACCAGATTCTTCTTTTTTTATTTACCCGTTAGGCTGGGGGCTGGATGTTTTTTGTCTCAGATTGAAATGTCACTTTATTAAAAGTAAGGTTGTATTTTCATGTGAAATGAATGTTTTGAATGAATCGAACTCGTTTAATGCCATTACGATTACAAATATTCAGAAACATCTATACTTCAACAATGGCTAAGAGTAAATTTGAATATGTAAAAGGATTCGAAACTGAAGAAAAAATCTTGCCGAATTGTTGGATAGTTGTTCGTGTGGATGGTAAAGGTTTTCACAAGTTTTCTTCCAAACACAATTTCACCAAACCAAATGATGTTCGAGCATTACACTTGATGAGTAAAGCAGCAGCAACTGTAATGGACGAGTATAAAGATATCGTTTTGTGCTATGGACAAAGCGATGAATATTCTTTTATTTTAAGAAAAGAAACTCAACTATACAATAGAAGAAAAGACAAAATAATGACTTATGTTAATAGTTTATTTACATCATCATATGTTTATTTTTGGAAGCAATATTTTCCTAATATTAAGTTAAAATACCCACCATCGTTTGATTCAAGAGTAGTGTTATATCCATCAAATGAAAATTTAAGAGATTATCTTAATTGGAGACAAGCAGATTGTCATATAAATAACTTATATAATACTGCATTCTGGGCTATTGTACTAAAAGGTATTTTGATAGAAATGGTTTATGTGTTTGTATCAAACATTACATAAATTATTCTTCTTAGGTGGTTTGACAAATTCTGAAGCTGAACAACGACTCTGTGGAACAGTTTCATCAGATAAACATGAAATATTATTTACTGAATTTGGTATTAATTATAACAACGAACCCGAGTTGTTTAAAAAAGGAACAATATTACTTAGAAAACGAATAAAGCATCCCTCTCATGGAAAGCAAAGACTGGTAAGACTTGTAAATAAGATTGTTACTTTTGACACCTTTAGCAAATTTGAAACTAATATCTTTATATATTTTATAGATAGTCTTTCCCTTCCATGAGGATCTTATTCAGGATACTTTTTGGGAAAAACACACAAATATATTAATAGGAGAAAGCAGTCAAAGTTACAATTATCCAGAAAAAGCTCAGTTGCCAACTTTGGTATTGCAACAACTACATTTATGTGACTTGGACAATGAAGTAGCACTAGATCTTTCTTCTGAAAAATGTAGTTAATTTAATTCTGGAAATAACTAAACAAATATCTTTTTTTAAATTTTTATTCTTTTAAAATTAAATTATCACTACTTCACAGTCTATTTGTACATATTTCAAAAAGCTTCAGGAAAGATAAGGTAGTTAAAAAATGCTTGCAAATAGTTTGCTCTCTCATATAATTCCATAATGGTTTATATTATCTTAAAGGGAGAGTCATTGATGTGTAAGGTTGTTGATAAATGGCAACATCCGAGTTCAAGGACATATAATAGAATTTTTTATTCCTATCGTTGGTCATGAATCAATCCATTTTTTTTAGTGCGTTTTTTTTTATTTAAAGAAACCGCGAAGGTTATTAGCGGGGATGGTACAATAAATTTCATATATGTTGTAAAATGTTGGTGGATTTCAGGAACTTCATTAACGAGTAACTATTAATCAGGTTCAAGGCATCACTAAGTTCTTCGGGCAGTCCTGATGTTAACCTCTTCTCTCTATAGTCGGGACACTCCGATACTAAATGTTTCACACTCAGTTCTTCATAACAGGAGACACATCTTCTGGGATTTTCTTTCTTCAGTAGATGCTAATGTGTGCACTTAGTGTGGCCAATCCTGAAACGGGTTAGGATTGTCTGTTGCTTACGAGAGATGGTTTTGTAATTCTGGTGGCTTAAGTTAGGATTGATTGCTTTGAGTTTTCTATTCTCAAGAACTTGCCACCTTTCCCTCCATGTATTTACTATGAGTTGCCATATACTGTGATGAAATCTTCATGTGGCACATGGCGAATCAGTTGACTGAGAGGATTTGAGCTGGTCTCTCTGGCTAGTGTGTCAGCAGTTTCATTACCAACTATCCCTACATGCAAGGGAACCCAAACAATTTCAACCCTTTTGCCTATTTCAGATAGTTTTCCTAGTTCTGATTTGGTTCTGAGAAGAAGGGCATTACGGGGGTAAAGCTGTTAAAGACCTTGCACAGCACTTAGTGAGTCGGTAAAGGTGACAACGTCTTGTTCATATTCATGGCAGCGAGCAAGAGCTTTGGCAATGGCGAACAGTTCTTCCGTGTAAATGCTTGCTTCTGGTGTTAGTTGATAACTGTAATTGGCATCGTCTGTAATTACGCTTTTACTAGTTTTCGATGCATCTGTGTATATGTGGCAGTAGTCCACGTATTTGGAGACCACTTCAGAAAAAGCTCCTCTTATGAGTATCACTCTTGGGATAATGGGTGAAATGCGTATCACATTTGATAAGGGCTATTGTCCATGGGGGAGGTATCTATATTCAGAGGAAGAATGTTCTGATGTATAGGGTTGTTTGGTATTTTGGAAATTCTGGCATAAAAAGGAAGTTGGGAATTATATTGTTGCTCAAATATTTCTGAAAAACGATAGGAGATTTAGTGCGTTTTTACACGATTTATATTAGCTTGACTTGTATCTATCTATCTATCTGTGTGTATCTGTATCTTTGGACACTATTTTCACCCACTTAATTTGAGAAGCAAATAATTAAGCTACTGCAACGTGCCTATGGTAATTTGAAAGTAATTTATGGTAATCGCCATTTATTACCCATACGGGTAAAAAAAACACTATGCGAAACACTACCAGAAAGATACCGCCCTATCTCTAGGAAAATATATCGTACAGACGTCCATAATTTGAATATCAGGAATAAGGGCCTTTTAACCATACTAACTTTCAAGACTGAACATTTTAGATGATCTTTCAGTTATCAAATCTGCTTTCTATGCAACCCGGTTATTCACAGTATTCAAATTCAAAGTGTTCATTAAAAAACGTCTATTGGATTCTCAGTAATGAATTTAGAAATAAATGATTCCACTGTATACCCACTCATTTCTTGAAAATGTTTCACTCACTTCCAACTATTTCATTCTCACTTTTTATAGGTACAGGTTTTTGAGGGTTAAGTGGAAGAATATTTTTTGTGATGTTCACATAACAAAAAATAAAGTTCGCCCTTTGCTTTCAAGAAGTCAATTGATGATTGAATGCTCATGATAATGTGAAAATTTTGTTTGGAAGTAATAATAAAGACGATTTATTATTATTATAAGTATGAATGATAAAGAAATTATTTCCTGCGGGGTAGGCAACCAACATTTATTGAATAATTATGCCAGGATTTCATAACACTTGGAATATTTGATTACAAAACAGTACAATTTTAAATTGTATAGAGTAACCTATTTTTAAATATTTTACATTGCGGTTATTTGTCGAGTTTTTAATATTACATTAATTTAAAATTAAAAAAAAGCAACAATGATTATGTTTACAGCTTTTATTTTAGCAACTACACATATTTACCAATATATAATAAATTAAACACGAGTATTGTGTGTATTCAAAGAAAAAATTAAACATTTAATGACTAGCAATTAACTTAAATAAATTAATATTAAAAGGTATGCGCGTTTCTGCATACTCCACAGCCCAATGCGAATTCCTCACCTGTAGAAGGGTGTTTAACGTGCAACGGGCACTCATCTCCCTCTAACTGCTTTGCTCTGGGACCTACAAATTAAATAGTTTTTTATTGCAAAATCACTTTGTGTGCAATTATTGTGGGCCACAAATCAGCTGTCAATATAAATTTACTATCATTAATTTTATTATCTAAACATAATTATGTACTAGTGCACTTGAATGAATAAACCTCATTTTTTAAATATATCCCAAACTGCAAAATCCATAGGTGTAATATCTGGGGATCGTAGAGGCCATTCAATTGTACCCATTCTCCCAATTTATTTATCAATGTTTCCATTTCTATTAACACTTTTTGAGGCATATCTCGGTACTTTAAGGAGTGCAAACTTTTCTGAATCTTTCGTATGCTTGTTTTTGCTATTCCATACTCCTTGGACGCTTTTCTTTGAGATTTATTCGGTGTTCACATGAACAATTGCGCGACAACATTAAGATTCTCTTCTGTAGTAACATACTTTGACCTACCTGAACGGAGAATCTCTGCTACCGAACCAGTATCTTCCATTTTTAAGTTTAATTTGAGAACACCTTGTCGAGATGAAGGTTAGATGTTTGGAAAACGTTCCAAGCAAACGAATCACAAACATCACCGTAACTATGGTCATGTTTGCAAAACAAATACCTGCTAGTTTCAACTTACTTATGGGTACTAGTCAAACTCACAAGTGACTACCACTACACTGGTAAGGATTTCTTTAACAAGCCTGTTTTTAAAAAAATAACACAATTCGTTAACAAGTGATCTAATAAACAGAAAAGTACTTACCAGCTGGGCAAAGTGGCAATTCATTCTTTGGTAAATTGGTTACTCTTTGGAAGTCATCATGGCAGGGATTACAGAAATGTGTCGTTCCAAAACAGAAGAATACGGCTACTGAACAACAATAGCGACATTTATATTCCAAAAAATCGGTTCCATGTTTCGGACACATCTGAGCTCTGGCTACATCCGAACAGGCACCACAAACGAGCTCCTTCGGGTCATAGTTCTCGCCCATTTCCGCATCACATCGCGCTTCTCCACCATAATAAGCCTGCACATTTCAAAATATGTATTTAATATTTTTGTTAAAGTGTTTATTAAATTTAACAATTCCAAGATATTTGTTGCGCTGTGAATTACAACTTACTACCAAAGTAATTAATTAGTCGTTTTGTTTTGCCACCATTAGACGTTTAAGGTTAAATAAAGAATAAGAAAAATATTTTATAACACTTAAATGCAAGGTCTGACAATAAATACTCGTTACCTTAAAGGAACAGTAAGAATTAAAATAAATATGTTACATTATTCTTTAAAAAGTCAGCTTTTAAATAACATTATCTATAGTCATAAAAAGAAACACTACACAAGAGCCTTGGCGGATAATTCTTTATCAGGACAATAATGCACCCTCCTACAATGCAGATCTCCTCTCTGAAGCAGTTTTTGGTCAAGAAACAAATCCCTATCAGCCACTTTCTATTTTTACCTGATTTAGCTCCCTGTTTAGATTTTCTTGGTCCCAAACTTTAAAAGGGATCCAATTTTAGTCATTAGAAGAAATTAAGAAAAAAACAAGTATTTCTTCACTGTTATGAAGAATAAAAAAAACAACGCGGTTACTAAACAATATAGTGTCTGAAGTAATTCTTCACTGTTATGCAGAATAGGAGTGTTTATTTTACTAATGGATTAGATTTTGTGCTGTATTTTTCACGTATTTTTGTGATTGGATTTCAAATGAGAGTAAATGTATACACTGAAACTACGTATATTTACACTATATAAATACACTTAATTTAAAGACTCATTTAAAACGCCCACCTTAAAAAAACAATAAACAAATCCAGGGTTTCTCTCTGCAATCTTAGAAGAGTATGCGGCAAATCTTGGAAAATGAACCCCAAACAGATTTACTGGATTTATCAAACAATGATAATATCTATGGTCACGTACGGTTTCTGGTGGACCAAAGGGTTACAACAGACAGCTAGAGCAAAGCTTGCTGGCCTTCAGCGGCTGGCATGCCTGGTCATGACTGAAGCTATGTCCAGCACACCAACGGCAGCGATAAACCACCTCATCAATCTTACTCCCCTAGATAATCTCTTAGAGAGGGAGGCCAGGATAGTCTCCTACAGATTTCTGTCTCTGGAAAGGCAAACTAATGGAGAGCAACTCGGGGACCACTTCGGGAGACTTTTTTTTTTTTTATGAAAATAGTCGCAAAAAGGGTAGACCTATCGTGTGGGCCGCGGACGGCCCGCACTGCGGCTATTAGAAGGGGAAGGGATTATAGAAAGGAAATGATTGTGGACACGCTTTTTAAAAAGTTGCAGGTCAAAGTTCTCTGGAAAAACTGATTTTGGAAGCTTATTCCATTCCGTAGCAGCCCTGTAAAAGAAGGATTCTTGATGAAGATTGGTCCTTGTAGCGTCAATCTTGAGAGTAAATGGGTGAGACTGAGCAGCGTGCCGAGTTCTTCGGCCGAATGTGGCCAATGGTGGTACAAGAGTTTTTATTTCTCTGGAGCATCTGCCATGGAAATATCTGTAGAGCAATGACTGGTCTGCAACTCTTCTTTTATGTTCTAGAGGGTAAAGGGTATCTGTGAGAGTTGAGCTGTTTATCAAGCGAATGGCTCTTTTCTGAATGGAATCTAGAAGACGAAGAGAATGCCTTGGTGCTGAACCCCAAATGTGCGAGCAATACTCCAGTAAAGGTCGGATTTGAGCCTTGTACGTCGTCAACAGTTGATCAGGAGTAAAAAACTTTCTGGCTTTCCACAGAAAATCTAGCCTCTGGCTTGCCGACTTTGCGATATTAGCAACATGGTCATGCCAAGTCATGTTATTGGACACCGTGACTCCCAAAATCGAGATGGAGGGACTTGGTTCAAGGGTATTTCCGGACATTGTGATGGGATAATTTGAGGAATTCACTTTCTTGGAAAACGTGGCACTTTGTGTTTTTTGGGCGTTAAACTGAACAAGATTGTTGGTTCCCCACTCGACGATTGCTTTAAGATCTCTATTGATGGAATCAACCTGTTCCTGCCTGAGTCTATTTGTATCATTCACCGAAAGTGATCGATAGGATGTGAAAGTTGAGACAAGTGTGCTATCGTCTGCGAAACTGTAAATGGGGTTCGTAGTAGTTTTCAAGAGGTCGTTGATGTGTAAAAGAAATAAGGTAGGGGAGTGAAACAATAAACCACCAAATTCTCGGAATGGTTCCTGACATGCTAGCCACAAAAATACACGTGAAAAAGTCGTTCAAAGTCCTCTTTCCGAAGAGAGATGAATGGTCGAGGGGAGAAATCCTCTTTCCAGATACTGAATACGTAACGTACACAGATGGCTCAAAAACCCCAGATGGAGTTAGGGACGGTGTTTCCCTGGAGGACCTTGGTGCGAACAACAGAGTGATCCTGCTGTGGGTACCTAGGCACCAGGGGATGGAGGGAAACGAAAGAGCCGACATACTTGCAAAACAGGAGGCCGAATCTGCGTTCACTGGACCAGAACCGGTATTTGGAGTCACTACAAGTGCCGCGGACTGGGCGGAGAGGAAAATACTCGCGTACTGGTTCGATATACCAGGGTTGGCTCACTCGAAGGTGTTCTTACCTAAACCCTCGAGAAAAACAACTAAGCAGATCCTAGAATGGAGCAGGAATGACCTGCTAATTCTAACGGGACTGCTTGTCCAGGACACTGTCGTCTAAGATACCATTTCGGAAGGATAGGTCTGAATCAACAAACGAACTGTCGGTTTTGCTGCGTGAAGACGAAACTGCTGTTCATGCCCCGGCAGTAAAAACAGTATTATACCTAAATTGTTGGTGCAGTTTACAACAGTCACGCTTGTTCTTTGTTACCATCGTTAATTGAATATTTGTACCAGGAAAATATTAATTTTTTTTAATAAATTTACCTTTTTACATTTGTAGCAAACATAATATGCATATCTGTCCATGGCGTAGGATGCTGGATCGCTGTAGAATCTAGCGCCCGGTGTTACTACAGCTTCCACAGTGTGCAAACCTTCGTATTCCAATCTCATTAGAGCTTTTCTACGAACGTCTTTAAACAAGTCCAGAATGGGCGTTAAAATGTCGATTAACATTTCGTGTTTTATTTCCTCCTAAAACGATTACAAACGTATAAAAATAAAACGAAAATACAAAATTGTATACTTTTACTTACTTTACAAATAGGACATAATATGAACGAAAAAGTTATTCTTGGTCCTGCCCAACGTTTCATTAGAACAGTTTTGCAACAGTGTGAATGGAATACATGTCCACATCCCAGCTTAAAAAATTATAAACATTATCAACATTATCAAGTCCATATCTGCTTTAATTTTAGATGCCTTAGCAACGTTTAACATGGTGTATATAAAGTATGAGAATTAAAGTCTGTATGGCACTTTCCATTTTAACAAAATTTGGTACGAGAATTTCTTACAAGTGACAAACAATAATTTTGTATACATTTTTGTCTTTTGACAAGATTTCTTAGGTGATAGTGGTATATTTATTAAAAAAAACGTGTAAAAATTCAACCATTTCTAAATATATTTATAATATCATACTTGTGAATGGTGGATAATTATGATTATGTCTTTATTTATTTACACTGTTCTACAGAAAAAAAGATTTCCAATTAGAGAACAGGAACAAAGTAAGCATTTGCACAACAGTACTAACAATAAAAAAGCTTAAGAGTAATACACAATTTACAAAATCAGACTAACATTAGTAGAAAGCTTAAGACTAACACAACAATATTACTGCTGATAATAATAGCTCTTAATTTGCCTCACATTACAATAGAATATATCAAGCTGGTCACTTATTAGGTTATAGTTGCTACACATAGTATGAACAGCAGAGTTTTTAAGTATATTTGTTCGTGGTTTGTTCTTGGACAAGAGACCCAGTGTCGGTTTGATTGAACAATATCCCAAGTATCCTTGTTTGTATGCAATAAAAAGAAGGGAATATAAAAAAACATGCTCGAATCACGGATTAGTTGTAAAAAATGATTGCGTCTGTTGCAACTGATGATTAACATTATTTGTTGTCTGTAGTCTTCAGAAAAAAATGAGCTGTCGCGGGACGCCTGGCAGATGTGAAACATCGAAACTATTTGATACAGAATTTGCATAAAAGGATGGTTTATTAAAGGAAATAAATATGGCGTAATCAAAAACAAAATATTCAAATAATATTAAAAACATACACGCACTCGTGTACACGCATAAATGCACACCTTAATTATAAAAATATAATTACCTTACTCTTGACTTGAATCACTTAATAATTTTACGTTCTTTGCAAAAAGCCGAACACTTTCATGTTCTAAATCTAAACCATTACTGTCATTTATATTTCATTGTAGTTATTACTTTCAAATACATTTTCTTATTCAAAATTTAAAAAAAAATACATCAGATGAAAATAAATGTAAGCAAAACAAAAGTAATGGTTTTTGAAAGACAAGAAAGCATGACGAGACTGTGAAGTTCTGATTAAGGGAGAAAGAGTGGAACAAGTAAATGAATTTGTGTACTTGTGTTTAAAGTTTACGAGAGATGGAAAGTATGACAGTGATATTAAGCGAAGGGTGTTGGCAGGAAAACAAATTAATCGGACACTGCATAACTTTATGAGCAGCCAGAAAGTTAAAAAAAGGCACGTCTGGCTGTGTTTGTTCCTACACTTATGTATGGTAGTGAATGTTGGGTTTGGCAGAAGAAGCATGAAAATAGGATTAATGCTGCGAAGATGAGTACCTAGTCTGAAAAGTATAGCCAAAGTGACTCGATTAGATAAAGTAAAGAATAGTGAGATAAGAGAACGCTGTGGGGTAAAAGAAGATGTGGTTACAAAGATAGATAAAGGAATGCTTAGATGGTTTGGACACGTAGAAAGGACGGATGAAGGAAGATTGACTAAACAAATTTATAAGGCGAGTGTGAATGGACAACATATCTCGATCAGATCAACATTGTTTTGAATAAAGGCCAGGTCAAAAGTACCAACAACCGATGAGCACGTATGACAGCACTGATGAAAGTAGAGGAAGCAAAAGATGTGTGTAAGAACCGTAGCGGAAGTGGAAGGAAGTGGTCTCTGCCTACCCCTACGGGAAAAAGGCGTGACTACATGTATGTATGTATGTATCATCAGTTATTTCTGTAATATTAACACTCGATGATGTTTCTGATGGTATCAAAGTTACAATAGTCCGATGATAACTAAAAGCGTATCCTAAGCGACGAAGCGAGACGAGTAGTTACGGGGCTGCCCGAAGCTTTCGCATCACGGCATCGCCGTGGTAATGCACAAGTGGCAAGGGGAACAGTGTAAAACCAAACAACTTCAGATTATTCTGCACAAAAAAACCATGCTTGGTCTTGTAAAAAATTTTGTACAAGAAAATGCATAGTATCATACAGACTTTATAGCAAAATACTATGGTATTGTTAATGCTCTCACCTGGATTGCCGGTGCGCAAGACAGCGCCTCTGTGAAACAAATCATACACATGTCGTCAGAGTCTTGCCTTAGAGAGGTGTCGCCAGAGCAACCGTGTAAGCACGGCAAGCATTTTGTTTCGCCCATAACCCCTCCACACATATGTCCACAACTAAGCATCTTGCTGCACGCCGTTCTTCCGTATTCCTAATGTGGTCGATAGAGTATGTAGAAAGGAAGGTAAAAAACTCAAAAACTTACTTGACACTCGTGGTCGGCACAAACGTTTCCAATTGCCAGCAGACCGGAATTTCCCGACGTTCCGCAGAACCGACAAACTCCGCTCATACCCACCGCTTTAGTCTTGGTGCCGCCCTCTCTGAATTCGATCAATGCTTTCAACGTTCGCGGATCCGCCAACGCCAGCAACCAAAACAGTTTCGTTCTGCCGCATCCTTCGTGCAATTCTACTTTGATCGCTTCCTCTTCTTCCTTGCAAACCTAATAAAAAACAATCGTAGATTTAAAATTTCGAAAGATAAAATGAACGATGTGATTTACTTGTCTTTGGTGATTTCTAGTTTTTCTGTGTAGATGTAAATATCTATCGCAATCGGCGCACAAGTTTCCACAATGGCTGCATTGAATTACGGCGACCGTTTCCCCATCGTCATGATTACAACAAGTTGGTCTTGGTTGTATCGGTTGCCCTTCGGGTTGATTCCATTGACCTAAAAATTAAAAGGTAGCGAAAAAAAAATAGGCAGAAACTTGTTAAAATATGTTACCTGACGTTAAACGTTCAACGTGATCTTCATCCAACACGCAAAGTGAGGCTAAAGCCAGCCACAATGTTGGTGTTCGCAAACAAGTAGACGGGATTCTTTGGTCTTCGGATAGGTAGGTTAAATGCAATATGTTTTCAGCGATAGCTCCTTTCGTTATGTTGGCCCAGCTTTCTGACATTTTACCCTAGAAGATAAGCATTAAAAAATATTATCAGTTTGTGCTGGTGTGCTAATAGGCTGATGGTAATACCCATACGAGAGAATTCGCCAAAAAATCGTAAAAACTTGCAATTGGATTTATGCTCGTATTTTTAGAATGCTAGATAAAGTGGATGCTTAAATTCAGAGCTCAGCTGTAGCTGTAGATGTATTCGATCTTTTTGGATCTCTTCTCGTGATGGCAGAGTAGATTGTAGGGGAGGGGGTCGTGAAGACTAATCAGCCTCTCAAGCACCTTGACCCATCAGATCTTTTGTGCATAACCCTTAATCTATTCGAGGCCCAGGATTCCGAGACTTTGTACAAAGTTTATCAATTTCCTGGAAGCTAAGTTCTTGACATCGAAGTGGTTTAAGAAGGCCCCTTCCACAAACTTGAGCATCTTGCAGAAAAGCGCTGGGCATTCGCAAAGCAAATGTTCTGCAGTTTCAGCGAAGTTCTCGCAGTAGCGGCAACTATCACTCTCTGTTTTGCCCATCTTTTTTAGGTGATACCTCAGAGGGCAGTGTCCAGTGAGGAGTCCCGTCACTAGTTTTAAGTCTTTCTTGGCGAAAAGGCTTACTAGCCTTTTCGCTTGTCTTTGTCCTAGCACTTTATGCCAGTGAGATTTGATTTCATCTGTTTCCAGCGTCGAACCTCTTCTTTCAAGTGGGTCTTGGAGAGTCCATAGAAGGGTTCTGGACCGGAAAATTGTGTATTTGCCCCTTTCCTGGCAAGGCAGTCGTCTTCTCGTTGCCTCTAACTTTCTTGTGACCTGGAACCCACATCAAAGTGACCTGGTTGTTTGCTGCCAGTTGTCGCAGGGATTGTTTACAGTCCTAAGTCAGCTTAGACTCACAAGTGTATGACTTCAGATCTTTTATTGCTGCTTGGCTATCTAATAAAATATAAATTTCTGCCCTTTTGGGTGCCCCTAAATATGCACATATTTCTATGGTATGTAATTCTGCATGGAGGATGGTTGGGGTGTTACCAAGTGGTTTGAGAGCCTAAAATTCGTCCCTGTCACGACCACTCCAACATTTCATCCATCTTGATAGCAGAGTGAGAAAAATCTGATTATTTCGAAGTAGTGCAATTAAAATGAGTGCTCTGTAACAATATGAAAGTGGCATCTGAGAATAAGAATCCAAAGAGAACCGACAGCTTTGTCAGAAGGTTTGATATTTGTGGTGTCGATTTCCGGTGACTTTCGAACACTTTATAACACACAAAAAATGGGAATTATACATTACTGGGTGTTTCAATAACCTGTAGTGACAAGCGGTTGACAACAAAGTGGGGAGACTACGAAACACCACACAAAGCGGAAACTGAAAACTCTGTGCTTCTATAATAATAATAATAATAATCTTTATTGATTTCAAAGACCTACAAGGCATAAAACAAGTCAAAAATTTGACAGTTAACATTGAACCTAAGACTAACAAATATATTTAATTTAAATAATAGAGTATGAGGAACAAAGAGAGTCAATTCTGATGAAATAAACTCACCCATTGTATAAAACATGACTGATAAAATATGACTGTAGGTCTCTTAGTGTCTCTGGTGTCACAGCCTTATGAATCGTTACACATTTTCGTCTCGATAGCTCGTGTGACGCGGCCTTGAATTTTTACTCCCAGCGCACTTATAGAAGTTTCCCTTCAAAAACGTTTTATTCCGAGGAGTATATGAGATACAGTAAAGAATTAAACATACAAGATTTGGTAGAACAAAGAACTCCATGACCACTAGCAGAAGATAGTGACAACAATGGGAATGAGAACATTTAGACGCAATCTACATAAAATTTCTCTTGAACCAAATGTATCAGTACGGTAGGAATCATCTCCGAGTTCATACTCTTGCCTGTACAAATAGCACAGGGAATATCAAAAACAAGTAGAGAAATAAAGAGGAAAAAAAATAACTAAACAATGAAAGCATCAACAAGAAGCAGCGAAATGCAAAGATGATACGCGAGTTTTAAGTAGTCTTAAACGATCCAGAAATGAATGATTTATCAAAATTATTCTGTACTTACGGCAGCCATATCTTTAATGAGATGAATAATCACTTCTGATAGCTTCTTATTCACAGATCCTCTCATCCACCATCTTACACCTAATATGTCTTTCGGTTGGATGGACGTTGCTAAGGTGACAGTTGTAATTTCTTTTGGAGCTCCTCCGTTTCCAGTTTTGCCTCTCACTTTAACTTGAAGAGTCAACGTTTTCGATATGATACTTAAAAACACGTCGAGTATTCCAAGTCTGAAAAATAATAATCGAATAAAAATGATTCGATCTAAACGTTTAAAACTCACTGATTGACGTCGAAATTATTACTTGTCGTTTCTTTATTAGCTGAAACTATGCTGAAATCTCTTGCGGGTAATTTTTTCACTCCTATAACTTTTGCAAAAGCTTCTGGGGTTATTTCTGGTAAAATTCTTCTCAACAACGATGTAACCTAAAATAGCAAAACGCAGGTTAATATATACTGGCTTCCAAAGAAATCCGAACACCCAATAAATTTGATACAAAATGTGTTAAAAATGTATAAAACTTATTTTTAAAGTACTAGTTAATTTAGCTGCATGTTAACCTAACCTATACTATAGGTATATGTGGGTCGATTATACATCAGAAAACAACTACACCCCTGGCTAAATTCCTACGACGAGCATTTAATTACATCTGATAAATAATCGTACATAATCCCATTTCGGGTGATATGCAGATGCTTGTAAAGTAAAAGAAAGAATTATCCATTCGAAGTGACCACCTTTGGACCGGGTTCGGGTTGTTGCCCATCATCAGCATAGGGTACGTCTTGACAAACTCATGTTTGCCCTTCGAAGAGATAAATCAACAATTCCAACTCTTACTAAGCATACACGAAGGACTACACGCGCTAGTCACGACATCTATACTTTTTAACAAGCACCACCCACTAAATAGCTTCTGAATGAAAGTATTAAAATATTAAAATTATAGAAAACTATAATACTATTATAGAAAACTTAAAAAATTCTTGACAGCGAAAATAGATATAAACATGTATATAAAACTGATTTTTAAAGTACCAGTTAATTTCGCTGCATGTTAACCTATCAGATGTAATTCAATGCTCGTCGTAGGCATATAGCCAGGAGTGTAGTTGTTTTCTGAAGTATAATCGTCCCACATATACCTATAGTATAGGTTAACATGCAGCGAAATTAACTGGTACTTTAAAAATCAGTTTTATACATTTTTATATTTATAATAGTATTATAGTTTTCTATAATTAGGTAGCTAGAAGGCCATGGGACGTACGTTGTCTTGTTGGATAAGGGGTTGAATTTACCCTCGTAGGTGTGGCAGTGCAACATTTTGTATGTAATTATTTGCATTCAAATGACTGTCAATAAAAACTAGAGGAGACCTGTTATGTTATCGACCTCCATATAATCACACCCGATATAAGGGTTGCATGCCATTCCACATCAAATTCTAAATTTCTGTATTCTCCATGTAATCCTCTTACTAGGTCTTACCTAATTACCTACTCCCAGGGCCTAGTAAACTTTTTGCCTCGCCGATTTTTCTCCTCCACTTCTCCTTTTCTTCAGTGATACTGATTTGGTTTCATATCTTTTCTAATATTGGTTTGGGGAGACGTGTTCTACGTGTTCCCGTGATTTGTGCTTCCCAGATAGTCTTATTTAATTTCTCACCATTTCTCCTCAATATATGTCCCGTCCATCTCATTCTTCGACTTCTAGATATTGGCAATAATGTTCGGCTCACCGCATAAATCTTTAATTCTCTTGTTTTTTCGAATCATCCAATTACCGTTTTCACATACTGGACAAAACACTAGTTTCTTCTCGGATGCTTTGGATAATGTCCACACTTCTGGACCATAATTGGACCATATTTGACATCAATTTATATTCCTACCTCTTCTCTTCTTAGTCCATTACGTCATACATGATGTGTGATGGTTGTTGTGAATTTCTGTCATTATTCAGTCTGTCAAGGACAAGACTGTTGACATCTTTGCCTGCTGTTAGCCTCTCTTGTTGCTGTCTCTAAGTTTAGGTCAGTTAAGTTGCGAACGGTGTCGGTCCATCTCGTTGGTGATCGGCCTCGTCGTCTTTTACTAAATGGCATTCCCTGTACATTAAGGCGCTCCACATTATCGTGTCGAATTATGTGGCCGAAGAACCTTAGAGCCTGCGGTGAAGTTTGGCTCGACAAACGGTGCTCTATTCTTACTTGTTTTAACATGGATGCGTTTGTTCTTCGAGCAGTCCATGGGATTCTTAACATTCTGTTCAAACGTCACATTTCGAACCAATCGATTTTATGTCGATCGGCGGCCTTGATCACCCACGTTTGCGAAGCGTACCAAAAAACTGAGAATATCATTGATTTTACTAGAGCTTTTTTTGTTTTGATCGAGATGTTGCGATCTTTCCAAACTCTCGTGAGTTGGCTCATAGTTGTTTTACCCAATTGAATGCGTTTACGAATTTCAGGTTCACAATTCCCATTTGATGTTATTATTGACCATACGGGAAAAAGGCGTGACTATATGTATGTATGTATGTAGATACATGATCTTTCCGTCGACTTCGCAATTTGCCACATTGTGTGGCTGTGGAGCACCATCTTGTTATCGATTGTTCCGACCTGATATTTTTTTAATTGCTCACATTTTTAAATTTCTCGTAGGCTTGTTCTTCCATTCCATACTCTTTGTAAACTTTTTAATATCACTGTAATCATAGTCATGTTTGCAAAACAAATACACGCTGTTCTGTAGTTAACTTTCCATTAATTTTTTTTTTTTTATGTTCTGGTTCCCACGAAAAGGGATATCCTGTAATTTTCAGAGAACATCGTGGGAACCAAGGGAAAGAAGGTAGGAGTTGGTGTTCTTCTTAAATTTCTGGAGGTTGTATGCCTCGGGGAACACCTCCCTAGGCAATGAGTTCCAAAGCCTCGCAATTCGTTGGATGAATGAGTCTTTGGAAAGTGATGTTCTGCAGGTCTCCAAAGTGACCACGAAGGGGTGTGAAGACTGAACTTGACGGGTTAATCTTGAAGAAAATTCCAAAGGAGGAACGATTGTTGATATTTCAGAAGAGCATCGCCCATGAAAATATCTATAAATAGAGACAAATCGCCAACTTTTCTACGGTATTCCAGACAAGTGAGCGAGTTTGTAAGCGAGGCATCACCGACGAGACGAATTGCCCTTTTTTGGACAGAATCCAGTAGCTTCAGGATATGTTTAGGTGCTGCACTTCAAATATGGGAACAGTACTCCAGTACAGGTCGGATCTGTGCCTTATAGATCATAAGCAGCTGACTGGAGGTGAAATAGCTCTTGGCACGAAACAAAAAACCAAGTTTTTGGGATGCACTTTTGGCAATGGACCTCACGTGATTTTCTCAGGAAAGGTTATTGCTGATAGTAATACCAAGCATCGATATGAATGACTTCAGTGGTATGGTTACTCCTGACAAAGTTATGTTAGGCACAGTGAGATCGGCTTTTCTAGAGAAAAGACATGCTTGTGTTTTGTTTGCATTGAATTCTACCAAGTTATTGGATCCCCATTCGAGAATTGTTGCTAAGTCCATATTTATATTGTTAACATTTCTTCCTCGTTCATTTCTGGTTTCGCAGGCTGATATAGGGGCCCTGGAAGAGAAAGCGGTATGGAGGTTACTATCATCGGCAAAGCTGTGTACGGGACATGAAGTTGCTTTCAATAGGTCGTTGATGTGAAGTAAAAATAGTGTTGGTGCTAGAATGGATCCTTGCGGAACACCAGCATTTATGAGTAGAGTGTCAGATGAAACTCCATCGACCACTACATGGAGAGACCTGTTTGAGAGAAAACTAGCAAGCAGAGAACACAGCTGAGGGGGCAAGCCATAAGATGGAAGCTTGGCGAGGAGTCCCTGATGCCAAACTCGATCGAACGCCTTGGAGATATCTAATGCCACAGCTAAAGTTTCTCCATACTTTTCAATAGATTGCTGCCATATATGTGAGACGTATGCGAGCAGGTCACCAGTTGATCTCTGAAGGCGGAAGCCATATTGCCTATCATTGATAATTCCTGAGTCTTCCAGATATTTCATGAGCTCGATGTTGATGGCTTTTTCCATGACCTTTGAAATAATAGATAGCAGTGCGATAGGTCTGTAGTTGCTAGGTAGAGTCTTTTTGCCTTTTTTAGGGACTGGCTGTACTCTTGCAATTTTCCAATTGGACGGAAATACTCCCAAATTGTAAGAGTGGTTGAACAACTTGCAAAGAACAGGTGTTAGTTCGGGGGCACATTTCTTGAGAACAATCGGCGGGATTCCGTCAGATCCACAAGCTTTGTTGGTGTTGAGACCCAGCAAAATCTTTCTGATAGTACCTTGGCGAAAGGTGATCTCGGGCATGTGACTGTCAATAGGTGTAATGTTCGAGGTTTGTTTTCCCGAAGAATCCAGAGTGGAATTTCCAGCAAAGAGGTGCGCAAAGATATTGGCTTTTTCCTGGGCAGTCGTTGCTAGTGTTCCATCTTCATTGGTTAGGGGAGGAAAAGAGCTGGAAGTGAAGTTTCTTCCCACAGCTTTGTTCTCATTACCTCAACCACATTACAACAACCAACTGATTTATGGATATTACTTCTAGTTCACAACTGACTATCGCTACGCCAGGCAAAACAAAGGCCAAGGATTTCTAGTGACAACTGACTTATGACCCTCCCTGTATTTACAAATTTATGAGAAATATAAAAAAATCAATACCTACGTTTCTTTGAATTCTTACCTGACGCTGCACTCTTGCACTTCCAGTGTGTAGCAACGTTAAAATATCGCCGAGTAGATCGGCTTGATGGGATAAATAATTTCTTCCGACGGAACTGCCCGATAACGCCAAAACCATGGAGAGCATTTCGAAACAATAAGTATCCGAATTTTTCGAACCATCTTGACTCCGATTTGAATATCCCGATGAGGTGCATAGATTGGATTCCCATTCGTCGTGAACTCTTTGAGTTTCCTTTCTGATGGCTTGCACAATATGAACGATCACCTGCAAAATAATGTTGATTCGTCAAAATTAACCGCAAAACCGTATTTTGATATCTAACCTGTTTTTGCAAATGAGTTAATTTGCTTCTGCTGAACAGGATCCCAACGACGTGCTCTCGCAAATCATTACTTTCTTCATTGGGATCTATATTTTCGCTAACCGAACCAGAAGTGTTCGGTAAATCTCCACTAATCATACTTTGACCATCCTCGCCTTGTAAAAGTTTACCGAATACTTGCGACGTTATCAGCCTAAACACTCTTAGAGTTTCTGCTTCGCAGTATTTTTGTTGAAGAGTACTGGCTGTGTATTGTTTACTCACTTTAAGAGATTCCCCTTCGATGTTACCCAGTATCCTAATTTGTCTTACTCTTATGGAATTGTCTGGTCCTTTTAGTTCTAATCTTAACACGCTGTTAGAGTAATCTGGAAAGTTGACATATTTAAAACTAAAGAGATCACACAACAAAAGGATCAAATTTCAATTAAGCAATTCTAACATAAAGCCTATTTTTTCTAGTTTCGTATTCATGGTTGCATACAGTACTCTAGGGATAAGATTCGATAGTTGGTTTGCAATTACTGGATATTCACACGGACGAGGCACAGATTTGAGAAGATTGTGGGTTGACGTTTATTCCGCGCCATTTTTCTTGATTTCCGGGATAGGAGCGGCAGTCGTGTTTTGACGGGACGGTGTGTTATTAGCACGTGTGCAGAACCTCTATGGGATTTCTTTCATATCTGGCTGTATTTGGGCCATCTTAATTGGATTTTGAAGAAAAACCATTTGATTTTTAACTTGACCATTTTGTCTTGCCTTTGTTGTGGAGATTTCTTTTGGATTTCTGGCGTCAAGTTAAAATAACCGTTATCGGGATTTATTTGAGGGAAGCCATTGTTATCTAACCAGTGCCGCCCCCATAATCTAACCAGCCACCGGAGTAGCACAGGAGTAGGCCTCAGGAGTAGGCCACAGGAGTACATGTGAATTCGCATACCCATAGGTTATCAGTGATTTATTTTTAAATATATAACGCTGTGTCTCATTTCGACACCACCAGTAAGTTCTGTTTCAGTTTATAAATATAGTACTTTGTGAATTCGTATACCCAAAGGTTATAAGTGATTTATTTTTAAATATATAACGCAGTGACTCATTCTGACACCACGATTACGTTCTGTCTAGTTTATTAGTATAGTGCATTGTTGGAAACTATTTATTGCATTAGATAATAAGCCAAAACTAAACTTGGATTAAAATAACTTTCTCAATAATTCTTTATGTCCAAGTAAAAATATATGTTCTTCCTACTTATTTGTAAATATCCTACAATCTTGATATTTTAAAGGACAACCATTGTAAAGATATTTTTTATTGAACTCGATTGTTTTGGCAGTGAAAATCTTTATGTAAACGGTTAACTAGTTAATTTTCTTTGCCTTTATGTAAATGTTTGAATTAGTGTTATTAATGAGTTAACTGATATATATATGTTTTACCTTTTGTTCTTTGCCTTTATGTAAGCGTTTGAATAAGTGTTATTAGTGAGTTGATTTATATGTTTTTACTTTTTTTTTGGTAACTTGGTAAAGTCTGTTACTCTTACTTCTGTTCTGGTTATTTTATAAAGCTGTAAATTTTACATTTTTGGTTTGTTTTAGCAAGAAAATTTTACCATAGCTGTTTACTTTGACTATATTTTGTTATGATGTTGCTATTGAACTGTGTACCTTAATTATCTATTGTGTGAGTAAAGTATCCAACATATTTTTGCTATAATTTTATTTATTTGGTTCACCATAATCATAGTTGTTTATCTTGTAGCCCTGCTAGTGCCTATAAGACCTAGGGGTTTCCGGCTTATACCGTCAAGTCGGTGGCGCAGCTCACTTTTATATTTTTTTTCTTCTACCCTCTACGGCTGAGCTCGGGCATAATTTGCCAGTAGAGAAACCGCTAGCAGAGTACTCTTTAGAGAACGAAAAAGACGTGGCAACTAGTTACTTAGCTAGCGAAACAAGTGAGCTAATGATTTAATTAATAAGTGCTTCTCAAGCAGAAACATAAGGTTATTATAAACTATCAAAACAAAAAGAACATAAACATTGCCCAACACAAGCCCATGCAAAGTTAAAATTGAAGAAAGGCCAAAATCAAGTGACACTCAATCTTACCTGTTAAAGGACAACTGACCCAACCACCTAATAATCGAGTTTCGACTTCTACAGTTCTTAGTTTTATCAACTCGTCCGTGTGTTGTCCGGAATAAAAGGTTATAGATGATATTTTGTTCTGAAATAATAATAATAATGTTTATTTTCCAACAATTTACAGAGTGTATTAGAACAATAGATATAAATAGAATAGAAAAATAAATCACTGAAGCTTGAAGCTTGTGTGTGTGATAATACCTTTATGATAATAAATTAATACCTATACAATAATATACAATAATGATTATAAATAAACAAAAATGCATGTGCAAAATAATAATTCACCAATGTGAATGCGCTTAGAAAAGTTCTTTTCAATTATGGTGGTCTAAAGTCTAGTCCGATCTAGTTTGACATATTCGAGTAGTGTTCATAGTGGGGTTTCGTCGTAATTCGGGATAAGATAAATGTATAGTCTTTTATGTGGGTAGTGGGTATTTGGGTAGTCTTTTATGTGAGTGATAATATTTGGGTGATGTGGAACGTAGTATTACAAAAATTTCAAGTCGATGAGATCATTAAAAAGTTTTCTCTCGGTGGTTGTTATCCACATTTTAACATGATACTTGAATGTCTTGTAATTGTTCGTGATCTTTAAGCTGTCCGGTAGTAAGTTGTATAACTTAGGTGCTAAAAATTCATCGGATCGTTGACCGATAGTTTTTTCTCGTTTTGGCACGACTGTGGATTGCTTTTTTGTTCGAGTGTCGTATGGATGTACAATGGGTTGTATTTTTATTTTATTTTTATGGATATTTGTCAATATTCGATGACAGAACAGTTGCCTTATATCAAAAATAGAGTTCTCTGAATATAGCGAGTCACTGGAATACCTTATGTTTTTTTTAAATATTATTCGCAGAATCCATTTTTGTACGATATTTAAATAATACAGGTTACTTCCCCCCACACCAATGATGAACTACAAGCTTGATCGTCTATGAATTTAACATTTAAATAATAATAAGACGCGAAGAAAAAAGATGCCATTTAAAGAAGCAAAAGAAATGTATTTATAAAAACTGTAGGTGAGTATACAAAATTTTTTTGTGGAACATAGAAAACCAAACTGGCTATTTCCACTGGCTTCCTTACATTTTTTGTAAAACCGTGTGTGTAGGATTCAAAGGAAGAGCTTTAGAAAGTGACTCATTAGACTAATGAGGCGGTGGTCTTTGCATGTCTTTGTGTTATTTGACTTTGGTAGCGTGATGAAAGTAGAGCCAATCTTTAGGAAAAAGTCCCAGTGTCATCTATATTGTTGAAAAATGTTGCTATTGTTTGTATGTTTTATTCGTTAATTAAATGAAACGTCTCCGAATGCATGATATCCTGGAGCATTGGAGAAATTGTGTCACTGCTCGTGCATTGTAACTTAAGCTGTTTGCTGCCAATCCATCGCTATCCTTTTATTTTACCCTGGATAATTAATCGGAGCATGTGGTATTTATGCCCCCTCATCATATGTCTCGGTTGGATAAGGTAATAAATAGTGAGATAAGAGAACGCTGTGGTGTAAAAGAAGATGTGGTTACAAAGATAGATAAAGGAATGCTTAGATGGTGTGGACACGTTGAAAGGATGGATAACGGAAGATTGACGAAACAAATTTATAAAGCGAGTGTGAATGGACAAGTCGGTAGAGGTCGACCTCGGAGAACATATCTTGATCAGATCAACATTGTTTTAAAGAAAGGCCAGGTCAAAAGTACCAACAACCGATGAGCACGTATGACAGCACTGATGAAAGTAAAGGAAACAAAAGATGTGTGTAAGTGGAAGGAAGTGGTCTTTGCCTACCGCTACGGGAAAAAGGCGTGACTATATGTATGTATGTATCATATGTCCAAAGTATTCGACTTTTTTTATTTTGACGGTGTTTGTCAATTCTCAATCCTTATGTAGGGATTCTAACACATGTTCGTTAGCTACGTGTGCTGTCCACGGAATCTTTAGCATACGGCGCCGATAGCACCATAACTCAAACGCTTCCAATTTATTTAGATGCTTTACTTTCAGTGTCAAGGTTTCACATCCATAAAGCAAAACAGACCAAACGTAGCACTTTAATACTCTCAGGCGAATGTTCATCGAAAGAATTCTATTACATAGTACAGAACGCCAACTAGTGAATCTTTTACGTGCCAGTTCTATTCTGGTTGAGATTTCTTCATCGCTTTCAACTCTACAGTCCATCCAGCTACCCAAATACCTAAAGTGTTGTTGTCCACTTCGTTTTCTTTGTGTTGACACTTAAACCCTTTTCCATGCATGCATTGTTTAATGCATTTAGTAGTGTTTGAAGGTCTTCGATGCTTTCTGCCATTTAAGCAGTATCATCAGCGTACCTAAAGTTGTTAATGACTTCTCCACCAATTTTAACACCTTCATGGCGATATTTCAGCGCTTCTTCAAAGACAGCTTCCGAGTAGACATTAAAAAGTATTGGTGACATGACACATCCCTGCCTAACGCCACGTTTAATACGAACTTTTTCTGAAACCTCTGGTTCCACTTTTATTCTAGCAGTCTGGTTATAGTAAAGGTTTTTGAGCAGTCTTACATCATATGAGTCAAGACCAATTAGATCTAAGCATTGAAACAGTGGTGTATGCGGTACGTTGTCAAAGGCTTTCTCGAAATCGATGAAATATACGTAAATGTTTTTACGAAATTCAACACTCTTTTGCAAAAGTATTCGCATGCAGAACAACGCCTCACGGGTACCCATACCGCCTCGAAAACCAAACTCCTCATCACTGATTCTATCCTTACAAATTCGATATATAGGATGGAGCAGTATCTTCAAAAATATTTTAAGTGTGTGACTCATCAAACTGATAAGTCGGTAGTCACGACATTCTTTTGGGTTACTTTTTTTCGCGATACTAACAAATAAGGATTCTAACCAGTCGTCTGGTATTTCACCAGTGCTATATATCTTGTTAAATAAGATGTGATGATCCCAACGCTCTTATCGTCTAATAATTTTTGCAGTTCTGCAGGTACCTCGTCCGGTCCAGGGGTCTTTCTTCGCTTCGCTTGATCTATTGCTTTTTGTACTTCGAAAACTAGGATCGGTGGGCCTTTGTCTCTGTTTGATGTTGTCTGTTGGTATTCTCTTTGGTCGTCTTTGAATAATTCTTTCATATAATTTTCCCATTCGGTACAGCGCTCCTCTACCTCACTTAATATTCTTCCACTAGAGTCTCGGATGATTCTTGTCTTGTAAGTTTTACATGTATCCGTTAATTCTTTTAGTTTTTATGTAAGTGTATACTGTCATGCTGTTGTTCCAGTTTTTTAATTTCTAGACAAGATTCCTTTAGCCATCGTTCTTTTGATGCTTTAATTATTTTCCGTATATTCTTATGAATTTCATTATACTTTTCTCTATTTTTGGTTTTGTGTTGTATTCTAATGTCAATTAGGTCTAAAATATCCTGTGTCATCCACTCCTTTTTAGCCTTACGTTTTTTTTTGGTAAATTCTTTTGAGCTGTAGTCATTATTGAGGTTTTTATTTGTTTACAGTAATTATTCGCTGTGCTAGGGTCTTCAAATTTAATTTCATGCATTTTAGTGTTGATTTCTTGAGAGACCTTATTTAGTATGTAAGGTTCATGGAGTGCATCTAGGGATATCATAGTGGTCTTCTGGGTTTTATTGACTGTTTTTATCTTGATTTTAATTATGGAACACAATAAAGTATGGTCCGAATGGATATCTGCACCTGGGTAGGTCTTAACCGATCTTATGCAATTTTTAAATCTCTCATTAATTAATTATAACGTTGCCTTCTCTATCACTTGGTGCCTTCCAGGTGTACAGTCTACGATTTGGCAGGCAGAACCACGTATTCATGATTACAAATTTTTCTTCCTGGCAGAATTGTACCAAGCGTTTTCCTCTATTATTTCGATTTCCTAATCCAAACTTACCAGTATGTCACGTGCCTATTTTTTCCCATCTACCGTTTCATTATTAATTGTGTCTCTGATAGTCTGGTGCTTGTAAATAGTTTTGCATACCGTATTTTGTTCGTTGTAAATAGTGTTGCATACCTAGTGGTGCTAGGATTAAATTATTACACACATTTTTGTTAATTGGAGTGGGAGTCTTTGTTATTAGATTTCGCCTTGATTTTTGGCCTCGATTGTCGTGTGTTGTCAGCTAGATTATTGTTTGATTTGCTTTTCTGTGCGGATGGGCTGGCTATCAACACGGACGAGCGCGATTATGAGTTGGGAACATAGATTTGCAAAGGTTGGCTGACGCGTGTCCCGTGTCATTTTTCTGATATCCGGCCTGAGAGTGAGCAGTTGAGATCAGTCGTTTGGTGTCAGTGGTGGAAGTCGGGTGAGAGTTTTTGGGAAAGATTTGATATTAACACGTGAGCAGAACTTCTACGGTTTTTTCTTTCATATCTGGCTGTATTTGGGCCATCTTAATTGGATTTTGAAGAAAAACCATTTAATTTTTAACTTGACCATTCTGTCGTGCCTTTGTGGTGGATATTTTGGATATTGGGGTCGAGTTAAAATGACCGCGTACGGGATCTGATGGAGTGAAGCCATTGTTAAGTAGCAGGTGCTGTTCCATAATTCAAACCGGCCACAGGAGTAGGCCATAGGATTAGTTAATTCGTGTACCCAAAGGTTACAAGTGATTTATTTTAATATATTTAAACGACGTGACTTACTTTTGACACCACGATTAAGTTTTGTTTTAATTTATTAATATGGTACACTGTTGAAAACTATTTATTGCATTGGATAATATGCCAAGGCTGATCTTTGATTGAAATAATATTCTCAATAGTTCTTTGTGTCCAAGTAAGAACGTTTATTCATACTTATTTGTAAATATCCTACAATATTGCTATCTTGAAGGACAGCCATCGTAAAAAGAAATATTTTTAAATAAGCTCGATTGTTTTAACAGTGTAAATCTTTATGTAAATGAAAAAGAAAAAAACGTGATTGAATTGGCAGCCGTACGTGAACGTTGGAAAAAAAAGTTGACTTGTATACGTTTTTTTTTGGTAACCTGATAAGGTTTGTCATTTTAACCTTTGTTTTAATTATTTTATGGAATCGTAAACTTTGGATTTTTGATTTATTGTTGTCTCATAAAGTTGTAAATTTTGAAGTTTCAATTTATTGTTGGCTGTTAATTTTGATTATATGTGTTATAATTTTGTTATTGAGCTGTGTATTTTAATTTATTGTGTGAGTAAAGTATTCAATATATTTTTGCTATAATTTTGTCCATCTATTGAAAAGTATGGAGAAACTTTAGCTGTGGCATTAGATATCTCCAAGGCGTTCGATCGAGTTTGGCACCAGGGACTCCTTGCCAAGCTTCCATCTTATGGCTTGCCCCCTCAGCTGTGTTCTCTGCTTACTAGTTTTCTCTCAAACAGGTCTCTCCATGTAGTGGTCGATGGAGTTTCGTCTGACACTCTACTCATAAATGCTGGTGTTCCGCAAGGATCCATTCTAGCACCAACACTATTTTTACTTCACATCAACGACCTATTGAAAGCAACTTCATGTCCCGTACACAGCTTTGCCGATGATAGTACCCTCCATACCGCTTTCTCTTCCAGAGCCCCTATATCAGCCCGTGAAACCAGAAATGAACGAGGAAGAAATGTTAACAATATAAATATGGACTTAGCAACAATTCTCGAATGGGGATCCAATAACTTGGTAGAATTCAATGCAAACAAAATACAAGCATGTCTTTTCTCTAGAAAAGCCGATCTCACTGTGCCTAACATAACTTTGTCAGGAGTAACCATACCACTGAAGTCATCCATATCGATGCTTGGTATTACTATCAGCAATAACCTTTCCTGAGAAAATCACGTGAGGTCCATTGCCAAAAGTGCATCCCAAAAACTTGGTTTTTTGTTTCGTGCCAAGAGCTATTTCACCTTCAGTCAGCTGCTTATGATCTATAAGGCACAGATCCGACCTGTACTGGAGTACTGTTCCATATTTGGAGTGCAGCACCTAAACATATCCTGAAGCTACTGGATTCTGTCCAAAAAAGGGCAATTCTTCTCGTCGGTGATGCCTCGCTTACAAACTCGCTCACTTGTCTGGAATACCGTAGAAAAGTTGGCGATTTGTCTCTATTTTATAGATATTTTCATGGGCGATGCTCTTCTGAAATATCAACAATCGTTCCTCCTTTGGAATTTTCTTCAAGATTAACCCGTCAAGTTCAGTCTTCACACCCCTTCGTGGTCACTTTGGAGACCTGCAGAACATCACTTTCCAAAGACTCATTCATCCAACGAATTGCGAGGCTTTGGAACTCATTGCCTAGGGAGGTGTTCCCCGAGGCATACAACCTCCAGAAATTTAAGAAGAACACCAACTCCTACCTTCTTTCCCTTGGTTCCCACGATGTTCTCTGAACATTACAGGATATCCCTTTTCGTGGGAACCAGAACATAAAAAAAAAAAAAAAAAATATTTGGTTCACCATAATTGTTTGTTGTTTATCGTGTGGCTCTGCTAGTGCCTACAAGACCTAGGGGTTTCCGGCTTGAACCGTCTAAGTCGGTGGCGCGGCTCACTTTTATATTTTTTTCTTCTACCCTCTACGGCTGAGCTAGGGGATAATTTGCCAGTAGAGAGACCACTGACAGAGTACTCTTTAGAGAACGAAAAAGACGTGGCAAGTAATATTAGGAGTGTTTTCTGATTCAACCTTAGCAATAAAATAACCCATTATGATAGTAATTTCATGTTTTTTCGTCATACCTAATGCTTCTGATATAAGTTGATAAAGTGATTCAACAACTGTGTCATCTTTGTTAGCAGTGGGTACATATATTTGTATTATATTTATATTAACTGTATATGCAGCTAACTGTACTAGCATTACCCGATCTGATAATGGGACAATTTTTTTTAGAGATTTTGCCAGTGATTTCTTTAGAATGACCGCTACACCGTTTTGATGTGACTCATCGTTGGTTCCCGAGTAGTATATTTGATAATCTTGTGAAGTATGGTGCCCGTTGTTTGGCCATCTTGTTTCGCAGCAGAAATATCGAGTTTGTCCATTTCTTGCAACAGGTTTCTTAGTTTTCCGGCTTTGTATAGTCTTTTCACGTTCCATGTGTATACTTTAAGCTTTTGGTAACTTTATTGATTTTTTACAGGGTTTTCGCATGTTAACGACCGGGGAAGCCCTGACATCTTCTCCTGCCGGATCTTGGGGTCCGATTCCATGATCAGTAATATTTATTTTGTCGCCATTACTTGCCATGATGACTTAACCTACCATCCTGTAAAAGAACATCATTTTCATTTTTCTTTTCCATCATGGTTTCACAAAATTCCATGTTTATAAATTTGACTATTGTCTGGCACAACAATGTGGTTTATTTGAACCTTTATTACATTAGATTTGTAATGTTTTTTTTAGAGTTCAAATTTTAAGTATATTTTTCAGAAGTTAATGCTTTTTAATTCGTAGAATATTTATTTTATTTTCAAAGCAGTTATAGTAAAAATAAAAACACATATTTAGAAGAGAAATTATTTGATCTCTTGGATACGTCGTAATCTCTTTCCTGATAATTTAGATAATTTAGTACACACCATCATACTGATTTCTAACGTCGCAAACACATGTCGACGAAGTGATGACAATACAAATTAAAGTCGTATAGTTAATTACTTAATTATTTATCGCGAATATTTATTAAATTTTGTGCTCTTCGACAGGTTACCGTACACCTCAACGTTTTGCATTGAAATTTCTATGTTCCACAAATTTTTTTCCATACCTGTATTAAAAGGAAATAATAATAATAAAAATAATAATAATAATAGTAATAATAATAATAATAATATTAATAATAATAATGCTTACGCCAAGATCCCTACAGTTGTCGATATGTATGCATATTAAAACCGGATGATGTCCTTGGGGGCAAATTAGAGTCAAGCTTTTAGTTTTATTTCTATCTTCGTCGCCCGACTCCCAGAAAGTTTCGGTAGAATTATCTGTTAGACTGCCAACCATGGCTTGTCTACTGGAAGCCTTAATTTCCAACGAGGGTGTCAGATCTTTTAAACATTCTACCATCGACGTTACCTGATAAATGGCGCTCTGATGACTCTCGTGCATCGATATAGTAAAATCTTCCATTTCTTCGCTTCTTGATAATATTTTACTAATGTTACTGAATACCTGCAAATTCTATGATTAAAAAAAAAAAAACGTTCGTCGTAAATAAAAGTAATACAAAAAGAAAGCATGGTACCACTGAAATTGTTAAAAGAACAAGAGAACAAGAACAATGTTCGGAGTTACGTTTATTTGGAAATGTATTGTTACAAATCCGGTCCTGTCGGCAACCGAGAAATCGACCGCGTCTAGGGTCCGTATTAGACCGCTTTGCTTTGTCGGCCGCCGACGGGGTCTGGCAAGGTCGAGCAACCTCTTGAAGCCGCGTCGAAGGGTGAAGAAACAGGTGGAATGATCTAGAATTGTAATATGGAGGTATAAAAGGGAAATCGATCATAACAAGGGACAGTATCGGTTTTAAAAGTGTTTAAGAATTAAGAAATGTAAATACGAGTAGTTATAAATAGTTGTATATCTAGGTGATTAATAAAAGTAGAATTCATTGTATTGGAATAAACATTGTTTTGTTACTGTATCTTGAGTTTTAATCGCCGAACCCACGGAATAACTAAAAATCTTAACAGTATGATTGTACTATTGGAAAGGAAAATTAAAGGGATGGTCGACCAAGAAGACCACGTCGATCAATATAAATGGTGGTCTATCGATAAGGTGAGGAGTTATCTTGTCGAAAATAAAACTGCTTATGCCTTTTAGATGTGCGGCCCATTATTATGCTCGTCCATATTATTGGTCCTTCGAGCCGGATAAATCAATTTCTTGAAATATCATAAAATTTAGATTCTTTGATTCGAAGTTTCATCAAAGGTATTTCCTTTTCTCTTCATTTTTTATAATACTGGATCATTTCATGTCAAATCGACCAATGGTTGGAATCGTCCCCTTTTTCGATTTATATAAATTCAAAAAGTTTTCTTTCTACATAAAACATAGTCTTGCCAAAGAAAAAAAAACTTTTTTAAAAGTTTTGCAAAATTGAAAATTTCACTATTTTTTAAATATCTCAAAAATTATTATAGTTACAAAAATGGAATTTAGTTCGTTTTAAAAGGGATATTTATATTGAAATTTAAAAATTCGTAAAAATTAAGTTCAATATTAAAATTTTTTCTCAATTTTTTTTATGTCTTCAATTGATCTAAAAACATTCTGGAATTTTCAAAACAGTGATTTTTAAAGATATGAATTTTTTAATTAAAAAAAAAAGTTTAACCACATTTTTACCTTTGTTTTGATTCCTGAAAATGATACTTATTTTAAATAAAAAAAATTGGTTGTCTGTAAAGACGGTTTACGGACGATAATTTTACGTGATAACGTCACGAGAAAACATTGATGAAAAATTGCATACTTTTATGAATTGATTTGAATTATTATTACTAAATTGTCATTATTTTGTATAATAGAAAGAAGGAGTTGATTGAAAATTACAACTTTTTTGATAAATTAACATTTATTTGCACTCGTTAATTCAACGCTGTGGTGTAAAAGAAGATGTGGTTACAAAGATAGATAAAGGAATGCTTAGATGGTTTGGACACGTAGAAAGGATAGATAAAGAAAGATTGATGAAACAAATTTATAAGGCGAGTGTTAATGGACAAGTCGGTAGAGGTCGACCTCGGAGAACATATCTTGATCAGATCAACATTGTTTTGAGGAAAGGCCAGGTCAAGAGTACCAACAAGCATGTATGAGAGCACTGATGAAAGTAGAGGAAGCAAAAGATGTTTGTAAGAACCGTAGCAAGTGGAAGGAAGTGGTCTCTGCCTACTCCTTTGAGAAAAAGGCGTGACTTTATGTATGTATGTACGTTAATTCAAATATTTTCTGTCTCTCTTCTACTCGGACGCATCGGCCGATGGAGTGGAAGAGAGATAGATGCGTCACAAGCCGAATGCTTAGGCCGATCGTACCTCTCTATCGCTTGTTCTGCGCTCTCTCTTGCACGCTCGGCTCAGGCGGAACGTTTCAATGAGTCATGCTTTTTCGTGCGAGCAGCCGGCGTTCATCGATTTATAAGACGTTATCACGTCAAAAAAGCAATTTCAATAATTTTTTTTATTTTTACATTTAGCTGCAATTTTTTTTGTTATTATTTAAATTTAAAAACTGATATCTTCAAAAAAACAGCTATTTTAAAATTTCAGGATATTTTAAGATCAATTAAAGGCATTATATATAAATAAACTTGACAATAGTGAAATTTTAAATTTCCACTTTCGGAAAAGATTAACTTTTTTTCCTTTGGCAAGACTTCGTTTAATGATAAAAGAAAACTTTTGACAAAAATTCATTCAAATCGAAAGCGGTCGATTCCAAACATTGGTCGATGGAATGACCCTACTAGTTTAGCAATTTGTAAAATTTGAGTAACTCGATAACCTACCTGAGATCTGTGCAGAAAAGAATGATCGGAGGAAGCGAATCTTATGCCCCAACATCGGACTGCTATCTGTTGTAACGCAGAACTCATCGGTAGCAGCACCATAAGATCTGCTATGGTTTGCAAGAGAGCGTGGAAAATACTGGGCAAAGGATGTACAGCTTCACCCGCTATCGTAATATCCGACAAAGGATTCTCGCAAATGTTCAATTCCTATCAAATAAATTGTTATTGACACAATAAATAAAAACGAAAATACCAAATTACCTGTTCATCTTCTTTCTTCGGTAAATGATTGTCATCTTCTGGTTCAGATTCAATTTCGACGGGCGTCAGAGATGTAACAAACCACCATAACAAATCGTGTAAGCATATTGGTTGAGTGACGGATCTCAGCAACCAATTTAACGCTTGCATTGCGTACACTCTACACATTGCTTTTCTGGAAATAAAAATAGCAAGGTAAGATTAAATAAAAATATTTTCGAAACAGAAAACACCAAACATTCTTTCGAACCTCCATGATTTACAATGATGATGAATTACCTCAATGCTTGTTTCATTGATATATGCAACGATTCTAAATCATGTTGTTGCAGCAAAAAAAGTAACACGGGCCTTTCCAGTAGAGCCGAACCTTCGTTGTTGATATCGTTATTCGTGTCATTTCTTACGATCGCCGAAGCTGGATTATCTCGTTTGGGAATTAGTTTTTGGAGAGCATTGGATGGATTGCACAGTAACGAAGAACCCCGTTCTATAAACGAAAAACGCATTATTTCTTCATGTTGGCGCATTAAATTATTTTGAACGAAAGACTTACTAACTTTCAGCAATTTGGACAATATGATATTTCTAAACCTATTTGGATTCATGGTTGTCTACTTTTAGTACTGCAAGGGTTAAATCAACGATTGCATCGAGTAAGTTCTAACCAAGTAGCCAAAAAACTTTATTTGTCACATGATATTGTAGGGGGAGGGGGTCGTGAAGGCTATGCAGCATTTGAAGCACCTCGATCTATCAGATCTTTTGTGCATTGTCATATGATATGGTCACAAAATGTTGTCACGTGCCTATTTTTTCCCTTCTACAGTTCATTATAATTGTGTCAGATAGTTTCGTATTCCTTAGTTACTCGTAAGTAGGGTTGCATACCGTACTTTGTTGCAACTTAAAAATTATATCATTCGTTGTAAATAGTGTTGCATATCTTGTAGGGATAGGATTATTGTTTGGTTTGCATTTCTGTGTGGATGGGGCTGGATATCCACACGGACGAGTGCGATTCTGGGTTGACGTTTATTCCGTGTCATTTCTTGATTTCCGGCCTAGGAGTGTCAGTCGTTTGGGGAGAGTCTTCGAAGTCGGGTGTTGGTGAGAGTTTTTGGCACGTTGTGATATTAGCACGTGTGCAGAACCTCTATGGGATTTCTTTCATATCTGGCTGTATTTGGGCCATCTTAATTGGATTTTGAAGAAAAACTATTTAATTTTTAACTTGACCATTTTGTCTTGCCTTTGTTGTGGATATTTTGGATTTTTGGGTGTCGAGTTAAAATAGCCGCTAGCGGGATTTATTTGAGGGAAGCCATTGTTAATTAGCAGGTGCCGTCTCATAATCAACCCGGCCCCAGGAGTAGGCCACAGAAGTAGTGAAGTCGTATACCCAAAGGTTATAAGTGATTTATTTTTAAATATATAACGCCGTGACTTATTTTGACACCACGATTAAGTTTTGTTTTAGTTAATTAATATAGTACATGTGAATTCGTATACCCAAAGGTTATCAGTGAATTATTTTTAAATATATAACGCCGTGACTCATTTTGACACCACGATTACGTTTTGTTTTAGTTTATTAATATAGTACATTTTTGGAAACTATTTATTGCATTAGATAATATGCCAAAACTAAACTTGGATTAAAATAACCTTCTAAATAATTCTTTATGTTCAAGTAAAAATATATTTTCTTCCTACTTATTTGTAAATATCCTACAATCTTGATATTTTAAAGGACAACCATTGTAAAAAAATATTAATGAGTTAATTTATATATGTTTTACTTTTTTTTTGTAACTTGTTACTCTTACTTCTGTTATGGTTATTTTATAAAATTGTAAATTCTAAATTTTTGGTTTGTTTTAGCAAGAAAATTTACCATAGCTGTTAATTTTGACTATATGTGTTATAATTTTATTATTGAACTGTGTACTTCGATTTATTGTGTGAGTAAAGTATTCAATATATTTCAGCTATAATTTTATTTATTTGGTTCACCATAATCTTAGTTGTTTATCGTGTGGCTCTGCTAGTGCCTATAAGACCTAGGGGTTTCCGGCTTGAACCGTCTAAGGCGGTGGCGCCGCTCACTTTTATATTTTTTTTCTTCTACCCTCTACGGCTGAGCTCAGGCATAATTTGCCAGTAGAGAAACCTGTAGCAGAGTACTCTTTAGAGAACGAAAAAGACGTGGCAATGTGCTTAATTTAACACGTTAACGTCTTATTAATTTTTTATTGGACTCTTTTCTCTGACAGCTACATTGCGTTATCTGCCCTCAAGTTCAGGTTTCTAATGCAAATCATATAAGCTATGATTTATATTTATATTATGCCTTAGTTTTTGTTCAAAATAAAATGTGAACGAAATATGATAAGAGCATTCATTTTCATCTACTGTGTCCAAACATGAAACAACCTCATCATGTAACGAAATATATCACGCTTGTGAATTTTGTTCCCTTTTTACTGATACTTTTAATTTCCCTTGTATATTGTATCCGTACGAATTCGATTAGCGTACGTTGATTGGTGGATTGGTTGATAATTGACAGAATAATGTTAAATATGTATTTTACAAGTCCATTGTTGTCGCTTCTCAGCTCTTTTGGCAATTATAATTTTGGTTATTTTCTTTTCTACTAATTCACTCATCAGTAATATTGCAGACCGGGTTTGAAAGAATCAAACACTTTCTTTTCAAGGTTATAGTTCCGAGTTGGGAATTTATAGAATATTGTTTTACTTAAATCAAGAGTACCAACAACCGACGAGCATGCATGAGAGCACTGATGAATTTAGTGGAAGCAAAAGATGTGTGTAAGAACCGTAGCAAGTGAAAGGAAGTGGTCTTTGCCTACCCCTACGGGAAAAAGGCGTGACTATATTTATGTATGTATGTAAATCTTTATTAACACAAAAACAAGGAACAGAACAACAATTTCCAGGTTGCTTAGTTTTGCCCATATCTCCTTTGTAATTGTAATTTTTATAAAATTGTAAATATTTCCGCTTTTAATTAACACTACTCACACTACTCTATACGAAAAATTAGAGTTCAAAAGTTCCAGTAGTGCTCACATTTCTCAAGAAATGTGCCCCTGAACTAACACCTGTTCTTTGCAAGTTGTTCAACCACTCTTACAATTTGGGAGTATTTCCGTCCAATTGGAAAATTGCAAGAGTACAGCCAGTCCCTAAAAAAGGCAAAAAGACCCTACCTAGCAACTACAGACCTATCGCACTGCTATCTATTATTTCAAAGGTCATGGAAAAAGCCATCAACATCGAGCTCATGAAATATCTGGAAGACTCAGGAATTATCAATGATAGGCAATATGGCTTCCGCCTTCAGAGATCAACTGGTGACCTGCTCGCATACGTCTCACATATATGGCAGCAATCTATTGAAAAGTATGGAGAAACTTTAGCTGTGGCATTAGATATCTCCAAGGCGTTCGATCGAGTTTGGCACCAGGGACTCCTCGCCAAGCTTCCATCTTATGGCTTGCCCCCTCAGCTGTGTTCTCTGCTTGCTAGTTTTCTCTCAAACAGGTCTCTCCATGTAGTGGTCGATGGAGTTTCATCTGACACTCTACTCATAAATGCTGGTGTTCCGCAAGGATCCATTCTAGCACCAACACTATTTTTACTTCACATCAACGACCTATTGAAAGCAACTTCATGTCCCGTACACAGCTTTGCCGATGATAGTACCCTCCATACCGCATTCTCTTCCAGGGCCCCTATATCAGCCCGTGAAACCAGAAATGAACGAGGAAGAAATGTTAACAATATAAATATGAACTTAGCAACAATTCTCGAATGGGGATCCAATAACTTGGTAGAATTCAATGCAAACAAAACACAAGCATGTCTTTTCTCTAGAAAAGCCGATCTCACTGTGCCTAACATAACTTTGTCAGGAGTAACCATACCACTGAAGTCATCCATATCGATGCTTGGTATTACTATCAGCAATAACCTTTCCTGAGAAAATCACGTGAGGTCCATTGCCAAAAGTGCATCCCAAAAACTTGGTTTTTTGTTTCGTGCCAAGAGCTATTTCACCTCCAGTCAGCTGCTTATGATCTATAAGGCACAGATCCGACCTGTACTGGAGTACTGTTCCCATATTTGGAGTGCAGCACCTAAACATATCCTGAAGCTACTGGATTCTGTCCAAAAAAGGGCAATTCGTCTCGTCGGTGATGCCTCGCTTACAAACTCGCTCACTTGTCTGGAACACCGTAGAAAAGTTGGCGATTTGTCTCTATTTTATAGATATTTTCATGGGCGATGCTCTTCTGAAATATCAACAATCGTTCCTCCATTGGCAGTCTCTTCGAGATTAACCCGTCAAGTTCAGTCTTCACACCCCTTCGTGGTCACTTTGGAGACCTGCAGAACATCACTTTCCAAAGACTCATTCATCCAACGAATTGCGAGGCTTTGGAACTCATTGCCTAGGGAGGTGTTCCCCGAGGCATACAACCTCCAGAAATTTAAGAAGAACACCAACTCCTACCTTCTTTCCCTTGGTTCCCACGATGTTCTCTGAACATTACAGGATATCCCTTTTCGTGGGAACCAGAACATAAAAAAAAAAAAACTACGGACGCTCGCATCGATATTATTTCTAACTTCGCCCGCTTGCACATAGCCTATAACATACACTAGTCAGCCCGTTTATGTGAGAGAGATATCTCCCGTCTATTTATGGCGACAATATTCAAAATAACAACATAACCAAAAATTCTCAGCGCTTTTATGAGAACGGAACAGAGTGTTTCCATTCACCCCCATTTTCCATTTACCCTGATTGACCCTAGTTCTAAATATTTTTAAATTAAGCACAGTTAGTGACAAAGAAAGTGTTTTTGACTAGTTTTATCTACTAGGCAAGAACTTACTCCAAGCAATCGTTAACTTATTCTTTATATAAATAAAAAAGGTGGCATTACCACTAGCAATTTCACAGCTGCTATTATTTCTCTTCCTCATCATGATGATTCTTCCATCGTATCCAGTTTTCGACCAAGGAATGCCATTGGTTCCCATAGAAACTGAACGGTGAAATCTCATCCCCTTTGTACTGTCCATATCGTCGTTGATTGATATTTCAGAGAGAGGCTAAAACATTTTAAAATTTAGTCGAACTTTGAATAACTTGAATAAAATAAAATTTACCCTTTGACCCGAAGTAGAACTATTTAAATAAAAACTAAGTACAAATCAAAATCATCAAAATTGGTCTGTGGATAATTGGGAAAAAGTCCAAACAAACAACCCCGCCCAAAATCACGCCTGGTACCTCTATTGTCTGGCATTATAGATCAGCCAAATGGAATGAACTGAGCGACTTTTACCTATCATTTCCATGGAAAGATGTCTGCTTTCGCTCACAAGACCCATCAACATGTGCAGAATCTGTAACCGAAATCATAAGGCTAGGTATGGACTCATACATTCCTCATGGTACAAGACGGATCTTCAACCCCAAACCCTGGTTCAACCAAGAATGCAACCGTGCGGTGCGTGATAAAAATCAAGCACATCGACTCTGGTGCGAAGTCCCGACAATTGCCAACCGAGAAACCTTTGTCCACGCGAGCAACGCCTGCAAAAGAACGATCGATCTTGCCAAAGAATCCCACGACACGAGAATATGCAACAAGCTTGTCAATGCCCCTCCTGGATCAAAGACCTTCTGGTCTTTGGCTAAAGCCATAAATAAGAATTTCACAATTTCTTCTTTACCACCACTCAAGAGGTCCGACGGCACGACAGCCGTATCTTCCAAAGAAAAAGCGGATCTGCTGGCCGAAATGTTCAGCTCTAACTCAACCCTAGATACCAATGGAAAACAACCCCCAACGATACCTAGAATAAACGCATCAATGCCTGAGGTCGCTATCCGCCATCGCACAATCAGGAAAATCCTACGAAATCTTGACTCTAATAAGGCAGTAGGACCAGATGGAATTCCGACAATTGTCCTGAAGACCTGTGCTCAAGAGCTTACCCCAGTTCTCTGTTGACTCTTCAAGTTATCATTCAGCAAAGGAGTATTTCCGTCCATGTGGAAAAACGCTAAAGTTCAACCAATTACGAAAAAAAAAAAGAAGACTATTTCTGCAAATTATCGCCCTATTGCATTGCTCTCCAAAGTTATGGAAAAAGCGATTAACACAGAACTCATCAAATATCTGGAGAAATTTGAGATAATCCATGACAGACAATATGGATTTCGACAACTTCGATCTACTGGAGATTTGCTGGCTTATGTCACTCAGCTCTGGACAAACACTATTGAAAAGTTTGGTGAATCCCGTACAATAGCCTTGGATATATCTAAAGTCTTTGACCGCGTTTGGCACCAGGCATTGTTAAGTAAATTATTTGCCTACGGTCTCCCAACCAAACTGTGCCAATGGCTCTTGAGCTTCATGCAAGATCGCTCCTTACATGTGGCAGTTGACGGTATTTCTTCTGATGCGTTTAAAACCAATGCCGGGGTCTCCCAGGGTTCCATTCTGTCCCCCACCTTATTTCTTTTACACATCAACGACCTTTTGAAAACCACCACGAACCCCATTTACAGTTTCGCAGACGATAGCACACTTGTCCCAACTTTCACATCCTATCGATCACTTTCGGTGAATGATACAAATAGACTCAGACAGGAACAGGTTGATTCCATCAATAGAGATCTTAAAGCAATCGTCGAGTGGAAAACCAACAATCTTGTTCAGTTCAACGCCCAAAAAACACAAAGTGCCACGTTTTCCAAGAAAGTAAATTCCTCAAATCATCCCATCACAATGTCCGGAAATACTCTCGAACCAAGTCCCTTCATCTCGATTTTGGGAGTCACGGTGTCCAATAATATGTCTTGGCATGACCATGTTGCTAACATCGCAAAGTCGGCAAGCCAGAGGCTAGGTTTTCTGTGGAAAGCCAGAAAGTTTGTTATTCCCGATCAACTGTTGACGACGTACAAGGCTCAAATCCGACCTCTACTGGAGTATTGCTCGCACATTTGGGGTTCAGCACCAAGGCATTCTCTTCGTCTTCTAGATTCCATTCAGAAAAGAGCCATTCGTTTGATAAACAGCTCAACTCTCACAGATACCCTTCACCCTCTAGAACATAGAAAAAGAGTTGCAGACCAGTCATTGCTCTACAGATATTTCCATGGCAGATGCTCCAGCGAAATAAAAACTCTTGTACCACCATTGGCCACATTCGGCCGAAAAACTCGGCACGCTGATCAGTCTCACCCATTTACTTTTAAGATTGACACTACAAGGACCAATCTTCATCAAGAATCCTTCTTTTACAGGGCTACTACGGAATGGAATAAGCTTTTAAAATCAGTTTTTCCAGAGAACTATGACCTGCAACTTTTTAAAAAGCGTGTCCACAATCATTTCTATAATCACTTTTCCTTCTAATAGACGCAGTGCGGGCCGTCCGCGGCCCACACGATAGGTCTACCCTTTTTGCGACTATTTTCATAAAAAAAAAAAAAATCACAGATTGAAACTAGGGTTAGCATAACACATCCAGATGGTCGTGAACGAGTCTGGAGAAGAACAGGAGAGAGGTTTGTTCCTTGCAATATCTCTGTAAGGATTCCATTCGGCGGTGGCTCTGTTATGTTCTGGGGTGGTGTATATGCTTTGACGCTTGCACGTAATTAGTTCCTGTCCTTACTTGGTCCAAGAATGCAAATTACTATCTTGAAAATATTGTAATAGAATATGTGAAGCCATTCGGTCTTTTTTTGGGACCCACCCAATTTCCTGTTTATGCAAGACAACGTTCGACCTCACATAGTTGGAGAGGTACTCGATTATCTTAATCAAGTTGGTATACCAGTTATGCAGGAGCCCAGATCTGAATTATAGCAATATGTATTTTTTAATATGTTGTTGCGGTAATTTTGTCCGGGAGTTTATTTTTTATTTTATTTAATAAATCAAAATCTTAAAGGAAATTGAGTACTCTGTGAACCGGAACGAAATACTGTAAACTATAATGACTACTCGCTTTACTTGACAAGTACTCTGTGAAATAATACATAAAATTTACCCTTTGACCCGAAGTAGACGGTAGTTGGGAATCATTTTCGGTACATCGCTGTTTCTGTAACATTTCGCTGTAGAACATGGGGTCGTCGGAGGGTAAATTGGCTCCGAAGGAATTCAAACACTGAAACGATGGTGGCGGTCTAAAGGGGCCGGGACACTCTGGAGGCGAAATATTTTCGGACACCGAAGGCATAATAATACTCGAAGAAGGTCGTCTTTGATGAGCCATAGAAGTTTCAGCCGAACTAGCCAGATCGAGTAAAAACATGGCGTTATTCTTCATTATAATATGCGGTTCCAGACCTGAAGTTATCGGCGAAGAAAACGATTTGGACGGTGGGTTTTTTCGACTGATTGCCGATTTTTGACGAAAAACCGTTTGCTTGCCCGACTTGCTTTGTTTCACGTACTTTTCTCGACAAATTTCGCACAACAGATACCAAGAACTCCCTGCTGAAATATTAAATTTATAAATTGCCAATATTTTTCGGGTAATTATTTAAAACAGGGCTGTCCAACTTTTAGTGGAATAAACCGTAAACAAACTGTTTCTGTCCATGAGTCTCTATTCCACACACATACATAATAACATATTTATCGCGCGCGAAGCGATCCAGCGGGAGCTCCAATGTTTTAATAACTTTGATACACGTCGCCAGTGGCGTCACATATCCTGTGCATGTGTTATTTTATTTTATAGTTGTTATAGAAATGACTCGTTTGGGTTTACGGGGTGGGTCATAAATCAGTTGTCAAAAATGCAAATTTACCATTTACAATTTTATTATTTAACAACACACTAAGTTCAGTTTAATGAACCTTCAGAAGATGCTCGAAGTGTTTTTCATGGTGTCGCAAGCAATGAAATATTTATTATTCTTACCCTTAAGGCTACTTCCTAAAATTAACAATAGTGCAACTTTACACAACAGAATCTTAATGATTTTAAATTCTATCCAAGTAAAATTGTTTGATTTTACTTATAAAATTTCGTACGGATGTTACGTTTTCAATTTCCGTGGGTAATGCATCATAAAGTCTCAAAAATGTCACGTAAGCTGATATTATGTGAGTGGTTCTCAGACCTTAGAGTTAGATAATTCTTGCAAAAATTCGTTTAAAATATGATTTTTTCTTTTAAAGACATTTTTAAACTTTGGTGTAGTAAAAGCCATCTAAGTGTCTAGTATTAAATTAATGGAAGTATATTCAGGGTGTTTTGTTGGGAAACGGAAAAACGTCAACGGATAAACCATATTTGTTTGGTTTCACAAGTTTTATAATCGAGACGTAGGGTGTTTTATCAATCTTACTCATTTCTTTGTGAGGTCGTAACTTACGAACCGCCCAGTATATTGTTATGACACACGTTTTCCTTCTTCTATACAAGCGACTTGCCTATCAGTTAAATGAAAAATCCAGGTCTGGATTAACAACAATTGAAGATATTTTTGGGTCCTCTAAAACACCCTGTATTTTCGAATTTCCGAAATCCGCTTACATATTTAAGATGAGCATAAAAAGCTGGATCGAGCTTTGTGCTTTTTATTTTCCTGCATGTTCTTTCTCTACTAAATTTCTGAAGTTGCATTAAAAGTTTGGTGAATTATATAAAAGTATCACAGGATCACGGCTTACGAACGCAGACAATAAGTGGATATTAAAGAACATTGCAGAATTTCAGTAATTCCATTCCAGTATCCAAATGCATAAACCCTCAAATTAAATTCAGAAAGTTAGTAGACAAAGAACATGCGGGAAAATGAAAAGTACATAGTTTGTTTCAGTTTTTTGTGGTTTTTTTTTAAATATTTAAGCAGATTTTAAAAATTCGATTTTTTGAGAACCCCAAAATATGTTCAATTTTTGTTAATCCAGACCTGGATTTTCCAACTGACTGAAAGGCAAGACACATGGGTAAAAGTAGGAGAGCTATAGGGAGCTATAAGTAATAGTTGTATTAACTATAGCCAAAACGACGGCGATGAGGCCCGCCACCCATCACGCCTTGCTCCCCATGAGGACGAAACGTAAACTGCGGATAGTCACTTTGTTACTTTGAATGTAAGGGGAGGATTGAATGGTAAAAATAATGAAATTTACACGATGATATAAGAAAGACGGATCGATATTCTTTGTGTGAATGAGACCAAGAGGAAAGGATGTGAAACCAATACATATGGTGTACCAAATATCAAAAAATATAATGTGTAGTTCGTAAGTTACCCTACACAGGAATGAGCAAAATTGATAAAACACCCAATATCTCGAATATAAAACGTGTAAGACCCAACAAAAATGGTATAATCAGAACCACCTTGGTGCCCCCTATTTACAATTGATGTTTCCTTTTCCCAGTATAAGATTAATATAGTCCGCTTAGCTTTAATTTATAGCAGCAGGAGTCTTTGAATATGAGCCTTTTAACATGATATCAGAAATGAAAAATAATAACTGAAATGCGGATGTATGATGGTATTATATGCAAGAAGACCACTCTAGTGGTCAAGATTTTAGGCCATTCTCCTAAAAATTATTATCTATGAATATATTACTGTTTAGTGCCAAAAACCATGTACTTTGTCTTTTTTACATTTAACCTAAGACTATTTACACATAACCAGTTATATAAGATGTCCAGTTCTGAGTCCATAGCATCTACTACCTGATTAAAATTCGTCCCTTATAAACAAATCAAAGTATGTTGGACAGCCCTAGTTTAAATAATTATTCATAAAACTTTAATTTAGGTAAAATGATTTTCAAAATTCTCTTAACTTACGAATGCCTCCTTCACCACAATTTCCAGCCCAACCGAGACAATAGCTGCCACCGGAGTTGTAACCTTTCCCACCTGCATGTTGTCCGCACCCTGGGTGCATTTGATGCATGTGATAAGTTACTGGGTGTGGAAATGTGTCTCCACAAAGTTCACACAATGTTTCCACACCCGAAGACTGTAAGTAGCTGGATAGTCCTCCCAAATCCTCTGTAAGATGATTGACGGTTATTAAGTACGAAGCAAAGATTATAAAACTACGTTACCTAAATAATTCCTCGGAGGTATCTTCTTTTTCCTGTGCTTCTTTATTTCCCTTTCTAAATGAATGTTCTTCTCTCTCTCGGTTTTATTGTTTTTTTTATCTTTTTCACTTCGCGGACTCTCCTTCGCGAAACGTCGACTCATCGCCGTCAAGCAATTCGTCGTCAATTCTTCCCACAAATAAACCAGCGCTTTCAGAGCTGGCGGCAGCACCGAAATCGTTTGATATCCATAACCTTCGTTTGGGAATTTTTCTCCTTCCTTGATGACTTCTTCGTTAATTTTTTTACGATTTCGATTGGCGCTCGCGTTTGCCGCGGATCGTGTTAACGACTCCAACGTGGATGGCTGTATGTGCAAGTAATTGCCGGCGTTGCTTACTTCGACGGAATGCCTTTGTCTGGCTTTTTCCTCTTTGCTTAGCTCTTTATGTCGTTTATCGAGTGGAACGTCTTGATGGCGAGTTACCACCAAGGCGCCTTGTTTCGGCAAGGTCGGATGGAACTTTAAAAATGACGCACAAGCCATCGCGTCGTGGACGATGCCTGCAACACTCGATAAATAAAGAAAAAAATGTACACGATAAATGCACACATCCGTAATGTGTAGGGATATTTTATTGGTTGGCTTAATCTTTTAAACGCATTCATTTTTTTTTATGTCATTAAATTTACTTTTATTTTTTATGGCAAAAGGTAAATGATTAAAAAATTTAACGCAAGTAGACGATAGGTAATGGCAAAGAATATTTAAATTTAATATGTGCCTTGTATCGTATGAGTGAGAGATTACGTAGCAAAAAATTGGAGTCATTCATAAACAGATATGGACAAATATTTAAGGAGGTGCACGGAAACCAGTCGACCAGTACAAAATGTAATAAATATTCGCAACAATCAAGTAATTAACTACAGACTCCAATTTGAACTGTCCCCACCTCGTCGACATGTGTCTGCGACGCTAGAGCAATCAGTATGAATCTGTTAGCGACGGTGTGCACGTCTGACCCATCAGGAAAGAGACTACGACGCATGCAAGAGATCAAACAATTTCTCTTCTAAAAATGTGTTCAACCTCACCACAACGGCCCCTAAAATAAAATAACTATTCTACGAATTAAAAGACAACATTAACTTCTGAAAAATAAACTAAAAATTTGAACACCAAAAAAAAAACATTACAAATCCAACGTGGTTCAAAACGTCTGTAAATAATATGTTTTGTAAAAAAACATAATTTTTATTTTGCTTTTCCATCATGGTTTCACAAAATTCCATGTTTAACGGATTCGTTTGTTAAATCGTAGAATATTTATTATATTTTCGGGGACGTTGTGGTGATATCGTGCAAAGGCTTGGACTTTAAAGAAGCTGGATATGAGAAAACTAGAGGCATTCGAACTGAGGATGTACAGTAGAATGCTGAAGGTAAAATGGACCGATAGAGTGACGAACATAGAAATCATGAGCGAAGTAAAAAAGAAATAGGAAATTCTCATTACGATAAAAAAGCGCAAACTGCAGTATCTAGGAAAGGTCATGAGAGGAGAGAAATACCATCTGCTACAGCTGATACTGCAAGGAAAAATTCAAGCAAAAAGAAGTGTAGGAAGAGGCGTCACTCGTGGTTGCGAAACTTACGTGACTGGTTCCACCACGAATCAGGCGTGTCACCAATACGTATAGCCCTGATGATTGCCAACATTCGTATCGAAGATGACACTTAAAGAAGAAGAAGTGGTGATACGTCAGACCTGCACACCGTCGCTAACAGTATAATACTGGAGACAGTTCAAATTGGAGTCGTGTAGTTAAATACTTGATTGTTAGTCGCGAATATTTATTTTATTTTGTGCTGGTCGACTGGTTTTGTATTATTAATTAGGGTTCAGTACTAACCTAGAATTTATGAACCAGTTTTTAACCGCGATCATAATCTGTTTTGTAAGATAAGGACAAAAGGTATTTGTTTTTTGGCTTTATTTTTTTAAATGTATTTAATTATATACTACGTGTACAAAAATACCTCAACTTTATCACCATTTTAGGCTGTTTACAAGCAAGTAAATCCATTTGATCCACATTTTTCTTCTACCCACAAGCTCCTTGTTTCTCAGCTTTGTTTCTACTACAAAATTTTCTTTTCTTTCTCTTGTGAACGCATGGAAACTTAATTTAAGACAGCGGTTCTCAAACTTTTGTTATTCACGCCCCCCTGTTTTAATTTAAAAAATGTTGCGCCCCCCAAACCGTAGACCTAGGAATTTGGACTAAAATAGGCAACATTGTCTCGTCGAGAGCGCCAAAGATGCTGTCGGAAAGTTCGCGGCGTTCGTGCCACGTATTCAAGCTTCCTGATCTTTCTCGAACTGTCTGAACGCGACTATAAATACAGAAGCGCACATACGGTATTCTCAGTCTCTCAGTGAAGGTGTTTTAACACTAAGCAAGCATTATTGTGAAGTGTGAGTGTATAAGTAGATGTATGGATAAATTTTTAAAACGAAAACTTGAGGATGACGGGGCTTGTACATCGACAGGTTCAGGTGGAAATCGTCCGAAATCTAAAACAAGAAAATATGACCCATCATACCTAAATTCGGGCTTTACTAGCCTTGAAGTAGGTGGCGAAGAAAAACCACAATGCGTTATCTGTTTAAGAGTATTGGCTGCAGATAGCATGAAACCAAATAAATTACAGAGGCATCTAGAAACGCTGCACAGAGAATATGTCGATAAACCGCGAGATTTTTTTGTGGAGAAACTCAGATTGTTTAAAAAACAAAAATCCAGCTTCCATAGAGTACTGGCAGTAAATGGCTGGCTCTCTTGGCATCATATAAAGTGGCATACAAAGTAGCTAAATGCAAAAAACCGCACACTATTGCAGAGCAACTTATTTTACCCGCTTGCAAAGACATTGTAGAAATAATGTTTGGTGAAAATTTTACTTCACAACTTAACAATATTCCTCTGTCAAATGATACAATCTGTCGACGAATTAACGATATATCAGTTGATATGCAGCAGCAGCTTGAATCTGAGCTTACTGGAAACTTGTTTGCTATACAACTTGACGAAGCAACTGACTCTAGTAATGATTCCCATTTGATTTGCTACATTAGATTCTGTCAATGTTCTAAAATATGTGAAGATTTATTGTTTTGTAAACAGATTAAAGGAAGATCTACAGCCACCGAGTTGTTCAAGATTACAAATGATTCTATTACTAAAATGAATTTGCAATGGAAAAATTGTGTTGCGATTTGCACCGATGGAGCTCAAGCCATGTCTGGTAAATACAACAGTTTACAAGCGCTAGTAAAAAAGGAATCCTCAGAAATTATCTGGACGCACTGCATGATACATCGGGAAGCGTTAGCATCAAAATCTAAGTTAAGCCCTGGACTAAACATGATTTTGACAGTAGTTATTGAAGTTGTTAACTTTATAAAAACCAGACCACTAAAAACAAGGATGTTCTTTCTCTGTTCTGTGTGAAGATATGGGAGCTGAGCATCAATCTTTGTTGTTTTATTCCTCATCCAGATGGTTGTCACGCGGTAAGACGGTTAAGCGTGTCTTTGAATTAAGAAGGAAATAGCGATATTTTTAAGCGAGGAAGGTCACAAGCATTCAACAGATTTTTTCGACAAATTATTTTTACTGAAGCTTTCTTATTTAGTAGATATTTTTGAAAAACTTAATATACTTAATCTTCAGCTGCAAGGAAAAGACGTAAATATATTTGATTTAAGTCAAAAGATTGATGCTTTTTGTAAGAAATTGCAGTTAGGGCATAACAAATTGAAAGAAAACAGTTTGGAAATGTTTCCCACATTTTGCGATTTTGTGCAAGATTCCCCATTGGAAGATATTCATAAAGCTGTGATGCTAAAAACCATAGGAAGCCATTTAGAAAACTTAACTGAGAATTTCAAGCGATACTTTGCAGAGAAAGATATCAAGTTGTCAGACTGGAGCTGGGTTTTAAATCCATTCGAAAATAGACCTGTCGGACTATCACTGCAAGAAGAAGAACAACTGATAGATATTTCAACAAATCCCTTACAAAAATCAAACTTTGTTAACAAATCTTTAACAAACTTCTGGACTGAACTTCCGAACGACTACTCCATTATAAAAGCCAAAGCGCTTAGAATTCTGTTGCCTTTTCCAACGTCCTACCTTTGTAAAACTGGATTTTCTGCACTTGCTGTCGTGAAATCTAAATACAGAAATAAACTTCAAGTAGAAAATGAACTCAGAGTGGCCATCTCTAACATAGAACCAAATTTAGAGAAGTTGTGCGCCTTAAAACAAGCTCATGTTAGCCATTAGTCCTTAGAATGTTTCTTTGTCATCATTAAGTAAGTAAAATTTCAATAAAGATTTTTTAAAAATCTATCTGTAGCATTTTATCATTACCATTTTATTTTTAATCTGTACTGCGCCCCCCCCCCCCCAATCATGTAAACGCGCCCCCCTTAGGGGGCGCGCCTCACAGTTTGAGAAACGCTGATTTAAGATTTCTCTTCACCGAGGATCACTTGGAACTCAACAATATTGATTCGTTTATTCAATTTATGAAACTTTCAAGTTTCCAATCGAAGAGTAGGTATTATTTGTAAATTTTTAAATTATTTGTTTTTTTAAAAAATAATTTTCGATTACATATTTTTTTTTCGCTTTTATTACTCTACAAGTCAAATGTATATATCAATATAAAAAAAATAATAAAATGAAAGTTTTAAAAAAATCACAGGCACGTAAAATATCCCAATACATTGTGGTTGTGTGTAAGTTACACACCTTCATGCCATAGGAAAGCGGCGAACACGGCTCTTAGCGACTCCGCTACAGACGGGCTCATAGCTTGCTTTACATTTTCACAACCATAATTCGGTTTATTCCCACTTGGAAGTTGTTGCAAATTTGCCGGCGATATTGCTCTCTTGGGACGAATTTTCACAATGTTCCTATCTTTCCTCGCCAATTTGGGCGAAAGTTTTTCCTCCTTTCCCATAGCACCGATCGAAAAAGTTGATTTCATTGGCACTAAGCCGCTATCATTTTCAGGCGATGTTTGAGTTCCGGTTTGAGTTAACTTTTTCGGACTCTGATCTATATCCTGATTAACAATAAAACATTAATTTAGTGTGTACGTGTCTATTCCTGGAAAACTTCACCAAAAATCGAACGTAGATGAACTTTTCTACGAGGCATTTCTGCAAAAGCAAAGTACGAAAGTGTAGCCGGTTTTCATCCTTATGCTTTTATGGAAAAAAATAATACACGCAATAAGGATCAATACAGGACAATGCTGGTGAATAAACTCCTACACATTATAGGTCTTGCGAAAAGCCCGCTTTGAAGGTTCTGTGAAGAAAGGGATAAGACTCCTTCTCACTGCCTAAGCTACTGCGAAAAACTCTCAGTTTGTAGACAAAGGTACTTTGGTGAACCAGAATTGGAACCTGAATTGCTTAGCAACACCCCATCGTCAACATCTCGGAAATATAATTGTATTGGGGATATATGTAGGTTTAGAAAAAACAATTTTGTGATTATATAGCGATGCTAGTAAAGTGCTTGAGATTGTTGGCAAATTCTAGTGTGCATATAGAAATGCACGTGACAATAGATTGGATTTTTTTCCTCCAATATGATCCTCTGTATTCAGTAAATTAATTCGATTAACAAATGACGAGTTATATGTTCTCAAACGAAGCGATTTAACTACATTGATTCTGTCTGCAGTAAAACGATGAAGTTAACCAGGAATAGACCTCGCGTTATGTGGGTTTTTAGTAACAAATCTTACAGATAATTCCTTTGAGTTTGTCATTCGAGATGGACTAGACTCTGATCTAGTGTTTAAAGAACTACTGCTAGGTGTCGGCGATGTTTCTCTCAGCTGAATGGACTGACTGGGTGACTGTGATAATATGTCTCTCGGTATACTACTTACCAATGAGCTTGTATCAGACTGATTGGAACCTCTCTTTGTGCTCGAATCGTATCCAGTTCCGCTTACTACAAAGAAAAAAATAAACGAATTATATCGACAATCTTAACCGTTCAAAGTTCTGCTTGATTTACTACTTTAAATATTGGACTGATTTTCAGAAACTGCTTAAGATTTAAAAACTGATTTAACAGTAATATTACTTTAACCAATATTAAAATAACTTCCTTAGTTTTGTACACAGTTACATGTGTACATTGTTATATGCTGCCCTAAAGTGGGTCTGTTTGGACAATAAACAATTTTTTTATCATAGTCATGGTTATAAGGGGAATAAAAGGTTAAATAAATAACTTCCTTAGTTTTGTACACAGTTACATGTGTACATTGTTATATGCTGCCCTAAAGTGGGTCTGTTTGGACAATAAACAATTTTTTTATCATAGTCATGGTTATAAGGGGAATAAAAGGTTAAATAAATAACTTTCTTAGTTTTGTACACAGTTACATGTGTACATTGTTATATGCTGCCCTAAAGTGGGTCTGTTTGGACAATAAACAATTTTTTTTATCATAGTCATGGTTATAAGGGGAATTAAAGGTTAAATAAATAACTTCCTTAGTTTTGTACACAGTTACATGTGTACATTGTTATATGCTGCCCTAAAGTGGGTCTGTTTGGACAATAAACAATTTTTTTATCATAGTCATGGTTATAAGATAAATTAAAGGTTAAATAAATAACTTCCTTAGTTTTGTACACAGTTACATGTTTACATTGTTATATGCTGCCCTAAAGTGGGTCTGTTTGGACAATAAACAATTTTTTTATCATAGTCATGGTTATAAGGGGAATAAAAGGTTAAATAAATAACTTCCTTAGTTTTGTACACAGTTACATGTGTAAATTGTTATATGCTGCCCTAAAGTGGGTCTGTTTGGACAACAAACAATTTTTTTTATCATAGTCATGGTTATAAGGGGAATTAAAGGTTAAATAAATAAGTTCCTTAGTTTTGTACACAGTTACATGTTTACATTGTTATATGCTGCCCTAAAGTGGGTCTGTTTGGACAATAAACAATTTTTTTATCATAGTCATGGTTATAAGGGGAATAAAAGGTTAAATAAATAACTTCCTTAGTTTTGTACACAGTTACATGTGTAAATTGTTATATGCTGCCCTAAAGTGGGTCTGTTTGGACAACAAACAATTTTTTTATCATAGTCATGGTTATAAGGGGAATAAAAGGTTAAATAAATAACTTCCTTAGTTTTGTACACAGTTACATGTGTAAATTGTTATATGCTGCCCTAAAGTGGGTCTGTTTGGACAACAAACAATTTTTTTATCATAGTCATGGTTATAAGGGGAATAAAAGGTTAAATAAATAACTTCCTTAGTTTTGTACACAGTTACATGTGTAAATTGTTATATGCTGCCCTAAAGTGGGTCTGTTTGGACAACAAACAATTTTTTTTATCATAGTCATGGTTATAAGGGGAATTAAAGGTTAAATAAATAAGTTCCTTAGTTTTGTACACAGTTACATGTGTAAATTGTTATATGCTGCCCTAAAGTGGGTCTGTTTGGACAATAAACAATTTTTTTTATCATAGTCATGGTTATAAGGGGAATTAAAGGTTAAATAAATAACTTCCTTAGTTTTGTACACAGTTACATGTGTACATTGTTATATGCTGCCTAAAGTGGGTCTGTTTGGACAATAAACAATTTTTTTTATCATAGTCATGGTTATAAGGGGAATTAAAGGTTAAATAAATAACTTCCTTAGTTTTGTACACAGTTACATGTGTACATTGTTATATGCTGCCCTAAAGTGGGTCTGTTTGGACAATAAACAATTTTTTTATCATAGTCATGGTTATAAGGGGAATTAAAGGTTAAATAAATAACTTCCTTAGTTTTGTACACAGTTACATGTTTACATTGTTATATGCTGCCCTAAAGTGGGTCTGTTTGGACAATAAACAATTTTTTTATCATAGTCATGGTTATAAGGGGAATAAAAGGTTAAATAAATAACTTCCTTAGTTTTGTACACAGTTACATGTGTAAATTGTTATATGCTGCCCTAAAGTGGGTCTGTTTGGACAACAAACAATTTTTTTTATCATAGTCATGGTTATAAGGGGAATTAAAGGTTAAATAAATAAGTTCCTTAGTTTTGTACACAGTTACATGTTTACATTGTTATATGCTGCCCTAAAGTGGGTCTGTTTGGACAATAAACAATTTTTTTATCATAGTCATGGTTATAAGGGGAATAAAAGGTTAAATAAATAACTTCCTTAGTTTTGTACACAGTTACATGTGTAAATTGTTATATGCTGCCCTAAAGTGGGTCTGTTTGGACAACAAACAATTTTTTTTATCATAGTCATGGTTATAAGGGGAATTAAAGGTTAAATAAATAAGTTCCTTAGTTTTGTACACAGTTACATGTGTAAATTGTTATATGCTGCCCTAAAGTGGGTCTGTTTGGACAATAAACAATTTTTTTTATCATAGTCATGGTTATAAGGGGAATTAAAGGTTAAATAAATAACTTCCTTAGTTTTGTACACAGTTACATGTGTACATTGTTATATGCTGCCTAAAGTGGGTCTGTTTGGACAATAAACAATTTTTTTTATCATAGTCATGGTTATAAGGGGAATTAAAGGTTAAATAAATAACTTCCTTAGTTTTGTACACAGTTACATGTGTACATTGTTATATGCTGCCCTAAAGTGGGTCTGTTTGGACAATAAACAATTTTTTTATCATAGTCATGGTTATAAGGGGAATTAAAGGTTAAATAAATAACTTCCTTAGTTTTGTACACAGTTACATGTGTACATTGTTATATGCTGCCCTAAAGTGGGTCTGTTTGGACAATAAACAATTTTTTATCATAGTCATGGTTATAAGGGGAATTAAAGGTTAAATAAATAACTTCCTTAGTTTTGTACACAGTTACATGTGTACATTGTTATATGCTGCCCTAAAGTGGGTCTGTTTGGACAATAAACAATTTTTTTATCATAGTCATGGTTATAAGGGGAATTAAAGGTTAAATAAATAAGTTCCTTAGTTTTGTACACAGTTACATGTGTAAATTGTTATATGCTGCCCTAAAGTGGGTCTGTTTGGACAATAAACAATTTTTTTTATCATAGTCATGGTTATAAGGGGAATTAAAGGTTAAATAAATAACTTCCTTAGTTTTGTACACAGTTACATGTGTACATTGTTATATGCTGCCTAAAGTGGGTCTGTTTGGACAATAAACAATTTTTTTTATCATAGTCATGGTTATAAGGGGAATTAAAGGTTAAATAAATAACTTCCTTAGTTTTGTACACAGTTACATGTGTACATTGTTATATGCTGCCCTAAAGTGGGTCTGTTTGGACAATAAACAATTTTTTTATCATAGTCATGGTTATAAGGGGAATAAAAGGTTAAATAAATAACTTCCTTAGTTTTGTACACAGTTACATGTGTACATTGTTATATGCTGCCCTAAAGTGGGTCTGTTTGGACAATAAACAATTTTTTTTATCATAGTCATGGTTATAAGGGAATTAAAGGTTAAATAAATAAGTTCCTTAGTTTTGTACACAGTTACATGTGTACATTGTTATATGCTGCCCTAAAGTGGGTCTGTTTGGACAATAAACAATTTTTTTTATCATAGTCATGGTTATAAGGGGAATTAAAGGTTAAATATGGTAGAAATAATAGTTTCTCTGAGAAGTAATGCTTTGGGTTCTCCTGGGGATATGGGGAAAATAGAATAGATACCAGGTAAGATCTGCCTGTCGTAAAAGGCGACTAAAAGACTCCCAATCCAAAGTGTCATGCGACCCGTGCTGATGGATGCATGGCGTAGTTAACAGAGTCCACAGGAAACCGGGCGAAAACCTGTAGTAGACAGCCTTAGTCCTGTGCAGTGGGCACCTCATGGCCGGACCACCCCTTCCCTCATATTTATGGACTGCAAAGTAGAACTGAGAACATTGGTAGACCGTAATCACGTCAAACTGATACGGGTTTCAGGACGCCAAGAAGTTGCAGGTAATGAGGAAGTAGACGAACTTGCAAGAAGAGGTTCGGAAAAACACAAAAACTACGGGAAAAGCATACCAGGAAACCAATATAAAGGAAACAAACACAAGAAATAATACATCAAAGGATCGTGCCATAAAAGGACGGCAGAACTGTTACCGATGTTATACATACATTGTTATATGCTGTCCAGTCTTATGGCTGTTTGGACTATAAACAAATTTTTTTTTAATTTAAACGACGTGTCCTATATCAAAGGAAATAAATGTCGGTAAGGAGTTTGCAGAATTAAAGGTTAAATAGTTTCTCTTAGAAGTAATGCTTTGGGTACAAATAGTTACTTCATATGGAAATGAGTATAAATTTGTGCATTTTCACTTGCACAGCTATAAAAGAAACTACAAATCAAATAAGTAAAAGTGAAAAACACCGCTCTACGGTAGCATATCTAAGTAAGTTGCGTTATATAAGGACTTTATTTATTGGTAACAAGTGTAAGACAAAATTTGAATAGATTATATGCGTTACCTAATGGTGAAATTGTCATGCTCTTGGACGATCCGTACATTTGACCACTGCCACCACTCTCTGGGTGACCTGAAACATTTCCGAAAATAAAGTATTGCATTTGTTTGAAGAGATCCTAATTTTATTTACCTGAAACAGCAACGGGACTGGAACTCCGACTGCTTAACTTTGAAGATGAAATCGGACCCCTTGGACTTTGCGATCTCTTGGGAGTGTCCGGTGGTGTCACTCCGTTGCCGTTTACACTACTTTCGCTATGTGACTTTACGGGAGAACTGACTGTCGGTTCAGAGAAATTGCTGAAACAAAAGAGACTGTTGATTATTTGCAAATACAGTATCTGACAAATGTGCGTAGAAAGGAAAACATAGTTATTAAATAGATGAAATCTTTGACCAATGAAATAGTTACCATTTCGTATCTTCTCCTTTGAACCACTTCGGCAAACAGCTCAATTTGCTTTCTTTTTTGTCCTTTTTTGGGGTTTTGGCAAAATCGGTTTGGGCACCTTCACCGAAAATGAATGGATTGGTCGGCAGCAACTCGTCCGATTCGATTGAACTCGACGCAGAGAATAGAAAATTTGCTTCTATCGCTTTGAGAGAAAAATTAAATCCTCTCTTTTGCTTCCTTGTACCGTCATCAGATATCGATTTGGAATTGCCTATTAAACAGAGTAAAATTTTTTTTTGCTTTTTGTAATATAAATGATTATAATACCTTCAATTTCTCCGATATTTCCCAGGTATAAAACGTTATTGTGACCAATCGCTAGCGACCAAGCTTCCGAATCTAAACCGAAGCAATATTTTTCTTTTGTTGCTTTATCCAGCTTCACCCAACAACCGTCTGCGTTGACTGTGTATTCGGATATGCCTATTTTATTTCCCAACGCCAACATTCCAACGGGCTTTGCCTTAAAACTTGGTCTGCTGCGGACGTTGTGTCCCGAAGCGCCACACTTAATAACCTGGTAGTTGATATTCATATTTGGCGTATTATATCTGAAAGGAAACGAAAAATCAAACCTCCAAGAGAAGCCAATATTTAAACGACAAACCTTTCGTGTGTCTCAGGTGCTTTGCTCATCATTGTGTCGCTAATAACTTGGTCGAGAATAGTTTTCGGTTCCTCCACTGGTAAAAGTAGCGTTTTTCCCAAATGTTGATTGTATTGTAAGCACCATGCTTCCGTTATGCTCATATTGCAATATTGTTTAATCGTCTCGACAGATAATCTTAGCCAGACTCCGTCGTCGTTATGTATCTGAAACAAATTAGTAAGCATTTTGGCATTTTGGACCAATCTTTATCAAGAATCCTTCTTTTACAGGGCTGCTACGGAATGGAATAAGCTTCCAAAATCAGTTTTTCCAGAGAACTATGACCTGCAACTTTTTAAAAAGCGTGTCCCCAATCATTTCCTTTCTATAATTCCTTCCCCTTCTAATAGTCGCAGTGCGGGCCGTCTGCGGCCCACACGATAGGTCTACCCTTTTTGCGACTATTTTCATAAAAAAAAAATCATCGGTAAATGGTAAAAAGCAGTTTTTTTTTTATTTTTAATTGAGTAAATTAAATAAGGCACAAACAATACCTCGTCAATAAAAGCAATAGTTCCGTTTACGTGGACAATCCCGATTTGTTCGCTTTGTAAAGATGGATGAGCTCGAATTCTTAGTCCTGCAGAATTTTTGGAAACGAATTTTCTTAGTTTACTGGGTTGATGTTGAGCTTTCTTTGACAAATTTTGATTCGGTGGAGTCATCCCTTGTGGCGGTTCTTTTACTTCTACCTTGAAAGTCTGTAAAATAAGATTTGTATTGAAAAGGTAAAATATCGATAACGAATAACTTACTTCTTCCATATCATAACCATCAATATTGACCAAAATGGAGTAACAACCAACAGATGCAGGCGTCCAAGTGGCATTGTACGAACCATCAGCATTAGATCGTACCAACATGTTTTCTCCTGAACGTTTAATTGGAGGGGAAGTGTATCGAAGCTCTTCGAATGAATAGTTTTGAAACGGCTAAAAAATATTTTAGGTAATGAAATAAAACACCTAAATGTTAAATTTTCTTTAGATGCAATCAAATCAATTTTTTTAATACAAAATTTGGGATTCAATGCTATGAGGAAACCAAATCTTAAATTTTTATTCCAAGCAATTGGTGATTTTTTTAATCAACATTTTCGCTTCAAGTTTATGAGGCATATTTGCTAAAATAAACTTTCTTTAATGGAATTCATTTTATGATAAATCATTGCTCAAAAAATTGTAGGTACCTAATGAAAAAAAGAAACTAAATCTTACATATTTATTATGTGCAACTAACAGACCCGACAGACGAATTTTGGCTTGCCTGCTTTGGGAATATCACTGTCAAACTCAGTGACCCTGAAAACTATGAATTCGACACTAATATCGGCATTTTTAATAGTTTTTATTCATTAGCAAAAAATTTAAGGTTTTAATTTTATCAGAAATAATTGCTAAAATAAATGTTGATAAATAAAAATTAAAAATCTACATGCTGAATATTTATTAATTTTTTAATGCAACATTTAGGTTTCAATTTTATTTCAAATTATACGTGTCACATTTTTTCTTTTAATATAGAACATGTATTTTGAATTAACATTCAAAGTGGTACATTAAATTACTACATTACATTAATTAATACAGTGTGACTGAAAATACAGGACAATAAATCCACTGTAAGGAACTTAAAAGTTTTAATTTCTGTCCCTTGTCGAAAAATATGTTTACCATCAATTCCTCATTGTCTAACAGTAGGTGGCCCTTGGCGCCTCCTTTACAAATTATTGACACCACATGTATCGAATTTGTACTTTTTGACGGGGGATTGTTTGAACGTAAAATTTTAAATTATCCGTGAAATTGTCACTACTGAAACGGGTGTAGGATATGGTTGAAGAAAAAGTTTTATTATTAGTACCTAAATGATTATTATACTTGTACTTGTTTAAAAAGATAATGGATAATTTTTTTTAATTTTCCACAATTATCATCAAAAGATGAGTTGAAAAACAACTCAACCTACAATTTTTTGCAAAATAAAATAAAAAATATAACTAATTTTCAAGTTCACAAAACTTTATTAATTTTCGATCTTTTAACGAGGTTGTCGTGGTACAATATTGTTAGAAAATTTTAGAGTATACGCGCAGTAAAAGTATACAAGCTTGTAGCGAAGTAAGTCATAACTTTTATGCAAGACTGTACCCGTGGAGACGTTACCCATACAGTTTTCATATGTATGCATACACTAATACTTCCAAATACTTTTAAAAGTTCGGTAACGTCGCTTATGCCCCACCAGAATCAATGTACAGTATGGATCGATACGTGAATTCACAGTGGAAATTTCCGTTTTATTATATGTTGTGTTTAATTTATATTTAATATAAAGATTATATTAATATTATTTTTTGTGTTGCCAAAAATGCAATATATTCCATTTGTAATGAATGCATATTAAGTTTTACGTAAAATTCTATTATATATTTATTTATAAGAAGTCACTAGAATTAAGCGTATCGATGCGCATACCTACACTTTTTAGAATACGAAAATAAATGTGATTGAAGGAAATATTTATGTCACGTAAAATTGATATTGTTTACTATTAATATTTATTAGTTATAAGCTTAAATCTCAGATAATTCTTTAAAACTATAGAAATATTATTTTTTGTATTACTCAAAATTTGAAATTTTTTATCCGTAATGAATATATATGTTCTACTAAATATAATTTTGAATATTTATTTCTCTATCAGTCCGTTTGAACTTACCGCCCAAGTAATATCTATACTCGCTAGTATGTATACTTCCATCCACTTGCTACGGTTCTTACACACATCTTTTGCTTCCTCTACTTTCATCAGTGCTCTCATTCATGCTCATCGGTTGTTGGTACTCTTGACCTGGCCTTTCTTCAAAACAATGTTGATCTGATCGAGATATGTTCGCCGAAGTCGACCACTACCGACTTGTCCATTCACACTCGCCTTATAAATTTGTTTCCTCAATCTTCCTTCATCCATCCTTTCTACGTGTCCAAACCATCTAAGCATTCCTTTATCTATATTTGTAACCACATCTTCTTTTACGCCACATCGTTCTCTTATCTCACTATTCTTTACTTTATCCAACCGAGTCACTCCGGCTATACTTCTCAGACTACTCATCTCCACAGCTTTAATACCATTTTCATGCTTCTTCTGCCAAACCCAACATTCACTACCATACATAAGTGTAGGAACCAACACTCCTCTATGCACAGCCAGACGTGCCTTTTTAACACTTTCTAAATGTTTTTGAACTTTACACGGTTATTTATTATTATATAACTAGCTAGTCAATAATTTTTTTATTTTTTTAAAACTTAAAATAAAAACATAAAAAGGATGTTGATTTTTTTAAAGTTTCTAACTGTTAGTTTTTTCTAGAACTAATCAACTAGTACAAAACTACAGCGAGCGTATACTCTCCATGGTAATTATTCAATTTTTAATTAAGTTTTTCTCGGGTTGGAGGAGGTCAATTGACTTTAAATTTTAAGAGTAATTGTATTATCATGTCCCTAATAAGTATACATAATAATAAGTCTGACGCTATGCCTGCACGACGACAACTACCTAATACTAGAAAAAATTATTAAAAAAAAGATGCAAACCTTCATAACTGTGATAGAATGGAAGCACATTTTGTCTCGAATGGTCGGTTCGTAGGGGAGATGTAATGGAGGCGGCGGCAGTCCTCCAAAAGTCAGCAAATCCGGCTGACTGATTCTTCTTATTTTTCTACCTCCGTCGCCGTCTCCGATGTCTTTTTTATCAATCGGCATTGCTTTTAGTTCAACCTTCATATTCGCGACGAAAACCATATCTCCATATTGATCTCTGGTGAGTACCTAAATTTATTAGATAACAATTTAGATCTAATGGCTAATATCTACATATCGGATATTGTTGCAACTAGTAACAACCCCAATCTCTGCATTATTTTTACCTCCCCGGCATAATTTGGCACATTTTCAATAAAATCACGAGGGCAGCTACTATATTTCGGTATTTGGGCATATTTGGGATACAAAAATGCATAAATGTTTATACAGAGTGGGCCATAAGTCAGTTGTTATAAGAAATCATTAGACTTTTCTTTGTCCAGCATAGTAGTCAGTTGTGAACTTGACTAGTTTGTAGTACCCATAAATCAGCCACTAGCAGTACGAGTTCATATGAATATACTACGTGTTCAACAAGTCTAGAAACACCTAAATAATTTCCCAGGTAAATTATTTTTGAAAAATGTTAAGGTCATTCTTGGAATAATTTTTTACGAGAAATTCAGATATTTGTTCAAATCTAAGATTAACTTGATCCCTAGCAAACTGTTTTAACTCGCGATAGTGGAATTGGAATTTGAAATGACCTTGAAGGTCACCAACAAGTTCGCGTTTGAAGTCACCACCAATTGCAATGAAACGAAATAAGTAAAGTGAGCTTTGTACTATTTTTATCATTTGTGTCCTTCAGAGATATCCGGTTCTCAAAATTAAATAACCTGTAAGGTCAAACCTGGTTTATGTTAAGTTACTCCAAGAATGACCTCAACCTTTTTTCAAAAATAATTTACCTGGGAAGTAATTTATGTATTTCCAGACTTTTTGGACACCCCGCATATAAAGAAGAAGAATCCTTCTTTTACAGGGCTGCTACGGAATGAAATAAGTTTCCAAAATCAGTTTTTCCAGAGAACTAAGACCTACAACTTTTTAAAAAGCGTGTCCACAATCATTTCCTTTCTATAATCCCTTCCACTTCTAATAGTCGCAGTGCGGGCCGTCCGCGGCCCACACGATAGGTCTACCCTTTTTGCGACTATTTTCATAAAAAAAAAAAACCGACCCATAATAACAGTGATCTTTAAGGTTTGTTTGCGGAATGTTTGATATCCAACACTCATCTTGACAAGAAGTTGCAAATTAAAATCAAGATTTAAAGAGACTGGGTTGGTAGCAGAGCTTCCTTGTTCAGGTAGGCCAAAGTATGTTACTACAGACATAATTTTTTGTGAAATCACCCACTAAATTTTTTTTTACTAAAAATAATCGCAAAAAGAGTAGACGTGTGGGCCGCGGAAGGCCCGCACTGCGACTATTAGAAGGGGAAGGGATTATAGAAAGAAAATGATTGTGGACACGCTTTTTAAAAAGTTGCAGGTCATAGTTCTCTGGAAAAACTGATTTTGGAAGCTTATTCCATTCCGTAGCAGCCCTGTAAAAGAAGGATTCTTGATAAAGATTGGTCCTTGTAGTGTCAATCTTGAGAGTAAATGAGTGAGACTGATCAGCGTGCCGAGTTCTTCGGCCGAATGTGGCCAATGGTGGTACAAGAGTTTTTATTTCTCTGGAGCATCTGCCATGGAAATATCTGTAGAACAATGACTGGTCTGCAACTCTTCTTTTATGTTCTAGAGGGTGAAGGGTATCTGTGAGAGTTGAGCTGTTTATCAAGCGAATGGCTCTTTTCTGAATGGAATCTAGAAGACGAAGAGAATGCCTTGGTGCTGAACCCCAAATGTGCCAGCAATACTTCAGTAGAGGTCGGATTTGAGCCTTGTACGTCGTCAACAGTTGATCAGGAGTAAAAAACTTTCTAGCTTTCCACAGAAAACCTAGCCTCTGGCTTGCCGACTTTGCGATGTTAGCAACATGGTCATGCCAAGACATATTATTGGACACCGTGACTCCCAAAATCGAGATGGAGGGACTTGATTGAAGGGTATTTCCGGACATTGTGATGGGATGATTTGAGGAATTCACTTTCTTGGAAAACGTGGCACTTTGTCTTTTTTGGGCGTTGAACTGAACAAGATTGTTGGTTCCCCACTCGACGATTGCTTCAAGATCTCTATTGATGGAATCAACCTGTTCCTGCCTGAGTTTATTTGTATCATTCACCGAAAGTGATCGATAGGATGTGAAAGTTGAGACAAGTGTACTGTCGTCTGCGAAATTTTAAATGGGGTTCGTGTGGTTTTTAAAAGGTCGTTGATGTGTAAAAGAAATAGGGTAGGGAACAGGATGGAACCCTGGGGGACCACGGCATTGGTTTTTAACGCATCAGAAGAAATACCGTCAACTGTCACATGTAAGGCTTTAAAAATATCCAAGGCTATTGCAAGGGATTCACCAAAGTTCTCAATAGTGTTTGTCCAAAGCTGAGTGACATAAGTTATAATCTCAAAAAAAGCGTCCAAGGAATATGGAATAGAAAAAAAAGCCTACGAAGGATTAAAAAAAAGTTCTTAATTGTGACCATATAGGCCTACTTCACTTTAAAGGTCTAAATGAAGATGATTTGGACAGGTGTATAGAATTCGGCGAGTTGTACACAATCCAATATTAAAGCGATCGCAGCTTTTACAAAACAATTCTTTGAAGCAACAAAGCGACTATTAAAGAGAATGACAGAGTAAACAGATAATAACTGCGTCTACTGGAATTCTATCTGCACATATCTGCATGCGGTTAAGGAAAAGTTGATATAGCAACCAGATGGAGCACCCCCGCAAAATAACGTTATGGTAAGAGACTTTTTAAATGAAAACTTTGATGAGTGGGTTACCAAATAGTATCCACGATCCCCAGATATCACATACATGGATTTTGCAGTTTGGGGTGTAATAAATGAGGTTTATTCCATTAAAATTCCAGATGTTAAGCATTTGAAGATACGAATCCAATCAAAATTTGAAAACCTACAGTCCAAAAAATTTGCAATAAAAAGATGCAATTTTGCTTAAAACAGCATGGAAAACACTTTGAACATCTTTGACAACTTACTTACGACCCATCTTGTATTTGAGTGGTGAAAAATGACGATACTTTCAGAATTAAAGAAACTTAGATGGATTTAAATCGTGTTCATTTTTGAACAATTACTTTCAGCTAAAAAAGGGCAACCCAAAAACTATCTTTGGTGATGATGCTACAAAAAATTAGCCCAGAAAACTGCAGTAAACTTTATTCGAAGATTTGTCATTTACTGTCTTAAACTGACGAGATTAAAATACACATCATCTAGTCATTTAAGTACGGGGCATTTCCACACAATTTTTTTTTATATATGAGGCTTGGTTGCCAAATTATGGGTAGAAGAAGTAAGAAATGTTTACCAAGAAGGGGAAAAAAACCACTAAACTATCACAAGGTTGTAAAAGTAAAGAATGACAAATAATTGAAGACTCACAAAAACGTTTGGACAGATGGGAAGAAACTGAAACAGAGGGAAATGAAAAAGAATACACGGATGATGCAAAAGACAACAATGAAAGTATTAGTAGATGGACAACTATCAAGAAATTTCACCTCCAAAAGGGGACTAAAACAGGAAGACCACAGTTCTATTTAACCTTTTGCTCGAAGGGATTTGAAGATAAGCTCAGCTCCAAACAAAAGGATTGATATCCCATTATAATCACCAGATCATTGCTTATGCAGACGATGCGTCACTGATTACCGGATCAAAAATATCAGTGGTCTGGATGTGACCCGAAAGGTCCATACGACTATCTTCCCAGTGGAAAGAATGAAAAAATAATAAATTAAAAAAAATAATTATTATTATTATTAAAATTATTATAAAAAACGATTTCAAATTATTTATGACAAATTATAATTGTTATTAACAATATTCTGTTTATGTCAACCGTATTCTTCCAAACTTTTTTTATCATTTCATAAGCGAGAGCTATTTTCAATTGTTTAAAACAATTGAATTTTTTTTTAATTATTATGATCAATAATCATTTGACACAAGTTTAAAATTCTCCAATTCCTATTTTTTTTATATAACAATCTCTTTTTATGAAATATTGTCATCATATCTTGCATGCAAATATTCCTAACATGCAATAATCATATTATTCAAATGATCTTAAAATTCTTTATTAAAAATAGTATAATTTATTAATTGCAAAATGCAGGTAGTTTACGATTTTTTTCAGTTTTTTATTCTCCATCAAAAATAGCTTGACCGATTTTGCTGAAAATCTAATCAGTTCTAAGTTACACACACATACACATACATAAACACACATACTCACACTCATACACATACATACACACACATACACACACATACACACACATACACACACATACACACACATACACACACATACACACACATACATACACACATACACACACATACACACACACACACACACACATACACACACACACACATACACACACACACACATACACACACACACATACACACACGTACACACACACAGACGTCCACTTAAAAACTATTGTATTCGACTCTGGGGACCTTGAAACGTGGAGATATGTCAAAATTCAGGATTCGCAAAATCGGACCTATTACTATAACTTCCCGCTGGGAAGTTAAAAAGAACTAGAAACTGCTTTCAGTAAAATAGTATAATTTATTAATTGCAAAATGCAGGTAGTTTACGATTTTTTTCAGTTTTTTATTCTCCATCAAAAATAGCTTGACCGATTTTGCTGAAAATCTAATCAGTTCTAAGTTACACACACATACACATACATAAACACACATACTCACACTCATACACATACATACACACACATACACACACATACTCACACTCATACACACACACATACACACACACACACATACACACACACACACATACACACACACACACACATACACACACACACACACACACACACACACACACACACACACACACACACACACACACACACACACACACACACACACACACACACACACACACACACACACACACACACACACACACACACACACACACACACACACACACACACACACACACACACACACACACACACACACACACACACACACACACACACACACACACACACACACACACACACACACACACACACACACACACACACACACACACACACACACACACACACACACACACACACACACACACACACACACACACACACACACACACACACACACACACACACACACACACACACACACACACACACACACACACACACACACACACACACACACACACACACACACACACACACACACACACACACACACACACACACACACACACACACACACACACACACACACACACACACACACACACACACACACACACACACACACACACACACACACACACACACACACACACACACACACACACACACACACACACACACACACACACACACACACACACACACACACACACACACACACACACACACACACACACACACACACACACACACACACACACACACACACACACACACACACACACACACACACACACACACACACACACACACACACACACACACACACACACACACACACACACACACACACACACACACACACACACACACACACACACACACACACACACACACACACACACACACACACACACACACACACACACACACACACACACACACACACACACACACACACACACACACACACACACACACACACACACACACACACACACACACACACACACACACACACACACACACACACACACACACACACACACACACACACACACACACACACACACACACACACACACACACACACACACACACACACACACACACACACACACACACACACACACACACACACACACACACACACACACACACACACACACACACACACACACACACACACACACACACACACACACACACACACACACACACACACACACACACACACACACACACACACACACACACACACACACACACACACACACATACACATACACATACACACACACACACATACACACACACACACATACACACACACACATACACACACGTACACACACACAGACGTCCACTTAAAAACTATTGTATTCGACTCTGGGGACCTTGAAACGTGGAGATATGTCAAAATTCAGGATTCGCAAAATCGGACCTATTACTATAACTTCCCGCTGGGAAGTTAAAAAGAACTAGAAACTGCTTTCAGTAAACTGGAGAAGGTAGCAAAAACTTACGGGGTAAGCATAAATAAGGAGGAAACGAAATACATGGAAATGAGACAAGATCCAAATGAAATAACAAAAGAAACACTCAGTACCAAAAATGTATACTTTTGAAAAAGTGGATAAATTCGACTACTTGAGAATCAATATCACTAACAAACGCGACAAAACGGACGAAATAGAGAAAGGACTGTTAAAAAGAAGTAGAAGTAGGAAAATATTTGGAGGAAAAAAAATGGAAGATGGGTGCTGGAGAAGACAAACAAACAAAGAAATAAGATTAGCATATAGATACCCGGATATAGTACACTTTATAAAGGCACAAAGAGTCAGGTAGTTAGGACTGGAATGCCAGCAAGCGGACACACAAGTAGAGCACTCTTCGAAGGAAAAAGAGGAAAAAACAAAGAGGCAGACCGAAAAAGAAGGTGAAGGCGGACTTGAAGAAGAAGGGAATAGAAAACTGGAGAATCGCAGCGGAAGACAGATGAATATGGAGAACACTGGTAAATACGATCGAAGAAGAGGAGTAAAAAAGATAGAAAAGTATTGTAATTTATTAAGGCACGGGCCCAATAAAGCGAAAGTAAACATTTCAAATCATAATTTTAATAAATTCCAACATTTTTTTTTAATTGCTTTAAAAACAAAATAAAGCATGAAAATATATTAATTTTACGAAATAAGTTTTAAAACGCGATCTACGTTAGTTTAGGAGATACATGAATTAAAATACTACGTGCCGAACAAAGCGATACAAATCACCACATTTAAGAACCTGGAAATAATCAGAAATTCGCATTTCATCATTGTTTGTTTTTAATAATATACAAATCGGGAAACTGACTTTTGCCGCTCCCGGTATATTAATGCTACACTAATTTTAAATATACCATAATGACTGCTGGCCACCCGCATCGTAGATCTTCTCTGGAATAAACCACTTGACATTTCGTAGGGTCTACTCTACTTCCCGGTTGGAGCCATTGAGCCAAACGGCCGCCGCTGGAACCAGCTACACAATTGACAAAGTCTCTAAGGAAGAGTCTTTCGTTGGAGTGCACGCTGTAACAATAGAAAAACGTTTAGTTTATTTATCAATATTAAAGTTGGGACAACTTTACGTCCATTGATGTCGTTTTATTAATTTTAAGATAACCATTGTAAAATAAATACCATAAAGCAGTGCTGTCTTAAAGGGTCGACCGGAAGCCTTTTACCCAATGTAAATAATACAAGTTTTATTAAATTAAAAAAAAATTGTGCGTTCCTTACATTTTTTCTTCTACTCCGAATGTAATTCAAAATGAAATTTGTATATTTTAATTTTTATTTTATATTATTTTTACAAGGCAAATAATCTAAAGGAACGAATTACATCAGAAAGTTTTCAATATTGCAATTTGTGGAAGTGATTTTGTGAAATATAATAGATGTCTAACATCTCGCTTTCTTGCAATTTGTAGGAGTGATTTCGTGAAATGTAACGGAAAGATTGTAGCAGAAAGTCGCGGAAGCATGCGCTATTTGATTTGACGAATAAGCGCGCAGTGGTAGAGTTGGCCGTCAGATAGCCGTCAACCAATTTTCCGAGAGGTCGGTACTGTTAGCCATCAGCTGTGCACAGTGTACAGTGTTATGTATAAAGTTTGCTGTTAGATGCGTAAACTATCTAAATTTTTTTTTATGAAAATAGTCGCAAAAAGGGTAGACCTATCGTGTAGGCCGCGGACGGCCCGCACTGCGACTATTAGAAGAGGAAGGGATTATAGAAAGGAAATGATTGTGGACACGCTTTTTAAAAAGTTGCAGGTCATAGTTCTCTGGAAAAACTGATTTTGGAAGCTTATTCCATTCCGTAGCAGCCCTGTAAAAGAAGGATTCTTGATAAAGATTGGTCCTTGTAGTGTCAATCTTGAGAGTAAATGAGTGAGACTGATCAGCGTGCCGAGTTCTTCGGCCGAATGTGGCCAATGGTGGTACAAGAGTTTTTATTTCTCTGGAGCATCTGCCATGGAAATATCTGTAGAGCAATGAGTGGTCTGCAACTCTTCTTCTATGTTCTAGAGGGTGAAGGGTATCTGTGAGAGTTGAGCTGTTTATCAAACGAATGGCTCTTTTCTGAATGGAATCTAGAAGACGAAGAGAATGCCTTGGTGCTGAACCCCAAATGTGCGAACAATACTCCAGTAGAGGTTGGATTTGAGCCTTGTACGTCGTCAACAGTTGATCAGGAGTAAAAAACTTTCTAGCTTTCCACAGAAAACCTAGCCTCTGGCTTGCCGACTTTGCGATGTTAGCAACATGGTCATGCCAAGACATATTATTGGACACCGTGACTCCCAAAATCGAGATGGAGGGACTTGGTTCAAGGGTATTTCCGGACATTGTGATGGGATGATTTGAGGAATTCACTTTCTTGGAAAACGTGGCACTTTGTCTTTTTTGGGCGTTGAACTGAACAAGATTGTTGGTTCCCCACTCGACGATTGCTTCAAGATCTCTATTGATGGAATCAACCTGTTCCTGCCTGAGTCTATTTGTATCATTCACCGAAAGTGATCGATAGGATGTGAAAGTTGAGATAAGTTGCTATCGTCGTATTAACTGTTGATAATAAGTCTCAACACAGTGCAGATCATTGATAAAAAATTCAAGTAAGTAATAATAAATAATTATTCCAATAAAATATTTCAGTATTTAGCTTTTTCAAATTTTGAGGTTGGTTTCTGTCACTTCTAGTGTCAATTAAATAAAATATAATTTTCATTGAAAAGAATTATTGTTTGTTATGAAAAATCATTTTAAAAATAGTACCTAACCCATTTTTTGCACAATATAATTTTAAAATTGTTTATTGCTAAGGTAAGGTGTCAAATGTTACACATTATAATATACGAATACAGTAAAGCTCGCTCGTTTTATTTTGATTTTGCCGGAATTGTTGTTGGCGTTGAGCATTGGTTTTCGGTATTTTATTTGCGCTCTGACGTTTGCGCTTTCCATACTCTTTTGGACTCTGAACACATGATTTCACTATTGTCTCCCTATAATTTAAATAGTAAAATAAATATTAAACACTCAAATCACATGTACATTAAAAGATTGTAAACAGTAAATACTTGTATCAAGTTATACAACTTACTTTTCTAAATATGTATTACACACATTTGATCTAACACAATAAATTATAGTTTAAAAAAACTAAGAAACACGCATTTAGAGTTAATCATACTAAAAAGTAAAAAATAATTCTTAACATAGGAATAAAATTACTGACGAGAAAATTAATGTCACTGTTTTAACAGCGTCAGTAATTTTTTATTCTTATGTTAAGAATTATTTTTTACTTTTTAGTCTAATTAACTCTAAAGGCGTGCTTTTTAGTTTTTTAATACATACATATAGTCACGCCTTTTTCCCGTAGGGGTAGGCAGAGACCACTTTCTTCCACTTGCTAAGGTTCTTGCACACATCCTTCGCCTCCTCTACTTTCATCGGGCTCTCATGCATGCTCGTCGGTTGTTGGTACTCTTGACATGGCCTTTCTTCAAAACAATGTTGATCTGATCGAGATATGTTCGCCGAGGTCGCCCTCTACCGACTTCCGTTCATTCACTCTTGCCTTATACATTTGTTTCGTTAATCTTCCTTTATCCGTCCTTTTTAAACTATAATTTATTTTTCGCTTTTAAGTTCGATTTGTTTTACTTATTAAAACTTGGACAAACACTAATATTCGCAATATTCATGTATGATGGAGAAAGCTGGACGATCAAAGAAGCAGATAGGAAAAGAATTGACTCCTTTGAGACTAATGTGCATCCCTTGGACAGCACGGAGGACAAATGTATCAGTTATTCAAGAAATAGGCATAAAAGATCGACTGACAACAATATGCCGACGACGAATTCTTTAATGCTATGGGCATACAAACAGAAGACAAGGAGACAACATGGAAAAATTGATGATACAAGGAAAAATAGAAGGCCAGAGGACAAGGGGTCGCTCTCCCACCAGATGGGTAGACCGGGTAAAGAAAATTACGGGAAGACCCTTACAAACAACCAATAGAGACACAGAAGATAGAACACTTTGGAAGCAGATCATCAACAACACAAATTGAAAATCATGGAATCGCGACCTATCAGCTTCGAGAGTACGACTGACAGAGAGAGATATTATATTATTGGCCCGATGCCCCACAACTTTTACAGACGGCACTTTCATCAAGAGAACATAAAAAGTCGTAAGAATGGTCAGTGATATTCACATTATAAAAAAAGTGTCACTTAAATGCCCAGACATCTGTATTAACTGCCAAGTGCCGAACAGACTAAAAAAAATTGATAACTTTAAGTGGTACGACTTTATTTGGGGATACTTTATTCCAAGAATAAATATTTAAAAGTGTTCTATTTTAATTTTAACTCCCCGTATGTTTCTATCGGTGAATTTTTTTTCTCCTGTGACTTCGTCCTGACAATTTATCCGAACAAAGTAATTGTCAAAATTCACGTTTCATTAATAAAGACGGTTCCAGAGTATTTATAGAACAAGTGAAAGTAGTAACCATTCGAAAATAATATAAATTAATAATTTTATAGTTGATTTCATTGAACAGCTACCGTAGTGGTAATTATGAATGAGAGGGGGTGCCTGTTACACGTCATATGGGGTCTGATTTGCCTTAAAACTAAATGCAAGTAACATTGAACCTACTTCTTTGATCACATACAGGCCAGCATTTTCCTTTCTCATAACAAAGAATTATGCGAGAGCGAGCGATAATATCAGAGTAAGATAGACGGCTGGTACACCGTCGTAGGCAGAACCGTATCTATATCGAAATAGCGTTAAATATTTCCGCTGTCATTGCCGAAAAATAAATTTATTGATAAAAACTTACAATTTCCGTAATGTTTATTGACGAATCAAATAGCAGCAATTTCTTTACGAGAAGAACTACATTTGTATTGGCGGCTTATTTGATGTTTTGTCAAGAAAAAACCGTTCAACATTAATATTTTTAGTAAGCAGAATCATTTGTGATTCGCAGGCAGTTATAAATAAATACATTCACGAGGAATGTGAGTGTTGACATTCATTTTAAATCATTAATATGGCTGTCTAAACTTTGCATCAGTATTGCCAATATCATGGAGGGAAAGTTTTCATTTTATCGCGAATCTTAAATACAATATTCGTTTGACTCACGCCGTTGCAAGCTCGAAAAGTGCTGTCAAGCCTGAGAGACTTCTAAAAGCCTTAAAATGTGGAAAATAACGGTGATTATAGTTAATACAAGACAAAATCTGACACCGTTGTCAGGATTATAGGAGAAATAATTGTAAAGTTATATCTTCACTTAAAAATCTTAAGGTTTTAAATTTCTATTTCGGAAAGAAAAACTTTTAAAATTTTTTTTTATTTACAACATTGAAAATTTACAATCTACTTAAGTAATAACTAAGTAGTTTATTTCTTGCAAGATCTTCATCTTCTTTAAGTTCCATGTACTCCTAGTACGTTGGTAACCAGTATTTGTAGCCTAATTTTATCTACTGCCGTACGGAAAAGTGTTCTGGTGCTGAGGCCATACCATTGTCTTAAGTTTTTGAGCCATGATGTTTTTCTGCCACCTTGGCTGCGGCGGCACTCAATTTTGCCTTGTATAATGTTTTGGAGAAGTGAATATTTTTCGTTTCGTAGCACATGTCCGAAATACTCTAGCTTCCGTTTCTTTATTGTTGTTATTATTTCGGTTTCTTTGCCTAGTTGTTGTAGCACTTCCCGATTGGTTTTGAGTTCAGTCCATGAGATCTTCAACATTCTTCTATATGTCCACATTTCGAAAGCTTCAAGTCGTTTGCACATACTGTTGGTAAGTATCCATGCTTCCATTCCATATAAGAGTATACTGAATATATAACAGCGGAGTATTCTTATTCGTAGTGTAATTGGGAGGTCTCGACTTGTCAGTACTTTTCTCATTTTGATGAATGCTGATCTGGATTGTTCTATTCTGCAGCGGATCTCTTGGCCATTATCATTTGACTCGTTTAGGTAACATCCTAGATATTTGTAGAGCTTCACTCTCTCTATAATGTCATTGCCAATTCGTAAATTTTGTTGGGTGTTGTGTCTTGCAAGATGACTTGAACTGGATACTAGTTCAATGGTGGATCTGGCTGAAGTCTTGATCACGTAATTTACGAATGGAATACCAAGGTCGTTATTCACGAATGGAATACCAAGGTCGTTATGGAGGATGTTGTTACTTACAAATCATGGGGCTATTGGCTATTGTACGCAGTGTTTTTGACTGGAATGTTTGTAGAATATTGATATTTGATGGCTTTCTACTACCCAGAGCTCCATTTCACGTGTCCAAATTGGGATTAGTATCATTTTGTACAGAAGAAACAGCAACGGAAGGTGTGAAACAAAAATAAGAAGACGGATAGTATTAGCGAGGACAGCAATGTCAAACTTATCCAAGATATGGAAAGACAGATGCATAACCAAAAACACTAAAAGAGCCCTGGTAAACACCTTAGTGTTTTCGATCTTTTCATATGGTTCGAGATCAAGAAAATCTAGAAAGACTCATCGTGCGGGGCAAAGTGGAAGGTAAAGGTCAAGAGGAAGATCTCCATAACGATGGATGGACCAAATTAAAGAAATTACAGGGCAAACCTTGCAGACAAATTTAAGAGTAGCGGAAGACCGACAGCAGTGGAGACAATGGACCAATTAATGCTCATAGTCATGATGTCACAACTCTTCAGCAATGAAGATATGACTAAGAAGATGATAACAGAGCTACTAGTGAGCTTTACCACACAAATCAATCACCCTGTATACACTTTAATGAATCAACCTACGTCCATAACCTTTTAAAATTGTAAAGGTACAAATTTACTTTATGGGACTCGCAAAAAAAAATGGGACCAATTGTATTCGAAGCGGTTGAAAAGCCGAGTCGAATGACAGCCCTCCCAGGGTGAGGAAATGCCCCCTTCAAAACCTAACCTAACCTAAGGGTAGTGGAAGGCCACCGGCTACCCTTTCCCCACCCCACCCCCCGAGGGCCGGGCCCTCTTATCTATCGATTTTTATGTAATCATAGGCAACAATCAAATTTAACTATTTTGTCTATGATTACATAAAAATCGATAGTTAATAGCGGTGAAAGGGGGATGGGGGAGGAGGTAGATGGTTGTCCGGGACCTCCACCCCCATTTAATTAAGATTGTTGTCTATGATTATATAAAAATCGATAGTTAAGAGGGATGAAAAAAATGTTTTTCTAAAAATTGAAAAATTACCAATTGAAAGTGGCGTAACTTTTGAAAGGGCCGTTTCCTCAACTTGGGAGGGGTGTCATTCGACTCGGTTGGTCATTCTACGTCGAATGACACTAGTGGCACCATCGCACGACGTGTGCCATACGTTTTGGACGAACAAAATGTGTTTGTAAAAATTGAAAAGTTGAAAATTAAAAGCGGCGTAACTTTTCAAGGGGGCATTTCCCCACCCTGGGTGGGGGTGTCATTCGATTCAAGTCGCGTCGAATAAAATTGGTCCCCCATTTTTTTGGCGAGTCCCATAAAGTATTTTTAAGCCTTAAAAATTTATTATTTTTAATTATATCAAGTGTCGTACCATTTTATATCAGTTTCCAATTTTTTAGCCCTCGATTTGTATAATTAGAGACAAGTCGTTTTCTTAAGTATGGAAAGAGGCCGATGCGGTACTGCACCAAAAGAGACGGACATGCTTACTTCGAAGATCAGTGGTAACGGTGGCTTAGTCGAGTTTTGAGTTCGGTCGTGCGCTGTTAATCGTCGGGTTCGGTGTGCTGTCCAAGTTTACATACATATATATATATATATATATACAATAGCGCACAAATAACATTACGAAATCATGGACAATCGCGAGCGATCGGTAGTTGCAACGCAAAGTTCGATCTGCTAAATGTTGTTTTATTATTTACCATTGAAATAGTCTATCGGTTGCAAGAATGAATGAAAAATATGGGTGTGAGATGGTTTTTTTTGTTGTGGATGTTGTTTTGTGTCTGTACAATACGATTTGTATCTGTAGCGGCGGCTCGAACTGGGGTCACCATGTGCGACGTACCAGGATGCAATTGCACGATAAAAGCAGCTTCTTGGAAAATTATCAATTGCAGTTTACATGAAGGACAGGCGAGTGTGAAACAATTTTATTTTAACATTTCTTTTCTTCGAACTAACTCTGGTTCAATAATGATTTTATTGTACAAATTAATCGCATTATTTACGTCTTTGTCGACGAGTATAAACTTGTTTTTTTATTGAATTTACTTACTTCGGGTAAATATTAAATACTCGGTGTCCCATATGAAACGCACCTTTTTCGATCTATTAACCGGCACTGTACCTTATTTTTTTTGGTACACAGTTTGTACGTATTTTTAGAACGAAGAACCAAGATATCTTCGAATAATATTTTAATAACAAATCCTAGATAATGGTTTTATGTACATACATATAATTATCCGTTATCTGTTGTAAAGATATTGTTGGTCTTTTATTGGACGTTGATAAATAAAAAGAAAACAGCTCTTTGGTCTTATTTATCGAGGGATAATAATTTTCAAACGATAAATTCCCGGAGAAAGGTTGATAAACTGCGTGAAACAGTGAATTTAAATAGTTTTGAGATATATAATTGAAATATACGAACTGAAATAAAATTTTCGTTAATAATAATAAATTCGTGTTAATGATGTGTGAAGTATTAGTTAGTTGTTTTTTATTTCGCCAAATGTTTTATTGCGTTTAAAATAAATATTTTTCTCAGAGAATCAATTGCCTTTCTAAAAGTATGATGAATTAATGTAAAACCTTTATTACACAATGCATTTTTCGAGCCTATTTGTGTGCCAGACCGCCGAAAATCCTGACGTCCGAAACAAGGTTCTATTTTTCCCCTGAATCGAGTAGATTTAGAGGACGTTTGTGGAAATGTCAGGTTTGTCAACACAGTAATTATCTGTTTGACTGGACATAACCAACAAAAAAATGAAACAGTTTTCCTTAAGGTTGAAATTATTGCCTGAATAAATCATGGTGTAATAGTGGCCAGTCATTTGTAGAAAGAAAGGATTAGTGATGGGCGATTTCAGATTTCCGAAATAATCGGACGATTCCTTTAAAGTTTTATTATAACAAACAAAAACAAATACCACTTTGGACAAAAAGTAAAGAGACTGTATTTTTTAAATACACACGCTTTCTGAATATCGATATGTATACAGGGTGTAACAAAAAGATAGGTCATGCAAATGCAAATGTGCACAGAAAAAAAGTTACAGCCCTTGGAAAGTACAAAATGAAAATCGATTTTTTTTCCAATATTTTATGAACTGTTTTAATATTTTGTAATGAAAATGGATAGATACATGGCTTTCTTGTCGTAAGAGAATCTTTTTTTTATAAAACCACGGAATCTGTACAGCCCATAAAAATTTAAGGGGGATTTTGAACCTCCAAAAACCTCCCGAACTTTTCTATGCATTGAAATTAAATTATTATTGTAACAACATTGGTTTAATAAATCATTTTTGGAATTTTTTGCCTCTTAACACTTTTTCGAATGGCCAGTTTTTATCGAGATGCGATCTCTTTTTCAACTCGGCCAACTCTAACCGCGCGCTCATTCGTCAAATCAAATAGCGCGTGCTTCCTTAACTTCCTGTTACTGTTACACATTTCACGAAATCACTCCCACAAGTTGCGAGAAGAAAGATGTTACACATGCAAGATAACGAAAGCAAAGATCTTCTTCTTCTTCTACTTGTTAGAGATCTAGATGATCTGTCGATTCCGGACTTGCCTCTGTAATATTTCCCTCTAGTACAATTCTTGGTAGTCTATCGTCGGTCATTCTCTTCACTTGGTTATATCATTCTCTTCTCCTCTGCCTTCACCATCTTACCACATCATGTACGTCGCGTTGTGCTCTAGATTGTAGATTGTAGGGTGGGTCGTGAAGGCCATGCTGCCTCTCAAGCATGACCCTTAATCTATACAAGGCCCGGAATTCCGAAACTTCGAGTTAAGTTTATCAGTTTCCTGGGGGCCAAGTTTCTGATATCGAAGGGCTTTAGGAAGGCCCCTCCCATAAACTTGAGCCTTTTGCAGAAAAGCGCTGGGCATTCGCAAAGCAAATGTTCTGCAGTTTCAGCGAAGTTCTCGCAGTAGCGGCAACTATCACTTTCTGTTTTGCCCATCTTTTTCAGGTGGTACCTTAGAGGGCAGTGTCCAGTGAGGAGTCCCGTCACCAGTTTCAAGTCTTTCTTGTCCAACTCGAGAAGCTGTTTAGCTTTCGTTGGCGATAGACTTACTAGCCTTTTCGCTTGCCTTTGTCCTGGCACTTTATGCCAGTGAGATTTCATTTCATTTGTTTCCCAGCGTCGAACCCCTTCTTTCAAGTGGGCTTTGAAAAATCCACAGAAGGGTTCTGAGCCGGAAAATTTTGTATTTGCCTCCTTCTTTGGCAAGGCAATCTGCTTCTTCGTTGCCTCTAACTCCCTTGTGACCTGGAACCCACATCAGAGTAACCTGATTGTTTGCTGCCAGTTGTCTCAGGGACTGTTTACAATCCCAAGTCAGCTTAGACTCACAAGTGTATGACTTCAGAGCTTTTAGTGCTGCTTGGCTATCTGGTAAAATATAGATTTCTGCCCTTCGGGTGTTTCTTTCGATGCACTCCTGGCACATGTCTCTATGGCATGTCTTAAGTGATCTCTTCTTGTTTTCCAGGCTTTTGTTCTCAGTACTGATATTTCCTCTCTCGCTTCTTTACCATATGTCATTATTGGCCTGACGCATGTCTTATATATTTTGATTTTACTCTTCTTTCTCATAAAAAGATTAGCGCCTACAGTTTCCTTTAGACATCCTGATATTATAGCTGATTTGTTAATTTGGCTTCTCAGGTCCTTTATCGGGTCGTAAGCGCTGGACATATCTATGCCCAGGTATCTAAATTGCATGACGTGCTCTGTGGGTTTATTATCTATTACCAGCTTGCATCTTATTGGCTCCCTAGAGATGGTCATGGTCTTCGTTTTACCTATGGATATATCCATTTTGAGTTGCTGACTGATCTGGTAGAACTTAAATAACTGTTTTTGTAGGTCATTCTTACTTTCTGCGAATATTGCAGCGTCGTTGGCGTAACAGACCATGCTGATAGCCCTATTGTTCATTCTGTATCCCAAATTTATGGATGTTACTTCTTTTATGATTTTGTTCATCAGGAGGTTGAATAAAAATGGACTAAGGCTATCTCCCTGTCTAATTCCTCCTGAAGTGGGTTTGCTAGGTGTATTATTCTCTCCAGCTTTGATTTGCGTTCTGTTAGTAGTGTTAAGGTTGTATACCGTTCTTACTATGTTGGAAGGGGCTTCTTTTTCCTTTAGGATTTTTATGACGTCTTCCAGGCGGACTTTGTCAAATGCCTTAATAAGGTCGACGAAAGCAAAATAACACTTTTTATTCTGATGCATTGAAAATGATACATAAGTGTAACGGCGATGATTGTATATTAAAATCGTAAGTTTTTAAGTGGTACAAATCATTTGGTGAGGTACGTTAAGCAGTCGAAGACGAACCTTGTTCAGGAAGGCCATTCTTATCCTCTTCCAAAAGATTTGGATTTTTTTTACAAACAACTTCGTGTTGGACTGGCTGGAGAGATGCTTTCTTTGACTGATAATGATCTAAAATTCATAATTACTGGCGATGAGACTTGGATCTGACCTGGAACCAGCTCTAACAATCTAGTTCTAGTGAATGTCGTACTGAAGGTGAACCAAAACGAAAAAAAAAAAACTACGTCAAAGCAAGTGAAAAATCAAAGGTAACGTTGACTGGTTTCTTCGACTACCGACCAGAATTATAGCGTTTTGCATCACGATAAGGCATCACCTACTGCCATCATTGTTTATCAGTTTTTCCATAAATATCCAGTGAATCTCCTTCCGCAAGCACCGTATTCGTCAGATACGACTTTTTCCTATTTCTTGGATTGAAATTAGCACTTCGTAGACATGGTTTTGAGTCAATAGAAGCCATACAAGAGAAAATGCTGGCCGTTTTGGAGGCTACACCGGAAACTAAATATAATAATTGTTTCGAGGACTAAAAAAAACATTAGAATAAGTGTATTCTAGCGGAAGTAGATTAGTTTGAAGGAGACATCAATAAATTTGAATGAATTAAATATTTTATGTCTGTTTTTTTTAATCAGTCGACATTACTTTTTGTCCATTCATTTTAATGTTGAATTCTTTATTTTATCTTATAATTAAGTAATGAATGAGAGTTAAAATATACCGAAAACTTTCCGGCCGTTAAATCATCCTGATAAGATTACAAATCTACAAACGATTTATCCGTGATAAGATAACACCTCCAATTTTCCGCTTGAGATTTATGTGCGTTCTCAAAAAAGTTTAACTGCCGAATCACAAAAAGTAGCGTCGGAAATAATACAAAGGAAACTAGGAAAGTTTTGCAATATGACGCAACCACGTGGCGCAGGACACATGAGTTTCGGTTCATGTTAAGACGTGTTCATACTTGCAGGGAAAGAAGGTAGGAGTTGGTGTTCTTCTTAAATTTCTGGAGGTTGTATGCCTCGGGGAACACCTCCCTAGGCAATGAGTTCCAAAGCCTCGCAATTCGTTGGATGAATGAGTCTTTGGAAAGTGATGTTCTGCAGGTCTCCAAAGTGACCACGAAGGGGTATGAAGACTGAACTTGACGGGTTAATCTCGAAGAGACTGCCAAAGGAGGAACGATTGTTGATATTTCAGAAGAGCATCGCCCATGAAAATATCTATAAAATAGAGACAAATCGCCAACTTTTCTACGGTGTTCCAGACAAGTAAGCGAGTTTGTAAGCGAGGCATCACCGACGAGACGAATTGCCCTTTTTTGGACAGAATCCAATAGCTTCAGGATATGTTTAGGTGCCGCACTCCAAATATGGGAACAGTATTTCAGTACAGGTCGGATCTGTGCCTTATAGATTGTTTGTGAGTAGTAATAGTTTAAAGTGCAACTTGGTCACGAAATAATACGGTTGGTTTTGCGGCATAACCTTGCTCGAGGTTTAAACATAGACCAGTGCTTAGAAGAATTGACTCCTGCACTATGGTGATGATTATCCACATCGTAAGACTATATACAGGTGGTACAGAGAATTCCAAATGGGAAATTTCAGTCTGGAGGACGGGGAGGCCACCAACGTCCTTTACGGAGGAAAACGTTACTGTTGTGAGGAAAATACTTGACGAAGACAGGCGAGTGACTTACCACCAGATTGATGAAACCTTACGCCTAAATGCACCAACAATTCGTACTATTATGATGTGCCGCCGACCAAGCCTCAAAACAAAGTTTGGGCAGTCAGAAAATAGAAGAAAATGATAGCTGTGTTTTTCAAATCGAGGTACACTGAACAATGCCTTCCTAAAGTCATTGACTTTCTGAAGAACATCTGACCAAATTAAAGAATGGACACCTGGTTCTTTCTACATGACAACGCTCCAGCGCGAAAGCCTGCACCGAATATTTGACCACTACAGGACTGAAATTGCCTAAGCATTCTCCCTACAGTCTAGCCTTTGCACCCTTTGCGACTTTGGACTGTTTCCCTTGTGAAAATAAAGTGATGAGAACATTGTGAGGGCTTAGGACGAGTGCGCCATATACTCCCTAGCGAGACGTGGCAGATGTGGATATATTTTATTTATATGTTGCCTATGTCAAATCAAACAGATAATTACTGACATTTTAACAAACCTCCCATTGATTCCAGGGGGAAAATAGAACCAGTCGTATTTATTTTATTGCCTGAAACAGTCAACAAAATATTAATTTGTTTTAAAATTTCAACCACCGGCAGCCAGGCAGACAAATAGACAGGAAAAAGGCATAGTGTAATAAGGGTTTTAAACAGTGTCCATCTATCCACAGCTCTACAACCCGGTGTGGGTTTTGGCCGCTTCAACAATTCTCCATTCTCTCCGATCCTGAGTGGCTACTTCTCAGTTGAGCACCCCCAGGTTCTTGCGGATATTATCCCGCCATCGCTTTTTCTGGCGCCCAAATGGTCTTTTGTTGTTAGGGGTTTCTTCACAGACCATTTTAATTGGTCCTTACTCTTTGGGACGTGTCCCAGCTATCTTAATCTGTTTGACTTGATTTCTTGTACTATATATATATATATATATATATATATATATATATATATATATATATATATATATATATATATATATATATATCGCGTTAAAACGTGCGTCGGCGTCTTGCGATTCCTAATCTCCATTCCTCTCTATTCGTCCACATGTCCTCTCTCAGATCTCTCTTCCATCTCTTTTTGTATGCCTTCTCTCCAGCTCTTTCGTGGTCTTCCTCTTCTTCTTCTTCCTCTGGGGTTCCACTGTAATATTTTCTTTGGGATTCTGTCTGGTGGCATTCTTTGAACATGCCCGTACCATATCAACTGTTTAGTTCTTATTTCGTCTGTGATGTCGTGCTGTACTCCCATTATTTGTTTTATCCTCTCATTTGTAACTCTTTCTAGTCTTGATTTCCCCGCTGCTCGTCTCCAGTAATCCATTTCTGTGGCTCTAATTTTTCTTTCGATCTTTTCTTTCAAAGGCCATACTTCGCAACCGTACATTATTATGCTCTTCACTATCGTGTCGTAAATTCTTTTTTTGTTGTTGTTGCTTATTGTATTTCTTGTACTATACTTGGGCTATTATATAGTTCATATACGTCGTTATTAGTGCGCATCATATACCGCAACGTTTGTTGATCCCAGACTGCTCCAAATATTTTCGTAAGGATCTTTCTTTCAAAACGATTGAGTAGTAACGTGACTTGTTCGGTCATGGTCCATGTTTCGCTAGCGTAAGTTACAACTAGTTTTATATATATTTATTTTTGTTTGTCTGGTCAGGATTCTTGATCGTAATAATTGCTGGGTTGCGTAGTAACATTAATTTCCTTGTAGTATGCGCTGTCTTATTTCTAATTTAACGTTATTAATGCCTTTAGTTATCGAAAAGACTGTACGTGCTCGAAGTTGTACTCATTCATGGTAACATTTCGTCGTATTCGATCTCGTCTTGTGTGTAGTTCCAAAATAAATTATGTAATGTACATCCGTTCTATGTGCTGTTAAAATAGCGTATGACACCGTTACGTCATAGATGACGACAGTCGCAGAAACCAAATTCGAACTTGCTTGTTGTCGTCTCCTATTAACGACCGGTTTCAGTGGATCATCGTGGTTGAAACATGGTATTCTTCAATAATTACTGGTGACCCTTTTAATTGGTACTTTTGTAGTATTGTGTTTGGAAGCATTTATTTGTGGTATTTTACGATGTGATTGTTGGTGTAAATTTTATTGTAGATTCCATTTTTTTTTAAACATTCTAAAACTAAGATATTTATTGATTATTTTTAACGTTTCTTTCTTTAAATAGTAGTCCGCTAAAAATACTACCCTCCTACACGGTCTAAAATGGGTAATTTGGTAACAAAAAGGGAAGCTAAACAACCGCTTCCTTTTGCACATCCAAGAATCGGTTTCATATTACTACGCTTCATTGTTGTATTTTGTCTGTGTACACGTGTTTAATAGACCACCCTAAGAGAAGGGACCCTTAATTAAGTTACCTCTTATACAAATTAATAATTTCTAGAACATTTTTCGGTAATTATTTTGAAGTAAGTTTTACGACATTTTTAAAGAAGAAACATAAAAAAATTAACATTTTTAAATATTTTATTTAAATTGTGTAAGAAATATAATATCTTATTCTACTCAAAAACTATATTTATCGTAAAGCATATTCAAAACTATCGATCGATCACAAATATGCGTCTATTTACAGTCGTCTCTTCATGAAGACTACCGCCTACCCGTCGTATTTCGCACCCCTTCTCATTTAAAAAATTGGGGGACCAAAAAATGATTATATCCAATTAAACATTTCAGAAAAGATAAGATATTAACAAAGTAAAGTCTAAGAGAGGTTACCAAATGAGCGACAAACAAATTAAAATTATATGTTTTTTTTTTATGTTCTGGTTCCCACGAAAAGGGATATCCTGTAATGTTCAGAGAACATCGTGGGAACCAAGGGAAAGAAGGTAGGAGTTGGTGTTCTTCTTAAATTTCTGGAGGTTGTATGCCTCGGGGAACACCTCCCTAGGCAATGAGTTCCAAAGCCTCGCAATTCGTTGAATGAATGAGTCTTTGGAAAGTGATGTTCTGCAGGTCTCCAAAGTGACCACGAAGGGGTGTGAAGACTGAACTTGACGGGTTAATCTTGAAGAGACTGCCAAAGGAGGAACGATTGTTGATATTTCAGAAGAGCATCGCCCATGAAAATATCTATAAAATAGAGAAAAAATCGCCAACTTTTCTACGGTGTTCCAGACAAGTGAGCGAGTTTGTAAGCGAGGCATCACCGACGAGACGAATTGCCCTTTTTTGGACAGAATCCAGTAGCTTCAGGATATGTTTAGGTGCTGCACTCCAAATATGGGAACAGTACTCCAGTACAGGTCGGATCTGTGCCTTATAGATCATAAGCAGCTGACTGGAGGTGAAATAGCTCTTGGCACGAAACAAAAAACCAAGTTTTTGGGATGCACTTTTGGCAATGGACCTCACGTGATTTTCTCAGGAAAGGTTATTGCTGATAGTAATACCAAGCATCGATATGGATGACTTCAGTGGTATGGTTACTCCTGACAAAGTTATGTTAGGCACAGTGAGATCGGCTTTTCTAGAGAAAAGACATGCTTGTGTTTTGTTTGCATTGAATTCTACCAAGTTATTGGATTCCCATTCGAGAATTGTTGCTAAGTCCATATTTATATTGTTAACATTTCTTCCTCGTTCATTTCTGGTTTCACGGGCTGATATAGGGGCCCTGGAAGAGAAAGCGGTATGGAGGGTACTATCATCGGCAAAGCTGTGTACGGAACATGAAGTTGCTTTCAATAGGTCGTTGATGTGAAGTAAAAATAGTGTTGGTGCTAGAATGGATCCTTGCGGAACACCAGCATTTATGAGTAGAGTGTCAGATGAAACTCCATCGACCACTACATGGAGAGACCTGTTTGAGAGAAAACTAGCAAGCAGAGAACACAGCTGAGGGGGCAAGCCATAAGATGGAAGCTTGGCGAGGAGTCCCTGGTGCCAAACTCGATCGAACGCCTTGGAGATATCTAATGCCACAGCTAAAGCTTAAGCTGTCTGTTATACAGACGACGCGACACTAATAGCCCAGAGTGAAGACGATCTCCAAATAATGCCCCATCAATTCAATAACACTGCTAAGTTATATAATATGTTAATATCATCGGAAAAAACTAAATGTATGGTTATATCTCAGGAGCCAATACGATGTAAGCTGGAGGTGGACGGTAAGTTGATCGAGCAAGTGATGGAATTCTGCTGAGTAGTTATGAATCACTGGTAAGAGAAGTAGAAGAGCAAATTAACAAGGCAAATAAAATCGCCGGATGTCTAAATGACACAATTTGGAGAAATAGATATATCAGACAGGATGCTAAATGCCGTATTTATAAAACTGTTATAAGACCGATTATGACGTATACTGCTGAAACAAGACCGGAAACATCCAAAACGGAAAGAATGTTAGAAACCGCTGAAATGAAAATCCTCAGACGCATCGATGGGATAACGATAAGAGATAGAGTCAGAAACGCAGAGACCAGACGATCATGCAAGGTTGAAGACATGAATCAGTGGACAAATCATAGAAGAAGAGAATGGAACAATCACATCAGCAGAATGGATGGAAATAGGATAGTGAGAATAGCCAAAGACAACTCCTTATAAGGGCGAAGGTCCGTAGGGCGCCCAAGGAAAAGATGGAATGACGGCTTAATCGAGATAGTCTGAAGAAAAAAACAGGCAGAACTGCCTAAATAAAATCAGAAGAAGAAGAAAAGATAAGATAGAAAAGATATATAAGATATAAAATAATTGCCAAACTATAAACTTAATACATATATATATATATATATATATATATATATATATATATATATATATATATATATATAGTCACGCCTTATTCTCGTAAAGGTAGGCAGAGACAGACAACTAACTTCTTTTCACTTTTTAAGTTTCCTACACACGTCTTTGTTACCACATTTTCTTTCAGAACATGCGTTTCGCTATCATACTATTTTTCACTTTATTCATCAGTCACTTTCGCTAAAATTTTCAGACTACTCATCTCCGTACCATTAATCCTATTTTCATTCTTTTCCAAACCCAACATTTACTACTATACATAAGTGTAGGAACCAACACTTTTGACAATTTCTGGCTGTTTGTAAAGCTATGCAGTGCCCCATTCATTAAATTTCCCTGCCAACACCCTCCGCTCAATATTACAACCATACTTTGAACCCAAGTATACAAACTCATTCACTTGTTCCACTCTTTCTCCTTTAATCAGCACCTTGCAGTTTGTCATGCTTTCTTCTTTTTTATGAACCATTACTTTTGTCTTGCTTACATTCACTTTTATTCTTTTATTTTTAAGGTATCATGAATAATATTAACCATTGCCTGCAACTCCTCAGATGATGCTAATGTGACCTGATCATTGACGTGAAGGAGGCATTTGACAATCAAATCATTCATTTTTTATCCATTCTCTTTCAAATGTTTAAAACAATCGTCTATGTATAAGATAAACAGCCATGGCGAAGCCACACATCCCTCTCTACCACATTTTTGATGTTTTTCTGATATAATTTAAAGCACCACCACAAAAAAGATCCAGAAGACACAATAAATAACTCGAAGGATGGCACAAAAGATTTCAATCTCAAGGTGCCCAAGTGCTTTTGTCAGGCCTGATCTAATTAAGGAAATTAATGAATGGGGCACTGCATAGCTTTATAAACAGCCAGAAAGTGTCAAAAGTGTTGGTTTCTACACTTATGTATAGTAGAATGAAAATAGGATTAATGGTACGGAGACGAGTAGTCTGAAAAGTATAGCCAAAGTGACTTTGATCTACCCAGAACTCCGAAAAAAAATCAGTGAGGAGGAGCGTGAAGTTAGCCCCCCATTTTGAAAAATTGATTTTTTTACCCTTTAAAGGCCAGAACTATTCCTAATACCTATCAGGAACTTTAGAACTATTGAAACAGAACTCAGAACTCAAAAAAAAATTCAAATTTTTAATAGTGGTGGTGGAACTTCACAGGAACCACATTCCCACTTAAAATAAACGCGCGTACTTCATCAAGCAGGGTTATTCGACAATCGTCGTGTTTTGTAGACGTTTTAATCCCACTCCGTCGAATTTACCCACGTTCATCCCCTTTCAATAGTAATTCATTTTTATTTAAGGTGTGCATTTTTGGAAATGTTTCATTGCTTTTCATTCTGCGTTTTTTTTTAATTCACGCACGCGGTCAAGTGTATTATTTTAATTTTTTAAATGAGCTGCTGATGACTTTGGCTGTGATAGAAAAATTTTAATTTCGGTTTTAAATGCAACGAAAGTTGTTAAACGATATACGTCTTTCGATAAGACACCTAAAGCAGGTAGAAACCACATCTTTAGTTACTGACCACGGATTTCTTCAAGTAGCGTAAAACGCACGAATATATCGGGAAAGAAAGAAAGATAGATAGATAGATAAAGGGAGGGAGTCATTTCATGACAACAATAATTAATGAGTCAGAACGAAGAGAAGAAAACCTGTTCTATTTTCTACACGGCGTCCGGTGTCAAGAGATACATGTAAAAGTAACACACATACAGTTGCATTTGGTTGGCAATTATAAATCTCGTAGTGGCAAAAGTAAAAGTTGCTCAGTAACATATTTTGATTTGGTTGTATCGAACTTGTTTTATTATTTGAAGAACACAAACGATAAGTTATCACTTTGGCAAAAAAAAATACTTCCCGAGGGATGTGTAACAGTTGGCAACGAAAAATTTCACACCCTTTTACTTTAACACCCCGTAACTCACGTCCAAAGGCGTCGTCGGGACTTTCTTTAGTAAAGGGCAAAAATATTGTATTTTAAGTTCGTAAGGAAAATTAATTAACTTTAAAAATATTACACACTTAATGAAAATTAACGAAAAACAAATTTTAGATTTCTTTTATTACTACCAAACTTATCGATAATGCTGTTTACAATTTGGATCTTATCGTCTTCGACCTTCTGTCGGTGTACACTTAGAAGACCTAGACCAAACAATCTATTTTCGGTCACTGTTGACCTTTCCATGTTTTTCACGAAAAGCTCAACAAATAAAGATGATTTACCGGTTTGGCGTTCTTTCCTCTTAGAAAACCAGATCGAATTGCTTCAAAATTTTAAATTTTTGAAATCCGATTTATTTGCTCCAGTGATAGTTCCTTGCCGTCTGCGATAAGTGTTGGATGGAGATATGACAGTGAAAAAGCAACGCTTAAACTATTAACAACAAGGTTTAAAATATTCGAACTGCAAAGAAAATAAGCGGCTTTAAGATATTTGACTCTGATTAATTTTTGCACGCCGTTTTCTTTCGCAGGCATTTTCCCAACCTAAGTTTCCTGGGAGCTAAGTTTCTGACATCGGAGTGCTTTGGGAAGGCCCCTTCCAGAAACTTAAGCCTCTTGCAGAAAGGCGCTGGGCTTTCGCAAAGCAAATGTTCCGCAGTTTCAGCGAAGTTCTCGCAGTAGCGGCAACTATTACTTTTTTTTTTTTTATGAAAATAGTCGCAAAAAGGGTAGACCTATCGTGTGGGCCGCGGACGGCCCGCACTGCGACCATTAGAAGGGGAAGGGATCATAAAAAGGAAATGATTGTGGACACGCTTTTTAAAAAGTTGCAGGTCATAGTTCTCTGGAAAAACTGATTTTGGAAGCTTATTCCATTCCATAGCAGCCCTGTAAAAGAAGGATTCTTGATAAAGATTGGTCTTTATAGTGTCAATCTTGAGAGTAAATGGGTGAGACTGATCAGCGTGCCGAGTTCTTCGGCCGAATGTGGCCAACGGTGGTACAAGAGTTTTTATTTCTCTAGAGCATCTGCCATGAAAATATCTGTAGAGCAATGACTGGTCTGCAACTCTTCTTCTATGTTCTAGAGGGTGAAGGGTATCTGTGAGAGTTGAGCTGTTTATCAAGCGAATGGCTCTTTTCTGAATGGAATCTAGAAGACGAAGAGAATACCTTGGTGCTGAACCCCGAATGTGCGAGCAATACTCCAGTAGAGGTCGGATTTGAGCCTTGTACTTCGTCAACAGTTGATCAGGAGTAAAAAACTTTCTGTAAATGAGGTTCGTGGTGGTTTTCAAGAGGTCGTTGGTGTGTAAAAGAAATAAGGTGGGGGACAGGATGGAACCCTGGGGGACCCCGGCATTGGTTTTAAACGCATCAGAAGAAATACCGTCAACTGCCACATGTAAGGAGCGATCTTGCATGAAGCTCAAGAGCCATTGGCGCAGTTTGGTTGGGAGACCGTAGGCAGATAATTTATTTAACAATGCCTGGTGTCAAACGCGGTCAAAGGCTTTAGATATATCCAAGGCTATTGCACGGGATTCACCAAACTTTTCAATAGTGTTTGTCCAGAGCTGAGTGACATAAGCCAGCAAATCTCCAGTAGACCGAAGTTGTTGAAATCCATATTGTCTGTCATGGATTATCTCAAATTTCTCCAGATATTTGATGAGTTCTGTGTTAATCGCTTTTTCCATAACTTTGGATATGACTGAGAGCAATGCAATAGGGCGATAATTTGCAGGAATAGTCTTCTTTCCTTTTTTCGGAATCGGTTGAACTTAAGCGTTTTTCCACATGGACGGAAATACTCCTTTGCTGTATGATAACTTGAAGAGTCTACAGAGAACTGGGGTGAGCTCTTGAGCACAGGTCTTCAGGACAATTGTCGGAATTCCATCTGGTCCTACTGCCTTATTAGAGTAGAGTAGAGTAGAAGATTTCGTAGGATTTTCCTGATAGTGCGATGGCGGATAGCGACCTCAGGCATTGATGCGTTTATTCTAGGTATCGTTGGGGGTTGTTTTCCATTGGTATCGAGGATTGAGTTAGAGCTGAACATTTCGGCCAGCAGATCCGCTTTTTCTTTGGAAGATACGGCTGAGGTGCCATTGGAACTTTCGAGTTTTGTCCATCTTTTAGGTGATATCTTAGAGAGCAGTGTCCAGTGAAGAGATTCGTCACCAGTTTGAACTCTTTCTTGTCCAACTAGAGAGAGGCTGTTTAGCTTTCCTTGGCGAAAGGCTTACTAGCCTTTTCGCTTGTCTTTGTCCTGGCACTTTATGCTAGTGAGATTTCATTTCATCTGTCGTAGAGATAAATGCTCGTGTTCCGAAATATCAGCAGTGCAAAATGGAAAATGCATAGGAATAGTTTACATTATTCTTAAATAAACATTATTAGGAGTGGGTCAAATGCCCGCAAGAATGTTAATTCTCATCTTAAACAATCCACACGATTACTTTTGAAACAATAAAATTACGTGAGAAGGAATTTATAATTTTTTTATGTAATCTGCGATCAGATGGCACTGTGATGACATTTAGCAGTCGGGGAAACATCACTACCTCTCATAACTGAAAGTGTATTGTTTTAATATCATTCATTCAAGTTTGTGAGATCCTTTTTGAAAACAGCAACAGTAACAGTTCAGAAGACATTACTTAACTTCATCTAGTTTGACGATGAATTTTTGAAACAGAAACTATTGCACAGGTCTGTCTGTATTTTAAACGTTTTTTAGAGCTGTTTTTGTTACTCCATCTGTTCGTAATATTTTTCTGTACGCTGAATCTGAAAATGATCTCCGTATTGTTTCCTGACAATTCAGGTAACTATGTTAAATAAGGCAATACTTGAAAATGAAAATAGACTTGAAAAAATAATTTTTTTATTACAAAGTTCACATGAAAATTATTTTTAAACTGAAATGAGCTCACTAAAACACTAAAATCGCTTCTTCTTCCCCGTGAAACTCCTCTTGGTACATTTACGATTGTGAGTAGCATCTGAAATGTTTCTCTGAAGCACCCAGCAGTAGTCTGCCATAATTGTAAGTTTCTTTACGACCTCTTTTAATGCAATCCACCCTTCTTTTTAAGAATCCGTCATGGCATTAATAAACTCTTCACCAACTAAAAGCTTCTAATGTCTGATTCAACGAACACACCTTCCTTCAATTTTGCCTTCGAGAGGCCCGGAAACCAAATATTTGAAGCATTCTTCATCTCTTGGAATTGATTGCACGAATTACCTCACCAACCCCAATTTTATATGGAGATAAAAGAATTTTATGTGAAGGTACCGAAATTTTTAAGAGAACATTGTTTTGACCGATTAACAGGACACGGTGCTGTCAACTCTTTTTGGTCCAGTGATTTTGTCGGTCTCGGTTGTTCCATAAACAAAGAAAACAAGAGTACATTGGTATATCAAGACTTTATTATAATATAAAGACTTTTTAGTTGCCACACACTTGCCAGCCATGGTCTTCATATTTAAGTTTACGAAGAACCAATTTAAGGTTTTCGTGGGTTTCTTCCTAATTTCCTACAGAGATGAAAATCTAAAAATCGACGAGCTCAAACGAAGTGAGATGAAAAAGTGTGAACATTAGTTTCCATGAGCTCACTCTGGAAGTTATTTTCTTTGAAAATTATGTTCTTTGGGGAATCTTAGTTGCACTGATGTGAATTAATTAATAGTAATTTTGACTTTGAATTTAGTTAAAAATCCAAGATAAAAAAAATCCTAAAAATTAAGAAAAACTTGAAGAGAATTTTGCATTTTACTTTAAATCCTGACGCCTAGGATCTTGTTTTAAATTTTTTGATGTGAAACATCTAATGGCGACACAACGACTGTTGTTGCCGCGATGCCGTAACACGGCAACCCCGTAACTACTCGGCTCGATTACATGACAAATATATGCCATAAAAGATTGTGTTTAGAATTTAGATTTGTATGAAAAAAAAAATCATCCAATTTAAAAATTGTTATCAGAGTGTGTTAAAATATTATTTAAATTTCAAATAAGAAAATTTATTTAAAAGCAATAACTATAAAATAAAATATGATTGACAGTAATGCTTTAGAACATGAAAGTTAGCGGCCATTTGTAAAGAACATAAAATTATTTAGTGAGTCAAATCAAGATTAAGTTAATTATATTTTTATTATTAAGGTGCGAATTTATGTGTTTACATGAGTACATGTACATTTTTAATATTATCTGAATACTTTGTTTTTGATACCATATTTATTTCCTTTAATGAACCATCTTTTTATACAAATTTTCTATATGAAATAGTTTTGATGTTTCACATTTGCCAGGCGACCCGCGACGGCTCATTAATTTTTTTCACACTCCGTACACCAAAATACTTGGAAATTAGTTGAAAATAATCAAACAGCTTTTTAGTTGCGACCTGTGTTATCTTATGTTGAAATATACTTTGTCGAGACATTTGTGACGGGGAAAGAAAGCTTTAATGTGATTATTATTTCGTAGGGGGGGGGGTCACTTTTAAACGAGTTAAAAATTTACTAATTAACTAATTAATTCGGGGACAGTAACCTTTAAGAAAATATTAACGTGTACACAAAAACATTTCACTCCTTTTTGAAACGGGCCAACGAAGGTTGCAGCAATAGATAATACAATCGACCAAATTAAAATTCTCTTTTCGTATTTTACTTTCACGTACACGACATTAATAATTCAATGTTAAATGTTCGGTTAATATATTTTTTTAACTGTATACGCCTAAATTTTGGAACGTCCAACTTTTATATTTTTTAAAAAATCTATGGTCTAACGGTGAAAGATCAATTTAAAAATATCAGTGGTCTGGGTGCGGCCCGAGAGGTCCACACGACTAACTTCCCGGTGGAAAGAATAAATAAATACCATGTGTTGTTATAATTAATTATTATTATTAAAATGCAAATATTCCCAACATGCATTAATCATATTATCAGTTTCCGCAGTACAAAAAAAATCATATATATTATTCAAAAGATCTTAAAATTCTGTATTAAAAATATTATAATTTATAAATTGCAAAATTCGGGTAGTTTTTTTCAGTTTATTGATTCTCCATAAAAACCAGCTTGGCCAATTTTGCTGAAAATCTAATCAATTCTAAGTTGCGTAATTATGCGTCGAATGCAATTGGTCCCACTTCGAAGTCATTTTTTGTTCTCGAAATAATCGAGACGAAAAATAATTCCGAAAGTTTACCATTTTTTTCAGTTTTTTTATTCTCCATAAAAAGCAGCTCGACCGATTTTGCTGAAAATCTAATCAGTTCTTAGTTGCGTTAAATTATGCGTCGAATGCAATTGTTTCCACGTCGATATCATTTTTTGTTCTCGAGATAATCGAGACGAAAAATAATTCCGAAAGTTTACCATTTTTTTCAGTTTTTTTATTCTCCATAAAAAACAGCTCGACCGATTTTGCTGAAAATCTAATCAGTTCTTTGTTGCGTTAAATTATGCGTCGAATGCAATTAATCCCACGTCGATATCATTTTTTGTTCTCGAGATAATCGAGACGAAAAATAATTACGAAAGTTTACCATTTTTTTCAGTTTTTTTATTCTCCATAAAAAACAGCTTGACCGATTTTGCTGAAAATCTAATCAGTTCTTAGTTGCGTAAAATTATGCGTCGAATGCAATTGGTCCCACGTCGATATCATTTTTTGTTCTCGAGATAATCGAGACGAAAAATAATTCCGAAAGTTTACCATTTTTTTCAGTTTTTTTATTCTCCATAAAAAACAGCTTGACCGATTTTGCTGAAAATCTAATCAGTTCTTAGTTGCGCAAAATTATGCGTCGAATGCAATTGGTTCCACTTCGATATCATTTTTTGTTCTCGAGATAATCGAGATGAATAATAATTCCGAACGCACATACGAACATACGTACATACACACACGTAGACGTCCACTTAAAAACTATTGTATTCGACTCTGGGAACCTTGAAATGTGGAGATATGTCAAAATTAGGAATTCGCAAAATCGAACCCATTACCATAACTTCCACTGGGAAGTTAATTAAGTTAAATTGGGTACACAAAAATTATCCCCCCGTATTTGCTTTGGAACGTTTTTTTTTTGTTCTTTTTGAAATAAAAATTATCTAAAATTATTTTTAAATGGGTATTCCTATTCTTAAACTAACAAAATAAAATTACATCCAAACAAAATAAGAATTATTTTGACTGTAATTAAAAAATATTTCGTCTTCCTGACATAATTTTTGCTCAAGTACCGTACTACATTATCGATTAAAATCACATTAAATGTTGTCATTGTACGCCTGGCCTAATGATTCATTATTTTACTATTAACTTTGTTCAGTTATAACCCACAGACGGAAACTCAACTAAGTTTAATATAAACACGATAATTAGTAAAACAAAGTGGAAGTTTGTGAATTAATTCTGATCAGAGAGGTTGGCGAGTATTTTCTACATGCACGTCGTAATCAACATTTCTTTATTAAAAATAAAAAATATTGATAACATTTTTTTTATTTGCTATATTTACCTTTAAGTAAATGGTAATTATTAAATATTTAAAATGAATAAAATGCTTAGGAATACTAAAGTAGAAAATAATACATTTAATTATTAATATTTTTTACTTTGAATACATAATGTTGATAGATTTTTTTTATTTTAAAATTTTTGTTTTTATTTCTTATAAAATACCAACTTTTATTTTTAATTCGAACTAAGTTATTTTTAATAAATTGAATTTATTGACTTCACATCAACGACCTATTGAAAGCAACTTCATGTCCCGTACACAGCTTTGCCGATGATAGTACCCTCCATACCGCTTTCTCTTCCAGGGCCCCTATATCAGCCCGTGAAACCAGAAATGAACGAGGAAGAAATGTTAACAATATAAATATGGACTTAGCAACAATTCTCGAATGGGGATCCAATAACTTGGTAGAATTCAATGCAAACAAAACACAAGCATGTCTTTTCTCTAGAAAAGCCGATCTCACTGTGCCTAACATAACTTTGTCAGGAGTAACCATACCACTGAAGTCATCCATATCGATGCTTGGTATTACTATCAGCAATAACCTTTCCTGAGAAAATCACGTGAGGTCCATTGCCAAAAGTGCATCCCAAAAACTTGGTTTTTTGTTTCGTGCCAAGAGCTATTTCACCTCCAGTCAGCTGCTTATGATCTATAAGGCACAGATCCGACCTGTACTGGAGTACTGTTCCCATATTTGGAGTGCAGCACCTAAACATATCCTGAAGCTACTGGATTCTGTCCAAAAAAGGGCAATTCGTCTCGTCGGTGATGCCTTGCTTACAAACTCGCTCACTTGTCTGGAACACCGTAGAAAAGTTGGCGATTTGTCTCTATTTTATAGATATTTTCATGGGCGATGCTCTTCTGAAATATCAACAATCGTTCCTCCTTTGGCAGTCTCTTCAAGATTAACCCGTCAAGTTCAGTCTTCACACCCCTTCGTGGTCACTTTGGAGACCTGCAGAACATCACTTTCCAAAGACTCATTCATCCAACGAATTGCGAGGCTTTGGAACTCATTGCCTAGGGAGGTGTTCCCCGAGGCATACAACCTCCAGAAATTTAAGAAGAACACCAACTCCTACCTTCTTTCCCTTGTTTCCCACGATGTTCTCTGAACATTACAGGATATCCCTTTTCGTGGGAACCAGAACATAAAAAAAAAAAAAGCTTAGGGTTATCAAAGTGGGAACATGTAAATTTTCAGATAATTAAATTCACAATAGTTTTGATGAAGTTTTTTGTAACTTAAAATGTGTTACTAATTTTTAAAAAAATAATTTTTGTTTCCAATTCGAATTCAATTGGGTTTTAATACGTAAATTGTTTTAATTATTTTTTGACAAATAACAATTTTTATTTTTAATTCGAATTTACTTACTGTTAAGTAATAAATTGTTATTATTAAATAGTTAAAATTAGTAAGATGCTTGGAGTTACCGAAGCAGAAACAAATAAATTTTTAAAACAAATAAATAGTTTTTTTGGTATTAACATTTTTTACATGAAATACAAAATAATGTTGATAAATGTTTTTTTAAACTAAAAATATTTTAATGATTTTAAAAAAAATATTCATTTTTATTTTTAATTCAAATTCAGTTATTTTTAAATAATAAATATCTACATTAAAAATTTGGATAATGAAGCAGGAACGTGTTAACTTTTTGACCAATAAATAAGTTTGTTTATTAATTAATTAACTTTTCATCATAACTTTCAAGACTTTATTCAAATATTTAATTTTATTACTCACTATAATACTCCTACAGGGTTTTTCCTTTACTAAGAGTATTACGTCACAAGATAAATGATTACAGTGTTGTCAATAAATCAAATATTTCCGGTTTTTTGGTATACAAAATTTTAATGAATGCCTGAATCAGAAGAATTATTTTATGAAAAAAGTACTAGCATTTCTAAAGTATGTTTTTTTCTATTTTTATCACCTTAACTTACATTTTTGGGCCAATAAATGATTTTGATTATTAATTAATTTATTCGCATAAATTTTCAAGATTGTATTTTGTTCAAATATTTAATTTTATTACTTGTAGGAATTTCTGTCCTATCAGGTTTTTCCATAATAAGAGTATTATGTCACAAGATGAACGATTAAAGCGTTGTTTTTTAATGTTTTTCTGTATACAAAATTTGACAATTTTAATGAATGTTTAAATCAGTAGAATTATATTTAAAATGGGTACTGTGGGATTTATAAAATACCCATCACATTTTTTCTACTTTTATCACCTTTATCTGCTACTACAGAAGTAATTCGGAGAGCATGATAAGATAATGCAGTTAATTTTTATTAAAGAACAATTTATTTGTAAAGGAAAACATTTTGAAAACTTTTGAAAATATAAATGGTTTTATTAAAAATTTTAACTGGGAATATTTTTTAGGTTTCTTGAGTTTTGAACACAATAGTGATGTTTGAGTTTTTTAATTAATTATTCGAAATCAGTTAAAAAAAAATAAAAATTAGACAAAGTGAATAGTTTGTGATGTACAGGGTGATTAAAAAAAGGCGACCCCGTCTCTAGGATAGGTAAAAAACTGTAAAATTGCTGGAGGTAAACATTTTTCGTAACGTCATCTGTATTCAAGATAAAGGGCGCTGAAGAAAAAAAATTTGGTTATTATTTTATAATTTTCCAATCAAAATATTCCGAAAATGGTACACAGTATCGAGTTTTACCAAGAGTACCTTTTTGGGGTAAAATTGAATAATGTTTAGGTTCACCTGAAATTTTGATTAATAAATCTAACCTTACTACTTGGTACGAACCGTGTAACTAGCGCCCTCTATGAGAGTCAGATATAAAAACAAATTCATGGGATGTATCAGCTTCTAAAACATATTCGTATACAATTTCATTACAATGTTTCCAGTAGTTTCGGCAAAATCGTAATAAATGTGTATACATTTTTTTTTCTTCGACGTCCTTTATCCTGAATACAGATGGCGTTACGCAAAATTTGTTACTAAGCCAACTCCAATTATTTTTCAGTTTTCTACCTATCCTAGAGACGGGGTCACCTATTTTGAAACACCCTGTATAAGGCTTTGTAATCAAACAAATTACCATGATTAAAAATTTAAATAAATATAAACGGGGTCCCCCACCTTATTTCTTTTACACATCAACGATCTCTTGAAAACTACCACGAACCCCATTTACAGTTTCGCAGACGATAGCACACTTGTCACAACTTTCACGTCCTATCGATCACTTTCGGTGAATGATACAAATAGACTCAGGCAGGAATAGGTTGATTCCATCAATAGAGATCTTGAAGCAATCGTCGAGTGGGGAACCAACAATCTTGTTCAGTTCAACGTCCAAAAAACACAAAGTGCCACGTTTTCGAAGAAAGTGAATTCCTCAAATCATCCCATCACAATGTCCGGAAATACCCTTGAACCAAGTCCCTCCATCTCGATTTTGGGAGTCACGGTGTCCAATAATATGTCTTGGCATGACCATGTTGCTAACATCGCAAAGTCGGCAAGCCAGAGGCTAGGTTTTCTGTGGAAAGCTAAAAAGTTTTTTACTCCTGATCAACTGTTGACGACGTACAAGGCTCAAATCCGACCTCCACTGGAGTATTGCTTGCACATTTGGGGTTCAGCACCAAGGCATTCTCTTCGTCTTCTAGATTCCATTCAGAAAAGAGCCATTCGCTTGATAAACAGCTCATCTCTCACTACCCTTCACCCTCTAGAACATAGAAGAAGAGTTGCAGACCAGTCATTGCTCTACAGATATTTCCATGGCAGATGCTCCAGAGAAATTAAAACTTTTGTACCACCATTGGCCACATTCGGCCGAAGAACTCGGCACGCTGATCAGTCTCACACATTTATTCTCAAGCTTGACACTACAAAGACCAATCTTCATCAAGATTCCTTCTTTTACAGGGCTGCTAAGGAATGGAATAAGCTTCCAAAACCAGTTTTTCCAGAGAACTATGACCTGCAACTTTTAAAAAAGCGTGTCTACAATCATTTCCTTTCTATAATCCCTTCCCGTTCTAATAGTCGCAGTGCGGGCCGTCCGCGGCCCACACGATAGGTCTGCCCTTTTTGCGACTATTATCATAAAAAAAAATAGGAAAGATAATAACTTATTAAAAGAGTTGGTTATTTTATTTATTTAACTAGAAAAACAAAGAACGTAACTAAAATCGTGGAGATGTATTAATAATTGGATCACTTATCAGACACGGTATGAATAAAAGTAATGCAACTTTTACACTATTTTACATTTTTAAGACTGCTATAATTTTTTAAAATAAAGTTCATAAACAAAAAACTAGACATTCCTCATCGAAAACAAACATTGTCTTGTTATACATAACAGGAAGTTGCCCAATCTAAAATTAATATAGTAATTTTTTACAAGTAGAGCTGGATAGTAGATAGGTAACCGTCGAAGAGGTATATTTTCTTCATCACCAAAATAAATTACTAATAAAAACAAAACGGCGCGCGTTTTGTAGTTTCGGAATTTTCTGGTCGCATTTCACGTCGAAGTTTAATTTTAGTTTTACGCGGTCTACAGTTTCGCACATAGCGTCCAAATTTCACGGCTCGATAATGAAATCGTAATTTTTTTTATTAACGTAATCGCCTCTACAAGTTTGACAAATATTTCGCCCTTATACGGTATGGCTGGCTAACCGCTAACAACGAGGATCTAAGATGTCATTAAAATCTTGCAACGACAGTGAATCATCTCAAATTCCTTGTTCAAATTGAACGTATGAAATTCTGGATGGGAAAAAACGAAGGAATGCAATTCTTCAGAGGAATACTCAATACTCTGCATTTCATTGATCAAAAGGTTTGATCTTTGTCAAGTTTTAGTAACCCTCGTGACGGCAGCAGGCGAAATTATCCGATTTGGATTCCGATAGTACGAGGGCAGTTTGAGAAGTCAGTGACTTTTTGAATTTCCCGCGCAGTTACTCCAAATGCAACAGTGCTGCCGTCAACTATAATCTATCAGTGGGCAACTTTCTAATTTTGAGCAAGCTACGTCGTGCAGTTGGTGTTTGATAACCGTTCAAAGCAGACAACCTCGTGAATTTTTACGAAAATTAAAAAAAGTGAATTTCGTGTGCTGATTAAGCATTACTTTTTACGTACAAAATCCATCACTGAAACTAAGGAAAGACTTGATAAATACTACGGGGACTCGGCACCATCAATTTCAATGGTTAAGAAGTGGTTTACAGAGTTCCGTTGTGGTCGCGTACCAGCACTAGTGACGCCGAACGTCCAGGTCACCCAAAAGAAGTGATCACGCCGAAAATCGTCGATAAAATCCATGAAATGATATTGGATGATCGGAGAATGAAAGTGCGTGAGTTGGCTCATGCTGTAGGTATCTCAACTGAACGGGTACATCAATTTTTTACACGAATATTTGGACATGAAAAAACTCTCTGCGAGATGGGTGCCGCGATTGCTCACACTCGACCATAAGCGCAATCGTGTGACCACTTTAAAAGAGTGTTTAGCGATGTTCAGCCGTAATCCGGACGAATTTTTGCGCCGTTTTGTTACTGTGGATAAAACATGGATCCATCACAACACGCCAGAGACCAAGGAACAATCGAAACAGTGGGTTGCTCGGGGTGAACGTGGACCAAAGAAGGCGAAACAGAGTCTGTCAGCCAACAAGGTCATGGCCACAGTTTTTTGGGATGTACGCGATGTCATTCTCATCGATTACCTTAAGAAAGGTAAAACGATCACCGGCGAATATTATTCAAAGCTTTTTGAACAGATTCGACGTTGATTTGAAGCAAAAACGGCCGCATTTGGCTAAGAAGAAGAAAGTGCTGTTTCATCAAGACAATGCACGTGTGCACACTTGTCTAGTCACGATGGTCAAAATCCACGAATTGGGATACGAACTGCTACCCCATCCAGCATATTCTCCAGATTTAGCCACCTGCGACTATTTTCTGTTTCCAAACCTAAAGAAATGGCTGGGCGGTAAGAGATTTGAGTCGAATGAAGAAGTCATTATCGAAACAAACGCGTATTTTGAGAGCTTTGAAAAAACCTATTATTTGGAGGGAATAAAAAAATTAGAAAAACGTTGGACTAAATGTATCGAGCTAAAAGGTGATTATGTAGAAAAATAAAATGTTTATTTGCGAAAAAAAATTTGTTTTATTCAAAAACTCACTGACTTATCAAACCGCCCTCGTACCTTATTTAGGTGCTAATTTGGTGGTGAGTTCATTATTTTCGTGCTCGTTTTTTAGAGGTAAGGGGACGATTTTGAAAATTCGTCTGCCACCGTAACGTGACGGTAGCAGAACTTTTACAAAATCAATAAAAATGAAGTGCTTTTTAGGTGCTTTCGATATACATAAGAATAAGAATACGTAAGTCCGACCGGAAATCGCAAAATCAAAATTTTGAAAATTTATCAAATTTTGAAAATTTTGTATTCAATAAATTAGGTTTTTTTTTACTGAAAATAGTCGCAAAAATGGTAGACCTATCGTGTGAGCCGCGGACGGCCCGCACTACCACTATTAGAAGAGAGAGGGATTATAGAAAGGAGATGATTGTGGACCCGATTTTTGAAAAGTTGCAGATCATAGTTCTCTGGAAAAACTAATTTTAATCTTAATCTTTTAATTCTTTTGATTTCTTCGGACCAAGTTACTCGACTTTGCGCCGTATTTGAAGCATCCGGTAGATTGTGACCCACTAGGGTTTTAATTTGGTATATCCATCTCTTAGGTGATCTTCCACGTGTTCGTCTTCTTCCTATGTTCCCCTAATTGTCATTATTACCATTAAAAAATCCGATGTTCTTCTTCTTCAAGTGCCATATTAGGTACCCCTGACGTTGGCAATTACTTGAGCAAGTCTTTCTCTAAATAGTTCCTCTGCGCAGTGTATACCGGTCCATTCACGGATGTTCCTCAGCTAGGAAGCCTGCTTTCTTCCTACTCCTCTACGTCCTTCCACTTTTCCCATCATGATCAGTTGTAGGATTCTGTATCGCTCTTCTCTGAAGACATGTCCAAGATATGAGATTTTCCTGCACTCAACTGTATTTAGTAGCATACGTGTTGCGACGACCCTGTTTAGTACCATTTCGTTGGTCTGTATAGCTGTCCAGGGTATTCTCAGCATTAGCCGATGTAACCACATCTCGAACGCTTCTAACCGATTAACTGTAGCAGCTTTAATTGTCCATATCTCTGCTCCGTACAGCAACACTGACCATATATAGGATATGTACCATTCTTTGTCTTAATTTTAGGTTCAGATAATCATTGCAGAATAGTGGTTTCATTTTTTGGAATGTAGTTCGGGCTGTCTCTATTCTACACCTTATTTCTCTATCTTGATTTAGATGTTCGGTGATAAAACATCCAAGGTACTTAAACTGGGTTACTCTGTCTATATTTTTCGTATCAAACTGTAGGGCAGCATCAGGATGTGGTTGTCGACTGAAGACCATAAATTTTGTCTTGTTGATATTTATGTTGAGCCCCATTTCTTGTCCTTCTGCGTTTACATAGTTTAATAAATGTTGCAGGTCTTCTAGTTTGTCACTCAGAATGACAGTGTCGTCGGCGTATCGTATTTATATATTCTCCATTGATTTGTTCTCTCATTTCATTTTCTTGAGTAGCCCGTTTAAAGATTTTGTCTGAATATGTGTTAAAACGTAGTGGTGACATTAAGCAGCCCTGCCTGACGCCTCGTAGAATTTGGCTTTCTTCTGTAAGCTTTTCGTTTAGTCGTACTGCTGCTTTCTGTCTCTAGAATAAATTTTTGATAATTCTAACGTCCCTGCTGTCCACCTCCATGTTCTTTAAGTGTTTTACTCTGTCGAAGGCATTTTCATAATCAACTTCCAGTTTTGAAATCGTCTAGTCTGATCCTTTGCCACACAGTAAACTATTGTCAGGACTGAGAATATTTCTTGTGTGGTTGAAGTTTATTTTTTGAGTGAATGCAACATTCATTTTATCTTTCATAAGAAACCAATTATAACAATTGATGGTCAACTCGAGACAATAAGCAGTTGTTGATTTATTAAATCTGTTTGGATGAAGATCACAGTTAGTACAAATAGACAATGAATACGCATGAATATTTTTTTGTCTGATTCATTCACTTGAAAAATTTACTAAAATACAAAATTATTCGCAAGTAGTAAACATTTCAAAAACTTTCAGCTGCCGACTATACGAAATTATTTATATTTAGTCGAGATGCGGTAGTTTTATTAGGTTTACTTCTAGCTAAAACAAAAAGAGGAAATGTCTTTCTAAAAATATTATACTCACAACCCACGTTATCCGTGAAAAATACCCTTTTTAAATTCCTTTTGATTGTAAAAGCGTAAAACGTAAAAGAAAAATATACGGGATGTTTCATAATTCGACGGACAAACGCTTATTGTGGAGTCCTCATAAAATAAAGAATATCCAGATCTGGAACCAACATTTAAAAATCACTAGTTTTCAAAATACAATAAAAAAAATTTTTTGCTGTAATTTTTTTAAAAATGGATATTTTTAAAAGAAACTTTGTAACCGAGTTCTTGGACTAAAATATTAATTTTGACGCTACAGTTTTTTCAGAAGATTTTACCAGTGGCGTTTCATTTGCAGTTTCCATGCCTTATTTATCTTTGTAAAAGTCACGGTTTCCAATAATATGTCTTGGCATGACCATGTTGCTAACATCGCAAAGTCGGCAAGACAGAGGCTAGGTTTTCTGTGGAAAGCCAGAAAGTTTTTTACTCCTGATCAACTGTTGACGACGTACAAGGCTCAAATCCGACCTCTACTGGAGTATTGCTCGCACATTTGGGGTTCAGCACCAATGCATTCTCTTCGTCTTCTAGATTCCATTCAGAAAAGAGCCATTCGCTTGATAAACAGCTCAACTCTCACAGATACCCTTCACCCTCTAGAACATAGAAGAAGAGTTGCAGACCAGTCATTGCTCTACAGATATTTCCATGGCAGATGCTCCAGAGAAATAAAAACTCTTGTACCACCATTGGCCACATTCGGCCGCAGAACTCGGCACGCTGATCAGTCTCACCCATTTATTCTCAAGATTGACACTACAAGTACCAATTTCCATCAAGAATCCTTCTTTTACAGGGTTGCTACAAAATGGAACAAGCTTCCAAAATCAGTTTTTCCAGAGAACTATGACCTGCAACTTTTTAAAAAGCGTGTCCGCAATCATTTCCTTTCTATAATCCCTTCCCCTTCCCTTTCCCTTCATAATCACTCTGAATGTAGACAATAGAGTTAAGAGAAAATCGTAGTTAAAATTTCAGTGTGTTCATATTAATAGGACGGTTGTTTGTCGGTGACTTTGGAAGGTTCTTGGAGAGGTCGTTGGACAGCTCGTTTATCGGTAGAAAAAGTTTAGAAAAGCCGGCGTTAAATATTAATTAATTTAAAACGGAAAAAAAGTCTAGCTACCTAAACAACGAGATACTCAACAAAAAACAGATACGGCAGATGAGTCTTCTGATATGACTCCCGCCGTTTTAAAAAGAATTTTTTGTAGTAAAAAATATTGAGATTATTAGGAAACCGGAGCACATGCGATAATTACGCGACTACGATGAAATTCAAAACTATCAGACCGTTTTGAAATATAAACCAGACGTACTTTATACCTTCATTAACGTATAAACAAACTCAGCTTTATGGGTGTTTTTTTTTTATTTAAGTGAAAATCACACAGAATCATTTTTAAAACACCCGAAACGTTCTCACGATATTTCAATTTCTCGTTAGATTTGTCACCCGCTGTTTGTATGTTTGTTGTCGAAGACGAACCCACTTCGTTTCATTAAAAATTGGAAAAAAAAATTGAAAAAAGGAATCATAATTTATTAACTTTATGGGCAGGCATAAAGTGTCAAAAAAGGCACGACTGGCTGTAAATAGAAGAGTGCTGGTCCCTGAACTTATGTATGGTAGTGAATGTTGGGTTTAGCAGAAGAAGCATGAAATTAGGATCAATGGTAACAAAGATAGATAAAGGAATGCTTAGATGGTTTGGACACGTAGAGAGGATGGATGAAAGGAGATTGTCGAAGCAGATTTATAAGGCGAGTGTAAGTGGGCAAGTCGGTAAAGGTCTTCCTCGGCCAACATATCTCTATAAGATCAACATTGTTTTGAAGAAAGGCCAGGTCAAGATTACCAACAACCGACGAGCATGTATGAGAGCACTGTTGAAAGTAGAAGAAGCAAAAGATGTGTGTAAGAACCGTATCAAGTGACAAAAGCGGGAAGCGGGAAACGAGACTATGTGGTGTTCAGTATGTGGACAATTTCACGTGGTACTACTAAAATATTTAGCCATTTAACCATTCACCCAAATATCGTGCTTCCACGATCACCAGATCTTTGTTAAATCGCTCATCATTGACTGTGCTCTTTACTAACTATGCAGATAATTTACTGGATGCGCATGTTGCAACCAAGCATTTTAAAAGTTTTATCAAGCTAGTAATAAAAAATCAGTAAAAATAAGAGCTTTAAACTGCTTGGTTGACATACACGCATCGAGGTTTATCTTGTTGAAAAATTTTGATAAGCAGGGTGAGCAATTCCACAAAGATTTGAAGATCATAAAGGTAGTCAGCAAAAATAAGACCTTCAAACTGTTGGTTGACATAGACTCATCGAGGTTTATCTTGTTGACTTCTTAAAAAACCTTGTTACGCAGGGTGAGCGATTCCACAAATATTTGAAGGTCATCACTATAAGGGTAGATTTTATATGTACATGTGATGGCCGACTTATTAAAACATCAGGTTAGATAGTCCACAGATTTAACGTTATATGCTTACTTTAGAGGTTGTGGTGGTGTCTGTTTGAAAACGTTTACTTGCAGTAGCAACAATATTTGCAAAAAAATAATTATAATCGAATCGATGATTATATAGGAATTTCTTGTTAATTTATTGCTGCAAGACTGTCATAAAAATATTGGAAAGAAAAATCGAAGCATTTTTTTTAATGGATTGGATACTGACCGATGAAGATGTTTATTGCTGGCTGAATCAATTCATAAAAAAATTGGCAAAAAGACAGCAATAAAATGGAATATTGATCGGCTGGTTTTTTCGACTACTGTTATCTTTCTATCCAGCAATCGACAATCCTGTCTAACTGAAGTCTAGTCTATTTGGCACAGAGTCAATAAAATTCACTATAACATGGTCATGGCATACAAATAGTTTCTACAAAAATAAATTTCTGCTCTAAAATTTAATGGCGTTTGGCAGTTTCTTACAATTTAAATAGGAAATGCCTATTTAAAAATAAATATTTCCATTGGCAACAATATAATTTTTGTTTACTTCGACGAAAAGGAGCATCATTGTAAACCAACACAATATGACCACGACAATATGAAGCTAATTTTTTGTAAGACAGATACGAATTCCATTATCTAAAGGAACTCGATGGGAAGTCTCAAATATAAGAAGCTGTATAATTCAACGGATTACAGCTATTTCATTTTTAGATTCCAACAAATTATCTCTCTGCGATGAACCCTTCCACTACAGGATTGTATCTCTCTTTCTCTTGTCCTTTTACTCTCGATAGAGTATGGTGACATCATACCTCAATTGCTAGGATCGTAGTTCTAAATTCTCATCTGTCTTGAGCTGCAAGAGAAGCTTCTTGCAGACCTTGACCAATGATTTCTTTGGTCTGGTCCACCCAGAGCGTCGGAGACCTTCCTCTTGGTCGTTTACCATTAATTTTTCCTTTTACAATAAGTTTTTCCAGCACCTTCGTTCTTCTTGAAATGTGTCCAAAATACCGTAGGTATGATTGGTTTACCCTGATTGATAGCCTCGTGGTGATTTTTAGTTTTTTAAGAATTGACACGTTAGTACGGTGTTCTGTGTAAGATATTCGCAGCATTATTCTGTAGGCCCACATTTCAAAAGCATCTATTATTCTTCGATTGGCCATTTTTAAAGTCCACGTCTCGGAGGCATTTGTGGCAATAGGAATTGTATGGATGTATGGATTACCTAAATGTCACAAATCTAACATTCCCATCAGGCCAAATTCTCGGGATGGTTCCTGACATGCTAGCCACAAAAATACACGTAGAAAAGTCATTCAAAGTCCTCTTTCCGAAGAGAGATGAATGGGTGAGGCAATAAATCCTCTTACCAGAGACTGAATATGTGATGTACACAGATGGCTCAAAAACCACAGATGGAGTTGGGGCCGGTGTTTTCAGCGGGAAACCAAAGATTAAAATATCTACCAATCTTCTAGTCTTCGCTATCGAATTGTGTGCAAGAGAACTGACGTAACAGACTTCTAGCAAAACAAAAAAATTAGTATAATATCAGACAGCCAGGCTGCTTATAAAGCACTGAGCTCCAACAAGATAAATTGTAAACTTGTATGGAATTGCATTGAATCCCTGAAGTACCTTGGTGCGAACAACAGAGTGACCCTGTTGTGGGTACCTGGACACCAGGGAGAGAAACGAAAAAGTCGACACCCTTGCAAAACAGGGGGCCGAATATGCATTCACTGGACCAGAACCGGTCTTGGAGTCACTACAAGTGCCGCCAAAACAATTATTTCGGACTGGGCGGAGAAAAAATTATTACGTACTGGTCCGATATACCAGGATCGACTCACTCTCGAAGGCGTTCTTACCTAAACCCTCGTGAAACACAACTAAGCAGATCCTAGAATGGAGCAGGAATGACCTGCGAATTCTAACGGGACTGCTTACAGGATACTGTCGTCAAAGATACCACCTCGGAAGGATAGGTCTGAATCAACAAACGGTCTGTCGGTTTTGCTGCGTGGAAGACGAAACTGCTGAACATATAATATGTTCATGCCCCGGCCTGGGAAGAATAAGGATAAAAATATTTGGTTATACCAACCTAGAACCTACCGATTTTAAGAAAATCTCAATCCATACAACCATGAACTTCGTTAGAAGGGCTGGATTGTGCGGTGAACTGTAACCTCTAGGGGTGAGCCACAATAGATCTACTAAAGGTCGCAATGGAGAGGCGACCTACGCTCCACTCACATGATACCTAACCTTACCTTCCCATCAGGCCTGTAGTTTCTTGCACCAATTCCCCTGCCTTTAAATTAACAGGTTGGTTAAATTATATACTCCCATGGATTTTTCTGGTTCTTTTTCTATCAAAAATTCTCTTGAGCTCACGAACAAAATCTCAAACCTAATTATCCCCCTTCCAATTGCATTTTAGTTTGATGTTTCATAGACCCTGAAGATTGCCTTATGTTAGTCAGACAGTTATTTTTTTCCAGCTCCAATTTACCCACTCATCATATTTTAAACCTATGCTTTCTAGTTGATAAATTTTTAAAACAAAACTTTTAATTTAATAATTCCTTTTATTATCAAAAATCATATTTAGCAATGGGCTAGAATCTTCCTCTTTTAGCTGAAGTATTCATGTCAAACTTTGAATCTACCACACCCAATCATCCTAATTTCTCAAAAAATTTATTCTTGCACCGACATTTTAGCACTTTTCTAGCTTGGCCATTTTATAAGCTTTAAGACTTGAATCTTCATGTAACTTTAGAGTGGCAGAAGTACTGACTGGGTTTAAAAAACTTTAAGGAAAGAGATGATTGATAATCTCCCCTTTTATAGCCCGTCTTAGTTTATGTGTCGATGGATTTGTTTAGCCATGGAAGCAGTATCGATTATCATCACTTCTACGACGTAACTTTGCAATCTGTCGTTGTGGCAAAAATACGTTTCCTGTACTATTGGAACTTGCTATACTTCGTTAATGGTCTACTTTTAAGTTGTAGGTTTATATTTATAGTATAAATATCGTCATCTTTTATTGCTATTACGATTTTATGTTAAAATCAATAGTTTTATGAGATCCAACGACAGATTCGACCGATTTAAATGTGAACAAAACACGAATATGGTAATGAGCTTTCTTAGAATGAATACTAGCATTTGTTTATACCGGATGGTCCCACGCACTTGTGAATTTACTTTTACTACTGCTATTTTTTTTAACTTAAATACCTACGTCCTTCCATTTATTGTTAATGCATAATTATTTCGAGTCCCAAACATTTTTATTAAACATATATTGACGGTAATTTAAAAGAATTATTACAACCAGCAGATAATTAAAAAAAAATCATTTGAAAACTATGTTTTTTTTTTATGAAAATAGTCGCAAAAAGGGTAGACCTATCGTGTGGGCCGCGGACGGCCCGCACTGCGACTATTAGAAGGGGAAGGGATTATAGAAAGGAAATTATTGCGGACACGCTTTTTAAAAAGTTGCAGGTCATAGTTCTCTGGAAAAACTGATTTTGGAAGCTTATTTCATTCCGTAGCAGCGCTGTAAAAGAAGGATTATTGATGAAGATTGGTCCTTGTAGTGTCAAGCTTGAGAGTAAATGTGTGAGACTGATCAGCGTGCCGAGTTCTTCGGCCGAATGTGGCCAATGGTGGTACAAGAGTTTTTATTTCTCTGGAGCATCTGCCATGGAAATATCTGTAGAGCAATGACTGGTCTGCAACTCTTCTTCTATGTTCTAGAGGGTGAAGGGTATCTGTGAGAGTTGAGCTGTTTATCAAGCGAATGGCTCTTTTCTGAATGGAATCTAGAAGACGAAGAGAATGACTTGGTGCTGAACCCCAAATATGCGAGCAATACTCCAGTAGAGGTCGGATTTGAGTCTTGTACGTCGTCAACTGTTGATCAGGAGTAAAAAACTTTCTGGCTTTCCACAGAAAACCTAGCCTCTGGCTTGCCGACTTTGCGATGTTAGCAACATGGTCATGCCATGTCATGTAATTAGCTAAGCAACTAAACTGCCAAATATAAATGCATTATAGATGCATATGATTCCACAATAACTACAATTAGATAATACTCATTATTTTTTTGTACTTGTACTTAAACCAGTTCCCACTGTTATTTGACATAAACATTGACGTTTGGTTTTGGTAAGATGTACTGATGTTTGCAAGTTCGTAAATAATGTTATTTACTGGGGAAAAATTATTTTTGTTCACCAGATTTGGGAAGACAAAGCATTGTCTGCTTTTTGTACCCTTCCAGCTCATTAGTTTAGTCCCCCAAGATAATATGAGTGGCTGTTTTCTCCTCCTCATTACATAATCTGCATATAGGTTCTGTGTCAGACACGCCTATATTGTGCAGGTGTTTCCTCAAAAACCAGTGTCCGGTACAAAGCCCTACAACTGTTCCAAGTTTTTCCCTACTTAGCGAGATCAGCTTCCTTGCCTGCTTAGGTGAAGGTTCTGTCAGCATTAACTTGCTGTGCCTAGCTCCCTCTGGCTGTGCGCACTTCAACTAATGCTGAGAGTTAGCCCAGCCATTGATCGCTGCTTTAACGCTGGCCTTGGGTATCCCTTTTATTGGTTCTGGCTCAATAAATGGTGTTCGTTACCTTTATGCCCTGGCACCCACGACAAAGTGACCTTGTTATGGTTAGCCAAGGCTGAGGATTTTTATTTTTATATCCTCGTTTCAGATTTTCAACAGCACAAGCGTTCTGGCAACGATTTGTAGCTGTGACGCTATCAAATTGTGTATCGTGCATCGGATTCTGTTATTAACTATAAAACTTTGAATCTCCCGCTAATTGCACCTCTCCCTGAAAGTATTACTTTAACCTCCTTGTAGCTAATAAATCGTTGAAAGGAGTGTTGTTTTAATAATGTATAAATCGAAATTGTTGTTTCGTAAAAAATAATGTAAGTAAAACATTTATTAGTCATTCGTTCGTCGTACTATCATAATTAGTAATGCATTTATGGTCGAATGTAAACTTAAAAAATATCAGCTAGTTAAGTCGTATCTACAAATTACAATAACACACTTCCGTTTTCTCCGACATCCATTTTACCGAGTGTAGTAGTAGTAACACACAAATTTCGTCATCCAGCATCTGTTAGATTCGGTTATAACTATTATTCTATCCTTCAGCTGTCGACTGACGTCTTTTTGTATACATTCCAGATACACGAATACCCCAACTCTGGTTAAAGGAACAATCGCTTATTTTAATAGTGACGCAAAGAAAATAAATAATTTTAGTACGATACAAAGCAGCAGAATCGACTTTGTTATATTTAACGAAAAACTCTTTTTTGTCGGATAATTTTTTGCTAAAGGATATTATCATTTAGATGATTTTTAATTTAATAATTAATAATAATTTTTAATTAAATAAATTTTATTTACCTACTATTTTATTTACTCAGCATAGCCACCAAACTGTATGCAAAGATATTGGTTAAAAGAGTGACGAATGAAACTGAGAAGATGATATGAGATGTGCAAGCAGGATTTAGAAGAGGAAGGAGATTAATGGATCAGGTCTTTTTATTACGAGGTGTAGTCGAAAAATTCTTGGTTAGAAGTCATAAGGTCTATTGCGCTTTTATAGACTTAGAAGAGGCCTATGGAGTGGTGAGGAGTAAATTGTGGTCGACATTATCTAAGTATGGGGTGAGCGGTAGTTTAATACGAGCACTGCAATCACTATACGAGGATTTCAATGCTTGTGTCAGGATAAACGGAGCTTACACGGACTGGTTTAACATTGAAAAAGGTGAGAGTGCGTATGGATTGAAAATGAATGATTTAATCGTCAAATGCCTTCTTTACACCGATAATCAAGTCATATTAGCGTCATCTGAAGAGGAGTTCCAGGCGATGGTTAATGTTATGTATGATGCCCTGAAAATCAAAGGGATGAAAATAAATGTAAGCAAAACAAAAGTAATGGTTTTTGAAAGAGAAGAAAGCATGACAAACTGTGAAGTTCTGATTAAGGGAGAAAGAGTGGAACGAGTAAATGAGTTTGTATACCTGGGTTCAAAATTTACGAGAGATGGAAAGTGACAGTGACATTGAGCGAAGGGTGTTGGCAGGAAAACAAATGAACGGGACACTGCCTCACTTCCTATGGCGGGTAAACTCAGGCGCGCTTAAAATAATTTTTTTATATTTAGTATAGGTTATAATTTGTTACTCTTTTATTACTAATTTATTACCATATCCCCGATTTTTTTACTTTTCATTTTAAAAAAAAGTTGTTAATTTGATTTATATACGAGGATAACACAGTTGGCGTTAAATGACAAATGCGTGTGAGTTAAATATAATTTTTTTTCCATTGAGGTGTACCTACGTAATTTTATAAAAATGGACAAAATTAAAATAAGAGTTAAAGTACCTCTGTAATAAGGGGTTATCACCGCAGAAAATTTATAAGGATTGGGTGACTCTGCCCTTCGTACCAGGTAATCAAGAACTAGATTATAAACTGGGAATAGAGTCCTGTCAACATGCACTAGGTGCAGGACTAAAGAAAATGTGATTTTAGTCCATGATATGGTATTAAATGACAAAAGAATTACAGTCAAGGCTATAGCAAAGACATGTAGGTTTTCTGTTGGCACGAATGCTGACGGCATACCAGAAGCGAATTTAAGCGAAAATTTTTCACGGTCGGCAAAACATGGGTTTATCACTTTGATCCAGAATCCAAAAAACAAAGCTTGGAATGGCGGCATAGGGGTTACAGGATAATATTACGCGAATTAAATGCCTTTTACAATGCGGGGTTTAAAATTTTTGAACAACCCCCTTATTCTTTAAATTTGGCCCCAAGCGACTTTCATCCATTTCCAAAATTAAAAGAACATCTTCGTGGAATCCGCTTTGCTGATGATAACGAAGTGATGTCGGCGGTAGATTAATGGCTGAACACTCGAAAGTTCTAAATTTTTTTTCAAAATGGTTTGAAACCCTTCAACACCGATATACCAAGTGCATAAACGTTGCAGGTGACTATGTTGAAAAATAAATTAGTTTTATTCCTCTCATGTGTTTGCTTCTATGTTAGGGATAACAATTCGTAAACTATCCTCGTAAAGCTAGCAGAGCCATTGATTAATAAATTCGCTAATGTGGTAATGTGGTAATACATTACTGAACTATTGTAGTTTTGAAATTTGCAAATGACTCTGCTAGGTTTATTGGGGTATCATATAAGCTATCCCCTGTATAGCCCTCTTAATTAATATTTACATAATTTGATTTATTTTATACAGTTTGCAAATCGTTTGTAACAGCTGCAGAAGTAAACATATTTCCGCCCTCATTTGCAAAAAACCCTTCATGCTGCTTACACGAATCTTTTTGTCCGATGTTTAAATTGAAACATTCTCTCTGGGTCGTCGGTTTTGATCTTCATGCTCGTTAACCTTTCACACAAATTAAACGTAATAAATAGAACGTTTGTCGATCGTCACGAGCGCCGATTCATAAGAAATTATTGAAGGAGCGCCATTTTAGAACTCTTACTTCAAAATATTTTTCTTCCCTATTTTTACTAAAAGAATTCTAATATTTTTTATCTAACATTTTTTTTAAGTTGTTAAGTCTTTGGTATCTGGAGGTATACTGTGTAAGAGCAGTCAGACACCCTTATGATTCTTATTGTTGGAATACAGCTATTTAGGAATATCTCCAAAAAAAAAAGTGAAATCAAAATTTTATTGTATAAACTGGATCATGGATGGAGTCTTGACTTCCCAAACTTAAAAAAGTGTAAAGGCACGGTCTTCTGAATGGAGTCTGACAGCTAAACAGGTGACGAAATTTGTTGAATTTAGTAACAATCTTCTACTTCTTTCTATATTTGTCCTTTCTAACGACTGAAGAGGTGAAAAAATTGCAACGACTTAATTTAGTAACAATTTCCACTTAATTCCATGTTTACATAACTTGCTAAACTTAAAGGTGTTAGAGCACGGTTTTCTGTAAAGAATCTCTCAGCTAAAGAGGTGATGAAATTGCAACGACTCAATTTAGCAACAATTTTTTACTTAATTTCTATGTTCGTCTTGACTTGCTAAACTCAATATGTGTTTAGACACGGTTTCTTGGATAGAATCTCTCAGCTAAAGGGGTAATGAAATTGCAACGACTTAATTTAGCAACAATCTTTTACTTAATTCCATGTTTTATCTAACTTGCAAATTTAAGGTGTTTATGCACTGTCTTCTGTATAAAATCTCTCAGCTAAAGAGGTGATAAAATTGCAACGACTCAATTTAGCAACAATTTCATGTTTCACCTAACTTGCTAAACTTATGAGATGCTAAAGCACAGTCTTCTAGATAGAGTCTAGCAAATTAAAAGGTCATAAAATTGCAACGATTTTCCACTCAACTTCCATATCTGTCCTAACTTGCTGAACCTTAACAGGTTAGGTCTGCTGGATGAGGAGTCTAGCATTTGAAGAGGTGGTGGAAATACGACAACCCAAGATTACACCAATCCTACAGAATAGAATACGATTAGGTAAAAAATCACACCAAGACTCCAAGTTCTCTACTCGATTCCATGTATTCATTCACTTAAAATGTTCTCAATAAAAACATCCTCGTGAAGTTTTTTTGTTAGGTGCGATAAAAGAAACAAAAGCATTATTTTCTTCGCAAGTAACGCCAATGAATGTCAACACGACGATCTTCCGCCCTCATATGCACGAATTTGTTTCTAACTCATTATGGCCTGCAGATGGGAAACGTCTGAATCGAATTATTTCGATGTACGTACAGGTTCAAATGAGGGAAAGATTAAATAATTGAATGCGACCGAGAAGGTCTAAAACTATTTACAATCGAATGAGTTAGACATTATTTCTTGGAACTTGGAACTTATTTACCATAGAGAATTTTGTTAATTGCGTAAAAATTTAATTAGACAATGATTCATTCAAAGATGACGATCTTGTTAGCAGTTCTTGGAACAGATATTGTAAAAATGTCATCGACTTGGGTGTCGAGAAATGGTTTATAAGGAATCTCAAAGTTGCATTCTTTTTTTTGTAAACAAAAATAGCAATGTTGATAAAAAAAAATTTAACGTACATCTGTGGGAGGAAAGTCCGAACAATATTATTGCTAAAAGTATTTATCTTTGATACGTAAAATATAGAACGTAGACGCATAACGAAATCCACATTTTATCACATCCAACTTAAGACACGCTGACGTCTGAGATACTTGCTGTAGAAAAGAATGAATAACACGATAAGAAACAAAATTTATTGTTGTGCTTTACAGTCATGGTCAATACCAAATAAAAAAAATTCTTACCCAACAATTTGGAATTCGCTACAAAGATAAAGTTGATAATAACAATAACAAAATTTTTGTTAAAAAACCTTGTGAATATTTATTGTTGGGAATTTTTATAGTACATTTTTTTTAATTATTAGAGTGAGATCACCCTTAACCCTTTACTTTACTCACCCGTTATTGCATAAAATTTTCTTAAAAAACATGGTGATTAAATCAATAGGTAGCAATTAAGTATCCATTTGTATTTGAAGGACTAATTGACGTTTTCAAACATAAAAGGCTCTTTATTTCGTGCTGCCGTATTAATAAATCGTAGAACAAAATGTTGGGATTGAAAATTTATCCAACAACGAAATGGTTGTGCATATTTTGATGTCAGTAGAGCATTAACTAAAGTATGTGTGTAAGAACTTGTTGCGAAAGAACAGGTTTGCAATGAACATTAACGCTGTTACAGAGCGAAGTAGTAATCATTGCTTTTAAAAAGTTCAATTTCCTACATAAATTAGTCCAGGAAATTTATTTTTTCGAAAACATCAAATGTTGTTAGCGAAGTGGCTCTTTTCTGTCACTCAGCTGATAAATACTTTTATGTTCTAGAACGTAAAAGACTTTTACGTTCTAAAACGTAAATGTTAAATAAATACTTATTTATTAATTAAATACTCAACATAAGAGTACATCAGTTTCAATACTTAATAATAAAATATTATCCGAGACTTAAATAATTCGCAAACTCTTCTGGTACAAAGTCATCATCACTTTCAGAGCTCATTATTGATTCTGTGAGAGTGTGACACGTTACGAAAGTCATACAAACAATACCACCTACTAGATCGTCTTAGTTCAAACACAAAATGTCAGTTAACAATGACAATTTTTTTTCTAAGCCTTATGTATTCCATTTTTGGAATACATAGGCCTCCTTCATATGTGCTTCTGTGCTTCCCACCATCCATGCCAAACCTGCCGTGAGTATTATATCGTCTGTCTAGCGCATTGGTGGGCGTCCCCTGGTTCGTTTGCCCTGGTAGGGTCTCCACTGTAGTTTTTTGTCCATCGTCACACCTATATTCTGGTCACGTGACCTGTCAAACTCCATTTAAGCTCAGCTATTTTCTCACCAACATCTTTAACCTGGGTTACACGTCTAATGTGTTCATTTTGCCTGCTATCGAGTAGTGACAGTCCAAGCATTTGTCTCTCCATCGCACGCTGTGTTTCTAGCGATTTTTTCGTGATGGTCCACGTTTGAGCGCCGTACGTCATTACTGGTAGGACACATTGGTTATATAGTCGACTTCTTAAATGTATTAGGATTTTTCTATTTTTCAGAGTGTTATTCAGTTTTCCAAAGGCTGCCCAAGCCAGTCTTCTTCTTCTTTCTATCTCTTGGGTTTGATTTTCTCTTCTCAGTGATAGTAGATGACCTAGGTATATATAGTTTGATACATTCTTTATTTTTTGGTCTCGAATTTTGATTTGAGGGTCTCCTTTACATAGCACGTTTGTCTTTGAAAGGTTCATCCAATTCGTCTTCTCCTCTAGTTCCATCAACATTTTCCCTAGCTCTTCTTTGTTTTTCGATATCAAAACAATGTCATCCGCATATCTCAGATGGTTTAATCTCTTTCCATTTATTGAGATATCCTTGTCCTGCCAGTTAAGTTGTTTGAAAGCATCTTCTAGGGCCAAGGTGAATAATTTTGGAGATAGGGTATCCCCTTGTCTTACGCCCAATGTTCAACGCTATCAAGGGCTTTTTGAAAATCTACGAATTCCAAACAGATATCCAAGTTATATCCAATCGCTTTTTCTACTAGGAAATGACAAATATGACAAATACTTAAATATTTATTTTTTTATTCTCATATTAGTTTTCGAAAAAATATTGTTTGCATCCCGAATGCGAAATGCTTTTGCGTTATTGAATGGTTATTTATGGTTTATATAACTCGCATTCTTAAACGCAAAAATATCATTTCGCATTCTAGATACAAAAATAACTATTACATTCATTTATTATTCGGAAAAGCTTTTTAGGTAATAATTAGTTTTTTGGATCAAATTGCGATTATATTTGTCATTGAGTTGAGTTTGTCATTTGTTTCCCTGCCAACATGAATATGTAAGTGAGTCAAGTAAAATTTATTGTGTAGAAATGGTAGAATAAAAATTATTTAGGTATTGTACTGAGTGTTTAGAATCACCGAACCCAAGGAGTAAATATCGTAACAATATTGATAAAGTGTTTTATAAATTTTATCGGCTGCTCTGCGGCTGAAAGAAGCAATGGATTCTGAATCTTTAGGAATGGATTATGATTAAATGTTTTACTAGTTTTCGAGCTGTGTTGATAACACGAAATATATTGTTACGACCCGGCCCTGTTGTCTGTCGCGACAGCGCATCGACCACAATTTAAGGTAAGGTAAGCCAATACACACAGAAGACACTGGATGATTCTAGAATTTCTTTTTATCACCTTATATGGTCCTTCCATCAAGAGATCCATATACTGTACGTTGACCTAAAGAAAGCATACGACAGCGTACCCTTAATTAAACTTTGGGAAACTCTGGAAACTTCCAACATTAATATTGAACTGATAAAAGGAGTAAAGTCATTATACAATAAAACCAAATCAAGAATTAAAGTTGGACAAAACCTAACAACAGGGTTTAATATCACAAAAGGGCTGAAACAAGGGTGTTGCTTGTCACCAACATTATTTAAAATATATTTGGAACGGGCACTAGCGAATTGGAAACGGAAATGCCAAAACATGGGCATACCTTTAGATGAGGACACAACATTATACACACTCTCATTCGCAGACGATCAAATTATAGTCGGCCAAGACATAGACGACACAGAGTATATGACACGAAAACTTATAGAAGAATATAAAATTTGGGGACTAGAGGTTAATGTAGAAAAAACGGAATATATGTGTATTGGGGGAGTGCAACAGGACTTACAATTATCAAATGGACAAAAAATCAAACACACGTCAGCTTACAATTACTTAGGAATGAGAATATCAAAGGATGGGACACTCGAAGAAGCAATATTGGACAGAAATATGAAAGGAAGAAGAGCAATATCAATGTTAAACGGAGTACTGTGGGATAGAACAATAAGTAACAACAACAAAAAAAGAATTTACGACACGATAGTGAAGAGCATAATAATGTACGGTTGCGAAGTATGGCCTTTGAAAGAAAAGATGGATTACTGGAGACGAGCAGCGGGGAAATCAAGACTAGAAAGAGTTACAAACGAGAGGATAAAACAAATAATGGGAATACAGCACGACATCACAGACGAAATAAGAACTAAACAGTTGATATGGTACGGGCATGTTCAAAGAATGCCACCAGACAGAAAATATTACAGTGGAACCCCAGAGGAAGAAGAAGAAGAGGAAGACCACGAAAGAGCTGGAGAGAAGGCATACAAAAAGAGATGGAAGAGAGAGATCTGAGAGAGGACATGTGGACAAATAGAGAGGAATGGAGATTAGGAATCGCAAGACGCCGACGCACGTTTTAACGCGATATATATATATATATATATATATATATATATATATATATATATATATATATATGGTCCTTCCCAAGATGGTGTCACCTTTCTTTCGTTGTGGATTTTACAGCCATATTCGAGGGTCCATTTTCAGTTAAGAAGCAGTCTTTTCTTTGTCATCTTCATGTATGCCCACTTGTCAAACCCGCTCTTCAAATCCAGTGTTGAGAATCAACGTGAACCTGCCAATGTTGTCAAAGTGTCTTCAATCCTGGGTAATGGGTAGCTGTCCTTCTTCGTGACATCATTTAATTTTCTGTAGTCCACACAGAACCTTGTGGTTCCATCCTTTTTAGAAACCAACAAAACTGGCGCAGACCAAGGGATTACTGATTCTTTAATCACTCTATCTTCCATCATCTTGTCAACCAGGTAGTCGTCCTGGTGGTTGTCGAATCGAATGAGCTTAGCCAGTATCAATTCTGTGTTGGACCAAGTTGGTTCGTCCTGCTGTTGTTAAATCAAAGATGTCACTTTCAGATCTGATTTTCTGGCACCGTTATATTCATCCAAGGGATTACTGATTCTTTAATCACTCCATCTTCCATCATCTTGTCAACCAGGTAGCCGTCCTGGTGGTTGTCGAATCGAATGAGCTTAGCCAGTATCAATTCTGTGTTGGACCAAGTTGGTTCGTCCTGCTGTTGTTAAATCAAAGATGTCACTTTCGGATCTGATTTTCTGGCACCGTTATATTCATCCAAGGGATTACTGATTCTTTAATCACTCCATCTTCCATCATCTTGTCAACCAGGTAGCCGTCCTGGTGGTTGTCGAATCGAATGAGCTTAGCCAGTATCAATTCTGTGTTGGACCAAGTTGGTTCGTCCTGCTGTTGTTAAATCAAAGATGTCACTTTCGGATCTGATTTTCTGGCACCGTTATATTCATCCAAGGGATTACTGATTCTTTAATCACTCCATCTTCCATCATCTTGTCAACCAGGTAGCCGTCCTGGTGGTTGTCGAATCGAATGAGCTTAGCCAGTATCAATTCTGTGTTGGACCAAGTTGGTTCGTCCTGCTGTTGTTAAATCAAAGATGTCACTTTCGGATCTGATTTTCTGGCACCGTTATATTCATCCAAGGGATTACTGATTCATTAATCACTCCATCTTCCATCATCTTGTCAACCAGGTAGTCGTCCTGGTGGTTGTCGAATCGAATGAGCTTAGCCAGTATCAATTCTGTGTTGGACCAAGTTGGTTCGTCCTGCTGTTGTTAAATCAAAGATGTCACTTTCAGATCTGATTTTCTGGCACCGTTATATTCATCCAAGGGATTACTGATTCTTTAATCACTCCATCTTCCATCATCTTGTCAACCAGGTAGTCGTCCTGGTGGTTGTCGAATCGAATGAGCTTAGCCAGTATCAATTCTGTGTTGGACCAAGTTGGTTCGTCCTGCTGTTGTTAAATCAAAGATGTCACTTTCAGATCTGATTTTCTGGCACCGTTATATTTATCCAAGGGATTACTGATTCTTTAATCACTCCATCTTCCATCATCTTGTCAACCAGGTAGTCGTCCTGGTGGTTGTCGAATCGAATGAGCTTAGCCAGTATCAATTCTGTGTTGGACCAAGTTGGTTCGTCCTGCTGTTGTTAAATCAAAGATGTCACTTTCGGATCTGATTTTCTGGCACCGTTATATTCATCCAAGGGATTACTGATTCTTTAATCACTCCATCTTCCATCATCTTGTCAACCAGGTAGTCGTCCTGGTGGTTGTCGAATCGAATGAGCTTAGCCAGTATCAATTCTGTGTTGGACCAAGTTGGTTCGTCCTGCTGTTGTTAAATCAAAGATGTCACTTTCAGATCTGATTTTCTGGCACCGTTATATTCATCCAAGGGATTACTGATTCTTTAATCACTCCATCTTCCATCATCTTGTCAACCAGGTAGTCGTCCTGGTGGTTGTCGAATCGAATGAGCTTAGCCAGTATCAATTCTGTGTTGGACCAAGTTGGTTCGTCCTGCTGTTGTTAAATCAAAGATGTCACTTTCAGATCTGATTTTCTGGCACCGTTATATTCATCCAAGGGATTACTGATTCTTTAATCACTCCATCTTCCATCATCTTGTCAACCAGGTAGTCGTCCTGGTGGTTGTCGAATCGAATGAGCTTAGCCAGTATCAATTCTGTGTTGGACCAAGTTGGTTCGTCCTGCTGTTGTTAAATCAAAGATGTCACTTTCAGATCTGATTTTCTGGCACCGTTATATTCATCCAAGGGATTACTGATTCTTTAATCACTCCATCTTCCATCATCTTGTCAACCAGGTAGCCGTCCTGGTGGTTGTCGAATCGAATGAGCTTAGCCAGTATCAATTCTGTGTTGGACCAAGTTGGTTCGTCCTGCTGTTGTTAAATCAAAGATGTCACTTTCGGATCTGATTTTCTGGCACCGTTATATTCATCCAAGGGATTACTGATTCTTTAATCACTCCATCTTCCATCATCTTGTCAACCAGGTAGCCGTCCTGGTGGTTGTCGAATCGAATGAGCTTAGCCAGTATCAATTCTGTGTTGGACCAAGTTGGTTCGTCCTGCTGTTGTTAAATCAAAGATGTCACTTTCGGATCTGATTTTCTGGCACCGTTATATTCATCCAAGGGATTACTGATTCTTTAATCACTCCATCTTCCATCATCTTGTCAACCAGGTAGCCGTCCTGGTGGTTGTCGAATCGAATGAGCTTAGCCAGTATCAATTCTGTGTTGGACCAAGTTGGTTCGTCCTGCTGTTGTTAAATCAAAGATGTCACTTTCGGATCTGATTTTCTGGCACCGTTATATTCATCCAAGGGATTACTGATTCTTTAATCACTCCATCTTCCATCATCTTGTCAACCAGGTAGCCGTCCTGGTGGTTGTCGAATCGAATGAGCTTAGCCAGTATCAATTCTGTGTTGGACCAAGTTGGTTCGTCCTGCTGTTGTTAAATCAAAGATGTCACTTTCGGATCTGATTTTCTGGCACCGTTATATTCATCCAAGGGATTACTGATTCTTTAATCACTCCATCTTCCATCATCTTGTCAACCAGGTAGCCGTCCTGGTGGTTGTCGAATCGAATGAGCTTAGCCAGTATCAATTCTGTGTTGGACCAAGTTAGTTCGTCCTGCTGTTGTTAAATCAAAGATGTCACTTTCAGATCTGATTTTCTGGCACCGTTATATTTATCCAAGGGATTACTGATTCTTTAATCACTCCATCTTCCATCATCTTGTCAACCAGGTAGTCGTCCTGGTGGTTGTCGAATCGAATGAGCTTAGCCAGTATCAATTCTGTGTTGGACCAAGTTAGTTCGTCCTGCTGTTGTTAAATCAAAGATGTCACTTTCGGATCTGATTTTCTGGCACCGTTATATTTATCCAAGGGATTACTGATTCTTTAATCACTCCATCTTCCATCATCCTGTCAACCAGGTAGTCGTCCTGGTGGTTGTCGAATCGAATGAGCTTAGCCAGTATCAATTCTGTGTTGGACCAAGTTGGTTCGTCCTGCTGTTGTTAAATCAAAGATGTCACTTTCAGATCTGATTTTCTGGCACCGTTATATTCATCCAAGGGATTACTGATTCTTTAATAACTCCATCTTCCATCATCTTGTCAACCAGGTAGTCGTCCTGGTGGTTGTCGAATCGAATGAGCTTAGCCAGTATCAATTCTGTGTTGGACCAAGTTGGTTCGTCCTGCTGTTGTTAAATCAAAGATGTCACTTTCAGATCTGATTTTCTGGCACCGTTATATTTATCCAAGGGATTACTGATTCTTTAATCACTCCATCTTCCATCATCTTGTCAACCAGGTAGTCGTCCTGGTGGTTGTCGAATCGAATGAGCTTAGCCAGTATCAATTCTGTGTTGGACCAAGTTGGTTCGTCCTGCTGTTGTTAAATCAAAGATGTCACTTTCAGATCTGATTTTCTGGCACCGTTATATTCATCCAAGGGATTACTGATTCTTTATTCACTCCATCTTCCATCATCTTGTCAACCAGGTAGTCGTCCTGGTGGTTGTCGAATCGAATGAGCTTAGCCAGTATCAATTCTGTGTTGGACCAAGTTGGTTCGTCCTGCTGTTGTTAAATCAAAGATGTCACTTTCAGATCTGATTTTCTGGCACCGTTATATTCATCCAAGGGATTACTGATTCTTTAATCACTCCATCTTCCATCATCTTGTCAACCAGGTAGTCGTCCTGGTGGTTGTCGAATCGAATGAGCTTAGCCAGTATCAATTCTGTGTTGGACCAAGTTGGTTCGTCCTGCTGTTGTTAAATCAAAGATGTCACTTTCAGATCTGATTTTCTGGCACCGTTATATTCATCCAAGGGATTACTGATTCTTTAATCACTCCATCTTCCATCATCTTGTCAACCAGGTAGTCGTCCTGGTGGTTGTCGAATCGAATGAGCTTAGCCAGTATCAATTCTGTGTTGGACCAAGTTGGTTCGTCCTGCTGTTGTTAAATCAAAGATGTCACTTTCAGATCTGATTTTCTGGCACCGTTATATTCATCCAAGGGATTACTGATTCTTTAATCACTCCATCTTCCATCATCTTGTCAACCAGGTAGTCGTCCTGGTGGTTGTCGAATCGAATGAGCTTAGCCAGTATCAATTCTGTGTTGGACCAAGTTGGTTCGTCCTGCTGTTGTTAAATCAAAGATGTCACTTTCAGATCTGATTTTCTGGCACCGTTATATTCATCCAAGGGATTACTGATTCTTTAATCACTCCATCTTCCATCATCTTGTCAACCAGGTAGTCGTCCTGGTGGTTGTCGAATCGAATGAGCTTAGCCAGTATCAATTCTGTGTTGGACCAAGTTGGTTCGTCCTGCTGTTGTTAAATCAAAGATGTCACTTTCAGATCTGATTTTCTGGCACCGTTATATTCATCCAACGATATATGTCCTAAGCTTCCCACTACGCTGTCTGAGTCTTCTATTCGATCCGTTTAAATACCTCCAAATCAACGTTCTTGAATAATTAGCACTATTCAAAGAAATTCTAGAATCTCCCAATGTGTTATGTGTATTGGCTCGTTAAATATTCACCCCAAATCGTGGTCGATGCGATGTAGCGACAGACAATAGGGCCGGGGGCCGTAACATCTGGGGGCCCCGGCGGTTACAACAGGGTCGGCTAGTAACACTATTAATAATTATGTTATTATTAATTAAAATATTGATGGTATTACCATTATAATATTGTAGTAATCGACACATTTTTGTTAATAACATCATTTCTTTTCAGGTAGTAAACTTGGAAGACTTCAACGTGCCCAAAGAAGCGGTCGAAATCTACATTTATGGTGGTCGAGAAATCCTATTCGCAACAAAAACGTTTAATGCCGTACCCGGATTGACGCTGATCTACATAAAAGGAATCCAACGGATAATATTGGAGAAAAAATCATTTTATTACATTAACTCTTCTAGTCTACTAATTCAAATAAAAAGCTGTGATGAACTAATTGTTAAGACTGGTGCCTTCGAATATTTACAGGTGAGGAAGTACTTTTTATTACTTCGCGTATTTATTACACGAATCTAATTTTTGCACCAACGTTTTCTTAGTTGAACGCATTTGATTCCCTGGTACTTTAATGGCTTACTTGTTTGAAGGTCTAACGACTATTGTAATATCTTTAATGCATTGTTTCATCTGGAAAATTAACTGCGCCTTACAATTATAATTGAATAAGACACTCCAAACGGGAAATATGTTCATTTAAATTAAAGCTTCAGCTCTCCATTGAGATTTTAAATACTGCGAAGTAACTTTAACAACCATTTAAGTCATTATAAAATTGTTAATTAATCTTATTACAAATGTGATTTTCATTTCCATTGAATATACGTTCACGTCAAAATGCTAATAGGTTTATATAATTAAATCTACGATTTTATTCTCGAACTAGTGTTTTATAATAATCTTATGTAAAAACATTCCACAAAGAAAGTCTATAAAATTGGCAAAACAAAATCATTATTTTGGCACAGGAATTTTAATAATTACACTACTATAACTTCAGTAAAAGTTGGAAAAGGAGAAAATTTGCAGTTTTTTAATAGTTTCCAGATGTATAAGATCCCAAATTTGCAGTAGATTAATTATTTAAAGTAATCCGTGACACTACTAACTCCAGTGGAAGTTGGGAGGTCATTTGCGCTTAGCGAAAATTGTGATTATCTCAGCATTTTTAAAATAGGCTGAGAATTTAAAGTATTTTAATAGTTCTTAAACGTAAAGTTTTAAATTTGCAGTAGAGTATTTGTTTATAATAATCCATGACACTACTAACTTCAGAGGAAGTTGGGGGGTCATTTTCAACTAGCGAAAATTGGGATTATCTCAGCATCTTTAAAATAGGCTAAGAATTTACAGTATTTTACTAGTTCTCGAATGTAAAGTTTTAAATTTGCAGTAGATTATTTGTTTAAAATAATCCATGACTCTACTAACTTCAGTGGAAGTTGGGGGGTCATTTTCAACTAGCGAAAGTTGGGATTATCTCAGCATCTTTAAAATAGGCTAAGAATTTACAGTATTTTACTAGTTCTCAAATGTAAAGTTTTAAATTTGCAGTAGATTATTTGTTTATAATAATCCATGACACTACTAACTTCAGAGGAAGTTGGGGGGTCATTTTCAACTAGCGAAAATTGGGATTATCTCAGCATCTTTAAAATAGGCTAAGAATTTACAGTATTTTACTAGTTCTCAAATGTAGAGTTTTAAATTTGCAGTAGATTATTTGTTTAAAATAATCCATGACTCTACTAACTTCAGTGGAAGTTGGGGGGTCATTTTCAACTAGCGAAAGTTGGGATTATCTCAGCATCTTTAAAATAGGCTAAGAATTTACAGTATTTTACTAGTTCTCAAATGTAAAGTTTTAAATTTGCAGTAGATTATTTGTTTATAATAATCCATGACACTACTAACTTCAGAGGAAGTTGGGGGGTCATTTTCAACTAGCGAAAATTGGGATTATCTCAGCATCTTTAAAATAGGCTAAGAATTTACAGTATTTTACTAGTTCTCGAATGTAAAGTTTTAAATTTGCAGTAGATTATTTGTTTAAAATAATCCATGACTCTACTAACTTCAGTGGAAGTTGGGGGGTCATTTTCAACTAGCGAAAATTGGGATTATCTCAGCATCTTAAAAATAGGCTAAGAATTTACAGTATTTTACTAGTTCTCAAATGTAAAGTTTTAAATTTGCAGTAGATTATTTGTTTAAAATAATCCATGACTCTACTAACTTCAGTGGAAGTTGGGAGGTCATTTGCGCTTAGCGAAAATTGGGATCATCTTGCAAATCTGGAATAGGCAGAAAAATTGCATTTTTTTAATATTTCTCAGATCTATAAGATCCCAAATTTGCGGTAGATTATTTATTTATAATAATCCATGACACTACTAACTTCAGTGGAAGTTGGGAGGTCATGTGCGCCAAGCGAAAGTTAGGATTATCTGAGCACCTCTAGAATATGCAGAGTATTTATAGTTTCAATAGTTCTTAAATGAAAAAGGTTCCAAATTTCAGTAATTTATTTATCAGTTATTTATTTAAAATAACCCATGAAACTACTAACTTTATTGGATCATTTGGGAGGTCATTTAAGCCTAGCGAAAGTTTTCAACGCTTTTCAAATAAAAGGAAGTCCGAAATTTGCAACGCAGCTCCTCATAAATAAAAACAACATTTAAAACTCATTTGAGTTTTGGTAAATTTTGTACTATATTTAATGTTGGTATCCATGAGATAACCCACAAATTATGTGCTTAATTTTATTTTCAGACTTATAACTTTACTATTTTATTTTAGAGTACCGTTTCCACTGAAGTTTTCGATGTTGATTTTGTCAGCATCGAACCAGCAGCATTTAGCAAACTTTATAACAGTACATTTAAGAATGTAAGATTACTAAAGCTCCATGAAAGATCGTTCGATTTCAAAAATCAAGGAAATATAGCATGGCACGGACCTGTTACTGTTGTAAGTATTATTAATAATTTTGTACAAAACGCTTTTTAAAATGTTTCGTTGTTTTTCGAAGCATGTATGGACATAACGTGTATTGGTGTGTGAATGTTAATAAGGATGTTTTTTTTTGGCGTTTGATACACATTACACAAAAAAGGAACAAAACGCAAATGCGAAAACTATAGAACCATAGCGCTAATCTCTCATGCTAGCAAGTACTATACATAATATACCAACGGCTTAAGAACTATCTTGACAGGCAAATTCCCGTAGAACAAGCGAGCTTCGCCCAAGGGAGAGGAACAAGGGACCAATGGTCCTATGGTCATATACTTTATTGACTACAGCAAGGCGCCTTCGATTGTGTAAGATGGAAGTTCCTGTGGAAAGTGCTCAAAGAAATGGGTGTCCCAAAACACCTAACAAACATCCTAAAAACATTATATGAGGAAAACGAAAATGACGTAAGAATTGGAAACGAAACTTCCAGGCCCTTTAAATGTGCAAAAGGTGTCCGACAGGGCTGTATATTATCGCCTAAGCTATTTAATATTTACAGCGAAATCATTATGTGCAGAACAACAGAAAACTAGCATGGAGGAATTTCCATCGGAGACAAGAGAATCAACAACCTCAGGTACGCTGACGATACCACGCAAATAGCAGGCGACGAACAGGAAATGGTACAAATATTACAACGATTAACAGAAGAAGCTGAACGCTGGGATTAAAAATAAATCTAAACAAAACCAAGATAATGATAGTAGACAGAGGAAACAAGCTACAACAGTTACAGGATAGAAACAACTTAGCAAACAACAAGTGGTCGCTCTTCCACCATATGGGTAGACCAGATAATAGTAATTTTCCTAACAAGTGCGGAAAGTGATGCTTTCCCGCACGCGACTGCCGTTAACCCGAACGACGCGGAGCGGAGTTCGGGTAAGCAGTCGAGTGCGGGAAAGACACTTTCCGCATGAGTTAGGAACAATACTTTTTCTACAAGCGTAGGAAACAAATTCATTTTTTCAATTATTTATTCATGCAAATGGAAACAACTAACAAGAGTAACATTTTCTATCCACTAATTATTCGTAATATTTATTGTAAATGTACAATTTGATGCATTATGTAAATTTATAGCGAAAGCCAGCATATTTTTTGAAGATGGCTGATATCCTGAAGAAGAAGGTAACTCGGACAATACATTATCGAAAGAAATCGAATGTGCAGGCACAGGCATCAAATCGTCGCCGATCGATATAGACGTGGATGGTTCTAAAATGCACCCGGAAGACGATGTAGTGTTCAAATTGAGAATTTTGTTGGACATTTCTTTTTTTCGATTGGTGGAGTCTTCTAAATACCCCTCTGCAACTGAAGTCGATTTCCATCCTCCTAGGCGTTTGATATTAGTTATACCCATACCACAGTCAGCAAGTAAAGTGGCTGAGGAATGCCTGAAGCTGTGACCAGTGTAGAGCTCTGGATTTTGAAGGCGCAGATATACTGCTATTTCGGAGGGTATCTTTCCTATGGTATTGATTCCTACACATTGCACAGTACATTTTCCACTTTTGTAATACAAGAATAAACGACGGTGAGGAGTCTCTTTTGGACGTAAATGTACATACTTTCTGTATACGTTCAAAAAATAACCATCATTTGCTTCTTCAGATATCACGAAGGATCTAGAGGAATGATTTTTGGAATCCTTGATATTAACAATTATCAGGTTTTCTTTGTCGTCTATGTCGTCAATGGTGAGTCACAATGGGCGTCACAATCAAATGTGACGTGGGACGCTGTTTCCTCCCCATCCCCACATAGTTTGCGTACTGTGATCTCCAAAAAGATGCCAATGTTATGCAAATGTTTCATCGGACTGATGTCTGTGGCATACTACTGTATATTAATTTTTTATTAAAATCGTTTCTTTATGTTTCAGATAAATTTCGAAAACGTCGAAATACCGAAAATACCTCGAGAAGTATTTTTAAAGTCGTTAGCAAGCGTCTCATTCCGAAATTGCAAAATAGGCGACATATCGAGCGACGCCTTTAAAGCCACCCAAATATCTTCGATCGACATAGTTGATTCGAGCATTGAAAATATTGAAGAAGAAGCGTTTTCCGGTAGAACACTTATATGCGACTTCAAAATTAACAAATGCAACATTTCCAAATTGCAGTCGAAAGCGATACGCGCAGCCGTTGGGAATTTTTCTTTGAGCCATTCCATGTAAGTACCTTTTGCTACTAACTTATACTCTATTCCCAAATCCCCGACAGAACACTACGAAACAACTTCCATATTGCTACAAGACACTGTGATCTCCTCACTAGTAACGATCCTATGAAAGGATACCTACAGAAAAGAATCTTTACAACTTTCCTTCAGACAACGCAGAAAAGAGTCAGAAATAACCAAGCATTTTCATTCAGAATACGAAAACGTTTCTGAGAATCCAAAACTGACACTAACACTGGTATGCCGTGAACAACAACAAACCCTGGCAGTATACAACAAAATATATCTTATATGGGTCACAGGACGCTGTGCAATAAGAAAAAAGGCACCATTAGCTCTATTTATTGGCTTAAAACCTTTTATTCAGTATAAAAAAATCCACCATACAATGAAGAGAAATGGAGAACAATTAAACTGAAGAACTCGGTCGAAAAAGGACTCCTCATTTGTCACAGTCCATTAAGATAGCACCTACACAACATGGACTGTACAATGAAAAACATCTCTAAATCCAAAAAGTGACATCAAGACGGGTGTGCCGTGAAAAACTCCTGACAGGATACAACAAAAATAACTCTGGTGTTGGTTCCAGGGCAATGTGCATGAGGAGCAATGAAAAACCTGTTAAACTTGCTAAAAAAGACTCACCAGCTCTATTCAATGGCTCAAAACCTTAACTCGGTATAACAAAATGAGACTGGTTTATATAGCTACGGAGAAAGCGCTAAGTATCAACTACTCACATGCACCATAGAAAAACCTGCATTAAAGAACAACTTAAGTGCAACTTAACTTAAGTAAGAACCAGGAATGGGATTACTCATGGCTCCTTATTTGTCACGGTCCAATGCCTCAAAGAAACAGAAACAGCCAAGCATATTCTGTCAGAATGCGAAGTAATAGATCGCAGGAAACAAGCAGTATTCAAACAACCTTTGCCTGATTATCCGAAGAAACCGATACAGAGTCTGTTCAAGGAATGAGTGTAACTCCTCCTAACTCGATTACACCAAAAGCCCTAAAGGCTGAGGTGTTGCTGGTGAGGAAGCAGCATCGTAGGCTAAAAAACAGCTCAATATAATAGTAATGCAAATTGTATAGTCTAAATTATTAAAAAAGTCCAGAACCCCAAGAAAAATTGCCACAAATTGAGCTGCAACTTTTTATGCTTATTATTATTTTAGGACGGAGAAGAATGGTTAAATACTGCAGCTTGCTTTGTTGCAATTTTTCTTGGACTGGACTTTTTAAATAAGATTTTTATTACTATTATATTAATAGGTTTATGTATTTACGGGATCAAAGATCATTCACAATGTATACATAGTTAGGAAATATAAGCTATGTAGAAAATAATTCCATTTTATAATAATTATTTTGCAATTGTAATTATAGTCAACCTAGTTTGATTTGTATTTATCTGTATTTCATTTTTTTACCTAATTAAAACGTTGACCTACTCATTTTCAAGATATAGACAAACATTTTACGCTCTTTTTAGTTATTTTACGTTTAAAAGTACCAGTCGTTATCTTTTTTTTAGGCAATTATGTAAAAACCAAAATTGTTATGAAAAAAAAATTCCACCCCTTCTTCTTACAAATTGACAAAAATATTATTATTGTTAAGATATTGTAACCGTTGCATCAAAGCTATTAGAAGTTTTTATATTTGTAAAAAACTTTAAAGGAGATTGATTGTCTTTCTGATGAGGATTATAATGGGGGTTCAAGACTATCATCGAGCTAGGATAATGGTGTAATACTTGTTCGCTAAAATCAAACGAAAATTACTTCCATATCTTAGAAGGAACATGTGCTGAACCCGTTTTTTGGAATGCAAAAAAGGATAAATTTGGTAGACTTTCTGTCTAATGGGTTAGGTTAGGTTAAGTATCATGTGAGTAGGGCGTAGGTCGCCCCTCCACTGCGACCCTTAGTAGGTCTATTGTGGCACACCTCTAGAGATTACAGTTCACCGCGCAATCCAGCACTTTTCACGAAGTTGTATGGGGTGAGTCCTTTCTTGAAATCGGTAGGTTCTAGGTTGGTATAACCAAATATGTTGAACCTTAATCTTTTTAGGCAGGGGCATGAACGTAGTATATGTTCAGCAGTTTCGTCTTCCGTTTGTTGATTCAGACCTATCCTTCCGAGGTGGTATCTTAGTAGACGACGGTGTCCTGTAAGCAGTCCCGTTAGAATTCGCAGGTCATTCCTGCTCCATTCTAGGATCTGCCTAGTTGTGTTTTTCGTCTAATGGGTTAGTTCCATACACTCGAAAAATGGTAACAAATCTGATGCCTGCTATATGAACCATAGGATTAAAAGTGTCTACGACAACTTTTTGTGTTAGGGTAACCAAGCGTACTTCTGAAGTTTTGTATACCTTTTGCATGAAGCTTAATCCTTTTGTGCTTCTAACAACAAACAACATAATTAATATTATGTACGCAACCTTTTATACTCAGATAAATTCGGATGCAATCGTCTTTCAACAACTTTGTATTCATTTTAAAAGTATTTAATTACGTCTTTTGGTAGGTCACGTAAATAAGAATGTGAGATGACAAACTCCATGCTATAACCTAACTTTTTATTCCAAAAAGCGTGAGTTTGTGTTATTCTGTGAGCTGTGACTACAGTTCTGAGAGTTCTGATATTTACCCGTCATGTGGGGCTGTAGGCTCTTGTATATCTACATACATTCATAAAGTCACGCCTTTTTCCCATAGGGGTAGGCAGAGACCACTTCCTTCCACTTGCTACGGTTCGTACACACATCTTTTGCTTCCTCTACTTTCAAGAGTGCTCTCATACATGCTCTTCGGTTGTTGGTACTCTTGACCTGGCCTTTCTTCAAAACAATGTTGATCTGATCGAGATATGTTCTCCGAGGTCGACCTCTACCGATTTGTCCATTCACACTCGCCTTATAAAATTGTTTCGTCAATCTTCCTTCATCCATCATTTCTACGTGTCCAAATCATCTAAGCATTCCTTTATCTATCTTTGTGACCACATCTTCTTTTACACCACAGCGTTTTCTTATCTCACTATTCTTAACTTTATCCACCCGAGTCGCTCCGGCTATACTTCTCAGACTACTCATCTCCGCAGCATTAATCCTATTTTCATGCTTCTTCTGCCAAACCCAACATTCACTACCTATCTAATTCTCATTAAATCAGTTTCCTTATCTTCGATTGCAGTTTGCATTGAAACAATATTATTTATAATTTAAATTTAAAGCAATAAATAAATACTAAAAATACAATGATTAACAAAAAATATAATTTGTAGTAAATGTAACGAAATTGGCAATGCAGTAATTTACATAGCATGTAACGTGCCTTTTTTTTTCCTTCTATAGTTCCATTATCTCTGATAATTTTATATTCCTCAAGTACTCGTAAATAGTGTCGCGTACCGTATTTTGTTGTAACTTAAATATATCATTCGTTGTAAATAGTGTTGCATACCTTATTGTGATAAGATTCAATTGTTAATGGCTATGGCATTTTTGTTGATCACTGGAGATTGAGTAAGGTATTTTCATTATTAGATTTTGCTTTAGTTTTTAGCCTCGATTATTGTGTATTATCGATTATATTATTGTTTGGTTTACATTTCTGTGTAGATGAAGCTAGCTATCAACACGGACGAACGCGATTCTTAGTGTGGAACATAGACTTGCGAATATTCTTGGTTGACGTCAATTCCGTGTCATTTCTTGATATCCGGCTTGGGAAGTAGTCTGAGTCGTGTGGTGAGAGTCTTGGGAGTCGTGTGGTGAGAATTTTTGGGGCGGTGTGATATTAACAAGTGTGCAAAACCTCTACGGTTTTCCTTTCATATCTGGGTGTATTTGGGCCATCTTAATTGGATTTTGAAGAAAAACCATTTAATTTTTAAATTGACCATTCTATCTTACCTCCGTTGTTGATATTTTGAATTTTGGTGTCGATTTAAAATGACCGCATGCGGGATTTATTTGAGGGAAGCCATTGTTAATTAGCAGGTGCCGTTCCATAACCAAACCGGCCACAGGAGTAGTGCATTCGTATCATCCATATCGACGATAAATTGCAGTGTTATAAAGACTTGCTTGGTGTTTTTAGCAGGAATTCCGTATTAAGATGTTCAAGATAAAAGTTATTTTTTTTTATATTTGATCTACAATATGCGTTTACCCAAAGGTTACAAGTGATTTATTTTTGAATATTTAACGACGTGACTTATTTTTGACACCACAATTAAGTTATGTTTTAATTTATTAATATAATACATTATTAAAAACTATTTATTGCATTAGATAATATGCCCAAACTAAACTTTGATTAAAATAATCTTCTCAATAATTCTTTATGTCCAAGTAAAAATATTTTCTTCATACTTATTTGTAAATATCCTACAATATTGATATTTTAAAAGACAACTATTGTAAATATATTTTTTTAATAAACTCGATTGTTTTATCAGTGTTAATCTTTATGTAAATGGTAAAAACATGAGTAAATTAGCAGCCTTATGTGAACGTTTGATTTAGTATTATTAAAGAGTTGACTTAAATACGTTTTTTTGATAACTTGGTAAAGTCCACTTTAAAGTCTCTTACTTTTGTTTTGGTTATTTTATAAAATTGTAAATTTTAAATTTTTGGTTTGTTTTAGCGAAAAAAAAAATTTACCATAGCTGTTAATTTGACTATATTTGTTATAATTTTATTATTGAACTGTAGAAGGAAAAAAAAAGGCACGTTACAAGCAACGAGACCTAAAACTTTCTAAGTCAGATTACGTACACATTTGTTTGTATTTTAAAAAATTAACAAAAGAAGGATACAAATTAATTGTTTTTTTTTTCTTAGTATTACAGATATAGAATCAGGTGCCATAAATGCTACGGTTGCGAAATCCGAATTGTCCAACAACCAGATATTCACCATCCACCCGTACGGACTGGTCATCAACAGTTGGAACGTCATCGCGATGGACAACAACATAATAAAACATCTCCATTCGAAATTCCTCGTAGCTTCTCGAGAAAACGACAACGAAAGACTTTCGTTCAAAGGAAACGAAGTGTACGTCATAGAAGAAAGGTCGCTTTCGTTTTTGTCCAACGCTGATGCGAGAATTGTGACGTTCGACGACAACTTCTTCAATCGATCCTGCGACTGTTCCATAGATTTATGGATCGCCAGCGTGGCTTCGACGAATCGAGTTCAATTAATTAAAGACACGAGCTTTTGTACGGTAAACGAGATGCTATCCAGATGCTTTTCCTTACCCGTGGGGATAATCAACATTCAAAATTTCACCGAGAGGGCTTGCCGGAATCTAACCGTTTGCGAACCGTACGAAGGCAAAACGCGAGTGGTGGACACCACGAGCAAGATATTTCTGGAAGAAGACGAGGCTTCGAAACAGAGTTGGTTGGTATTCATGATAACCGCAATGGGATTGTTCGTTTTAGCTTTAACCGTAACCGTAGTAATTTTATTAATAAGAGGAAGTCGATGGTTGAAGGAGAAAGGTTATTTTCGCAACGTCCATTACAATCACAACGATCTGAGCATAGAAGAAGACGAAGGTACCGTCGTGACTGTGGACGAATACGAAAAATTGGAAATGCCGGAAGAGCTAACGTTGGAATTTCTCCAAGTGTTAGCGAAACGATTGGACGACGCCGCTACGCACCAGGAAGCGTCCGAGATGATCGAGCGTCTCTACGAAATGTTCATCATCGACGATGGTTACGAGAACAATAACAGGCAAGAAGAGGAGGCGCATCTGTACGAAGAGCTCGGCAATTTGAATTTGCAAATACCGCCGCCGCCGTACGAAGAGGACAAGGAATCCTCGGCGGGCGCGAGGAGCATTTTGAAAATTATGGAGGAAAAATTTTCCCAACAATCCACCGATGCGGGCAAAAGTGTCGCGAAACCCGCGTTGATAGACGCCTATTCGGAACCGACTGACGCGGCTGTGCATTTGTATTCCGAACTAAAAAACAAGTCAGACGGCAAAACCGATTCTTCTGTCAACGCTAGCGGTGTGACTGCGAGCAATAATTTAAAAAACGAATGGCTTTCGCAACCAGGTCCTTCCACTAAATTATAAGTTTGCAACGGTTACGGTTTTAATGCGACAAGCGAAAAGTATGCTACGCAATATGAATGTGATTTATTTTAAGATATACATGTCAGATTACTCATTTACATTTTTCAATGTTTTTTTTTTCACTAGCAAATAACACAGGTCAACACGAGTTTTGGGTCTGTCGATGACGAATTTTGATTTCTTACACGTACCTAACTAATTAAAGAAAAATAGTTTTATTAGATAAAGTTGGCTTTTGTTGTAACCAGAACAATATTACAAATTTAAAAAAAGTACCTGTTATCTCTGTCATTACCTAATACCAGTTAATCTTATTCTTATAATAGGACCTGGTCCTGTTTAGTCCAGCTTTTGTACCATCTCTTGGGTGGTCTGCCTGCCGGTCTTCGCGAGTTTGGTTTTTGCGACATGGCCCACTTTGCCCACCTTTCATCTGGCATCCTTTCCACATGGTCTTTCCAGCGTGTTCTAGCCCACATCTTACCACATCCTGTATTTCTAGTTCTTCTCTGATATCCTGGCTTCTTATTCTATCCCTGAGGGTAACACCCTTGATGTTTCTTAGTATTTTCATTTCGTTCGTTCTCATTATTCTTTTCGTTGTTGATGTTTCAGCTCTGGTTTCTGTGGCGTACGTTAAAATAGGTCTTACACATATTTTGTAAATCCTCAGCTTGCTTTTTGTACTCATCATTTTATTTCGCCAGATGATATCTCTCAGGTATCCGCTGACTCTTGTTGCTTTTATGGCTTGTGTTCGTGCTTCTTCAATAAGTTTCTTTCGCCTGATACCTCCACTCTTAGGTAGTTGAATCTTCTCACCTGCTGGATTATCTTGTTGTCGACTGCCAGTTTGCACCTTATGGGTTCTTTAGAGATAACCGTTGACTGTGTTGTGTGATATTCATGTTAAATTTGTGTGCTGTTACTTTCGTCTTGTATAACAGGCGCTGTAGGTCGTCTTCATTCTCTGTTATGAGGATTGCATCGTCTGCATAGCATAATACTTTAATGGTGCGATTGCCCATCCTATATCCAGCGTTTACTTTTTTAATATTTTCAATGATTTAGTCCATAATGAAGTTGAACAGAGTAGGACTAAGGCTGTCACCTTGTCGTATGCCCGTATTGATTTGCACTTCCTTAGACAGTCCATCGTTCGTTTTTTTTATTCTTGTTCTACTTCTGCTGTTCAGTTCTTGGTACCGGTAATCGATGTTGTTCTGGTCTAGAATCTTGATTACGTCATCCAGTCGGACCCTGTCGAATGCCTTGGTTAAATCCACTAAACAGACAAACAGGGGCTTGTTAAATTCTATCGATTTTTCCATCATTTGGCGTAATATGAATATTGCGTCCACCGTTGATCTATTGGACCTAAATTCTTGCTGTGAGCACGTAATATATGCTTTTTAAGGGTCATTCTGCAGTCCATGAGTTTAAAGCTTTCAAGCATAGTTTCAATCAATTCTTTATAATTCTTAGCTCTGTTTTTTCTGGAAAAACCATAAACTACTGCTTTAAAGCTGTTCCAGGCTTCTATCTTATTCTCGTTTCCATAGTTATTTCATCTCTACAAGGTCCAAAAATAGTCCTCAGGATTTCCGAAGAAAATACCCGCTTTCAAATTGGCTGCGTATAATTTCGGAAAAAGGCTTCTTTAAATACTGTAAAGCTTCAGAATCTTAATCAAAAACTTTTAGAAAATTGTTACGTGCTTGCCCCCACTTCTGTCCACACCCGTCGCCCTCTTTTTAAATCATGCTGCTACCTATTGCTTATACTGTCAACAAAAAACTTCTTTATCATAGTAAAAGGACAAAAGCAATCTTTATTCGATGTACAGAATCAAAATTTAACAATTTAAATAGAAACCCAAAACAAATTTTGTTTGTTGACTTGTGTAATAATATTTTAATGATATAGAGGTTAAGAAAGAAAACTATTATAGTGTTCCGAAGGGCGTATAAGCTCCGTTGGATAGAAACCAAAAAATAAATAAATGGTGACTTTTTTCTTAAAAATTTTGATCCGAATTTTAATTCATGCTGTAAATAAAAAATTTGTCTTGAAATTATTAAGTATATACGACATATCCGTAGACTGGAAAAGTTGGACTATTGCTTTGTAATTTTTTTGGTTTCATCTTAAAATAGGTTTGTTCCCAGAAGTCCGGATTTTGCGCAGTATATTCAGAAGCATTCCGAGTTACTGACTGTTTGCAAGCTTGTTCCCACACATTTTGCAGCAATGTTAAATTAATATATAAATAAAATAAATAAATATATATATATTTGTTGTTTTTAAATAGAAATTATACTTGAACCATTTTTGGTGTACTTGGATGGTCAAGTTATGAGGACTTTTTATTGTTCCGATATAAATATTTAACGCATTTTCGACCACTTTTGCCACATATCCTTGTCATCGATATTTTTCTTATTGTATCATCTTCTTCGAGCTTCTTGTAGCTATTGATTTAACAAATTCATCTCTTCAGCATCTTGGTGTTCGTTTTGGTGCTCATTCCAATAACTTTCTGAACCATCTGTGTCAAATGTCATCCGATTTATACTACAAACCTGGATTTTCATTCGCATCTCGGCTATTAAGATATCGTCATTAAGGTTTGTTCTTATAGCAGTCAGAAACAGTCCAGATTGTGTACGGTATATTCGGAAGCGTTCCAACAAGAGTTACTGACTGTTTGCAAACATGTAGTATAGTTTGATAAATGTCAGACGCTTGCGCAGTTCACAAACCGTCCTGTTGTCTATGGTGGTGACGTGATTAGAGTCAGCATTAGTTCATAACCTGTTTATTCGAAGTGTTTTGTGATTTTTGTTAAGAAATGTGACTTATTTTATTTAATAATTATTGTGAATGTAATGGGTGATGCTTTCTGACTTTGGAACACAATAAATTCATCTAATCCTCGAAAAAATAAATGAATTTTTAATTTTATCATGTTAATTTCAAGCGACATTTTGATTTGATGTTCTTCTTTGGGTATGATTGACATTTTAGAATTAAGTACAAAATGGGTGGGTAATTTGTCCCCACAAACACATAAAGAGAACAGAAGAAGAGTGACAAATTGTAAACTGTCAGTAACCTAATGAAATATATTGAGCTTTTGCACTCCATTGCAATGTTTGGAATTAACTCGTACGTTAAGAAGTTACAGATGAAAGATTAAATGAAATAGTTATTTAAATAAAGGGCGAAAAGTACATAATTGCTTGAGAGAGACAGTCATCAACTATGTCACTATTTGTTCCTAAATTATTTAATCTGTAACCACTAAATAGTACCACTTAATTTTGTTCTCTAAAAATCCAGGAGTTCTTTTAGAACAAATAAAAAAAAATGTACATAGTAATTTTCTGTTCCTGACAACATGTTTTATATTTTGACTCGCCCTATAGGTAATAATAAGCAGACGAAATACCGTATTCGGAGTGTTAAATTGTTAACTATTATCGTTTTCTTTCTATCACTTGATAGGACCGGAAATGGACGATCCTAAAAAACTGTATATTATTTTATTTTAACGATTTTAATGAAAAATACTAAAACGGATTGTTTTTGGTTTTAATGGGACATAATTTTAATATACAGGGTAATGACATCGATGACATTTTTAGTAAACAACTTCACCCTATATATTAACGTTCAATTTTAGTTGTATCCGGATATTTTTTGTGAAAAATATCTTCTCTTATCATATCAAAGTTAAATCCCCTAAAATTTCCATCCGTTTTAGTGTTAATAAAAGTCTTGCGTTTGGCTAATAATTTGGGCGAGACTTGTACAGTGAGGTTCGTATGTAAGGAATAAATTTATTGTAAAAGTAATTGAGAAATTTTCTAAAGAATCCCAAAAAGGTCGATTCTAATTTAAATATAGCCATTTTTCAACTGGAAAATATTGACTCCAACCACGACAACCCTCCAAAAATTACAGAGGCGTATGGTATCTATAGAGACATTTTATTTTTCCTGACGGCAGTGTGTCATTTTAATTTTGTCTGTTAATTACAAACAAAATCAAATTGTAAAATATTGCTAATATCGTATTAAATCATTGTTGTTGACATAATACGTAGAGGGGTAAAAATATTGGTCAACATAAGTTGAAAAATGGCAATTTGATTTTAAAATTGACCATTGCCGGAGTGTTTTTACAAAATTCTTACTCTTAAAATAAATTCATTTCAAATAACGACTTCGCCATTTACACGCACTGTATATAAACAATGTTAATTGTATTTATATATTTGTTAATAAAATATTTTTCTTATACACCGTATTTAATTTAATTAACCCTCTGCATTCTTAATAAAATAGCAAATGAATGCAACTGGATTTGTTAAAATTGCTAGGATTTTAACAGCGCCATCTGTTAACCAGTAGCTTTACTTGCTGCTAGACTGCTTAATATAATCAATTTAACTTACTTACACTAAGTCGTTTGTCAACAAAAAATTTTTTTAAAATTACTAGGATTTATCAATTTTACAAAAACAGCGCCATCTGCTAACCAGTAGCTCAGACTGCTAGATATAATCAATTTGACATACTTAAACTAAGTCGTTTTTAAAAAAGGATAAATTTACAAAAATTATTTTATAAAATTACTGTGATTTGTCAATTTTAACAACAGCGCCATCTGCTAACCAGTAGCTCAACTTGCTGCCAGACTGCTAGATTTATTCAATTTGACATACTTCAGCGCCATCTTTTAGACAATAGCCAAACTACTTGTTTTTAAAAGTAGAAAACTGTCGTTTAGTTTTGTTATTTCTTAAACAGAAATAAAACTATCTTATACTATAAAGAAATAATTAACTTTCTTAAACAAAATATGGGGGAATTTTCACCCCCTTCATTAGGATTCAAGACAGTTGGGTAGAGTGATTTGTTGTTTAGTTAATACCCACCCGCCCTTTCCTTTTCCCACCTTTTTGGACACTTACTTATATAGCGTACAGTTACTGCTCAGTTCAAAAGTTTTTAAGTGATGCCATCTATCGGAAATTATGAAGGCTTTAAATTTTGTTAAAATTTCTTAACATTTCAATTCAGTTTATATTACTGCAACACACATAACACGAAAAATCTCTTATTCACCGCGTTAATTTAGTCGGACAAAATAATAACTACCGCAAACTATAAAAAATTACAAAAGGTAATTTTAAGTGAAAGATTAAAAAGCTCTCATTTCCAACACTTGAAAGAGGCCCTTTGTGGCGGATAGGAAGACTAATAAAAATACATATTTGGTTCTTGAAAATATTTATTTATTGCAAGCACTACAAAAATTGTTTATAATGAAAATTTTAAATGTTCTTATGATGGTAAAAGAGATAACAAAATTATACAGTGTGTTCATTTGAAAAGGACCCACCCTTAACATTTCAGAAATGCGACATATTAGAATGAAATGCCGAAACACGAAAATTTTAAACTTTAGCGCTAATATCATAAACGTCAGATTCACCCCCTCCCTACTGGAGATCCCCCTTAAATTTTTTTAAATTGCATTAGTATCAAGTCATACCTCATTTAAAAGGTCTGGTAAATCTCTATTTAATCATATTGTTTTGCCTTTGATACTAGCCTTCCATTGTTATTTAATCTCTCTTTAAACTTTTCATATGCCCCACAAAATCGAATCCTGTTATTGTAATTATCACTATGACAATGGAAGGCTGATATCAAAGGCAAAACAATATGATTAAATAGAGATCTACCAGACCTTTTAAATAAGGTATGACTTGATACCTTACGCAATTTGAAAAAATTTAAGGGGGATCTCCAGTAGGGAGGGGGTGAATCTGACGTTTATAACATTAGCGCTAAAAAGTGTCCCCCTCGGCATTTCTGAAATATTAAGGGTGAGTCATTTTCAAATAAACACACTGTATATTTTTGAACAAGAATCTAATCATTTATATACAATGACTAATAAAACACCCTGTACACAACTTGTCATAAAATTTGAATTTGGTCAAATAAAAATTGTTGCACTTAATTCATATTTTATGACATGGATTATACAGGGTGCGGGTTCTGATTAAGGGAGAAGGAGTGGAACAAGTAAATGAGTTTGTATACCTGGGTTCAAAGTTTACGAGAGATGAAAAGTATGACAGTGACATTGAGCGAAGGGTGTCGGCAGGAAAACAAATGAATGGTCCACTGCATAGCTTTATGAACACCCAAAAAGAGTCAAAAAAGGCACGTCTGGCTGTGCATAGAGGATATTGGTTCCTACACTTATGTATGGTAGTGAATGTTGGGTTTGGCAGAAGAAGCATGAAAATAGGATTAATGCCGCGGAGATAAGTAGTCTGAGAAGTATAGCAGGAGTGACTCGGTTGGAAAAAGTAAAGAATAGTGAGATAAGAGATAAGTGTAAAAGAAGATGTGGTTACAAAGATAGATAAAGAAATGCTTAGATGGTTTGGACACGTAGAAAGGATGGATGAAGGAAGATTGACGAAACAACTTTATAAGGCGAGTGTAAATGGACAAGTCGATAAAGCGGGAAAACTTATGATTTCGCATTACCGACAGATGGGTGTTTTCGATGTAGAAAGTGACAGTGGCTGTCATCAGTGGTCAAAATAGTATTTAAAAATATACAACATATTTAGTACTCACTGTTGTACAGCACAGTGATCCTACAATTAAACAATTAAAATATTAATTAAACTAAAGCACAATTTAAACAATACACAGTATATACAGGGTGGCCAACCGAAAACTAAACAGAGCCATTTGCAGGAACCTCGTCAACATTTTACAAAAACGTTCTGACCCGTCGATTTTTGATTAAAGGGGGACATTTTTGACTTCACCACTTTTAACCCAAAGGGAGGATAAGAATTACCCCGAAATTTTTAAATGGCATTGGGGGTCAAATAAGATGTCTTTTAAAAGCTCTGACAATTCTTTTTACATTAGTCTTTAAATTTTACATTTTATCCCAATACTTTAAAAAAAAATTAACGACGCTAGTTCCTGCAAATGGCCCCGTTTCGTTTTCGGTCGGCCACCCTGTATATTATCATATATTATATATATATATATATATATATATATGTGTGTGTGTGTGTGTGTGTGTGTGTGTGTGTGTGTGTGTGTGTGTGTGTGTGTGTGTGTGTAAAAAATTACTTCAGTAGCCAAGCATTTTTATTTTAAATATTTAATTAGAATTAGTACAACTTATTCAAACGTAACTAAATGCGAATTAAAAATAAAAATTTCTTATCGAGAAACTAGTAAAAAGTTCTAAAATTCAAAGCATTACTCACTAATAACGGCATTATAGCTAAGTTTTTGTTCGGCAAGACAACGCACATAGCGACGTTCATATCGGATATGTTGAACAGTAACACTCTACGATGAGAACTCCCGATACTCTTACTAATTTTTGTATTTATATTAAACTCGGTTGAGTTTCTGTCTGTGGGTTTTAACGAGAAAACATTTTATAGTAAAATAATAAATCATTAGGCCAGGTGTTCGACGACAATTATTTATGTGATTCACGTAGTACGGTATTTGAGTAAAAATTATGTCATAAAAGAAGACAAAATATTTTTTAATCAAATTAAGCAGTCGTTTAAAAATTTGGGTCTTTTCTAAACCGTCCCCACTTTTTCAATTTTTTCACATAGCCAACGGCCGGACCGATTTTGATGAAATTTTCAACCCATCTTCAGATTTTCCCGGCAAATGATCGTGTCAAGTTTGGTAGCAACCCCGCATTTTTAATCCTGCATTTTCAACCCCAAAACGTTAATCTAACTTATTTAATTGATTTGTCAAATTTAACAATATTGATAATTATTATTATGATTTATGTATTTTTGTGTTGTTTTTTTTTATACTACAATTGGAACAATACAGAATAGATTAACATGGCCCCTAAGCAAGAATGACACTGTTACGAATTTTAGTTGTTTTTTGGGCTCGGCGATTTAAAACTCTCGATACAGTAACAAAACAATTTTTATTCCAATACAATAAATTCTACTTTTATAAATCACTTATATATTCACTTAGATATACAACTTTTTATAACCATTTAAGTTTCATAAATCATAAACACTTTAAAACTTAACTGTCTTCTTCGCGGCCGCTTTCCTTTTTATACCTTTAAATCACAATTCTAGATCATTCTACCTGTTTCCCGAGGGTCCGGGACCCTTCGCAACGCGGTTTCTAGAATCTGTCAGACTCCGGCGGCGGCCGACAAAGCGGTCCAATTAATATGCACCGCTGCTGCGGTCGGTGCTCGGATGCCGATAAATAACCAGGTTCGTATTGTAACAACACGTTAACATTAAAATATAACGGCTGGACCGATTTTGATGAAATTTTCAGCCAATCTTAGGATTGGCTCGGGGCGGGTGGTCTTTGAAGTTTAGTAGCAACCCCGCATTTTTACTTTTTTTTCTATTACCACCAAGTTCTTCACCAGATAATGTTTGTGTTAGGTTAGGACATCAGGTTAGGTTACGCTGGTTTTTTTACTTTTACTGTCTCAATTAATACCGTTTATTATTAGCCCAACCTAACCTAACCCCAACATTACCTGGTGAAGATTTTTTTCATGTAAAAACACCTAATAAAGTAGTACAATATATTTGTATGTTAACATCTGTTATTATTTTCGGGGTTGAAAATGCGGAGATGCTACCAGACTTTACACGATCTAAAGATTGGCTAAAAATGTCATTAACATCGGTCCAGCCGTTGGCTATAGAAAAGAAACTAAAAAAGCGGGGACGTATTAGAAAAGACCCAACAATATTTACAACACTAAAATTTTGAACACTTAGACCATAAACTTTTTTGGTTCTCTTTGATGAAAATTCTTAAAATAAAATCGAAATAGAAGTCAGACAGATGATAGGATGTGTGGCTTGGCCATGGCTGATTAACTTATTCAAAGACGGTTGTTTAAAAGATTTGAAAGAGTGCGTCAAATGCGTCCTTTACGATCCTTCATGATCAAATCATATTAGCATCATCTGAGGAAGAGTAGCAGGCGATGGTTAATATTAAGCATGATGCCTTAAAAATCAAAGGGATCAAAGTGAAAGACAAAAGTAATGGTTTTTGAAAAAGAAGAAAGCATGACAAACTGCAAGGTGCTAATTGAAAGAGAAAGAGTGGAATAAGTGAATACACGGGTTCAAAGTTTACGAGAGACGGAAAGTATTACTGTAATTTTGAGCGAAGGGTGTTGACAGGGAAAAAAATTTAGAAAACAAATAGCAACCAGGACGTGTTAAAAAAGGCACGGCTACTGGCAAGCTGGCAAGCTGGCTTTCGAGCCGGATTTGGCACAAATGACCATCTACAAATAGTCAAGTCACTTATCGAAAAATGCATCGAGTATAATAAACTCCTCTGCATAATTTTCGTCGACTACGAGAAGGCTTTCGACACGATAGACCAGCATAAAATGCTACAAGCTCTTGCTGAGTGCCGTATCGATCATAGATACATCGAAGTCATCAAACACGTGTACAAAAATGCGAAAGCTTATGTTAGGCTGCAAGATGATTCCCAAGATTTTAAAATTGCACGAGGTGTACGCCAAGGAGATGTCATATCGCCAAAGTTATTCACAACACTCCTAGAATATATGTTTAAACAGGCCAACTTTGATGACATGGGCATAAACATAGATGGCGAAAAACTAAACCATCTAAGATTCGCCGACGACATCTTAATTATCGCAGATAGCATGGACGAAGCAAAACAAATGCTACGGAAGCTCAGTGAAGCATCGAACTCTGTGGGACTCAAAATCAACACCAACAAAACCCAATACATGACAAATCTTGTTACGAGTGAGGCAATTAAGATAGGCAGAGTAAGCATAGAGCAAGTAAGTTCTTATAAATACCTTGGTCACCAAATTTCTATTGGTAGAGACAACCAAACTCGTGAAATATCGAGAAGAATAGGCCTAACATGGGAAGCTTTTGGAAAGCTGCGTAATATCTTTAAGGCAGACATTCCAATATGTTTAAAAAAAAAGTATTTGACCAGTGCGTGTTGCCTGTGCTTACATACGGAGCTGAAACACTTACTCTCACAAAGAACACTACAAATAGAATAAGTATCGCGCAGAGGAAAATGGAGAGGTCGATTTTAAATATATCGCTAAAAGACAGGATCCCAAATACAACATTAAGGGAGATGTCCGGAGTAACAGACGCAGTTACTCGTATAACAACCTTAAAATGGAACTGGGCCGGTCATGTGGCGCGACTTTCGGAAAATCGCTGGACAAAGAGGATACTTGAGTGGAGACCGCGCCAAGACGCATACAGAAGTAGAGGCCGCCCACCAACCAGATGGACCGACGACATTAAAAGGATAAGGACCAACTGGATAGAGGCAGCACAGGATCGGCATGGATAGAAAAAGCTACGGGAGACCTATGTCCAGCAGTGGACGCGATTGGTCGATTGATGATGATGATGACTGGTCCCTACACTTGGTGAATATTGGGAAGCATGAAAGTAATAAGAATTAACTAATCAAAGTAAAAAGTAAAAAATAATTCTTAACATAAGAATAAAATTACTGACGAGAAAATTAATGTCACTGTGCTAAAAGCGTGGTGTGCTTTGTATGACATTTTTAAACAAACTATGCGTTTCGGAATGAAAGCACCCCACGCTTTTAGAACAGTGACAATAATTTTCTCGGCAGTAATTTTATTCCTATGTTAAGAATTATTTTTTACTTTTTAGTTTGATTAACTCTAAAAGCGTATTTTTCAGTTTTTTTAAACTATAATTTATATCAATAGTGTTTTTAAAAAATTAACACTATACTTTTATGCAACACAAAATACAAACTACCATTTGTATTACTGTGAATTGCTAGTGGTGCCATTTACTAGATAATAGGCAAACTACTTATTTTGGAAGCTAGAAAACTGTTGCGTATTTTTAAGCATTCCTGCAACACTATTGGAACTGTTTTATTTAAATTGGGTTTTCGGTAGCAAAAAACACCCGATAATCGGCAAGCCAGAGGCTAGGTTTTCTGTGGAAAGCCAGAAAGTTTTTTACTCCTGATCAACTGTTCACGACGTACAAGGCTCAAATCCGACCTCTAATGGAGTATTGCTTGCACATTTGGGGTTCAGCACCAAGGCATTCTCTTCGTCTTCTAGATTCCATTCAGAAAAGAACCATTCGCTTGATAAACAGCTCAATTCTCACAGATACCCTTCACCCTCTAGAATATAGAAGAAGAGTTGCAGACCAGTCATTGCTCTACAGATATTTCCATGGCAGATGCTCCAGAGAAATAAAAACTCTTGTACCACCATTGGCCACATTCGGCCGAAGAACTCGGCACGCTGATCAGTCTCACACATTTATTCTCAAGCTTGACACTACAAGGACCAATCTTCATCAAGATTCCTTCTTTTACAGGGCTGCTACGGAATGGAATAAGCTTCCAAAATCAGTTTTTCCAGAGAACTATGACCTGCAACTTTTGAAAAGGCGTGTCCACAATCATTTTCTTTTTATAATCCCTTCCCCTTCTAATAGTCGCAGTGCGGGCCCACACTATAGGTCTACCCTTTTTGCGACTATTTTCTTAAAAAAAAAATAGAGATGTATTAATGAAAAGTTATGATGTAAGATTAAAGCGTGGGCAGTTACGATATAAAAAGTTAATAATTAAGAAAGTAAGAGAGTATTTTATTTACTTTTAATTTTAATACATTTTCTGCTACATAAATATTTGGTAAACGTTACAAAATATTTACGATACGCCACTGGTATCCAAATCAGTTTAATTCGGCGCTGCACATCTGCTGAATTTGTAAAATGGTGGGGGGGGGACTGTTGACATGTCTTTTTTATTAAAAATTCAACTCTACTAAAAAACGCTTTCACTGTTTTAAGAATTTGTTGTTGTTAAGATTTTTCTGTTTTTGGTAAATAAATGTTACTTTTACAATTTCTTCCTAAATTTTTCATTTTAAATAACCAAAGCTCTCATTAAAAAAAAATAGAAGGGTAAACAAAAAAATATTCCAATTACACAATACTTTTGTGACGAATGTATATTATTCATAAGGTTGCATTTATGGATACATATTTATCATAATCACATAAATACGAACCGATAATGATCACCGAGAAATATGAATAAAATTTGTATAACGAAACGTGATTTGGCAAAAATACTAAACAAACATTCAAATATTAAATTATTAGTTTTAACCGAGCGTCGTATTAAAAGTTTTAAAAATACACATTCGTAACAGTATGCAAATGATATCCAATTTCTTACCATGCGATATCCACCCTCTCCATCAGGATATTCCAACACGGAAGGGAGAGTTCAATGAATTTTCAGCGCAGGTATCCAACAAATAGGTCACGGAAAAGGCATACGTTTTCCACAATAAAAAATGCATTGTGGTTGGATTATCCTCGACTTTGGAATATCTCGACGTCAATACTACCCGGAGTGGGAGAGGAAGATGAATATTACAGCAACGAAACACTTTAAACCGTACAGTGGGTACGTTTTTTTTGTATGTCAATATTTTCGACGTCCCAAATGACTTTTCATAAATTCTAAAAATCGTTTCAAGACATTGATCTTAACAACTGTCTAATATGGTTACAGCACCTTCAGTCAACTCAAATTTTCAATTAAAGCAATCCTCATAAAAGAGCCTCCAAATAATGGAGCTCTTTTTTAAATGGAGACTTCTTTTTCTTCAATATTTAATGTATATTCTAACAAAGTAACATTTTTCATTCTCTACAAATAGTTTCAACGACGTTGGTCTTAAATATGTCTTGTGAAGTCCAACACAGTAACATTTTCTACAAATAGTTTTAAAGACTGATGTTAAAAATTGTCCTCTAATCTAATCTTAGAAACTGTCCTTTATAGTCACAACTTCATTCCTCAAAGATTTTCCATTCAGATCAGTCCCCAGTTAATAAACCCTTCATATTATGGATCTCTTTTAAAAATATAGATTTTTCTTCCTCTTCAATATTTAATATGTATTTTGACACATTAACATTCTTCAAAAATAGTTTCAAAGACGTTGATTTTAAAGCTGTCTTGTAAAGTCACAACTTTAGTCACCCTAATTTTTTTAACTCAAGCAGTTCTCAATAAAAAGAGCCTCCAAGTTAAAGAGTTTTTTTCCCAAATGAAGACTTTTCTCTCTCTTTAATATACAATTTATATTCCAACAAAGTAACATTTTCTACAAATAGTTTGTAAAGACTGATCTTAAAATCTTTCCTTTCTAGTCACAATATTATCAAAGATTTTTTAATTAGAACAGTCCTCACTAAACACACCCACTAAATTATGGATCTTTTTTGCGAATGAAGACTTGATCCATTTCAAATATTCAATCTGTGTATTCTGTAACATTATCAATGAATAATTTTGATTTTATAGCTGTCTTGTAAAGTCACAACTTTAGTCGCCCTAATTTTTTTAACTCAAGCAGTTCTCAATAAAAAGAGCCTCCAAGTTAAAGAGTTTTTTACCCAAATGAAGACTTTTCTCTCTCTCTTTAATATTCAATGTATATTCCAACAAAGTATCATTTTCTACAAATAGTTTGTAAAGACTGAATTTAAAAAACTTTCCTATCTAGTCACAAGATTATCAAAGATGTTCTTATTAGAACAGTCATCACTAAACACAGCCTCCAAATTATGGATCTTTTTTGCGAATGAAGACTTTTCTTCCTCTCCAAATATTTAATATGTGTATTTTGTAACAATTTCTACGAATAATTTTGATTTTATAGCTGTCTTGTAAAGTCACAACTTTAGTCGCCCTAATTTTTTTAACTCAAGCAGTTCTCAATAAAAAGAGCCTCCAAGTTAAAGAGTTTTTTTCCCAAATGAAGACTTTTCTCTCTCTCTTTAATATTCAATGTATATTCCAACAAAGTATCATTTTCTACAAATAGTTTGTAAAGACTGAATTTAAAAAACTTTCCTATCTAGTCACAAGATTATCAAAGATGTTCTTATTAGAACAGTCATCACTAAACACAGCCTCCAAATTATGGATCTTTTTTGCGAATGAAGACTTTTCTTCCTCTCCAAATATTTAATATGTGTATTTTGTAACAATTTCTACGAATAATTTTGATTTTATAGCTGTCTTGTAAAGTCACAACTTTAGTCACCCTAATTTTTTTAACTCAAGCAGTTCTCAATAAAAAGAGCCTCCAAGTTAAAGAGTTTTTTTCCCAAATGAAGACTTTTCTCTCTCTCTTTAATATTCAATGTATATTCCAACAAAGTATCATTTTCTACAAATAGTTTGTAAAGACTGAATTTAAAAAACTTTCCTATCTAGTCACAAGATTATCAAAGATGTTCTTATTAGAACAGTCATCACTAAACACAGCCTCCAAATTATGGATCTTTTTTGCGAATGAAGACTTTTCTTCCTCTCCAAATATTTAATATGTGTATTTTGTAACAATTTCTACGAATAATTTTGATTTTAAAGCTGTCTTATAAAGTCACAACTTTAGTCGCCCTAATTTTTTTAATTCAAGCAGTTCTCAATAAAAAGAGCCTCCAAGTTATAAAGCTCTTTTCTAAATGAAGACTTTTTTTCTTCAATATTTAAAGTTTATTTCAACAAAGTAAAAGTTTCTTTAAATAGTTTTAAGGACTAATCTTAAAGATTGTCCTTTATAATGAAAACGAAAACAAAAGTTTTTTAATAATAGCAGTCCTCAGTAAATAGAGCCTCCAAGTTATGGATTTCTTTTACGATTTTCTTCCTCCGAAATATTCAATGCATATTCTAACAAGGTAACATTTTCTGCAACCAATTTAAAAGACTTATCTTGAAAACTGCCTTTTATAGTCACAACTTCAGCCACCAAAGTTTTTCTAATTAAATCAGTCCTATTATTAAAATTAATTCAGTATAGTAATTTGTATGATTTAATATGTTGTTGCGCGTTAATTTTTGACCAGGAGCGAAGGATTTTGTTTTTCATGGGGATCCTTCTTAAAGGATTTGTTAATAAACGACGGACCTGTAAATTATCCCTATGGAAACGGCGTCGCAAGTAGCAACCGCTTGCGTCGCTACAACAAGTTGACGATCGCCAATACGGGAAAAAACAACACTTAGCTTACGGCGAGAAAAGCGTTTGTAGTAAGCGAGAGAACATTAGTAGAAAATAGTGATGCATACTGAATGCTACGTGTGCGTTCAATCTGTGATTGCGCATTTAACTGAACAATAACAATTATTATTGTTTTATTGCCGATGAAATAAATGTGATTGTTTATTTGTTTATTAATTGATTACAAATGATATCGACGAGTAATAATGAAGTTGATTGTACGGCGGATATGGAGGAAGAATTGATTCACATTTTTAGGCAAGTATTTCACTTTGATTGCTAAATATTATCAATTTATTTAATTTATATTTAAATTGAATCTATTTTGGTTCTGGTTCTGGTTCATTTTGTTCAAATTTACTTCAAATTTAATTTAACAGTAAAATTTCTTCCTGCTACGTTATTGTGGTATTTTTTTTGGAAATAACTTTCGGTTTGACCACCCCACCAACCCGAAATTCATCACGCGGATTAATAATGACTATACTCAATAAATAATAAAAAAACAAAATCGTAAATCTACAACTAAGATTTATGTGAGTTATTGTTATTGAATAAGTTAGTTGAATATTATCATTTGTGAAAATATTTTAAGTGTTAAGTTTTTTCCTTAACAGGAAGGTAAATTAATCGAAAAACAAAATCTAAACATCTGTAAACATAAGTAGTGATTCATGATCAAGATCGAAAAATAATTTCAAATGGATATAACTTTATGTTATCGAGAAAAAAACGAGGCCTTACAATCCCTCTGAAAAATGTGTACGATAGAGTAGCTGAAGCTTGTGGAGTTGGTATCAGTCAAAGAGGTAAATAGAAAATCACCGAGGAAAACTATACAGAAACAATCAATTTCCAAATGAGCAGTTAATGAATTTAAAGAAATCATTACGAAAATTATTTTTTCGTATGTGCAGCCAATCATAAAAAAATGGCTTAGAACGAATACAGTTTTTTGAAGCAGTTAAAAATGAAAAGGGAATTAAATTTTCTAAAAAAAAAAAAGATTCCTTTGAAAGATTATTAAATAAATTTGGATTTAGGTGGGGGAAAACTGAAGATAGCAGGAAAATTATGGTTGAAGAGTATAACATTAAAGCTAAACGAACATGTTTAAAAAATTTGGGGATGGGAAGTGATTTTCACACTCTGAGGTCTCAATCTGCCTACTCCTTCGAGAGAACTGAGAAATCGGAGTGAATTATTCCTCAACAGCACAGGGTAGGTTTTCTCGAATCGACACATTCAAGCTCCGACTCCTATTAAATAAACATGAAGGATCACGCAAAAGCGTTAGTCGCGACATCTATACTTTTTAAAAAGCACCACCCGGTAAATAACTTCCAAAAACGAAGAATACTATAATGTGAAAAAATTATAGAAAACTGTAATATTATTGCAATAAACTATAAAAGTATTTTAAAGTCCGACAGCGAAAATTAGGTATGAGAATTAAAACTGCTGTATTTACCTACATATTTTTAATATAGGTATAAGTGGGTCGATTATATATCAGAAAACAAAATACTCCTCTGGCTATATGCCTGCGACAGGCATTGAATTACAATTGATATATAGCCGTGTATACTACCCCATCACAGGAAGCATCCTTTGGACGATGAACCGGAGTAGGCTAAGCAGCACGCTTACTGGTCACATCGTACCTCTTCAAACCCAAGCTGACGGCTGAGAAAATCTGTCGACTATGCGGCGAAGAGAAAGAGAGCAGCATACACATTCTGTGTAGCTGCCCGATACTAGCGGTGTACAGGTACCAAACCTGAGACCGCTTGATAATGGATCCAAGTGATCTAAATGAGACAGGACCGACAGAAATGCCGCGGTTTGCCAAAACCAGAGGGCTGGAATTCTGATGCCCTGAAGACACAGCGGTAGTCACAGAGGATCATGAGATCTAGGTGACATAAGTGCCTGTACCGACGGCCCAACTGCAAAAATGTAATGTACCCCACTCCACCTTAAAGATAAAAACTTGAAATTTTGTAATTTCCATGCACTCGCAAAGGACTAACCACCGGTAATTTTTTAATATTCCTGTTACATTATGAGGGCGTGAAATGAGCCTTATCCCTTACCTTATTTGATATCAAACCTTTTTTCAGATTGGCAATTTGAAAATTTACAGCAAGAAAAAATTACCCACCTCTTGCACTCCCTCTGAATTGAGTACCCCCTTAAAAAATTTAAATGATAAGGCGGGTCGTGTGGGGGTTCAAAAGGGGTTGTCTGTTCAGCAAGTACCTTACTAATTTTTTAATTTAGTATAGGTTAAATTAGGGAAGACATTTTTAACGTGGACTTTTTCAGACAGAATTGATTGGACAACTGTAACTGGACGAATTGTCCTAGATTCATGCTATATATGAATGCTAAAGCCCCTACTTTATAACACACTACTCCTAAGATAAAAAAAGCTGTTGATAACGAATTGTGTTTGTGTTTTACAGCAATGAAAAGTTAATGAAAATTTCTTATGTCAATAATAGTTTGGCAAGCTTTTCCATTTAGACGCCCAAGGTGAAAAATTAGCGCTCATAAAATTGTGACACAAAAAAATATGACGTGATCTACAAAATGATAAAAATAGACATTAAAGTCAGTGCGCAAATGAAATAAGTAAAAAAATAATACATTACAAATACAATTAGTTATGATCGAAGTTTAAATAAATTTAATATTATTTTCAAGGTTAGCATTCGAAACTAACGGAAACCTGCTCGAATATAATCTTATGTGACGAAATATTTATACAGTAAAACAATGTCGTTAAAAAATATGTTAGTTTTAGATAATCACGAAAATCGTAAAAAATAATGTGACAAAACGTATCCAGCAAGGGCGCAACAACGAGGGATTACAGTGGGCCCAGACACACTCCATAAATTATGTGAAACATAACACAAACAAGGGAAAATATTACTTTCGTGTGAGCCATTCGACCAATCTTACCCCATTTAAAATTCCCAATTCCCCGATTATATTTGGACCATAAGCCTTCTATTTTTCGTCATCAAATAGCCAAATCTAGATCAGATAGAAATTGTATTGAAGAAAGGTGAAGTCAAAAGTACCAGCCACCTACGAGCTTGTATGAAAACGCTGATGAAACTAGAAAAAACGAAAGACGTGTGTAAGAACCATAGCGAAAGTGGAAAGAAGTGGTCTCTGCCTACCCCTACAGGAAAAAGACGTAACTATATGTAAGTAGCCATTTGGTATCGAAACCTAAACCCCAAAGCTACGCCGTTGACTATGTCTTTCGTTAATCCAGCTCGAAGGTTCCCGCATGATCGAGAACATACAAAGCACTACGAGAACCGACTTGAAAAAGTGAGACGGTAATAAGCAACTATTTAAGGGCAGGAACTCATAGTCATGAGCGCACGTAACCATTCAAATAATGTGTTATAATTAAATTAAATAGTTAGAAATAGTTTTGTTAATAAATACGAGGTCTGGCCATTAAATAACGAGACTGCGCGCGCAAAAAGCGTCCCAGAAGAGAAGGGGGGTAAACGAATGCAGCGTTGGATAGCTAAAAGTGTCTACTATTTCAGTACGAAAACACATTTTTGTCGCTGTATTAGTATTTTTGCTATAGAGGTTAGATATGTACGTATTTTTTTCTCGTGCCGATAACAATGTGTAACGAAAACCACGAGCAATGGATCAATGTGAAATTTCTCGTTAAATTAAAAAAAAACTCCGACTGAGTGTTATAAGTTGTTGAAAGAAGCTATGGTGAGAATTCCAAGTCTCGTGCGCGTGTTTTCCAATGGTATAAACGGTGTTCTGAAGGCCGAGAGAGCACCAAAGATGACCAACTTCCAGGTCGACATCAACGGCATCTCAATGACTGAATGGGTTTTTTTTTTTTTTATGAAAATAGTCGCAAAAAGGGTAGACCTATCGTGTGGGCCGCGGACGGCCCGCACTGCGACTATTAGCAACATGGTCATGCCAAGACATATTATTGGACACCGTGACTCCCAAAATCGAGATGGAGGGACTTGGTTCAAGGGTATTTCCGGACATTGTGATGGGATGATTTGAGGAATTCACTTTCTTGGAAAACGTGGCACTTTGTGTTTTTGGGGCGTTGAACTGAACAAGATTGTTTGTTCCCCACTCGACGATTGCTTTAGGATCTCTATTGATGGAATCAACCTGTTCCTGCCTGAGTCTATTTGTATCATTCACCGAAAGTAATCGATAGGATGTGAAAGTTGAGACAAGTGTGCTATCGTCTGCGAAACTGTAAATGGGGTTCGTGGTGGTTTTCAAGAGGTCGTTGATGTATAAAAGAAATAAGGTGGGGGACAGGATGGAACCCTGGGGGACCCCAGCATTAGTTTTAAACGCATCAGAAGAAATACCGTCAACTGCCACATGTAAGGAGCGATCTTGCATGAAGCTCAAGAGCCATTGGCGCAGTTTGGTTGGGAGACCGTAGGCAGATAATTTACTTAACAATGCCTGGTGCCAAACGCGGTCAAAGGCTTTAGATATATCCAAGGCTATTGCACGGGATTCACCAAACTTTTCAATAGTGTTTGTCCAGAGCTGAGTGACATAAGCCAGCAAATCTCCAGTAGACCGAAGTTGTCGAAATCCATATTGTCTGTCATGGATTATCTCAAATTTCTCCAGATATTTGATAAGTTCTGTGTTAATCGCTTTTTCCATAATTTTGGATATGACTGAGAGCAATGCAATAGGGCGATAATTTGCAGGAATAGTCTTCTTTTCTTTTTTCGGAATCGGTTGGACTTTAGCGTTTTTCCACATGGACGGAAATACTCCTTTGCTGTATGATAACTTGAAGAGTCTACAGAGAACTGGGGTGAGCTCTTGAGCACAGGTCTTCAGGACAATTGTCGGAATTCCATCTGGTTTCAGAGTGTAAGCGTCAGTGAAGCGTTATTTAGCCGCTAGACACTCCAGTGCTCCGACAAACGCCTTACTCGCCTGATTTAGCAGCCTGTGACTTTTCCCTGTTTCCGAAGATCAATCTGCCTTTAAAGGAACCTGTTTCGAGTCTATGGAAGAGGTGAAGCGAAAATCTGGGAAGCTCTTACAAAAGAAGACTTCCAGCATTGCTTTAACCAATGGAAAATACGAATGGAACGCTGAGAGGCGTGGGGAAGGGAGTACATTGAAGGGGAGCATTTTATTGTAGAATAATTCTTAAAATAAAACACTTTTTTTTAAGCAGTCTCGTTATTTAATGGACAGACCTCGTAGTTATGAATCGGAAATGTACTACATTATATATTAAATAAATTAATTTAATAAACGTTACATTATATTTTTTAGTACATTCATCAGTTTATTTTATTTTTATCAAAAATAAACGTCTATTGGTATTTTTATTAATAACTTTATTTGAGTAGGAAAAATAGCGTTAATAAAAAAATAAATTATTGAATCAGTCTTTTTAAGTGTGATATCTAAATCTCATGTTATGAGCTACCTATCTCCTAAGTTATGGGGTCAATACCATTAAATACCGGCCCCCTCCACCCCGGGGTGTGAGGGTATAAATAATTATGTTATTGAAGAGTTGGGTCGTCTAAATTTTTGTCGGACCCTCTCTAGAGATTTGTAATTGTTACATCCATGATTTTCAAGGCCCACTATTTTTTTTAATGTGTGTTTAAATATCTGGACTTTGCCAAAAAAATTATTTGACTGCCGCATTTGGCAATGGATTATAGAATTTTTAAACATTTAAAAAAAGACTTAAAAAAGTAGATGTTTAACTCTACTATTATAAAACTGGATCTGAATAGGTTCGCGTCGGTCAACCTATAACGACTTGTCCATTCACACTAGCCTTATAAATATGTTTCGTCAATCTTCTTTCATCCATCCTCTCCACGTGTCCAAACCATCTAATCATTACTTTATTTATCTTTGTTACCACATCTTACACAGCGTTCCCTTATCTCAATATACTTTATCCATCGGAGTCACTCCAGCTTACTTCTCAAACTACACATCTCACATTTGACATCTATACGCACAATCTTTTACATCTTTTAAACAACCGTCTATGAATAAGTTAATCAGCCATGGCCAAGCCACACATAACTGCCTAACACCTTTTTCGAAGTTAAACCAGTCGGTGTTTCACAACCAAGTAAAAACAATATAAGGGGAAGAAAACCCATTTCATGTACATTCAAATAAACTACAAAATACATTTAGTTTCGAACATTTTCTATTTCATGTACAAATTTCATCCATTCTTTCTCTTATTTAGTGCCAGGTGTTTTGCTTGTTCCCATGCTCTTTCTTTCTTCTTTAGTATTTCTTCTATAACTCCGTCCCATGTCTGCCTTGGTCTCCCTCGTTTATTCCTTTTTTGTATTTTTGTCTCCCATACTTGTTTGACCGGGGTCTTAAATTGTTCATTCTTTGCAAGTGTCCCCACCAACTCAGTTGACAAAAATTCTATATTTTTATCCCTCATATTCTTGAGCATTTCCGTTTATGTTCTTTTTGGATGTCCCCGTCAGCTTTTAGCAGTTCTTGGAAATATTCTTTCCACCTATTCATTATTTCATCTTCGTTCATCAGTATATTTCCGTTCTTGTTTTTAATTCAGGTTATGTCATTTATTTTATTTTTTCAGGAATGAGCTCCTCGCTTTTTCTATCCGTCATTTGATTTCTACGTCTGAAGACCAGTCTTCACATGACCAAATCCCCAGATAGTTAAACTTTTTACTCGTTCTATGTCTTCACTATCGTATGAGAGTTTCGCATTCTGGAAATCATCCGGTTTGCGGGTGATTACTAGGAATTTTGTTTTTTTTTATGTTGATTTATTGTATCGTCATAATTATAATGGAATAAATCGAATTATTTGTGTGAACTGTTAAAATATGCAGGTTTTTTTATAAATAATTTTCAACTTTACAAATCCACCACTTAAAAAAGTCGATTGCGGTCTTGCAATCGCTTGGAATATTTCAAATACCTCTTGACGAATCCGAAGCGTTTTAAGTGCTTTAATGTCTGAATGCATCACATTTTATTTAATTTCCTTTTTGTCTCCGGTGATGGATGTAGAGAGTTTTTAAAAATCTCTCGACACACTTCTTCGAACGTTATCAACCGTTTAAGGTTGTAATATATTTCTGGCGTAAATGGCGTTACCAACGACTCTGGATATATTTATATACTTACAAGAAAACGATATATACTGTTACAATATACGTGGTTTTATAAATTTAAAATATCAGTGGTCTGGGTGCGACCCGAAATTTTTTTTAATTATTATGATCATTAATCATTTGTTAGTAACAATATTTAATTGTTATAAACAATGCTTGATTATTACTAACAATAATTTTTCACTGTTATAGCGTCTTCAATGCTATTCTTTCAATACTGACACAAGTTTTAAATTCTCCAATTTCAATTTTTGTTTTCTAAACCTATCTCTTTTTATAAAAAATTGTCTTCATATTTTTCATACAAATATTACTAACATGCAATAATCATATTATTCAAAAGAACTTAAAATTCTGTATTAAGAATAGTATTATTTATAAATTGCAAAATTCAGGTAGTTTACCATTTTTTTCAGTTTATTGATTCACCATAAAAAACAGCTTGACTGATTTTGCTGAAAGTCTAATCAGGTCCAAGTTGCGTAATTATGCATCGAATGCAATTGGTCCCACGTCAATATCATCTATATTCTCGAGATAATCGAGACGAAAAATAATTCCGAAAGTTTACCATTTTTTTCAGTTTTTTTATTCTCCATAAAAAACAGCTCGACCGATTTTGCTGAAAATCTAATCAGTTCTTAGTTGCGTTAAATTATGCGTCGAATGCAATTGTTCCCACGTCGATATCATTTTTTGTTCTCGAGATAATCGAGACGAAAAATAATTCCGAAAGTTTACAATTTTTTTCAGTTTTTTTATTCTCCATAAAAAACAGCTCGACCCATTTTGCTGAAAATCTAATCAGTTCTTAGTTGCGTTAAATTATGCGTCGAATGCAATTGTTCCCACGTCGATATCATTTTTTGTTCTCGAGATAATCGAGACGAAAAATAATTCCGAAAGTTTACCATTTTTTTCAGTTTTTTTATTCTCCATAAAAAACAGCTCGACCGATTTTGCTAAAAATCTTATCAGGATTAAGTTGCATAATTATGCGTCGAATGCAATTGGTCCCACGTCGATATCATGTTTTGTTCTCGAGATAATCGAGACGAAAAATAATTCCGAAAGTTTACCATATTTTTCAGTTTTTTGATTCTTCATAAAAAAATCTCGACCGATTTTGCTGATCAGTTCTAAGTTTCGTAATTATGCGTCGAATGCAATTGGTCCCACGTCAATATCATCTTTGTTCTCGAGATAATCGAGACGAAAAATAATTTCGAAAGTTTACCATATTTATCAGTTTTTTTATTCTCAATAAAAAACAGCTTGACCGATTTTGCTAAAAATCTTATCAGTAGTAAGTTGCATAATTATGCGTCGAATGCAATTGGTCCCACGTCGATATCATGTTTTGTTCTCGAGATAATCGAGACGAAAAATAATTCCGAAAGTTTACCATATTTTTCAGTTTTTTGATTCTCCATAAAAAAATCTCGACCGATTTTGCTGATCAGTTCTAAGTTGCGTAATTATGCGTCGAATGCAATTGGTCCCACGTCAATATCATCTTTGTTCTCGCGATAATCGAGACGAAAAATAATTTCGAAAGTTTACCATATTTTTCAGTTTTTTTATTCTCAATAAAAAACAGCTTAACCGATTTTGCTGAAAATCTAATCAGGTCCAAGTTGCGTAATTATGCGTCGAATGCAATTGATCCCACGTCGATATCATGTTTTGTTCTTGAGATAATCGAGACGAAAAATAATTCCGAACGCACATACGAACATACACACAGACGTCCTCTTAAAAACTATTGTTTTCGTCTCTGGGGACCTTGAAATGTGGAGATATGTCAAAATTCGGGATTACCAAAATCGGACCCAGTACTATAACTTCCACCGGGAAGTTAAAAATAATATCAACGTAATGGGAATATTGTGTAACTAGTGCTAAAAGAACTATATTTCCGGACACACTTCCGTCGTACTTTACTGGTAATTATAGGGTGTCAAAAAACATTCAATAGACAAAACCTGCATAAAACAAAATAGAAACATTGTGCAACTAGAACTGAAAGAACTTAATATCTGGACGACGATATAGCTCGTACTTCACTGGTTATTAAGGGGTATTTAAAACAATTTACAAATGGTAAGATCTCCTGAATAAAAAAGGGAACCAATTTTAAACGTGTTATTTAATTTTTAAAAACATTATAAGAACATTGTATAACTATTAATAAAGAACTGGTTGTAACAGGATGTCAAAAACATACAAAATGAAAAGTATTTTAAGTATATTATTTTTTTTAATATAGTTTGACATTGTGTAACTAATATTGAAATAACTTTATATCCAGGCAACGATATAACTTTTACTTCACTGCCAAAAAAAATACTTGTGCAATTTGTCGCAAGCAAAGGTAGTACATCAGTTCGTTTACCTGGGTGTGCTAATAGCAAATAAAGGAGGCTGCTCACAAGAGATAAAACGCAGATTAGAAATAGCAAGGGGAGCAATGAAAAGCCTGGAAAAAAACCTAAAAGGACTCCAAAAAGAAAAAAGTTGAAACTCTAATATTCACAATATTTCCGTAGCGGAATCGTGGACCATGAAAGCACAAGACCGAAGAAAAATAGATGCATTCGAGATGCACTGCTGGAGAAGAATACTTCGAGTCCCATGGACGGCAAGAAGAGCGAACGAGTCTGTCCTTAGAGAAATTAATGAACCGCGGCGACTATCCCAAATAGTGAACACCAAGCTACTAAAACACTTCTGCGACGTTACAAGACGCAGTAATGATGATTTAGAGCAGTTGGTTGTCTATGGCAAGGTGGAAGGGTCTAGACCGAAAGGTCGTTTCCCGAGAAGATGGTCTTACCAAATAAAAGAAGTTTTAGAGAAGCTGCCCCCAATGCAGTAAATAGGGATACGTTGAGAGAAGATATAAATAATGAGTAGACAGGTTGGACCAATAATAAACAATACTTCTTAATTTAAAAACAACAATGTAATAGCACAGTTTAAAGAGTCGTTTGTTAATGTTCCATGGTAATGGGTTTGAACAAAAAAATGTAAATTAATAACTATTCTACGACTATTGTTTTGTGAGCAATAGAACAATTGGCAATGCCACACAAGAGATACGACATCTGGTGATTGATTTTAAAGTTTTAATGTATCGGTATTGTTCAGTGCCTCTTTGTAATTTCTGGGAGAGAAGAAATCCTTTAACTTTTGTTACATTTGTTTCCGAAACCCGGGCAACGAAAGGAATTATTGCCAATTTTGGGTCAGGTCTTAAAATCCTGCAAACGGTTTCCTGATTCAATAGAAATAAAAAATAATATGCCCGAGTGTTTCGAAGGTTTTCAGGATGTTCGAATTGTTCTGGATTGTACAGAAATACATATTCAGAGACCAAAATGCTAACGTTGCCGTATAAAATTTTACTCCTAATATAAATCCCACGAAACAGTAAAGTTTATGACATGTATATCACCTGGTACTAGTAATTACTATTAAGTTGATATTTGATCAAAGTAATTTAATCACAAAATTGACAAGATGCAATTATGTTAGACAAAAGATTTAAGATTGATGATTCATGTGAAATATTAACAAAACAACCGAGTAATGAAGAGGTCTTACTTAATTCAAAAATAGCTGCGTCTCGTGTACATATTGAGAGAACAAATCAACGTATCAAAGTTTTCAAAATTCTGAATGGAACTGCAGTGGTCATTAATACCTATGATCCAACATATTTTTCGTATTGCCTGTACTGTTATGAATCTATCAAGACCAACATTAGCGGGCAACAAGTTTTTATGCTGATTTTTCCCACCATTTAGATAAAAATGTATGTAATTTGCAATGTAGGTGAGTTGCAAAATATATACTGTTTACTGACTTTTTATAGTTCGACATTTGTCCGCACTGTCGCCTCGATCTTAAAACGTGTTACCAATATTGTTCGGGTATTTTTTTTTTTTATGAAAATAGTCGCAAAAAGGGTAGACCTATCGTGTGGGCCGCACTGCGACTATTAGAAGGGGAAGGGATTATAGAAAGGAAATGATTGTGGACACGCTTTTTAAAAAGTTGCAGGTCATAGTTCTCTGGAAAAACTGATTTTGGAAGCTTGTTCCATTCCGTAGCAGCCCTGTAAAAGAAGGATTCTTGATAAAGATTGGTCCTTGTAGTGTCAATCTTGAGAGTAAATGGGTGAGACTGATCAGCGTGCCGAGTTCTTCGGCCGAATGTGGCCAATGGTGGTACAAGAGTTTTTATTTCTCTGGAGCATCTGCCATGGAAATATCTGTAGAGCAATGACTGGTCTGCAACTCTTCTTCTATATTCTAGAGGGTGAAGGGTATCTGTGAGAGTTGAGCTGTTTATCAAACGAATGGCTCTTTTCTGAATGGAATCTAGAAGACGAAGAGAATGCCTTGGTGCTGAACCCCAAATGTGCGAGCAATACTCCAGTAGAGGTCGGATTTGAGCCTTGTACGTCGTCAACAGTTGATCAGGAGTAAAAAACTTTCTAGCTTTCCACAGAAAACCTAGCCTTTGGCTTGCCGACTTTGCGATGTTAGCAACATGGTCATGCCAAGACATATTATTGGACACCGTGACTCCCAAAATCGAGATGGAGGGACTTGGTTCAAGGGTATTTCCGAACATTGTGATGGGATGATTTGAGGAATTCACTTTCTTGGAAAACGTGGCACTTTGTGTTTTTTGGGCGTTGAACTGAACAAGATTGTTGGTTCCCCACTCGACGATTGCTTCAAGATCTCTATTGATGGAATCAACCTGTTCCTGCCTGAGTCTATTTGTATCATTCACCGAAAGTGATCGATAGGATGTGAAAGTTGAGACAAGTGTGCTATCGTCTGCGAAACTGTAAATGGGGTTCGTGGTGGTTTTCAAGAGGTCGTTGATGTGTAAAAGAAATAAGGTGGGGGTATAATAGGGATATCATGGAGTAATTTTTCTAAATGTGGTAATTTTGGTGTCCTAGAGGTCTGATCGAAAGCGTCAAGACTTTCAATTTCCTTGGCACGAAAATTACCAATAATGGTAACGTCCAAGATGAAATAAGAGCAAGAATCCTAATGGAAATAAATGCTATTATGCCTATCTAAAACTAATAAGGAGCAGTATACTAAACAGAAAATCTAAGATCACAATCTATAAAACACTTATAAGACCAGTAGTAACCTATGGATGTGAAACATGAACACTAACAAACAACGATGAAAATCAATTGAGAATATTTGTATATGGAGAATAAGAATGAATCACGAAATTGATGCACTTATAGAAGGAGAGGATATAGCAAGATACATAAAAAGTCAAAGGATAAGATGGTTAGGACATGTATACAGGATGGGGGAAGAGCGAATTGCGAAAAAAATCCTCAAAACACAAGACCGAAAGAGCGACCCAAGAAAAGGTGGATAGACGATGTGGAGGAAGACCTAAAAACTCTGAGAATAGGAAACTGGAGGAGAATATCGTTAGATAGAATCAGATGGAACATAGTTGAGCAACCCAAAACCCACCAAGGGTGATGAGCCAAAAAAAGAAGAAGAAGGTGTGTATTATAATTATTATTTATTTGATTTCCTGTACATATTTTATAAAAAAATAAATGCTCATATACAAATAAAAACATTTATTGGCTGTACAGAGTTAAAGATGTTGACAAAAAAATTGTCGCAGAAAATGGCTCTTTTAGCACTTTTAAAAACGCCCTGTATATATTTTAGACGACTGTGAATCAAGAGGTAAGCATAAAAACGTCTAAAACAAATATTATCTTTAACCCGAATCCCGTATCTCGCGGCTTCCTTGCAATAATATAAACACGACAGCAAAGTCTGGAAAATACTGATGCCACACAAACACACGCACAGATGCATTTAACCTATAAAAGGTGAGCAAAGACCCATGATATTTAATTGCTGACACATTCATTCGAAATCATCAACTACGTATATTATAAAACGGCTTAATCTGCTGTTTTGTTATTAGAAATGATACAAATTTTGTTCTGAACGTTGTGTAAGCGAGTAACGAATAAAAAGTGAAAATGTGAAACAATTGCGGCTTAAACAAGGCAAGTAACTAGATTTTAATTTGAAATTTATAGACTCGGTGATTCACTGAAGTTCACTTGAACTTTCTTACATTTTTAAAAGCAGTTTTGATAGAAATGGGAAAAAATTACGAATAACAAGTGATTATATCGAAAATCGGAATCATCCGAGAGAATAATAGCCGTTATACGCGAGTAGAAGACTATACTTTCTCTACGACCATCGCAGACCATCACTATCACTCATTAAATTCTCCATCTTATTGCCGTAATTGAATAGCCGAGATGACAGTTGATCAGAATGAACATGACATTCGCGATATCGAATTAGAGGAGCAGAGCCCGCTCATGAATAAGCTGTTCTATTTCAGCTTTCTTATTGGTCTCAACCTGTTGGATCCTGGATATTGATATTGGTGATTGGTTGTCAGCTATTGAATAATGTATCAGGATCCAACATATCTAAGGAATCATTACATTCATTAATAGAAAACGCATATGCAATTGTTGTAGAATCTAATGGTCGTAGAGAAATAACTATTACAGTACCAGATATACAAAATGTTTTCAAAAAAAAAATGTGATCAACTGCTTTAGGAGAATCTAGAAATTGTAAAGTTGTTTTCGTTTGAAAATCTTGCAATTTTAAAAACAAAACTATTTTTTAAACACAGTTTTTTAAGAATAAAGCACAAATAAACATTTGCACATAAAACAATGTTGCTTGTAAACATAACCAAAACACACCGAACTAAAAAGATACTAAATAAAACGACAACAATGCATTTTAATCGACAAGCCTCCCACTGCCTATGTTTTTATTCGCATGGAAATAATAAGTACAGCAGCAAAAACTTTAAAGTATTTTAAATAATTTATGACACATTTTTCCACGCCGATACTGCTAGATGTAATGTTGGAATTCAAAATATACAGGGTGTGTCACAAACAACTGGATATTAGACCGATCTGACTGTCTTTGTAGGAAAATAAGAATAATATAATAAGTTTCTATTTTGAAAAATCATATTTAATGCGATTATTGAAAAAAGTTATTTTAAACTGTAAAACTAAAAGAACGACCCTCGTATTTTTAAAACTAATAGAAGTTGATTCGATTTCGGACACGTTTTTTTTTCAAAAATAATGGAGTCTTCTTTTTACGAAATATTTTAGTATTAAAAACATTTTTTCACACCTACATCTCATCCATGGAGAATTATATAATTTAGTTAATAATAAATAAGTTAACTCATCATGTTTGTTCTATTAGTCATCCAAGGTATATCGATGATAAACGTTATCTCAAAACAGAGGTAACAAACTAGTAGATTTGCACAAAGTTTGACAAGATTGATATAATACGAGGAGAAGATCAAATTTTTATCTACAAATTCTCGTATACAGAATACAAACATAATACCATAATGAAATGGCCATTAAAATAAAAGTTAAAGAATTATATATCTAAAATAAAAATTAATACAGTGACGTCCCACTAACGAAGAAAAAATTAAGTATAGTTAATATAAAAAATTGAAGTTTAAAAAAACTAAAAAACACGCTTTTAGAGTTAATCAAACTAAAAAGTAAAAAATAATTCTTAACATAGGAATAAAATTACTGACGAGAAAATTATTGTCACTGTTCTAAAAGCGTGGGGTGCTTTCATTCCGAAACGCAGATGTCTACCCTTTTTGCGACTATTTTCAGTAAAAAAAAAAATATTGAAGACGCCAACAGAAACTAACTTTAACATCACAGACAGGTGGGCTCACGAATGATCCGAAGCTCAACCGGATAACAACATGCCCGGCATAACACAAAGACCTCCTAGCTTTAACCTACCTGGTGCACACTAAATAGCATCATTACAGGACACTGTCGTCTAAGATACCACCTCAGAAAGATAGGTCTGAACCAACAAACGGACTGTCGGTTTTGCTGCGTGGAAGACGAAACTGCTGAACATATACTATGTTCATGCCCCGGCCTGGGAAGAATAAGGTTCAGCATATTTGGTTGCACCAACCTAGAACCTACCGATTTCAAAAAAATCTCACCCCATACAACCATGAACTTCGTAAGAAGGGCTGGATTGTGCGGTGAACTGTAGCCTCTAGGGGTGAGCCACAATAGACCTACTAAGGATCGCGGTGGAGGGGCGACCACGCCCCACTCACATGATACCTAACCTAACCTAACCTAAATAGCATCAGCACCCAGCATGGCAGATACGCATACTTCCTAAACAAATGAGGAAAAGTTCCATCCTCTTCATGTGACTGCGGTGAAGTTCAAACTATCAGACACATTACAGAAGAATGTCCATCACGATCTTTCGAAGGCCACCCAGATGATTTCCCAGTTGCAACCACAGAAGCGATACAGTATAGAAAACCTTGATATTTGTTTGTAGATTTACTAATTTTGTCTTATATATTTTCTTGTAAATGTGTCGATGTGCCATACGCTAAATAAATTCTTTAAAAACTGGAATTTACTATAACAAGTACTTTTTTTCAAAGGCCAAGTATCTTTATATACAATTCCTTTATCCCTCGTACAATTCGATCATATTTAGGGATCTTATCAGTGATACAAAAAACAAATTTACCGGGTTCCATATCGTTTTGTTTAGTTAAATAGAGAAGTGTTAAAAGTAAAGACAGCGAGCAAACTTGGTACGAAAGGTGCGTTTCTGACATTATGACGAAGTGTTTAGTAATTGTGCAAACAAAAATGTAATAATTATTATTGACAGAAATGTTGTGTCACTCACATTTTCGTTGGTGATGTTTGCACAGTAGTTATCGATTTACGTTAGGGTATGTACTGTTCAATAATAATTAATCTTATTTAAAAACGATTAAATATATATTCATTATTTGTTTTTGTGAGTGTGTATTTGATAAAAATTCTCCAACGTCGATTCGAAATAGTACACAAAATATATTGTTCAGTGTGATGTATCAGTATCAGTCTTCATAAACTTTTACGATTATAGATCAGGTAAAACAAAGAAATTGTATTGAAGAATTTTACCCACTATTTACTTTATTATTTCACAAATAGTGATAACGATTTATAAAGATAACATATTTAAATAAAAATATGTGTGATTTCATTTTCATTGTAAAGAACATGATTCGTTAATAATCCTCTTTATATTTAAGCTCTTTAAATACCAATTTTAACCTATTTATAAACCCAAAACAAAACCTGATAGGAGCAATTCTATATGTGACCTTCCAACCAACCATCTCTCAAAGTTAAACAGATAGATAAAGTACCCCAAATTTCAATTTTAAATCCTTATACGACAGCATATATTTTAAACTAACCTAAATATCTCAATGGTACTTATTGTAGTCTCTTCCACAGGTACTTACATGGATTTTGTGTTTTTATTGTACCTTTTTCAGTAGATAGGTACCTACTTTGCACCTTACAGCTTCTGATATTTGAACGAATTTTCTACAAGTACTTTATTAACTTAAATCTTTAGATCGGTTCCTTATAGTACCTTTTTCAGTCATTCCAATAAAAGTTAAAGGCAGTTCCAACTATTACAGTATGGGCCACTTTGGGCGAATTTTCTTAAAGTGATCTATTGAACTGTTCTTTACAGAGAACCTACTCTAGTCGATCCAATAATAACGAAAAACAAATCTACTTGTTAAACACTCTTATATCCTACAGCTCCGCAAGGATCCATTCTAGCACCAACACTATTTTTACTTCACATCAACGACCTGTTGAAAGCAACTTCATGTCCCGTACACAGCTTTGCCGATGATAGTACCCTCCATACCGCATTCTCTTCCAGGGCCCCTATATCGGCCCGTGAAACCAGAAATGAACGAGGAAGAAATGTTAACAATATAAATATGGACTTAGCAACAATTCTCGAATGGGGATCCAATAACTTGGTAGAATTCAATGCAAACAAAACACAAGCATGTCTTTTCTCTAGAAAAGCCGATCTCACTGTGCCTAACATAACTTTGTCAGGAGTAACCATACCACTGAAGTCATCCATATCGATGCTTGGTATTACTATCAGCAATAACCTTTCCTGAGAAAATCACGTGAGGTCCATTGCCAAAAGTGCATCCCAAAAACTTGGTTTTTTGTTTCGTGCCAAGAGCTATTTCACCTCCAGTCAGCTGCTTATGATCTATAAGGCACAGATCCGACCTGTACTGGAGTACTGTTCCCATATTTGGAGTGCAGCACCTAAACATATCCTGAAGCTACTGGATTCTGTCTAAAAAAGGGCAATTCGTCTCGTCGGTGATGCCTCGCTTACAAACTCGCTCACTTGTCTGGAACACCGTAGAAAAGTTGGCGATTTGTCTCTATTTTATAGATATTTTCATGGGCGATGCTCTTCTGAAATATCAACAATCGTTCCTCCATTGGCAGTCTCTTCGAGATTAACCCGTCAAGTTCAGTCTTCACACCCCTTCGTGGTCACTTTGGAGACCTGCAGAACATCACTTTCCAAAGACTCATTCATCCAACGAATTGCGAGGCTTTGGAACTCATTGCCTAGGGAGGTGTTCCCCGAGGCATACAACCTCCAGAAATTTAAGAAGAACACCAACTCCTACCTTCTTTCCCTTGGTTCCCACGATGTTCTCTGAACATTACAGGATATCCCTTTTCGTGGGAACCAGAACATAAAAAAAAAAAAAAAAAAAGCTTTAGCTGTCGCAATAAAAATTACAAGAAGCCTGACCTACAAGAACTTCTACACCTTACACCTTCAGATACTTTGGACAAATTTTCTACAAGTACTTTTATGGCTTTTTATTTATAGAAGCTCAACCTTCAAGAACTTTTGCGCCTTAAACCTTTAGACATTAAGAATGAATTTTCTACAAGTACTTTTATGGGTTTTGATATTTAGAATTGTTCTTCGTAGAATCTACTCTGGTTGTATCAACAATAACCAAAAGCACTTTTACCTATTAAACACTCTTATATTATACAGCTTTAGCTGTTCCAATATGGGCTACAAGAAGCTGCACCTACAAGAATTTTTGCACGTTACACCTTCGGATACATTGTTCGAAACTTTTACAAGTACTGGTTTTTGATCTTTACAACTTTAGTACCAATCTTTAGTACCAACAACCGATGAGCATGTATGAGAGCACTGATGAGAGTAGAGGAATCGAAAGATGTTTGTAAGAACCGTAGCAAATGGAAGGTCTCTGTCTACCCCTACGGGAAAAAGGCGTGCCTATATGTATGTATGTAGAACTGTTCTTCATAGTACCTACCTACTCTGAACGTTTCAATTATAACCAATAGCAGCGTTACCTATTAAACATTAAACATTAAACTCCTTACAGTTTCAGACACTTGGATGAATTTTCTACAAAATCTTTTATGGACTTTGTTTCAAAGAGCGCTATTCTTTTTAGTACCTTTTCCAATACACACCTGCCAGTTACTTTCGTGAATTTTGTTCGAATCACTGTTCTCTCGTAAAGTGTCAATAACGATCACCAGTAAAGACACTTCAAGATCAAGTTTTTACCATTTCCGTTAACTTGCAACACTTTAAAGCTAGTATATATTAACAAGCTAACGCCAACCACGATACTTTTTATATACCAAGTTATTGAATAAACATTTTTTTTTTAAATTACGCGTTTTCATTTACACAAGAAATTTATTTTCGATTATTCAAAATCGCGAAGTTGAGAAGGTACATTGGTTTTAACTTTCAATAATTGAATTTTTATTATCAATGTCCCACGCTATCGCTTATTTAATGAGTTTGGTCATGAACATTTTATGTATAAACATATTTTATTACCTTGGCAGTCATCCCTGATACAAATGACTCATAAAACGATAATTTGAATCTTCACAGATGTGCATATTTTGTTAACAGTTACAAAAATGTATTTTTTTTGTTTACAGTTTCAACAATGGATTAATTTATCTGGATAGACAGTATGTAGGTAAAATGGACTATGACAATGACAATTTTTAAACATTTACAGTTTTTGATCGTTCTATTGATCATCCAGCACGATAAAGCGAGCTCACAAGATATTACCGAAGATAGAAATTTCCAGTGCACTTGGCATGGAGGATCCGCAGCAAGAGTATCATGCAACTGCGAAGCTTGGGCAGAGGTAATAAAATCTCAATGATGTAACACAAAATTTCTGTAATATGTATTGCTTCCAAAGTACCAACCTACCTCTTCACACTCTAAACAATTGCAATGTTTTGTAATGCTATATTTCTTATTTACTTTCGAGATTCATGAGATTGTTTCAACGTTCTGATGTTTAATAGTAAAAATAAGGAGGTTAAATAATTTCACCTAACAATGCTCTGGGATTCTTTTACTTAAGTTACAGAAAGTGCAGAGGCTAGCTTGTCCGGGAATCACAGGGGCAGTATTCACATGCCCTACTGCAGCCGTAGATTTAATGCTGAACCATTTCACTTATGTGCCTTCAGACTGAGCCAGACAATAAATCTCAAAGCAGCGGATTGGACATTTAAAGATTTTGGAAAATATTTCACAAGAATCCATGTCCAAGCCGACAGATATTATGCCAATTAGGTACGACTTCGAAATGCAGTTTAAAGTGGCCACAAACAATCACCAAATTTGCACAGAAAACGGACCTCAACTAAGAAGGGATGCATCAGTGTGGTACATTTTTGTAACATAATATATTATGTATATGATATTGTTATTCAAGGGTAATAAAGACGTTTATTATTATTATTATACGCCAAGTCCCAAGCTGATCCTCCTCAATCGTACTGATGTTTCTATGAACCAGTACCGTTTTTAAAAATAGGGCTTCTCTGCAATCCAAAACAAGCCTCGAGATGACAATGTACCTACTCAGTCTACTTGACCTCTAGGGCAGCGGTGCGTGCAATGCCGAGCCGCCCTGAATGAGCTAGCACGGCGCATGAGAATCGCAGAGCTACGACACGACTTCTGCAGAAGCTCTCACGATGAGAAATAGGAGGAAACAATGGTACATCTTCTTTGCCACTGCCCTGCCCAGAAAACGGCTTTCTATACTAGGGAAACCGAACTTTGATGACATCTGATATCAGCTCAGTTAGCATTAAAGACCTCATACTTTTTATTAAACCTTTGTTAACCTACTCATAGCACATGAAAATCTCCTGATTCTTATAGTGTCTACAGTTAATTTTCCAGGCACAGGCCGTAACGTATGCACCCAGAGGGCAATACTGACGAACCCTGGGTCCCATTTCCACGATTCCTGATCCGGATGATTCCCCATATCTAGAGCCGTCTGTGTACCACAGACTTTAAATAAAGTCCCGAATTGGTGCTTCCCGTTTTATATGCTGTCTTGTGGAACTACAAAGCTACAATATCTAATGATTTGTAATATTTTCAGATGACCATAAAGGAGAACTCCATCAATTCTTTTTCGACCTCCGAAATATTAATCAACGGATGCAAGTCGGTAAGAATAGAAGCGAACGCGCTATCCACCATGAGGAACCTGAGAACTGTATCGCTGAGCAACATCGAATCGTTACAATTCGACAGCGACAGCATTAATTGGTACGGGTACAGAGACAACAGGGGACAAATAGAAGAAGAAAGATTCGACATCTCCGTTCCTTCTTTAAAAATAAACGTTTACAGAAGTAACATATCGGTGATTTCGAGCCACGCCTTTGCGGGAAGAATAAACGAAATAACCTTCGAAGATGTGTTTATCGAACGGCTACAACCGCTGGCTTTTGTAAATTTGCTTCAAACCGAAAGGATATCGATAAGAAACTCCAATCTTGGAAACGTGGGCGTGCAAACGTTTAAGAAATTTTCCACCGAATTCTTGGTGTTGAACAACGTAACTGCAGACGAGATACCCAGCAGGGCGTTCTCCAATATCACCGTATACCAAAATGCCACCGTAAATGACTGTACCTTCAATACCATCAGATCTGGCGGATTTACGATATTCAATCCGAGAGTATTTCAAGTCACCAATACCAACGTGAAACACTTAAACGGCAACGCTTTCAGAATAATTTCGAGAGGTATCATTCTATTTCGAAATAACAATTTCGGGATGGTAGATAACGGAGCATTCAGAAGCATCAGTGTAAGAAGAGACGTCGGTTTAGGCGAACCTTCTTTCATCTTCGATTCGAACAGGCTATCGAATTTAAGTTACGGAGCGTTGAGCATGTCGGACTTACCCGTACAATTCAGAAACATTTACTTGGAAGAAGCCTGCGATTGCACGGATATCGATGGAAAAATACACAGCAGTTCGTACTACGAAGAGATACAGTGTTTGTACAATAATGAATACGTGACAGTGAATTATTTCAAAACTCGGATGTGTTTCGTTGCTAGTAATCAACACATTATAATAATTGTCGTAAGTGTGATTGCTATTTTAATTGTGGCGATCATCGCCGGATTATTGCTGTATTACAAACTCTTTTACAGAACTCGGAAATACGGGCCTAACAGTGACGCTAAATGCGGAAATTTGAGTCTTATAGTTCCTGACGGTAGGACTTACAGAGAAACCGAGTTGCACGTCATAGTCGAGAGGACTGATCTTCTTACAACTGATTTGTAAATATTTAATTACCAACATATTTATTAAACTATATTTAATTCAATTTTCTAAAATCACAGCTCCGAATATTTTATTTTACTTTTCCCCGAAACAATTTGCGCTTATTTACTACAGAGGGTTACAACCTGTGGTTTTATCAGGCGGTATTACTACCGTCACTAACGTACGCAGCAGTAGTCTGGTGGCCAAAGGTGGAAGTGGCCGGGACTGTGAACCAGTTGAATAGCCTGCAATGAAAACCGCCCCTACAGAGGGACTACAAATAGCCCTCAACGTAACACCTTTAGATCTCCTGATAAAAGATCGGGCCAGGAACACTGCATACAGACTTAATTGTCAGAGTGGGTGGAGGAACAACGGGATTGGTCACACCAAGATCGAGGCCCTCCACAAACATCCCTTCACAATAAAATCGGACAAGATTCCGAAAAAGTCCTTGATAGGAAAAAACTATAAAACAAAAATACCAACCAGAGAAGACTGGTTGAAGAAAACACCATTGACCAGCACAGGAGTGAAACGATGGTACACTGACAGATCAGGGTACCAGGGACGGTAAAAGACAGGTGTGTTTGGAGCATCCTGCAACCACAGGAAAAGCATACCGCTGGGGAAAAACGCCTCGGTCTTCCAGGCTGAGGTCTATGCGATACTCAGGTGTGCTACGCACCTGACAGAAAACAGAGTGACCAACAGTGAGATTGTCGCGCGGCCATTGGGGCCCTAGTGAGTTGCACCACAACATCATCGGTGGTGTGGGACTGCATGCAGGCCCTCACTGAGTTAGCGACTGCAAACAAGGTCACTCTTACAGGGGTTCCTGGGCACACAGGAATAAATGGCAACGAGATAGCCGATGAACTGGCAAGAAATGGGACCCTGGTGGAACCAAGAAGCCAGTTGGTCGGATTGCAAATTGCCAAGCGAAACATGAATATAAACTAATCCTTGAGCAAGAACATATCGCTAAGTGGAATGCAAACACTGGCTGCAGAACATCAAGACATCTGATGAAAAAACCTCTCCAGAAGAGTGCAGACGCACTCTGGACGATGAACCGGAGTAGGATAAGCAGCACGCTTGGTCTGCTCACTGGCCACATCGCACTAAGGGCGCACCTCTTCAAATTTAGCTGGTTACTGAGAAAAACTGCCGACTATGCGGCGAAGAAAAAGAGGCAGCATACACATTCTGTGTTGCTGCCCGATGCAGGTATCAAACCTGGGGCTGCATGATAATGGATCCAAGTGATCTAAATGAGACAGGACCAACAGAAATCCTGCGGTTTGCAAACCAACGGACTGGAATTCTAATGCCCTGAAGACACAGCGGTAGTCACAGAGAATCAAAAGATCTAGGTGAGATAGGTGCCTATACCAATGGCCCAACCGCAAGTATGTTATGTTATCTCGTATCATGTAATACATTTTTCATATTTCCAATGCCTGTTTAACCAGTCGAAACAAGGCAATGAATAAAGTTCAAATCGTTTTTATGCTGTCAGAAAAGCTTTTGTTTATTGCTAACCTATAAGTAATTGTCATTATAACCATTATAAATGTGATACAGTTAATACCACACAAAATTTGATGCACAAAGTTGAAAAATTGTTATTATTATTGGAGTATTTAAAAATTGTAGGAAATTATGTTTTCACTTGAAAATGTTACCATTTTAAATATAAACTTGGACTTGGAATTTTTAAAGAAAGAGACCTGTCAACGGCCCCCACGATGTTCCCAAAGTCAGCAGATGTGCAGTGCCGATTCAAACCGAATTGGGTATAAGTGACGTATCGTAAATATTTTGTAGTGGTTGCTCTTTTCGCCAGTGACAGAATAAAAAATTACTCTCATTGTGGTAACTATGTGTGGTAACATTATCAACAACCAAAACGCTGTTTAGTCTTATAATCGGAACAAACTGTGTTCTTACTTATCTGAATTTGTATCATCGTGATAATCTCCACTTTTTTGACAAGATTTAAATATTAGAAGAGCATTGTCTATAAATCCCATTCCTCCACTGGCGCGCAATATAATTCTTTTTGAAGTGATAACTTCTTATGGCACGCTGTGAACTTTTCAGGCGCGTGGTCGCGTTCCCAAAAGCGTAACTACATTTTGATATTTTTAAAAAAAGTTAGATACTCGGGGATTTGAACCTGAGTACACTGACGTGCTAAACATATAGCTGTACCATTCAGCCACCACGCACTCTTACTTCAAACGTCCAAGATTAGATATACAAATTATATTTGTGACGTCATGTTTGTTGAAAATAAAAGTTGCTCAAAGTTTTGAACCTAAATAAACTGCCTTGCCAAACAGACAGTAGTCTCATTCGACTACCACAAAACCAAAGTTTACATGTCGAAAAGTAATATTAATAGTTGGAGGGGTACCACATTAAAGCATCCCTTCCTAATTGAAGTCGAACTCGAAATATTAGCAAGTATTTTATGTACACATTATTATTAACTTCCTCATAGTATTTGATTGGTCTTAAAAGGGTGTTAGATTAAAGGCAGTTGTAGCAATTAACGGCAGAAATTTTGTATTGTACGGGATGACTAGAATTAAAAATAATGACATGGTCAGTTTAGGTGGGTTTTCTGTAAAAACTCTAATTTGTTGTTGGTTTTATTATAGTTAAATCTTGAAAGTACAATTTGTTATCTGATTCAATTTTAAGGATAGGTTAAAGTTTAAGTTTTATGCGACTGGGGCCGTAGTAAGGCCGCATAACTACCAATGCTGATTGATATATCAGTCTTCGGTTCCAACTCCATCTGGGGTTTTCGTGCCATAGTTTTAAGGGTTAATTTCATTTTATCATTAAATTACAATCTAGTTTTAACAGACGTGTTTTTTGTGTTTGTTTAATTATTATTTTTATATTTTACCCAAACCATTATGTTAACAAAAACTAAAATACCTTCTCATTTAATTGTATCACTGCTTATCCTGACTTGTAAGAACTTAAATACTTTTTTTAAATTTCCTAAACAAAATTTTTTACACTTTCATAATTCAATCTGTGTAATTATTTTTAGGAAGCACTGAAGATGATAAGAGTCAAAGCACTTTGCATTAAAATAAAATATACACTTAATACAAACAAGTTTTATAACCATTAACTAATCTGATAGATGTTATATTGCTGAAATAAGATTATCTCGTTTCAACTGGCTTTAGACATGAAATATTCTAGTTTCAATCGGGTAAAATAAAAAATATAGTGTATTGCATGGGATAAAACACGATTTCAGACTCTCTCTTAATAAAAAATTATTTTACAATCAAAAGCGTGGGGTGCTTTTTATGATGTTTAAGTTTTCTTCTTGGAGACTTTACTTTTACCAATATCTGTTTATTATCAAATATATTAATTGATAAGGCGCACCCCACGCTTTTGATTGTAAAATTATTTTTTATTTTTCAGTTCGGTTTTCTTATAAAGCGAGTTGTCTTAGTTTTTTTAAACTATTATTTATTTTTCATTTTTTAGTTCGGGTTTTTTTTTAATATCCTGATGATCCTGGCCAGGATCCTTAAAATATTTATGATATTATTGTATTGTCATTGGTCCTTTAGAAGTATAAAAAGTTTCAAGTCGATCCGATATTTTTAAGTGGGTAAAAATTGTGTCCAAAGATTCCGTTACATAGATAGATAGATACAAGTCGAGCTAATATAAAGCGTGTAAAAATATTAAAAAAAAACTCACCTATACGGCAACGTTCCGTCCAAAGCTTGTTGTACAGTGGGTGGAGAACTCAGAGCTAAACCTTTGGAAAGAAGAGGTCCGTGATGAGAGAATATTTCTGAGGCAACATTTTCCGCTACTTCCATATCCACGTCAGCTTCGTCTGAAAATTAATAAAGGAATCTCATTACGGAATAATTCATTGTTGGAAAGTTTACTTTATATAAATTGAGAATTACTGTTTTATTTAACTGACTATGAGACGAACTCTTGGAAGGTGGACACGATGTTTACTAGAATAAAATTTAATAGACATTAACTAAAAATTATTATTTGCAGTAACTTATCCCAACTAATGCTATAAAAATGATAAGTTTGGCTTGAAGATGTTGGGAAGGTTTTAAAAGAATCCTTTGCTCTTAGAAACTAGTTTTATGTCTCTTTAATATTTGTAATACTCTGTAGTTTTTAGTTCTCTTTTGGTTTGGAATTGTTTAAACAACTTTTTTCAGCTACACCTAATATCCCCAATAATTTAATTTATGTATATTAAATTTAAATAAATATCCAAATATTAATAATTAATTTAGTATGTACTGCAGATGTATCAAGTTTTCTGCTCCTTTAAATAGTTTGATGCTGAAACTTTTGTGCACAGTAAATACAAAATAAAACCAAATGCACGTCATCAATGACGTAGACGTTTCAAATATATACCACCTATTGAAAAATTAATTTCAACATCATTCCATAACGGTCAAAATGCATTGTTGTCGTTTGAATTAGTACATTTTTTGTTCGGTGTGCTTTGGTTATATTCACAAGCCATTTGGTTTATGTGCAACATTTAATTTGTGTACTATTTTCAAAAAAAAACTATTCTTTACAATTCTAACAATTTGGCAACATTGTGTAGCTGCAAATTGCGTAACGTGCATCATATTTTGTATTAACTATAGAGGACGCGATAATTTAAACGACAAGAGACATACACATTCACTTTTAAACAAACAATTAAAGTGGTAAATAAAAAAGTGAGCCGTCATGAAACGCCTGGTAGATGTGAAACATGGAAATTAAATGTTATTCAAAAAACATTAATAATCCAAATAAAGTTTACAATGCAGTATCATCAGTTATTTCTGTAATATTAACACTCGATGATGTTTCTGATGGTATCAAAGTTACAATAGGCCGATCATAACTAAAATAAGCAACGAAAGTGTTACTTGTAACGTAGGCGGAGCCTAAACGACGGTGCGAGCCGAGTAGTTACGGGGCTGTCCGAAGCTTTCGCATCAGGCATCGTGGCATCGCGGCACCAACAATCGTCGCTAACCCCCAAGCGCGCCATTAGATGTTTCTTATAAAAAACATATCGGCAAGTTACACACGTCTACAAGGTTCTGTTGTTGGGCAGCTGGGGTCATTTCCAAAGTACTTTGCTACGAAGAATTTGAATTCGAGGTCAGAACTAAAATATTTGAAGTTATGTACTCAAAAAATGGGGTTTTAGGTTACTTTTGAGTTTTGCGTCATTTGGTACTACTTTTACCATTCAAAATAAGCTATTGAGCGGTCACTTACGATTTTTTTTTGCAAACCTACGACCATTTTAAGTTATAAAATATATATAGAAAATATATATATATATATATATATATATAGAAAAAAATGTGCCTTTTTTTAATGTAATATTCGAAATAAACGATCCCAAATACCACAAGTACAAATTGTTAAAAGAAATTAGCCAGTAAAAAAATGTATACCATGACTTTGTTGGGATTTAATTCATAACAATGGTCGTAACTTATCAAGAAAAAATTCTAGGTAACCACTCAATAGCTTATTTTGAAGAGAAGAAAAAGTTTTAAATTATGCAACTGAGCAATAGGACCAAAAAAAATGTGTGCATCCTGTACGTATCCTCTAAAATATCCAAAAGCCCCATTTCTTGAGTACATAACCACAAATATCTTAAAATCATGACGTGACGGCTCAATTCTGATGTAGAATTCGAACTCTACGCAGCAAATTATTTCGAAAATGACCCTCAGCTGCCCTAACAACAAACAAGAATCCATTTTTGTACAACCAAGCTTAGTGGAGAAATCTCTTGAATCCTTCAAGTTGATTAATTTATCGCGATATGCTAAGATACAAAAAAAACCCTCAATAATTAAAAAATAAACTTACCTCCATTAAGAGGAAATAGAATGTCCTTTTTCATAAGGCTTGCGGCGCACATTCCTCCAAGGAAGGCTAATTCGGCTTCCAAATGTTTAAGTTCGTTGAGGTTTTGACCATTTTCTTGAGACCACTCGTAGCCAATAACGAGACATTTAAAACCGTAAGCACTCAGACGTTCATCCTTCAAGTAATCAGAAGCTGTTTCCAAGGAAAATACAACTTCATTGCCAGGTAAAATAACAGAGTTGGTTGGCCACTGCAAACTAAAAAAATACCAATACAATTTCAAGATTTTAGAGAAAATTTGTCACTAACTAATATGCTATTGTCGGCAAAATGACAGAGGGACGTATCTGAAACATCCTTATTTTGAAACATCAACGATTAAAAGTGTCTTAAAAATCAACTTGCTTCTTTTTAGGCTTCGTTGGAATAATTTGAATCCAAGTGCCCCCCTAGGGTACTTCTAATGTAGTTACGTCCTTCTCTCAGTGCTCCTTTTGATTTATTATTTCAGTTTCTTTTAAACAACCGTCTATGTATAAATTAAGTTAAACAGCCACACATCCCTGTATTAACACTTTTTCGATGTTAAACCAGTCTTTGTACGGTCCGTTTATCCTGACACGGGCAGTGGAATCCGTGTAAAGTGATTTCGTTGCTCGTATCAAACTACCACTCACCCTATACATAGACAATATCGACCAAAATTTATTCCTCACCACTCTGTCACAGGACTTTTCCAAGTCTAAGAAGCGCGACCTTTTTATTCAACAAAACTATAATAATTAATCACAATACGAGATCGTTGTCTGAAGATTCACACCCAGTAAACCTTATGAACATTGGATGACGATGGGATCGATAAATAAATGACGCCTATACGGTGGTGCTCGAAAATGAGATGAAAAGTATCGTATTTTTATTTTGTGTTTCCGTTCCGTTACAAACATACTTCGGAAACGCATAATAGACTACGCGAGGAGATAATAGGGGAGTACCAGGCAGGATTCAGGAAGGGCAGGTAAACAATAGACCAACAAACAACTGAAAAAGGCTGGGATTATAACACACCTATCTACCAACTTTTTGTGGATTTTAAACAAGCTTATGACAGTGTAGATAGAGAGACGCTATACGTCATAATGGAAGAATATGGAGTGCCGCAAAAATTCATAAACCTAACCAGAATGACAATGAACAACGCAAATTCCCAAGCAAGGAGATAGTCTAGCATCACGAGAGACGCCATATTTGCCTTGCAAGTTTTAATCCAACGCTGCAGACACAAATAAAGATGTCTACATCTGCTTCATTGACTTTACAAAGGCCTTCGATAGTGTAAACCACGAACTTCTCATATCCATACTAAAAAAGGTAGATCTCGACAGTAGATATAAGAATGATAGCCAACATCTACTGGGGACAAACTGCGTGTGTGAAATTAGGTAATTCCTCTACTGAACCTGATCGAAATAAAGAAAGGTGTACGCCAGGGATGTACGCATACTCCCCTCCTGTTCAACAGATATACAGAGGAAATCTTCAGGGAAGCATTACACGACGCTGTGGGCATAAAACTAAATGGTGAACCCATCAACAACATTCGTTATGCTGACGATACTGCAATACTTGCCAGCCGTATCAAAGAACTTTAACATCTACTGAGAAAGATCCAAGTCATCAGCGAACAGTATGGTTTGAAGCTCAACGTTTCAAAAACCAAATGGGCGGTTATCAGTAAACGACAACAACAAGCAGAACAGCTGATACTTAACACCGAACCAGTAGAGCAGGTCGAAAAACATTGCTATCTTGGATCATTAGTAAACTCTCAATGGGACCAGTCTATAGAAATAAGATCAAGAAACGAAAAAGCGAGAACAGCGTTTAACAACATTTACTTACCGTCGCATTTTAGGAATATCGTGGACCGATCACATCACCAACGAGGAGGTTTTCCGCAGAGTCGGCAAACAGAGAGAAATCTCATTCACTGTTAAAAAACGTAAAATGGAATACCTTGGGCATATAATGCGTCATGAGAAGTATCGTATCCAGCAACTCATCTTATTAAGAGGGCAAAACAGACAGCAAAAGAGGACCGGATAGACGAAAACATTCATGGTTGCATAATCTGCGTAAATGGTACAGATTAACTTCAGTAGAACTGTTTCGGAATGCAGCGAACAAAGTTAAAATAGCCATGTTAATCGCCAACGTCCGCAACGGATAGGGCACCACAAGAAGAAGACTCGGTCATAAAAACGTAACAGAAAACCATTGTGGCGGATACATACTTTCTTTTTTGTTTTCTCTTGGGTTTCCAATACGATGAACGCCCTATGTTCAGCACAACTTGTAAAGAAACGTATTATAGATGAAGGTAACTCAAAATGCACAAATTTGCAAATATCATTTTGTTAACGACATCAAAATGTACCAAATGTACTAACCTTCCGCTGAATTTATGTAATACAGGCCAATATGGCATAGGGGGCGATTCGGTATCCTCCAAAAAGACAGTATGGTATTTATCGTTTTGTAAATCCAATGCAGGTACGAACAATTGCAACGAATCTTCCGGCTGTACCGTAGAACATGCTGGATCAAATTCTAGACTGACCCACTTTACGCTTTCCGGAAACAATACCCTACAAAAGAAATTGTAACATAAGAATTTATGTTTATAATAATCATTAAATACTAGCCTGTAATTAGACACGGTGGACGGCTTGTATGGATGTTCACTTTCGATTAAACTATAATGATGACTTGTAGTTTCGATTTTATGATCTAGACTATCGTGGTTCGAAGATGTGCTTAACGTTGATGTCGATTTAAATGACGTACACATCAAATTCAAGGCTGCTACGTGGGGGAGAAGTTCTTGAATCAGGTTTAATATATGTACAGCACTCTGGAACAATAAATATTTTTTATATACATTATTATTTCATAAAAGAACCAGATTGGTTCCAGACCTATCGGTCGTTCCTTTGTACCTTTTTTGTGCCAATGTATTGGCTTTTCCATTGACTGGATTGTCTAAATATGCATACGTAGAAATATTTCATTATGCACTCTCATAGTATAAACTATTACTTAAATTTGTTCGGTATGAAACACATTCTTACTTTAACACAATATCTAAAACGTTTTATAGCAAAAAGACACGAAAAATCAGCAAGAATTATAAACGGGGCACTAGCACACACTATAAAAAACACTCGTCGAGTATTTGCAACATACCTTAGAGTCGCTGGTCACTAACGGACTAATATGGGCCAGAACTAAAGGGAGCAGAGTTGTGACAACGCATGATTTGCTAAGAATTTCGGCAGAAGGCACTTCTTCTGCCTTTTCTCTAGCTGATACAAGTAAATTGCTAGCTTTTTGAATGATAGCGCTGGTAATTGACAACGCAGAAAGACGGACTTGCTGTTCCAGTTTTGTAGTAGCTGCTCTTCCACTTTCAAGAGGGTTACTGAAAAATATAACAATATAAAGTCCCACAATATTTATAAAATTTTAAAAATAGCATATTACTATCTGTTGGGAAGGTGATTTTATATAAATTAAGAAATATTTCGATTTGAAAGTAACGAAAAACTACAAGGGGCTGACCAAAAATTATTTACAAGAACTTATCCTAACTAACAACTATAGAAATAAATATTAAATGTGGCTTGCAGATATAAATATAAATTTAATATTATTGGCGATTTTTGTTTCTGCTGTCTTCTATCAAATAGATTGTGTTACATTAATTAAGTACCTATCGCTAATTAAGTTTTCTTAATTAATAACAACAGTATGCCACCTATCAGGCATTGCAATGAAATTGAAGCGGTACAAATTGTAACTCTACATCACGAAGGATTGCAACAAAACATTATTGCACGACGTCTCGGAAGAATTCAATCTACTGTATCTAAAATTTTACAAAGGTTTCAACAAACTGAACATTATGTCCGAAGACCCGTTCAAGGACGTAAAAGGTCTACATCAGTAAGGGATGACCGCTTTTTGGTTCTTAGTTCTACACGAAATCGCACATTGACATCTACGCATCTCAGAAATGAGCTACTAAATACAAGACAAGTTAATGTTAGTTCGAAAACAGTTAGACGAAGATTAAAAGAAGCAGGTTTAAAGCCAAGACGACCTGCCAAAGTTCCACGTCTTTTTAATTAAAATTCGTCGATTAGAATTTGCAAGAACTCATGTTCAGTGGAATATCGAGCAATGGAAAAATATTCTCTTTACGGATGAGACCAGAATTCAATTATGGAAGCTACGTCTACAGAAGAGTTGGGGAACGGTACGCCAGTTGCAATCTTATAGAGAGTGTTAGTTTTGGAGGTGGCGGTTTAATGTTTTGGGGAAGTTTAAGTTGGGAAGGACGTACCAAACTTGTCGAAGTGATCGGACCTATGACTAGTGACTAGTATGTTGAAAATATGCTACAAGAGCATGTTGTGCCATATGCTGGCCATATTGGATACGAAAGATTTGTACTAATGCACGATAACGCTCGATCACATGCAGCTAACATAGTGACGAATTTCCTAAATGAAGACCAGATTGAAACATTAGATTGACCACCGTACAGCCCAGACTTGAACCCGATCGAACACTTGTGGGATCATCTGAAATGCCGCATACGACGAAGAAATTCCGTTCCCAGTAATAAAGAAGAGCTTCAAATTGCAGCGCATGAGGAATGAAATGCAATTCCTCAAGAATTCATTCAAACTCTACTTTTTAGTATGCCAAGAAGGATGAAGAGCTCGAGGAGGAAATACTCGTTACTAACTATGCCCTTATTTTAATCAAAAGTATAGTACTTGTTCTCCTCCATTAAAGTTTAAACTACATATCCTTAATTAACTTAATTTTGTTAGCATTTAGTAATATTTTTTTTTCACGATTCCCTACACATAAAAACTTAATATTTTTCATTTAAAATTTAAAAAATAAACTGTTCTTTCTTGTTTGATGGCTTGATTTATTAGAATTTACATTTTCCAAATAAAAATATGACAATTTTGAGATATTCAATCATTTTGTCCATGAGTGTATTAATCTGTTAAAAATTTCAAAAGGACAACTTTTTTTATTACTCTTCCGGTTTAAATTCTAATGAATGGGGTTATTGAAGTTATAATTGTTTATCAAGTTATATTATAAATCAATTAAAAAGCATTTATATCTAAAATCTTTGTTACCTGTAGTATAAAATTACTGGGATTTGTCCCCTAGCAATAGTAGTCCCATTAAAACTTAATGAGCACGTCGAATAGGTAAAAATAGTGTTATCAGAACCTTTTACAGAGTTCAGGCCACCGTCACCGTTGTTAGTGCGTCCTCCGTGATTCCTCAATCTTATGGCATATTTAATATTTTCCTAAAACATATTTTAACTTTATTCAAGATTATTTTATGTTCAGAACAATTCCTTGATTGAATTTCTTCGTGCAAATTAAATTGTTTGAATTAATAAATTAAAAAATCAATTTCAGAAGTGCAATCAGAAAAAACATTATATTCGAATTCTAATCGGTTCGCTCTTTTTATGTGGTATTAACCAAAATTTAAAAAGGATAGCTACCATTGAATATGATTTTGATTGTTGAATTGGTAGGACTTCCGTCAGTCGGAAATATATTGGTATTAATAAACTAACCTTTATGGATATTGCTCGATCGAATTTGATTTCTATAATGTCCGGAGGAAAATCTTCCGGTCCAAAAGATCCTCTAGCGACTTCCACACTGTTCCATCGATGAGAATGTGCTTGGCTATCCAAATTGTTTAGGTACGTTGTCTAAAAAAAACGGTATTTTAACTGTTTTTCTATTAATTTTTATACAACCAAGAGAAGTACACTCACATCTTCCAGGAGTTCTAATTCATATTCGTAATGACCTATTCCGCCATAGACGCCAACACCGATGATAGATATTCCGGGACGATCGACTTGGAAGCATATCGCATCAGGAGAACCGTTTCCTGTATTCCACGTTCTGGATTGATTGGTTCTCGTAAAACGAGAAGGTGTCATATGTAAAGTCCTTCCGTAGGTACCTTGTAAATCGTCCTACAAAAATTAACAATCCTTATGTATAATAAATATGATTAAATGGAAAATGATTGGATTAAATCAATATTTTTGGCTAGAAGTTAGAAGGTCTACTACGCTTTTATAGACTTGGAAAAGGCCTATGATAGAGTGGTGAGGAATGAATTGCGGTCGACATTGTCTATGTATGGGGTGAGCGGTAGTTTAATACGAGCACTGAAATCACTTTACGAGGATTCCACTGCTTGTGTCAGTATAAACGGAGCTTACACGGACTGGTTTAACATCGAAAAAGTGTGAGACAGGGATGTGTGGCTTCACCATGGCTGTTTAACTTATACATAGACGATTGTTTAAGAGATTCGAAATAGAGTGCGTATGGATTGAAAATGAATGATTTGATCGTCAAATGCCTTCTTTACGCAGATGATCAAGTCATATTAGCGTCATCTGAAGAGGAGTTGCAGGCGATGGTTAATATTATGCATGATGCCCTGAAAATCAAAGTAATGAAAATAAATGTAAGCAAAACGAAAGTAATGGTTTTTGAAAAAGAAGAAAGCATACTGTGAGGTTCTGATTAAGGGAGAAAGAGTGGAACAAGTAAATGTGTTTGTATGCTTGGGTTCAAAGTTTACGAGAAATGGAAAGTATGACAGTGACATTGAGCGAAGGATGTTGGCAGAAAAACAAATGAATGGTGCACTGCATAGATTTATGAACAGCCAGAAAGTGTCATAAAAGGCACATCAGGCTGAGGAGTGTATGTATGGTAGTGAATGTTGGGTTTGGCAAAAGAAGCATGAAAATAGGATTAATGCTGCAGAGATGAGTAGTCTGAGAAGTATAGCCGGAGTGACTCGGTTGGATAAAGTAAAGAATAGTGAGATAAGAGAACGCGGTGGTGTAAAAGAAAATGTGGTTACAAAGATAGACAAAGAAATGCTTAGATGGTTTGGATACGTAGAAAAAATGGATGAAGAAAGATTGACGAAACAAATTTATAAGGCGAGTGTGAATGGACAAGTCGGTAGAGGTCGATTGTTTTGAAGAAAGGCCAGGTAAAGAGTACGAACAACCGACGAGTATGTATGAGAGCACTGATGAAAGTAGAGGAAGCAAAAAATGTGTGTAAGAACCGTAGCGGAAGTGGAAGGAAGTTGTATCTTTCTACCCGTACGGGAAAAAGGCGTGACTATATGTGTGTAAAAACGGCCATGACCAAACTCAACAAAATTTGGAAAGATCGGCATATAACAACCACAACAAAATGCAAATTAGTAAACACCCTCGTTTTTCCAATCTTTCCAAGACAGCATTAGAAGCACGTCAGATAGAGAGAAATGGAGGGAAACTGCTAAAAACGCAACATGAGACTAACATAGGATCACGACGCTTCAAACATGAAGCTAACGACTAGAGAGAGAGATATATGTATGTAAATGTATGTACATAAATTTATTGTAAAACGCTTTCGACTCCGGTCATCTTTAGTGCTTTAAGTCAGGACGAAGAAGATACGAAGGCATTTTTGTTTTTGATAACACCATGGTTTTTGTAAAGAATAAAATAGAACAAATTGTCCCAAATTATCTTCACTGTTCAATTGTTAAGAACTCTATATAGGATTGATGCGTCATGACTTTCAACTGATGACAAAAATATGTGCTTTATGGGAGAATTTATTCATGGTTTAGAATTTAATTTATTGTCATAATGTATCGCCATTAAAAAAATGTGTTATATCCGTGGATGTACAAACACATTACGTGGAAAACGTGGATTTGATTCGTGATATATTATAAATTTCCAAGAGCACTCTTAGTGTCTCATAAAAAATTTATAATAGTATATTAAAGTGGATAAATAATGCAGTTAAAAGTTATGTATATTATATTAATATTAAAATTAAGAGAAATAACTAAACGCCTGTTATATTAAAATAAAAATTATAATTAGTAATTATATTTATCTGATAATGAAAACGTAACCTTTAAATTTGTATTTTTAATTTCACTAACAATTCAAAAGACTGGGTAGGTACCAAATTAAAATACCAAAATTTGTAGTACTCAATTTATAAATAGTGAAAAAGTATTACATCAATTTTATATTCACACATTTTTCCTGGAAATAAAAAATATTTTGAAAATAAATCCACTATTTATATCATTATTTTTAATCTTTATTAATATTTATTAATTTATATAAATTTTAAATTAATTGTAATACTATTAAATGGTCATCGTTACTTGGTCATTTAAATATATTTCACATTATTATTTCCATTGACAGATTTACATAATTTCTCACCTTTGGAATTATTCTGACCATGCACACGATTATTTATAACTGCCCGGAATCCATATTTAATAATTTTTTGAATTTTAAAAATATCTTTTATTATTCACTACAATGTTCCCCCACTTCATTTTAATATTAAAACACTAGAAGGCACTATTAGCTTCAGAATTAGTGTTGCCTCTATATTTTATGCACGGTCCCAATAAAAATTAAAATATTTGTTTGTCTCACTTTAATAATCAATGGCATGTATATCTGCTAATGATTCTCTTTTTTTATGGTTGTTTACAGTATAAAAAATTTCAAGCAATTAAAGGAATATGAGTCAGTGGCGGCGATAAAAGTTGTCAAAAATATTTAAAAATAATATCGTTTATTTTGTAGAAGAATTAAATTAATAATCTAGTAATAATAATTATTTAAGTTTTTGTTGTGGTATCTGCCAATGTTTCTTCAAATCAAACTACACACAGGGAAATTTTTTAACACAAATATAGAAAAACTTGACCTAATAACCTAAAAGAGCCAAATATTATATTTTATATTTATATTATATACAGGGTGTTTCTAAATTCATGCAAAAAAACTCAGGAGGTGATTGTGTATAAACGGTTCCCGAAGTAGAATACGAATCGGAGATATACTTTCCGACTCTTTTGAGATAAACAGCGGGCTTAAGCAGGGAGACGCGATAAATCTAATTTTATTCAACATTGCTCTTAAGAAAGTAATAAGAACCGCTAAAATAAGCGTTGAACTTTTTAGCTGGAATGGCCCAAGATTATTGCTGGCTTTTGCCGATGATATTGACGTAGTGGTTAACACGGTACTGACTGTAAAAGAACTCTTTTCAAGGGTAGAAACGCAAGCTGAGCAAATAGGACTCAGAATAAACGAAGACAAAACCAAGTACACCAGCAGAACGGGACGTAGAGATAGAGTGGGCCAAAATGTCACAGTGGGGAAATACAATTTCAAGAGGATCGTAACCTTTAAGTATTTAGGAGCCACAATTGCTCAAGATATTCTGACAGAAGTGGAAACAAATGTCTCTATGCACTAAAGTCAGTGCTAGCATCGAAAAACATCTCGCGAAGAACAAAAATCACAATCTATAAAACCGTTATACGACCGACTGATATGTATGCTAGCGAAACCTGGACCTTGACCAAAGACAACGAACGGAAATTAAGAATTTTTGAAAGAAAAGTTCTACGCAAGATTTTTGGACCACTGCGAAGCCCAAAAGTACCGAGTAAAAATCAACCAAGAAATATCAGAATTATACCAAGACAACTGTCAATGAAGTTAACGAGTACACTGAAAACATTAAATCAAGAGTTGGACAAGCCAGGACCATATTTAATGAGAAATGTGTAATCTTAACTTACAACTTAGAGTCAGAATATTGAGCTGATACGTTTTCTCGATGTTGCTATATGGAATGGAATCCTGGACGTTAAAATTAAAATAAGGAAGCTGCAATATCATGCGGGGAGAGAAATATGTATTGTTGCAGAATATTATGCAGGGAAAGATACAGGAAAAAAGAAGCAGAGGAAGAAGACGCATTTCCTGGTTAAAAAACCTGAGAAAATGGTACAATTGTAGTTCCATTGAGTTGTTTAGAGCTGCAGCATCAAAAGTGAGAATAGCTATGATGATAGCCAACCCTCTAAGAGAAGATGGCACAAGAAGAAGAAGATTCACAATATACAGATATTTACAAAATACATTATAAAAAGAAAACTAAAAATTGGTATCTTTTATTTTTGTATATATATTTACAGTGGAACCACTGTTATTCGAAGAAAGAGATCCATAAAAAATAGAAGACACCGGATAATCGAGGTTTTTTTCTTTTTTATAACAACAAAGACGTAAATGTGTAAATTCGTTCTGAGACCGCATACTTAAAAATATTTTTGGAAATTTGAAAATATAAAATAAATTTACGAAAATTCCTTGTTAGGTGTCTTTTTATTGGTAAGAAATCGTAACATGTACAATTTGCATGGATTTTCCGCTAAAACAATATTAATACGTTTACTTACCTCTGAAGAACTACATTGATGAACCAATTCAGCCAAGACCCTCGCCAACAAATGACAACAAAATTTGGATAGATCAGATGAATGCAGTACTGTACTTTTCTGCAAACTTCTAACAACTGGGTTTGAAGCCAAGTTAATAAGACATTCCAAAACGTCACTCCATTGCCAGGAAACATTATTACACGTTGATTCTATCTAAAAAGATTTTTAATGTACTTGAAATGATGCCAGATTTTTGGAACGCGACAATTTCTTTGTAAACAAGAAAAAATATTATCATTCAAATTAAAATCACTACGCAAATAGGATTTTTTTTACTTTGGGGTGTTTGTTTTCTAAGCTAAATAGATTTAATTTTATGTAGAACACCACTGTAGAATTTGTAGCTTAATAGAACTTTTTAACACTTTTTTTAAGAACTACCAAATATAACAAATTCCGTAGTTAGTAATAGCGAAACGTTCGGCTTATATCTAAATGTCTCCAAAACCAAAATACTAGTCTGCTCAAAGACGCCAACAAACGTATATTTACATGTCAATGGACAAACAATAGAACAGGTAACCTCGATAAAATATCTGGGAGTTAATATAAACAGCCAGTGTAAACCGAAAAAAGAAATATTATCAAGGATTGAACAAGCGAGGAAAACACTCATGAGCATGAAAACATTTTTCACAAGATCAGACCTTAGTATAGAGCTTATAATTCGAATGGTCAACGTTTTCTCTGTCTTACTCTACGGATGCGGAAGTTGGACATCGGACACACAAACAAAAAAAGAATAAAGGCTTTTGAAATGTACATATATAGACGAATGCTACGAATTTCATGGATACAAAAGATCACTAACAACGAAGTACTCCAAAACATGTGTAAGAACTGCTAAACACCATTAAAGAGAGAAAATTATAATACCTGGGTCATGTGCTGAAAGGTGAAAGATACGAATTACTCCGACTCATAATAGATGGTAAAATAGAAGGGAAAAGGAAGATGCCAGAATTCATGGTTAAAGGACCTGAGAAGATAGTTTGACCGCTCATCTACAGAAGTATTTCGTGCTGCAGTTTCCAAGACTACAATCGCCATTTGGATTGCCAACTTTTGAAAGGAGAGGGCGCAATATGAAGAACTTTTTAAATCCATAAAGATAATATGGTACATTTTAAATATTTTTAAAGTGAAAACTTCTTTAGCGGCGTTGTACACTTTTTTTGTAATGGGTAAAAATTGTTAAACTCGCGTCAGGACACGTGACCTGATCGAAAATTCGTAAGACGGATGGAGAGTAGACAGCTGGCGTGGCGTAGGAGAGGGAGTATCCCCCTCTCTTTCTACGGCGCGGCGAAAATGTATGCCTGCGCCGGCTGTTTCGTTTAGGCGGCGCAGGGCGCACAACGTTAATACTTAAGTTTTCACTTCTGCCGGCACTCCCAGAGTGCAACCCGTCGTTTTTTTTTAATGTATTTATAAGAATAGTTCAATTTATAGTTCATAATTTATAGTTTATTGGTCCGGAAATAACCTTGAATCAAGTCCCTCTATCTCGATTTTGGTAGTCACGGTGTCTAATAATATGTCTTCGCATTACCATGTTGCTAACATCGCAAAGTCAGCAATCCAGAGGCTGGGTTTTTGTGGAGAGCTAGAAAATTTTTTACTCCTGATCAACTGTTGACCACCTACAAGGCTCAAATTCGACCTCTACTGGAGTATTGCTCGCACATTTAGGGTTCAGCACCAAAGCATTTTTTTTGTCTTCTAGATTCCATTCAGAAAAGGGCCATTCGGTTGATAAACAGCTCAACTCTTACAGACACCCTTCACCCACTAGAACATAGAAGAAGAGTTGCAGACCAGACATTACTCTGCAGATATTTCCATGGCAGATACTCCAGAGAAATAAAAACTCTTGTACCACCACTGGCCACATTCGGCCGAAGAACTCGGCATGCTGATCAGTCTTACCCATATACTCTCAAGATTGACACTACAAGGACCAATCTCCATTAAGAATCCTTCTTTTCCAAATTATTTTTATTATCACTGAATTATAATTATTTTTTATAATACAAAGGAGGTAATTGAAAATTAAATTTTTTTCGATAAATTAACATTTATTTGCACTCTTTAATTTAAATACTTTCTGTCTTTCTTCTACCCGGACGCATTGGCCGATGGAGTGGTAGAGAGATAGATTCGTCACGAGCCGAACGCTTAAGCCGATCGAGCCTCTCTATCGCTTGTTCCGCATGACAATGAGTCATGTTTTTTCGTACGTGCAGCCGGCGTTTATCGATTTATAAGACGTTATCACGTCAAAAACACAACACCCATTATCATTTTTCAACCAACGGTTCGCGAAGTAGATGTCTATCTTTCCACGTTTAATTTCATCCTCCTCTAACAATTTTTGAACCTTTTTTTTAAACGTGAAAATTTTGTTACAGCAACGTCATCTTAATTATACTCTATTTTATAATCATAGTCTTACCTAAATGACTCACACCCTGATGTGGGTTCCAGGTTACAAGTGAGTTAGAGGCAACGAGAAAGCAGACTGCCTTGCCAAGGAAGTGGAAAATACATCATTTTCCGGTTCAGAACCCTTCTGTGGACTCTCCAAGGCCCACTTGAAAGAAGAGGTTTGACGCTGGGAAACAGATGAAATGAAATCTCACTGGAATAAAGTGCCAGGACAAAGACGAGCGAAAAGGCTAGTAAGCCTTTCGCCAAGGAAAGCTAAACAAGATCTCGAGTTGAACAAAAAAGACTTGAAACTGGTGACGGGACTCCTCACTGGACACTGCCCTCTAAGGTACCACCTGAAAATGCTCAGCGCTTTTCTGCAAGAGGCTCAAGTTTCTGGAAAAGGTCTTCTTAAAGCCCTACGATGTCAGGAACTTAGCTCCCAGGAAATTAATAAACTTTGTACGAAGTCTCGGAATCCCGGGCCTTGAATAGATTAAGGGTTATGACAAAAGATCTGATAGGTCGAGGTGCTTGAGAAGCTGCATAGCCTTCAAGACCCCCCTACAATCTAAAATCTACCTAAATGACTATTTTGACACGAAAAAAATATTGCAACCAAAACTTGTGAATATTATACGAGGGCGATTAAAAATTTAATATAATTTATTATTTCGTTCGAAGTTGTATCAGTACCAAGTATTTGTATAAAGATTTATGATAAGGATGTTAAATAATAACTAATGATATATAATAAAATAACTCAATTAATAAATACATTTTTTTATCTGGAAATCATGATCGTACTGTATAAAGATTTTTCTAAACAACTGTAAAGATAAAAAATCTTTTCAATAATAATGGAAGATACTTACTTGTGTTTTGTACGTCATTTGCTCTACTAATATAGGATAATAATGAGAATCTGAAATACTCATCATCGGTAAGCCTGAATTATCAGATGGACTTAATCCTCTAAGTAAAGCACTTTCGGTACAAATACTCTGGCCAACTAACGGGAATGTACTCCTTAGTCTGACACTAGGGGCACAGAGAGCGCAAAGAACTGCGCTCAGCAATCTTTGACTATTGTTATAAAGGTACTGGCCATTATCCTGCAAAAAATTGTTTTTTTTTAAAACTGCTACATTTACCTATAATATGTAACGTTCCGATTTACAGAACTTTCAAGATTTAATTTTTGCAGCTATTTTAGGTACATATTATTTAACTATAATTGACTAAAGGGCGTCAACAATTTTTAACTATTTTTATCTTCAAGGCAAGACCTTATTCCAACAATCGTTGATTTACCCTGTACATTTTTTTTTAATTTTTGGTACTCCCAAGACCAGTATTAATAAATTCGTTATCACACTTATGAAAGAGGTTTACCTATATAACTACCCTTAAAAAAATTGTCACAAAAACTAAAAAACGAATACTGAGCACTTTAAACCTTTTAGACTTGAATTTTCCTAAGGTGATTAAAAAAAATATGTTTTGTTTGTTTCTAAGTAAAAAAGGTACTAAAAGGTCGAAAATGGTAAAAAGCTCAAAAAATATATTTTTCAAAAAAACTGTGTAATGCACATTAGAGTGTACATACGGTACTGAAATAAACAATTTTAGGAAATTCCTTACAGCCACATGAAATCAACTGTCCTAAAACGTGATTATCTATCTTTTAGAATCGGGGTATGAAACTTGGTTAAACAAATTCTAGCTTTCATAAGACATAAATGCACCATACATTTTTGGCAAAATTTATGGGTTCTTTCTTTACAACCACCTAATTTAAATCTTCGTTATTTAAATAATAAATATCGCTTAATTTTTTTTATTGCACCATTTATTAAAAAATAATTTACTTACGATAACATAATTATTTTTCCAAGTGGTTTTATATCGTTATCTATTGTTTCCTTTAAAGGCTTAATTTTTTTTAAATTTACTATTGTTTTGCTTTTAACTGATTTTTCTGATAGATACAATATTCTATTCTATTTATAACAGTTTTTAATCAATTTTAAAATTATTTTAAATACAACCCTATAAAAAACGACTTACCTACAACTATTTATAATAAACAACTTTAAAAGTCTAAAATATTATTAAAAGTCATTTTACAACCCCATACAAAATGTTTTTGGCACATTTTTTAATAATTTAATACACTCACGAGATAAAAACGACTTACCTACCACTTTTTATAATAAACAACTTTAAATGTCTTAAATATTATCAAAAGTCATTCGTAACTCCTTCAATAAAAACATAAGAATTTGAAAGTGACATAATTCAAAGTAAGGCTGAGGCCTCACTAGTGCGTTGCGTTGTATGCCACACCTGCGTTGCGACGACGCACGACGTCACAACGCAAGAGGGCGACGCACGTGAACTAAAGATAAAGGAATGCTTAGATGGGTTGGACACGTAGAGAGGATAGATGAAGGAAGATTGACGAAACATATTTATAAGGCGAGTGTTAATGGGCAAGTCGATAGAGGTCGACCTCGGCGAATGTATCTCGATCAGATAGACATTGATTTGAAAAAAGGCCAGGTCAAGAGTACCAACAACCGACGAGAATGTAAGAGAGCACTGATGAAAGATGAAGAAGCGAAAGATGTGTGTAATAACCTTAGCAAGAGAAAGGAAGTGATCTCTGCCTACTCCTACGAGAAAAAGGCATGACTACATGTATCTATGTTGTTGTGAACTAACGCACAGCTTGAATGTAACACAGCATGATCATACCTCTGGACATATTTCACGATGTTTTTAGAAATGAGACTAAGAGACTAAACGACTCTAAATGTTTAATTTGAGTTTGCAAAGTTGGTGGTGATGCACAGCCTATGAGAGCTTCCATGATCTCTAACTCGCCTATTTTTATGTTTAAAAAATGTTTAAATAAACTTGATTCGAATTGTCTTTTAATGCTAAGCAATACTCTATCTGACGGAATAAACACGCATCAATATCACGTGATAAGCGAGTGTGATTGCTTTGTATTTATATACCCTGAAGCTCGCATTTGTGCGAAGATTTTAATAGTGACTAATAATTTGTTAATAGTGAAAATGACCAACAGAGCAAATTGTTGTGTACCAAATGAGGGTCAAAGAGTTGAGCATATTAGAGAAATAACTACTTAAAATTATCATTGATGTCATCTCATCCATTGATTTTATGAGGATCACTTTTAATAGCATTGGTCTGCAAACAATAAGATCTGCTTATCCACCTATCATCTATTTTTTTCTTTGCAACCACAAACAATTTTACACACAATTTTAGAAACATATCTGAATTCCTTCCAATATAAAATATTAAAATTAATAACGTCCAAATATCGAAATTTTCACTAAATTGTATACTTTCCTTAGTAAACATATAGGTTATAGCAAACGCAATCACACTTGACGTCAAAAACATATGTTTTTCAACAGAATGACAGCGCGGGAAAATAAAGGCTAAAGTGTCAATACCTAATATGTTGGTTTTAAAATTTCTTAAAATTTCACATTTCGTCTTTTTTTTTATTAAATTAAATAATGTTTAAATTATTTTTATTTTTTAAAGTTGCAAATTCTTACTACTCATTTTAAATTTTTTAAAAATGTTTAAAAGTAATGCAAATGCTTAATCGAATAAGCTATTTTATAAATCAAATCGATCAATTTTAATTATTTGTTGAATTGTACAGTGGGTTAACAACGTTACGAATACCCAATAAGTGGCCCGATTTCTTTGCTCGTAAGTGACGTTTTTAATGGTAAAGGACGATGGATGTGATTAGTTTATTAATACTGGTTTTAAAGAGTTAAGATTAGTAGAAGAACGGGAGTTGCAACTAGTTACAATATATAACAATTAAGGATTAATATAGTGTGGTACTTACCTTGTTACTATCGTGAAGTAAATCGCATAAACACGTCCACTTTAAATGAGCTGTAGGATAAAAAGCGTGAAAACAATCCACAAACGTATTATGACATTCATCTAGAACGTTATTCATTAAACTTATATTCAATGTATTGCATCTACTGGATTTTTTGTTTTGCAAAACGATTAATACATTATCTGACAATATCTGTTTCAGTAAAGTTCGAACGTCTCCTATACATTCGGCCAACTGAACGTTTTCCAATGACATTTTTTTATTTATCTGCCTGGGATAAATTTCATTAGTATAGGTACATATCAGTCGCAAACTGGCTCTACTAATATATACCAATCTTTCCAATTCCAAACTAGTGTATGAAACTTTATGACTCTGTCCTTCAACCACCCCCCATTTGAAAGTATTCCACGACCACTGTAAAAGGGATATCAAGCTATGGAAACATTCTTTAGTGACGGTTCTTGAGAAATCTTTGGATAGAATGTGGAACGGTTCGATTATATCGCTCTGTCTAGGAGAAGACTGGTTTTCCGGGGTTATTATTTTGTAAAGTAATTGTGGTATTTGTCCTGCATTAACGTCTGTGCCATTGTTAGATTTCTTTGATGATTTGAAATAGAAGAGTATTTGATCTTCGGTAGTTACCATGGTTTGTCCTGAAGATCCGCAATCACTACTGGGTCCACTGATTCGACACCATGCTACGTACCACCGATGAGCCTTTAATCAATATTTTATTAATCATTATTTTAGTTAAAAATTACAAGAGAATTTATTGCTAATTTGTAACCAAAAAATTAATTTTGTTGCTCAAACCAATTTCTGAAAATCGCAAATACTATAACTTCATATAAAGTTGGCAAGAAAATTTAAAAACATAAACAAAATGATACTGTTCATGCTAGGGTAGGGGATTATCATTAATTTTAATCTGAGGTTAATTATGGTGCTGACTTAAATATTCATAAGAATAGTGAAAAGCCAGCAACAAAACAAAAAAATAATATACCTTGTTCATGTTACCTTAAAAAACAGTTTTTAATAATAATACGTGTCAATAAATTTTTTGTTTCTGCTCAGAATATTAATAATCAGTGTGCTGAGAACCAGCAACAAAATGGCAATTAAAGATCGGCAGGTTTTTTCGACCAGCATATTTTTTTGTTTATGCCAGCTTTACACCTGATTATTAAATTCGATAATTATAGGATTTTGTTCCTACTCAGAATAATGGTGAAAAGTATGCTGCGAGCCTGCAACAAAATAGCAACTAAAGATCGATCCATCGGTTTTTTCGAACATTTTTTTTTTTTGTTTATGCCGCCAGTTTACCACACGATCATTTTGAACTTTGATAATTGTGAGATTTTGTTCCTACCCAGAATAGTGACCGGAGGACGTCTATTCGGAAGTACTCAAGCTTTTCAACGACCAATCTACAGATAAATTGGTCAGCCTCTTTAACGCCATTTATGTTTCTGGGAAAATACCAAGTGATTGGTTGGAGTCTGTCTTTGTCACACTACCTAAGAAGACATGGCCAAAAACATGCGGAGGCTACCGCACGATTAGCATGAGTCATATGCTAAAAATATTCCTTAAAATAAAACATGGTCGATTATACCGTAAATGCGAGGAACACCTCTCTGATACTCAATTTGGATTTCGTAACGGGCTTGGAACGAGAGAAGCCCCATTCGGCATACAGGTCTTAATACAGAGATGCCGCGACATGTCCACCGATGTATACGCATGTTTTCTGGATTACCAGAAAGCATTTGACTGTGTCGACCACGGGAAACTTATCAACATCCTTCAGAATATGAACTTAGATGGCAGAGACGTCCGCATTATAAAAAATCTATATTACAATTAAATCGCTGCTGTCAAAGTTGATGACATGACTACCGAGTACGTTCCCATTCAACGAGGTGTGAGGCAAGGGTGTGTCCTTTCTCCACTACTCTTTAACATATATTCTGAGCAAATTTTTTCCGATGCATTGGACGAAGCACGGGAAGGAATTGTTGTCAACGAAGAAGTAATAAATTCTTGCGTTATGCGGACGACACAGTTCTACTGGCAGGAAGTGATGATGACTTGCAGGCGTTACTACATAGGGTTGTGGCTAAAAACGAAAAATGAGGGCTCAAATTAAATATCAGCAAAATCAAAGCTATAGTTAGTAGCTTAAATGGTGAGCTTTCAGCAAACCTGAATATAGGCAACCAACAGATTCAGCGAGTCTCCAGTTTCAGATATCTGGGATGCTTATTGAACAGTAAGTGGGATAGCACGCAGGAAATAAGGTCCCTTATCGAGGAGGCTAGGGCAGCATTTAGCAACATGAATAAGGTTCTTACATCTCGAGACTTGTCAAAACCCCTACGTATTCAATTACTACGGTGCTACATATTTCCAATTCTGTACTATGGAATGGAAGGGTGGACTTTAACAAAAGCAATGTGTAACCGAATAGAAGCATTTGAGATGTGGTGCTACCGTTGCCTGCTACGAATATCATGGGTAGACAGAGTCCGAAACACAGAGGTGCTTGCCCGTCTCCAGAAGCAACTAGAAGTCATGTTTACCATCAAAAAACGTAAGTTGGAATATTTTGGACATGTTATGAGAGGGGAGAAGTACCGTATCTTACAGAATATCATGCAAGGCAACTAAAGATCAGCCAGTTTTTTTGACCAGCAATTTTTTTTTGTTTATACCACTTTGATATTATTTAATTATTTTGAACTGTGATGAATTTGTTACAGCTTAGATTATTGATGAGAAGTATGCTGAAAATCAGCAGTTGCCAGTTTGTTACTGATTTTTAGCATCACTTTACATCATTATTCTGAGCAGAGCCAAAATTTACAGCCACTTATCATTAGTAAACAGTGGCTTTCGAGGTAGCATACTGTATTTTGGTTTATTATCAAAAATAATCCCGTTTCAAGCTACTCACTTTTTTCCGTTGTTTTTATGTGAAAATCTTACAGCAACAAATTTCTACATAATTATTAATTATGTTTTTAAATTTTCCTGCTAATTTTATATTATAATTTTATTTGCAATTTTTAGAAACGGTTTGAGCAACAAAATCGATTTTTGGCAACTAATTAGCAAAAAATTCTCAGGTAATTTTTTTTTACTAATTTTCCTCTGCAAGTTCTTCAACAATTTAATTCGGATTAAAAATAAAATACATCTTCTTTTAAGTTGTCAAAAAAAGATCTTACCTGCAACAATACCGGTTCATCAAACAAAATAGGAAATTTCTGTCTTGGTCCACATTCATAAGGGACTTCTTCCGTTTCGGCCAACAACTCTCCATCGGATTCTTGTTCTCCACCTTCGGGTCCGATATCCAACAATTTTAACTTGGCTGTATATTCACCTCTGCCCCCAAACAAACCGAATCCTCCTAGTAAAATATCCGTATCGGCCATAAAACGTATTGCTTCGATGCTATGTCCAGAATATCCCCAACCGCCTCCGTGGCTTTCGAATCTGTTGACCGATTGAAAATCCTCTTTTGAATATTGTTTTCCTGACATTTGACATCTTTCGTCGATTGTTTCGTTAACGGCAGTTATTTGTAAATCGTGAGAAATAGTTAAAATATCCAAACAGCACAAAAGATTGATTGCCGCTTGGAATCTAGTTACATGACAGTTTGTCGTTACTGGTAGCGCTAGCTCTGGTGACAAAATAGAGCACAAGTGTAGATTTCTATCGCCATTTTTAGTATCTTTTACCACCCTAATTTGACTGAGGTGTTTAACGTCCGATTTGTTTACATTTTTTAACGTCTGTAGCTCACTAGCTATGACATTGTATGCAGTAAACTCGTTATTCAAAATGCTATAGGACCAGAGCACGTTATAAATCGGATCCATGCACACAATTTTATTGCTAAAATCTACTTGATCGACGGATTTAAATAAATTACAGTTACCATCTCTTTTGTTGATTACTAAACATTTGAAATTTTTGGCAGTTTCCTCTTCATTGGGGAGCAAGACTGTAACAAATAAATAATAGTTAAATTATAAACAATTAATACTTAAAAATCTACTGCAAAATTTAAATTTCAAGTAAACAGCTTGCTTATTTTTGATGTGAAACATCTTAAGTCGCGCTTGGGGGGTAACAACGACTGTTGGTGCCGTGATGCGAAAGCTTCGGGCAGCCCCGTAACTACTCGGCTCGATTAAAATTAATAGAAACGTCATTATAAATATATTTGTAAACATTTAACCTATGATTACATGACAAATAATATTCAGATTTGTTTGAAAAATAAAATTATCAAATTTAAAAATTGTTATTAGAGTGTGTTACAATATTATTTGAATTTCAAACAAGAACATTTATTTGAAAGTAATAACTACAATAAAATATGTTGAGCGGCCTTTTGCAAAGAACGTAAAATTATTAAGTGATTCAAGTCAAGAGTAAGTTAATTATATTTTTATAATTAAGGTGTGCATTTATGTGTGTACATGTGTGCGTGTATACTTTTAATATTATCTGAATATTTTGTTTTTTATTATGCCATATTTAATTCCTTTAATAAACCATCCTTTTATGCAAATTTTCTATATCAAATAGTTTCGATGTTTCACATCTGCCAGGCGTCCCGCGTCGGCTCATTTTTTATACCATCTGTTGCTCTTACCTATGGAAGTTTTATTGGCTGTCACAGTTGATTTGGCTATGCTAACAGAATTAATTAAACTTTCGTCCAATTTAAGAAAAGTCTGATCTCCAGAGGCTCCAATCCAGGTTGCTTTACGTCCATGTCTCGGGCCAATATTTGGAACAGGAGCAGGAAAACTGTACCATGGAGTTCGGGGATTTGAAAAACGAGATGATGAACTATTTCCCGGTTGTGTTACATCTTGAGAAGTGGAATTGTTTGGCGTACGCCCCAACTGTCCTTTCTAAAAAACAAGTAGCTTTTAAAATTGTTTTTTAATCTTTAAATGTCGAAGGTAATTTTTGTAAAAAATTAAAATTTAAAAAACTAGTTAGTAACAAACTCATTTCTGACTAAACAAAACTATGAAAGAAGTTAACAAATTATTTTATCTATAACAAACAATTTATTTTAAATTTACCTGAGCGTTTCCAAAAGTGTACACTTCCCCTTTAGAAGTCAACACTACGGAATGATTACTGCCTGCAGCTACTTGAACTGAACTGCAGGGAAGTTTTACTAACTGAACAGTACTTTTAGTTAATATGTCACCACATCCAAGTTGCCCATTGAGGTTTGATCCAAACGTATAAACCTACAAAAAATAATCGAAACTGTTGAAATGTACTACTCAGGACAAAAAGTAATGAGTATTTTTTAAAAATATGATTAGGTTAGAAATGACAGCATTTATTTGTTTCAAGAAAGCGATTTTTAAAATGGAAAAATCTGTGGAAAAAAGAGTTGCATGAAAGTTTGTAAACAAAATGAAATATCTTGTTCTGATGCATTAAAAATGTCCCAAAAATATTACGGCGATGATTTTTTATCTTAAAGTCACAAGTTATTTGGTGAGGGTCGAGAAGCAGTTGAATGCGAAGCTCGAATTTACTACCAGAATTATGGCGAAACAATTCATGGTTTTTGCATTATAATAATGCACCATAGCACCATAATTTTTCGTCAGTATTTTAACAAAAATCAATTAGATGTCGTTCCGAAAATACCATATTCGTCTAATATGAATATGAAAATGTTTGACTTCTTCTATTTCCTCGAATGAAATTACCACTTCGTGAATATTATTTTGGGTCAATAGAAGCTATACAACAGAATAAGCTGGCCGCAATATAATATATTGTTTTTATTTTATTACAAGAATTGCTCAGTAACTTGGATAAAAATATATATTTATTACACATTTTATTTGTATTAAAATTAGAAAAAAGTTGCAACTTTAATTATCAGCAATTTTGTTCCAACTTAGACTGTCTCATATTATTAGACTTTTTATTTTGTGTTACTTGTTCCTTTTTTAAATATAATTTAGAAAACGTGTGATATAAAAAATTTGTTTGTCCAAGATGACGATATCCTTGGATGCTTAGTAAAAGAATTGTTACAAGTAACACATAGGCAACCAACAGTACTAACAAGAGTATTTTTGTTCACATAAACTAGAGCAATCGCAATTTTTAATCTAACTTAATGCCGTAACTTACCAAAGAGATTTTTTGTCACCATTTTAAAAACAATTTACAATACCATCAACGAATACAAACTTATCTATATTCTTTATATGTTCTATATAACAAGTAATTAGAAAATATTTGTCCGGATATACATTACAGTAACAATTAAAGTTTTGTTTCATTTAGCAACAAGTTAATTGATCTATATCACAAATATCTTTTATTACAATCAAACTATGCGGAATAATCCAATTTCTGTATTAAAAATTGCTCAACAGGTCTATCTATCAGTTATTAAGAAGAGATAAAAGAATTTTATAAGCATCGTATAGGCAACCAAAAATACAGATATATTTATTGTTGTTTCCATAACCTAGCATAACCAATCATTTTTAATACAAACTATTTTTATAAACTACCATTTAAAAGAGTATTTTCTACTATCGTCACCATTTTTAATACAACTTGCAATAAATAACTGCAACGAATAAAGACTCGCCTATATTCTTTGATAGCAGATCATTAAAAAACAAACAAGCTCAGCTCTTTGTTCCAATACAAATATACATACATACATCTAGTCACGCCTTTTTACCGTAGGGGTAGGCAGAGACCACTTCCTTCCACTTCCACACACATCTTTTGCTTCCTCTACTTTCATCAGTGCTTTCATACATGCTCGTCGTTTGTTGGTACTCTTGACCTGGCGTTTCTTTAAAACAATGTTAATCTGATCGAGATATGTTCGCCGAGGTCGACCTCTACCGACTTGTCCATTCACACTCGCCTTATAAATTTGTTTCGTTTATCTTCCTTCATCCATCCTTTCTACGTGACCAAAGCATCCTTTATCTATCTTTGTGACCACATCTTCTTTTACACCACAGCGTTCTCTTATCTCACTATTCTTTACTTTATCCAACGGAGTCACTCCGGCTATACTTCTCAGAATACTCATCTCCGCAGCATTAATCCTATTTTCATGCTTCTTTTGCCAAACCCAACATTTACTACCATACATAAGTGTAGGAACCAACACACCTCTGTGCATAGCCAGACGTGCCTTTTTTGACACTTTCTGGCTGTTCATAAAGCTATGCAGTGCCCCATTCATTTGTTTTCCTGCCAACACCCTTCACTCAACGTCACTGTTATACTTTCCATTTCTCGTAAACTTTAAACCCAACTACACAAATTCATTTAGTTGTTTCACTTTTTCTCTCTCAATCAAAATTTCACAGTTTGTCATGCTTTTTTCTCTTTTAAAAACCATTACCATTGTTCCAATATAAATCAAATATTATTTTGAAAACATTACAGTAGTAATTAAAGTTTTTTGTTGTATGGCAACAAATTAAATCAGTTATGGCAAGGGTTAAAATAAATTAAAAAGTATTGTATAGGCAACCAACAATACAGGCACATGTATGGTTGTTTGCATAACCTAGCATTACCAGCCATTTTTCACGCATTTTACTTTTATGAATTACTTTTAGACAATACAACCTTACTATCTTTTCCATTTTAAAAATGATTTGCAATAAATAACAGCAACGAATATAATCTCACCAATATTGTTTACTGTATCTCGAAAAAAACAAAGAAGTAGCAATTAAAGTTTTATGCTGTATGGTAACAAGTTTATTCAGTTATTGATAAGAGATAAAAGAATTTAAATGGTATTGTTTGCATAACCTAGCATTACCAGTTATTCTTTATGCATTTTATTGTTATGAATTACTATTAAAAAATACTATCTATAATAGTCAGCACTTTAAATACGACTTGCAATAGATAACTGCAACGAATATTAACTCACCCAAGTTCTTTAATAGCAGTATAATAAAGAAAAGTTGTTGTATGGCAACAAGTTAAATCAGTTATTAACATGGCATATACTTTTTTAAAGTACTGTATAGGCAACCAAAAATTCCAGGCACATGAATAGTTGCTTGCATAACCTAGCATTACCAGATTTTCTTAATACATTTTATTTTTATGAATTAATTTTAGACAATACAACCTTACTATCTTTTCCATTTTAAAAATGATTTGCAATAAATAACAGCAACGAATATAATCTCACCAATATTCTATACTATATCATTAGAAAACAAAAAAGTTTAACACTTTGTTTCGATATAAATCGAAAATTATTTTTAAAAATTACAGTAGCAATTAAAGTTTTATGCTGTATGGCATCAAGTTTATTCGACTATTGATAAGGGATAAAGGAATTTAATAGATATTCTTTGCATAACCTAGCATTACCAGTCATTCTTTATGCATTTTATTTATATGAATTACCGTTAAGGAGTACTATTTATAAGTCACCATTTTAAATACGACTTGCAATAAAAAACTGCAACGAATATTAATTCACCTATATTCTTTAATACCAGATCAATAAAAAACAAATTAGTTGTTGTATGGCAACAAGTTAAAATATTTATTTACATGGCATATTTTTTTAAAGTACTGTATAGGCAACTAACAATACAGACACATGTATAGTTGTTTGCATAACCTAACAATACCAGCCTTTCTTAATACATTTAATTTTTAGAAATTACTATTAAAGAGTACTTTCTGTAATCGTCACCATGTTAAATATGACAGATAAATAACTGCAATAAATATAGACTCACCTATATTCTTTCGTTAGCAGATCATTAAAACACAAATAAGTTTAACTTTTCGTTTCGATACAACTGAAATATTATTTTTGTTATGTTTGTTGTCCCTAACATAGTTGGCGATGAATGAAAAATGCAAATAAAGTGTCAGGCAAACGCTTATTAATTTTTTTCCATTGAGGTGTGCGTGATTTTATAAAAATGGACAAAATTGAGATAAGAGGTGCGATAAAGTACCTCTGTAAAAAGGGTTATCCCCGCAAGAAATGTATAAGGACATGGTAGAAGCATTGGGTGACTCTGCCCCTCCATACCAGGTAATTAAGAACTGGTCACGAGATTTCAATCTGGGAAGAGAGTCCTGTCAACATGCTCCAGGTTCAGAAGCCCCCAAAACTGTGGTAACCAAAGAAAAAATGAATTTAGTCCATGACATATTAAATGACAGAATAATTACAGTCAAGGCTATAGGTTTTCTATTGGATTTTACATCAGGAATTGGGTCTCAAAAAACTCTCTGCACGTTGGGTTCCAGGAATGCTGATGGCAGACCAGAAGCGTGTTCACCTGGTTTCAGAGGAGACAAACAAAATTTAAGAGAAAATTACTTACGTTCGACGAAACATGGGTTTATCTCTTTGATCAAGAATCCAAAAAACAAAGGATGGAATGGCAGCATAAGGGTTCCCCTTCCCCTCAAAATTTCGTAAGATTTGGTAAGATCATGGCTAAAGTTTTTGGGATTTTGCAGGTGTTGTTTTCGCGGATTATTTACCCAATAACAGTTGAATATTATGCAAATTTAATACCAAAAGTACGCAAAGCGATCAGAGAAAGGAGAAGTAACATTGAGTCGAGGTGTGCTCTTCCACCAGGACAACGCTTCGGCCCACAAAAGTTGTGCTGCAATGGCTGCCATTCACAATGCGGGATTTTAAATTTTTGAACAAGCTCCTTATTCTCCAGATTTGGCCCCCAGTGACTACCATGTATTCCCAAAATTAAAAGAACATCTTCGAGGAATCCGCTTTCCAGATGATAATGAAGTGATGTCGGCGGTAGATGTATGGCGACTTAAAGTTCTGAATTTTTTTCAAAAGAGTTTGAAACACTTTAACACAGATATACCAAGTGTATAAACGTTGCAAGTGACTATGATGAAAAATAAATTAATTATTATAATATAGTTATTGACAAGGGATTAAAGAATTTTATTAGTATTGTATAGGCAACTAAAAATACAGGCATATGTACGGTTGTTTGCATAACTTAGAATAAACAGCCATTTTTAATCCAAATTATTTTTATGAATTACTATTAAAAAGTACGATCTATTATCGTCACCATTTTAAAAAGGAATGAATGGGACCCTGCATAACTTAATGAACAGCCAGAACGTGTCAAAAGAGGAACGTCTGGCTGTGCATAAAAGTGTGCTCTACCCTTATGTACGGTAGTAAATGTTGGGTTTGACAGAAAAAGCATGAAAATAAGATCAATGCTGCGGAGTTGTGTAGTCTGAGAAGTATAGCTGTAGTGACTCTGATGGATAAAGTGAGGAATATTGTTATAAGGGAACGCTGTAATGTGAAAGATGTGGTAAAGATAGATAAAGGAATGCTTAGATGGTTTGTACACGTAGAGAGGATGGATGAAAGAATATTGACGAAATAGATTTATAAGGCGAGTAAATGGGCAAGTGGATAGAGATCAGATCGAAATTGTTCTAAAGAAAGGCCAGGTCAAGAGTGCCAGCAACCGACGAGCATGTATGAAAGCGCTGATGAAAGTAAAAGAAGCAAAATACGTGCGTAAGAACCGTAGCAAGTGAAAATAAGTGGTCTATGTCTACCCCTACGGGAAAAGACGTCACTATACTCGTATGTATGTATGTATGAATGTAATTAAATAATAAAACGTTGAACTCTTCGTTCCGATAATAAATAATGTGATTATTGTTTTTATTTCATTACAGTTGCAATTTATATTGTGTTGTACAGCAAAAACCTGACTAATTTATTAACGAGTAACTTTTAATATGTGATAGAATGATGGTAATAAAAAAAAATGCAACAGAAAAAATGGAAAATCTATAAATTTACCAGCTCTTAAAATGCGAGCGAAATAAAAATATCCTATCCCTTTATTTAATTTATTTACCTACATTACTATTTTTAAATAAGCGGTATTAATTTGTACATACCTGTCCATTTTGTAATAGAACAATACTGTGATGTAATCCACAAGATATTTGTATTACTGGACTATCACAAGGCAAAGATAGTTTTGATGGTGGTAGACATGATATTCTTGTAGCATCTCTTTCAACATCAGAACCTTGTTGTTCCTTAACTAAAACATAATTAATTATAAATTTTGTAATAAAATCTTAACGTGTTTAATAATGCAAAAGTTCGCAGAATAGATCCACACTGTATAAGATAACTGATTACTATTTTGAGAATTGTAAATTGGAATTTTTTAGTTTTAGTAAATTTTTGTTTACTTTTTAAAAAATATTTAGAAAACTGATCTGGTTTGCGATTTAGATTTAAATTTAGGCAATTCTTAGCAAAATTGTATACGACGACCTCAGCATTTTGAGGCCCCCATTAAGAATGGGCCTCTTTGTGTCCTTATTGAGAAGCTGGAACTGCAATTACTTAAAAATAAAGGAGGCTTAAATATAGAGGGACTACTCTTTGGTTCATTATGGATACTATTTGAAAAGTAGTAGTAACTTTGTACACAACTGTATAATATAATTGATTTACCTGCAGCCAAAACATTGTTTTGTCTAACACTATTATTAAGTCTATGGGCCGATGAAGAATTAATAGTTGGTCTTGATTTGGATTTCAGTAATTGCTTGCTACACCCCTGAACAGATTTTTTGCTTTTATTCTTTCTTTCTTCTAGTCTACTTTGCAACTAAAATTAAATACATTATTTACAGGGTGTTTAAATCAACTAAATTCGGTTAATTTTACAAATTTACTTGACTGTTAAAAATAAAAACAAATGATAACAGTTCAAAGCAATAGAAAGAAAACTCTCCAATACAGGTCAATAAAAAGGGAAAACTTGTTAAAAAAATACGAGGGGTCTCTTGTGTGTATCTTCATGGGTTATGTTTAGAAACTCCCTAAAATATTTTCTCCACTATTCGATCAGTTCCTCGTCGCCGACTATCAACTGGCCCTGGTTATTTCTTAGCATTTGTGTGGATTTAGCCCTATATTCTTTTTTCTCCGAAGAGATGGCTTTGTAAAATTCCCTTGATCCTGGCTTAGGTCGATCTCTTTCCATAGCTTCGTATTTTTCCTGCCCGTATATTCTTTTCATTGTTCTCATTACTCTTTTTGTTTCTTTTTGGTACATATATGACAGCAGATTTCCCGGTCGACGAACCTTCCTCCGAAGAAACTCAAAAAGCCATAAATAAGCTGAAGAATCATAAAGCCCCAGGGACGGATGAAATACCAGCGGAATTTATAAAATATGGGGAAGAGACACTGCAATTAATAACACGTACTAACCCCCTATGTTGAAAACGTCCTAGGAGATTATCAAGCCAGATTTAGAACACACAGATCTACAATAGACCAGCTATTCACACCAAGACAGCTCCTGGAGAAAGTATAGGAATATAACAGACCCATACACAACCTTTTCATAGACTTCCAACAAGCTTATGACAGCAAAGAAAGGAACCAAGGAACAAAGGGTAAACCGAACACAAAGGCGAGATAGATTAGGCCAAAACATCATATTCAGCACCCTCAATTTCAAAAGAGTGAAATGCTTCAAGTATCTGTGAGCAATAATCACCTTAGATAACGACAACAAGGAAGAAATAAAGAGCAGGATACAAACGACAAGCCCATGTATGTACGCACTGGATAATCTGATTAAATCGAAAAGTCTTACAAGAACATCAAAAGTGAAAATCTACAAAATCATTGTTCGACTCATACTAACGTACAGGTCTGAGACGTGGACCATGACAAAAGAGAAAGAAAAACTCAGACGATTTGAGCGTAAGATTTTGAGGAAAATTTTCTGACCATACCACGACACTACCACAAATGAATATAGAATGAGAACAAATGCCAAAATTAGGAGATTGTATAAGAATGGAGATGTGGTACAAGAAATCAAGGGACAGAGACTAAGATGGGCAGGTCATGTGCTTAGACTACAGGATGAGAGACTGGTGAAGTTGATATGGGAGGAGGTTCCTACGGAAAGAAGGCCACTTAGACGACCCAGAATGCGTTGGAGAGACAACTTGTGTCAGTTATACAAAAAATCAACATCCCTTCGAACATAGGATGGAGGATCGAAACACCTGGAAAAAATTGTAGTCAGCCAAGACCCACCCAGGGTTGTAGTGCTACTTGATGATGATGAGGTGTCTCTTTTTTTTTCAAAATAACGCAACAAAAAATTTGAAATAAAAAAAGGAATGAATAAATGGAAAACTAAACAACAAATAGTCAGTTTTAAGGACAGCTTACGGACATTTTTTTATATTTTGAAACGTTTAATTACGCATAAAAGAATAATCGTTTTTTACTCTAAAACTGAATTAGACTCATGTTGGTATAATGAAGAGTATTTATAACATGTACTAAAAAAAACAGATATAAAAATTAAAAAAAAATGGGAAACAGGAGAAGGTCGAAGGAGAAACACTATTTGATTAAATTTGATACCCTTCACCCCAAAAATGATAAACATTAGGTATTGGTGGTTATAAATCATGGCAAGAAGTCAAAATGCTTGCCAGAAATAGAGTCTGATGGAGAAACTTTGTTGAGGCCCTATGTTCCGCCATGGAATGATGGGAATATATTGATTGATTGGTGGTTTCAGATTCAGTATAATGCATAGTAGTTGGGTAATTTTAAAAATAATTTATTATCATTAAAATAACATACCTGTTCTTGCAATTTTGTTCTCTGTCTAGGTGGTATTACGGCTTTTTCTCGGAATATTAGATCTAACCTCATCATACCAGCCAAATCAGCTAATTCGGAGTTATCAACTACCTCTCTGGCACATATTCTGCAGCAACCACAAATACTGCAACCACTATCTCCTTCTCCACAGCCACATTCCCTATAATTGTATTTATAGTTAAACTGTTCATGTATAATATGACCGCAAATATTGCAAATGTATCTTTAGTAGCAGTAAAGTTATTATATAAAATGTATTGGTCAGTAGTATCTTCTATTCAAGGTGATTCATTAAAAATGTCCAATCTCTGAATTGTAGTTTCTAGACCTCAAAATATGATGATTCTGCCCAACATACCTTATACAAATATTGCTAGTTTTTGAGATACCGAATGTTTAAAGTTAAAATATGGATTATGCTTTTCGCAATAATTTATCATGTTTTCACAATTTCTTTTTGAAAATTGGCAATTTTACGTTTTTCGGCATGAGGATTGCCAATTTGGACTCTAATTTAGTATTGCTAACAGAATGTGCTAGTTACATTTGGTTGTGTTTAGTAAATCAAAGCAATTTTTTTTTCAGCTGAATTATGAGTAAAATAATAAAAAAAATTTAAAAAGCGTGAAATTCTACAAAAACAGTTGTTTGATTCATGTAACTCGATCGGTTATCGAATTATTTGTTTATTTTGTAAAAAATTTATTCCCTACATGTGTAACAAAAACATTAAAAAACAAAAATAAAAAACTTCAAAGTAAATGTTTAAAATGCTTACCATTTACTTTAATACACTTTATAATATGCTTTCGCAAAGATCTATTAATATCAAATAACCCTTGTCTATTTTTTTTAATCACATTCGCGGATTCTTCTATTTTCCGTCGCAATCCTGGAAGAAAATTACTTTTTTCTTTGTTAACCAATGCCTTTATTTGTGATCAAATTGAAAAATCCAAAGGATTGAAATCAGGACCTCTCGGTGGCCAAGTAAACTCACTCCATTGATGTGGAAACTGTTCAATTGTAGATAATAATGTGGTGGTGCCCCATCATGCAAAAACCAATGTTTTGTTTTAAGGCGAGAGGCATCATCATCAATCAGCCCTCTGCGTCCACTGCTGGACATAGGCCTCCCCTAGTTGAGTCCATTCCTTTGTCTTGAGCGCTACGAATCCAGCTTTTTGTAATTTTTGTAATGTAATGACTTCTGTCCAGCGAGTTGGTGGTCTTCCTCTATTTCTTTTATCGGATCTGGGTCTTCATTCAAGTAATCGTTTTGTCAACCTGCCATCTTACATGCGAGCCACATGTCCTGCCCAGTTCCATTTGAGTTTTGCTACATGTACGACCACATCAGTCACGCCTGTTCTTCTGCATAATTCTTTATTTATAATGTGGTCACCAAGCATCGATAGCTCCATTTTGCGCTGTGTTACTTTTAGTTTCTTAGCAGATATGGCTTTGGATATGCTTATCTCGTGGCCTAAATATGAGTATTTATCTACCCATTCTATCTCAGATTTTTCAATAACTAGGTTGTTGCTAGGGACGAGGTTTGTCATAAATTTTGTTTTTCCGATGTTCATTTTTAGACCTCAGACCTGCGATGGCCAAAATTCCAGAAAAACCATTCACCAATAAACGATGGCCGCGAAAGCCTTTCACAATATCTTCCACGTTGTCAGCTAGTAAGACAATGTCGTCTGCAAACCGTAAGTTTGACAGACTTTGGCTGTCTATTTTTAGACCTTTTTGGTCCCAATCTAGCTTTTTGAATACATATTCTAGGACGGTGATAAACAGTTTTGGAGACATCGTATCTCCCTGGCTTACTCTCTCAATTTTTATAGGATTCGTGTTTTCATGTAGTTTTACCATAAGAGTAGTATTTTTATATATATTGTAAATTAGTTTGGTGTAGCGATAGTCAATATGGCATGCTTCTTGAGACTGCAATACTGCGTCTAGCTCCACAGTGTCGAAGGCTTTATAGAAGTCTAAGCAAGGACAAGAGGTCTGCCATATTGGATGGTTTTTTCAATCACTGTTTTAACGCTTTGAAGATGATTATTGGTTCCAAACCCACTTCGAAAACCGGCTTGTTCTACTGGCTGGATCAAGTCCAACTTCTTTTCAAATCGTGTGGTAATTATTCTAGTAAATAACTTGTAGAGGCGGCTAAGTAGACTTATCGGCCTGGTTTGAGATGTCTCCTTTCTTGTGGATCAGTATTACGATGGTGTTGTGCAACTTTTCTGGTATCGTACTATTGAAGAGACAAAGGTTTAAGAGAGATTTGATTTTTTGGAGCAAGCAAGGACCACCAATCTTTATAGCGTCGGAAACCACGCAGTCTTCTCCGGCGAGAGGTATATCCTCTAGTAATTAGTTTAAATATACTTGAGGGAAATCTAAATAAAGAGGTCCATTTAAATTGGTTGGCAGTTTAAAAGGACCTATTAAATAATCACATATTACACCACACCAAATGTTAACCTTAAACTTGTGCTGAAAATGTGTTTTATTCTAATCATGTGGGTTTTCAGAATCCCACAAATGATTATTTTTCCAATTAAATATTCCTCGTCTGGTAAACCGAGAGGTCTTGATTTCAAACCTTTGGATTTTTCAATTTGGTCGCAAATGAATGCATTCATTTACAAAGAAAAAATTAATTCTCTTCCAGAATTGCGACGGAAAATAGAAGAAGCCGCGAATGTGATTAAAAATAATAAACAAAGGTTATTTGATATTTAATAGATCTTACACTTTCTTTCGCCAAGCCCCCATCCGCCAAGCCCGTACCGTACGATAAGGAACATCGTTCCAATAAAGTAGTATTGTTTTTTAGCGAAAATATTGCTTAATAAATTACCAGTTATGGACAAATTGGTCCATCAGGTACTTAGATAGTTAATGTTGATACCAGTTTTGTTATTGAACAATTTTAACTTTGTAATTCATTATTGATACTCACTGTCCAGGATTCCGATCGGCACTAATTGATGATAAACAACTAATGGAATAGCCAGTACATTCTCTACATACAGTGCAAATCATACACATATCGTCATGCCAGGAATGCATACCGGGTGAACAAATATTATGTGATTCGCCAATATTAAGATCAGATACTCCAGGAATATTGTCACTTTCTTTTTGATTTTCCGATTGAATTTCGTCAATTAAATCATGTTCTTCTTGAACACCACATGTGTCCATTGCAACAACATTAGACGAATTTTCTAAAATAGAATGTAATAATATTAAAAACGTGGTTGAAAACGTTACATTATTCTAATCACAAATATTAACCTTGATAAACTACTTCTATTCTGAAATTTTTTTTCAACATTTACTAATTGCAATTAAATTAAAAACATAAATAATCATAAACCAATGTTTTCAATTTTAAAGTAGTTGACAGTCACTTTTAGATTTAATAATGGACACTATAAATACCTTAAATAAACAAATACCTCATAATTCATATACTACATTCTACAACTAAACAATGAAGACATGTAGTCAGTTAAATGGATAAACATACCTTCTTTGGTCATATTAAATTCTCTTCCACACTGAAACTTATTATTTATTCCAAATGTGTAAATGTGTCCTTTATTTGTCAATGTAACAGCATGCGCTTTTCCCAAAGCCACTTGAACCACAAACTCGCCTTTTAATAAGCCAACTATTCCTGTGATTGGATCAGCATGCGCTGTATCTTTACCAAACATAAGAAGCTCTCCCTCTTTGTTGATCAGAGCTGTTGTTCCATTATTACAAGCTACATAGACAATATGTAAGCCATCAACTTTTATCATTTTCTTTGGTTTCACAGGTTTCGGTTGACGACGAATTTTATTCTGATCCCCATCTTCTCCTCGACGAGCAGTTCCTAAAAGCAGTTAATACATAACGTATATCTAACTAAAAATTGCCTATTTACATTTTAAATATTTATCTATACAATAGATTTTCTAAAATCTAGTGTAAATCAAATAAAGATACTTACCTGTAAAAAAAACTGAACCATCCTCTGTTAATAAAACTGCATGAAGACCATCATGTCCAATGGCAATTTGGGTGACTTTTGGAGCTTTTGTGATGACTAGCTCTGACCATTTGCCAGTTTTAATGCCAGCCTGCTTAATTCCCAGAGCTGAAGATTTACCACAATACAACACCTAAATTAAATGACAACAAAAGGTAAAAAAAAACAGGAAGTTGTAATTAAAAAAATATTTTTGATGTTCCAGTAATAATTACCTTTCCTAATACTGTTCTAATTAATCCAAACTCTTTGCCAGTACAAATCGTGGCAATTTCTTCTTCGCTACCAGTATTAACAGTGTGCGTTCCACTTTCTTCTTCAAATGAAGAAGCGCCAAAAACATCTACACATTTTCTTGCTAATTTTAATGGTAGCTCACTAACTAATGACGCCGGCGATATATTTTGATTTAACATTCTTACAACAAAACCGTCATCTTTTGCCGGAGAGATTACTCCCAAATAATCACCATCAGAAAATACTACAGTCGCAGAAGAATCTCTGTTGTGTAAAGGAACTGAGCCAGATAACAAAAGATTTGTTCTCTCAACTATTAAAAATTCACCACCTCTTCTGCCGCATAATTTTACATAGAGGTTTCCCTAAAAATAAAATTGGTATGATAGAGTATAAACTAGTTTGTTTCAGCAAATAAAACATTTTTAAATCAGTAAAGTAACTTTATACAGATCGATATAAAATTACAAACTATATATAGATAAAAAATTAATTATTTTATATTTTTTATTCAGCATTTAAACTCGATGTTCTTACGTTGCAAAATATTAGACTTCCATTTTCATTTGGATAAAAATCTGGTTTCCACAATACAACATAGCCTTTTAAGGTTTCTCCATATCCACTTCCGATTTTGAATAGACCTTTGGAAGTGAAAAGGTATAAATATTGTCCATCATAGGCTAAAGATTTCACTTTTAATTGACTGACGTTTAGTTCACTTGGGAACTTAATATGAAATGAGTTGATTTTTGATGCATTTGGTACTCCATGTGTAATCCAATCCGGTCTGACTGTCTTACCTAATAAGACACCATGTACACTTTTTTGAAGTGATGACAAAACTGAAGGCATCTAAAAGCAATAATTTAAATAAGGAATAATTTATTTATTTTTGGATAATTCAAAGCTAAACTTACGGGTCAATGAAACAAAAGAATTGTTTTGATTGTGCCCACTAGAAGATAATACATAAAATAAAATTCATTTAATAAACTTTTTACATACATACATAGTCACGTATTTTTCCCGTAGAGGTAAGAAGAGACCACTTTTTTCCACTTGGTACAGTTCTTACATACGTCTTTTGCTTCTTCTACATTCATACATGCTCGTCGGTTGTTGGTACTCTTGACCTGGCCTTTCTTCAAAACTATTTCGATCTGATTGAGATATGTTCCCCAAGGACGACCTCTACCAACTTGCCCATTCACACTTCCCTTATAAATCTGTTTCGCCAATCTTCTTCCATCCATTCTTTCTAAGTGTGCAAACCATTTAATCATTCCTTTATCTATCTTTGTTACATCTTCTTTTACACTACAGCGTTCCCTTTACACTTTATTCATCAGAATCACTTCAGCTACTCATCTCCGCAGCATTGATCTTACTTTCGTGCTTTTTCTGCAAAATCCAAAACTACCATACATAAGTATAGGGACCAGCAATCCTCTATGCACAGCCAGATGTGCCTTTTTTATACATTCTGGCAACTCATAAAGTTATGCAGCGCTCCATGCATTCGTTTCCCTTTGTTCAATATCTGTCATACTTTCCATCTCTCGTAAACTTTGAACCCAAGTATATAAACACATTTACTTGTTCCACTCTTTCTCCTTTAATCAGCACCTTACAGTTTTTTATGTTTTCTTCTCTTTCAAAAACCATTACTTTCGTCTTGCTTATATTTTCTTTCGTCCCCTTGATTATTAGGGCATCATGCATAATATTAACCATTGCCTGCAACTCCTCTTCAGATGACCCTAATATGACTTGATCATCGTAAAGAAGGCATTTGACGATCAAACAATTTATTTCCAATCCATATGCACTCTCTTTCAAATCTTTTAAACAATTGTTTATGTTTAAGTTGAAATCATTTTTGCCCTTCTCTCATAGAAAAAAAACTGACAAAAAACATCTCATTTCAACCAAATCATCAGGCTCCTAATTTCAATATATTTTTATATGCTTAGCACCTAAGGTGAAAAGTTTGAAAGTAATTTTCGGAGAACAAGAAATTATTGGATTTTGCTTAAAGTGGTTTTTTGTCAGTATCAAATAGTACTTCATCAAAATGCAACCAATATCACTGTACCTTCTGTAACTCACCTGGATATTTTGTTGGGACAAAGCTCTTGGACACATTAGCAAAGCGGCAGAGGCAGAAAGATATTTTCCAGTATCTCCCTTAACAACTACTAGAGACAATAAACAAGCACAAGCAACAGCTGTAAAATGACTTCCATCATTTGGGACAGAACTTTCAGGCCCATGGAGGGTAGCTAAATCTAGCAATAACTCAAAGAGAGAATCAATAACATCTGAGGGCTCACATTTTAAAGCTTCGGGTGTTTGTCCTTGTAAAACATCTAATAGAGCAGTTAATGCTTTGGTACATAAAACTGGATGAGTTATGCGGCTTTCCTTGATCAATTCAAAAACAGATCTTAAACCTAGACCAACTATTTTAGAAACTTTGATAGCAGTGTAGCAAGTACTTTGTGAGTTGTCTTCTGTGTCACTTTCAATTTCACTTTGATCTTGTATAGGAGCACTACAACTGCTGTTTAAATATTCTTGACTAGCTTGTTTCATCCATCTATCTAAAACCGCTAAGCGGATGGATGCAAACACAGCAAAAGCTGAAGCATTACCAGGAAGCTCTATTTCAGGAGCTAACTGTAAATCATTTTCAGACTGAGAATCAAATTTGTTTTTTTGTTTATAGCGAGCTTTCATAGACTTTTTCTTCAAGTGTTTCCATTCCAGACATTTTCTAAAAATTATAGTGAAAATTGATAAAAAAAGTCCTTTTTCTATATCATAAATTGTTTGATAAAACTGTTGTTACATTTATTTAAAAGATAAATTTCTTTAATCACAAAAATTTATTATTAACCAAAAACTAGACAAACTTTGAAAAGTAAGTACCATAACCATAACATTTTTTGTATCAATAACACTTTAAATAGGTGCATTTAACAATCTTTATGGTAAACACTACCTTCATTAAATAAAGATTTTTGATAGAATAAAGGTCTAGCCAAAATATTTAACATTTTAAATACTCACTTAGCATGTTCTGGAAGAACTCCGTAGGCTTCATGAAAGATGGTATTAAAATCTTCAGGATCTGGTAACATAATTTTATTAATTAATTATGTTTGTTTAGTTTTTATTTCTACAGAGGATTTAGAGTTATTGATTTTCCCTAAATTATGTGTCATGTTTTCCCTAAGATATTAAATCAATAAAACCCAACCCAACATTAGCACCATAAATGTAGTCTACAAATTTATGAGAATAAATTAAATAATCACTACACAACGTTTTAACAATGTATCTAAATATTGTAATTGTATTTGAATTTATTGAATTTATTTAGAAAAGTACCGGCAATCGTCAGTTTTGAAGCTTCGTGTTTGTTCGTTATTCAAAAATGTTGTGAAGTTTCAATTGACAACCAGTAAATTTTCATTAGATTGTTAACTAATTTTGAATAGGTAGTTTATCTTTATAAATATAGATCATTAAAGATTTAATAAAAAAATTTATAATGTAAGAGAAAACTTGTTCATGCAACTGCGTTTTTTATGTAATAAAAATTTCAACATTTTACACACCAATATCTTTTGTGAAAAAAATTGAACAGGAACTTTCTTGGCAACAATATTTGGTGTAATATTGTAAAATTAAAATTCTTTTGCTATGCAAATTACCAATGTGAAAAGAATCAAGTACTGATTCTGTGTCAATATTTTCTTTTCGATCTTTGACTAATCATCAAATCGAACAGTTGATAAACGTCAAAACAGTAACCACTAACCTATAAAACTTATAAAAGATTGCGCAACACAACACCATATATGCACAGCACATAGATAATAAATGTTGTAGCCATTTGTGTGTAGCCCAAAACATGATGTGAAGTGGTTGTGGTTAACAAACATGGAAGTTGCACTGCTATGTAGGGATGTGCTGTGTGTTTGTCTTATGTTGTCTGCATGATGTAATTTATGCATTTTAAATTTAATATAATATAAACTAAAAGCATTTCTAAAAAATTATACCAACATTCATGAAAAATGTTAATGTCCCAATTGCGATTAATTACTTTTGATGTCACAGATACTTTATTAAAATTTAAATCAACTATTGGACAGCAATATGGAGAGATTGGTGAATTATATGGAATTTCTTGTAACAAAAAACTTTTGGGTACTAGTTTTAAGACACATTTTTCTAAAATGAGTAAAGAACATCCAATTTATGGACGTGACTGTGGTTTAGGCTGGGAAAACTGGTGGAAGGCAATAGTTAAAGAATCATTTAAAAGCTGTGATCCAAGTTTAGAAGATAAACATTTAGAAAATGTTGCTTCGCATCTAATTAATATGTATATTACAACAAGTGTATGGAGACTGTCTCCTGGGGCATATGGGCTTTTATCATTTATTAGAAGTAAAGGTAATTACTATTTTCTAATTGTTGGTATTGTTCAAAATGTACCCATGCTAGTTTTTTTGTTCAAGTTTTCAAAAAAAATCATGTATTATGTATGCTCTCAAAAAATTACAAAATAAATTAAATTGTTCAAATATTCTAATCAAAATCTAGTATTTTTTCAACTCAAAAGAATCAATAATTTTAATCAAATAATTTCTGTATCTTAAGTATTTTGTTTTATTTCAGGTATACCTATGGGTATTATATCAAATTATGACCCACGGCTGAATTCCATACTGATTAATACAAAGCTAAGGCATTATTTTCAGTTTGTGTTAACATCTTATAAAGTTGGTTTTGAAAAACCGAATCCAAACATTTTTTTAGCAGCAATGTCAGAATCAAAATTCAAAGAACTTAAGCCAGAACAATGTTTGCATATAGGAGATCAAAAGTTATTGGACTATGAGGGTGCTAGAAATTGTGGATGGCATGCTTTTTTAGTTAATGACAAATATAAGACAAATTGTCCAAACTGTGAAAATGTGGATAAAAATCATATTTTCAACAATCTGTTTGACTTACAAAAATACTTTATTGAAACTTCAAATGAAACATTATTGTCACATACATTGTAAATATGTTATTAATAGAAGTAATATATAATCATTTAATTTAAATATAACTCATTAATTTGAAAAAAAAACCCAAGTATACATATATCTCAAAAATCAATGTTTCAGACGTTTTAAATTCCATAAGGCAATAGTAACATGCAAAGTTTAATTTTTGATAATTTTTTTATAAAATACTGAAAACTGTATCCAATAATTTTTTATTTGTAATTATAATATATTTACAAATAAAACACAAGTCAAAAATAAAAATCATGGTGATTAAAAGAATATTAATCTCGGCAGATTAAAAAGATGCAATGGGTGTGGTAATTCTGCATACTGAGATTATTTTCAATGTATTTTATGCTATTCAGGGGGAGAGTTTACTTGTTTTAAAGCAAATTAAGTCATTCTCAAAAAGATGATATAAGTGCTTGTTGTATGCCCCTAACATGATGGAATTAATTTTTTTTAAAAATTACAAATAGGACAGAAATACTTTTTGTTTATAATTGTACCTAAGATTAACCCATAAAGGGCTGGCTTTGCCATATGGCAACCCAATTTACGTAGAAAACGAGGTGCTTTAAATCGAAAACTGTAGAGAATTTTACAGAATTATGCTGCGTGTTACTTAGCACAAAGTCCCCAGTTTCCAATTATAATCAAAGGGGCGTTGGCGCGCTGTTTAAGAATGCTTTTCTGTAAATATTTTTGGAAGTGGGACAGTTTGATAACAAAATGGAAATATTTGGAAATTTTGAAATATTTATATAGAGCCACCAGATCCTCACGAGCTTACTGATAAAGATTCAGGTGAGGAAGATGCCGGGGGTCTTGTGAACAATTTATCTAGGGATCAACTGAACGCAAGAGCTCAAGTATAATTTATTACAAATGAAGCCCTTACTGAGGACGCCCCACAAGATGAGGATAATATTGAAGATAAAAATCCTTATGCTAGTAAAATTTTATGTGAATAAATTGAATAGGTTCTTCTTCTTCTTAAAGTGGCATGCAGATTCCCGCGTAGGCGTCCATCGCTTCTCTCATTATATAATTCTATTAATTGCAGCATTTTGCAGTGTCTGGAAGTCCCTTATTCCTTGTGCATCATAAAATTCTTTTTATTAACAGCGGCCTTTGGACATCCCTATTATATAATATAAAAATAAATAAATATGTTTCGTCCGCGCTATCTTAGAGATTCAATACTCTTTGCGCGTGACCCCAATGACAGTAGAAATATTACTTTTACTTATATTTTGACCGCTTAGGAAGATTATCACAAGAGTCGAAAAAAAATAGGTAACTAGTATTAGTCCGAGACGCTTTAAAAGTTTAATTTAAGTGTGAAGTTGTTTGCGTTGTTCATCGTACCTAGATTCCAGTCCATAATCTCGCCGACAAGAAAAGGTAAGGGTTGTGGTTTTTACTGTCATTGGCTGAATTAATAGGTAATAAAACATTTATATCTTTGAATCAAAATTACATTCCACATATTGTTCGAATATCGTACAATATTTTAATAAACGAGCGCAGTCCCTATTTCTTTAAAAGCAATTAATTATCTTGTTTTCTCCCTCCTGTTTTATCCAGATCGCACTGTGCTAAGGGATCGTGGTAAACATTCGATTACAAATCCACCCCCTAGTGACCTATTTATTCAAAACGGTGTGTATGGAATTGCAAGTAATAGGCCAGTTCATAAACCACATTAAAATAGGAAAAAATATAATTGGATGTAAGTATTATCTTGTTAATGTGGGTTGAATATTTTAAAGATGAAAAATCTTTAATCTCAAGATATAAGTCCTAGATGCAAGATTACATTTTGGAAATAGCTTCTTGTGATACAAGGGACTGTAGAGAACAACTTACAGCTAAGTCTGTAGAAGTGATGAGAAAACTGCAGGCATCTATACAAGCAGTAGTTAATATAAATTAAAGGCAGGACCAATGAATATTGATAAAGAGTCACAAAATAAAAAATAAGAAGGTTCCAATGCCCCTTTAGTGGCAAATAATCGATATTTATTATTAAAATTATGGTCTACCAAACTTTTTACTTCCATCAGTAATATGTATTCGTATTTCTTTATTAGTAATTATAATTTTTGTTGAAGTCATTTTATCCTTATATTCCACTTCCGGAATAACCTGTGTTAACTGACCTATTTTATTTGTAGAGTTATCCGCTTTCCCGATCCTGCAGGAAAAAGAAATTACGCTAAGTCGGTGTAAACGCTTGCGTCAATCCAAATCAGCTGTTTAGATACATATCCAAATGTAAATCAAGCCCCTTTAAAGCAGTGAGCTTTGTGAAAGTTGAGTATATGTATAAATCAGTTCGTAAATGAGATTATAGTACCTAATTTGTTTACGGTTGTGATGTATTTACAAACAAAACAATTTCTAAAAAAGAAAGAGAAGTGTTGGGATATTTGTAATGCGGTTGGTGGTAGAAATTCTCACAATTTTCGTTATTTTAAAAACATCTTTGCCTCCGGTTTGTACGAAATTACTGCAAGAAGGTGAGTTTACTTTCATTAACAATTTACTGAAGTACAGGGTGGGCCATAAGTCAGTTGTCAAAAATACAAAGTAACTATCAACAATTTTATTATCACACAAGTACAGCTCAATGAACCAAAAAAAAAATGCTCAAACTGTTTTTCATGCTTCCTGTAAGCAAATATTGCATCTTTTGAACACTGATTTACAAATTTTGTCGTAAATCTTCCGGTACTAATCCTTGGAAGCAATTCCCTGCCAATACACTCTCACCAAGGAAGTTCAACTTTGTCTCCATCGTTACACTAGACGCAGTTGTGTCTTTTCACTCTACCATTCACTATAAAAGTCACTTCATCGCTCCAAAAACGGGTTTCGTAAAAGTTGGGATTGGTTTCTTCTCTGGTTGTATTCAACTTGCAGAATTCCATACGCCTGTCCGTATCAACTTTATTTAGGCCTTGAAGTAAAGTAGGCCTATACGAGTATATGGTCTCAATTGCAGAGTTTACTGAAGCCTTAGTTCTTGCTATTCCATACTCCTTGGACGCTTTTCTTTGAGTTTTAATCGGTGATTGCACAAAATATTGCGCAATATTAAGATTCTTTTTAGAAGCAAAAGACTTTAATCTACCTGAACAAGAAAACTATCCATACCGACCCATACATATATACATATAGTCACGCCTTTTTTCCGTAGGGGTAGGCAGAGACCACTTTCTTTCACTTGCTACGGTTCTTACACACATCTTTTGCTTCCTCTACTTTCATCAGGGCTCTCATGCATGCTTGTCGGTTGTTAGTACTCTTGACCTGGCCTTTCTTCAAAACAATGTTGATCTGATAGAGATACGTTCGCCGAGGTCGACCTCTACCTACTAGTCCATTCACACTTGCCTTATAAATTTGTTTCGTCAATCTTCCTTCATCCATCCTTTTTACGTGTCCAAACCATTTAAGCATTACTTTATCTATCTTTGTAACCACATTTTACACAGCGTTCTCTTATCTCACTATTCTTTACTTTATCCAACCGAGTCACTCTGGCTATACTTCTCATAAAACTCATTTTCACAGCATTAATCCTATTTTCATGCTTCTTTTGCCAAACCCAACATTCACCACCATACATAAGTGTAGGAACCAACACACCTCTATGCACAGTCAGACGTGCCTTTTTTAACACTTTCTGGCTGTTCATAAAGCTATACAGTGCCCCATTCATTTGTTTTCCTGCCAACACCCTTTGCTTTATGTCACTGTCATACTTTCCATCTCTCGTAAACTTTGAACCCAAGTACATAAATTCATTTATTTGTTTCACTCTTTCTCCCTTAATCAGAACTTTACAGTTTGTTATGATTTTTTTTCTTTCAAAAACCATTATTTTCGTTTTGCTTACATTTATTTTCATCCTTTTAATTTTTAGGGCATTATGCATAACATTAACCATCGCCTGCAACTCCTCTTCAGATGACGCTAATATCACTTGATCATCGGCGTAAAGAAGGATTTTGACGATCAAATAATTCATTTTCAATCCATACGCACTCTCTTTCAAATCTTTTAAACAATCGTCTATGTATAAGTTAAACATCCATGGCGAAGCCACACATCCCTGTCTTACACCTTTTTCGATGTTAAGCCAGTGTCTTCAAATCTTAAATTTAATTTGAGAATGCCTTATCGACATGGAGGTTGGGTGTTTGGATTTCTAATGAAAACCCACCATATGCGTTGAATGTAATCAAATTTTTACTAAAGTTACGTTTTCTTTGAGTCATCATTTTTTGTAGCTACCCCAGTTAATGCAAAGATTGACAGTTTTACTGCGAAAATTTATCGAAACGAGGTAAATTTAAATCAAGGACAAAAAACGAGATATACGTGGCCTTATTATTATTTTTTAGTCACATATGTGATACTTTTTGTGTCAAGTGTATAAATCGAGACTTTTTTTTTAAAGGCTTTTCATTTGATTCGTGCTCCCCCCCACAATTGGCGTTAAACGGATCGGAAACCGAAGCGGGAGAAATCCGGATTCGAAAAGAATACTCGCACATTCGTGAAGTTAAATTTTCCGGATCCATTGGACCACTCGGTGAACAACGACTGTGTAAAATCAAATGCATAGCCGGACAATGGGTGGGACCTTTGTGCATCGATCAATCAGGTAAAAGATGGTATCTTTGCATGTACAGTTTTTAAATTAACTATTAAACAACCGATAACCAAGGGCGTCGTTAGAACTTTCTTTAGGGAGGGGCGAAAAAAATTCTATTTCTGATTCGAAACGAAAATTGATTATTTCGAAAATATTGATAATTTTAATTATTCTTATACGATACAAATTGAATGAAAATATACGAATAAGCAAATGTTAGATTTCCTTTGTGACTACTAAACTTATCATCAATAACGCTGTCTATTATTTTGATCACCCATAGTGTCTTTGAATTTTTTTCGGTGTACACTTATGAGACAGTCCAGACAATCTATTTTCGATAATTGTTGACTGTACCATGTTTGTGCTCTTCGGAAGGTGCTAAAAGATCTTTCAATTGTGTATGTTGTGGGAGGCAAAGTGAAAAATATCCGTACTGCTCTGGAAAGTGTTGGAAAGTAGTCACATTCTCCTGCAATAAGTTCAATAAATGAAGATGATTGACCGGTTAGGCCAGTGTTTCTCAACGTGGGGCCGACGCCCCTCATGGGAGCAATTTGTTTGTTAAGGGGGGCAATTTGAAAATGAACTCGACCCGAGTTTAACCCTTTCGCACCGGGCCATACTGAAGTAAGATGGCTATCTAAAGGGAACTACTTGAAAAGATTTATGGAACTGTTTGATACTCTTAGCGATTTTTTTAGCGACAAACCTGAAATAAAGTATCTGTTAACAATCGATGGTTAAGCATTTGTGAGTTATTTAGCCAATATCTTTGAAAAACTAAATATATTAAATGAGCAACTTCAAGGAACAAATAAACCTCTTGTCGATGCAAAAGCGAAGATATTTGGTTTCATTACCCATATTGAGTTACGTCAGAAACATATTAACAACAAAAACTTTGAACAGTTTCATTGGCTCCAAAAATGTGAAGTAACTGATACCGCTTTACTTGTTATTGTCAATCATCTAAATATTCTATCGGCTGATTTAAAAGAAACATTTTATGATTTAAAACAAATTGATTTTCCAACGTGGATGATGCAGTCAATGTTAGTTGATTTGTCTGATACATTAAATATGCAGTATCAAGAAGAACTCGCAGAATTGCAAAATGATGAGTCAGTTAAAACTTTATTTAATATAAAAGAAGCGATGGCATGGCTTTGTGAGGAAACAGAAATCAAATACCTACCCAAATGTGCAAGAAAAGTATTGCTAGCGTTTCGATCTTCGTTTTTAGCTAAATGTAGATTTAGTGCTGTAAATGATTTACTGGTAAAAAAAAGAAATCGGCTGGATATACCACAATGTGGAGACTTGAGACTGAAGCTAACCAAATTGGAATCTAATATAAAATCTCTGTGCAGCAAGCATCAAGCGCAAGGACCAAGTCCCTCCATCTCGATTTTGGGAGTCACGGTGTCCAATAATATGTCTTGGCATGACCATGTTGCTAACATCGCAAAGTCGGCAAGCCAGAGGCTATGTTTTCTATGGAAAGCCAGAAAGTTTTTTACTCCTGATCAACTATTGACGACGTAAAAGGCTCAAATCCGACCTCTACTGGAGTACCAAGGCATTCTCTTCGTCTTCTAGATTCCATTCAGAAAAGAGCCATTCGCTTGATAAACAGCTCAACTCTCACAGATACCCTTCACCCTCTAGAACATAGAAGAAGAGTTGCAGACCAGTCATTGCTCTACAGATATTTCCATGGCAGATGCTCCAGAGAAATAAAAACTCTTGTACCACCATTGGCCACATTCGGCCGAAGAACTCGGCACGCTGATCAGTCTCACCCATTTACTCTCAAGCTTGACACTACAAGGACCAATCTTCATCAAGAATCCTTCTTTTACAGGGCTGCTACGGAATGGAATAAGCTTCCAAAATCAGTTTTTCCAGAGAACTATGACCTGCAACTTTTTAAAAAGCGTGTCCTCAATCATTTTCTTTTTATAATCCCTTCCCCTTCTAATAGTCGCAGTGCGGGCCGTCCGCGGCCCACACAATAGGTCTACCCTTTTTGCGACTATTTTCATAAAAAAAAAAATAATATAAATAAAATCTTCATTAAAATTATTTGGAATTTGATTTTCAGTTTTCATTACATGATTTGAAAATTTACTTACTGTGTTTCGTTAACAATTTCCTAGTGATTTCTTTCTAAAAACTATCATCTAAGTTTCTTAAGTGAACAATTCAATTTTTCAATATTAAAAATTATTCATGTTACATTAGCATTAGAAAGGCTAAGGTGGGACATGGCACAAGAAAGGTTGGGAAACACTGGGTTAGGCGGTCTTTCTTTACAAAAAACCGTAAAAACACAAATGTTTAGAGTTAAGATAAGAACGTCGCAATCAAAGACGTAAAAGATATTGTATTAAAGCATAAATATTTGTATACTTTTATATGATTTACTGTAGGTTAGGTTAGGTACCATGTGAGTGGGGGGTGGTCGCCCCTCCACCGCGACCCTTAGTAGATCTATTGTGGCTCACCAACGTTTTTAGTGTTATTTAAAGTGAAATCTTACATGTACATCAAAGTTAGTTTATACAGTCCACAAATTAGTTTTGTTTCGTGCCAAGAGCTATTTCACCTCCAGTCAGCTGCTTATGATCTATAAGGCACAGATCCGACCTGTACTGGAGTACTGTTGCCATATTTGGAGTGCAGCACCTAAACATATCCTGAAGCTACTGGATTCTGTCCAAAAAAGGGCAATTCGTCTCGTCGGTGATGCCTCGCTTACAAACTCGCTCACTTGTCTGGAACACCGTAGAAAAGTTGGCGATTTGTCTCTATTTTATAGATATTTTCATGGGCGATGCTCTTCTGAAATATCAACAATCGTTCCTCCTTTGGCAGTCTCTTCGAGATTAACCCGTCAAGTTCAGTCTTCACACCCCTTCGTGGTCACTTTGGAGACCTGCAGAACATCACTTTCCAAAGACTCATTCATCCAACGAATTGCGAGGCTTTGGAACTCATTGCCTAGGGAGGTGTTCCCCGAGGCATACAACCTCCAGAAATTTAAGAAGAACACCAACTCCTACCTTCTTTCCCTTGGTTCCCACGATGTTCTCTGAACATTACAGGATATTCCTTTTCGTGGGAACCAGAACATAAAAAAAAAAAAAATAAGAGAGAAAATACAAGCACCGATCATACAAAATATATGGGTATTTGTCTATTATATAATTATGTACTTACCTCTGATGTTTTCTGTTTTGTTTTAGATAACGGAAGGTTTCAGCCATTGTTTAGAAACTGCAAGCTTGAATATTTAAATCCTCATTTATTAGTCACTTTCCGGAACGTGTCAATTCTGGTAGGTTAACATTTATTAAATTATATTTTAGTTTAGTGCAAGTAGTTCATTTCAATCACTTTTAATACAACAAATCGATGAACGTGTATTAAGAATTTCGTTTTTACGAATCGTTTAAGGCTCCAGGATGGACATTTCCGCACGGTGCTAAATTACACACTCGCTGCACTGAATTAGGATTGTATAAATTATTAGGCACTCCGACTCCACAATGTCAAAATGGACAATGGTCTTCTAGACTTCCATCTTGCGTTCCTACGACACTCCTAACAAATTTTACAGGTAAAAACTGCATTCCTACGATAATTACAAACGGTGGAGTTTTTTCTTCTACTTAAACACATTTCAGAAGATGCACCTCCGTCTATACTCATCAGGATACCATCTGGATCGGCGTCCGCGGAGCCTGGTGGAGAACTCGCTGTGTTTCCAGGATCGACGCTGCATTTTGAATGCATTTTCTCAAGAAGATTGGGTTTCCCCGATTGGACTTGGACCTCACCTCTCGGACAATATCTTACAGGTATAACAACCTTATTTCTGTTTGGTATTTCATTGAAAGCCTTGAGGATTTTTTTGGCTGCCTAGCACTGTAAAAGGCCCGGATGCAATAAAAGTGAGCTTCCATGATCGGCTATATTGGCAGACACAAGCGTGTCTTTGGCCAAGGCATTATATTTCTGAAAATCTGCATACATACATACATATACATATAGATATAGTCATATACATATAGTCATGACTTTTTCCCGTAGGGTTAGGCAGAGACAACTCCCTTCCACTTGCTACGGTTCTTACACACATCTTTTGCTTCCTCTACTTTTATCAGTGCTCTCATGCATGCTCGTCGGTTGTTTGTACTCTTGACCTGGCCTTTCTTCAAAACATTGTTGATCTAATCGAGATATGTTCGCCGAGGTCGACCTCTACCAATTTGTCTATTTACACTCGCCTTATAAATTTGTTTCGTCAATCTTCCTTTATCCATCCTTTCTACGTGTCCAAACCATCTAAGCATTCCTTTATCTATCTTTGTAACCACATCTTCTTTTACACCACTGCGTTCTCTTATCTCACTATTTTTTACTTTATCCAACCGAGTCACTCCGGCTATACTTCTCAGACTACTCATCTCCGCAGCATGAATCCTATTTTCATGCTTCTTCTGCCAAACCCAACATTCACTACCATAAATGATTGTATGAACCAACACACCTCTATGCACAGCCAGACGTGCTTTTTTTGACACTTTCTGGCTGCTCCTTAGACCTATTATCAGATATCATAAGGCTATGAAAATCTGCATGAAAAGAAAAACGTTTAATGGAGACAAAATATTTTTATTTACAAGTACATATTTATTTATGTATTGTCTTTGCTAACCGAAAACTAAACTTAGCCATTTGAACCTCGTCAACATTTTAGAAAAACGCTCAGACCCGTCGATTTTTGATTAAAGGGGGACACTATTTTCTGGTATTTTTGACTCCAATACTTTTAACCCCAAGCGAGGGTAAGATTTACCTCAAAATTTTTAAATGGCATTGGGGGTCGAATAAGATGTCTTTTGAAAGCTCTAACAAGTTTCTTTACAATAGTTTTTAAATTTCCTCCCAATACTTTGAAAAAAATTACATGTTAAAATTCCGATTATTTTAGTTGCTTACTTACTACATAATTCCATACAATAATAAAGATTTTGTTCAAAACGCTTACGCACATTCCGAAGAATTTCCGGAGTAATTCGACGGCAAATCTTCCAACGACGCTGGTTGTGTTTTATAGATTTTACTTTTCAGATGACCCCACAAAAAGAAATCGAGGAGCGATAAATCTGGCGATCGTGGAAGCCATTCAATGCTGCCTCTTTTCCCATTTCAATGCCGTGGAAATTTATTGTTCTTTATCAATACCAAATAGATTATAGGATTTATTAATGAATAGATAATCCTTCAGCAAGTACGATGTTGTTTTAATATTAAAAATGTTTACCATTTCAAAGATACATATTTCGTTGATCTTTGATTAATTTTTTGAAGGATGGGCGATTGCATCCGAAGAAAGAGATTGGAAATACAGATTATCAATATACTACGCAAAACCCCAAGACTCTGGAACTTTTACTTGTGCGACTCCTCGGGGAATCACAAATAGCATAACACTCGTTGTAGCAGGTCTGTATTAACCGTATTTAGAAATCACGGAAACTCTCGTGGACTGTGTATCACTGTCAACGTCGCAAACTTAAATTACACATTTAGAGTCGATTTCGTCTGATTGGCTCATTTCTAAAAACATCGTGAAATCTGTTCTGAGGTTTGATTGTGTTGTAGGCTAGTCAAGGTTTGCTTTTTTCTCATGAGTCCTACTAACTGATAAGTTGTTTTTTTTTCATTTAGTTTAAAGAAATTCGTATCGGGGGCATTACAATATTTAAATCGGGAAACAAAACTATCATGACGAAATGAACAACAAAAATTTCACGAAATTGTTGAACGAAAAATGCATCCTATACTTTCAAGAAATTCTATTCTGATGATAGATACAAATAGGATACTATAACGACAAATATGTGCCCATAAGTGCATCGAAAGTGACACCCGAAGGGCAGAAATCTATATTGTATCAGATAGCCAAACAGCACTAAAAGCTCTGAAGTCGTACACTTGTAAGTCTAAGCTGACTTGGGACTGTAAACAATCCCTGAGACAACTGGCAGCAAACAACCAGGTCATTCTGATGTAGATTTCAGGTCACAAGAGAGTTAGAGGCAACGATGAAGCAGACTGCCTTGCCAAGGAAGGGGCAAATACACAATTTTCCAGCACATAACCCTTCTGTGGACTCCCCAATGCCCACTTGAAAGAAGAGGTTCAACGTTGGGAAACAGATAAAATGAAATCTCACTGGAATAAAGTGCCAGGACAACGACAAGCGAAAAGGCTAGTAAGCCTTTCACCAAAGAAAGCTAAACAGCTTCTCGAGTTGGACAAGAAACACTTGAAACTGGTGACGGGACTTCTGACTCACTAACACTGCCCTCTGAGGTATCACTTGCAAAAGATGGGCAAAATAGATAGTGATAGTTGCCGCTACTTCGTTGAAACTGCAGAACATTTGCTTTTCTGCAAGAGGCTCAAGTTTCTGGAAGGGGCCTTCTTAAATTTCTCTGATGTCAGGAACTTAGCTCCCAGAAAATTTATAAACTTTGTAAGAAGTCTCGAAATTCCGGGCCTCGGATAGATTAAGGGTTATGTACAAAAGATCTAATAGGTCGAGGTGCTTGAAAGGCAGCATAGCCTTCACGACACCCCCTACAATCTATAATAACGACAAATATTGTTAGTTGTTTAAACACATCAGGCATTTCAATGACCTATCAAAACAAATTCAATATGGCGGCTGAAGGCAAACAACGCTTTGGTGTTATCTTGTTCTGTTAGTTGATCTAAAAGTTGTGAGATTTTCGTTTTTGCGACTGCATATTATCTATCATTTGTATTGTCCATTATATTATTTAACGAATGGACTTCAGTAAAACTTCTGACTTTAATTAATAGTATATTGTGCAACTAGTGCGATAAGTTGGCCATTGCTCACGAGAGCGTTCATTCGCTCGAGTACAAATAGCTTATTCATACTTTCAAAATGTTTCTTATTCTTTTTGTAAGTTTCTTGTTAAATTAAAACGTTTATAAGTTCTTTTTGTTTCTGAATTCATCTCCAATAAAAATGCGTTGTGTAATGAAATTTAAGTTGCGTAATGAGTTTCGTTACGCAACGCAAATATAGATTTATAAAATTAAAAATTTTAGAATGAAAGTTTCCTAATTATACATTATATAATAATTTTATATTGATTGCAGAATTGTTAACTAAAATGTAGCATTTTTTATATTTATGAGTTTTTTGTTCTTTTCATTATAATTTAAAGCCCTAAGCCTTTGTCAAAACGGAAGCAGTAGTCGGCCATATATGCACCATTCATTCCGGTTAACACTAAGACTGATGTTTTATATTCAAAACATCTATGAGGGCGGTTTGATAAGTCAGTGACTTTTTGAATAAAACAATTTTTTTTTCGCAAATAAACATTTTATTTCTCTACATATTCACCTTTTAGTTTGATACATTTAGTCCAGCGTTTTTCTAATTTTTTATTCCCTCCAAATAATAGGTTTTTTCAACGCTCTCAAAATACGCGTTTGTTTCGGTAATGACTTCTTCATTCGACTCAAATCTCTTACCGCCCAGCCATTTTTTTAGGTTTGGGAACAGAAAATCTGGAGAATATGCTGGATGGGGTAGCAATTCGTATCCCAATTCGCGGATTTTGGCCATCGTGACTAGACAAGTGTGCACACGTGCATTGTCTTGATGGAACAGCACTTTCTTCTTCTTAGCCAAATGCGGCCGTTTTTGCTTCAAATCAACGTCGAATCTGTTCAAAAGCTTTGAATAATATTCGCCGGTGATCGTTTTACCTTTATTGAGGTAATCGATGTGAATGACACCGCGTACATCCCAAAAAACTGTGGCCATGCCCTTGTTGGCTGACAGACTCTGTTTCGCCTTCTTTGGTCCACGTTCACCCCGAGCAACCCACTGTTTCGATTGTTCCTTGGTCTCTGGCGTGTTGTGATGGATCCATGTTTCATCCACAGTAACAAAACGGCGCAAAAATTCGTCCGGATTACGGCTTAACATCGCTAAACACTCTTTTGAAGTGGTCACACGATTGCGCTTATAGTCGAGTGTGAGCAATCGCGGCACCCATCTCGCAGAGTTTTTTCATGTCCAAATATTCCAGTAAAATATGATGTACCCGTTCAGTTGAGATACACCTACAGCATGAGCCAACTCACGCACTTTCATTCTCCGATCATCCAATATCATTTCATGGATTTTATCGACGATTTCCGGCGTGATCACTTCTTTTGGGTGACCTGGACGTTCGGCGTCACTAGTGCTGGTACGACCACAACGGAACTCTGTAAACCTCTTCTTAACCATTGAAATTGATGGTGCCGAGTCCCCGTAGTATTTATCAAGTCTTTCCTTAGTTTCAGTGATGGATTTTTTACGTAAAAAGTAATGCTTAAACAGCACACGAAATTCACTTTTTTCCATTTTCGTAAAAATTCACGAGGTTGTCTGCTTTGAACGGCTATCAAACACCAACCGCACGACGTAGCTTGCTCAAAATTAGAAAGTTGCCCGCTGATAGATTATAGTTGACGGCAGCACTGTTGCATTTGAAGTAATTGCGCGGGGAATTCAAAAAGTCACTGACTTATCAAACTGCCCTCGTATTTCCAGTCGTAGACGAACATACCGATGTGTCGATTTTGCGTCGTTGCCGGTTACATTACATGCGCGTTGTAAGCTTAAAGTCCATGAGATTTTCCATTAACTCTGCTTATCGTTACTATAAACAAGATTATTTCAGCCATTCACTGCGAACCAATATCTGTATCGAGGATGCATCTAAGCGTTAGGGTTGAAGGTACTCGACTAGGACACAAAGCAGTTTTTCAATGTCCTGTTGGTTTCGTCGTTTCAGGAGAAGCCAATCTGACTTGTCAGGCGTCAGGTAATTAATGACACTTGCTCCCACTTTTTTTATAAAATACTCTGCTATGCAATGATAGAAAATCCTAACGATTTTAGGGAAGTGGTCGTCGCCCGTTCCGAAATGCGAATTAGTGAAATGCCCATCCTTGGATACTCCTGAAAATCTTGCGGAACCACATTTACAAATCGAAGAACATGACAATAATTTCGGCGGCACGGCAGTCTTCAGCTGCGCGTGGGGCTATAAACTCGTAGGACCTCCTGGAATCGAATGTGAACTAAGCGGAAATTGGTCTGGACCATTACCGAAGTGTATTCGTACGTTTTTGTTTTAATCTATAATCCAATATTTCATTGACAGTATTTGTTTCAGCTATTCAATGTCCGCCGCCGGTTTTGCCTTTGAACGGACATCTGATACAGTCCGAGGCACCCGGTATGGATGGGGGAAGATATGCCGTCGGAAGTTTGGTACAATTTGCTTGTACGGGAGCGCATCATTTAGAAGGAGAAGCTAGTATCATTTGTACAGAAACCGGATACTGGTCTCATCCACCGCCCTTTTGTAAGTAAAATTGGGTAACGTACCCCATACGTAGACAATGTCGACCATAATTCATTCCTCACCACTCTGTCATAGGCCTTTTTCAACTCTCTGAAAGCGCAGCAGACGTTTTGACTTCTAGACAAGAATTTTTTTACTATGCCTCGTAATGAAAAGACCTGATCCATACATTCTCTTCCTCTTCTAAATCTTCCCACATCTTTTCATTAGTTTCATTCGTCACTATTTTAATCAATACCTTTGCAAATAGTTTTGCCGACGATGCTCAGTAAACTCGGTAGACAGGCAGGCTTGGATGACAGGGATATCCGCATTATATCTAACCTTTACTGGAAACAAAAGGCTCGTGTTCGGGTGGAGAATGCGCTCTCTGAAGAGTTTGAAGTACGCCAAGGAGTTCGACGGGGATGTTTGCTCTCTCCTCTGCTCTTTAGTGTTTATTCGAAGAGACTGTTTAGAGAGGCTTTGGAGAATACAGATGACGGCATTTTACTAAACGGCATACTTATTAATAATCCAAGATACGCTGACGTCACAGTCCTAATTGCAGTCACAGTTGAAGGTCTCCAGAGGCTAATAGACCGAGTAACAGAAGTTTGCGAAACCTGCAACATGTGCCTAAACACAAATAAAACAAAGGTTATGATAATAAGCAAACAAGATATTGATGGCCAGTTTTGCGCAAACGGCTCCCAACTGGAAACTGTTCCATCGATAAACTACCTGGGCACATTTCTTAACAAATGGGAACAAATAAAGGAAATTAAGATCCGAGTTGAGAAGAGTAGAACAGCTTTTAATCGCAAGAGAAGCGTGCTGTGCAATTTTAATATAGGCTTGCGCTTCAGAGTCAGAGTTCTTAGATGCTACGTTTTCTCAATACTAACATATGGGGTGGAAGCTTGGACTCTGACCGACGCTGAACGTAAACGTCTGGAAGCATTTGAGATGTGGTGCTGCAGAAGCATGCTTATAATATCATGGATTTACCACGTAACCAAAGAAGCCGACCTACAGCGTATGAAAAAACAAAAAGAGGTTTTAAACGTAATCAAAGAACGCAAACTTTCGGACATGTTATGCGAAACCAGAAATATAGCCTACTTCAGCTTATTATGCAGGGCAGGAAGACGACGAATATCGTGGCTGCGAAATCTAAGACAATGGACAGAAATGACATCTATGGATCTATTTTGGTCTGCAGCAAATAAAATCAGATGGGCCATAGTAATCGCCAACGTCCACTGAGGATAAGGCACAAGTAGAAGAAGAAGAAGAAGTTTTTGCAGTTATTTTTGTTATAGTTGTTAGTTGTTAAAATCGTTGAAGATTGATAGTTTGGGGAGGTTGAAGCGCTAGGCGTTAATAAAGAAAAAAACCTAAAATAGTTTTTGTTTATTTAATTTTTTTAATAACAAAGTTTTCAGTAAAAAATTTAAGGTAATTTGGAAGCTCAACAATTTATAAATCTATTAAATCTGTTACACGTAGTCTTATGGAAAACATGTCAACTCAACATACAACTGACACATTTTGCTTTACAACAAATAATGTCAGCTGTAAAAAAATTAACTATGTTAGGCATGGATAATTCACGATTATTTCAAAAAAAATTCACAGTGGTTATATGAAACTTTTAATTAACAAAAAAAAGTAATATTTAATAATTTTTTACGTATTAAATCATATTGATTAAAAGAGCAACGAATGAAACTGAAAAGATGATATGGGATGTGCAAAAAGGATTTAAAAAAGGAAGGAGATGTATGGATCAGGTCTTTTCATAACGAGATATAATCGAAAAATTCTTGGCTAGAAGTCAGAAGGTCTGCAGTCCTGTTGGGAACCTTTTTCTCTATAAAGCGGAACGATAACTACCTTGCACCAAATATATAATACATAAGGTTTACAGTAATGCTAATAAAAAATACATACATATAAGGAGATACTTAATTAGAGTGGAGTCATGGCACTCATGACCTATATATCAGGAATGACAGGAATAGAGGAGTTAATTAGAAGTTAGCAAGTAGTCGGCAACAGAGTGATTGATTATGATTCATTTAAAAGGCGTTTCAGTTTTTTGTAATTACTGTGGAGATCATTGTACAGTTTAGCGGCATTGAAAGAGAAGCTTACGGCTGCGGGTAAGTTTTCAAGAGGGAAAAGGATATACAATTGAGGGTCACCAGCTTAGTGGTGTATCAGACAATTTGTTATGTTCCTGGAAATCTATACAAGAAAAGCAGTGGACCTAATATTGATCCTTTGGGAACTCCAAACGACACTGGAAGACTATTAGATCTTTGTCCTTCAGAGAACGTTCACTCAAGTAGCTGCCGATGAGTGATAATGCTTGAGTTCTAAACTAAAAAATCTGATATTTTTGTATAGGGTTTTATGCTCGAGGGCATCAAGCATAAGATTCAAAGTTCTTTGCAGTTCAGGGAGGTTGTCAGTTATTACTACAGTATCGTCTGAGTAATGTAGATTGTTAATTATTTGACCATTTAACTTAATGCCTGTGTTTGTGACCTCAAATGCCTCTCTAAATAAAGAATCAGATTAAAGGTTAAATAGAAGAGAAGCATCGATAATAGTAGTTTGTAATGCAATTCATTGAAGCGTCACGCAGTCAAATGCCTTCCAGAAATCGACGAAGTACGCGTACTCATCATTTATCATGTTTTCTGCATTTTTACTTAAGCTCATTCATCTAAAATAGTGCTTCACGAGTTCCTATGCCTTTTCTAAAACCAAATTAAGCTGAATCGATATGTTGCTCGCATTTTTGGTAAATTCTGGTATGTATGATATGTATGAAACTGAGAAGATGATATGGGATGTGCAAGCAGGAATAAGAAGAAGAAGGAGATGTATGGATCAGGTCTTTTCATTAAGAGGAATAGTTGAAAAATTCTTGGCTAGAAGTCAGAACCTCTATTGCGCTTTTATAGACTTGGAAAAGGCCTATGCCAGAGTGGTTAGGAGTGAATTGTGGTCGACATTGTCTGTGTATGGGATGAGTGGTAGTTTAATACGAGCACTGCAATCACTTTATGAGAATTCGTCTTCTTGTGTCAGGATAAACGGAGCTTGCACGGACTGGTTTAACATCGAAAAAGGTGTGAGATAGGGATGTGTGGCTTTGCCATGGCTGTTTAACTTATACGTAGACAATTGTTTAAAAGATTTAAAAGAGAGTGCGTATAAATTGAAAATGAATGATTTGATTGTCAAATGCCTTCTTTACGCTGATGATCAAGTCATATGAGCGTCATCTGAAGAGGAGTTGCAAGCGATGGTTAATGTTATGCATGATGCCCTAAAAATCAAAGGGATGAAAAAAATGCAAGCAAAACGAAAATAATGGTTTTTGAAAGAAAAGAAAGCATGACAACCTGTAAAGTTTCGATAAAGGAAATGAAGTAAATGAATTTGTGTACTTGGGTTTAAAGTTTACGAGAGATGGTAAGTATGGCAGTGACATTGAGCAAAGGGTGTTGGCAGGAAAACAGATAAATGGGGCACTGCATAGCTTTATGAACAGCCAGAAAGTGTCAAAAAAGGCACGTCTGGCTCTGCATAGAGGTGTGTTGGTTCCTACACTTATGTATGGTGGTGAATGTTGGGTTTGGTAGAAGAAGCATGAAAATAGGATTAATGCTGTGAAAATGAGTTTTCTGAGAAGTATATAGCCAGAGTGACTCGGTTGGATAAAGTAAAGAATAGTGAGATAAGAGAACGCTGTGGTGTAAAAGATGTGGTTACAAAGATAGATAAAGGAATGCTTAAATGGTTTGGACACGTAAAAAGGATGGATGAAGGAAGATTGACGAAACAAATTTATAAGGCGAGTTTGAATGGACAAGTTGATAGAGGTCGACCTTGGCGAACATATCTCGATCAGATCAACATTGTTTTGAAGAAAGGCCAGGTCAAGATTGCCAACAACCGACGAGCATGCATAAGAGCCCTGATGAAAGTAGAGGAAGCAAAAGATGTGTTTAAGAACCGTAGCAAGTGGAAGGAAGTGGTCTCTGCCTACCCCTACGGGAAAAAGGCGTGACTATGTATGTATGTATGTATGATACGTAGTTAGGTTTTCAGAACGTGAGACATTAGATTTATCGTATTATAGTCGTCAAAATTTGTGGCCTTGATTTTTTTCAGTTATACAAAGGTGGGGATAAACCAGTCAGTTGCTATTTCGCAAGCTGTATACATGGTATTAAATAGTGTTGTCAAGAGCTTAAATCCTGTGCCCTCTTTTTCTACTGTCAGTTGAAAATTAGCCAAAAGCTTTGCAATTCTTTTGCATTTTAATGGCTTTCGCAACTTCGTTGAGTTGTAAGGACTCTTCATTTGTCTTCGTGGCTTCTGATCAGAACGTATATCGCTGAAAATTTCCTTCATTGCTTCAGCTAAAGCTTCTATGCTGACTAATTTTTCGTTGGTTCCCCTTAGAATTTTCCGACCTGTTATTTTCTTGATCTTTTTATGGACGTTGAATCGTGTATTTCCCTTGAAAATCTTCCATTGTTCTGTTGACCATTTTTTTCTTTTCCTCTATACCCATCTGTCGGATCTTCTTATTTTAGCAAGCAGCAACGTCCGGAAATACCCTTGAATCAAGTCCCTCCATCTCGATTTTGGGAGTCACGGTGTCTAATAATATGTCTTGGCATGACCATGTTGCTAACATCGCAAAGTCAGCAAGCCAGAGGCTGGGTTTTCTGTGAAAAGCTAGAAAGTTTTTTAATCCTGATCAACTTTTGACGACGTACAAGGCTCAAATCCGACCTCTGCTGGAGTATTGCTTGCACATTTGGGGTTCAGCACCAAGGCATTATCTTCGTCTTCTAGATTCCATCCGGTTGATAAACAGCTCAACTCCCACAGATACCCTTCACCCACTAGAACATAGAAGAAGAGTTGCAGACCAGAACTCGGCACGCTGATCAGTCTCACCCATTTGCTCTCAAGATTGACACTACAAGGACCAATCTCCATCAAGAATCCTTCTTTTACAGGGCTGCTACAGAATGGAACAAGCTTCCAAAATCAGTTTTTCCAGAGAACTATGACCTGCAACTTTTCAAAAAGCGGGGTCACAATCATCTCCTTTCTATAATCCCTCCCCCTTCTAATAGTCGCAGTGCGGACCGTTCGCGGCCCACACGATAGGTCTACCCTTTTTGCGACTATTTTCAGTAAAAAAAAAAATCGAGAATTTGATGATTACAATTTTTCCTAATTCATTTCTTTCTATATTTCAGGTAGGCCAAAGTGTTCTTACATCGGCGAACCCCAGAACGGCTTTATTTCGCCTACTAAATTCGCCTACGATCCAGGAGACGAATTAAAAATTATATGCAACGAAGGTTTCACAACGAATTCAGACATTAACCTCAAGTGTATGCCAGACGGTAGATGGTCATCAACACTTCCTACGTGTGCCAATATATCTTCAATGTCTCAAGAAGTTACTTAAATCGAGCAACGATAATTTCTAGTAATAAACATAGAATTTAATCTTAATACCATTATACAAAAAAAAAATCAAATCCTACCCCGAGGAAAATTAAATTTAACTCATTCATTTTTAATTAGGCACAATGTATTTACATTTGTTCTACGAACAATTAAGGTTCAATTATTCAAACGTTAGAGTTTTAATTCTATTTATCCATTACAATTGTAGTTTTAAATTTAATTAATGTTAAATATACCCAAAAATAGCCGGAATGTCCAATATCTTTGTCTTAATATTTCATCAAAAAGCGAAAGAAAATAGTTTCTCAGATGAGACACGCTTTATAAATTTGCACTCAGGAGCACTCTATCTCCAGCAACGAACATGGCCTCTCAAAATTTTAAGTAGTTTTACAAATAATTTTAATTTTACTTTCAAGAAATTTGGATATACTCAATAAACACGTATTAAAGATAAATTACCAATAAAAGGAGCATGTCAAGGGTCCCAAAGAAGCGGATGTGGAGCGAATTTATTACCACACAACTATGCATCTTTACTATTTTTAGATGATTATATATTTCCGCTTAAAAATTTTCGCGTGTACTTCTTTGTTTATAGTCAAGCAGGGTTGTTAGGCAATCGTCGAGTTTTGTTGATGTTTCATTCCACTCTGCGCAGTTTAGTCACTTCCAGTCCCTTTCAATAGTAATTCATTTCTAAGTGAACAATAATGCTGATTATCCTTCTACACTTTTCACTTTTCTTCAACGTGTTGATTTTTTTTCGCTATATTTATTAATTTTTTGTTTGTTGTTTTTTTCTAAAATACTAAAAAGATGTTATATAAATATATCTTTATACTTTGAAACTTTTCATTTAATGTTTTTGGTGATGTATTAAAACAGGTAAATTCTTTGAAATCGTTAAATTGTTGTAATGTATCATATTAAAATAAGTGTTTTGATTATATTTCTAACTGATAGTTAATAATAAATATCGCAACAATACGAGTATTATTTTTATTTTGAACTACCAAAAATGAGAACGTGTCTACTGTTACTTAATAAAAGTACAGTCTGTATATATTAAAGAATAACAAGATTTTATCGCTAAAATTTCTCACCAGAAGAGGAAGGAGTTTGTTTATACCATTTGAAGTAGTTAAAGTTGTTGCATCCTTGGTGACCTTACATTATCCTTAAAGTCGCATGTTTTTACGACAGGCAGGACATTCAATACCACAAGGTATTTTGGGACGCAAAAAGTAAGTTCTTAGGATTTTTATACGCTTTATATTAGCTTGACTTGTATCTATGTAACGAAATCTTTGGACACGATTTTCACATTGGATCGACCGATGACAATACATTAATTTCATACATTTTTTCATAGATCCTGGCCAGGATCAGTTATATTTAAAAAAAGTGTTTTATATGGTTTAAAAATGGCTGATATCTTCCATGAATTCAATTTAAATAGACTGACATAAGAAGTAAAAATTTGATGGCGACGCTTGAACTACTCTCCAACATATCGCTAACGCATATCACCATTTTAAATCCTAGTAATTTTAATACCCCCTCGCGTTTTTAATTTTGTTTTTCAAAAAATCCCTCTCATCCCAATTTATAATTAATGTAAAAGTAATTGTCTAGAGTCTAGATAAATTAGTTTTTTTACACTTTATATTAGCTTGACTTGTATACAGGGATAAAATGGGATTGTATTGGTAACTTCCAAACCATATTAGTTAGAAGGTTGGTTAAATGGAGAAAACGTTGCATTTTAAAAAGCATCATCTAGCGGTGAAAACTAATCGAAAATATCAGAGCCGGTTCTTGAGATATGACAAAAAACAGTATGACAGTAAATTATCTTTGCTTTGACGTTTTCAGATGTCGCATCCAACGTTTCGTATTCTCCAAACCACCCTCAACTTATTTTTTTTAAATATGGACCAGGATATTTGGTTTTCATTTCCAAATACTGAATTTCTTTTTGTTATTATCACTAATTGCGTTTTGAAATATTTACATTACTGTTCTTGTTGATAATTTGTTTGTTAATTTTCGGAGAATTAGAAGTTTTGAGAGAATTGACTTATTATAAGCTTTTATTTAGTTTCACCTGTCCCGGTGTCTGTCTGTAATCAAACTTTGCTAGTTAAATTTGACCCACTTCTAATCGTCCGATGGATTTGAAATTTTCCAATACAAGTTTTGTGGTTATAGCCCGATTCTATTCTATTGGTATGTGAGGGTTTTCGGAGTCGGATATTACGACTTTTTTGTCACACATTTTTCATTTTTCTCTGGACCAAATTCTGAAGTCCACGCAGACGAAGTCGCGGGTAGATGCTAGTAATCGAATAAATGAATAATTATTGATTCTCATTCCCTTTAAACCCTTAGTATTGTAGACTTTATAAAAAACACTGATCATAAATTCAATACAGATCTGAACCAATAAAATTTTTATTATGGTCCATATCTTCCGAAAACGCATTTGAATGGCAATGTACGATACACCGTTGGATTCAGGATGAAAAGTTATTCCGAATAGTGCAATAAAATATCCCAGGTCAGTATTTAAAAAAAATAAGTTGAGGGTGAATATGAAACGTTGGATGCGAAATCTGAAAACTCAAAGCAAAGAGAATTTACCATCAAATGAAAAACCTTCAAAACATCTTTTGGTAGTCATATCTCCAGAACCGGCCCTGATATTTTCGATTAGTTATCACCGCTAGATGATGCTTCTTGATACGCAACTTTTTCTCCATTTAACCGACCTTCTAACTAGTATGGTTTTGAAGTTACCAATACAATCCCATCAAAAAATATATCTATGTAACGGAATCTTTGGACACGATTTTCACTCACTTAAAAACATCGGATCGACTTGAAACTTTGAAAACTTCTAAAGGACCGATGACAATACAATAATTTCATAAAAATTTTCAAAGATTCTGGCCAGGATCATCAGAATATTAAAAAAATAAAGTGCAGTATAATAGATTGCGGTCATATCGATTTTTTGCGTCCGGAGAGGGAACCTGAGAAACGGCTATCACTGTCAGTAAATAGAAAAAAACCAGAACTAAAAAATAAAAAAATAAATAATAGTTTAAAAAAAACTAAGACAAGCTTTATAAGAAAGCCGAACTTAAAAATAATCTCCAACGCGCTTGGGATAAAAAAAAAGTCGTCAAAAAAATCATTTGCAACACATCTAGAATAAAAGTAGAGTTATCGAACAAATAAAAATAATATTACAATCAAAAGCGTGGGGTGCGCTATATCAATTAATATATTTGATAATAAACAGATACTGGTAAAAGTAAAGTCTCCAAGAAGAAAACGTAAGCATCATAAAAAGCACCCCACTCTTTTGATTGTAAAAACATTTTTATTTGTTCGATAACTCTAGTTTTATTCTAGATGTGTTGCAAATGATTTTTTTTTTGTTGACTACTCTAATTTTATCCCAAGCGCGTTGGAGATAATTTTTTATTTTTGAGTTCAGTTTTCTTATAAAGGGTGTTGTCTTAGTTTTTTATACTATTATTTATTTATATTTAGTTATACCGTTCTTCATTACAAGCTTTGTTGATTAATGAAAATGTTACATTTTTCTATGCTCAGTATTCAGAAATAAAAGGGAAATTAATGTACCTTTAAATATTTATTTTAATCTATGTCCAGTATCAAATTGTAAGTATATACGAATATATTAAAATGTAAAACATAAGTAATGTATATAAAGCAAAAACAAAAAAAATCTATATACAACAGTTCACACAAGATTTCGATTGCTTGAAAAAATAAGGTTGATGTCGCTCGCAAATCTTAGCTCTAGAGAATGCATAAATGATCCCTAATAGATGAGTTCTGTCGAAATATTATTCAAAGTTTTTTGAAGCAATTGAAAAATTATTTATAAGACAAGAATGATTTTTACTAAATGTCATTCTTACAAGAACAATTTATTGGAATTTATTTGATGAAAACATCAATTCTATACAATTATTCCTTATAATAAAAAGTATTAAATAATTCAAAAAATTTACAGCGTACACAAAATTGACGGGTTTCTACACGAAAATCACAACTCAGGGACGACTTTTTACACAGCTCTATGACAATACTATAAACTAATGTTTAGATTGAATTTTAACGAATTCTTTAAAAGCTTCTTGGATCTCTTCATCCATTTCAGGTTCAGGATCGCATAACTCATCAGGATCAAAATCCTCTCTATAAACATTTGGATTAGTAATTTAATTTTATAAATAAATGCTTAATTTAATTAAAAAATATAACTGTTTTAAAACGTATGATTATTTAGAGTACTTACATGTCAAATTCATCATTTGAATTCATATGTGATGCAATAAATTCATGTTCTTCAGCAGTCAAAGTTTCTCCATCAACCTCGTAAATTACTTCACTTTGTAATCCATCAAATCCGGCTTCATCCTGATCTGAGCTAATAAAATAAAAATACAATTTAAATTACATTTATAATAAATAACATTAAAAATAAACATGAATATCTCAATTTGTACATGCCATAAACGCTTGTGCTGTTGAAAATCTGAGACGAGAATATAAAAAGAAAACGATCCTCGTTAGATCAGATAAACAGGCGGCGGCACTCAAAGCTTTGGCATCACGGAGAATGGACTCAAAAATTGTTCGGGAATGTGCCAGAAACCTACGAACCTTGGCTAACCATAACAAGGTTACCTTGCCGTGGGTGCCATGACATAAAGGTATTTCTGGTAACGAAGAAGCGGACAAACTAGCTAGGCGGGGCTCTGGAACACCATTTATTGGGCCAGAACCAATAATAAAGATACCCAAGGCCAGCGTTAAAGCAGCGGCACAGCTAGAGGGAGCTAGGCACAGCAAATTAATGCTGAAAGAACCCTGACCTAAGCAGGCAGGGAAGCTGCTCTCGCTAAGTAGGGAAAAACTTAAACAGTTGTAGGGCTTTGTACTGGACACTGGTCTTTGAGAAAACATCTGCACAATAAAGGCATGTTTGACACAGAACCTTCTTCTTCTTCTTTAAGTACCTATCCGTTTTGGATGTTGGCAAACATATTGGCAATCATGATCTTGTTTGTAGCTGCTCAAAACAATTCTATTGAGGTTTTCCCATACCACGTTTGCAGATTCCGCAGCCATTAAATTCTGCTCCTACCTGGTCCTCTTTTTCATTTGACTTTTCCTTGCATTATGTACTGTAGTAGGGAGTATCGGTGTTGATATCTCATGATATGTCCTAGGTATTCGAGCTTTCTGCACTTGATAGTGTACATGATTTCCATTTCTTTCTTCATTCTTTAGAGCACTTCTTTGTTTATTATGTGATCTATACACTTTATTCTGAGTATTCTCCTGTACAGCAACATTTCAAAAGCTTCAATTTTTTTAGCGGTGGCTTCGGTAAGTGTCCAGGACTCTGCTCCATACAGTAATATGGAGAAGACAGCACAGAACCTATATGCAGATTATGTAATGAGGAGGAGGAAACAGCCACTCATATTATCTTTGAATGTGAAGCCACTGCCCATCAAAGGCACTACCTGGGGTGTATACAAGACCAAGGGAGTGATCCACCTGGAGCAATAGCAGTACATCAGCTGCTACTCCTTAACAGGAGAATTGAAGAAATGGGACTAAACTAAGGAGCTGGAAAGGTACAAAAAGCAGACAATGCTGAAGTGCATAGGGAAAAATTATACCTCTTCCACAACTCTTATTTACTCATTCATTCATTCATTCATCTCAATTTTAGATATCTGACACACCTTTACTACATTATCTTGTCATAAATGGGGTGGGTAACTTACTCTGATTCTTCAGTGGAGTGGCCCCAATTAGACGCTCTCAGTTGAAAAATGGACTCCAACAAAATACCAGCCGTTCCATCTACTCTACCTTTTACAAATCTAAGTTCATTGAAAACTTGGTCTAAATCAACTTTGTTGCTTTGTTCCAAGGAATAACCTGTCAACTTTTAGAAAATAATTTAGAAATACACAAAACTACAAATACAATCAGCTTATTAAATTTAAATAAATACAGAATTTTGAAAACACATAATGTATATTCTAGAAATATCATTATTTTTTTACTGAAAATAGTCGCAAAAGGAGATGATAAAAATAAAAAATGCATTAGTACTCAGTTATTTAACGAGATTTAAGCACCATCTAAAAACACCTTGAAATAATTTGTATAAAACTCTCAGGAGACCCATCTTCAATGGTGTAAGGTTTTACAATAAGATCCGGAGGCAATTAAAAATAAGTTACTAATTTCAAATTCAGAAAACATTTTAAAACTTTTCTGTTGTCAAAATTTTTTTATAGTACCGAAGAATTTAATGCCAGCTAGATAGAAACTTTCATTACATAGGGAAAAATCACGTAACTTGAGATAGCGCTGTCAATGACAAAATATCGGATCGAGGTGTGAACAACAAATATTCTGTCATTTGATCACTTGTAAAAACAAAGTTTTTATTGAAGGGAATTTTAGTTATCTCGGAGATTTGAGTTGATTTTTTGTGTTAAACTAATGGATTGAAGCAAGATTTAAGGTTTGTTCTCAACATTTTAGTTTTATTGTTGCTGAATTCTTGTTAAATGCCAGTAAAGACCAGGTGTGTCCAGGTACCAATTTTGGTTTGTTTTCAAAGCTTTTCAGTTCTGTTGTCCCTGGAATTCTTGTTGTAATGCCTTTGAAGTCGAAATATCAATTTGGGACATATTGTATTATGTGGGTGAACATGTTTGACCAATTAAGGAAGGTGAAGAGGTTTTTAAGACTCGCCACATCATTTTATGTGTAACTGACGGTCTCAATGAAAAAATTACAAAAAGTTTATGCATTAAATCCTCTACAATTCTACAATCCCCTCATTAAAATCACCTTTAAGCTAGATGAGATATGGGTTTGTGAATGTTCCTGTAAAGCAGGTTTAGGATATCAAACTTACCACTGAAAAAACTATTTTTTAAATTGTCAATTTTAAATTTGAACTAACTATATGTAATCTATAACGTGTTTTATATCACTTTATTGTGGTCTATGAAAATCAATAAATTTTTTTTAAATATAGAATACTATACCTTTAGAGCTTGACAAATGCACTTAACATTATCATTTCCTCCAAGTTCAAGTATCTTCTTAAAGGCATAAATCAGCAAATTTCCATAAACATGGAGATGAGGAAGTTGAGTATACAATTCAGCAATCAATGGCAATACATTTTTTGCATCACAATTTTCTTCAATTTGCTTTTTGCATCTTAAATGTAATTCTGCTCGAAAACTAGGAGAATCTTGTTCCACAAATGAACATAACCTTGCTGCAGTATATCTGAAGTTTGGATTATTCAGTGCCTAAAAAATACTCAAATTTTTTATTATTATATGAATTATTAGTTTAACAATTATAAATATACTAAGAATTATTTTGATTTATTAATAAAGCAGACTAGAGAAGATTTTATTATTTAAGTAAACACGATATGCTGTTTAAAAATTTAAATTAAATTTTTCTACAAGTAATTCAATCATTATTTTTAAATAAAAAGTTTACAAGTTAACCTTCTCTTTATTAGTTTAATAGGTCTAGAACAAAATTGAATTTTTCTATATGGACAGAAAAATTAAGAAAATCAACACAAATTACAAAGAAATGACTCACCTGTTCAACAATTATTTCAGCCACTATAGATGGTGCCATTACATCTTGTATGTAGGGTTCTAATGTTTCCATAAATATCTCTAACAAATTATGAAACTGCCCAGGATCTTTAGTCAAAGTATTAATTATATGCTTTATTCGGTTTAAATCTGGTGAGTATTCACTATTCACTTGCTCATCACGAACATTTTCTTCAGAATTAGTTGGCTTTACTTTATAAGTTTTTAAACGATCTTGAATGTTACTTTTAAAAACTGGATTTTGAGGACACACTACACGATTTGTAGGATACCATTCATCTGCATTCACATTCAATGATGATTTTTCGAGGATGGTTTCTAAGTCTAATTTGCCATTTTGCTGCGAATGTTCATTAATAGATGGAGTATTGGAATTATTTAATTTCTGCGATTCTGTCTGCGTAGCGAGTTGTGAAGTATTATTGGATACATGTATACTTCGGGGTTGTCTTAGTCGCTGAACTTTGTCAGATTCCTTGGTCCACAAAACAGGTGGTGAACTCATGATTAAATGTATCGAAATTTTATTTTTCTTTTAAATTTTCATACATAAGTCTGAAAAGCAACTATTATTAAATTTATTAAAAAAAATAGAAATAAACAAAATACTTAAACTTCCGATCTTCAACGACTTTGACAACTAACAACTATGACAGAAATAGGAATCAAATCAGAGGTTGCCTCTGTTCAAATACACTTAAATTTTTTAAATAGAAGAATTTTCTCAACCAACTAGAAGTACTAAATAAATTTGTCCCAATGTAACTAAACCAATGATTGATAAATTCACGTTTGCTCGTTTCATCAGTTTTCTCCCCACTACACGATTAGGAACTTGGCCTTAGTTAACGTTACGCCGTTGCCAATTTTTCAACAATATAATTTGTGGCTTATTACCTAACACATAAAAGATCAGTAAATTTTATGGTAGATACAGAAAATATTTTAAAATAGTCTTAAATTGATGGGTTGTGACATGGGGGGTGCAGCTGAACGTTCAGCCACACCCCCCACATTCGATTTTAAAAAAAAACCAACTAATTATGGAGCACAAAATTTGAAATCGGTGACATGGGGGGTAATTTTCTAACCCTAATGAGGCCCACTCAAAGTTTATACACCCAGGGACAATAGCTCACAAAATCACACTTAATGGTTTTTTAGTGGGTAGCATTACCCTTTGTCGAGACTCCAGTTCTTTTAAAAGCATTTGACAACATAGGGTGTCTGTAAAAGATTTTTCACTTGTAAATAAAAAAAATGTTCAATGTTCGATTTGTCTCTGTCGACATCTATCAGATGTTTTGTTGACAAATTTCCTACATTATGTTGATAAATATTTTCCCTGAAGTGCAGGCCACCACCAACACACTTTGGCCAGATTAGTGGTTGGATATTCAGTTTTATTCGACTACACTCGGAGATACGATCTAACAAATATAATTTCAAACTATTTACTACGACATGGACCCTTGTGTGTTCCTAATAAGGCTCTTGTTTATGGTCCAAATGAGGCCCGGTAGGCCTGTGTTGCAATGAAAGTGAAATTAGCACGACAAAAATTGTGAAAGCGTTGAACAGTATGAAATTGGGTAAAGCAGCTGGGTACGACAGGATAACAGTTGAAATGCTGAAGGCTGGACAAAACGTGGTAACTAGTCTGCTGTACCGCCTTTTTAACCTTTGTTGGAGGAGTGGTAGCGTACCAGACGATTGGTACAATGCCGGTATTGTGCCGCTTTACAAGTGAAAAGGTTCGCAGAAGGACTGTAAGAACTACCGAGGTATTAGTTTACTCAGCATAGTCGACAAACTGTGTACAAAGTTATTGATTAAAGAAATAACCAATAAAACTGAGAGGATGATATAGGAAATGCAAGCAGAATTTAGAATGGGAAGGAGATGGAGATGGAAGGAGATTTTTATTACGAGGTATAGTCGAAAATTTCTTGGCTAGAAGTTAGAAGGTCTATTGCGCTTTTATAAACATGGAAAAGGCCTATGACAGAGATGTGAGGAGTGAATTGTGGTCGACATTGTCTATGTTGGGGTGAGCGGTAGTTTAATACGAGCACTGAAATCACTTTACGAGGATTCCACTGCTTGTGTCAGGATAAACGGAGCTTGCACGGACTGGTTTAACATCAAAAAAGGTGTGAGACAGGGATATGTGGCTTCGTCATGGCTGTTTAACTTATACATAAACGATTGTTTAAAATATTTGAAAGAGAGTGCGTATGGATTGAAAATGAATGATTTGATCGTCAAATGCCTTCTTTACGCTGATGATCAAGTCATATGAGCGTCATCTGAAGGAGAGTTGCAGGCGATGGTTAATGTTATGCTTGATTCCCTAAAAATCAAAGGGATGAAAATAAATGTAAGCAAAACGAAAGTAATGGTTTTTGAAAGAGAAGAAAGCATGACATTGAGAAAGAAAGAGTGAAAACAAATGAATAGGGCACTGCATAGCTTTATGAACAGCCAGAAAGTGTCAAAAAGGCACGTCTGGCTGTGTATAGAGGTGTGTTGGTTACTACACTTATGTATGGTAGTGAATGTTGGGTTTGGCAGAAGAAGCAAAAAATAGGATTAATGCTGCGAATATGAGTAGTCTGAGAAGTATAGCTGGAGTGACTCGGTTGGATAAAGTAAAAAATAGTGAGATAAGAGAACGCTGTGGTGTAAAAGAAGATGTGGTTACGCAGATAGATTAAGGAATGCTTAGATTGTTTGGACACGTAGAAAGAAAGATTGAAGGAAGAATGTCGAAACAAATTTATAAGGCGAGTGTGAATGGACAAGTCGATAGAGGTCGACCTCGGTGAACATATCTCGATCAGATCAACATTGTTTTGAAGAAAGGTCAGGTCAAGAGTACCAACAACCGACGAGCATGCATGAGAGCACTGATGAAAGTAGAGGAAGCAAAAGATGTGTTTAAGAACCGTAGCAAGTGGAAAGAAGTGGTCTCTGCCTACCCCTACGGAAAAAAGGCGTGACTATAAGTATGTATGTAGAGCAGAGTGGTTTTAAAGCAACCTGACTGTCTGATATTATGCTAATGTATTTTTTTGCTAGAGGTCTGTTGGTCAGCTCTCTTGCACACAATTCGATAGCGAAGATTCAGCCTGAAAGATTGTAGCATACCTGCCAAGACTGGTAGAAATTTCAATTTTTGGTTTCCTGCTGAAAACACCGGCCTGGATTCCATCTGGTGTTTTTGAGCCATCTGTGTACATTACGTATTCAGTCTCTGGGAAGAGGATTTCTCCCCTAACCCATTCATCTCTCCTCGGAAAAAGGAATTTGAACAATTTTTCTACGTGTATTTTTGTGGCTTGCATGTCAGGAACCATCCCGAGAATCTTTTTTTTGGACTATTAAAGTTCCTAGTAGGCTTACTTACCTTATATATTTTAAAGAATAACAAGATTTTATCACCGAAATTTTTCAGAAGAAGACGAAGGGATTTGTTAAAACCCTTTCCTATGAAGTTGTTATAGTTATTACATCATTACATTATCCCTACATTATCCCTAAAGTCGCATGTTTTTATGACAGGCAAAACATTCCATACCTTAAGGTGTTTTTGGAACGCCGAAGGTGAGTTTTTATAAGATTTTTTATATTTAGTTATTCTGTTCTTCGTCACCAGCTTATTTGGTTAATGAAAAAATTACAAATTTTTATGTACATCATTATTTAGAAATAAAAGAGAAAATGCATCATAAAATATTTATTTAATGTCAAGAACTAAATTGTAATTATAAACGAATAAGAGTATATTTAAATGTAAAACATAAGTAGATAAGTACATACAAAGCAAAACATAAAATAGTCTACATACGTACAAAATGGGATAAAAAAAATGGGATACACATCTCTATGATAATCATCATAAACTAATGTTTAGATTGAATTTTAAGGAACTCTTTAAAAGCTTCTTGGATCTCTTCATCCATTTCGGGTTCAGGATCGTATATTTCATCAGAATAGAAATCCTCTCTATAAACATTTGGATTAGTTATTTCTTTTGTAAATCGATTATTTGGAGTACTTACCCGTCAAATTCATAGTTTAAGTTCATATGTGATGTAATAAACTCGTGTTCTTCAGCAGTCAAAGTTTGTCCTTCAACCTCGTAAACTATTTCACCTTGTAATCCATCAAATGCGGCGGCGGCGACATCCTGCTCTGAGCTAACATAATAAAAATACAATTTTAATAATTTTAAAAATAAACTTACATACATACATATACACATAGTCACGTCTTTTTCCCGTAGGGGTAGGCAGAGACCACTTGCTACGGTTATTACACACATCTTTTGCTTCCTTTACTTTCATCAGTGCTCTCATACATGCTCGTCGGTTGTTGGTACTCTTGACCCGGCCTTTCTTTAAAACAATGTTGATCTGATCGAGATATGTTCGCCGAGGTCGACCTCTACCGACTTGACTTGTCCATTCACACTCGCCTTATAAATTTGTTTCGTCATTCTTCCCTCTTCCTTTCCTTTCTACGAGTCCAAACCATCTAACAATTCCTTTATCTATCTTCTATCACATTATTGCTCACTTTATTCATCAAAGTCACTCCAGCTATACTTCTAAGACTACTCATCTCCGCAGCATTAATCTTACTTTCATGCTTCTTCTGCCAAACCCAACATTCACTACTATACATAAGTATCTTAATTTTATATAAGTTTTTAGCACACCTTTAGTACATTATCTTGTCATAAAAAGGGTGACTTACTCCGATTCTTCAGAAGAGTGGCCCCAGTTAGACGCTCTTAGTTGAAAAATGGACTCCAACAAAAAACCAGCCGTTCCATTAACTCCACCTTTTACAAATCCAAGTTCATTAAAAATTTGGTCTAAATCAACTTTGTTGCTTTGTTCCAAGGAATAACCTGTCAACTGTTAAAAACATATATTTTGGAAATACATGATTACAAATGCAATTAGTTTATTAAATTTGAATAAATAAAGAATTTTGAAAATACACAATGTAAAAAATAAAAAATATTTTACCTTTAGAGATTGACAAATGCACTTAATATTATCATTTCCTCCAAGTTCTAGTATCTTCTTAAAGATAGTAATCAGCAAAGTTCCAAAAACATTGATATGGGGAAGTTGAGTATACAATTCAGCAATCAATGGTAATACATTTTTTGCATCACAATTTTTTTCAATTTGCTTTTTGCATATTAAATGTAATTCTGCACGAAAACTAGGAGAATTGTGTTCCACAAATGAACATAATCTTGCCGCAGTATATCTGAAGTTTGGATTATTTAGTGCCTGAAAAATACACCAAATTTAAATTAGTATCTATATGAATTCTTTGTTCAAAAATTATAAATATTCTAAGAATTAACAGAGTAGACTATAGTAGAATCCCAAGATTGTAAAGAGTGAGTCATATTGTAGAGCGATTTTATAGGCCAATCAAATTTGACGTTTACCCTGTGTACCAAAAAGTTGTTTTTAATAGTTGTTGAGTTTTTGAATACCGACAAAAAGAGAAAGATTCAGTATTAGTTAATAAAAAAGTAAGTGGGTTCTTACAAAAACTGTTTAATCTTTTACAAATTAACAAAAACCTTTTTCTTTTACCTATTTATTTAAATCGAGAAAATCGCTATTTTTATATATTTTTTTGAATAACTAATTTATTTGTTTATTATTTACTTCCCGAACAGGTTTGTTAAAATATTCTCGTTAATTTTTAAACTAAATTTCTTCTAGGCAATTAGGAATTCAATGCAAAATGAAACGTTGTCAGCGTGTACTTATGATTCAACTTGAAGATTTAAGCAAACAAGATACCTATGCTGTTTAAAAATTAAAAAAAAAATTTAAAGTAATTCTTCAATATTTTTAATTAACAATGGCTCTTGAGCTTCATGCAAGATCGCTCCTTACATGTGGCAGTTGACGGTATTTCTTCTGATGCGTTTAAAACCAATGCCGGGGTCCCCCAGGGTTCCATCCTGTCCCCCACCTTATTTCTTTTACACATCAACGACCTCTTGAAAACCACCACGAACCCCATTTACAGTTTCGCAGACGATAGCACACTTGTCTCAACTTTCACATCCTATCGATCGCTTTCGGTGAATGATACAAATAGACTCGGGCAGGAACAGGTTGATTCCATCAATAGAGATCTTAAAGCAATCGTCGAGTGGGGAACCAACAATCTTGTTCAGTTCAACGCCCAAAAAACGCAAAGTGCCACGTTTTCCAAGTAAGTGAATTCCTCAAATCATCCCATCACAATGTCCGGAAATACCCTTGAACCATCTCGATTTTGGGAGTCACGGTGTCCAATAATATGTCTTGGCATGACCATGTTGCTAACATCGCAAAGTCGGCAAGCCAGAGGCTAGGTTTTCCGTGAAAATCCAGAAAGTTTTTTACTCCTGATCAACTGTTGACGACGTACAAGGCTCAAATCCGACCTCTACTGGAGTATTGCTCGCACATTTGGGGTTCAGCACCAAGGCATTCTCTTCGCCTTCTAGATTCCATTCAGAAAAGAGCCATTCGCTTAATAAACAGCCTAACTCTCACAGATACTTATCATCCTCTAGAACATAGAAGAAGAGTTGGAGACCAGTCATTGCTCTACAGATATTTCCATGGCAGATGCTCCAGAGAAATAAAAACTCTTGTACCACCATTGGCCACATTCGGCCGAAGAACTGTTTTATGGAATGGAAGCTTGGACTTTGACAGATGCGATGTGCAAAAAATTGGAGGTCTTTGAAATGTGGACGTACAGAAGGCTATTAAGAATCTCCTGAGTATAAAGAGTGCGTAACACCGAGGTACTTCAACGCCTCGACAAGCAGCTGTAAGTTTTGTTTACACTAAAAAAGCGCTAACTGGAGTATTTTGGTCACATCTTAAGGAATGACAAGTATCGACTTTTAAAGCTTATTATAGAAGGGAAGATCGAAGGACGAAGAGCCCCGGGTAGAAGAAACGCACGTATACGATCCTACTTTTTGTGACTAGAATCTTCTTTCCTCTTCAGCTACTCACGTACAATCACAGTAAATCGGGATGATTCTAAAAAGGCCTTTTCGCCAAGTTATGCATCATCGACAGACTGTCATAAAAAGTAGATAAAAAGAACCGAGAGAAGCACACAAATTCAGTCGTCTTCAGTCAGGCAGTCAATTTCCACCAGTCTCGCAACAAACTGCGACAGCCTCTCAACGAACCCCGAACAGTCTGTCGACGAACTTCAACACTAACGCACATTGCTTCTCTTGCCAAGTTTTTCTTTCATTTCGATAAATACACGTAGTTAACAGTAATTCTAATTGTGCATCATTTCTCCAACACTCGTCACACAATATTCCCAAAATATCCTGGCTAAAAAACTTAAGACAATGGTATGGAGTGAACACTAACACATTGTTCCACCGAGCTGTAGACAAGGTTCAAAAAGCGCTGATGATTGCCAACGTTCGAGGAGCTAAAGAAGAAGAAGTATAATATTGAATTTTTTTTTTGTGAACAAAAAAATCATGAAAGACAACACAAATTAAAAAGATATGACTCACCTGTTCAACTATTATTTTTGCAACTGTAGATAGTGCTGTTACATTTTGTACGTAGGGTTCTAAACTTTCCAAAAATAATTCTAACAAATTATGAAACTGCCCGGGATCTTTAGTCAAAGTATTAATAATCTGCTGTATTCGGTATAAATCTGATGAGTATTCACTATTCATTTGCTCATGGCTAACATTTTTTCCAGAACTAGTTGACTTTACTTCAAAAGGTTTTAAACGATCTTGAATGTTACTTTTGAAAACTGGATTTCGTGGACCCACATAATTTTTAGGATACCATTCTTCTGCATTAGCATTCAATGATGATTTTTTGAGGATGGTTTCAAAGTCTAAATTTCCACTTTGCTGCGAATGTTCATTAATGGATGGAATGCCGGATTTATTTAATTTCTGCGATTCTGTCTGCGTAGCGAGTTGTGAATTATTATTGGATACGTGTACATTTTTGGGTCTTCTTAATGGTGGCCGAACTTTGCCATCTTTTTTACTCCATAGAAGAGGTGTTGAACTCATGATTAAATGTATTTTTTTTTTAATTTTTATACGAAAGTCTGAAAAACAACTACTTATTAATAAATTTAAAAAAAAATATTGGAATAAGCAAAAGGTTGAAGTGTCGGCGAAATAATGAAAAAAATATAAAATAATTTTCGTTTAGATAGTAGATTTTTTATCAACAAAATTTTGGAATAAATTCATATTTAAATAAGTTTTTATTCGATTATTTTATTAAATTATGTTGTTGGATAGGTAAATCTTAAAATTATTTTTCCAAACAAATTGAAAACATACCTACATTCATATAGTCATGCCTTTTTTCCGTAGGGGTAGTAGAGACAACTTCCTTCCACTTCCGCTACGGTTCTTATACACATCTTTTGCTTCCTCTACTTTCATCAGGGCTCTCATGCATGCTCGTCGGTTGTTGGTGCTCTTGACCTGTCCTTTCTTCAAAACAATGTTGATCTGATCGAGATATGTTCGCCGAGGTCGAACTCTATCGACTTGTCCATTCACACTCGCCTTATAAATTTATTTCGTCAATCTCTTATCTCACTATTCTTTACTTTATCCAACCGAGTCACTCCGGCTATACTTCTCAAACTGCTCATCTCCGCAGCATTAATCCTATTTTCATGCTTCTTCTGCCAAACCCAACATTCTCTACCATGCATAAGTGTAGGAACCAACACACCTCTATGCGCAGCCAGACGTGCCTTTTTTGACACTTTCTGGCTGTTCATAAAGCTATGCAGTGCCCCATTCATCTGTTTTCCTGCCAACACCCTTCGCTTAATGTCACAGTCATACTTTCCATCGCTCGTAAACTTTAAACCCAAGTAAGTACACAAATTTATTTACTTGTTCCACTCTTTCTCCCTCAATCGAAACTTCACAGTTTGTCAAGCTTTCTTCTCTTTCAAAAACCATCACTTTCGTTTTGCTTGCATTTATTTTCATCCCTTTGATTTTTGGGGAATCATGCATAATATTAACCATCGCCTGCAACTCCTCTTCAGATGACGCTCATATGACTTGATCATCAGCGTAAAGAAGTCATTTGACGATCAAATCATTAATTTTCAATCCATACGCACTCTCTTTCAAATATTTTAAACAATCGTCTATGTATAAGTTAAACAGCCATGACGAAGCCACACATCCCTGTTTCGATGTTAAACCAGTCCGTGCAAGCTCCGTTTATCCTGACACAAGAAGAGGAATTCTCATAAAGTGATTGCAGTGCTCGTATTAAACTACCACTCACCCCATACACAGACAATGTCGACCACAATTCACTCCTAACCACTCTGGCATAGGCCTTTTCCAAGTCTATAAAAGCGCAATAGAGGTTCTGACTTCTAGCCAAGAATTTTTCAACTATTCCTCTTAATGAAAAGACCTGATCCATACATCTCCTTCTTCTTCTTATTCCTGCTTGCACATCCCATATCATCTTCTCAGTTTCATACATATCATACATACCAGAATTTACCAAAAATGCGAGCAACATATCGATTCTGCTTAATTTGGTTTTAGAAAAGGCATAGGAACTCGTGAAGCACTATTTTAGATGAATGAGCTTAAGTAAAAATGCAGAAAACATGATAAATGATGAGTACGCGTACTTCGTCGATTTCTGGAAGGCATTTGACTGCGTGACGCTTCAATGAATTGCATTACAAACTACTATTATCGATGCTTCTCTTCTATTTAACCTTTAATCTGATTCTTTATTTAGAGAGGCATTTGAGGTCACAAACACAGGCATTAAGTTAAATGGTCAAATAATTAACAATCTACATTACTCAGACGATACTGTAGTAATAACTGACAACCTCCCTGAACTGCAAAGAACTTTGAATCTTATGCTCGATGCCCTCGAGCATAAAACCCTATACAAAAAAAATCAGATTTTTTAGTTTAGAACTCAAGCATTATCACTCATCGGCAGCTACTTGAGTGATCGTTCTCAGGAGGTACTCCTTGAAGGGCAAAGATCTAATAGTCTTCCAGTGTCGTTTGGAGTTCCCAAAGGATCAATATTAGGTCCACTGCTTTTCTTGTATAGATTTCCAGGAACATAACAAATTGTCTGATACACCACTAAGCTGGTGACCCTCAATTGTATATCCTTTTCCCTCTTGAAAACTTACCCGCAGCCGTAAGCTTCTCTTTCAATGCCGCTAAACTGTACAATGATCTCCACAGTAATTACAAAAAACTGAAACGCCTTTTAAATGAATCATAATCAATCACTCTGTTGCCGACTACTTGCTAACTTCTAATTAACTCCTCTATTCCTGTCATTCCTGATATATAGGTCATGAGTGCCATGACTCCACTCTAATTAAGTATCTCCTTATATGTATGTATTTTTTATTAGCATTACTGTAAACCTTATGTATTATATATTTGGTGCAAGGTAGTTATCGTTCCGCTTTATAGAGAAAAAGGTTCCCAACAGGACTGCAGACCTTCTGACTTCTAGCCAAGAATTTTTCGATTATATCTCGTTATGAAAAGACCTGATCCATACATCTCCTTCCTTTTTTAAATCCTTTTTGCACATCCCATATCATCTTCTCAGTTTCATTCGTTGCTCTTTTAATCAATATGATTTAATACGTAAAAAATTATTAAATATTACTTTTTTTTGTTAATTAAAAGTTTCATATAACCACTGTGAATTTTTTTTGAAATAATCGTGAATTATCCATGCCTAACATAGTTAATTTTTTTACAGCTGACATTATTTGTTGTAAAGCAAAATGTGTCAGTTGTATGTTGAGTTGACATGTTTTCCATAAGACTACGTGTAACAGATTTAATAGATTTATAAATTGTTGAGCTTCCAAATTACCTTAAATTTTTTACTGAAAACTTTGTTATTAAAAAAATTAAATAAACAAAAACTATTTTAAGTTTTTTTCTTTAATAACGCCTAACGCTTCAACCTCCCCAAACTTTCAATCTTCAACGATTTTAACAACTAACAACTATAACGAAAATAAGAACCAAAAACACATTTTTTAAATCAAAGAATTATACCCACAACCAAGTAGAAGTACACGACACGTTCTCGTCACTGTAACTAAGCTACTGATTCGTATATCCTCGGTTGCTGGTTTTATCAGTTTCCTCCCCGCTACTCGATTGGAAACTTCGCCATAACGCCCTAACTAAGAATGCCCCGCCCACAATTTTGGGTGGGGTATTCGGTGGCCATAAGTTAATGTTACAGTGTTGCCAATTTATTAACAATTAAATTAATAAACACGTAAATAATAATAATAATATTTATTAACTTCAGGTATAACATAAAATATGGACATGGCAAAAATAACAAAAATAAGCTAAGTTAATAAACGAAAAGTCACGTAATACTCTTAGGTATCAGTTTGTGTGTGACTGAAAATTACAAATAGGAAGTAAAAAATCTTTTAAAAGAAAATATAATAATACAAAATTTAACTTTAACACTAGATATTTGCACAACATAGATATATACTTTGATACACTTACATTCCTTGCATTACCATAGAGCAGACCCTATGTACAAGAGACATCAACCTAGCAGTGTCAAAACTAAAAAATCGAAAGTCACCTGGATTAGATAACATAAACAATGAACTTATAAAATATGGTGGGCCTACGTTGATGGAACAACTCACATTGCTATTCAACAAAATATATAAAAACAAGAAAATTCCAGTACAATGGAAAGAAAGCATTACAATACCATTGTTTAAGAGAGGTGTCAAAACAGATATGAATAACTATAGGGGAATAAGTCTGTTAAGTACAACATCGAAGCTACTGACAAAGATCATAGCCCAACAGGTGGCACAGACTGGAATTAATAAGGAGCAACAAGGGTTTCGACAAAATAGATCCACCATCGACGGGATTTTTATTCTTAGACAGATAGCTGAAAAAGCAATAGAATACAACAATGTTGCTTACATGTGTTTTATTGATCTAAAACAGGCTTTTGATAGAGTCAGACTGAAGGATGTGCTTGCACTGCTCGAGGAAAGAAATTTGGACTCTCATCTTATCGCATTAATTAAAGAATTGAATACCGGAAATTCTACGTTTATAAGAGTTGAACAGAAGCTAACAAAAAGGATAGACATATCAACAGGTATAAGACAAGGAGATAGCCTTAGCCCTATTTTGTTCAACATCGTCATGGATAAAATAATCGACGAAGTCAAAACGGCGGGAAAAGGATACAGGATGGGAGATCAGGAGTTTAAAATAATCTGTTATGCTGATGATGCGGTCATTATATCGCAAGACGAGGACAATTTACAGAGAATGCTATTTAAATTCGAGCAAACTGCACAACAGTATAACATGATCATCTCGCAAGAAAAAACACAATCTCTTACAATATCACGAGATCCCAAAAGATGTAAACTGGCATTATATAACAAGAGCGTGGCACAGGTTATGTCATTTAAATACTTGGGTGCTCAAATAACCAGTAACCGTGATCTTAAGTCGGAAGTCAAGTCGCAAACAATCAAAGCAGCAAGACTATCGGGATTCCTACGAGATGTGATATGGAGGAACATGCACATGTCTATAGCGAGCAAAACAAGAATCTATAAGACCTGCGTAAGACCGGTAATGACCTACGCTACTGAAACGAGGGCAGAAACAGCAGCAACAAAGAGAATTTTAAGAGCAGCCGAAATGAGAACCCTAAGGACCATAACAGGACATACTTTACTCGACAGGCAGAGGAGCGAACACATCAGAGCTACCTGCGGCATTCAAGATGTAGTAAGACGGTCCAGAATGCCTGGAAACCGCCTCGTAAGAGCTGCTAAGCACAACAAACCTGAAGGTAACAGACCAACAGGACGACCGCCCAAGAGGTGGCACGAGAGCTGGACATCAGAATCCCAGTTGCGGCTGCTATGAGTGCTAATATATGAGAAAAAACAAGACAAATGTCTTAAAAAAAAGAAGAAGAAGAATAGCATTACCTCTTGAGCTTTATGCAAGATCGCTCCTTACATGTGGCAGTTGACGGTATTTCTTCTGATGCGTTTAAAACCAATGCTGGGGTCCCCCAGGGTTCCATCCTGTCCCCTACCATATTTATTTTACACATCAACGACCTCTTGAAAACCACCACGAACCTCATTTACAGTTTCGCAGACGACAGCACACTTGTCTCAACTTTCACATCCTATCGATCACTTTCGGTGATTGATACAAATAGACTAAGACAGGAACAGGTTGATTCTATCAATAGAGATCTTGAAGCAATCGTCGAGTGGGGAACCAACAATCTTGTTCAGTTCAACGCTCAGAAAACACAAAGCGCCACGTTTTCCAAGAAAGTGGTGTCCGCACCAAGACATTCTCTTCGTCTTTTAGATTTCATTCAGAAAAGGGCCATTCGGTTAATTAACAGCTCAACTCTCACAGACACCCTTCACCCTCTAGAACATAGAGGAAGAGTTGCAGACCAGTCATTGCTCTACAGATATTTCCATGGCAGATGCTCCAGAGAAATAAAAACTCTTGTACCACCATTGGCCACATTCGGCCGAAGAACTCGGCACGCTGATCAGTCTCACCCATTTACTCTCAAGATTGACACTACAAGGACCAATCTTCATCAAGAATCCTTCTTTTACAGGGCTGCTACGGAATGGAATAAGCTTCCAAAATCAGTTTTTCCAGAGAACTATGACCTACAACTTTTTAAAAAGCGTGTCCACAATCATTTCCTTTCTATAATCCCTTCCCCTTCTAATAGTCGCAGTGCGGGCCGTCCGCGGCCCACACGATAGGTCTACCCATTTTGCGACTATTTTCAGTAAAAAAAAAACCTACATATAGTAGGGTAAACCAGGGGCAATTAGAACATTTTAGCTACATTATTTTTTTTCTGCAATTATCGCAAATTTCTATAATATGAAGTTACTGATGGAGAGCAAATTTAGTTGGTTTTCTATAAATATAATAAATTTCTGCCAATAATGATATATACCCAAGATATTTGAAGAAACGTTGAGCTTGTCAAACTGTTTCATTCGTCCCAGGCACGGGGACGAAGGAAACATATACACGAGACAATTGAAGCAACATGTGGACTATCCACATAAATATTTATTCTTGTGCTAATATGATACTTAACGAAACAGAAAGTGTTAAATGTTTATTCCGACAAGCAATTTTGTCAAGTATAAAGATCTTCTTGTTCAGTACCTACATTCTTCGTGGGACCAAGTTTCTGCTCATCTTTTAACTCGGTAAGTTTTCACTTAATTTGCTTTTTCTTTTTCAAATCATACTCCTCTTGAATGGCAGATTTCCTCTTTTTTCGTTTGCTACTTGTTTTTCTAGGAAGGGCTTTCGGAAATGGTCTAACGACTTCTGGCAAAAAAATAGCCTTTGATGTGCTTGGTCCTGGGTCAGCATCTGTAAATTGAGCCTTCGAACTGCTTGGCGAAGCTGGTGGAATGTGACTGCTCAGTGTTGCTAGTGGAATATGTTGTTGGTACAGTGTGATTTTTTGGTGATGCTCGAAAAATATCATCGTTAATGGAAGATGACAAAGTTTCACTGGTACTTACTTCTGAAGCTAATTCAGTGGCATTCGGCGTTGTGTTACCAGGAGGTGGTCTAGCCGTTACATATGAAGGAGCAAAATCTAGTTCTGTGAATATATCTCTATTGAAGGGGTATATTCCAGTGCAATTAAATCCAGCTACAATATTGGAATGCGTGAGAGTCAATGGCAGAGCTGATTTGACGATACTAGGGATGTTATAAATGGTCATCGTTTTGCCTGGTTTATTTCTCATCCAGGCATCGCAACTTGAATTTACAACCATTTTAAAAGGACCGAAAATGGATCTGTCTAATGGCTGCTGCTTATGCGAGCAATGCGGTGGAAATGACGAGACAACAATACCATGTTCTCTGCAGAACTCCATCACTTCCCCTTCTAATAGTCGCAGTGCGGGCCGTCCGCGGCCCACACGATAGGTCTACCCTTTTTGCGACTATTTTCATAAAAAAAAAAAAATTATTCTCGATACAAGCGTTTGTATGTTTTTGAAAATGGTTAAGGTATATCAAGAACTCCTCTTCTTGCATCCAGCCACACGCATTGCCCGCTCCAATACACCCCACTGGACCGTCACGGATAAAGTGACGTTTATAAATATCTTTCGGTTTAAATTTGCACCTACGATGAGATTTGACAAGTTGTCATAAAACAGTTTAACCACAGTATACACCGACTAATCACATCCATAGTGGTAAAAAAAAAGTTAGATTTCAGAGTCATTTTATCAATACAAAGCGTAGGTACAATGCTTGTCCTGGGACAACATGTTTTTAACTTTTATTTCCAGGGCTGTGAATATTGCATCATTATCCAAACCAGGTTTGCAAACAAGTTTTGCTGTCATTCTCTCAGTAAGCTCCTTTGTGTAGGAAGACGTAACAGCTTACTCATGAATTTGTAGGCTCGAAGTCTCAAAAAATAGAATGTCAAAGCAAATTGCTTATAGTCTACTGAATATCTCCTGCCTAAGGGTTTTATATCTTCCAATACTGCCAGAGCTTTAACAATATCTGCTAGAGGTTTTCTCAAAAACTGATCACATAAAGTATTAAACTTCTGAAGACTTGACTTCTGATGTTTCAAGGTGTCCTTTCTTTTCCCCTCTTCAAAGCCTTGATTTTAGCTCTTAACTTTTTCTTTCTGGGACTTTTGAAGCTCAAAATGGCTGATGACTGTGTAGACATTAAAGGAGAATACAAAATTGAAGTGTGCTTTATTTGTGTGACCACTTCAATGAGGACATGCGCGATAGGCACAAACAACTTTTCCTTTAGAAGCCATTCCCAATCATTATGAATTTATTATAGTCTCGCTTCTGTATAGCTATTTGTTCGGTGTTTGTGTTGCAGATAAATAAAGAGAGATAGAGATGATTTTTATTTTAATACCACTTATTTTATTGTCAGACATTAAAATTATTTTTTATACATTATTATTAATTACCAGTATTCCAGTTTTTGTGTCACAATGTTCTAAAAAAATGAAACACTAGATGTTTTTTTTGCTTGAAGGTGTAAAGTACATCTGCTTACATTTTAATAACGTGTAAAATTAATCTTATATCTCATACTTCCAAAACTGCATGTATTTAAATATATAAATAAATATAAATGAATTTACAGAAATACCTACCCTTTTTTCCAGGAAAATAATCTTATACTTCCAAAACAGAATGTATTTACATTAAAATGTTTCCGTTAACATTTAGATAAAAAAAAGAACGCTTTTTTTGCGTGTAATCATGAAATTTGTTATAATATCACCAATATTTGAAAAATTTTCTCGGTGTAATAAACTTCGACCATCTCAACGTCAAGGTCATGAATTTTGGTTACCCCAACATCAAAGGGATTTCGCCGGCTTTCCATTCTTATCTTAGGCTGGTGTATTCTGTGGTTTAACATTTTAAAACTGGCTGCTCCTGATAAGCTTGTGGCTTGAGCACAGCGGATTGAAAGTTCTGGGTTCCGCTTCATAAATCCAGAAAACCAATCCTCTCCCGCCATGGAATTTTATCATCAGGTAACATCAGTAATAATTCAAACTGAAGGATGAAAGAAGACATACCAAACGTACTAACAAAAATTATGAAAGCTGGAAACTTACGTCGTTATACCTGGTTACAGGCTCTTTTCATCAATGGAAAAGTTTACTTCGGTATCGAGAAATCACGTTACGTTCGATGTAAGTACACAACCACTCTCAACTATTGCTAGAGGTCAACTGATGGCTAGCTGCAGCATCTTGACACGTTTCGGTTGGTACAAGTGCGCATGATTTAAGCCACGAAATCCTTCCAATATGGCGGTTATCCCCTGTTTCAATTGTTCCCGGTCTACCCAACATTCTCTCTTTCATTTCTAAATTTTGTGAATAGAAATTTGTAATGTATGTATACAGTTAGAAATATAATCAGAAATTACAATAATTTACCGATTTTAAAGATTTTATTTGTTTTAAAACATCAACCAAATAAATTTAATGAAAAGTTACAGATATATTTATGTTACAACAAAAACTACTGAATGGATTTTAATAAAACTTTACCATAATGTAGCTTATACATCAGAATAAAACAGGCTATAATTTATAAAGGTACCTGTTGTGTGAACCTACTACTATTATAGATGAGAAAGTTTGCGAGTTTGTATGTATGTATGGATGTTTGTTACTCTTTTACGCTAAAACCAATGAATGGATTTTAATGAAACTTCACAGGTAGCTTATACATCAGAATTGCACACAGGCTATAATTTATACAGGTATTGTTGTGATCCTATTACTATTACAGTTGCGAAATTTTGAGAATATTTATATGTAAGTATGAATGTTTGTTACTCTTTTACGCTAAAACCAATGAATGGATTTTAATAAAACTTTACAGGTAGATCATACATTAGAATAACACAGGCTATAATTTATAAAAATATTGTGTCAACTTACTACTATTATAGATGCGAAACTTTGTGAGTTTGTATGTATGTATGGATGTTTGTTACATTTTACGCAAAAACCAATGAATGGATTTTAATAAAACTTTACAGGTAGCTTATACATCAGAATAACAGGCAGGCTATAATTTATAAAGGTATTGTGTGATCCTACTACTATTACAGTTGCGAAAGTTAGAGGGTATTTATATGTCTTTTCTCTAGAAAAGCCGATCTCACTGTGCCTAACATAACTTTGTCAGGAGTAACCATACCACTGAAGTCATCCATATCGATGCTTGGTATTACTATCAGCAATAACCTTTCCTGAGAAAATCACGTGAGGTCCATTGCCAAAAGTGCATCCCAAAAACTTGGTTTTTTGTTTCGTGCCAAGAGCTATTTCACCTCCAGTCAGCTGCTTATGATCTATAAGGCACAGATCCGACCTGTACTGGAGTACTGTTCCCATATTTGGAGTGCAGCACCTAAACATATCCTGAAGCTACTGGATTCTGTCCAAAAAAGGGCAATTCGTCTCGTCGGTGATGCCTCGCTTACAAACTCGCTCACTTGTCTGGAACACCGTAGAAAAGTTGGCGATTTGTCTCTATTTTATAGATATTTTCATGGGCGATGCTCTTCTAAAATATCAACAATCGTTCCTCCTTTGGCAGTCTCTTCGAGATTAACCCGTCAAGTTCAGTCTTCACACCCCTTCGTGGTCACTTTGGAGACCTGCAGAACATCACTTTCCAAAGACTCATTCATCCAACGAATTGCGAGGCTTTGGAACTCATTGCCTAGGGAGGTGTTCCCCGAGGCATACAACTGTTTCATTCGTCCCAGGCACGGGGACGAAGGAAACATATACATGAGACAATTGAAGCAACATGTGGACTATCCACATAAATATTTATTCTTGTGCTAATATGATACTTAACGAAACAGAAAGTGTTAAATGTTTATTCCGACAAGCAATTTTGTCAAGTATAAAGATCTTCTTGTTCAGTACCTACATTCTTCGTGGGACCAAGTTTCTGCTCATCTTTTAACTCGGTAAGTTTTCACTTAATTTGCTTTTTCTTTTTCAAATCATACTCCTCTTGAATGGCAGATTTCGTCTTTTTTCGTTTGCTACTTGTTTTTCTAGAAAGGGCTTTCGGAAATGGTCTAACGACTTCTGGCAAAAAAATAGCCTTTGATGTGCTTGGTCCTGGGTCAGCATCTGTAAATTGAGCCTTCGAACTGCTTGGCGAAGCTGGTGGAATGTGACTGCTCAGTGTTGCTAGTGGAATATGTTGTTGGTACAGTGTGATTTTTTGGTGATGCTCGAAAAATATCATCGTTAATGGAAGATGACAAAGTTTCACTGGTACTTACTTCTGAAGCTAATTCAGTGGCATTCGGCGTTGTGTTACCAGGAGGTGGTCTAGCCGTTACATATGAAGGAGCAAAATCTAGTTCTGTGAATATATCTCTATTGAAGGGGTATATTCCAGTGCAATTAAATCCAGCTACAATATTGGAACGCGTGAGAGTCAATGGCAGAGCTGATTTGACGATACTAGGGATGTTATAAATGGTCATCGTTTTGCCTGGTTTATTTCTCATCCAGGCATCGCAACTTGAATTTACAACCATTTTAAAAGGACCGAAAATGGATCTGTCTAATGGCTGCTGCTTATGCGAGCAATGCGGTGGAAATGACGAGACAACAATACCATGTTCTCTGCAGAACTCCATCACTTCCCCTTCTAATAGTCGCAGTGCGGGCCGTCCGCGGCCCACACGATAGGTCTACCCTTTTTGCGACTATTTTCATAAAAAAAAAAATCCAACGAATTGCGAGGCTTTGAAACTCATTGCCTAGGGAGGTGTTCCCCGAGGCATACAACCTCCAGAAATTTAAGAAGAACACCAACTCCTACCTTCTTTCCCTTGGCTCCCACGATGTTCTCTGAACATTACAGGATATCCCTTTTCGTGGGAACCAGAACATAAAAAAAAAAAAAAAAATGTAAGTATGAATGTTTGTTACTCTTTTACGCAAAAACCAATGAATGGATTTTAATGAAGCTTTAAAATGATAAAGCTTATACATTAAAATAACACATAGATATTGTAAAACTATATTGTAAAAATAGATTAAGGGTCAAGCACAAAAGATCTGATAAGTCGAAGTGTTTGAGGGACAGCATGGCCTTCACGACCCACCCTACAATCTACAATCTAACAAAACTAACCAACTATGATACCTAACGCTTTTTTGGGACAACCTGTATAAATAAAAATAATTTAAGGTTGTGGCCTTTATCAACATACATTTTACTCTGGAAACAGATGTCCAAAAAAGTTAATAGTTTGGGAGCTACAGTCCGACGCGCTAGTCGTTAACCATCCTGTATATATTTAAATTTATCGTTCACTTACCAATTTTATGAAAACCTTATACATTAGATAACAGATCAATAGAACAATCTTGTTCAGTTTAACGCCCAAAAAACACAAAGTGCCACGTTTTCCAAGAAAGTGAATTCCTCAAATCATCCCATTACAATGTCCGGAAATACCCTTGAACCAAGTCCCTCCATCTCGATTTTGGGAGTCACGGTGTCCAATAATATGTCTTGGCATGAACATGTTGCTAACATCGCAAAGTCGGCAAGCCAGAGGCTAGGTTTTCTGTGGAAAGCCAGAAAGTTTTTTACTCTTGATCAACTGTTGACGACGTACAAGGCTCAAATCCGACCTCTACTGGAGTATTGCTCGCACATTTGGGGTTCAGCACCAAGGCATTCTCTTCGTCTTCTAGATTCCATTCAGAAAAGAGCCATTCGCTTGATAAACAGCTCAACTCTCACAGATACCCTTCACCCTGTAGAACATAGAAGAAGAGTTGCAGACCAGTCATTGCTCTACAGATATTTCCATGGCAGATGCTCCAGAGAAATAAAAACTCTTGTACCACCATTGGCCACATTCGGCCGAAGAACTCGGCACGCTGATCAGTCTCACCCATTTACTCTCAAGATTGACACTACTAGGACCAATCTTCATCAAGAATCCTTCTTTTACAGGGCTGCTACGGAATGGACTAAGCTTCCAAAATCAGTTTTTCCAGAGAACTATGACCTACAACTTTTTAAAAAGCGTGTCCTCAATCATTTTCTTTCTATAATCCCTTCCCCTTCTAATAGTCGCAGTGCGGGCCGTCCGCGGCCCACACGATAGGTCTAAGATAATTATAATTTGACATTAGAATTTTTTAAACAATAACAGATTATTTTTCTTTATCCACACAACCCATTTTAAAATATATGAGATGCTCTGTGATTACGACAATTCTGTAGCATACAATTTGCTAATCATTTATGTGTTTGGTATTACGCTACAAATTTAATTGTTAAAAAATTGGCAACACTGTAACATTAACTCAGGGCTAAAGCATACAGCACCCAAAATTGTAGGTGTGGTATTCTTTGCTAGGGCTTTGGGTCCAAGTTTCCTATCGAGTAGTGGGGATGAAACAGATAAAACGAGCAACCTGTTATTTACAAATTATTAGTTAAGTTACAGTGAGGCGAAGTTATCGAGTAGTTACCTACTTCTAGTCGGATGAGAGTTGTAATTCTTCGATTTAAAAAATGTAAGAGTATTTTATTCTTATTTTTGTCATAGTTGTTAATTGCCAAATTTTTTGAATGATAGAAGTTTAGAGAGGTTGAAGCGTTAATATTTGTCTATTAGATTTTTTATTAACAAAATTTTTTGTGGTGATTTGAAAGATCAATAATTTATAAATCTAATATCTTTGTTAGGTACATGTAGTCTTATGGAAAACATACAACTGACACATTTTTCTTTATAACAAATGAACAAAAAATAATGTTGGCTGTACGAAAATTAACTAGGTATGTTAGGCATGGATAATTCACGATTATTTAAAAAAAAAATAACAGCGGTTGTGGAAAACTTTTACTTAACAAAAAAAAATGTCAAAAATATTTTCAATTTACTTATTAAATCATAAACTTTGCTTTTCTTTAATTTTTTTAACTATTTACTTTAATCTCTCTCTCTCTCTCTCTCTCTCTCTCTGTGTGTGTGTGTCAGTCGTACTCTCAATGCTGAGAGGTCGTGATTCCATGATTTTTAATTTGTGTTGTTGACGATCTGCTTCCAAAGAGTTCTATCTTCTGTTTCTTAATGGTTGTTTGTAAAGATCTTCTCCATCCCCTAGGGATACGGGAAAAATAGAATAGATCCCAGGTATGGTCTGCCTGTCGTAAAAGGCGACTAAAAGACTCCCAATCCAAAGTGTTATGCGTCCCGTGCTGATGGATGCATGGCGGTGGGGAAGCGCCGTCTCTAACGTAGCCTACAGGAAACCGGGCGAAATCCTGTAGTAGACAGCCTTAGTCCTGTGCAGGGGCACCTCCGGGCCGTACCACCCCTTTCCCCATACTCGTTGACCGCAAATAAGAACTGAAAACGCTGGTAGACCGTAATCACGTTCAACCGATACGGGTTCCAGGACGCCAGAAAGTTGCAGGTAATAAGGAAGTAGACGAACTTGCAAGAAGAGGTACGGAAAAACACAAAACTACTTGAAAAGTATACCAGGAAAAAAAACACGGTAAGTTCCCACCCGGTACAGACGGACCTAAATAAGGGTGGAGTTTTCAGTGAGTAGTCCTGACACAGTCAGTGGAGTCTCACAGTAGACCTTGAGCTTTCGGACTCATAACCTCTCCATAAAGGATTTTCTTCACCTCTAAAAAAAGGGTCTTCCCGTAATTTTCTTTATCTGGTCTACCCATCTGGTGGGAGAGCGACCCCTTGTCCTCTGGTCTTTCATTTTTCCTTGTATCATCAATTTTTCCATGTTGTCTCCTTGTCTTCTGTTTATATGCCCATGGTATTTTCTTTATCTGGTCTACCCATCTGGTGGGAGAGCGACCCCTTGTCCTCTGGTCTTTCATTTTTCCTTGTATCATCAATTTTTCCATGTTGTCTCCTTGTCTTCTGTTTATATGCCCATGGTATTTTCTTTATCTGGTCTACCCATCTGGTGGGAGAGCGACCCCTTGTCCTCTGGTCTTTCATTTTTCCTTGTATCATCAATTTTTCCATGTTGTCTCCTTGTCTTCTGTTTATATGCCCATGGTATTTTCTTTATCTGGTCTACCCATCTGGTGGGAGAGCGACCCCTTGTCCTCTGGTCTTTCATTTTTCCTTGTATCATCAATTTTTCCATGTTGTCTCTTTGTCTTCTGTTTATATGCCCATGGTATTTTCTTTATCTGGTCTACCCATCTGGTGGGAGAGCGACCCCTTGTCCTCTGGTCTTTCATTTTTCCTTGTATCATCAATTTTTCCATGTTGTCTCCTTGTCTTCTGTTTATATGCCCATGGTATTTTCTTTATCTGGTCTACCCATCTGGTGGGAGAGCGACCCCTTGTCCTCTGGTCTTTCATTTTTCCTTGTATCATCAATTTTTCCATGTTGTCTCCTTGTCTTCTGTTTATATGCCCATGGTATTTTCTTTATCTGGTCTACCCATCTGGTGGGAGAGCGACCCCTTGTCCTCTGGTCTTTCATTTTTCCTTGTATCATCAATTTTTCCATGTTGTCTCCTTGTCTTCTGTTTATATGCCCATGGTATTTTCTTTATCTGGTCTACCCATCTGGTGGGAGAGCGACCCCTTGTCCTCTGGTCTTTCATTTTTCCTTGTATCATCAATTTTTCCATGTTGTCTCCTTGTCTTCTGTTTATATGCCCATGGTATTTTCTTTATCTGGTCTACCCATCTGGTGGGAGAGCGACCCCTTGTCCTCTGGTCTTTCATTTTTCCTTGTATCATCAATTTTTCCATGTTGTCTCCTTGTCTTCTGTTTATATGCCCATGGTATTTTCTTTATCTGGTCTACCCATCTGGTGGGAGAGCGACCCCTTGTCCTCTGGTCTTTCATTTTTCCTTGTATCATCAATTTTTCCATGTTGTCTCCTTGTCTTCTGTTTATATGCCCATGGTATTTTCTTTATCTGGTCTACCCATCTGGTGGGAGAGCGACCCCTTGTCCTCTGGTCTTTCATTTTTCCTTGTATCATCAATTTTTCCATGTTGTCTCCTTGTCTTCTGTTTATATGCCCATGGTATTTTCTTTATCTGGTCTACCCATCTGGTGGGAGAGCGACCCCTTGTCCTCTGGTCTTTCATTTTTCCTTGTATCATCAATTTTTCCATGTTGTCTCCTTGTCTTCTGTTTATATGCCCATGGTATTTTCTTTATCTGGTCTACCCATCTGGTGGGAGAGCGACCCCTTGTCCTCTGGTCTTTCATTTTTCCTTGTATCATCAATTTTTCCATGTTGTCTCCTTGTCTTCTGTTTATATGCCCATGGTATTTTCTTTATCTGGTCTACCCATCTGGTGGGAGAGCGACCCCTTGTCCTCTGGTCTTTCATTTTTCCTTGTATCATCAATTTTTCCATGTTGTCTCCTTGTCTTCTGTTTATATGCCCATGGTATTTTCTTTATCTGGTCTACCCATCTGGTGGGAGAGCGACCCCTTGTCCTCTGGTCTTTCATTTTTCCTTGTATCATCAATTTTTCCATGTTGTCTCCTTTTCTTCTGTTTATATGCCCATAGTATTGGAGAATTCGTCGTCGGCATATTGTTGACAGTCGATCTTTTTTACCTAATTCTTGAATATCTTTACTTTCTTCTTTACTTTTATAATTAATAAAAATTCGTAAATTATCAGATATATATTTTATTTTCGTTCGCATATAAGCTTTCAACGAGTAAACACATATACCTAGTCTCGTTTTGGAATTTTTTGGGTAATAACATTAAATACGCGTTAGTTGTATGTGTATTGTTTTTCAAATGGTAATTCGTTTTATATCTACCGCATAGTAACGAATAAAAATAAATAGGCCAGTCTATCTGGCCAAATTTACTTAATATTTTGGTATCCAAAATATCAAAACCAAAAGGTCAACCACAATAAACCAACCACGACCAGCTGGACCTAGCGTCGCAGCAGTCTGAAAACCTGAAAAAAATCAATCGTTCCAACTGGAAAATTCACTGAAACCAAATTACACAGTATGTGCGAAATTATACCCTCTGTCGTGGTATAAACATTTTTCACTGAATGGTGTTATCTCTAACACCGTTAACATTGGTCATTGGTTATTCCAAAGTTGATCAGCATTAGCAATTATTATAAACGCCATTATCTTCTCTGGACCTGATACAGATTAGTGGATTTATTCAATAGTGAAGTGTGATATAATGTCTGTATTCGTGAAAATTCAGTACAGAAACATCCAGAAATGGATGCTACTTCGTAATATATGTTCTGTTATTTATTGTTGGACAATAAATATTTTAAATATTATAGTCTCTTTGTTTCTTTTATTAAACATCTGATAATTGATATATCTTCTTGAAATCATATACATGAACGTAGTATGGAAAAAAGTTCTCAAACATAACGTGGTTCTCAATATTTTTATGGTCTTTGGATACGTTATCAGTTCCTGACAAAACTTTTGAGAACCGTCTCAACCATGACAGTCTTCTTCATTAACTTCACCTCATTAAAATATTCTTTTCACGAGAATTTATTAAACTTCATCCCCTGACTTATTTGATGATGACTTTTGGATACCCTGTATTATAATATATTGGGGAATGGAAACATTGAATTCGACCAATTAATAGTGCAAAGCTTACCAATACTATATTTCGATACTCTATTCGGTATATGAACGTTATACGAAGATTACGTATGGTTACCTAATGTCATCATCACCTTAGCCGAACTATCAGTATTACCACGTAAAGCTCTGCATCAAGCATGTTCTCGTTGAATGTCCATATTTCGCCACAAGACGTCTACAACTAGGTATAAATACCAACTACAAAGTGACCCTAAATAGTGCAAATCAAGTTTTCAAAGTGATCAAGTTCCTAGAAGAAGAACAACTTATTAACATAATTTAATTACAAAAAAAAATCAACCTAATTTATCAAATAACTTTGCTTCTATCATGTCATGTGTCATGTAATCCCATATTCATGTTAGTATAAGCTTTTAGTCTTGATATATAAGTCTTAAAATCAATTACAACAAGACCAAAGTAATGATTATAGACAGAGAACATAACAACCATCCTCAAAAATCCCAAGTTGGAAGCTGTCAAGTGGTGCAGAACTTTGTATACCTCGTATCTTTAATCGAAAACACAGGCAGCAGCGAAAAAGAAATCCGCCGGCGCATTTAACAGGCAGGACTAGCCATGACAAAGCTCAATAAAATATGGCATGACTCTAACATCACCAAAACAACTAAAATATCTCTGGTCCGATCGCTAGTTTTTTCCATCTTTCTGTCTGTCTTACACGTCTCTGTCAGAGACGTGTAAGACCAAACAGGCTGATCGCCATCGTAAAGATGCCTTCAAGATGTGGTGCTGGAGGAGAATGCTGCGGATTCCGTGGACAGCACATACGTCTCAGTTTTTAATGAGATTGGTAATCCATTGCGCCTGTCCTCCATTGTATAAAAGCGTGTCCTGACATTTTTTGGACACGTTCACAGAAATGACAACTAGTTGTACGAGGCCATTCCCCCACTGGTCGACGACGTGGTCGATCTCCTACACGCTGGGTGGATCTAACAAAGATATGTCTTGATCTAAACGTCAGCGGGACTTCCGAACTAACTTCTAATCGGTTGAGATGGTGAAACACCGTTACGAGAGCAATCAACAAACTATATATTAGTAATGCCTCGGCCAATACTAGCAACAACTGACAATCAAATGAGTTCACAACACATCTGACAAGATGTCAGGGCCGGATTTAGAGGTCTAGAGGCCCTGGGGCAACAAAGGATTGGAGGCCCCCTGGCCCCAAATTATTTTCCGAATAAAATGAACAATTTTTTCAGTTGAGTTTTTCAATAAATATTTTATTGTGAAACGCAGGTAGATTCTTCTAGTATTCAACAAACATACATAAATATAATTGGAAACAAGAATTATTTGAAATTAAATTTTAGTGTTAACAAACGGAACCTTTCGAGCTTTTTTCGCCGAAAAATCATTAATGATTTCGCTAAAATCCAGTTCCCGAAGTAAATCGCTTTCAATGCTCAGGAGAGAAAGGTTTGATAAACGGGTCTGTCCCATCGTGGTTCGAAGCCTATTTTTGATAATTTTCATTTTTGAAAATGAGCGCTCTCCAGTGCAATTTGATACCATCAAGACCAAATACATTCTTATTTATTTTTTATTATTATTATTTTATTATTTTTTTTTACTAGTGTTTACTAGTCGGATTTAAAAAAAAAATTCCGACGTCTCTATTGTGGGGGCCCCTCTTTTGTGGAGGCCCCGGTTGCACTCCCTTAAATCCGGTCCTGCAAGATGTTATGACTGTGATGATGATGAACACTGTCTGTATTGTACCTCGTGCTAATGGCCAGCTGCACGTTAATTTAAAAAAAAAATATATTTAATTTTTTTTTGGACAAAACATTCAAATGTTTATGCATCAACTTTGTATAATTGAATAAAATAATAGATCTAAGTATAGGTAATAATAAAAGGTTATTGAGATGTGCATTTATTACAAAATTTTGTCATTAAAAAATCTAATAAACAAAACTTATTTTAAATTTTTTCATTATTTTCGCCTTCAATCTTTTGTATATTTCTTTTTTTTTAATAAATTTATTAATTATTGCTTTTCAGACTCTTGTAAAATTTAAAAGAAAAATAAAAATGTCCATACATTTTTTTTTTTTTTTTTTATGAAAATAGTCGCAAAAAGGGTAGACCTATCGTGTGGGCCGCGCACTGCGACTATTAGAAGGGGAAGCGCTTATAGAAAGGAAATTATTGTGAACACGCTTTTTAAAAAGTTGCAGGTCATAGTTCTCTGGAAAAACTTATTTTGGAAGCTTATTCCATTCCGTAGCAGCCCTGTAAAAGAAGGATTCTTGATGAAGATTGGTCCTTGTAGTGTCAAGCTTGAGAGTAAATGGGTGAGACTGATCAGCGTGCCGAGTTCTTCGGCCGAATGTGGCCAATGGTGGTACAAGAGTTTTTATTTCTCTGGAGCATCTGCCATGGAAATATCTGTAGAGCAATGACTGGTCTGCAACTCTTCTTCTATGTTCTAGAGGGTGAAGGGTATCTGTAAGAGTTGAGCTGTTTATCAAGCGAATGGTTCTTTTCTGAATGGAATCTAGAAGACGAAGAGAATGCCTTGGTACTCCAGTAGAGGTCGGATTTAAGCCTTGTACGTCGTCAACAGTTGATCAAGAGTAAAAAACTTTCTGGGTTTCCACAGAAAACCTAGCCTCTGGCTTGCCGATTTTGCGATGTTAGCAACATGGTCATGCCAAGACATATTATTGGACACCGTGACTCCCAAAATCGAGATGGAGGGACTTGGTTCAAGGGTATTTCCGGACATTGTAATGGGATGATTTGAGGAATTCATTTTCTTGGAAAACGTGGCACTTTGTCTTTTTTGGGCGTTGAACTGAACAAGATTGTTGGTTCCCCACTCGACGATTGCTTTAAGATCTCTATTGATGGAATCAACCTGTTCCTGTCTGAGTCTATTTGTATCATTCACCGAAAGTGATCGATAGGATGTGAAAGTTGAGACAAGTGTGCTATCGTCTGCGAAACTGTAAATGGGGTTCATGGTGGTTTTCAAGAGGTCGTTGATGTGTAAAAGAAATAAGGTGGGGACAGGATGGAACCCTGGGGGATCCCGGCATTAGTTTTAAACGCATCAGAAGAAATACCGTCAACTGCCACATGTAAGGAGCAATCTTTCATGAAGCTCAAGAGCCATTGTTTATTAAAAATATTGAAGAATTATTTAAAAAAATTTTTTGTTTATTTTTTAACAGCCTTTATTAATGAATTCATCACATGTTTTAGGGAATAAGGAAGATGGCAAAGGTCAGCCATAATTAAGGCCGAAATATACATGTATCCAATAATACTTCACAACTTGCTACGCAGACAGAATCCAGAAATTGAATAACTCTGATATTCCATCTAATAATAAACATTCGCAACAAAATGGCAAATTAGAATTAAATGTTAGTGATGAGCAAATGAATAGTAAATCCTTACCGGATTTAAACCAAATAAACGATCTAATTAATACTTTAACTAACAATCATGGGCAGTTTTATGAATTTTTAGAAAAATATTTGGAAAATTTAGAACCGAATATACCTGATGTAAAGGCACCGTCTAAGGTTGCAGAAATAATTGTTGAACATGTGAGTCATTTCTTTTTAATTAGTGTTGATTTTCCTGATTTTTCTGTTCATATAAAAGAATTCAATATCTATTATTCAAGTCATATTACATCAATAAAGAAAAGTTATCGTGTAAAATTTGTTAATTATAAATATTGATAGGTATCTACCTACAGTGATTAAGTAATAAAATGTTCTCTAGTCGAGTTTGCTATATATATATATATATATAATCCAGGATATCTACAGCTGTCGCTGCCTTCCTGCTTTCAGCCCTTGTCTCCAGTTGTCCTTGTCCTGCCAGTCTCCGTCCTGCAGGTTTCTTAATTCCATCGCCTCATCCACTTCGTCTCTCCATGATCGCCTTGGTCGACCTCTCTTTCGTCTGCCTAATGGACTCCACTCAGTTACCCGGTGTATCCAGCGATCCTCCGGAGTTCTTCTAACATGTCCGTACCACGTTAGTTTCTTTTCCTCTATGTGTTCTAGTATGTCTTTTTTTACCTCCATTCTTCTCCTGATCTCCTCATTTCTTATTCGATCTAATCTGTTCACTCCACAACTCCTTCTCCAAAAGTCCATTTCTGTGGCTACAATCTTCCCTTTGTTTTTTTTGTTGATCACCCACATTTCAGCTCCATAAGTCATTATGCTGCGAACTATTGAATTGAATATTCTCGTTTTATTAGTCTTGGTTATGTGGCGATCCCATAATATTGGGTTTAATTGATTAATACATGCCCTAGTTTGACCTAGTCTATTTTTTATTTCTTCCTCTGTTGTTCCACTTTTTGATATTATAAACCCTAGGTAGTTAAATTTGTCTGTTCCTGAGATCTGTCGGTTATCATCTATTTCTAGGTGATATATCCTGTCTTGTGCCGTTGACATATATTGGGTCTTTTCGAGGTTGATTTCCACTCCATTTTTCCCATATTACTCCTCTAGTTTCCGCATCATAAAACCTAAATCCTCCTCATCTTGAGCTATGATTACTTGATCATTGGCAAAGCTTAGAGTATACAGATGATCATTTCTAATTGGTATTCCCATTCCTGCACATTTTCTCTTCCATGGTCTTAGTGTCTGTTGTAGAAATATTTTGAATAGTGTGGGTGATGTTGAGCATCCTTGGAGGAGACCCTTAGTTTGCTCTGTTAGTAAATAAAAGTTACCTATTTTTAGTATATTTATAATTTTTAAACTAATAATACATTCAATGATAATTAAAATTTGGTGTATTTCCAAACTTCAGATATACTGCAGCAAGGTTATGTTCATTTGCGGAACATCATACTCATAGTGCAGGGATGGCGAACCTTTTTGAGCCTGAGTGCCAAAAAAATTTTTTTAATGTAATAATATGTCGCGTGCCACATGCCATGGAAATAAAAATGCATCAAATGTTTGTTTAACTTTGGATTTTTAATATAAACAAAGCATTAATACATCGAAAAAATATTTTAATACTTGTTAATGGCAAAAGAAAAGAAATAAATAAAAAATAGACTTAATAAAAAATATAGAGAACCCTCAAAACTTCATTATTAGTGAGATTTTTGTTGTTGGATGCTGGATGCCAAATTTTTTATATCGGGTTCATAGCTGGTAGCTTTTAATAGGATACAAGCAGTAGTACTTTCGTCTGTAAGTCTACTTCTTATGTATTATTTAATGAAGTTCATTGAAGAAAATAATGATTCACAGGAATAAGTCGACGAAAAAATTGTTAAAATCCCCATTTCTTTTTTTTTTAAGACAAGAAAAAGTTTCCGGGATGGATTGCCAAGTTGTAAGTACTTCATTTTCGGCATCCCTCTGGACGAATCGATCTCGCTCAATTTCTTCCAAAATAATTCTTAAATTTTTGTGTCCATATCGAACTCGACTGAAAATCTGCCAATTCCATTTCAAAGTCAAATATCTAAAATTGAAATACTTATGTTTATTTCTAATATTATTTATTATAAATGTAATTTAAAACTGAATTTTTATTTCTTTAGCTCAGATCAGGATCACGCCGCCTTTGATGGATTACAAAGTAAAAAATTTTACGAGGTTGATGGAGAAACTGCTGAAGAACGGGTTTGTTAAAATTCCACCAACTTTGCTTAACATACATACACACATATAGTCCTTCCAATTGCTACGGTTTTTAATTTTTGCTTCCTCTACTTTTATCGGGGCTCTCATGCATGCTCGTCGGTTGTTGGTACTCTAGACCTGGCCTTTCTTCAAAACAATGTTAATCTGATCGAGATATGTTCGCCGAGGTCGACCATTACCGACTTGTCCATTCACACTAGGACTAATGATCTGCAAGTCCTTATAAGTATTTCTTCTTCTGGTTTCATTGCATTTGATAAGTTTACTTAAAGCTTTAGTATTGTGAAAAAAAGACTTTAGGTAGTAATTTTTTCGTTCTGTTTACAATAATATTATAACATAATTGCTTCCAAGCTAAAAAACACTGTGTACATGAAAATGAATTTCTTAACCATTTTTAACTTCCATAAAAACTTTTAATATTAAAATTAAAAATAGTTTCATTTATGTACCAATACATATCCTGAGATTTTTTTTTCTAATATCGGAGATTATGTATGTCATCTGAATAATGAGGATTTAAAAATATAATATACAATTTATAAGTAGCATGTAAGAGTGATTTGATCGTCAAATGCCTTCTTTACGCCGATGATCAAGTCATATTAGCGTTTTCTAAAGAGGAGTTGAAGGCGATAGTTAATGTTATGCATGATGCCCTAAAAATCATAGGGATGAAAATAAATGTGAGCAAAACGAAAGTAATGGTTTTTGAAAGAGAAGAAATTATGACAAACTGTGGAGTCTCGATTGAGGGAGAAAGAGTGGAACAAGTAAATGAATTTGTGTACTTGGGTTCAAAGTTTACTAGAGATGGAAAGTATGACAGTGACAGCGAAAGGTATGAATGGGGCACTTATGTATGGTAGTGAATGTTGGGTTTGGCAGAAGAAGCATGAAAATAGGACTAATGCTGCGGAGATGAGTAGTCTAAGAAGTATATCCGGAGTGACTCGGTTGGATAAAGTAAAGAATAGTGAGATAAGAGAACGATGTGGTGTAAAAGAAGATGTGATTACAAAGATATACAAAGGAATGCTTAGATGGTTTGAACACGTACAAAGGATGGATGAAGGAAGATTGACGAAACAAATTTATAAGGCAAGTGTGAATGGACAAGTCGGTAGGGGTCGACCTCGAAGAACATATTTTGATCAGATCAACATTGTTTTAAAAAGAAGGCCAGGTCAAGAGTACCAACAACCGACGAGCATGTATGAGAGCACTGATGAAAGTAAAGGAAACAAGGAAAGTGTAAGAACCGTAGCGAAAGTGGAAGGAAGCGTTCTTTGCCTACCCCTTTTGGAAAAAGGGGTGACTTTATGTATGTATAGGTAAGAGTGATCTAAAAAAATGGAAATAAAGCAGACTGCAGAATCCTTAATTTAGATAGTTATTTAGAAAGTACCTATAGAACTATAGAGATAATTAGATATATATATATATATATATATATATATATATATATATATTTATGTTAAAAAACAAAGTTTCTTGAATCACTACAACAAATTTTCAATGCAACCACCTCCTACTTTTGAACAGTGGCAACAGTATTGTCAGAATTGACCCTTTTAACAATATTTCTTTCCTTTCAAGAAAATCGTTATTTGTACATAAATTGATTTCCAATCAAATATTTTTTGAGAGGGTGCTCATAATTCAGAAAGTGTGTAAGAAGGGGGTGATATTTTCATACTATAAATTGTCAAATTGAGAATAGAAATCAATATGTTTCAGGTTTTTTAAACAAATACATAACTATAAACATTCTACATTTTTAAAATGATTTTGTTTAGTTATGATTGCACCAAATTTAAAAAACTTGGTTTAGCTGAACAGAGAATGAAAATCCCTTCCGAACTAGGTGCCACACGACCCCCCTCCTCATTTAAAATTTTTCTGGAGGTGCTCATAATTCAGAGGGGATGCAAGAAGGGGGTAATATTTTCATACTGTACATTTTCAAATTGACAATAAAAATCGACCTGTTTTAGTTTTTATTGAATAAATACGTAATAACGCTAAAAATTAATTTATTCCATACATAAGGACCGCATTGTATAATAGAATACACTACAGATACGAAGCACATTTTTAGTACACAATTTTAAAAAATATAAATAAATGTGAGTAATGCACTTTACATTGACTAGGTTATTATTTCGAAAGAACACCCAAGTATATTTGTATATAATAGAACGCATTAAAAATATAAAGTAGAATTTTAGTACACAATTTTGAAAAGGCGCATGTTATGTACATTATAGTTATTATAAGTAAGATTTACATTTTACGTAATGCAGTCGATATATTTCCCCTGATTTATATCTCGTGAACAAATTTTCAAGTGATGTTAACTTAGCTTTAACATTTTCGTCTTTAAAATTGGTACTATCATCCATGCAGGTAGGTTGGTACTCAAGAAAATGCCGGTGACGAATTTATATGTTGTTAGTAGCGACCCTTTTCAAAATGCAGGTAAAGGGATTTATTACTTTCGCGACCATTTTAAATCCGTCCATTCATCTTGAGTAAATATTTTAACATTGACAACTGTGTACCCTTTTCCTTGATAAAACTGTCTTTTTGGTAAATACCAATTGCATTACTATTTGAGATATAATTGTTCGGTTTTATGACTACCTACAGATTAAGAGTTCCACTGAATTAGCTTCTTGTTAAAAGGGGATCGAATACTAAATAATATCTTTTTTAAAATCACTTGCTAATCACTAGAATAAGAAAACCATTATGACTAATGAAATTTTAATAAATACATTAACAATTTAACATGTTTTTTGTTATTGTTCTATATTTTATCGATTTCAAACACCGAAAACTAAGTCACAGGAATTTTTAAATTGAATATGGAAAGATACCATTTAAAACGCGAACAAAGGCTAAGAACCATTGGCATGCTAGAAAATAGCGCCCGATAAACAGATAAAGCAGCGCAATCATTTGGCATATTTCAAAGCGTAATTTTTCGCTTGAATGACCGTTATTTAGAAACTAGGGACGCACTATTGCAGAATGTATGGGAGGTTCATTCTTATAGAGTAGTTTCAGCAATAGTTTGAGACGGAATCAGCATTAAAAGTGGGATCAAACTAATTTTGATGCAAACATTTTTCGTGACAATACATTGATAAAATACTTTGACCGATTGTGGTATATGCCGGAGTCACTGAAGAACATTTCGTACTAATTCATGAAAATGCGTAACCATATGTTTGCATCAATTATGGCAATAGCTTTCTTTATAATAATAGTATCGTGGTCCTCCTACTATGGTCTTCGAAGTCACCGGACTTAAATCTAATAAAGCTTGTTGAGTTTTGAGAGGTGGTGGAAATTTTTAGAATTATTAACAATTATTTAAATAATAGCTATTCCTCAAAAAAGAATTAAGTTGCTTGTTTCTATCCATGCAAAGACGATGTAGAGCTGTTGTAAATAATCAAGAATAACACATTTATTAATACATTTTATTTTGAATAAATTTGATTTTTATATTTGGCTAAAGGTATTTTGGGCTATTTTCAAGTTTTTTCATATATTTGTCAAAAATATCTGTTTGTTTAAAATAAATAGATGATGATTTAAATAAACTTTGTCAATATTAAATTTAATTTATTGACTGCAAAACAACAATTTAATTAATAATTTCCAGCTCAAAATAGAACGTTCTTATAAGTACTTATTATTTTGCTGTGTTTATAGGAGCACTAATTAAAAAACTAGTACCTATACTACTATATAATTTCGTACGAAATATGCATTATTCTTTAATCATTAAACTGTAAATATATTTTAAATATTTTCAAAAAGTTTATCAAAAAAAAAGAGCCTCACGATTATGAGACGCATGTGGTAACATTATCTAAATAACATAATACCCACGTCATTCAAAACAATTCTATATAAATTTTCTCTACACATAAATGGTGTACATAATTTAAAAATACGATTACCTACATTTTTATTTAGAATAGCAAAAGTTTACAACAAACTTACACTGTATAAAATCCGACATGAATTTATACCTTGTAATTATAGTAATATTTTTTAAATAAATAATCCGTGTAAAAATATACTTTAACTTTTTAAAAACTTCTTGGTTTCATAATTACTGTTTATATTAAAAATATTCTTTAATCAACGTTACTTGGATACTCTTCTCCTCTTTAGTTAACATTTCTTGATGATAAATGCACACTTCCATGATTTTTTTTAAAGTTAGTATTTATCAACACTCTGTATACTCTATGCAGATGATCTAATTATATTTGCGAAAGGAAAGAGTATAGAAAACCTAACAAAGACCCTACAAGAATGTATTCATTCGCTGGAAGTATGGTCTAAATCTTTGGGCTTCAGCTCTTCCCCTGATAAAACAAAAGGCATAATATTTTCAAAAAAGATTGCAGTAAATTCACCGAGACTAACTCTTTACGACAAAAACCTTACATTCACCACCGAAATAACATTTTTGGGAATGATATTTGATTAACAGTTCAACTGGAAATCACACGTTAAGCAACTCACTCTCTCGTGTCGAAAGAGACTCAACCATCTGAGATACCTAGCACATAAACAATGGGGAGCAAACGGATCGACCCTACTCCTGCTGTATAGAACTCTAGTACGCTCTAAAATTGATTATGGTTGTGTAGCATATGTCTCGGCCAAACCAGCAATACTAAAGACGTTAGATACCATCCACGTATCATTCTAGGAGCATACAGGACTACTCCGATTGAAAGTTTTACATGTGAAGTTGGAGAACCACCTCTAGAACACCGAAGAAAACAACTAAGCGTATCCTATGCCTCTAGAATAGCTTCGCTTAACAATATACCTACATACAAAAATACAATCACGGGAAGATTTCTTTCAGCATACGAACGACCAAGGACTGATCCACCATTTTATGAGAGAATTCGAAGATATCTGATATCACTTCAAATCCATGAATATCCTTCCCTCTATCCCATGAATATAAACACCCCTCCTCCCTGGATAATAAATCAACCAATCATAAATACTAACCTTTCCGAATTTGATGAGAAAGAAACAAGGTAACACCGTCTGCAACATCAACATATAAACTTCCGGAATATACAACGATCCTCACAGGGGAACTCTTTGCGATCCTTCAGGCATTGCGTTTCGCCAACTCATGTAATAACAAAAAATTTATAATCATATCAGATTCCTTAACCTCACTGCAACTACTACGTCAAACGTATGTCACTCACCCGATAGGTAGATTGATCAAACGTAAATTACACAACATCCAATCATCGGATAAACAAGTGGTACTTCTCTGGGTCCCGTCACATATTGGAATAGCTGGAAATGAAGCAGCTGACGTGAGTTCACGAAAAGCAATTGATAATGCGAATCAGGTAGCATCAAAGTTCACACCTTCGATCGATATGAAAATTACCGGATGTCTGGAATACTCAGTGGCAAGCCTCATATTCAAAACTCCGGGAAATCAAACTAAACATTGGACCATGGCAAAACACATTGATGAACAGAAGAGAGCATGTGCTGATGACTGGACTTCGCTTAGGACACACAAGACTCGCCCATGAATTCCTGTTATCTGGACAAAATGAACCATTATGTGATATTTGTGAAGTTCGGTTGACAGTGAAACATATTATAGTGCAATGTCCTATGTTTCAGATACAAAGAGACACGTTTCGTATGTCCCATGACTTTAAGGAAATGTTAAATTATAGCAATAGTTAATAATATCATAATGTTCTTAAATGATTTGAATTTTGGCAACAAACTGTTACTCTGTAACTCACCAACTTCACCGCTAATGACCCAAAGCGGCTATTTTTAAATAAGAAAAAAAAACAACGAACAAAGTTTGAGAGCCATTGGCATGCTAGAAAATAGAGCTGAATTAACAAATACAAAGCGATAATTTGATCATTTTCAAAGCTATCTTTTTTTGTAAAATAAATAGGGTATGCTTTAAATTAACTTTGTCAATATTAACTTTAATTTGTTGACTACCAAACCTCAATTTAGTTAAAAAAATCTATAGTCCGTTCATAATTTGTCGATAGCACAAAATGTGCGTCCAAGTCATAAAACGGCCGTAATAGTCGTAAAATCATAGGCGGAGGTTCCTGAGGTGTTTATTCATGTCCGTACACAATTTGTTGATAGCTCACTGCAAGTTTGACCCTCATTAGGTTTAGTACGTTTTTGATCGCATTTAATTTACGGCTCGTTGGTGTTTCGGCGTCTACGGCAGTAATTAACGTCTCTAATATTTATTTTGCGAATTTTGTGCAGTGCGTGAGTAACTTTTTTTCATATTCCTACAAACATATACGTACCTTTCGTTCCTGCTTGTTTTGTTTGATTGCTTGCGATGGCTTCGTCATCATCATCAACATCATCAAGTTTTACACCGGTACTGTTGCGTACAGTCAGTAAGTCTGTCTATTCACCAAGAGAGAAGACTATTGTTTTGAACGTTCACGATGCTCTGCTTTCTCAGAATCCCACAAACAGTGTTCAGAACATAATCAAGAGTTGTGCCCACATGACGGGCGTAGGGAAGTCAACAATATATAGGTTCCTATCAGAAAGAAAAAAACAAGGTATAGCTAACCCAAATACAAACGAATACTTAAAGAGGGGGAGAAAACCTATTGAAATTGATGAATTTGCCAAAAATGGTATTCGAAGGAAAATTCACGAATTTTTTTACAAAAAAGAAATACCCAACTTAAACAAAATTTTACAAGAAGTTAGAGACGACCCGGATTTGCCTCATGTCGGACGAACCAAATTGTGGCAAGTTTTAAAAGAATTAAATTTCCGGTGGGAGAAATCAGACCAAAAATCACTTTTGATTGACCGGGAAGAGATAATATGTTGGAGAAGAAAGTATCTAAGATCTATACGAAAATTTCGGGCTGAAGGAAAGCCAATTTACTATCAGGACGAAACGTGGGTAAACGCAGGTCATACTCTCACAAAAATTTGGTCAGATAAAAATATATCAAGCTCCAGGCAAGCCTTTATGGAAGGTTGGTCTACTGGTATTTCCCCACCCTCTGGTAAAGGCAGTAGATTAATAGTTTCTCACATTGGCAGTGAAAAAGGATTTGCTAAGCATGGTTTGTTGGAATTTCAATCCAAAAGCACAAAAGACTATCACGAGGAGATGACAGCTGATGTTTTCGAAGAGTATTTTGAGCAGATGATTGAACATATACCACCAAACTCAATTATAGTATTAGATAATGCACCTTATCATTCACGACTAGTAGAAAGACTTCCAACGACTGCGTGGAAGAAACAGGATATCATTGAATGGCTGCGGAATAAGTCCCTGCCTTACAAAGATGGAATGGTTAAAGCAGAACTTTTAAAAATTGCCCGGCAACACAAATCTAAGTTCAAGAAATACGTAGTTGACAAAATGGCGGAAAGACGAAACATCACAGTCCTTAGACTTCCACCCTACCACTGCGAATTAAATCCAATTGAACTCATTTGGGCACAAATGAAAAGCTATGTGGCTAGAAAAAATACGTCATATAAAATACAAGCTGTACGTGAATTGTTATATGAGTCTTTACAACATATTACAGAACAAAATTGGCGAGATGCAGTAAGACATGTAATAGAAGAAGAACAAAAAAATGTGGGATCTTGACAATATAATTGATGCGACTGTAGAGACACAACCGCTAATTATTAACCTGCAAGACGACTCGGATTCCGAAGATGATCCTGTTTATTTTGAATTTGAATAGTTTTGTAAGTAATCGTAGTTTATATCATTTAAAAATAGGTATTAATTAAATAAATGTATCTTTTACAAATTGAAAGTAACTTTTTATTTTTAAATAAAATAAAGAAATTTTATTAAAATAAAAATACAATTTACAGTACCTACAGTTTAAGAATATTAATATATTTATTTATTTAAAGTAACGTAATGATTTAATCATATACTCTACGACACTGGTCAGTCACTTCCACTCAAAATACCTACATAATCGGATTAAAAGTTCTATAGCTGTATTGTATTTCTTCAGATACAAGGTGGGTTAGTCGAAAACATCTTAAACTGCCAGTTTTAGGTTGCTTTTTGTTATTATATCATACTACCTGTCCTCTCTGTATTTCAGTTCTCTAATGAGGGTCAAACTTGCAGTGAGCTATCAACAAATTGTGTACGGACTATAGCTCAAAATAAAATATCATTAGATTATTTTGCTGTGTATAGGACCACGAATTAAAAAACTAGGAACCTTTAGTTAATATAATTTTGGACAAAACATCCATTATTCTTGAATATTTAAACTGTAAATAATACATTTTTAATTTTTAAATATTTTCACGCGTGAAAGAAACAGCATCACAACTATGCGAGGGTAAAAACATTAAATAACATAAAAACTACTTCATTTAAAGGATTTTAAAACCATTTATAGATCCGACTCTGGCACTGAGTGTTAAGCATACGGAAAACTTCAAGCGCATACTTACTTAATTTTCGTTAGAAAATACAGTCAAATAATTAGTAAAAGTGAAATCATAGTTGATATTAAACATTAGAAGGACTTGATAATTTAAACCGTAAGTCTTTGACTGCATCGTTACCATAATAAACAACTTTTTATTTTGTTAAGAATATTGTAATAGTTCTTATCGTTTATTAAAATCCAGTTGTTATTATCAGCAAACTATAATTAATACACGATTTATAGAAAGGCAGGGCCGCATTAAGGAATAGGTCAACAAATGATCCTATTTTTTAATAATGAATGAGTCTCCTGATTTTTTGAGCAAAAAAAGCTCGCAGGATAATCCAAATATCCAAAATAGAACCTACTTAAAGTAAGTAAGTAAGTACTTAAAGTAGAGGAATTTTTAAATTTGGATCAGGCATTAATAGTCGTTAATAACCAAAGCCTTCAAGCTCGAAGACTTATAAACTTAAATGAAAGAATAATCATTTCAAATGTATGCCCCTCCATTCCTCATTCAAATATTGAAGACGCCTTAAAAGATATTGGTTCAACTTTAGTAACGTCTGTGAATTTTCTTAGAATAGGTACGGCAAATCCCGAATACAAGCATGTCTACAGTTTTCGAAGACATGCGTATATTTCGCCGTCTAAAAATGTATTGATCGCAGATTCAATTGTCATAGATTATGATCAGACATCTTACCGCATTTATCTATCCCTAGATAACCAGATATGTTTTTCCTGCAAACAGTCAGGTCACACAATTCAAAATTGTCCAAATCCTAACTAAAATCATCCAACCAATCACAACTCACAGGCCCCTTTACAATCATCTCAATTACAAAATTTATCCATGCCTACGCCAAGCTCTCCTTCAACAATTTACTCCTCTAATATTCAGTCAAATCCCAACGTCTTAAACCCTCCCCAACATTTTTCAGCAGAAATGAGTCAACGCCAAAGATCCTCTGCTAAAAATGAATCAAATCCTAACTTACCAAATTCTTCTCAACATTCCTTAGGAGAGAGTTTAATATCCACAAAAAAAGTAAAAATACAGACAGAAACAACCCCCAATCCTGTTCAGAAAAATACCGTAACGCAAGCCTCTGTAATCTCAGCTGACTCAGTAGACCCAAATTCACCGACACATGAAACGGTAACTCCCAAGATCCCACCGGTTGCGTCCATTAATATGGATGCATCATAAGAAATAAAAAACAGTACCACCAACACAAAACGCAGTATAAACGAGGTAATCACGCCTGAATCGGATGCAGCTGAAAACGAGCATAACTTATTTTCTTTACCGAGCGCAAAATCAAAACCAAAGAAAAAAAAACCAAACTGACAAAACCTTGTCTTACTTCAGATATAAATCCACAATTTCTTGAATCTGCTAAAGACTTTATTGAAAATCAATCCCCTCCATTTGTTATCAATTATGATCAACTTGCGTTACTCATAACTAATGTTAGCGGCTCTACAAATCCCATCAGTATTATCAAAGACTTTACAACAGACTACCTAGCCTTGACCCATATGCTCTCCCAAATATATCCCCACTTAAAAGGCAGATCTATGAAAATTCGAGTCACTAACCTAAAAAAGAAAATCTTCAAGTTCCTTCGTAATGATACTTCAGAGTAGGATAGTAATATGTCCCAAAGTAGTCAGCAAATTAATTCTTCCTAAGTTTTCCTCTCACCTTTCAATATATACATACATAATGTCAATACTTCATCGATGGATTTTTCCATCGCCTGTCTATGTTGCAAATTCTAATTGGGAAGCACTCCCCCGGTATATTATGCCTCCAAGAAACTAATCTAAACCTCAAAAACCCTATAACTCAAAGCAATACGACTGTTTTCGCAAAGATCGAATAAACAATAACAATTTCACTTCCGGTGGTGTAGCTACTTTAGTCACTGGAGGCAAAACTATTTCCTGTCACTAGCAACTTAGAAGTGGTCGTTGTGGAGATCAATTCACCAAGCACATATTTCATATGCAATGTTTATCTACCTTTAAGTTATTCAGTATCCTATAATGACTTAAAAGATCTACTCAAGCAAATTCCATCTCCACGTATAATTCTGGGTGATTTTAATGGTCATAACATAATCTGGGGTTCCCAGCATACAGACATAAGAGGCAAAATTTTGGAAAAAGTAATCTCGTATCTTCAACTAAATTTTCTTAATGATGGAACCCCAACCAGATTTAACATCAACACCGGGGACTCAAATGTTTTTTTTTAATCCTGATCAACTGTTGACGACGTACAAGGCTCAAATCCGACCTCTACTGGAGTATTGCTCGCACATTTGGGGTTCAGCACCAAGGCATTCTCTTCGTCTTCTAGATTCCATTCAGAAAAGAGCCATTCGCTTGATAAACAGCTCAACTCTCACAGATACCCTTCACCCTCTAGAACATAGAAGAAGAGTTGCAGACCAGTCATTGCTCCACAGATATTTCCATGGCAGATGCTCCAGAGAAATAAAAACTTTTGTACCACCATTGGCCACATTCGGCCGAAGAACTCGGCACGCTGATCAGTCTCACCCATTTACTCTCAAGATTGACACTACAAGGACCGATCTTCATCAAGAATCCTTCTTTTACAGGGCTGCTACGGAATGGAATAAGCTTCCAAAATCAGTTTTTCCAGAGAACTATGACCTACAACTTTTTAAAAAGCGTGTCCACAATCATTTCCTTTCTATAATCCCTCCCCCTTCTAATAGTCGCAGTGCAGGCCGTCAGCGGCCCACACGATAGGTCTCCCTTTTTGCGACTATTTTCATAAAAAAAAAACAAAACAAAAAAAATTGATCTAAGCCTCTGCGATCCTCCGTTAACACCACGCTTGTTCTGGGAAGTCCTTAAATTTACCTATGGTAGTGACCACCACCCTATAATAATCAAACGTTGCACTCATCAGTCTCCCGATCTATTTCTGCCAAAATGGAAAACTGACTCCGCTAACTGGTCTGTTTTTGCGGAGCATATCCAAGACGATGTGTCAAACTACAAACTATCCGAAAACATCCATGAATCATTATCAAATTTCAACAATATTATTTTAAACAGCGCTGAACTAACTATAGGAAAAACAAAAAGAACCACGTCCCAGTACCTTGGTGGAATCCAGACTGTGAAGCGGCAATTCGAGCAAGCAAAGCAGCTTTAAATAAATATAAGAGACACAAGACAGTTGAAAATAAGATAGATTTTAAAAAACATAAAGCTAAGGCTCACCTGACAACGAAACAAGCAAAGAAAAATTCCTGGATACAATATGTATATATATATATATATATATATATATATATATATATATATATATATAAAAATACTCTACTCCTATTAGTGAAGTGTGGACAAGAGTAAGAAAAACTTTGGGCCTTAATTATAAACCAGTAATAACTAGCCTAAAATGTAACAACACAGTGACAACCGCTGCAAGTAAAATGGCTGACATATTAGCCAAGAGTTTTAAGCAAATATCCTCGAACGATAACTACAACATCACATTTCTCGAAAATAAATTAGCTGCAAAAAACTTAAATCTGTCACTGGACGGAAATGAACAGACTCCTTTAAACATGAGTTTTACAATGCCAGAACTGGAAAATGCCCTTAATAACTTAAAAAATTCCAGTCCCGGACCAGACGACATCCCAGTCATATTTCTTAAACATCTTCCTGATATCGCAAAAACAACCCTCTTCCAATTAATTAACTTCGTATGGAAACAACATCAGTTTCCAACAATCTGGTCAAAATCCATCGTCCTTCCGTTCCTCAAACACCAAAAAACCCAACTGGAACCCTTATCCTACCGACCTATAAGTTTAACGTGCTCAACCAGCAAACTGATGGAAAAAATGGTCAATAGCAGACTCATGTGGACTCTAGAAAAGTCGAACTGTTTAATATCTGAACAAAATGGTTTCAGACAAAACCGTTCATGTATCGACAATATCCTGGAATTAGAAAGCGACATTCACGAAGCACTAGCGACAAAGCAAACTTGTATTGCCATATTCTTTGACCTAAAAAGAGCGTTTAACACTTGCTGGAAACTTAATATCCTAAAACAACTGCACACCTGGAATATTCGTGGTAGCTGTTTGAAGTTTATAAATAATTTTATGAAGAACCGATCTTTTCGAGTAAGAGTTCACAGCTCTTACTCTGCAGATCAGACAGAAGATAATGGGACACCACAAGGATCAATACTCACTATTGTTTTTAGTGGCTATAAACAATATCATCAAAGACCTACCGAAACCCTTGAAAGCACGGGTGTATGCAGACGATCTTATTGTATACATTAAAGGAAAAAACACCTCTCTCATGTCAGTTGTTGTGTAAAACTTCCCAATACAACTCGAACAATAGTCCGTGAATACAGGTTTTGAATTTTCTGCAATAAAGACCATCGCCATGCTCTTCTCTAAAAAAGCTCCAGACGCTTACCCAACATTAAAATTATATGGTAAAAAATTATCATTTAAATCATCTGTAAAATTTTTGGGAATGTGGTTTGACGAAAAACTTACCTGGCAGGAACATATCAAACAAACGGCCCGAGCTTGCAATAAACGACTAAACCTAATGAAGACATTGGCCAATAGATGCTGGGGATCTACACTACTTACCATTTACAAAACAATAATCAGATCAAAAATCGACTATGGTCCCATTGCTTATGCCTCGGCTTCCAAAACAACTCTAAAATTACTGGATACTGTGCACAACAACGGCCTTCGAATTGCACTAGGAGCTTTTAGAACAACTCCCGTTGAAGCTATATATTGCGAAACTGGTGAGCCATCTCTGCATTACCGAAGAATATTCTTAGCTGTGTCACACGCCACATATATAGCCTCCAATAAAAATAAACCTCTCTTTAGTAACTCCTTCACCAACAAATACACTAACTATTTCGATAACAAGCCGCATATATTATGAGAGAATACAAACATAACTTCAATATCTAGACATCCAATTTCCAGAATTATTTCCAATTGATCTGGACCACCCCTTCTCCCTGGACCAACAACATCCCTACCATTAACACTAATCTAAGCAGGTTTAATAAACACGAGGTCAGCCCAGCCATCTTTAAAACAAACCTTAACTTGGTAGAATTCAATGCAAACACAAGCATGTCTTTTCTCTAGAAAAGCCGATCTCACTGTGCCTAACATAACTTTGTCAGGAGTAACCATACCACTGAAGTCATCCATATCGATGCTTGGTATTACTATCAGCAATAACCTTTCCTGAGAAAATCACGTGAGGTCCATTGCCAAAAGTGCATCCCAAAAACTTGGTTTTTTGTTTCGTGCCAAGAGCTATTTCACCTCCAGTCAGCTGCTTATGATCTATAAGGCACAGATCCGACCTGTACTGGAGTACTGTTCCCATATTTGGAGTGCAGGACCTAAACATATCCTGAAGCTACTGGATTCTGTCCAAAAAAGGGCAATTCGTCTCGTCGGTGATGCCTCGCTTACAAACTCGCTCACTTGTCTGGAACACCGTAGAAAAGTTGGCGATTTGTCTCTATTTTATAGATATTTTCATGGGCGATGCACTTCTGAAATATTAACAATCGTTCCTCCTTTGGCAGTCTCTTCGAGATTAACCCGTCAAGTTCAGTCTTCACACCCCTTCGTGGTCACTTTGGAGACCTGCAGAACATCACTTTCCAAAGACTCATTCATCCAACGAATTGCGAGGCTTTGGAACTCATTGCCTAGGGAGGTGTTCCCCGAGGCATACAACCTCCAGAAATTTAAGAAGAACACCAACTCCTACCTTCTTTCCCTTGGTTCCCACGATGTTCTCTGAACATTACAGGATATCCCTTTTCGTGGGAACCAGAACATAAAAAAAAAAAAAAAACTTAATACTGCAAGAATACCAAGACTTCATCGATATATATATATATATATATATACAGAGGCATCTAAATGCGAAACGGGAGTCGGTGCAGCAATTGTAACAGCCAATCTCACATAGCAATTTAAACTTTCCTCGTCCGAACTTTTTGCACTTTATAAGGCCCTCCAATACACAAATTCTCACAACATACAAACACGTTGATTCTTACCGATTCTCTCAGTTCCTTGTTAACCTTACAACAGATCTATCCCAAAAACCCTATCGAGAAAATGATGAAGTCCGAAATACTACAGGCACAACAAAATGCCAGACGCGTCATCTTCATATGAATCCCATCCCACATCGGCATCGAGGGCAATGAAAAAGCGGATAAAAGTGCCCGTAGTGCTATATCTAACGATGTACCAGAATCGGTCTGTTGCAAGTGATCTCAAGTATTTTATTAAAAATAAAGTTTTATGTAAATGGAATCGGGTCTGGGAATGTTCTTATTTAAAATTAAAAGTGACGTCCTGCCGTGGCAAACTAGAACTAGCGATCGACGCACCCAAGTGATTCTTACACGCCTGCGACTGGGCCGTACTAGGTATACTCACTCCTACCTGTTTTCAAACGACGATCCCCCAAAATGCACTATGTGCAATGTAATAAACAGTGTAAACCATTTCCTGATCGACTGTCCTAGATTCCAGACTCAACGTCGCATGTACAGCATTCCTAACGACTTGTAGAAACTTCTCGGAAAACACTTCGATCACCAACTCGTCATTGACTATCTTAAATCGATTAATAAGTTATATAAAATTTAAGCTTGCTATTGTACCGTCGCTAATAACCTTCGGGTGTATGCGACTTTGTTTTAAATAAAAAAAAAGAAAAAAAAAACCATTTATATTTAAAACAATTCTATATATTCTTCACACATAAATGGTGTACAGAATTTAAAAATATGATTACATTTTTATTCATAATGACAAAGGTTTACAAAAAACATAGAGCCGTGTAAAATCTGACATGAAAATGTACCTTGTAATTATAGCAATATTTTATAAATAAATCAACCGCCTAAAAATATACTTTAACTGCGTAAAAACTTTCTTGTTTTTATAATAATACAGGGTGATTGTTTGGACGTTTCAATTGGAAGTTTTAGAGAAACTTGACAAAATTAAAATCTGAAAATTTGAGGTAAAAGGTTTTCGGATCTGCCAAATTAATCTTAAATATTAAGAGCCTTCAACAACTTCCGGTTATACCCCGGAAATTGACAATAAATTGCTTATTTAAAATAAAACACCCTGTATATTATTATATATTTTGATAAAATTACTCTTGGGGATTCTCCCGATACAAGGTTTTGCTACCTTACACTGGGTGTTTTACGAAATATGACCATTTTTATTACGAAAAAGTGGCTGGTTTGACATCCTGTATCATTATAATAAATCTAAATTAAAACATTTTTTTGCGCATTATGTTTTTCCAGTATTGTGTATTTTTACTAAACTTGGTCATTTTGTAAATAAAATGATTATTATTGTACAGGGTGATTCAAAACGCATTTTTAAAGATTTCTTTCAACCCTAAATGCAGTATGAATTTGGATAAAGATATATCTGTTCCGTTAGAAGATATCTATATTCCAAAAGAAACAGATCCACAGCCCAGCTGTTTTAATATTACTGCACCAAGACATTGTTCTCCACTTCCTGCACAGATATTTTCTCATGTGATCCAACCATTTTCTAAAGTTTCTAAGCGACTGCACTAAATGTACGAAGGGATAGACAGCAAGCAAATTTACTAACTGCAAAAAATAGATACCGAAAACAAAAACGTAAAATTCAAAATAACTCTGAAAGAAAAAAATAAACGTAAAGGAAAACCTATTAAGACAAAGAAAACGAAAAAGAAAGAAGATAGTGATGATGATGAACATTGTTTGGTGTGCTTGGAACCGTATTTTTTAAGCAAAGAAGACTGGATTCAATATTTTACGAGTAAATATTGGGCACATGAAAGCTGTGCTTGAAACAAAGGTTTGAATTATATTTGTGTTAGTGATAGGGACTAAGATTATAAAAATGTTAAAATGTAGGCGACATTGGACCAAAGTTAAACTGATAACAATTATTATGTTGCATTTAGTTTCTACAATTTGATTATTTTTTTGTTTTGAAAATTATCTGAATACATTTACATTTTTACATGTTTTATACCTTTATTTGACTCTTTCGTCAATTATAATGTAACTACCGCAGTGTTACAAATGACACCAATACCGCTACATTTGACACCACTGAGGTTGCAGTCGTACCATTTTCATTAAAATCCTTTCTAAATTAATATTTTTAAATACATAACTTCAATCATCTTGCTTTAATTTGTACATGATCCTAGAGTAAATTTATCCATCTGATGTAATATTTTTTGTATTTAGAATGAAATTTACATTTTTTTGCGAAGAAATTTCAAAATTTTTACTTGTGACATAAAATTAATAATAAATATATCTTAATAATTAAATTTATTTTTAAGTCGTGCAAACACTAGGTACCGACTGATAGTAACAAATGGCCAGAAGACTCTTTCATTTCTAAGTAGGCAATACCGCTGATTATTCTTCTACACTTTTCACTTTTCTTCACAAGTTTATTTTTTTTCGCTAAGTACATTAATTTTTTACCCTTTTAGTGTGATGTTTTTTTTTATAATAAAAAGTTGTAACATAAATATATCTTTATACCTACTTTAAAACTTTTCATTTTATTTAGGTAGATATTTGGTGATGTATTAAAACAAGTAAATACATATACATACATAAAGTCACGCCCTTTTCCCATAGGGGTAGGCAGAGACCACTTCCTTCCACTTGCTACGGTTCTTACACAGATCTTTTACTTTCTCTACATTCATCAGTGCTCTCATGCATGCTCGTCGGTTGTTGGTACTTTTGACCTGGCCTTTCTTCAAAGCAATGTTGATCTGATCGAGATATGTTCTCCAAAGTCGACCTCTACCAACTTGTCCATTAACACTCGTCTTATAAATTTGTTTTGTCAATCTTCCTTCATTCATCCAATCTACGTGTACAAACCATCTAGGCATTTCTTTATCTATCTTTGTAACCACATCTTCTTTTACACCACATCGTTCTCTTATCTCACTATTCTTTACTTTATCCAACCGAGTCACTTCCGCTATACTTCTCAGACTACTCATCTCCTCAGCATTAATCCTATTTTCATGCTTCTTCTGCCAAAACCCAACATTCACTACCATACATAAGTGTAGGAACCAACACACCTCTATGCACCGCCAGACGTGCCTTTTTTGACACTTTTTGGCTATTCATAAAGCTATGCAGTGCCCCATTCATTTGTTTTCCTGCCAACACCCTTCGCTCAATGTCACTGTCACACTTTCCATCTCTAGTAAACTTTGAACCCAAGTACACAAATTCATTTACTTGTTCCACTCTTTCTCCCTCAATCGAGACTCCACAGTTTGTCTTGCTTTCTTCTCTTTCAAAAACCATTACTTTCGTTTTGCTCACATTTATTTTCATCCCTTTGATTTTCAGGGCATCATGCATAAAACAAGCAAATTCCTTAAAATCGTTAAACTGTTCTAACGTATCGTATTAAAATAAGTTTTTTGATTATATTTTTAGCTGATAATTAATAAATATCGCAACTATCATTTTTATTCTGAACTACCAAAAACGACAACGTGCCTACCGTTACTGTTATTATAAAGAATAACAAGATTTTATCGTACATTTTTTAAAAAAAAGGCAAAGGGGTTTGTTTTTTGCCTTTTTCTTTAAAATAGTTATAGTTATTACATCAACTGCGACTTGACTCATTAAAATTGCATATTATGACAGACAAGACATCCCATACTTCAAGGTGTTTTGTGACGTAAAAGGTTAGATTATTTATGCACATCAGTATTTAGAAATAAAAGAAAAAATGTATCTATAAATATTTATTTTAATCTATGTAAAAATATAAAATTTTAATTACTTATATACAAATTTATTTAAATCTAAAACATAAGTACCTAATGTATATATAAAGCGAAACATAAAAAGATAGTTAATATACAAAAGGTCACACAAGTGTTGCCGAAACATTATTTGAAGTTTTGTAAATCTCCAGGATAAATATCTCCTATATAAAAATCTGTGTCAAGTAATCATCGCCCCCTTGGTGGAAGTTTAAAGAAATTTCTAAAAGATGCTTGGATCTCTGCTTCCATTTCGAGTTCAGAATCGCATAACTCACCAGGCTCAAAATCCTCTCTATAAACATTTGAATTAGTTATTTAGTTTAATAAATCGATGCTCATTCAATTAAAAACTATAACTGTTTTGAAAACATAGGTTCGATTATTTAGAGTACTTACATGTCAAATTCATCATCTGAGTTCATATGTGTAGCAATAAATTCGCGTTCTTCAGCTGTCAAAATTTCTCCATCTACCTCGTAAAATATTTCACTTTGTAAACTATCAAATACGGCGTCATCCTGATATGAGCTAATAAAATAAAAATACAATTTTAAATTACAGTCATAATAAATAGGTAATATTAAAAATAAACATAAGTTACTCAATTTTATATACCTATTTGAGACATCTTTAGTACATTATCTTTTCATAAAAGGGGTAACTTACATTCAATTAAAAACTATAACTGTTTTAAAAACAAAAGTTCGATTATTTAGAGTACTTACATGTCAAATTCATCATCTGAGTTCATATGTGTTGCAATAAATTCGCATTCTTCAGCTGTCAAAGTTTCTCCATCTACCTCGTAAAATATTTCACTTTGTAAACTATCACATACGGCGTCATCCTGATATGAGCTAATAAAATAAAAATACAATTTTAAATTACAGTCATAATAAATAGGTAATATTAAAAATAAACATAAGTTACTCAATTTTATATACCTATTTGACACATCTTTAGTACATTATCTTTTCATAAAAGGGGTAACTTACATTCAATTAAAAACTATAACTGTTTTGAAAACAAAAGTTCGATTATTTAGAGTACTTACATGTCATATTCATCATCTGAGTTCATATGTGTTGCAATAAATTCGCATTCTTCAGCTGTCAAAGTTTCTCCATCTACCTTGTAAAATATTTCACTTTGTAAACTATCACATACGGCGTCATCCTGATATGAGCTAATAAAATAAAAATACAATTTTAAATTGCAGTCATAATAAATAGGTAATATTAAAAATAAACATAAGTTTCTCAATTTTATATATCTATTTGACACACCTTTAGTACATTATCTTTTCATAAAAGGGGTAACTTACTTTGATTCTTCAGTGGAGTGGCCCCAATCAGACGCTCTTAGTTGAAAAATGGACTCCAACAAAAAACCAGCCGTTCCATCTACTCTACCTTTTACAAATCCAAGTTCATTGAAAATTTGGTCTAAATCATCTTTGTCGCTTTGTTCCAAGGCATAACCTGTCAACTGTTAAAGAAATGTTTTAGAAATACATAACAACAAATGCAGTTAGTTTATTAAATTTGAATAGGTAAATACAGAATTTTGAAAATACACTATGTAAAAAATTAAAAAAATATTATACCTTTAAAGCTTGACAAATGCATTTAACATTTTCATTTCCCCCAAGTTCAAGTGTCTTCTTAATGGCATAAATTAGCAAAGTTTCATAAACATTGGGATCAGAAAGTTGAGTATACAATTCAGCAATGAATAGCAATACATTTTTTGCATCACAATTTCCTTCAATTTGCTTTTTGCATCTTGAATGTAATTCTGCTCGAAAACTAGGAGAGTCTGGTTCCACATATGAACATAACCTTGCTGCAGTATATCTAAAGTTAGGATTATTTAGTGCCTGAAAAATAAACCAAGTTTTAATTATAATATTAGTTTTTTATATATTAAAAATTGTTAATATACTATTACTTAATAACGTTGATTTATTCACAGAGCAGACTTGACTGGGAAACATTTTATGACGATTTACTTTTTAAAAATTAAAATAAATTTTTTTTTAAGCTATTCAATCAATATTTTAAATTAACAAATTTTACAAAGTTACAACTTTCCTTTATTAGGTTAATACGACTCGAACAATATTGAATTTTTTTACGTGTACATGAAAATCAACAAAAATTAAAAAGAAATGACTTACATGTTCAACAATTATTTCTGCCACTATAGATGGTGCCATTACATCTCGTATATACGGTTCTAAAGTTTCCAAAAATATTTCTAAAAATGTATGAAACTGTCCTGGATCTTTAGTCAAAGTATTAATTATATTCTTAATTCGATTTATATCTGGTGAGTATTCACCATTAATTCGCTCATCACTAACATTTTCTTCAGAATTAGTTGGATTTACTTCATAAGGTTCTAAACAATCTTGACTGTTACTTTTGAAAACTGGATTTCGTGGACACACAACACGATTTTTAGGATTCCATTCATCTGCGTTTACATTTAATGATGATTTTTCGAAGATGTTTACAACACTTTTTGTTGGATACCATTCATCTGCATTGATATTCAATGATGATTTTTCAAGGATATTTACAACACTTTTTGTGGGATACCATTCATCTGCATTGATATTCAACGATGATTCTTCTAGGATGGTTGCAAAACTGTTCGTGGGATACCATTCATCTGCATTGATATTCAATGATGATTTTTCAAGGATATTTACAACACTTTTTGTGGGATACCATTCATCTGCATTGATATTCAATGATGATTTTTCAAGGATATTAACAACACTTTTTGTGGGATACCATTCATCTGCATTGATATTCAATGATGATTTTTCAAGGATATTTACAACACTTTTTGTGGGATACCATTCATCTGCATTGATATTCAACGATGATTCTTCTAGGATGGTTGCAAAACTGTTTGTGGGATACCATTCATCTGCATTGATATTCAATGATGATTTTTCAAGGATATTTACAACACTTTTTGTGGGATACCATTCATCTGCATTGATATTCAACGATGATTCTTCTAGGATGGTTGCAAAACTGTTTGTGGGATACCATTCATCTGCATTGATATTCAATGATGATTTTTCAAGGATATTTACAACACTTTTTGTGGGATACCATTCATCTGCATTGATATTCAACGATGATTCTTCTAGGATGGTTGCAAAACTGTTTGTGGGATACCATTCATCTGCATTGATATTCAATGATGATTTTTCAAGGATATTTACAACACTTTTTGTGGGATACCATTCATCTGCATTGATATTCAACGATGATTCTTCTAGGATGGTTGCAAAACTGTTTGTGGGATACCATTCATCTGCATTGATATTCAATGATGATTTTTCAAGGATATTTACAACACTTTTTGTGGGATACCATTCATCTGCATTGATATTCAACGATGATTCTTCTAGGATGGTTGCAAAACTGTTCGTGGGATACCATTCATCTGCATTGATATTCAATGATGATTTTTCAAGGATATTTACAACACTTTTTGTGGGATACCATTCATCTGCATTGATATTCAATGATGATTTTTCAAGGATATTAACAACACTTTTTGTGGGATACCATTCATCTGCATTGATATTCAATGATGATTTTTCAAGGATATTTACAACACTTTTTGTGGGATACCATTCATCTGCATTGATATTCAACGATGATTCTTCTAGGATGGTTGCAAAACTGTTTGTGGGATACCATTCATCTGCATTGATATTCAATGATGATTTTTCAAGGATATTTACAACACTTTTTGTGGGATACCATTCATCTGCATTGATATTCAACGATGATTCTTCTAGGATGGTTGCAAAACTGTTTGTGGGATACCATTCATCTGCATTGATATTCAATGATGATTTTTCAAGGATATTTACAACACTTTTTGTGGGATACCATTCATCTGCATTGATATTCAACGATGATTCTTCTAGGATGGTTGCAAAACTGTTCGTGGGATACCATTCATCTGCATTGATATTCAATGATGATTTTTCAAGGATATTTACAACACTTTTTGTGGGATACCATTCATCTGCATTGATATTCAACGATGATTCTTCTAGGATGGTTGCAAAACTGTTTGTGGGATACCATTCATCTGCATTGATATTCAACGATGATTCTTCTAGGATGGTTGTAAAACTGTTTGTGGGATACCATTCATCTGCATTGATATTCAATGATGATTTTTCAAGGATATTTACAACACTTTTTGTGGGATACCATTCATCTGCATTGATATTCAACGATGATTCTTCTAGGATGGTTGCAAAACTGTTCGTGGGATACCATTCATCTGCATTGATATTCAATGATGATTTTTCAAGGATATTTACAACACTTTTTGTGGGATACCATTCATCTGCATTGATATTCAACGATGATTCTTCTAGGATGGTTGCAAAACTGTTTGTGGGATACCATTCATCTGCATTGATATTCAACGATGATTTTTCAAGGATATTTACAACACTTTTTGTGGGATACCATTCATCTGCATTGATATTCAACGATGATTCTTCTAGGATGGTTGCAAAACTGTTTGTGGGATACCATTCATCTGCATTGATATTCAACGATGATTCTTCTAGGATGGTTGTAAAACTGTTTGTGGGATACCATTCATCTGCATTGATATTCAATGATGATTTTTCAAGGATATTTACAACACTTTTTGTGGGATACCATTCATCTGCATTGATATTCAACGATGATTCTTCTAGGATGGTTGCAAAACTGTTTGTGGGATACCATTCATCTGCATTGATATTCAATGATGATTTTTCAAGGATATTTACAACACTTTTTGTGGGATACCATTCATCTGCATTGATATTCAACGATGATTCTTCTAGGATGGTTGCAAAACTGTTTGTGGGATACCATTCATCTGCATTGATATTCAACGATGATTTTTCAAGGATATTTACAACACTTTTTGTGGGATACCATTCATCTGCATTGATATTCAACGATGATTCTTCTAGGATGGTTGCAAAACTGTTTGTGGGATGACATTCATCTGCATTGATATTCAATGATGATTTTTCAAGGATATTTACAACACTTTTTGTGGGATACCATTCATCTGCATTGATATTCAACGATGATTCTTCTAGGATGGTTGCAAAACTGTTTGTGGGATACCATTCATCTGCATTGATATTCAACGATGATTTTTCAAGGATATTTACAACACTTTTTGTGGGATACCATTCATCTGCATTGATATTCAACGATGATTCTTCTAGGATGGTTGCAAAACTGTTTGTGGGATGACATTCATCTGCATTGATATTCAATGATGATTTTTCAAGGATATTTACAACACTTTTTGTGGGATACCATTCATCTGCATTGATATTCAACGATGATTCTTCTAGGATGGTTGCAAAACTGTTTGTGGGATGACATTCATCTGCATTGATATTCAATGATGATTTTTCAAGGATATTTACAACACTTTTTGTGGGATACCATTCATCTGCATTGATATTCAACGATGATTCTTCTAGGATGGTTGCAAAACTGTTTGTGGGATACCATTCATCTGCATTGATATTCAACGATGATTTTTCAAGGATATTTACAACACTTTTTGTGGGATACCATTCATCTGCATTGATATTCAACGATGATTCTTCTAGGATGGTTGCAAAACTGTTTGTGGGATGACATTCATCTGCATTGATATTCAATGATGATTTTTCAAGGATATTTACAACACTTTTTGTGGGATACCATTCATCTGCATTGATATTCAACGATGATTCTTCTAGGATGGTTGCAAAACTGTTTGTGGGATACCATTCATCTGCATTGATATTCAACGATGATTCTTCTAGGATGGTTGCAAAACTGTTTGTGGGATACCATTCATCTGCATTGATATTCATTGTTGATTTTTCGACGATGGTTTTTAAGTCTAATTTGCCATTATGACTTAATAGTTCCCGAAGTTTGTCTGATTCTTTATTCCACAAAAAAGTCGTTGAATTCATGATTAAATATATCAAAATTTTCTTTTTCCTTTAAATTTTCGTACGTAAGTCTAAAAAGCAACTAAGTATTATTAAATTTATTAAAAAAATAGAAATATACAAAATACTTAAACTTCCAATATTCAACGATTTTAACAACTATAACCAAAATAAGAAACAAATATACTTACATTTTTAAAATCGAAGAATTTGGTACAACTCACAACTAACTAGTAGTACTACTCAATGCGTTTGTCTTACTGTAGCAAAGCTAATGATTTATAAATCCCTGGTTGCAGGTATTATGTATCAGTTTCCTCCCCACTACTCAATTGGAAATTTGGACCTTACGCTCTAACAAAGAATGCCACACCCACAATTTTGGGTAGGGTATTTTTTGGCCCTAAGTTAATGGAACAGCGTTGCCAATTTTTAACAATAAAATTTGTGTCTTATTATTTTAAAAACATTAAGGATTGGCAAATTGTTTGCTACAGAATTGTCGGTATTATAGAGCATCGCAAACATTTTAAAATAGTCATAAATTAATGGGTTTTGCAGATAAAGGAAAAATAATTTCAAAATTTTGAATTTCAACATTATACTTTTTTAATGTACAGGGTGAGCGAAACTAGATGTCTCAGCTCTATGATAAGAAAAGGAAAGACGAAAGAAAAAATCTGAAAAAATGTTAAACTCGATGGAGTAAGATCCTTTTTACGCCCAATTTGCATATTTTTCCATATTTGCAAACTAAAGTAATTACGTCATCAATTTGTTTTTATTAACATACCTAAATTTTGGTATATTTATATTTTGGCATTTTTTATGAACAGATCTTGTACAGAAAAGCATTTGCTATTTTTTGCTAACATAACTCCACACTTATATATTAATAATAATGATACCTTTATCCCATTTTTATACCTAGTAAATATATCTTTTTTTCAAAATAACATACTTAATACACACTTGACACTGACAAAGAAACTTAAAACTGACAGGTGTCAATGTAGGTAATTTAGTTTATTGCCAATTTGAAATTGACTTATGCCAGTTAGAAATTTATGTAGCTTATTTTATTTTAACTAATGTCATTTTGATTCTGATTGCTGCCAACATACATACTCACAAACTTTTGCGTTTATAATAGTACTAGGTTTACACAATATCTTTATAAATTATTGCCTATGTGTTATTCTAATGTAGGTATAAGCTACATTATTGTAAAGTTTTATTAAAATCCATTCAGTGATTTTTGAATGAAAGGATAACAAACATCCATACATACATACAAACTCACAAACTTTCGCATCTATAATAGAAGTAGATTTACAAAATATTTTTATAAATTATAGTCTATGTGTTATTTTGATGCATAAGCTATATTATTGTAAAGTTTCATTAAAATACATTTATTGGTTTTTGCGTGAAAGAGTAACAAACATCCATACTTACATACATTCACTCAAACTTTTGCATCTATAATCGTAGTAGGTTTTAACAATACTTTTATAAATTATAGCCTTTGTGTTATTTTAATGTATAAGCTTAATTATTGTAAAGATTTATTAAAATCCATTAATAGCAATAAAACTTTAATACTCATAAAAATACGGTGAACTTACATAACATAATAATAATGACAAATATAATGACAAGTACTTCCAATAAACATCACCATAGATATAAAACATAACAACTTCATAGATATTTCCTACAATTCTGCCATCCTGCTATCATCCGTCCCGGATGATTCGTCGTCTTCTCCCAACCAAGGCTTCATATATTCTGCACAAGTCGACGTATGAATGGGTCCTTCATGAGATCCAAGTTTTTCTACGTCGTAGGTATCATTACTTTTAATGTTTATTACTCTGTAAGGACCTAAAAACTTTTTCTTCATTTTAGAGCCTGGTCCATATTGTGTTCTTTTTATTGCCACTAGATCATCTTTATTATAATTTTTAGCATATTTTTTTCTTAAATTATAAGACTTCTTATTTTCTTCTTGTATCTTCAACAATTGATTCTTAGCTTTTTCTCTCAATAAATTTCTAGTTTCTTTGAATTCTTCTCGAATCTCTTCTTCTAATATTTCTCTTACTTTTAACTCAGTTTTATCTCTCATTTTTACTCCAGATAATAATTTAAATGGCGTAGTACCGATGCTCCTTTGGTAAGTTGAATTTATAACTCTTTGAACTAAGTCTACATGTTTGTACCATTTTGAAGAATCATCTATGCTAAGTTTGGTCAGTACAGATGTGATTGTAGAATTGATTCTTTCAATTTGACCATTAGCTCTTGGTAGTCCTGTAGTAATTTTGTGGTGTTTTATTCCTTCTTGGCTGCAGTAGTCTTCAAATTCTTATGCGCTGAATGCAGATATCGGTTATGATAAAAGCGGGATTTCCAAAGTTTTTCTTTTGAACAACTAATTTGCTGATAACTTCTTTTGCTGTTGTCGACTTAGTTAGGTATATCCACACAAATTTTGTAAATGAATCAACTATAGTAAGGATGTGTTTATAGTTTTTGTTCGTTGATTCTAAAAGTCCTAGATGGTCCATATGGTAAGTGTGTAAAGGTGAATCATTCTTATGCAATGGATGAAGGTAACCTTCTTGTTTTCCTCTTTTTCTATTAGATAAAATGCATGGTATACAACTACTTATATATTTCTTGATTCTTTCAGTCAAATTAGGTGTCTTTCGTGTCTAATGAGTTCTTCGGTTTTCTTTGAGCAAAATGTCCTCTTTCATGTGCGTTTTTAATGATCTCGGTTTGCATCGACTTGGGAATGACTAAAAGTTCCAATCCATCTTTATCCCTATATAACGTATCATTTTTTAAAATAAAATCATCGTACGGTTTATGCTTTAATGCTTCCTTAATAACTTTCATTTCTCTATCTTCATCTTGTGCTTTTTGTATTCTGTATACCATTCCATCTGCAGTAGTAATAGTCATGATAGGGTATCTACTCAAAGCATCTACGTGGCGCATTTTATCTCCTGGTCTATGTTCGATTACATTATCATATTCTTCCAGCAACAAAGCCCATCTTGCAATTCTTGTTGTGAGATCTTTCTTTATATATATATATATAATTTTGAATTTCGTGCCTAACAAATAAACTCTGAACTTTTTCAAGGCTTCAATTATGGCTAAAACTTCCAGTTCATAGCTGCAGTATTTCTTTTCAGCGTCAGATGTTTTTCAGCGTCAGATGTTTTTCTTGATTCTTTCAGTCAAATTAGGTGTCTTTCGTGTCTAATGAGTTCTTCGGTTTTCTTGAGCAAAATGTCCTCTTTCATGTGCGTTTTTAATGATCTCGGTTTGCATCGACTTGGGAATGACTAAAAGTTCCAATCCATCTTTATCCCTATATAACGTATCATTTTTTAAAATAAAATCATCGTACGGTTTATGCTTTAATGCTTCCTTAATAACTTTCATTTCTCTATCTTCATCTTGTGCTTTTTGTATTCTGTATACCATTCCATCTGCAGTAGTAATAGTCATGATAGGGTATCTACTCAAAGCATCTACGTGGCGCATTTTATCTCCTGGTCTATGTTCGATTACATTATCATATTCTTCCAGCAACAAAGCCCATCTTGCAATTCTTGTTGTGAGATCTTTCTTTATATATATATATATAATTTTGAATTTCGTGCCTAACAAATAAACTCTGAACTTTTTCAAGGCTTCAATTATGGCTAAAACTTCCAGTTCATAGCTGCAGTATTTCTTTTCAGCGTCAGATGTTTTTCAGCGTCAGATGTTTTTCTTGATTCTTTCAGTCAAATTAGGTGTCTTTCGTGTCTAATGAGTTCTTCGGTTTTCTTGAGCAAAATGTCCTCTTTCATGTGCGTTTTTAATGATCTCGGTTTGCATCGACTTGGGAATGACTAAAAGTTCCAATCCATCTTTATCCCTATATAACGTATCATTTTTTAAAATAAAATCATCGTACGGTTTATGCTTTAATGCTTCCTTAATAACTTTCATTTCTCTATCTTCATCTTGTGCTTTTTGTATTCTGTATACCATTCCATCTGCAGTAGTAATAGTCATGATAGGGTATCTACTCAAAGCATCTACGTGGCGCATTTTATCTCCTGGTCTATGTTCGATTACATTATCATATTCTTCCAGCAACAAAGCCCATCTTGCAATTCTTGTTGTGAGATCTTTCTTTATATATATATATATAATTTTGAATTTCGTGCCTAACAAATAAACTCTGAACTTTTTCAAGGCTTCAATTATGGCTAAAACTTCCAGTTCATAGCTGCAGTATTTCTTTTCAGCGTCAGATGTTTTTCAGCGTCAGATGTTTTTCTTGATTCTTTCAGTCAAATTAGGTGTCTTTCGTGTCTAATGAGTTCTTCGGTTTTCTTTGAGCAAAATGTCCTCTTTCATGTGCGTTTTTAATGATCTCGGTTTGCATCGACTTGGGAATGACTAAAAGTTCCAATCCATCTTTATCCCTATATAACGTATCATTTTTTAAAATAAAATCATCGTACGGTTTATGCTTTAATGCTTCCTTAATAACTTTCATTTCTCTATCTTCATCTTGTGCTTTTTGTATTCTGTATACCATTCCATCTGCAGTAGTAATAGTCATGATAGGGTATCTACTCAAAGCATCTACGTGGCGCATTTTATCTCCTGGTCTATGTTCGATTACATTATCATATTCTTCCAGCAACAAAGCCCATCTTGCAATTCTTGTTGTGAGATCTTTCTTTATATATATATATATAATTTTGAATTTCGTGCCTAACAAATAAACTCTGAACTTTTTCAAGGCTTCAATTATGGCTAAAACTTCCAGTTCATAGCTGCAGTATTTCTTTTCAGCGTCAGATGTTTTTCTACTCATGAAATAAATTGGATGAAAATTATTATCCTCGTGGGACCGCTGTAATAGAATTGCTCCGTATCCTTCTTTAGATGCGTCAGTATGTAATTCGAGCTCTTTGTTTCTGCAATAAATACCCAATACAGGTTTTTGCGATAATATTTCTTTCGATTTATTGAATGCATATCTCTCCATTTCTTCAAATTTAAATGTTCTATCCTTTTTTAGTACATCACTTAATGGCTTGGCAATGATTGAATAGTGTGGAATAAATTTTCGAAAATATCCTGTTAATCCAAGAAAACTTTGTGTTTGATTTATTGTTGTAGGCTCTGGAAATTTCATAACTGCTTCAGTTTTAAGCTTTGATGGAAACAGTTTTCCACCTTCTATTTCGTGTCCTAAAAATTCTATGTTTTTTTTCAAGAAATGGCATTTTTTCTTATTTATCTCCAATCCATAATCTTTGGCAGTTTCTAGTACAATCTTTAATTTTTTTAAGGCTTGCATTTCATTTAAGGCAGGTATAATCAGGTCATCCATATAAGGCAGAACTATACCTTTATTCGTCAAATCTTTAAAAATATAATTAATAAATCTCATAAATGTCTTTTCTCTAGAAAAGCCGATCTCACTGTACCTAACATAACTTTGTCAGGAGTAACCATACCACTGAAGTCATCCATATCGATGCTTGGTATTACTATCAGCAATAACCTTTCCTGAGAAAATCACGTGAGGTCCATTGCCAAAAGTGCATCCCAAAAACTTGGTTTTTTGTTTCGTGCCAAGAGCTATTTCACCTCCAGTCAGCTGCTTATGATCTATAAGGCACAGATCCGACCTGTACTGGAGTACTGTTCCCATATTTGGAGTGCAGGACCTAAACATATCCTGAAGCTACTGGATTCTGTCCAAAAAAGGGCAATTCGTCTCGTCGGTGATGCCTCGCTTACAAACTCGCTCACTTGTCTGGAACACCGTAGAAAAGTTGGCGATTTGTCTCTATTTTATAGATATTTTCATGGGCGATGCACTTCTGAAATATCAACAATCGTTCCTCCTTTGGCAGTCTCTTCGAGATTAACCCGTCAAGTTCAGTCTTCACACCCCTTCGTGGTCACTTTGGAGACCTGCAGAACATCACTTTCCAAAGACTCATTCATCCAACGAATTGCGAGGCTTTGGAACTCATTGCCTAGGGAGGTGTTCCCCGAGGCATACAACCTCCAGAAATTTAAGAAGAACACCAACTCCTACCTTCTTTCCCTTGGTTCCCACGATGTTCTCTGAACATTACAGGATATCCCTTTTCGTGGGAACCAGAACATAAAAAAAAAAAAAAACACAGAAGGGGAGTTGCAAAGACCAAATGGTACCCTAAGAAATTGAAATTGGCCATTATGCGTAACAAAAGAAGTATACTTCCTACTGTCCTCTGCAACTTTGACATGAAAGAAACCATTCTTTAAATCTAAATTACTGAAAATACAAGCATCCTGAATATTATCTAGCTGATCTTCAATTAATGGAAGGGGATATCTATCTTTAACTATGATTCTATTCAATTTACGATAATCTATACATATCCTATGAGATCCACATTTTTTCCTTGTGACTACTACTTGGCTTGAATATTCTGAACTGCAAGGCTCTACTATCCCATCTGTGATCCAGTCCTCTATCTGTTTATCAACTATATCTCTTTCACTAAAGGGTAAACGTCTGGGATTGTGATAAATTATTTTTTCATCCTTAACGACAATATTCATTTCAATATCGGTACTCTTCGTTTTTATAGGTTCATAATTTATGATCATTTTTCGAACTTCATCTTTAATTTCTGTCGTTACATCTGGTCCAATATCTATGTCTTCTGTTTCTGTTAAAAATTTCTTCATCAATTCGTTTAATGCTTAACCCGTCTTGATTAATTATAAGTTCTGTTTGATTCAATAGGTCATTACCTAAAATAGCTTTAACTGATATCACTTCATCAGGAACAACGTACACAGTAGATTTATATTTTTCATTATCTACGAAAATATTACATTCAAAACAGCCTAAAGGTTGAATAGTTGTTTTTCCTAAACCGATAAGACTTATAGTTGTTTCTTGTAAAGCAGAATTCATCATTGTTTTATGAATACTAGAAGTTAAAATATTTACCTGACTTCCTGTATCAATGAGAGTATTAACAGCAGTTTCATTAAAATAAACAATTTTATGCATCTTACTAAGACTATGCGAAATAATATTTTGTACTGGGGCATCGTTATTAGAGGTTGATGGAGTCGACTGATTCTTTAATGCTCGTCTTTCGGAACAATTTTGACTATTTCTATCATTCCTGCACTCAAATTTCTTATGACCAAATTGATTACACTTAAAACATTTCGATCCCGAACTTTTCTTTCTGCAAGCCTCTGATTTATGTCCAAGAGAACCGCAATTGAAACATCTAATCACAGGTCTTGTTTGTTTCGGTTCTTAAAAAATTGTCTCTATTACCTGAATATTGTTGAGAATTCGGTCTTGAATGAAATCCCATCTTTTGTTTCATTTCACTATATACTTTTAGCTTATTCTTGAAATCATTTATATTTGTTGCTCCGTAAAGAATAATTTTATGACTATAATCATCCTGTTTACCATCAATAACGTATAAGAGCGTCTACTTCAATATTACCACGATTAGCAATTTCCTTCATAATCAAGAAATATTCTTGGATATTCTCAGTTTTCTTCATCTTTCTTTCCGTTAATAGTTTATGCAGCTGAGCACTATTCAATTTGGATGAAAATTCATTCAGTAGTATTCTCTTCAAAGTTATCCATGAATTAATACCTCGTTCACCCTGTATAAATAATTTGGCTAAACCCGTTAATGATTTCTTTGCAAATATAAATGTATGTAAATCAACCCATCCAAAAAGAAGTGACATGTCTTCGATGTCTTTTATCCACTTTTCAATCGGATATACACTACATACATACATACATAAAGTCACGCCTTTTTCCCATAGGGGTAGGCAGAGACCACTTCCTTCCACTTGCTACGGTTCGTACACACATCTTTTGCTTCCTCTACTTTCATCAGTGCTCTCATACATGCTCTTCGGTTGTTGGTACTTTTGACCTGGCCTTTCTTCAAAACAATATTGATCTGATCGAGATATGTTCTCCGAGGTCGACCTCTACCGATTTGCCCATTCACACTCGCCTTATAAATTTGTTTCGTCAATCTTCCTTCATCCATCCTTTCTACGTGTCCAAACCATCTAAGCATTCCTTTATCTATCTTTGTGACCACATCTTCTTTTACACCACAGCGTTTTCTTATATCACTATTCTTAACTTTATCCAACCGAGTCACTCCGGCTATACTTCTCAGACTACTCATCTCCGCAGCATTAATCCTATTTTCATGCTTCTTCTGCCAAACCCAACATTCACTACCATACATAAGTGTAGGAACCAACACACACCTCTATGCACTGCCAGACGTGCCTTTTTTGACACTTTCTGGCTATTCATAAAGCTATGCAGTGCCCCATTAATTTGTTTTCCTGCCAACACCCTTCGCTCAATGTCACTGTCATACTTTCCATCTCTAGTAAATTTTGAACCCAAGTACACAAATTCATTAACTTGTTCCACTCTTTCTCCCTCAATCGAAACCCCACAGTTTGTCATGCTTTCTTCCCTTTCAAAAATCATTACTTTCGTTTTGTTCACATTTATTTTCATTCCTTTGATTTTCAGGGATATACACTAGTACCATCAAATTGTCGAATTGAATCTTCTATATCTCGGAAGTTCATTGAAAAGCCTAGACTGGACCTTAAACAAGATTGAGATTCTTGTTCTGTTCCGTATCTTCGTTCTTCTGTTTTTCTACCTTCATAACTCATTTCTTTATTGTTTCCATCTTCATATCGTCTACTTCTCTCAATTATTCTTTCTTTGGTCTTTCTTTCTTCATTCTGTATCGCTTGAATTCTTTCCATATGTATCTGATATTCATCTTGTATGTCAAAATTTTGGTTTTCCTCTTCATTTAAACATTCATCTTTATTTTTATCTTTGAGAATACTTATATCTACTAAACTGCAACAGATATTATTGATTAAATCTTCTTTTGTAACATTATAATCTATGCTCAAGATGTTTGCTACTGAAGTCAGATCACTTATTGTAAATGAACTGTATATAAATTGAATTTTTGCTTTATATGCATCTGAATCTATTGGAAAATCGAAACCCTGAAATTCACGTAAGCGTTTTCTATTATTTCGATCACCTTCGTATTCAAAAATAAGAGAATGAAATATTTTAATAACATTCACTGGGGCAACTTTAATATTATCAAAAACACTGGGTATCTGTCCAAGAGTTGTCATTTTGACTTAATTAGTTGCACAAAAAAATTCTTTTTTACTTTCGCAAATCAAAGCAATATCTTAAAACAGCGACAGGAAAGTTTAGAGTTTTGGTTCTCAACAATTTCTTTTCTTGTTTAGGATATATTTTCTCTGTAATGTATATTACCGTCTTTTCTATTTCTCTATTTTATAGATATTTTCATGGGCGATGCACTTCTGAAATATCAACAATCGTTCCTCCTTTGGCAGTCTCTTCGAGATTAACCCGTCAAGTTCAGTCTTCACACCCCTTCGTGGTCACTTTGGAGACCTGCAGAACATCACTTTCCAAAGACTCATTCATCCAACGAATTGCGAGGCTTTGGAACTCATTGCCTAGGGAGGTTTTCCCCGAGGCATACAACCTCCAGAAATTTAAAAAGAACACCAACTCCTACCTTCTTTCACTTGGTTCCCACGATGTTCTCTGAACATTACAGGATATCCCTTTTCGTGGGAACCAGAACATAAAAAAAAAACCCAAATTTTTGCATCTATAATAGTAGTAGGATTTAACAATATCTTTATAAATTATAGTCTATGTGTTATTTTAATGTATAAGCTTCATTATTGTAAAGATTCATTAAAATCTATTAAGTTGTTTTTGCGTGAAAGAGTTACAAACATAAATACTTACATACACACTCCCAAACTTTTGCATCTATAATAGTAGTAGGTTTTAACATTATCTTTATAAATTATAGCCTATGTGTTATTTTAATGTATAAGCTTTATTATTGGTTTTTGCGTAAAAGAGTAACAAACAGTCATACTTACATATATATACTCTCAAACTTTCGCATTTATAATAGTAGTAGGTTTATTAAAATCCATTCAGTGGTTTTTGCGTGAAAAAATAACAAATATCCATACATACAGGCATACATACTCACAAGCTTTGGCATCTATAATAGTAGTAGGTTCAAAAAATTTATTTATAAATTATAGCCTATGTATTATTGTAAAGTTTTATTAGAATCCATGCAGTAGTTTTTGCGTGAAAGATTAACAAACATCCATACATACATACATACTCACAAACTTTCGCGTTTATAATAGTAGTAGGTTTATTTATCAATTTCAAGTTATTTTGTATCTATGTAATAAACTCATGTCCAATTCAAAAACTAATAGATATTTTTTAAAAATGTATACTTTTACATTATTATTTACGGATATTGCTTATATGTAACAGTTATAGCAAAGATACAGGGCCCCGATTTTACATCCCATAGAAAAAGTTCGTCAAATGTGTTCCACAAATTGGTGAAAAATTTTGATGTAGTAGCTCAATTATAGTATTTAAAAACTTATTATTCAAGTGACAAATAAAAAAGCACTTTGACCAGAATGTGAATTCTTTTTAAGTAAAATTTTAATATTTACAGCTGTACCTACCCAGATTAAAGTATTCGTTTGTTAAAAGGTTTAGATCGGACAAAAGTTAAGCCCTATTCTTAAGAAAACCATATCCTGTATATTTAAAAATTATCGTTGCAGGTACTTTCTCTAATAAAATAACAGTTAAATTTCTACTATTTGTACTATTTTTCGGTTTTATGACACCAGATTAAGAATTCCGTTGGATTAGGTAGGTGGTTGTTAAAAGGTCATAATTTAAAAATGTCATTCAAAAAACCGAATAACATTTTCTTTGAAATCGCTTTCTAACTTTTAGAATAACTATAATAGGAGAATAAAAAAACCATTATGACTAATGAAATTTAAGCAAATATTATTAGAGTTTAATTGCATTGAAATTATTTACTTATAGTTACACTGGTATAATAATCTAAGGATAACAATTAATATTTAAATATTTTTAAGTTGGTTCATTAGAGGTAATTAATGTAATGAATTTTTAACCCGCACCTTGTATGTCACTGTATTTTCTAATATTTTACCTTTAGCACAAAAAGCTTGACAAAAACATTTAAAAAACAAACATTTTATTGCACTATTAATTATCGGTTTCAAACTCTGAAAAAATGTGTTAGTAGATATCGATTTGAATTCAAAGTAAATAATTTTTAAATTCAAAATGAAAAGACATGATTTTAACCGCGAACAAAGTTTGAGAGCCATTGGCATGCTAGAAAATAGCGCTCGATTAACAGTTATAAAGTGATCATTTGGCATATTTCAAAGCCGTTGTGAATAATCGAGAAAGACACATTTATTAATACATTTTATTTTGGAATAAAATTACCTAAATTAAAAGTTGAGTTTAATATTTGGCTATATTTTGGGTTATTTTTAAGTTTTTTCAAATTTTTGTCAAAAATACCTTTTTGTGTAAAATAAATAGGTGATGATTTAAATTAAATTTAATTTGTTGACTACCAAACCTCAATTTAGTTAAAAAAATCTAACTCAAAATAGAATATCATTAGATTATTTTGCTGTGTAATTAGAAAACTAGGTACCTATACCTCACAACTATGAGGCGCATATAAAAACATATATACATATAGTCACTTCTTATTCCCGTAGTGGTAGACAGAGACCACTTTCTTCCACTTGCTACGGTTTTTACACACATCTTTTGCTTCCTCTACTTTCATCAGTGCTCTCATACATGCTCGTCGGTTGTTGGTACTCTTGACCTGGCCTTTCCTCAAAACAATGTTGATCTGATCGAGATATGTTCGTCGAGGTCGACCTCTACCGACTTGTCCATTCACACTCGCCTTATAAATTTGTTTCGTCAATCTTCCTTAATCCATCTTTTCTACGAATCCAAATCATCTAAGCATTCCTTTATCTATCTTTGTAACCACATCTTATTTTACACCACAGTGTTCTCTTATCTCACAATTTTTTACTTTATTCAACCAAGTCACTCCGGCTATACTTCTTAAAACTACTCATCTCCGCAGCATTAATCCTATTTTCATGCTTCTTCTGCCAAACCCAACATTCACTACCATACATAAGTGTAGGAACCAACACACTTCTATGCAGAGCCAGACGTGCCTTTTTTGACACTTTCTGGCTGTCCATAAAGCTATGCAGTGCCCTATATATTTGTTTTCCTGCCGAAACCCTTCGCTCAATGTCACTGTCATACTTTCCATCTCTCGTAAACTTTCAACCCAAGTACACAAATTCATTTACTTGTTTCACTCTTTCTCCCTCAATCGAAACTTTACAGTTTGCCTTGCTTTTTTTTCAAAACCTTTACTTTCGTTTTGCTTATATTTATTTTTATTCCTTAAATTTTTAGGGCATCATGCATAACATTAACGATCGCCTGCAACTCCTCTGAATATGCCGCTAATATGACTTGATCATCGGCGACGATCAAATTATTCATTTTCAATCCATACGCACTCTCTTTCAAATATTTTAAACAATCGTCTATGTATAAGTTAAACAGCCATGGCGAAGCCACACATCCCTGTCTCACACCTTTTTGGATGTTAAACCAGTCCGTACAAGCTCCGTTTATCCTGACACAAGCAGTGGAATCCTCGTAAAGTAATTACACATTATTTTCATTGCAGTTCACGTGAATTAAATCTCGTTTTTAATACTTTAAGCGCTGTTATAGAAATTCAGAAATGCATAAGTCGATCAAAGAAGTTTTTAAGTTTTTTTGAGATAATCCTAAAAAACGAAAATTTGTATCAAATGCCTGAAAAAAAACTGTGGAAACCTTTAACCACCATATTTCAGGGAAATCATCTTTAAAGTGGAAAATTATATTTATGCAAAAACTTATACATTTTGACCGTGACTACTATTAGCAATAATATAATTTATATAAAAAATATATACTTTATTAATTAAAAAAAAATTATAGGTACAGTAACAAAATAAAGATTAATGGGAAATAGAAAGTACACTCTCGTCCCTCACATCAGGGAGGAAATTCATACTTTTCCTCCCTAGGGGAGAAAGTACTTTTCATTCCCCCATTTTAAGTGTTGCACCTAAATGATGAAACTGGTGAATCTATTATTCACCTTGTCCGGAAAATACGTGGACAACAGTTAGTGGCAGACACCTGTGCGAAAAATAGAGAGTGATTGACGAAATTTTTTTTTTTATTACTCGAAAACGTGCTGATAGATTGCCACCATTTTTTGTGTGCGGTTTTCTTCTTCTTCTTCTTTCTTCTTTAATCTAGGCGGATCGCCTGTTTCTTCTCATCGTTCCTCTGCCTATTGCACTGCTAAGTTGTCGCTCCATCGTTTTCGGGGGCGTTCTAAACTCCTGCGACTCATTGGTGATTTGTCGCGTTGTGTTCTAACTATTCTTTCGTTGTCCATTCTACTGATATGATCATTCCACTCCCTTTTTCTGCCGAGAACCCACTCATTGATGTTTTCTACCTTGCATGTCCTTCTTATATTCTCGCTTCTTTCTTTGTCCAAGATCGTCTTGTTTAGTTCTCGCCGTATCTGGTCGAGTTTCTGCCGTGTATGTCATAGTTGGTCTTACTATTGCCTTATAAATTCTTGATTTGGTTTCTATTTCAATGTTTTTATTTCGCCATATTGTGTCATTTAGGCATCCTGCTATTCTTGTTGCCTTCGTTGTCTGTTCTCTCACCTCCGTCTCAACATCACCATAGCCTGAGATTTCTATGCCCAGATACTTATATTTCATTTCCTGTTGGATAACTTTGCCTTCAACTTCCAGTGGCATAGCATATAACAGTTATTTCACGGTCATCCATTCTGTATCCTTTCAGTAAACGTACTTTGCTTATTACTTCGTCCATAATGATGTTGAAGAGCAGAGGGCTCAGGGAATCCACTTGTCGAATACCACGGCCCACAGCTATTGGTTTGGTCATGATCCCATTTATTTTTTCTTGAATCTGATTTGCTTTGTATATATTTTCTATGGTTTTGATGAGATTATGTGGGATTTTCCTGTTGTAAAGATGGTGTATAACGTCTCTTAACCGCACACGATCGAACGCTTTTTCCAAATCAATAAAGCACATTTATGCCGGTCTGTTGTATTCAATTGACTTTTCCGTTATCTGTATTTTGACAGAAACCGCATCTGTGCATGATCTGCCTAATCTAAATCCTTGCTGTTCATCTGCTAAGATTGCTAGGTTAATAATTTTGTTTGCTATAACTTTTGTTGTTAGTTTCAGTGTAGTGCTTAAGAGATTTATGCCTCGATAGTTTGAAGGCAATTTTTGATCTCCTTTTTTTTAAACATTCGTCATTCGTCGGGTATCCTATATTGGTAGAGAATTTTTCGAATAAGAAACGTTAGCTGCTGTATGAAATTTTGACGACCATGTTTAAGTAATTCGTTTGGGATACCTACCATCTTGCCCTGGGCTTTTCCTATTTTTGAGCTTTCGAAGAACTATATTTACATCGTCTGTCTCAATTTGTGTGTTGTTATTTGTTACGATTTCGGGTGTATTTAGTTCAGCCTCACATTCATCCAATTTATATATTTTTTTTTTATGAAAATAGTCGCAAACAGGGTAGACCTACCGTGTGGGCCGCGGACGGCCCGCACTGCGACTATTAGAAGAGGAAGGGATTATAGAAAGGAAATGATTGTGGACACGCTTTTTAAAAAGTTGCAGGTCATAGTTCTCTGGAAAAACTGATTTTGGAAGCTTATTCCATTCCGTAGCAGCCCTGTAAAAGAAGAATTCTTGATGAAGATTGGTCCTTGTAGTGTCAATCTTGAGAGTAAATAGGTGAGACTGATCAGCGTGCCGAGTTCTTCGGCCGAATGTGGCCAATGGTGGTACAAGAGTTTTTATTTCTCTGGAGCATCTGCCATGGAAATATCTGTAGAGCAATGACTGGTCTGCAACTCTTCTTTTATGTTCTAGAGGGTGAAGGGTATCTGTGAGAGTTGAGCTGTTTATCAAGCAAATGGCTCTTTTCTGAATGGAATCTAGAAGACGAAGAGAATGCCTTGGTGCTGAACCCCAAATGTGCGAGCAATACTCCAGTAGAGGTCGGATTTGAACCTTGTACGTCGTCAACACTTGATCAGGAGTAAAAAACTTTCTGGCTTTCCACAGAAAACCTAGCCTCTGGCTTGACGACTTTGCGATGTTAGCAACATGGTCATGCCAAGACATGTTATTTCTTTGAGTGTGCGGTTTTGTACTACAAAATTACGTTTTTCAGTGCTAATTGAGTTCAATTGTCGAATAATGACGTCATATGAAAACAATTATTCATATATTCAACAACGTCAGGGTAATTACAACCCAAAAAATTTAGTCGGGTAGTTGAACCGATTGGGAAACTTTTTTGTCTCCTGAAAAAGTTTCGTAAAACCAACGGTTTTTTCAGAAAATAAATTAAGTTAAAAATAATAAAAAATTTAATTCCATTTTGCTGAATACACATAAAAAGCACACAAAAAATGATAGCAATCTATCAGCACGTTTTCGAGAAATAAAAATTTCGTACAGGTGTCTGCCATTTCCGGTTGTTCACGTATTTTCCGGACACTCTGTATTTAAATTTTTTCCGCAATTTCGAGAACACCTTGTATATCCTGTATTATGGTAAAAATTGAACATAAATGTTATTCTAACATTAGATTTCTAAACAAAAATTTCAACTTCAGGATTCTTAGATATGTTTTTTGACTCAAAAATAAAACTATCATAGTATGCAGTGGCTCACTGACAGTAAATACTGCCATTGACTTTTAGAGTGTAAGGTCGCTGCTTTATTAAATTTTTTAAAAATGGAGAGTGATTACAATGATTCTGAATTGTCAGGATAAACAGAGCTTGCACGGACTGGTTTAACATCGAAAAAGGTGTGAGACAGGGATGTGTGGCTTCGCCATAGCTGTTTAACTTATACATTAACAATTGTTTAAAAGATCTGAAAGAGAGTGCGTATGGATTAAAAATGAATGATTTGATCGTCAAATGCCTTCTTTACGCCGATGATCAAGTCATATTATCTGAAGAGGAGTTGCAGGCGATGGTTAATGTTATGCGTGATGCCCTGAAAATCAAAGGGATGAAAATAAATGTGAGCAAAACGAAAGTAATGGCTTTTGAAAGAGAAGAAAGCATGACAAACTGTAAAGTTTCGATTGAGGGAAAAAGAGTGGAACAAGTTAATGAATTTGTGTACTTGGGTTAAAATTTACTAAAGATGGAAAGTATGACAGTTACATTGAGCGAAGGGTGTTGGCAGGAAAACAAATGAATGGGGCACTGCATAGCTTTATGAATAGCCAGAAAGTGTCAAAAAAGGCACGTCTGGCAATGCATAGAGGTGTGTTGGTTCCTACACTTATGTATGGTAGTGAATGTTGGGTTTGGCAGAAGAAGCATGAAAATAGGATTAATGCTGCGGAGATGAGTAATCTGAGAAGTATAGCCGGAGCGACTCGGTTGGATAAAGTTAAGAATAGTGAGATAAGAAAACGCTGTGGTGTAAAAGAAGATGTGGTCACAAAGATAGATAAAGGAATGCTTAGATGATTTGGACACGTAGAAATAATGGATGAAGGAAGATTGACGAAACAAATTTATAAGGCGAGTGTGAATGGACAAATCGGTAGAGGTCGACCTCGGAGAACATATCTCGATCAGATCAACATTGTTTTGAAGAAAGGCCAGGTTAAGAGTACCAACAACCGAAGAGCATGTATGAGAGCACTGATGAAAGTAGAGGAAGCAAACTATGTGTGTACGAACCGTAGCAAGTGGAAGGAAGTGGTCTCTGCTTACCCCAATAGGAAAAAGGCGTGACTTTATGTTTTCAAATAAAATGTTTAATAAGTGGGTAGTAGGAAACATCATATGTATTACGCGGGAGTAAAGAGCCTTTGCCTCTCTAGTAATATTTAATTATCCGTTTAAGTGCATGCAGAACAAAGTTCCATTTGATAAGTTTACTTAAAGCGTTAGTTTTGCTAAGATAAATACTTTCGCTGTAATCAATAAAATCAATTATAAGTTTAGTAGGTAGTAATAGATTTTAATTTTGTTTACAATAGATTAAAACATAATTATGATTCTTAGCTAAAAAACAATGTACATGAATATGAATTTCTTAACTAATTTTAACTTCATTATAAACTTTTAAAAAAGACATTAGTAACAGTTTTCTTTATGTAGGTATAATTTGTGATCGTTTTTCTGCGAATTTTTTTTCTTTAACGTGGATTACCTATGGATGACTAATATAGGGATTTCAGAATATATTTTACAATTTGTCAGTAGCAGGTAGAGTGCACCGACATACAAAAATAAAGCACTTTGACTTTTTAGGTAAAATTTTAATATTTACAGCTGTTCTTACCCAGATAAAAGGTGTTTGTTAAAATGTTAAGATCGGACAAAAGTTAAGCCTTTTACGTAATAAAATTCTATTCTAAATATTTAAAAATCATCGTTGCAGGTACTTTCTCTTTAAAAATAACAGTTAAATTTCTATTTGTACTATTTTTCGGTTTTATGACAGCAGATTAAGAGTTCCATTGAATTAAGTTGTTGTTAAAGAATTTTAATTTTAAAATGTCATTCAAAAAACTAAATAGGTAACATCTTTTTCAAAATATACTGTTTAATAATGCATACTTTTACATATTTATTACTAGTAAAGACAATGCAGGGGCATAGCTACCTATGTAACAGTTATAGCAAAGATACAGGGCCCCTATCCAAGTTTTTTTTACTGAAAATAGTCGCAAAAAGAGTAGACCTTTCGTGTGGGCCGCGGAAGGCCCGCACTGCGACTATTAGAAGGGGAATGGATAATAGAAAGAAAATGATTGTGGACCCGCTTTTTGAAAAATTGCAGGTCATAGTTCTCTGGAAAAACTGATTTTGGAAGCTTGTTCCATTCCGTAGCAGCCCTGTAAAAGAAGGATTCTTGATGGAGATTGGTCCTTGTAGTGTCAATCTTAAGAGTAAATGGGTGAGACTGATCTGCGTGCCGAGTTCTTCGGCCGAATGTGGCCAATGGTGGTACAAGAGTTATTATTTCTCTGGAGCATCTGCCATGGAAATATCTGTAGAGCAATGACTGGTCTGCAACTCTTCTTTTATGTTCTAGAGGGTGAAGGGTATCTGTGAGAGTTGAGCTGTTTATCAAGCTAATGGCTCCTTTCTGAATGGAATCTAGAAGACGAAGAGAATGCCATGGTGCTGAACCCCAAATGTGCGAGCAATACTCCAGTAGAGGTCGGATTTGAGCCTTGTACGTCGTCAACAGTTGATCAGGAGTAAAAATTTTTTAGCTTTCCATAGAAAACCTAGCCTCTGGCTTGCTGGCTATGAGATGTTAGCAACATGGTCATGACATATTATTGGCCACCGTGACTCCCAAAATCGAGATGGAGGGACTTGATTCAAGGGAATTTCCGGACATTGTGATAGAATGATCTGAGTAATTCACTTTCTTGGAAAACGTGGCGCTTTGTGTTTTATGGGCGTTGAACTGAACAAGATTTTTGGTTTCCCACTCGACGATTGCTTCAAGATCTCTATTGATGGAATCAACCTGTTTCTGCCTGAGTCTATTTGTATCATTCACCGAAAGTGATCGATAGGGTGTTAAAGTTGAGACGTCTGCGAAACTGTAAATGGGGTTCGTGGTGGTTTTCAAAAGGTCGTTGATGTGTAAAAGAAATAAGGTGGGGGACAGGATGGAACCCTGGTAGACCCCGGCATTGGTTTTAAACGCATCAGAAGAAATACCGCCAACTGCCACATGTAAGGAGCGATCTTGCATGAAGCTCAAGAGCCATTGGCGCAGTTTGGTTGAAAGACCGTAGGCAGATAATTTACTTAACAATGCCTGGTGCCAAACGCGGTCAAAGGCTTTAGATATATCTAAGGCTATTGCACGGGATTCACCAAACTTCTCAATAGTGTTTGTCCAGAGCTGAGTGACATGAGCCAGCAAATCACCAGTAGACCGAAGTTGTCGAAATCCATATTGTCTGTCATGGTTTATCTCAAATTTCTCCAGATATTTGATGAGTTCTATGTTAATTGCTTTTTCCATAACTTTGGATATGACTGAGAGCAACGCAATAGGGCGATAAATCGCAGGAATAGTCTTTTTTCCTTTTTTTAGAATCGGATGGACTTGAGCGTTTTTTCACATGGACGGAAATACTCCTTTGGTGTATGATAACTTGAAGAGTCTACATAGAACTGGGGTGAGCTCTTGAGCACAGGTCTTCAGGACAATTGTCGGAATTCCATCTGGTCCTACTGCCTTATTAGAGTCAATATTTCGTAGGATTTTCGTGATAGTGCGATGGCGGATCGTGACCTCAGGCATTGATGAGTTTATTATATTATATTATTATAAGTAAACCTGTTACAAAAAATTTATAAAAAAAAATGGAAATTTCGTTCTATGGATTCAGTTAATTCTTTAAATGTCGATTTCTTAGGAATCCGATTTGTGAACAGCAAAAAAAATTGAGAAAAATTCTTAGGATTTGAAATTAGGCACTCATCAAGGGATTATGGCTTGAATGTACATAAGCTAGTTGTTTTGGGTTTCGACGGTTGTTCAGTTATATCTGGGAAATAAAACGACGTGTAAAAATTAATTAATGCCGATTTTCCCAAAGCCACTTATTTTCATTGCAGTTCATATGAATTAAACCTCATTGTTAATAGTTTAAGCGCCGTTACAGATATCCAGAAGTGCACATGTCGATCAAAGAATGTTTTTTGAGATGGTCCTAAAAAAAATTTAATATCAAATGCCCTCCTTTTATTGAAAACTAGATGAACAGCAAAAAAAAATCCACATTATGCACAAAAGAATCTCCGAAGAGTAAAAACTTGGTGAGAGTGCGTATGGATTGAAAATGAATGATTTGATCGTCAAATGCCTTCTTTACGCCAATGATCAAGTCATATTAGCGTCATCTGAAGAGGAGTTGCAGGCGATGGTTATGCATGATGCCCTAAAAATCAAAGGGATGAAAATAAATGTAAGCAAAACGAAAGTAATGGTTTTTGAAAGAGAAGAACTGTGGAGTTTCGATTGAGGGAGAAAGAGTGGAACAAGTTAATGAATTTGTGTACTTGGGTTCAAAATTTACTAGAGATGGAAAGTGTGACAGTGACATTGAGCGAAGGGTGTTGGCAGGAAAACAAATGAATGGGGCACTGTATAGCTTTATGAACAGCCAGAAAGTGTCAAAAAAGGCACGTCTGGCAATGCATAGAGGTGTGTTGGTTCCTACACTTATGTATGGTAGTGAATGTTGGGTTTGGCAGAAGAAGCATGAAAATAGGATTAATGCTGCGGAGATGAGTAGTCTGAGAAGTATAGCCGGAGCGACTCGGTTGGATAAAGTTAAGAATAGTGAGATAAGAAAACGCTGTGGTGTAAATAAAGATGTGGTCACAAAGATAGATAAAGGAATGCTTAGATGTTTTGGACACGTAGAAAGGATGGACGAAAGATTGACGAAACAAATTTATAAGGCGAGTGTGAATGGACAAATCGGTAGAGGTCGACCTCGGCGAACATATCTCGATAAGATCAACATTGTTTTGAAGAAAGACCAGGTCAAGAGTACCAACAACCGACGAGCATGCATGAGAGCCCTGATGAAAGTAGAGGAAGCAAAAGATGTGTGTAAGAACCGTAGCAAGTAAAACTATCATAGTATGCAGTGGCTCACTGACAGTAAATACTACGATTGACTTTTAAAGTATAAGGTCGCTGCTCAATTGAATTTTTAAAAAATGAAGAGTGATTAAAGTGATTTTGAATTTACAAATATTATTTAGCATATATTGATACATTCGTTTAATAAAATATACTTTTGTTGTTGATTATATTGCATAAAGATATTGATGAATTTGTTATTTGTGCCGTAAATACATTTCAAATAAAATGTTTAATAAGTTAGTAGGAAAAATCATATGTATTACGCGGGTGTAAAGATTTTTTTTTTGTCCCTAGTAATACAAATAATTTAATTATCCGTTTAAATGTATGCAGAACAATAATCCATTTCATTTGATAAGTTTACTCTAAGCTTTAGTTTTGTTAGAAAAATACTTTCGCTGTTATCATTAAAATCAATAAGTTTAATAGGTAGTAATATATGTTCTTGTTTACAATAGTATTAAAAGAATAATTATGCTCCTAAACTAATAAACACTGTACATAAAAATGATTTAACTAATCTTAACTTCATTATGAACCTTTAAAAAAGACATTAGTAATAGTTTTCTTTATGTAGATATATAAGTACTTAACGCATAAGTGATCGTTTTTCTGTGATGAATGATATGATATATGGATGAATAATATAAGGATTTCAGAATATATTTTTAATTGTCAGTACCACGTAAAATTGCATCGAAAAAATATAAGGCACCTTGACTAGGAAGTGACTTCTATTTAAGTAAAATTTTAATATTTACAGCTGTTCCTACCCAGTTGAAAGGTATTTGTTTGTTAAAACGTTAAGCCTTTTTCTTAATAAAACCATAAAATAATAAAACCATTCAATTTATATTTGTGCTATTGTTCGGTTTTGTGACAGCAGAATAAGGGTTCCATTGATTTATGTTGTTGTTAAAAAGACATAATTGTATATTGGTCGGTAGGTTCCGAACAGTAGGTTATTGTTATTAAGTTCTGATTATGAATCAAATGGAAATCTGGCTCAAAAACACTCTCGGGCTGGGCTGACTTATTCGAATCCAAATGAAGTGGAGGACTGTTTCGTCTTCGATTTAATGTCGTACAAACCAGAAAGTGAACTTTTGGATAAATGTTGTGACTGTTTGTCAGACATATATCGTCGAAAACGCAAACTTTCCTCCTACTATGTGGGCGAAAAAAAGGTTCCTCGGTTACAAGAACGACTAATTGTTGCGAATCGTTTCATGCAAAATTTAATTCTTCCTTTTACGCAACACATCCCTCCATACATGTTAAAAAAATGACAAATTGAAACGTATGTAAAAATACAAAGTTTTGATGTTAGTACCAATTTCAAAGACGAAAATGTTAAAGCTAAGTCAGCATCTCTTGAAAATTTGGTCAGAAGATATAAATCAGGGGAAATAAATCGACTGCATTAGGTAAAATGTACTTCTTACTTATAATAACTATAATGTACATAATCGCCTTTTCAAAATTGTGTACTAAAAATGTGCTTCGTATCAGTAGTGTATTCTATTACATAATAATAATATTTATTCATCATTGAAAATTCTACAACTGTAGTACATACATTTATAAAATTTTATCAGACTAGTCAGAACACACAAACAGTTTAAAACATTTTTAAAATTTGATTATTGATAATACCAAATATAGATAAAAATATAAAATTGATCAGATAAAATACTCCAGGAAATGCGTATATTAAGAAATTATTGGGATAGTAGAAATTCCTCAACAGAGTAAAAAGCATTTTGTATGAGATGATTATATAGAGCTGATTTGAAGCTTCTCAAGCTACATGTGTATCCAAATAGTTTGAGTGCATGGTTGTAGCAGATGATACCTCGATAACTCGCAGAGTCCTGTCCCAGAGCCAGACGGGAATAGGGTAACCGTAGTTCATTACCTCTTCTGGTATAGTAGTTGTGAATCAAATTATTTTTGGTATAGTGTGTTTCATTTTTTTTAATATTCATGGTGATTATGTAGATGTACAGGCTGAGTAAGGTCATTATGGCTAACTCAATGAATGTACTTATACATGATTCTTTATAATGTAGTCCAGCTAGACATCTTATTACTTTTTTTTGTTGTTTAAAAACTTTTATTGTATGGGCTGAGTTTCCCCAGAAAGGTAGTCCATAGGATAGAATGGATTGTACAAGTCCATAGTAGGTCAGCTTAAGAACATGTAGTGAAACTGTTCCACGTAATTGCTTTATTACAAAACACAGACAGCTTATTTTTAAAACAAGGTTTTCTATGTGTACCTCCCATGTTAATTTCTGATCTATAGTTAGGCCTAGATACTTGAACAGATTCACTTGCTCTATGGATTTGTAATTAACTTTTATTAGGGGACAGTAGTCATAAGAAATGTTTTTTTGTTGGAAAACCATGAAGACTGTTTTACTGATGTTAATAACTAAACCACTATTTTCACACCATCTGGCGAATTTGCTGCTTTTATATATTTCACCGAGTCAATAACCACTATCTGAGATCTGTTTTTTAGGTATGATGCCACCCAATCATTTGCAACTCCTCTGATTCCAATTCGGTACAGTTTACATATATACTTGTAGATGTTCCTTCGAAATAATAACCTAGTCAATGTCATTATTTATAAATTATTTATATTGTTTCAATTCATTTCTATTTATAATTTACAAATATGTCTTTTCAAAACTGCTTATATACCTACTTGGTATATTCAATTAAATATATCGCTCTCGAAAATTTCTTACCCAATGGTTAGATGCAATTGTAATTCCTTTAAAAAAGCCCAACAGATCACATACAGATTCACAGTCCTATCGTCCCATCTCTCTAACATGTGCCATGTGCAAACTTCTTGAAAAAATACTGAAGTGGATTTTGTAAGCATCGATCAACAACAGTCAATCTGGTAAATCTGCAATCAGATATACATGAACCAATGGCGAATTCAAGGGAACATGCTTGCTTTCATATCCATATTTCTGAGGAATAGACTTTTCTCGGTAAAAGTAAGCGGTACACTTTCGGAAACTTAATCTCAAAGAACTCGAAGAAATCGGTAGATGCTACACCCTTTCTACAAATGAATCACACACGGGGAGCTGACAGTACCACCTTGCTACGGATTTAACGAGCATTAATCAGATCCAAACTGGATTTACTCAACAGCGACAGCATCCCGTTTGAAATCTCTAGATATCTTTCTATGGGAGCATTCTGTACAAGCCCGGTTGAAAGTTTATTAGTCGAAGCCATGAATATGAACAAGACGTTGTCATCCTTACCGACACACTAAGTGCTATGCAAGGTCTTCAACATTGGAAAATCATTATTCCCATATTTGCATTTCAGCTTAAAAGTTAGCTTAACAGTAAATTATTATAATATTGTTTGATGTTAGATTGTTCCTCCGTTTTTGTCAGCAAAAATCTACAAACACAGACACTTTTCTTTCCATCATATCATAAAAAGTTAAACGCTGTTAAAATGAGCACCTCTGGCGAGGAGCTACCAGTTTCCATCCTAGAGGCTGCTAACTCTGCGAGTTGAAATTTATTGCACGCTAAATCTGAACAACTATATCTTCTTCTTCTTTTTCTTCCTTTTTGTAAGACATCTGCCTTGTTCTCTAATTTCTTAGAGTTGTAGGTGGGATGATGAATTCCAGCTTTCATACCAACGTATGGGTGGACGTCCATTGTTTTAAAGAAAGGCCAGGTCAAGAGTACCAACGACAGACGAGCATGTATGAGAGCACCGATGAAAGTAGAGGAAGCAAAAGATGTGTGTAAGATCCGTAACAAGTGGAAGGAAGTGGTCTCTTCCTACCCTTACAGGAAAAAGGCGTGACTTTATGTATATTAAATAAAAATATTATAGAGAAGTCTTGAAAAAGAAAATAAACATTTTCGAAAGCTTGACTGAAAAAACGAAGAGTTTTTATTGAATTGGTCACTCCTAACTGCTACCCAATTAAATTAAAAAAAATAACAGTTTTTTAAAGCAACTAAAAAGTTATTTATAAGACAAGAATGATTTTTACTAAATGTCATTCTTTAAAATACTTTACTACTTAACATATAATTGATTTTATTGATAACAGCGAAAGTATTTTTCTTAGCCAAACTAATAGTAAACTTAGTTTTTTGAATGATATTTATAAAGAATAGGGGTTTAACCTTATTTGGGATTGATAGCAAAACTTTGTAAAACAAGGAATGGCAAAAATCATATTACTCGGACCTCGCTATTTTTAAAGGCACCAAGGCATTCTCTTCGTCTTCTAGATTCCATTCAGAAAAGAGCCATTCGCTTGATAAACAGCTCAACTCTCACAGATACCCTTCACCCTCTAGAACATAGAAGAGGAGTTGCAGACCATTCATTGCTCTACAGATATTTCCATGGCAGATGCTCCAGAGAAATAAAAACTCTTGTACCACCATTGGCCACATTCGGCCGAAGAACTCGGCACGCAGATCAGTCTCACACATTTACTCTCAAGCTTGACACTACAAGGACCAATCTTCATCAAGAATCCTTCTTTTACAGGGCTGCTACGAAATGGAATAAGCTTCCAAAATCAGTTTTTCCAGAGAACTATGACCTGCAACTTTTTAAAAAGCGTGTCCACAATCATTTCCTTTCTATAATCCCTTCCCCTTCTAATAGTCGTAGTGCGGGCCGTCCGCAAAAAAAAAGGGTATTGGTATATATCTGTAGCCAAAAAAAAAAAAATCGAAAAAGCCAATATTTTAACATTTCTACATAAAATAAGTTATTTAACCAATCTACAAGGAAGTGTTTTATAAGAGTGAATACCCAGATAACACCGATAACGGCCGACTATGTAAAATTAAAGTACTTCAAAATAGTGCATCAGGAGTGCTTAAGAAGCAGTGCAATCAGCACACCTCCATGTTTGCTTGCGGCAGTATGTGCAGGTGTACTGAATGAAATACAGGGTTACTAGGGTTATGCACAAAAGATCTGATAGGTCGAAGTGCTTGAGAGGCAGCATGGCCTTCACGACCCACCCTACAATCTACAATCTACCCACATCCATATTCATCATACGCGAAATATTCATTACGATAAAAATGATACTCATTTCATTTTTAACATTCTTATGAACATTTTTTGTTTGTACAGGCCTATTCTGACAATTCCAACGGCCGACGACGACGGTCGCAGACCCGGAACGGTCAAAATTACTACGAAAGTTACACGATAACGAGTTGGAGTGAAACGCAAACAGTGCTAACTTTTTTTTGTTTGTTATTGGTCTTCGCCCCTTTCGCTCGGGATTTTTACTTCCCACTTTACACCGCAAATTTACTATGACCAGTTTGTAAAGGTTAACCGCAATTCAATGGGACCCATAATCTGCTTTCGTAAAACCGAACAATAACTGTTATTTTTAAAGAGAAAGAGAAAGTACCTGCAACGATGATTTTTTTAATATTTAGAATAATGTTTTATTACGAGAAAGGCTTAACTTGTCCGATTTTAACATTTTAACAAACAAACACCTTTTATCTGGGTAGGAACGGCTGTAAATATTAAAATTTTACCTAAAAAGAATTCACTTCTTAGTCGAAGAGCTTTTTTTTTGTCGGTGCACTGACAAGTGGTAAAATATATTCTGAAAGCCTTATATTATTCATCCACAGGTAATATCCGTTTTTAGACAAATTCACCGAAAAACGACCACAAATGCGAAAGTACTTATATCTACATAAAGAAAACTATTGCTAATGTCTTTTTTAAAAGTTCATAATGAAGTTAAGATTAGTTAAATAATTTTCATGTACAGTGTTTATTAGCTTAGGAGCATGATTATGTTTTAATACTATTGTAAACAAAAAGAATATATTACACACTGAGGCGGGAAGAGATTCATTCCTGTCGTGAGATTAGTTAGTTAGCTATAATCTCGAGACAGGAATGAAACTTCCTACCGAGGTTTGTATACTATTTTATTTACAACCATTTCAATCAAAATTAATAAATTTCTGTTTCGTTCTGAACATACCTAATATAAATCGCCAATATAAATAAATGTCAGATAAAGTCGGATATTAAATTTGAGAAAAAACATAGAAATTGATAGATTTTTTGTTCAGCGCATAGAAGGAATAGCAAGAAATCAACCAATTGGACACAATACAATAGCTAATTTTCCCAAAAAAATTGCTATTTTTTTGAATTTAGAGAATTGGAAAGGCTTCACAGGACACGCACACAGGAGACGGTTTTTTTTTCAAGGGAGAGGCAAAAGTTCCATTTTGGCTCGAAACGAAAATTCTCTAATACAAAAAATAGCTCACCTGGTACGGCCACGTTCAACGTATGCCCGATACAAGATCGCCCAAACAAGTCTTACAATGGCAACCAAGTGAAAGAAGGAAAAGGGGAAGACCTCGATTGGAATGGCAAACCGGTATTTAGGGGATGGAAATTAGGCGTCGGAGAACGTCGTAAGACGTTCTAAACCGGCATATATTTACAATATACGGCATATACAGAGTAATTCATTAAGAATGGGCAATCTCTGAACTGGAGATACTACACACCAAAATATGGCGATTGAGCTTAACATGTCTTATACAAGTGTTGCAGGTTTACGAGATCCACTGGGTATTTAAAGTTGGAATTTTAATTTGAAATTTCTTAATAATTTTGTGATTTTAAGCAGCATCGTCTTGAAAATTGGCAACTTCATGTTTTTGGCATGAAAATTACGAGTTTTATGCTGAATTTAGCACTATTCATACAGGGCGTTAGTTACAACCTGTTACTTAGGTAAATTACAACATATCTTTTTTGCCTAATTAGTTATAGCTAAAATGACTAAAAAACTAAAAGGCAGTTCAATTTTGAATAAAAAAAAATTCTCTTGTTTATTTCATGTAACTCTATCAGTTTTTCAGTTCTTTGCATTTTAAACATTCAATAAATTTTGTTTATTGTGAAATGAATTTATTCCTTTAAATTGCTACTATGCGGGGTAATAACAGTAAAGACAACAAATAACAATCAGTAACAGTAATAAAAGAAAAATTCAAAGTAAATGCTCAAAATGCCCGCCTTTCACTTCAATACACTTTGTAAGGCGTCTTCTTAAAGATCTTGGAATATTAAATAACAATTGTCGATTATTTTTAATAATATTAGCAGCTTCTTGAATTTTCTGTCTATCTTTGTAAACTGTCCTTCATTTGTGACCATATTAAGAAGTCTAGAGGGTTTAAATCTGGACTTCTAGGTGGCCAAACAAATTTACTGCCACGCCAATCCACCGGTGAGGAAAATGTTTATTCAGGTATTGCCGTACTGGCATATTGCATAAACCACATGTTATGCCTTATGGCTAGTGGTACACCTTCTAGTAGTGTGTTTAACTGTTGTTCAAGGAAGTTTAAATAGAGGGGCCCGTTCAGATTAGGAGGAAGCTCACAAGGACCATTAAAAAAACCAGATATCACACCACACCAATTATTTACCTAAAATTCATGCTGAAAATGTCGTTCCTTTAATGGATGTGGATTTTTGGAGTCCCACAAATGATTATTTTTTCAATTAAAAACACCTGTTCTAGTAAACGTCGCCTGATCGGTGAAAAGGAGGTAATTAAGAAAATCCTGGTTTTCGTTTTGTTTATCTAGCATCAAGTGAGCAAACTGTAGGCGAACTGGTAAATCTTGAGGTAGCAAATTTTGGACAGGAGTATAGTGATATGAACGGAGATTCTCTTTCTTTAAAATTCTCCAGATAGACGATTGGCTTATTCCTGTTGCCGCACTTAACCGACGAGTACTGAGATCTGGATTTTCCGAAATACGAACTAAAACCTCTTCTTCATCATCGACGTTGATATTTTTTGGAGCACCATTTAATCTTTTAAGAAGAAAACACCCTATTTCGCCTAGGCGGGTATAAATACGTCTGAACAGTTTGTGATAGGGTTGTCTTCGATTTGGGTATGATTCTAAATACCTTCTGGTTGCACCGAGTCCACTATAATTTGACTGAGCAAAAACACAAATAATATCACGCATTTCACTGTTGGAAAATTCATTATGTCATGGCATTTTCTTATTTTGCTACAAATAATTCACTCTTACTTGGTGACAGTAAAATTTTCAAATATTTCTTTACACGAAAAACTGATAAGTTCTGACACAAGCCTACTTAAAAAAAGTCAATTTAATAACGGTGGCTTGTGAGTCTACGCTGAATGTTAAAAATGCAAATAACTCAAAAACCTTTTTAGATTTTTTAGTCATTTTAGCCACTCATTAGACAAAAAATATATGTTGTAATTTACCTAAGTAACAGGGTGTAACTAACGCCTTGTATAAATAGTGCTAAATTCAGCATAAAATTCGTAATTTTCTAGACCAAAAAACATAAAGTTGTCAATTTTCAAGACGATGCTGCTTAAAATCACAAAATTATTAAGAAATGTCAAATTAAAATTCCAACTTTAAATACCCTGTATCTCGTAAACCTGCATTATTTGTATACGACATGTTAAGCTCAATCGCCATATTTTGGAGTGTAATATCTCCAGTTCAGAGATTGCCAATTCTTAATGAATCAATTTACGATAAACAAATTTTAGATTTCTGTTATCATTACCAAACTTATTAATAACGCTGTCTATAATTTTGATCTTATCGTCTTTGACCTTTTTTCTAGAATTTTTTATGAATTGTTATAAAGATTCCTTGAAAGTTTTTTATCCAACACAACTCGCAGGTACTCGAATTGTTTTACAATTTATATGTTCTTGTTCTCCATAATTAATGTTACATTATTTTTGTCTAAATATTTATCCTATTATGATTTCGAACGATCATAGCCTTTGTCTTTTGTACATTTACTTTCAACTTATTCTTTTTTAAGTAATTATCAAGATTTATTAATTCATCATTCATTTTTTGAACAACTATTTGAGCAAATACTTACCCTATATATTTTTTTGGTTGATATAACGATGATTTGTTGTTTTTTGTTTAATAAGTTGTTGTCATACTGACATTGAATAGATTGTAGTCTACTCCGCATATTTTGTATAGAAATACGTGTTATTTCTTCAACTATTAGCCTATATTAGCCTTTATAAGCCAGTTATTAGCCTAGCCAATTATAAGCCAAACACCACCTATATATTCTTTACATACAGTGTGGAACAGCCAAATGGAATAATTTTGATAACGAATAAATGAGAGCGTGTTGGGAAAAACGCTTGGACATATCGATTTGTATTTTTAGGTGCGCTTTTTTTTCAAAAAAAAATAATTATATAGGGTGTGTCATGTGACAGTGGCCGATACCAACTTTCTTATTTTAAATACAACCCCCTGTATATTATTTATTTTTTCGATTCTTCAGAAAATTCTAGACATAATTCATGTACAATGTCCTATACCTATCTTCAACTGTTTCGGAAATATTAAGTGTTTTCAGTTGTATTCAAAATTAACATTAAAAAAAGAAAATTATTTTATTTCACAAATTCGCTACATTAAACTCAATACTTATTTTCCATTTAGCTCTTAATATTGAGAAAATAAGCAAAAACGATTAATGCGTTCCTTTTTACTGATATGAAATAAAAAAATACAAAAACGGTTTTGTTTATTTTCGTATAAAACTCATAGCCTTAGCAACTTGTCTGTCTGCATAATAGTAGTGATCAGTGTCAGTGCTATTGTCGTTTGAATTTCGTTAACTGTACGTAATATCAGCAAAATGGTTCATTTAACACAAATGCACAAAATAACCATTCTACAAATGATTGGTTATGGAGATAACACGGACACAAATGGAAGTTTCTCGCTTATTTTACGAAAAATTTCCAAATTTGCCGCCTATATCCCAAGGAACAATTAGCAAAATAGAAAAACAGTTTCGCGAGCTTGGTCATGTAAGACAGACAAAAAAAGTAGTTGCCAATGAACTTAGCGATGATGCGAAATTGGATGTTATGCTTGAGTTTCAAGAAAACTCACAGAATTCTGGTCGAAAAGCAGCCTTACTGTTCAACATTAGCCACACATAAATTTTTCGAATATTAAAGGAAAGTAAAATGCATCCCTATAAAATGATGTCAACTCAGGAGCTCATGGAAGACGATTTCGACAGGAGAACGTATTTTTGTGAACAAATGATGGAAATGTTAGATAACAATGTGATCCGATTAAAAGATGTTTTGTTTTCTGATGAGAGCATATTTACACTTCACGGTCATGTTAATCGTCAAAATTGCCGCTATTGGTCTAATGAGAATCCTCACTGGATGAGAGAGGAACATACGCAATATCCTGAAAAAGTTAATGTTTGGGCAGGAATTGTTGGAAATCATATCGTAGGTCCCTTTTTCATTGATGGCAACTTGAATGGAGATAAATATTTAGAACTGCTCCAAAATAATGTCGTGCCAACTTTGACAAACTTATATCCTGATCCAGCAAACCCACAAGTTCCTGCCAATATACTATGGTTTCAGCAAGATGGAGCACCGCTAGATTACCAAATCAATGTCCGGCAGTACCTGAACCAAAATTTTCCAAATCGGTGGATAGGGAGGCGCGGATCGATAGAATGGCCAGCACGATCTCCTGATCTGACGCCATTAGACTTATTTTTGTGGGGATATGTCAAAAGTATTGTATACAAAACTAAACCACTCAACTTACATGACTTAAAAAGACGAATCACGCTTGCGATTAGATCAGTCACGCCTGAGATGTTGAGTAACGTTAGAAGACATTTCTATACCAGATTAGCATGTTGCCAAGACGTTCGCGGCGAACATTTTGAACATCTCTTACATTGAAATTAATGTTTTTTTTGTTTTTACATTATTTGTGAAATAAAATAATTTTCTTTTTTTAATGTTAATTTTTGTAATACATCTGAAAACACTTATATTTCCGAAACAGTTGAAGATAGGTATGGCACATTAAGCATGAATTATGTCAAGAATTTTCTGAAGAATCCAAAAAATAAATAATATACAGGGGGTTGTATTTAAAATAAGAAAGTTGGTATTGGCCACTGTCACATGACACCCTAAATAATTATTTTTTTTGAAAAAAATGCGCATCTAAAAATACAAATCGACGTGTCCAAGCATTTTTCCCATCATTTTTTGCCACGAAAACCAGCTGGAAAACTGTTGTTAATAGTCGATGGCCATACTTCCAACACAAATTCTGTGAAAGTACTAGAACTTTCAGAAGCTAATGACATAATTCTACTTTGTTTACCAAGCCACACGACTCATTACCAGCAACCACTGGATAGGTCTTTTTTTAAATCACTGAAAAACAAACCTTTTGGGACAAGCCTGGGGTAAATCAGCAACTGTGGAAAATGGGATGTCTGGTTTTAGAGCTACAGGTTTTGCACCCTTTAATCCAGAAGTCATTTCAGATTATGCGTATATAAATATTCAAATGGAACAAAATGCAGAAGCCAGACCTGGTTCAAAAAGTATGGCTGAAAATCCATCCCCACCTTCGACTCCGCCCCGTTCCCTACCGTTCATACAACTAACTAACACTCGCATTTTGTCACCTCACCCTGGTGACACAGCAACAGTTGAGATCAACTCCACACTTCACCCCACACCAGGAAAATTGTTGAATAACGTGATTTCGCGAATTCCATAAACTAGTGCAAAAGCACGAGGTAGGCAGCTTGCAACCATTCTAAACAGTTCTCAATGCATTGAGATACAGAAGGACAAAAATACGAGGGCGGTTTGATAAGTCAGTGACTTTTTGAATAAAACAAATTTTTTTCCGCAAATAAACATTTTATTTTTCGACATAATCACCTTTTAGCTCGATACACATTTAGTCCAGCGTTTTTCTAATTTTTTTATTCCCTCCAAATAATAGGTTTTTTCAAAGCTCTCAAAATACGCGTTTGTTTCGGTAATGACTTCTTCGTTCGACTCAAATCTCTTACCGCCCAGCCATTTCTTTAGGTTTGGAAACAGAAAATAGTCGCAGGGGGCTAAATCTGGAGAATATGCTGGATGGGGTAGCAATTCGTATCCCAATTCGCGGATTTTGGCCATCGTGACTAGACAAGTGTGCACACGTGCATTGTCTTGATGGAACAGCACTTTCTTCTTCTTAGCCAAATGCGGCCGTTTTTGCTTCAAATCAACGTCGAATCTGTTCAAAAGCTTTGAATAATATTCGCCGGTGATCGTTTTACCTTTCTTGAGGTAATCGATGTGAATGACACCACGTACATCCCAAAAAACTGTGGTCATGACCTTGTTGGCTGACAGACTCTGTTTCGCCTTCTTTGGTCCAACCCACTGTTTCGATTGTTCCTTGCTCTCTGGCGTGTTGTGATGGATCCATGTTTCATTCACAGTAACAAAACGGCGCAAAAATTCGTCCGGATTACGGCTGAACATCGCTAAACACTCTTTTGAAGCGGTCACACGATTGCGCTTATGGTCGAGTGTGAGCAATCGCGGCACCCATCTCGCACAGAGTTTTTTCATGTCCAAATATTCGTGTAAAATATGATGTACCCGTTCAGTTGAGATACCTACAGCATGAGCCAACTCACGCACTTTCATTCTCCGATCATCCAATATCATTTCATGGATTTTATCGACGATTTCCGGCGTGATCACTTCTTTTGGGCGACCTGGACGTTCGGCGTCACTAGTGCTGGTACGCGACCACAACGGAACTCTGTAAACCACTTCTTAACCATTGAAATTGATGGTGCCGAGTCCCCGTAGTATTTATCAAGTCTTTCCTTAGTTTCAGTAATGGATTTTTTACGTAAAAAGTAATGCTTAATCAGCACACGAAATTCACTTTTTTTCCATTTTCGGCTATCAAATACCAACTGCACGACGTAGCTTGCTTAAAATTAGAAAGTTGCCCACTGATAGACTATAGTTGACGGCAGCACTGTTGCATTTGGAGTAACTGCGCGGGAAATTCAAAAAGTCACTTACTTATCAAACTGCCCTCGTAATACAAAAAAAAACAGATGTTTAATTCAGAAAAAATCTTTAGTTAAACAGAAAAAACGATTAGAATCTTCAGATTCAGACAGCAAGAGTCCAGTATTGCAGGAAAGTGATATGTCAGCAGAAGAGTGGGACGAAAATAAATGCGTGCGGCGTGGGGGGCGTTATTTTGAAACCATTTTAAAAGACGACTGGCTCAAATATGTGAACCGCAGTCGTTGGTTCCATAATGGATGCTCAAAATTCGAGAATTTTTGCGGTTTATGTGGAAAACTAAAAAACAAAAGTCGTTACAATTAAATTTGTTCATTTATTACGTTGTTCTAATATGTTTTGTAGTTGGCCTAACCCGGATATGCGGGTGAGATCGACCACTTGTATTGTTTGATTTAATTTTAATTCAAAATAAAAATATATGTTTGTATCATATCATAACTTATAATCGATGTACTATCCTAACCCTTTGGGCAATGCTTTAGCAATTAAAATATGTGTATAAGTATATCAAACACAGAAAAAGTCAGCACTTATTTTTTCAAAATGTGGTCGGACTCTTTCAGACTTACCCTATAGAATCAAAAGGAGGGGGCCTTGGCCTATTTTGCAGATTCAATGAAAACTTTTATGCAAAATACCTTACGAAGCACCTACCTACTGAAGTACTCTTTGTTAAAAAGTGTGCTTAAAGTCAAAATAGAGTCAATATTTTAAACAAAGTTTTTAAAAAAGCAAAATGTGGAATACCGCCCGAAAAAGGTGAACATTTTTATATTATTTAGTTTTTTTGTTCTTTGTCACGAGCTTTGTTGGTTAATGAACACTACGATTTGCCGTACACAACAGTATTCAGAAATAAAAGAGAAAATATATTTATAAATATTTATTACAGTCTATGTCCAGTAAAAAATTGTAATTATATACAAATATATTTAAATGTAAAACACATACAAAGTAAAACATACAACAGTCCACGTAATATTTCGATTGCTTGAAAAAATGTGGTCAACGTAAATATTCCGAAAAAACCTGTTTAACTAGCCCCTTCGTAAATATTCCGAAAAAACCTCTTTCGATCCAAACTAAATCCCTTCGTGGTCGGATCATCGAAAGGTGCTTGCAAAAATGAAATGATTGTTAAACAATAGCTGTCGCGAATTGGGTGGGCTCGGTCACGCTTGCGCACTTCGCCTGCCTGAAAATCTACGAATCGATTGTTTAACAATTATTTCATTTTTGCATGCACCTTTCGATGATCCGACCACGAAGCAACTCTAAACGCAAACCTAAATGATCCCTGACGGATGATGTGTGTTGCCGAGACATTATTCACGATTTTTTAAAGCAATTTAAAAGTTATTTATAAGACAAGAATGATTTTTACTCAATGTCATTCTTTAAAGAACAATTTATTTGTTGTAAACATCAATCGTCTACCTTTCTTTGAGCAGGTATAACGAGTAACTCATCAGTATATATATCCCATGTATAATAAAATGTGTCAACTAATGTGGGCTTTTTTTGTGGAGTTTTAGAAGTTTCTTGAGTCTGCTTGCGTTCTTCGGAAGTTTCTCCATCAACTTTGTCACATTTTTCACTTGGCAATCTGTGAATAATATTAAAAATAAACCTTAGTATTTCAATTTTAGATAAGTTTTAGTAAATTATTTTGTCATAAAAAGGGTAAATTACTTTGATTCCACAGTGGGGTGGCCCCAATTAGACGCTCTTAGTTGAATAATGGACTCCAACAAAATACCATCAACCGTTCCATCTTCTCTATCTTTTACAAATCCAAATTCATTGAAAATGTGGTCTAAATCATCTTTGTCGCTTTGTTCCAAGAAATAACCTTTCGACTGTTAAAAAGAAATACATAATTACAAATGCAATTAGCTTATTAAATTTGAATAAATACAGAATTTTGAAAATATGCAAAATATTATACCTTTAAAACTTTACAAATAGTCCTGATATTATCATTTCCTCCAAGTTCAAGTGTTTTCTTAACGGCATAAATCAGCAAAGTTCCATAAACATTGAGATGTGGAAGTTGAGTATACAATTCAGCGATGAATGGTAATACAATTTTTGCATCACAATTTTGTTCAATTTTCTTTTTACATGAAAAATGTAATTCTGTTCGAAAACTAGCAGAATTATATTCGATAAATGAACATAATCTTGCCGCAGTATATCTGAAGTTTGGATTATTGAATGCCTGAAAAATACGCCAAATATTTAATTATTATTTTATAAATTATTAGTTTAAAAATTATAAATATACCAAGAATAGGTAACTTTGATTTATTAACAGACCACTCTCGACTATAGAACATTTTATTACTTAATAACGATTTGAAATTATAATAAATTTTTTTTTAAAGTAATTCAATCAATATTTTTAACTAACAAATAAGAAAACAACTTTATTAATGTAAAATGACTTGAACAATATTTAATTTTTTTATATGAACAGAAAAATAAAGAGAATCAACACAAATTACTTGATGACTTACATGTTCAACGATTATTTCTGCCACTATAGAGGGTGCCTTTGCGTCTGGTATATTTGGTTCTAAATTTTCGAAGTATTTTTCCAAAAATTCATAAAACTGCCCATGGTTTTCGGTAAGAGTATTAATTACATAGTATATTTGGAATAAATCTGGTGCGGATTTACTATTCATTTGCTCATCACTAACATTTTCTTCGGAATTGGTTGGCTTAACTTCATAAGGCATTAAACAATCTTGACTTGTATTTTTGCAAACTGGATTTTGTAGCCACACAGCATAATTTTTAGGATACCATTCACCTGCATTCACATTCAACGATGATTTTTCGAGGATGGATTCGACAGGTTTTCTGGGATACCATTCACCCGCATTCACATTCAACGATGATATTTCGAGAATGGATTCGACAGGTTTTGTGGGATACCATTCACATGCATTCACATTCAATGATGATTTTTGGAGGATGGTTTCAAAATCTAATTTTCCATTTTGCTGCGAATGTTCTTTAATAGGTAGATTTAAATTCTGCGATTCTGTCTGCGTAACAAGTTGTGAATTATTGGACTCATGTATATTTTGCGGTGGTCTTAATGATGGCCAAACTTTGCCTTCTTCCTCCTCATTCCATAAAACAGGTGAACCCGCATTCACATTCAATGATGATTTTTGGAGGATGGTTTTAAAATCTAATTTTCCATTTTGCTGCGAATGTTCTTTAATAGGTAGATTTAAATTCTGCGATTCTGTCTGCGTAACAAGTTGTGAATTATTGGACTCATGTATATTTTGCGGTGGTCTTAATGATGGCCAAACTTTGCCTTCTTCCTCCTCATTCCATAAAACAGGTGAACCCGCATTCACATTCAATGATGATTTTTGGAGGATGGTTTCAAAATCTAATTTTCCATTTTGCTGCGAATGTTCTTTAATAGGTAGATTTAAATTCTGCGATTCTGTCTGCGTAACAAGTTGTGAATTATTGGACTCATGTATATTTTGCGGTGGTCTTAATGATGGCCAAACTTTGCCTTCTTCCTCCTCATTCCATAAAACAGGTGAACCCGCATTCACATTCAATGATGATTTTTGGAGGATGGTTTTAAAATCTAATTTTCCATTTTGCTGCGAATGTTCTTTAATAGGTAGATTTAAATTCTGCGATTCTGTCTGCGTAACAAGTTGTGAATTATTGGACTCATGTATATTTTGCGGTGGTCTTAATGATGGCCGAACTTTGCCATCTACCTTATTCCACAAGACGGGTGTACAAATCATGATTAAATGTATGGAAATTTTCTTTAAAATTTTTATAAAATTCTGAAAAGTAACAATAAATAAATATATTAAAAAAAAATACAAAAATAATGAAAAAAATTTGAAATATTGTTTAAAATATTTTTTTTTGGTAATTAAAAGTTTTCTAACAGCTGGGTTTTTTTTTTAAAATAATCGTGAATTATGCCCAACATAGTTAGGTAATTATTGTACCTAAAGCTTATTTGTTCATTTGTTAAAAAGAAAAATTTGTGTCAATAATTGTATGTTAAATTGACATGTTTTCCATAAGACTACATGTACCTAACAAATTTATTATATTTATAAATTATTGAGCTTTCCAATCGATTTAAATTGTTTGCAAAAAAATTTGTTATTTAAAAATCTAATAAACAATATTTATTATAAATTTTGACAATCAACAACTATGACAAAAATAAGAATAAAATACACTTACATTTTTTATATCGAAATAAGAACTCTCATCCAACTACGAAGCACTCAGTAAGTTCACCAGAACTAAACTAATTTTTCATAAACCCCGGTTGCTGGTTTTATCAGTTTCCTCCCCGCTACTCGATTAGAGACTTGGCCCTAACGCCTAACACAGAATGCCCCACCCACAATTTTGGGTGGGGAATTCTGTGGATCCAAGTTATTTTTACAGCATTGCCAATTTTTCAAAAATCAAATTTGTGGCTTATTATTTTAAAAACATAAAGGATTAGCGACAGAATTATCGTTATTATAGAGCATCGCATACATTTTCAAATAGTCATACATTAATGGATTTTGCAGATAAAGAAAAAATAATCTATTTCAACATTCTAATTATCTAATATCTTCCTAAGTTGGAACCATACGGAAAACTTTTTTATTATTGGTTTTATGAAAAAAATTTATTCTCGATAAAAAGTTCTGCATAGTTAAAATGCCACCATCATATATCGATTTTTTTTAAGGCATATACGAGGTTTGTCAAAAAATAGAAATTTTACTCAACAGTTCCTTTATTCCTTTATTTTTTACAATACAGAAGAATGTTAAAAAGTAAAGTTATTTTAAATTAAAAGTTATATTTAAATATGCAATTACAGACGTTTAGCATGAAAATTAAGGTTTGGTGATTATTTACGTTTTACATATTAAATTATTTGTAGTTATAAATTTCAATACTGAATTTATAATCTCTTATCTGTTAAAAATATGATTATCTTTTGATTTGTTTGTATTTTTAAACAACTTTGCAATTTAAATAATAAACGCATACCTAATATTATTTTTATTTTAGAAATACGAAAATCCATGCAAACAATATTTAGTAAACAAACATCAATTAAATTTTATTTCAATTCACTAAAGCTTCGACAAATATCTTTGTAAACATTTACCTAATTGTTAAACTCTTTTGTTACTGTCCGTATCATATTTGGAGTAATTCTTTGACATTCTTCAGAAATAATCCTCTCCAAATAGTCTACATCATTAAATGGTCCTCGCTGATAAACCTGCTGTTTTAAATAACCCCATAAAAAAAGTCAGGGGGAGTTAAATCACCAGACCTGGGAGGCCGAAAAATGTCTGAATACCTGTGGATCGACTTGCCATTAAAAATAGTTTCAAGAAGTACTCTAACGTTTACTGTACTATGGAGGGAGGCACCGTCTTGTTGGAACCAAATTTTCATACTTTCTTCTAACGGAAGTTCGTGCAAAAAATCACATACTTGATTTTCTAATAATTGTAAGTAATTTGCTGCATTAAAGGAATATACCTTTTAATTCTAAATAACTTAACTTTATATATAACATTCTTCTGTATTATAAAAAAAAAGGGAGTTTACTCTTCTATTTCTATTTTTTTTTACTGATTATAGTCACAAAAAGGGTAGACCTATCGTGTGGGCCGCGGACGGCCCGCACTGCCACTTTTAGAAGGGGGAGGAATAATAGAAAGGAAATGATTGTTGACCCGCTTTTTGAAAAGCTTTTTAAAGCTTATTCCATTCCGTAGCAGCCCTGTAAAAGAAGGATTCTTGATGAAGATTGGTCCTAGTAGTGTCAATCTTGAGAGTAAATGGGTGAGACTGATCAGCGTGCCGAGTTCTTCGGCCGAATGTGGCCAATGGTGATACAAGAGTTTTTATTTCTCTGAAGCATCTGCCAAGGAAATATCTGTAGAGTGACGACTGGTCTGCAACTCTTCTTCTATGTTCTAGAGGGTGAAGGGTATCTGTGAGAGTTGAGCTGTTTATCAACCGAATGGCCTTATCTGAATGGAATCTAAAAGACATTGACAATTGTTTAAAAGATCTGAAAGAGAGTGCGTATGGATTAAAAATGAATGATTTGATCGTCAAATGCCTTCTTTACGCCGATGAACAAGTCATATTAGCGTTATCCGAAGAGGAGTTGCAGGCGATGGTTAATGTTATGCATGATTCCCTGAAAATCAAAGGGATGAAAATAAATGTGAGCAAAACGAAAGTAATGGTTTTTGAAAAAGAAGAAAGCATGACAAAGTGTGGGGTTTCGATTGAGGGAGAAAGAGTGGAACAAGTTAATGAATTTGTGTACTTGGGTTCAAAATTTACTAGAGATGGAAAGTATGACAGTGACATTGAGCGAAGGGTGTTGGCAGGAAAACAAATGAATGGGGCACTGCATAGCTTTATGAATAGCCAGAAAGTGTCAAAAAAGGCACGTCTGGCAATGCATAGAGGTGTGTTGATTCCTACACTTATGTATGGTAGTGAATGTTGGGTTTGGCAGAAGAAGCATGAAAATAGGATTAATGCTGCGGAGATGAGTAGTCTGAGAAGTATAGCCGGAGCGACTCGGTTGGATAAAGTTAAGAATAGTGAGATAAGAAAACGCTGTTGTGTAAAAGAAGATGTGGTCACAAAGATAGATAAAGGAATACTTAGATGGTTTGGACACGTAGAAAGGATGGATGAAGGAAGATTGACGAAACAAATTTATAAGGCGAGTGTGAATGGACAAATCGGTAGAGGTCGATCTCGGAGAACATATCCAGATCAGATCAACATTGTTTTGAAGAAAGGCCAGGTCAAGAGTACCAACAACCGAAGATCATGTATGAGAGCACTGATGAAAGTAGAGGAAGCAAACTATGTGTGTACGAACCGTAGCAAGTGGAAGGAAGTGGTCTCTGTTTACCCCAATGGGAAAAAGGCGTGACTTTATGTTTTCAAATAAAATGTTTAATAAGTGGGTAGTAGGAAACATCATATGTATTACGCGGGAGTAAAGAGCCTTTGCCTCTCTAGTAATATTTAATTATCCGTTTAAGTGCATGCAGAACAATGTTCCTTTTCATTTGATAAGTTTACTTAAAGCTTTAGTTTTGCTAAGATAAATACTTTCGCTGTAATCAATAAAATCAATTATAAGTTTAGTAGGTAGTAATAGATTTTAATTTTGTTTACAATAGATTAAAACATAATTATGATTCTTAGCTAAAAAACAATGTACATGAATATGAATTTCTTAACTAATTTTAACTTCATTATAAACTTTTAAAAAAGAGATTAGTAACAGTTTTCTTTATGTAGGTATAATTTGTGATCGTTTTTCTGCGAATTTTTTTTCTTTAACGTGGATTACCTATGGATGACTAATATAGGGATTTCAGAATATATTTTACAATTTGTCAGTAGCAGGTAGAGTGCACCGACATACAAAAATAAAGCACTTTGACTTTTTAGGTAAAATTTTAATATTTACAGCTGTTCCTAACCAGATAAAAGGTGTTTGTTAAAATGTTAAGATCGGACAAAAGTTAAGCCTTTTACGTAATAAAATTCTATTCTAAATATTTAAAAATCATTGTTGCAGGTACTTTCTCTTTAAAAATAACAGTTAAATTTCTATTTGTACTATTTTTCGGTTTTATGACAGCAGATTAAGAGTTCCATTGAATTAAGTTGTTGTTAAAGAAACATAATTTTAAAATTTCATTAAAAAAACTAAATAGATAACATCTTTTTCAAAATATACTGTTTATTTATGCATACTTTTACATATTTATTACTATAGTAAAGACAACACAGGGGCATAGCTACCTATGTAACAGTTACAGCAAAGATACAGGCCCCCGATTCCACATCACATAGCAAAAATTCGTCAAATGTTTTCCAGAAATTGGTGAAAATGTTTGATGTAGTATGGGGGGCCGAATTTGAGCATTTAAAAACTTTTTATCCAAGTTTTTTTTTTTACTGAAAATAGTCGCAAAAAGAGTAGACCTATCGTGTGGGCCTACGACTGCCCGCACTGCGACTATAAGAAGGACAATGGATTATAGAAAGGAAATGATTGTGGACCCGCTTTTTGAAAAGTTGCAGGTCATAGTTCTCTGGAAAAACTGATTTTGGAAGCTTATTCCATTCCGTAGCAGCCCTGTAAAAGAAGGATTCTTGATGGAGATTGGTCCTTGTAGTGTCAATCTTGAGAGTAAATGGGTGAGACTGATCAGCGTGCCGAGTTCTTCGGCCGAATGAGGCCAATGGTGGTACAAGAGTTTTTATTTCTCTGGAGCATCTGCCATGGAAATATCTGTTGTGTAATGACTGGTCTGCAACTCTTCTTCTATGTTCTAAAGGGTGAAGGGTATCTGTGAGAGTTGAGCTGTTTATCAACCGAATGGCCTTTTCTGAATGGAATCTAAAAGACGAAGAGAATGCCTTGGTGCTGAACCCCAAATGTGCGAGCAATACTCCAGTAGAGGTCGAAAATGAGTCTTGTACGTCGTCAACAGTTGATCAGGAGTAAAAAACTTTTTAGATTTCCACAGAAAACCTAGCCTCTGGCTTGCTGGCTTTGAGATGTTAGCAACATGGTCATGCCAAGACATATTATGCCACAGGTAAGGAGCGATCTTGCATGAAACTCATGAGCCATTGGCGCAGTTTGGTTGGAAGACCGTAGGCAGACAATTTGCTTAATAATACCTGGTGCCAAACGCGGTCAAAGACCCAACCAACACACCTCCATGCACAACCAGACGTGCCGTTTACGACACTTTTTGGCTGCTCATAAAGCTATGCAGTGCCCTATTTATTTGTTTTACTGCCAACACCCTTCGCTCAAGTCACCTTCATACTTTCCATCTCTCGTAAACTTTGAACCCAAGTACACAAATTCATTTAATTGTTCCACTCTTTTTCCCTTAATCAGAACTTTACAGTTTGTCCTGTTTTCTGCTCTTTTAAAAACCAGTCGCTCCGGCTATACTTCTCAGACTACTCATCTCCGCAGCATTAATCCTATTTTCATGCTTCTTCTGCCAAACCCAACATTCACTACCATACATAAGTGTAGGAATCAACACACCTCTATGCATTGCCAGACGTGCCTTTTTTGACACTTTCTGGCTATTCATAAAGCTATGCAGTGCCCCATTCATTTGTTTTCCTGCCAACACCCTTCGCTCAATGTCACTGTCATACTTTCCATCTCTAGTAAATTTTGAACCCAAGTACACAAATTCATTAACTTGTTCCACTCTTTCTCCCTCAATCGAAACCCCACACTTTGTCATGCTTTCTTCTTTTTCAAAAACCATTACTTTCGTTTTGCTCACATTTATTTTCATCCCTTTGATTTTCAGGGAATCATGCATAACATTAACCATCGCCTGCAACTCCTCTTCGGATAACGCTAATATGACTTGTTCATCGGCGTAAAGAAGGCATTTGACGATCAAATAATTCATTTTCAATCCATACGCACTCTCTTTCAAATCTTTTAAACAATCGTCTATTATACACAGACAGCCATGGCGAAGCCACACATCCCTGTCTCACACCCTTTTCGTTGTCAAACCATTCCGTGCAAGCTCTGTTTATCCGTTAATCCACTACTATTATTTTAAAGACCACCTTGTATGTAATAAACTCATGTCAATTTCAATAATTAAATCGTGTCCAAAAACTGATAGATACTGTTTAAAAATGCATACCTACTTACTTTTACACCTTTGATGTGAGATCATTACAAGTTTTTTTTCCATAGTACAGCAGACCCGTGAGCAAGGGGGAGTGGGGTTTTTGGGGGTTCAACCCCCCCCCCATGACCGAAAAAATCGTGTTTTCATTTTTGATCTATTATATGTAATATTTTATAATCTTATTTGTAATAATGCTTAACATAATAGTCTAACATAATACACTACTCGTATAATATTATATAGTGTTATCTTCACGTTTGCTGCTTATCGACTTTCGTCGTTACCGTTATCAACAAAATATAATGACAATAAAATTTATGAATAGAATAATAGGATAATATTTTATTCGATATTACGACCGCAATTAGTAGAACACCAGATTACACGATAACGGATTTCGAGTATTTTAAAAGTTGTTCATAATTATTCACAACGATTGTGAGCTCACAGTGAGACGTTCGTAATACAAACACTCCGACACGCCGTTAGAAATTACAACAAAATGGACATTCGAAAGTTTTTCAAAAAACCTCGGCTAGTATTGATAAAAAAACACTTTTAATATAAGTACTTAAAAAATTAACTAAGTGCATCACTAGCTTGCCACGTACTGAGATACATAACACAATGTATTCCCAATTTTTCCAAACAGAAATGAACATTTCTGTTATTATATGTACAGGGTGAATCATTAAGAATGGGCAATCTCTGAACTGGAGATGGTACACACCAAAATATGGCGATTGAGCTATTAACATGTCTTACTCGAACAAAACAATATAATTTCAAAATGCCTTTAATGAATAAAGTTATAGGACAAAACAGCCACATTTACCTCGGTCTCAAATTGTTTAATTATCTACCAAATCAAATAAACATCTCAAAAAATCAAAACTAATACAAAAAACGATTGAATGACTAAGTACATCACTAGCTTGCCACGTACTGAGATACATAACACAATGTATTCCTAATTTTTCCAAACAGAAATGAACATTTCTGTTTTTATATGTACCGGGTGATTCATTAAGAATGGGCAATCTCTGAACTGGAGATACTACACACCAAAATATGACGATTGAGCTTAACATGTCTTATACAAATGTTGCAGGTTTACGAGATACAGGGTATTTAAAGTTAGAATTTTAATTTGAAATTTCTTAATAATTTCGTGATTTTAAGCAGCATCGTCTTGAAAATTGGCAATTTTACGTTTTTTGGCTTGAAAATTACGAATTTTATGCTGAATTTAGCACTATTCATACAGGGCGTTAGTTACACCTTGTTACTTAGGTAAATTACAACATATCTTTTTTGCCTAATGAGTTATGGCTAAAATGACCAAAAAATCTAAAAGGCAGTTCAATTTTGAATAAAAAAGGTACTCTTGTTTATTTCATTTAACTTTATCATTTTTTGAGTTATTTGCATTTTAAACATTCAATGAATTTTGTTTATGGTGAAATGAATGTTTTCCTTTAAATTAGGCACTACTATGCTATACTATATTATAATACTATTTGCTAATTATTGATGTAGGTATCTATTTTATTCCTTTTTTTTTTCTACCTTATTCTGCACAGGCCGGGGCATGAACATAGTATATGTTCTGCAGTTTCGTCTTCCACGCAGCAAAACCGACAGTCCGTTTGTTGGTTCAGACCTATCTTTCTGAGGTGCTATCTTAGACGACAGAGTCTGTAAGCAGTCCCGTTAGAATACGCAGGTTATTTCTGCTCCATTCTAGGTTCTGCTTAGTTGTGTTTCTCGATGGTTTAGGTAGAAACGTTAACCCTGGTATATCGGACCAGTACGTGAGTATTTTTCCTCCGCCCAGTCCGAAATAATTGGTTTGGCGGCACTTGTGGTGACTCCAAAACCGGTTCTGGTCCAGTGAACGCAGATTCGGCCCCCTGTTTTGCAAGGGTGTCGGCTTTTTCGTTTTCCTCCACCCCCTGGTGCCCAGGTACTCATAATAGGGTCACCCTGTAATGTGTTAGTAGGTATTGATGTTAATTCAAAGTAAATACCTAATTTTTAAAAGAAATATGGAAAGAACACAGTTCGAGAGTTTGAGAGCCATTGGCATGCTAGAAAATAGCGCTCGATTAACAAATATAAAGCGATGATTTGACATACTTCAAAGCGCTTGAATCACCGTTATGTAGGATTTAGAAATGTATCTAAAAGACACACATGACACCCAAAATCTACAACCCATATTTTAGCTGCAAGAAGGAACCCTACGGTAACGACACTTGAATTACAAATGCAGCTGTTATTATTATTTCTCTTTATTAAGCATAAGCTAGTTTTTACAATTAATAATTTGTTACAATTTCACAGTAAGTTTCTCATTTCAGTAGGCAAGGCATTATAAAGGAGAATTCCATCAGAAAATAATGAGCCCTATCTTTCTGAGGTGGTATCTTAGACGACAGTGTCCTGTAAGCAGTCCCGTTAGAATACGCAGATCATTTCTGCTCCATTCTAGGATCTGCTTAGTTGTGTTACTCGAGGGTTTAGGTAGAAACGCCTTCGAGTGAGTTAACCCCGGTATATCGGACCAGTACGTGAGTATTTTCCTCTCCGCTCAGTCCGAAATAATTGTTTTGGCGACACTTGTGGTGACTCCAAAAACCGGTTCTGGTCCAGTGAACGCAGATTCGGCCCACTGTTTTGCAAGGATGTCTGCTTTTTCGTTTCCCTCCACCCCCTGGTGCCCAGGTACCCACAGTAGATTGGTAATGATAAAAGAAATCTAAAATTTTTTTTTCGTAAATGTTTATTCAATGTGTATTGTATTAGAGTATTTCAAATTAACAATAGGAATGGAATTTTTTTACCTCTCCCTACGGTATTAAATTGTATCGCCTAAAAAAAATGCAGGGACGTGCATTTTTCGTCAAGTCAAAAATCTGTCGAAACCAGGTTTCAGAGAAATCATTTTCAGATTGGAAAAAATGGTTTGTACCAAAGCATATAAATATTGATTGTGACTACTAACTGTAAAAAGCTTAAAGACAATTTATTTAAAAAATATTTCTGTTATTAATTAAAAAAATATATACAGGGTGGTCCGTGAGTAATGGTCCAAAGTGAAATGAAAGATTCTCGGTCTCTAAATATTACGATCTGACGCAATTTGTTTTAATAAATATATATATATATATATATATATATATATATATATATATATATATATATATATATATATAGGGAGGCAAATTTTTTTTTAATTTAACCCAATGGGTTATTAGCGGTGGATTAAATAAAGTTAATAAACAGATAACAAATATAAACATAATATTATATGCGGTTGCAAATATTGGGTGATAAGATGTTCGTGGGTGAGCCGTGTATGTCCTAAGCGAAGTCTTTTTTTTTTTTTTATATGTTCTGGTTCCCACGAAAAGGGATATCCTGTAATGTTCAGAGAACATCGTGGGAACCAAGGGAAAGAAGGTAGGAGTTGGTGTTCTTCTTAAATTTCTGAAGGTTGTATGCCTCGGGGAACACCTCCCTAGGCAATGAGTTCCAAAGCCTCGCAATTCGTTGGATGAATGAGTCTTTGAAAAGTGATGTTCTGCAGGTCTCCAAAGTGACCACGAAGGGGTGTAAAGACTGAACTTGACGGGTTAATCTCGAAGAGACTGCCAAAGGAGGAACGATTGTTGATATTTCAGAAGAGCATCGCCCATGAAAATATCTATAAAATAGAGACAAATCGCCAACTTTTCTACGGTGTTCCAGACAAGTGAGCGAGTTTGTAAGCGAGGCATCACTGACGAGACGAATTGCCCTTTTTTGGACAGAATCCAATAGCTTCAGGATACGTTTAGGTGCCGCACTCCAAATATGGGAACAGTATTCCAGTACAGGTCGGATCTGTGCCTTATAGATCATAAGCAGCTGACTGGAGGTGAAATAGCTCTTGTCACGAAACAAAAAACCAAGTTTTTGGGATGCACTTTTGGCAATGGACCTCACGTGATTTTCTCAGGAGAGGTTATTGCTGATAGTTATACCAAGCATCAATATGGATGACTTCAGTGGTATGGTTACTCCTGACAAAGTTATGTTAGGCACAGTGAGATCAGCTTTTCTAGAAAAAAGACATGCTTGTGTTTTGTTTGCATTGAATTCTACCAAGTTATTGGATCCCCATTCGAGAATTGTTGCTAAGTCCATATTTATATTGTTAACATTTCTTCCTCGTTCATTTCTGGTTTCGCGGGCTGATATAGGGGCCCTGGAAGAGAAAGCGGTATGGAGGGTACTATCATCGGCAAAGCTGTGTACGGGACATGAAGTTGCTTTCAACAGGTCGTTGATGTGAAGTAAAAATAGTGTTGGTGCTAGAATGGATCCTTGCGGAACACCAGCATTTATGAGTAGAGTGTCAGATGAAAGTCCATCGACCACTACATGAAGAGACCTGTTTGAGAGAAAACTAGCAAGCAGAGAACACAGCTGAGGGGGCAAGCCATAAGATGGAAGCTTGGCGAGGAGTCCCTGGTGCCAAACTCGATCGAACGCCTTGGAGATATCTAATGCCACAGCTAAAGTTTCTCCATACTTTTCAATAGATAGCTGCCATATATGTGAGACGTATGCGAGCAGGTCACCAGTTGATCTCTGATGGCGGAAGCCATATTGCCTATCATTGATAATTCCTGAGTCTTCCAGATATTTCATGAGCTCGATGTTGATGGCTTTTTCCATGACCTTTGAAATAATAGATAGCAGTGCGATAGGTCTGAGAATTACTTGGGAGAAGCGGCTGAAATAATGGGTCTTCCACGTGCCGAAATTTGGTTTAATCTTTTGCAGTTTAGAGAGTTTACTTTAACCCGAGATATTCCAAAGATTTGTTAATCTTGTTTTGAAGAAGGATTTCAGGTCTACTGCAGGAAAACAAATGGATGGGAAGAAGTAGGTACTGATGAATTAACGACAATATTTTAATGCAAACGGACATATGATATAGTCAGTTGGATAAAAAAATGTGAATAAACAACACCAGATCTATAAAATATTCAAAGAGATTATCATAATCCTTCATTAATATACCTATTCAATAAAAAACAACAAATATCTATACGGGGCAGTTGCCCCTATTTTCCTGTTGTTAATCCGGCCCTGATTGTTAATAATAGATCATGACTTTCCTTATCTACCTGCACACATTACGATAAATAGGTACCCATAAAAGTATTTTGTGGTGAGTTTAGACCTGTTCCATTATTTAAATAAGTAGGTACTTTTATTATGCGAATTCTTCTCAAGTAAAAATTTTAATATTGACAACTGTGTACCCTTTTTCTTGATAAAACTTTCTCTTTGGTAAAAATCAATTAAATAACTATTTGAACTATTGTTCGGTTTAATGACTACAGCATTGTTTAATTGTTGTCTTTATACAATGACTACAGATTAAGAGTTCCACTGAATTAGGTTCTCATTAAAATGGGATCCAATACTAAACAACATCTTTTCCAAAATCGCTTTCTAATATCTAGAATAATTATAATTGAGAAATAAAAAAAACATTTTGACTAATGAAAATAAATAGATACATTAACGATTTAACGTGTTTTTTGTTATTGTTCTATATTTTATCGATTTCAAACACCGAAAAAAAGTACTAGTACCTACTGGTTTGAGTTCAAAGTAATCACAGGAATTTTTAAATTGAATATGAAAAAACAACATTTAAAATGCGAACAAAGGCCGAGAGCCATTGGCTAGAAAATAGCGCGCGATAAACAGATAAAACGCGATCATTTGGCATATTTCAAACCGTAATTTTTCGCTTAAATGACTTATTTAGAAACTAGAGACGGACTATTAAAGAATGTATCGAAGGTTCATTCTTATAGAAGAAGTGCAGTAATAATTTGAGGCGGAATCAGCATCAAAGGTGGGATCAAATTAGTTTTGTTGCAAACATTTTTCTGAGCCAAAACATTGATAAAATACTTTGACCAATTGTGCAATGTATGACCAAACGATTGCATCAACAGCGGCTATCTTTTTTGATAATACTAGCATCGAGGTCCTTTTACCATAGTCTTCGAAGTCACTGGACTTGAATCTAATAAAGCATGTTTGGGACGTGCTTCAACGAAGAGATTTGGGAGGTGGCGGGAAAGACACATTTTATTAATACATTTTATTTTGGAATAGAAGTACCTAAATTTAAATTTGAGTTTTATATTTGAATATAATTAAAAACAAGATCCGGGATGCTAAGGAAAAATGGATGACAGACAGATGCAGAGAAATGGAAGAGCTGAAAAGAAAACACGACATGTTCAACATGTACAAAAAAGTTAGGGAAGTTGCTGGCCTATATATAAGAAAAACTCCTAGTATGCTAGTTGATAATACAGGCAGACTAATCATTGATGAACATGAGGATCTTGAAGCCTGGAGTGGATAAATAGCTGAACTATTTGATGACAACATATCAGATTAACCAGACACCACTGATAGCGTGGAAGGTCCAGAAATTCTAAAGTCCGAAATACTATACAGCATACGTTTTGCAAAATCTAAAAAAACAACCGGACCAGATAATATTCCAGTGGAACTTCTGAAACTGATTCATGAAGACAACATCTTAGTTAAACTATGCAATGCAGTGTACATCACTGGAGAAATACCAGTAGATTGGCTAAAGTCCGTGTTTAAAACATTGCCTAAAAAAAACAACGTGCAAAAAAATGCAGTGATTACAGGTTAATAAGTCTTATGAGCCACACACTAAAAGTATTCCTTAGCATTATTCATAGAAGAATACGCAACAAACGTGAAAGTGATCTGGACGAAACCTAGTTTGGTTATCGAAACGCTCATGGTACCCGGGAAGCAATGTTTGCCTTAAATATACTTCTTCAAAAGTGTCGCGATCAACGTAAAGACTTTTTCGTGTGCTTTATAGACTATGAGAAAGCATTCGACAGGGTACAACATAAAAATTTATAGATAGAGAAGTACTGGAGTTGATGACAGAGACATACGCATTATTAAAAACCTGTATTGGCGCTAAAAAGCAGTGGTTCGGGTCAATGGAAAACTAAGCGACGAATGCCAGATTCGGCATGGAGTGAGACAGGTATGTATCTGTCTCCACTGTTGTTCAACCTATATTTTGATAAAATATTTAAACAGGATGATGACCAGGATTGAACTAACGGCGAACTGATCAATATCATTCATTATGCCGATGACACCGCAATCTTATGTGATGATCTCCAGGACCTTCAACGTCTTTTAGACTTGGTCAACGTGATGGAACAAGAAATGAGTCTAAACATAAATGTCACTAATGTCACTTATGGTTTTCAGCCGTCAGTCGTATAATGATGCTGCGCTGCAAATGAATGGTCAAGACATTGAAAGGGTTTCATGTTTCAAATATCTTGGTTGTTATATTACAGAGCATCTCGACCTGGATAAAGAAGAAGAGTCAGCTCACGCAACCTTTCAAAAAATGAGATCACTCTTCTGCATAATAATCTAAATTTAAAGCTCCGCCAGAGAATGATAAAGTGCTACATACGGTCTATACTGTTGTATGGAGCAGAGATTTGAACCTTAAAAGCAGCAACCATTAATCGTCTTGAAGCATTTGAAATGTGGCTACATAGACGTATGCTCCGAATCCCATGGGTAGACAAGCAGACAAATGAAGCGGTTTTAAATAGAGCAAACGCCGTCCGCGAACTACTAATAACAGTTAAATGTCGAAAGCTGTCTTATCTAGGTCATATACTCAGGGGTGATCGTTACCGAATCCTTCAACTTATAATGAAGGGCAAGATAGAAGGCCGTTGGGGAGTCGGTAGAAGACAAGCCTCGTGGTTTAGGAATCTTAGAGATTGGACCGGAATTCGAAGCGCAGAACAACTCGATAGAATTGCCGAAGACAGAGCACAGCTCGCCATTGTGATTGCCAACATCAGGAAGACCTGATATGGCACCAAAAGAATAAGACTATATTTTGGGTTATTTTTATAGTATTTCCAATCTCAGTTTAAAATAGATGATTTTAACAGGGCACTGCGATATTCCGGTAATAAGCGCTTTATTTTATACTAAGTAACACTGAGTAATAAATGCAAGCAAAACGAAAGTAATGGTTTTTGAAAGAGAAGAAAGCATAACAAACTGTGAAGTTACGATTGAGGGAGAAATAGTGGAACAAGTAAATGAATTTGTGTACTTCGGTTCAAAGTTTACGAGAGATGAAAAGTATTACTGTGACATTGATCAAAGAGTGTTGGTAGGAAAACAAATGAATGGGGCACTGCATAGCTTTATGAACATCCAGAAATTATCAAAAAAAGGCACGTCTGGCTGTGCATAAAGAAAGTTTTGGTTCCTACACTTATGTATGGTAGTGAATGTTGGGTTTGGCAGAAGAAGCTTGAAAATAGGATTAATGCTGCGGAGATGAGTAGTCTGAGAAGTATAGCCGGAGTGACTCGGTTGGATAAAGTGAAGAATAGTGAGATAAGAGAACTTCTTCTTTTTCTTCGCTTTCCTCTTGACAGAAGAGTTGTGATCAAGCTTCGTATTACTTCGTTACTCGCTTTACAATTTCTCGCCATTTTCCACGGTTGTAGGCGCTGAGTGCTGCTTGGTTGATTGTTAAATCAGTGGATGCCCTTATTTGATCAGTCCAGCGTGTAGGAGACCTACCTCGGGACCTAGTACCTTCTACCAGACCCTGAACTGGTCTCTTCTCTGAATGTGCCCAAAGTATGTAAGGATTCGAGCTTACACTATTTTGGATAATCTTTGGGGTTCGTTTACTTCGTGGATGATGGACGGATTAGTTGTTTTTGCTGTCCAGGGAACTCGTAGGATTCTTCTCCAGCACCATAAATCAAACGCGTCGATCTTCCTGCGATCGACAGCCTTCATCGACCATGTTTCTTCTCCTTATAGAAGTACCGGGAATATCAGTGTTTTAATGATAGTTTTTTTGTGTTTAATGTTATAGCACTATCTTTCCATGATTTTTTGAGGCTTTTCGCTGTCTGTCTAGCGATATCGCATCTACGAATGATTTCCTGAGAACAGCCACCCTCATTTAAAATCAGTGCTCCCAGATAGATGTATTGGCTCACAACTTGGCATTTACCCAGGTGAAGGATGTCTAGCATATTATTCTCGACCCTGTCGATGAATAATGTTGTAAATTCCGTATTTTTCAACTGTAAAATGTCCTTTAATCCATTCCTTGATTTAAAAACCTCATTATAAACGAGTGCTATAGGCAACCAATTATTCACTCGGTTTCCTGAGATTAGTCGCTTTGCTATAGGCAACCAATCATACATTAAGTTACAAGCGAAACCAATTAGAAAAGCTGACATCAGCATTGCTATTACTTAAATATTTTTGACCATTTCCGTTTGGTGACTTCGTCTATCGTCTTCGTAGAGAGAACAAGCAAGTTTCGTTTTAAAACACCACGTGGTAAAAAAATTATAATTAGATAAAATCAATTAAGTTAAAAAACTATCAATCAGTGAAAATTTTCTAAAGAGACAAGATGTTCTCAACTGTTAGCTCATTGTACACATTTCTACAATATAGTATCAAACAAGAAGTGTAGTGTTTAATTTACGTTATCAAGAAATTCACAGCGGTAAAGCCAGAAAAAACTGAAAGCAAACAGAACTACGAACCAGCCAACCAACTAGCTATCGAAGACTTAAAATCGAATCGAGGCACGGCGAGATTCAACAGAGGCAGAGACATACAACATCCTACAACTTCTACAACCCTCTGCTAGAAACCTCCATGTTCCTTGCCGACGCGCCGTGAATCATAACTTTGGTCTTTGAGTAGTTGATGACCAAGCCAATGTTATTACTTTTTATTTCCAGTTCATGCAAGATTTCCAGAAGTTTCTCTTGGGTATTTGCTAGTAGGAAGGTATCATCCGCATAACGAAGATAAGATATCTTTATTCCACCAACTGCAATTCCGCCGTTCCATCCGTCGGTCACCCTTCTCATAATATATTCTTCATAGATGTTAAATGGAAGAGGCGACAGGATACATCTTTGACGAACTCCTTTTTCTATTTTACAGAGATTAGATAGTTGATTATCGACTTTTAGGACTGCCTTACTGGTTATGTAGATACAGATTCTGAATTAAAAGTAACAGATGATCCGGTACTCCCATTTCCTTCAGGATTATTCAGAGCCAATTCCAATTAATGCTATCAAAGGCCTTACGATAGTCAACAAAGCATAAGTATAGTGGTCTGTTGAATTCGCGATACTTTTCAATGACTTGGCGAAGATTCAGTATTTGTTCTCTAGTACCACGACCGCGAACAAATCCTGCCTGCTCTGGTGGAATTTGCCATTCTAGATACGTTTTTAATCTTTCATGTATTATAGAGAGCATTATTTTACTAGTATGCGAAACCAGAGATTATCAGGCGGTAGTTGTCACACAATGTTTTCGCACCTTTCTTATGTGGAGGCATAAATAAATGTCACCCATTCCTCTAGCCATGTTTTTGTGGACCAGATTTTTTGGCACAGCGTGTGAAAAATGTCAACACCTCTCACTCCCATGGCTTGTATTATTTCTTCTGGGATGCCGTCGCAGCCTGGTGCCTTGTTTGGTTTAAGTTTTTTGATGGCTATTTTATTCGTTTTTGGATATTATTTGACCACAGGAGAGAGTTTAGTTTATTTATTGGTTGTTTTCCCTGATTAATGCGATGGGTTATTTCTTTTTTGCTGGATCCTTCTTTTGTTATTTTTCCTCCTAAATAGGTGCAGTCTTGACAAGATTGAATCATACTTCCCTCTATTTCTAGATCAAGCTGAGGGGAAAACATTTTATAATTTTTAAATGTTTTCAAAGTTTAACAAAAGAAAAAGACAGCCTCACAATTATGAGGCGCATGTGAAAACATTACCTAAATAACATAATAACTACATCATTTAAAAGATTTCAAAGCCATATATTTTCAAAACAATTCTATATATTCTTTACACATAAATGGTGTACAGAATTTAAAAATATGATTACATTTTTATTCACAATGACAAAAGTTTACAACAAACTTACACCTGTATAAAATCTGACATGAATTTGTACCTTGTAATTATAGCAATATTTTATAAATAAGTCAACCGTTTAAAAATACACTTTAACTTTGTAAAAACTTTCTTGGCTTCATAAGTATTGTTTGTATTGAAAATATTCTATAAGTTATTCAACGTTACTCCAGATACTCTTCTTCTCTTTAGTTAACATTTCTTTATGATAAATGCACACTTCCATTCTATTACTTTAAAGTTATTTATTAACACACTATAGCGGAGGGTGATGTCAATAGTAACAGCGTAATTACAAGCTTAACAGTTTACCTGTTAAAATTACTACTAGTGCCATCTAGTAAACACTAGGTAGGGAGTGATAGTAAATACATAAAAAATAACAAATGTCTACGAGCCTCTTTCCAAGAATGCCTTTAAACATACTTTATTTTACATCAAGGATTAAATTTTTATGTACATACATATATTAATATTATGAGAGTTCATTACAACTTGTTTTGTGTAAGCACTTCAAAATGTGGACATAAATAAAAATTACATTTGGATATAAAGACTGTTTCTTTTATCATAATATGGTTATAACATTACTATATTCTAAACCGCAATAAATACGAAGACGATTAAATGAACAAAAAGGTAACTATTATGGAAAACATGATATTAGTTTAAAAAAAAAGTGCATGAGTGTCGTGAAATACTAAGTTGGAACGAAGTTCCTTTCGTAGTATATTATTATTGACTAGCGGACTTGGCAAACGTTGTCCTGCCCCAACGTTGGCTTGCCTGTTTTGGGAATGTTACCATCAAACTCAGCGACCCCAAAAACTATATATTCGACACTAATATTAGAGTTTTTAATATTTTTTATATTCCATCCACTTCCCTTCCCCTTTTTATGGGTGCCAACATTATTGGGAATTAAATTCATCGTCCTCGAAGACTATGAATTCGACACTAATATCAGCCGTTTTTATATTCCATCCCCATTCCATCTCATAAATTGTTATTGCTCAAATAAAATTTACATGGATATTATTTTAAAAAAGTCACTGATATATGCCATATCGAATAGCTTGTATTGTCCAAAGTACGGCTATCGTCACATTTGTTTGACGAAATAAGTTTACAAAAGAAGTACGATAGGACCGTATTTGAAAATTGCTTTCATTCATGATGTCATTTGGGATAAAACGTCATAAAAATATGATAAATCGCTTAATTTGGATTTTACAGATTGACTAATAATTGCAATACACTACGTATTAAAAATAAAATTGATGTCAGCCTCGTGAAGACACGAAACGTCGTATCGAAAATTTATTGGTACATGGCTATAGAAAATGTATGATTAAATAAAACTTTACTTTTCCATTTTTTGATATTTTTTTATTTAAAAATTCCATGCTTATAGAACGAAAAGTAGCATTTTTAGTTTTCTCTGTATATCTCGAGAATGAAGATTTTTTTAACAAATATAATGTTCTCAATAATAGTTACCATATGATAAAAGAAACTGCATGTATATAAATGTTTCCGAAAATTGTATTTAGTAGATAAAATTGTAAAACAAATAATTTTAGTCAATTACTAGCAGAAATATGTTTATAAAGGTTTTTTATTCGACGAGTTTCTCTCGTAAAATTTTATTTCTACAAATTCATAAAAACGAACAAGAATAAGTCGGGATTATAATAAGGTGAATGATTTTATGTAACCCACACGTGTCAGTATTTAAAATAAACTTCCAATAAAGTCTGTTAAAGTGTTTGATAATGTTCACCCCCATGTAATACAGACGTTTTAGATTTACCGAGTAGTATAAAATTTTAAAACATCCGTCTTATAATCCCGACTTGTACCCATGGGCCGCTCCAAACTTCATAAATATATATTTAATGTTATGTACATTTATAATTGATAAATATATTTTGTAATGCCAATTTCTCATTAATGGTAGTTGAATACATGTGACCTTGATAAAAGAAAACAGGAAATGCTAGCCAAGAATTTTTAAACATTCAATTAATCTCGTTTGTTTAACTCCACCATGGCCAATTTATAAGAATGTCACTGCTTGTACCCAAGCAACTACCGGAGAAGGGAGAGCAATAAAATAATTTCTTTATGCCCAGTCAATTCTTTTGACGATGGTTTCTTGATGAACTCTTTCGCAATACCGGTATATTGTTTTATCATTTTATTTAGCGATTATCTGCCATACAAACGTTCTAGTCCATTCAGAGTTCATTGTGGTCCTTTAAGGGCTAAAATGAGTATTCGTTGCTTCTGTAATTTAAATATCCTTGGACTCGAGACTGTTTTTAATCTTTTTTGACTGCTTAACTCTTGTGGACTTAACACTTACATATGATTTTTTGAAAAAAGGATTTTGGGTCAATATTATATTTGGGATTAAACTTTTTATCCTAAGTACGAGGTTTGGCTATTAAATAACGAGACTGATTATCAAAAAGAGTTTTATTTTAAAAATTATTCGACAATAAATTGCTCCCCTTCCCTCGCCACACACCGTTCCATTCTTTTTTTTCCATCGGTCAAAGCAATGCTGGAAGTCTTGTTTTTTAGGAGCTCCTCCGATTTTCGCTTCACCTCTTCCATCGACTCGAACCAGGTTCCATTTAAGGCAGAGTTGATCTTCGGAAACGGAAAAAAATCACAGGCTGCTAAATCAGGCGAGTAAGGCGCGTGTTCGAGCACTGGAGTGTCTCTAGCGGCTAAATAACGCTTCACGGACAGAGCGTTATGGACAGGTGCGTTGACTTGGTCAACGACTTTTTTTTCCACATTTCCGGCCGTTGCTTACGAACTCGCTCTCGCGGTGTTGCCAAAACTTTCAAACAGTAAGTTTGGTTTACTGTTTTACCCTCTGATTTAGTCATTACGATGCCGTTGATGTCGACCAGGACGTTGGTCATCTTTGGTGCTCTCTCGGCCTTCAGAACACCGTTTATACCATTCGAAAACACGCGCACGAGATAGAAATTTTCACCATAGGCCCCTTTCAACAACTTATAGCACTCAGTCGGTTTTTTTTTAATTTAACGAGAAATTTTACATTGATCCATTGCTCGTGGTTTTCGTCACACATTATCGGCTTGAGAAAAAAACACGTTCGTTTCTGACCTATATAGAAAAAATACTTCCACTTCCAGCTATCCAACGCTGCATTCGTTTTTCTCCCCCTACCCCTTTGGACGCCTATCACCAGTCTCGTTATTTCAATAGCCAGACCTCATATACTCTATATTATTTTTTGTATAATATAGATACCACATTTAAAAATTAATTATATATTTTTAATCTAGAAAATACTCGAAAGAAATTTTAGCTTTAGAATTAAAGTCAGTGAGAATGCAAATTTTAAATTTTTTTCGCGCATGCTTCCAAAAGTTTAATAATTAACAGAACATATTATAAATAAGTGACGTAAAATAATTATAGAATGCATTAATGGAGATTTATTTTCATATAGAACACTCTGAATATTTTCGTAATTTTTTATATAAACTTGTAAGAATTTGATACAAATCAAAATAGAATTTTTAAAACTGGTTTAACTCTTAATTCTTTTTAACAACGACTTAAATAGTTCAAAACCTTAATTTCAGGTAAAATGTTTAATTTAGAAATATTTAGAACTATATAGGGTGTCTTAAAAAAGCAGAGCAGCATAAAGTTGTATATTTTAAATGGAGCAATCATGAATCAGGTTAATTTTGTTGATAATTTTACAGTTTTACTGACGTTTTAAGAGAATGAAAACAGAAAAATTGGAACATCTCGATATCTGATGAAAGATAAGTATAAAACATGTATGACAAAATCCGCGACTGGTACCCATTTTGGTATAAATTGGCACTGCACATCTGCTGACTTTGGGAATATGGTGGGGACATATCTCTTTATTTAAAAATTCAAATCTATATAAGAGAAGTTTTTATTTAGACTTCTACTTTTACGAAACCGAATATGACTGTTTGTTTTGCTAAACTGGGTGTGCCCTGTTGGTACACAAATATGGTTATATTTTTAAACGTAGCAGTTGGTGGTCATCTCATACAGCAAATAAAGTTTTTTTTGACTCTTTTTATCTACAAGGCAAGACTTACGTACTCCATACAATCGTTGACTCACTTTTAAGTAATAAAAATATGTATGCGTAAAAGTTGTGACATAAATTCGAATAAATGTTTAATGTCGAGACAGCATTGTGGATGCAATACATTTTTTTGACATTGAATTAAAAATATGAAAGAAATTTGAAAAATGTTCATGTGAACAAATAATTTTATGTGGTAGTTGACATTCACGTATAATTAAACTATTTTAACAATTATCGTAGCATATTCAGGGTGGCCAACCGAAAACGAAACAGAGACATTTGCAGGAACCTCGTCAACATTTTAGAAAAACGCTCAGACCCGTCGATTTTTGATTGAAGGGGGATACTCTTTTTCGGTATTTTGACTCCACTACTTTCAACCCCAACATTTTTAGATGGCATTGGGGGTCGAATAAGATGTCTTTTGAAAGCTCTGACAATTCTCTTTACCATGTTACATGTTAAAATTTCAATTATTTTAGTTGCTTACTTACTACTTAATTGTTTTATACAACAATAAAGATTTTGTTCAAAACGTTCACGCACATTCCGAAGAATTTCCAGAGTAATTCGACGGCACTCGTCAACGATTCTTTGACACAAATCTTCCAACGACGCTGGTTGTGTTTTATAAATTTTACTTTTCAGATGTCCCCACAGAAATAAATCGAGGGGCGATAAATTTGGAGATCGTGGTGGCCATTCAATGCTGCCTCTTCTCCCAATCCAATGCCGTGGAAAACGTTGGTCTAAATACTGACGAACAATCATCGCCGCATAATGCGGAAGAGCACCGTCCTGTAGGAAATAAAAATGTTATTCGTCATACTGTGGATTATTTTCAAATTATATCCGTGAAGGCAGGGTCAATAGCGTCTTCCAGTAATTGCAAATTCATTTCGCCAGTCAAATTGCCTGGTAGAAAAAAAGGACTCACCAGTCGGTCACCGCAAATGCCAAGCCCATACATCAGATAGTTTCACATTTAAAATCTAATTTCTCAATAACTAATGGGCGGAATTTTAAAATTTAAAGACTATTGTAAAGAGAATTGTCATTATCATCAGTACGGCGTTACAGCCTTTCGTGGGCCTTAGCCTCCTCGAGTATTTTCTTCCAGCGCCCATCTTCTCCAGGCCCTTATTTCAACATTTCTTAAATCGGCCTCTACATTATCTAATAGCCTCATTAGAGATCTTCCCCTTCTGCGTTGTCTTACGGGCTTATCCAGTAAGCCCTTTCAGTCGGGGTCATCTGCCTCCATCCTCATAACATGGCCTACCCATCGCAGCCGGCCCAACTTTATTTCCTTAACTATGTCCCTGAAACAGCCTATACAGCTCAAAGTTGTACCTTTTCCTCCATATCCCATATTCCTCAATGGCCCCGTAAATTCTTCTTTGTACTTTCCTCTCAAAGCACCCTAGATGGTCTCGTCACTCTTAGTGAGTTTCCGTGTTTCGGCGCCGTACATTAAAACCGGTCTTATCAGTGTTTTGTAGAGTTTACACTTTGTGCTTCTGGAGATGTTATGGGATTTGAGCTGGGGAGTGAGTCCGAAGTAACATCTGTTGGCAAGGAGGATTCTACTCTAATTTCGGCTGTTTTGTCATTATTAGTGGTTATAAGAGAGCCAAGTTACACGAACTCGTTAACCGATTCTATATCGTCGCAATCTATTGTAAGAGCTTTTAAAAGACATCATATTCGACCCTCAATGTCATTTAAAAATTTTGGGGTGATTCTTACCTTTGCTCGGGGTTGAAAGTAGTGGAGTCAAAAATACCGGAAAAGAGTGTCCTTCATCTTTAATAAAAAATCGACGGGTCTGAACGTTTTTCTAAAATGTTGACGAGGTTCCTGCAAATGGCTCTGTTTCGTTTTCGGTTGGTCACCATGTATGTTAATTATTAGTTATTGTTAGGCCTCGGATACGATACAAGCGGAGCGGCACCGCTTCTCTAGTCTAGTAAAAAATGGATAGGAATGATAAAACTGCCATCTATACAAAATGGACAGCATATACAAAACCAACTATTTGTAAGTTAAAGAAAATTCTCTAAATTAATGATCTGATCTTGACTTTAGGCTCGGCCTCCACTAGCGATTTTTAGTCGTGCGATTTTTGAATCGCAAAAATATATCTCATTGTTTGTTTACTTGTTTGAATTGTCCGATAACGATTCTACCAGATGTGATGATACGTAAACTAACAGTGAAACTTTACCTATTCCCAACAATTCGTCAAAACTACCTTTTGCCATTTAGTAATATTAGAAAAAAACTTGTGCTCACATACATTTTGGAATAACTTGTAAAACTGCCCTTTCCAAAATAATAGTTAACTTGTTATTTAATGTACCCAATAACGATGTTTGTATCGTTTCCTTTATTTATTTATCGCACCTTGAAAATTCCCTGTGACAGCGATTTTTTGTCGCTGCGACTAAAAATCGCCAGTGGAGACCAAACCTAAAAGTAAGGTAGAATATTTTAAAGACGGATTGTATCAAATCTACTTTTTGGTTAAAATTCTTACACAAATCTTGATAAATTATAGCTGTATATATATAAAACGATGGTACAGTTTACTTGAAGAGATGGAAAAAGTAAAATGCGTAATGTGAAAAGAATGTATTCAAATTAAGGATTTACATTTAACCTAAAATAATATAGTGGTAAAAATGCCGAAAAAGAATTAAAAAAAAAACCAAAATAAAACAAATTTCAACTATAATTCAATCCCCCATCTATTTTTAGATACCAAAATTTCATCTACAGGTTATTTTGAGTGGTCTCTATGGACCATTTTGGTTCAGAATATTTTATTGAGGTTATGTAGTTATGTGCCCTATATAAACATATAGTTGACTTAATACAGTCAGCAGCCTCAGAAGCGCTTGGAACAGGAGACCTGAAAAACAGAAATAAACTCATAACATGGAGTGAAGACATGGAATGGCAAAAAGAACGGAAAGAGGAAGCATACAAAAATGGATCCATACAGAACGTGACAAAGATCGAGAGCCTTATAGAACACAACAAAATTCAAGCAGATGATTAATAAAAACAAAGATAAGACATGGGATAGAAAATGCCAGGAACTACACACACATATGTGCGGAACAAGATCATCAGAAGTATGAAGATTTGTTAGATCACTTGGACAGCAAACCACAATAAATCAAATATTTCTCCGATTGATATTAATACGTGGAAGAAACACTACTCTGATGAACTGACAGAACACCGGTCTCAGTACCTGACCGATTCACCCAAAAGTTACAATATTGAGGGACCCAGAGTCCGACTAACAGAAAAAAATGGTTACATCGACGGTCATGTCAATAAAAAATGTGAAGGCAAGCAGTCCCAAAGCATACCAGCTGAATTAGTCAAAGCAGGTTCAATAAAACTTATTCTTATGTTAAGAGTGTTTTGTGAATGGAGAACAAATACCAGATACCTGCAAAGAGGGATGGATTACACTGATCCATAAGAAAGAAAGGGACGATTGTAACAAATACAGATGCATATCGGTCACGAGCACCCCAACTAGAATTTACGGAAAATACTTAGGAACTTGGTAGAAGAATAATATGGACCCTACGAAATACAGGAACAATCAGGGTTTAGAGCGGGTCACTCATGCTTCGATAATATATTCAGTATTGCCCAACTTACAGAAAAAAAAGTATCCACATATAGAGAAATTCACCTACTAGTTGTTGACCTTACAAAAGCCTATGACAATGTACCAATACCAAAACTATAGAAAGTAATTGAAGAATCGAACATCAACAATACAATAATAAAATCCATAAAACAGCTGTACAAAAACTCCTCGTCCAGAATTAAGATTGGTAATAGGTTGTCCAAAAGCTTTCCGGTATTGAAAGGCCTTAGGCAGGGCTGCTGCATGTCACCAACTTTGTTCAAGATATACCTGCATGGAGCGCTAGTAAAATGAAGGCGGTCATGTGAAAAAATGGGAATGCAGATAGACGACTTAACAACTCTCTATATGCTCCACTTTGCGGACGACCAGGCTGTAGTGGCACAAGACTACGACGATTTGGAATTTATGACCAGGCGACTCTTTAGAGATTATGAAAGTTGGGGACTATCAGTAAATTTAAAAAAACCAAGTATCTTTGTGTGGGATGCCAGTGCCGTGACTTATTACTTAAAATAGAGGGATGCGACGACTATATATATTTTAGAACCAACATAGAGCGCTCTGGATGCACGAAAAAGGAAATTGAAGAACGTATTATAAAAACAAAGCAAGTAATTGGCGCGCTAAACTCAGTCCTGTGGTGTAGGAGCGTCTCAATAGAAAGAAAACACCAAATATTTAATACTCTATTCAAACCAACACTACTATATGGCTGTGAGGGATGGCAACTATCCAAACGGATTGAGAATAGACTTCTAGCCGTGGAAATGGACTACTGGCGAAGATCAGCTGGTATTTCAAGAAAGCAGAAAGTACGAAACTTACATCAGGGAAACTGGAATGACCGTCGAGGATGGAGACAGGGAACCGGAAGGCGACTAACGCTATGAACCCGGAGATATATATATATATATATATATATATATATATATATATATATATATATATATATATATATGTAGGGATTGTCATTTTTTCATCATAAACTGTTTTAATTAATAATTGGCAAATTTAAATATCTACTTATAAATAATATTTACTGTAGATCTGAAAATATGATAAATTATAAAAATAAACAAAGTGTTCTACGTACAAAGATAACTTAACTTATATTTGGACATCCAGTATTTTTAAAATATACTACAAATTATAACATTCCAAAATATTTACTATTTATGGTGTAGTTTACAATAACTAGTTACAGAAGACTGACTGTTTAAGCATTAAATTTTCAAAAAAATGTAATATTTGGCGCGAACGTACTTAACGAAATATTGAAAACACTTTAACTGCGGACAATTTCTATAAACCTCTTTATTTTAAATTTTTAACACACTACACCATAATAGACTATAATTACAGGATTTTCATTAATTATTCATATAAATACGATACCAATGTTACAACATTGAAATAACAATATTCACAATAGGAGCAGTTAAAGTGTTAAAAAAATAAATAAGTGGTTTGCTAATGAACTCATATTAAGAAAAGAAGCTAAAATGTAGTTTGTTTCTGTAGTAAATAATCTGTACGCAAAAACGTAAAAAAAACCGACTTCAAAGACTTATATGGTTTTCTCATGGATGCCATTGTTTGAAAGTTCTGAGGTAACATTCATAAAAAAAAATACAGTCGAATTGAGAACCTCCTTCTTTTTTGAAGTCGGTTAAAAAGTAACATAAATAGATAGTTAATCTACAATATGTACACAAAATACATTCTAATTGCATAAATAAACAATTAAAATTAAACATCCAAATAACAAAAAAAAAAATAGAAAATACACCACTATGTACGCATTTTTAAATGGATAATGATATTTAAACAGGAAAACATCGTTGTTAATTTTTTGCAATATATCGTTACTAATTTTAAAGGGCGAGATCCACACTAGGGGTCCGTTCTCGATTCGATAAAATGTTTGTCCCAAACTGCGACTTTTGTATCACCTTGAAACGGTATTCGAGTTCGTTTGGATCGAATTTATGAGCATGCGTTAACATTGTACTCACACGAGAAGATCTGAATGTTTTATGTAATCGATAAATAACCCAACTACTATTGGCCAATAAAAAAAAATAAATATCAGCGACAGTTGATGAAATACCCCATACACATGACAGCACAAGCACTTTTTACATGTAGCCATGCACCGAAATTACCGTTCAGAAATTGCTTCACGGAAAATCGCAATAGCGAGACACCCAAAGACATTCTGGGACAGGGCGAACTTATCGAGCTGAGAGCGTATCGAGAGTGGACCCATAGTGTAGGTAGGGCTTAAATTTGCTTTGCAGCGTATTTTTTTTTTATATAATACCTATTTGATCAGTCTAACCGAAATTTTGTAGAAGTAAACCAAAATATGCCGGTAGGTAGCATAGAAACTTTTTACATCAAAATTCATTTAATTAAAATGATAAATTAGTTGTCTTTTTTAATTTTCTGCTAGTCTAGTGTTAACTCATTTTAGTGTTTTGATGAAGGTAATTTATAAGTTTGCTCTAAAATTGTTAAATACCGGACCTTAATGAATATAACGATTTATTTTTTTATCAATTAATTGTTGGGTATCGGAAATGGATCCTTTCGCACAATTAATTATTCATTTAGGACAATATCTAAAACTGGAATGTTTATTTTTGAACTGCAAATCTATTTTATCCCCTTCGAACGATATAGTTTCATTGAGAGGTTACACAACCATCAAAATACTAAACGCCCTTATCTAGAAAACGAAAGAATGTATTACAAAACATATTCTCAAAGTACCAAAATTATTCGGCTGCAATCTATCTACACTTGGACTTTTGCTTCAGATGCATTACAAAAAAATTATCAACGTTTAAATAAGCTTTAAAAAATTAAAGCGTTGTAAAAATAAAATTGTATTTAAAATTAAATACTAGCTACTTCACTAAAAAATAGTAAATGCTTGCAAAATTTACAAAAAATAAACTAGTTTAGTGTTCTAGTAAAAAGTCAGTCATTAACGAGGTTGTCGTGGTACAATATTGTCAAAAAAATTTAAATTATACGTGCGGTAAAAGTATACAAGCTTGTAGTCATAATTTTTATGCAAGACTGTACCCATGGAGGAGTTACCCATACAGTTTTCATATGTATGCATATGCTAATACTTCCACATGCTTTTATAAGTTCTAACCCGGCAACGTTGCTTATGTCCCACTAGAATCGATGTACGGTATAGATCGATAGGTGAACTCACAGTGGAAATTTCCGTTTTATTATAATATGTTGTGTTTAATTTATATTAATATAAAGATTATATTAATATTATTTTTTGTGTTAACAAAAATGCAATATATTCTATCTGTAATGACTGCATATTTAGTTTTACGTAAAATTCTATTACTTATTTATTCTTTTTTGTTTCTAAGAAGTCACTAGAATTAAGCGTCTCAATGCGCATACCGACACTTCTTAAAATACGAAAATAAATGTTATTGAAGGAAATATTTATAAGCCACGTAAAATTTATATTGTTTACTACTAAAATTTATAAGTTATAAGCTTAAATTTCAGATAATTCTATAAAACTTCATGCTGTGTTCACTTTATATTTAATAAAAAAGATTGCACTAATATTATGTTTTGTATTACTAAAAATTTAAAAAATTTTACCCGTAATAAATATATATGTTCTACTAAATATAATTTTGAATATTGATTACTCCATCAATCCGTTTGAAATATATATACTCGCGTACAGCGTGACCAAGTTGTGTTGTCCAACTCGCTAGTATGTATACTTTTTTATAAATTGTTGAACTTTACACGGTTATTTATTAACAACTAGCTGGTCAACAATTTTTGTTTACACTTAGAACAGAAATTAAAAGGCTGTTAGTTTTTTGAAAGTTTCTAACAGTTAGTTTTTTTTTCTAGAACTAATCAACTGGTACAGAACTACAGCGAGCGTATACTCTCCATGTTAATTATCCAATTTTTAATTGAGTTTTTCTCGGGTCAGAGGAAGTCAACTGACTTCAAATTTTAAGGGTAATTGTATTAGCATGTCCTTAATAAGTGTACAAATATCTAGAATTTTCTGACGCTATGCCTACACCACGACAACTACCTTGATTGGTGAATGGTTTTTCGGGTATATTGGCCGTCGTAGGTCTGAGTTTCTACTCGACGTTTCGCCATCTCTAGTGGATAGCATCTTCTGGATATATAATTGTCTGCTTTTTAAGGCTGACAGTCTATGACATTTGTATGTCGCGATCGCAGGTTGTATACGTTTTGGTGACTGTTCAGAAATTGGTCACGTTCCGGAGATTCATTCTTCTTATTTTTGTAAGAAAGCAGCGTTGAATTTTTAAGTACAGGTACCCATGTTCTATTAATTTTAAATGTTCCTTCAGATTTATTAGAGTTCTGCTGGTGTTTATGTATTTCAATCGCTCCTCTATAAAGCTTCGGGTAATATGCAGATGTGGTGCATAAGTATACATAACGTATACAATCTGCGATCGCGACATACAAATGTCATAGACTGTCAGCCTTAAAAAGCAGACAATTATATCTCCAGAAGATGCCATCCACTAGAGATGGCGAAACGTCGAGTAGAAACTCAGACCTATGACGGCCAATATACCCGAAAAACCATTCACCAACAAACGATGGCCGCAAAAGCCTTTCACAACTACCTTAATATTTCACAATTGAGTTGCCCTCATCAAAACATATTTAGTTATAGTTAATACTTATGAAATAACACTAGGGTGGTAAAAATTGGCTCTTATGATGAAAATCAATGTTGATAACAGAAGAGAAAAATAATAAAACGGAATTAATTCCTGTTATCCGAGAAATATAAATATAGTAAAATATGTACATGTAAAAAGGGCAGTAGAACAATATTAACTATCTTTAGAAACAGTTATTTTCTACAGTTTGAAACTTTACAAATCAACAATATGGCTGATTCTTAAATTCTAATGTTAACGCAAGATCTAACAAAATCATTAAATACACAATACTTAGCACTCACAAATACTTAAATTATTTCAGTATAAAAGAACAGTCTATTAAGCAGTCAAAAAATAACTGCATCGATCACATTTTCTCCAAACTTAACCTGAAATTAAACCAATTAAATTAAGTTAATTTAAAATCACGGAAAGAAAAATTTAATATCTTGACAAATTTACCCGTGTAAATTTATATTTTTAATTCTTCAGAAGCTCTGAAGTTAGAAAGTGTCTTTTTGATCCTAAGTGCTGTTAATCTGGCAGTGGCATTATGATACCAACATTCTTTCATTAACTTCGTCATTATATATAACGCCTCACAGCTTTGCCAACGGTTGGGGATATTCGGTCTTTGCTTATCCCCACATACGACCCTAAAAAAAATATAATTCTAGTATTCTAGGTTAATTTACAGTTAGAGTTCCAAGGCCATAATTAAATTTTTCATGCGGTCTAGTAGTTAATGCAATTATTGAAAAAATATCTCCATCCTTAATTAGTATGAATTTAAAATAATCTCACATGTCAAATTATTGAGCCCATATATCTAATAATACAGGGTGGCCAACCAAAAACGAAACAGAGCCATTTGCAGGAACCTTGTCAACATTTTAGAAAAACGCTCAGACCCATCGATTTTTGATTAAAGGGGGACACTCTTTTCCGGTATTTTTGACTCCACTACTTTCATCCCCAAAAGAGAGTATGAACTACCCCAAAATTTTTAAATGGCATTGGGGGTCGAATAGGATGTCTTTTGAAAGCTCTGACAGTTCTCTTTACAATAGTCTTTAAATTTTACATTTCCTACCAATACTTTAAAAACAATTACATGTTAAAATTCCAATTATTTTAGTTGCTTACTTACCACTTAATTGATTAAATGTTCAAACTGATAACCGCCCGCTTCCATACAATAATAAAGATTTTGTTTAAAACGTTCACGCACATTCCGAAGAATTTCCAGAGTAATTCGACGGCAGTCATCAACGATTCTTTGACACAAATCTTCCAACGACGCTGGTTGTGTTTTATAAATTTTACTTTTCAGATGTCCCCACAAAAAGATATCGAGGGGCAATAAATCTGGCGATCGTGGATGCCATTTAATGCTGCCTCTTCTCCCAATCCATTGCCGATTATTTTCAAATACGTATTTGAAAATAATCCACAGTATAACGAAGATCATTTTTATTTTCAACAGAGACATTATGCGGCGATTGTTCGTCAGTATTTAGACCAACGTTTTCCACAGCATTGGTTTGGGAATAGAGGCAGCATTAAATGGCCTCCACGATCGCCAGATTTATTGCCCCTCGATTTCTTTTTGTGGGGACATCTGAAACACAACCTGCGTCGTTGGAAGATTTGCGTCAAAGAATTGTTGACGAGTGCCGCCGAATTATTCCGGAAATTCTTCGGAATGTGCGTGAACGTTTTAAACAAAATATTTATTATTGTATGGAAGCAAGCGGTTATCAGTTTGAACATTTAATAAATTAAGTAGTAAGTAAGCAACTAAAATAATTGGAATTTTAACATGTAATTTTTTTTTCAAAGTATTGGAAGGAAATGTTAAATTTAAAGACTGTTGTAAAGAGAATTGTCAGAGCTTTAAAAAGACATCTTATTCGACCCACAATGTCATTTAAAAATTTTGGGGTTATTCTTACCCTCGCTTGGGGTTGAAAGTAGTGGAGTCAAAAATACCGGAAAAGAGTGTCCCCCTTTAATAAATAATCGACGGGTCTGAAATGTTGACGAGATTCCTGCAAATGACTCTAAATCGATTTCGGTTGGCCACCCTGTATACTACCTTTTATTTGACATATTTAGAATTTACTATGTTGCTGACGTTATGACTGTTTCACTTCGATCTGTAATATTTTACAGTACATACAAAACAAAATCCAATGCACGTCAATTAATGACTTAGATGTTTCAAAGCAGTGATAGAGACTTCGGTTAAATCAGTCGGAGTAGGATGAAACGTCAAAAAAACACGAAGGTTGCCGAATAACCCTGCTTGACAATAAACAAAGAAGTTCGCGCGTATATTCTTAAGCGGGAATATGTAATCACGGTGAAGAAATAAAGTTGAGTGGTAACCAATTCGGTTTAAGTCGGCACTCGTTATCCGCTTCGTTGTGAGGACCTTTGACAGGTCTCTTTTTTAATAAATCATCTTTACCACCTAAAGAAATAGTCAGTATGGCCAACGTCCATCGTCGTAAGTACTGCGAACGGATCATTTCATAGCAGTTTATTCTGCTGCTCTATTTTGGGTAGTGTCGGTACGGTTGAAGGTAGCGCAACCGTAAGCGGTTCCCTTTGATTAAGGTTATCAGTAGATAGCGATTAGTTACTTGCCTTATGTCGAGAGATAGGTGGGCAGCACATAATAAAACTTGTTTACATTAGTATCTAAATGACCGTAAAACATTGAAACATTTTGAAATGCGAGCGTCAGCGTCGGACATAATTGGGAATGTTACTATCAAACAAACTCAGCGACCCCGAAGACTATAAATTCGACACTAATATCGGCCGTTCATTTTTGATAGTTTTATATTTCATCCCCTTACCACCACTTTCATAGGGGTGCTGGGAGTGGGTCATCTTTTTACTAATTTTTGCCAGGTAGTAGGCTATTGTATGCACAAAGTTTGGTTAAAATTGTTCCAGGTGATCCAGAGTTATGCTGGTACACATACACATGCATATCCACATCCTCTTCCGTGCGCCCATATGACACATTTCCAGGCAACTCAAAACGTACATAGTTGGCGGCCTTGTCGATCAAAATGCATTGTTGCCGCTTTATTTAGTTCCTTTTCAGTTCGGTGTGTTTTGGTTCACAAGCTATTTGTTTCACGTTTAACTTTTAATTTGTGTATTATTCTTAAATGTTTTTTTCATAACTTTACGATTTTTAGATTCTCCTAAAAGTCTGACAATTTGGATTTGGCGTGTAGCTGCGTCGATATTAAATTGTGTGACGCTCAACGAATTTTGTTTCGCATTAACTATATAAACATAAATGGAGTGGTTAATGGAATAATTTTTTGTAAAGGTCCTTCTTTATCGCTAACTTATTTTAAAACCAAATTAATATTTCATTTGATAGATAAAATATTTTCTTAATTAAAGGACATTTTTGTGACCAAAGTTTTCTTTTCGTTAAAAATTATTTAGAATTTTCCTACTTTTAAATAACAGTATTATTTAGACAATAACCTTCTCATTTCTTCAATTGTCGGATCAGGCGGTACAGCATCATAAAAAGGTAACTGATATTCATCATAAATACCCCCAACGTTACATCGTCTAGCAATTTCCCAGAATATCAAACCCAATGCGTATACGTCTGCCCGTTTGAAGGAATCAAAATGATCGATGTTCATAGTTTCATCTAAAACTTCCGGCGCCATGTATCTCTTTGTACCAACGCGATTATTGAGAGGAATATCTACTGTGTCGGTGGTAACGTCATGCCTGACAGCCAATCCCAAATCGCCGATGGCGCAGGTACCGTTCGATTTGACGAGAATATTCTTTGATTTAAGGTCTCTATGCGCGATCGCCGGTTTTCCTTGCGTTCCCATTATATCCATATGCAAGTGAGCTAGACCAGTAGCTATGGACAGAGCCATATGTATCATTCCACTGCTATCCAATGTATTTCTTCCTAGAAAATCGAATAGAGAGCCGTGTTCGTGGTAGTCGGTTATTAACCAAAGTTGTGTCCAAGTGCCATTATCTAAAAAAATAACAGTATTAATGTAAGAACAAACATGTAAAATGTATCGTAAAAGTGTAACAAAAACTTTATTAAAAATGTAATAAATAATAGTTTAAAAAAACTAAGACAACTTTACAAGAAAACCGAACTAAAAAATAAAAAATAATCTCCAACGCGCTTGGGATAAAATAAGAGTAGTCAACAAAAAAAATCATTTGCAACACATCGCATACGTCTCACATATATGGCAGCTATCTATTGAAAAGTATGGAGAAACTTTAGCTGTGGCATTGGATATCTCCAAGGCGTTCGATCGAGTTTGGCACCAGGGACTCCTCGCCAAGCTTCCATCTTATGGCTTGCCCCCTCAGCTGTGTTCTCTGCTTGCTAGTTTTCTCTCAAACAGGTCTCTCCATGTAGTGGTCGATGGAGTTTCATCTGACACTCTACTCATAAATGCTGGTGTTCCGCAAGGATCCATTCTAGCACCAACACTATTTTTACTTCACATCAACGACCTGTTGAAATCAACTTCATGTCCCGTACACAGCTTTGCCGATGATAGTACCCTCCATACCGCTTTCTCTTCCAGGGCCCCTATATCAGCCCGTGAAACCAGAAATGAACGAGGAAGAAAAGTTAACAATATAAATATGGACTTAGCAACAATTCTCGAATGGGGATCCAATAACTTGGTAGAATTCAATGCTAACAAAACACAAGCATGTCTTTTCTCTAGAAAAGCCGATCTCACTGTGCCTAACATAACTTTGTCAGGAGTAACCATACCACTGAAGTCATCCATATCGATGCTTGGTATTACTATCAGCAATAACCTTTTCTGGGAAAATCACGTGAGGTCCATTGCCAAAAGTGCATCCCAAAAACTTGGTTTTTTGTTTCGTGCCAAGAGCTATTTCACCTCCAGTCAGCTGCTTATGATCTATAGGACACAGATCCGACCTGTACTGGAGTACTGTTCCCATATTTGGAGTGCAGCACCTAAACATATCCTGAAGCTATTGCATTCTGTCCAAAAAAGGGCAATTCGTCTCGTCGGTGATGCCTCGCTTACAAACTCGCTCACTTGTCTGGAACACCGCAGAAAAGTTGGCGATTTGTCTCTATTTTATAGATATTTTCATGGGCGATGCTCTTCTGAAATATCAACAATCGTTCCTCCTTTGGCAGTCTCTTCGAGATTAACCCGTCAAGTTCAGTATTCACACCCCTTCGTGGTCACTTTGGAGACCTGCAGAACATCACTTTCCAAAGACTCATTCATCCAACGAATTGCGAGGCTTTGGAACTCATTGCCTAGGGAGGTGTTCCCCGAGGCATACAACCTCCAGAAATTTAAGAAGAACACCAACTCCTACCTTCTTTCCCTTGGTTCCCACGATGTTCTCTGAACATTACAGGATATCCCTTTTCGTGGGAACCAGAACATAAAAAAAAAATAATCTAGAATAAAACTAGTTATCGAATAAATAAAAATAATTTAACAATCAACAGCGTGGGATGCTTTTTATGATGTTTACGTTTTCTTCTTGGAGACTTTATTTTTACCAATATCTGTTTATTATCAAATATATTAATTGATATAGCGCGCGCCCCGCTTTTAATTGTAAAATTATTTTTATTTGTTGGATAATTCTAGTTTTATTCTAGATGTGTTGCAAATGATTTTTTTTTGTTTTTAACTTTTTTTAATTTTATCCCAAGCGCGTTAGAGATTTTTTATTTTTAAGTTTGGTCTTATTTTCTCTTAGTATTTTTAAAATACTATTTATTTTTCATTTTTTAGTCTGGGTTTTTTTTTTACTGACAGTGATAACCGTTTCTCAGGTTCCCTACCCGGACGCTAAAAAATCGATATGACCACAATCTATTGCACCGCACTTTATTTTTTTTAATACGCTGATTATCCTGGACAGGATCTTTAAATAAATTTATGAAATGCTAAGGCAGTGCAAGTGGTATCTGGGATAATACCAATCGATTTGCTGGTCGATGAGAGATAAAGACTTTATAAAAGAATGGATGAAAACAACCTATAGGCCAAGAGACTTGGAACAACACAGAATACAAGGCACAATGGACCAAAGTTCTAAAGAACTGGATAGGCTGTAAGCACAGGCAAATTGACTACTTCCTCTTACAGGTACTAACAGGACACGGGTGTTTCAATGCGTACCTGAATAGAATCGGCAAAATGGAACTAACCAATGTATGTACTGCAAAATGGCAGACACTGTGGAACACACTGTATTCGAATGCGAGAGGTGGAAACAGGAAAGGGGACAATTGCATCTGAGTATAAGCATAAGTCTTACGGCAGATAACCTCGTACAAACTATGATTGCAGACATCAGAAAATGGAAGGCAATTCACTTGACGATAAGCGAAAAGCGGTACCGAGCTGGATGAGTTTAAGAGGGAGGTTAGTGGGTAGGCTAGGGCTTCACTCTAGAGTACTACACTGCCAGGGAAAGGAGAAACAAGTACTTATGCGAGCAAGAGCGTCCTCCCTGCCAAAAGAAAAAAGATAGATAGATAAATACAAGTCAAGAAAATATAAAGCGCATAAAAAGTAAGTTTGCCAGGCGTCAAGAAGTATCTGTAGAATGGTAGGTCTGACAATAAATCACTGCGACTGATAGGGTAAAGCTAATTTATTTTCGAAATAGTACAATCCACTAACTAAGCCCCCCTTCATTGTACTCTCCTTGTCTATTAACACCAGGTCTTAAAGTTCCTGGAACTTACTATCCAAATGACCTTTTATTAGCTTTGCAAGTGGAGTCTATAGTGTGGACAATACAACTTTAAGGCCATTGTCTCACCAAAGCTACGTAACAGTCACGCGACATCGACCAGATGTCACCAGCGTTTATATACACCGTAGACGCTCCTGTGAAGTTCCACCCCCACTATTAAAAATTTGAAGTTTTTTTTGGAGTTCTGAGTTCTGTTTCAATAGTTCTAGAGTTCCTGATAGGTATTAGGAATAGTTCTAACCTTTAAATGGTAAAAAAAAATAAATTTTTTTATAATGGGGGGCTAACTTCACGCTTCTCCCCACTTTTGAAAAAGTGACTTTTTTTTCGGGGTTCTGGGTAGATTTAGCATAAAACAGTCCCCCCACTTATTTAAAAATCAATTTTTCTTCCTGCCATTTTGTTTGCTTCGAAGAGTTCTAGAGTTCTATAAAAAAGAAATTTCGAAAAATTCAAAAACCAAAAAATCACAGCATTTTGAAAAATGTAATATAATAGGAAATTTTTATCACAAGTTCCAGGAGTTCTGATGAAAGTTCTGTTCCTTCTCCAAAGAGTTCTACCAAAAAGTCTTACAACATTTTTTGATCAACTTAAAATCCAAAATACTACAGGACTTTAAAGTTACTAAAAAATTTTGATTTTCAAAATTTTGAAAGGTGCAGGAGTTCTAATGAGAGTTCTGTTTTTTCCCCTAAGAGTTCTACCAAAAAGTCCTACACATTCAAGCTGAGTGTGCGGTGGTATTTTGAGTTTAACGACGGAAAGGTGCGAAATGAATATCATCGTCTTCACTTGATGACATTGTTCACCGAACTGAATGTAGAAAACTCTGCTCTGGTAGGACAACTCCTTGTCATGTCAAAATCGTTTAGCTGTTGCGCAGCTTTCGTGGGACATTGTAAAAGCACTCATATGCAAATAAAAGACAGGTAGCATCTTTCTAAAACTTGATCATAGTTCAAATTATTCTTTTAACTATACTCGTATATCAAGTAATAAACTTGCATCAACTTTGACTAAAAAAATCGTAGTCTCTGCCTGATCCACACAACAATGCATGCGTTTCTCCAATTGTTTATAACAATGGAGAAAATCATCAGACTTAGGCAATCAAATCAATCAATTAAAAATATACTTAATTGTCAAATCTTTAAACATTTTGTTCACAAAGCAGAAGAATACTGTAAAATACATTATTGAGTGAAGCAATTATTATTGATTTTGATTAAAAAAGTATAAATAAAACTAGCAAATAAGACACACATCAATATTAAGATAATAATAAAATATAAAGGGGACAAGAATATGTAAAAGGATGTTACAACTATCACACTAAAATTCAGATATGGAATCATAACCCTTTTTTCCATAAGGTTTTTCAGTGAATGTCAAAATATTTTGATATTGTTTATATTCTTCAGTAATGCTGGAAGATAAAAAAAATATAATGCACACCAACTTTTAAGCAAAATATCGAGCTGCAATACATTATTTAAAACATCTAATGATACCACAAAACAGACCTTTGTTATCAGCAGCTATAAACCCTAATATGTTATCGTGTCGTAACATGACGGTTTGGTAAATTTCTGCTTCTCTAAACCACGACCGCTCTTCCCTAGAACTGAATATTTTAACGGCGACATTTTCTCCTCTCCATCTTCCCTTCCACACTTCACCGAATCTTCCTTGTCCGATTATTTCCACCAATTGGATTTGGCGAGCTATGCTTCTTTGAACGAGCAGTGGTAGACCTAAAAAAAATGTTTGGTCTATTAGAAATGTTGGATTAGTTTTGAAACGGTGTAACAGGTCTGCAACAGATTTTTTTCCCATTTAGACATGTTTATAGTCCGTTCGCTTGGCGCATATAGCCGTTACCTGAACGACAGCAATAAAAAAATAATAACTCTCAGAAACTATAACCGTCCCGTAAAAGAATATTGAATAAAACTATTTTGTACAATATTGGAATCTACACTTGAACTAAATACCTATTGCAAATCGGAATTTAACAAATAATGTAATTTAGTAGTAAGCTTGTCTGTAAACTTCTAGTAGCAAAGCATCCAGAAATATTAAAGTAAATCTCTAATGATTTTTGGTGAGAGAAATGACTCAAGTTTTAATCCAGTGAAATTTAAAAATGCAGATTTAACTACATACAAACATATAGTCACACATCTTATGCTTCCTCTACTTTCATCAGTGCTCTCATACATGCTCGTCGGTTGTTGCTACTCTTGACCTGACCCTTCTTCAAAACAATGTTGATCTGATCGAGATATGTTCGCAGAGGTCGACCTCTACCGACTTCCGTCCATTCACTCTCGTCAATCTTACTTCATCCATCCTTTCTACGTGTCCAAACCATCTAAGCATTCCTTTATCTATCTTTGTAACCACATCTTTTTTAACACCGCAGCGTTCTCTTATCTCACTATTCTTTACTTTATCATACCGAGTCACTCCGGCTATACTTCTCAGACTACTCATCTCCGCAGCATTAATCCTACTTTTATGCTTCTTCTGCCAAACCCAACATTCACTACCTTACATGTGTAGGAACCAATACACCTCTATTTACAGCCAGACGTGCCTTTTTTGACACTTTCTGGCTGTTTATACAGCTATGCAGTGCCCCATTCATTTGTTTTCCTGCCAACACCCTTCGCTCAATGTCACTGTCATAATTTCCATCTTTCGTATACTTTGAATCCAAGAATACAAACTTATTCATGCAGGTAAATTCCTACAAAAATTTATATTGTCCATTTCATATTGCTTATTCGTTTACAAATTATGAAATTCACAAGCAAAAATGAAATTTGTCTTAAAATTATTAAACTTTAACTTTCGATATATAATTTATATTTACATATACATACATATGACCTAATCATCGGCATAAAGGAGACATTTGACGATCAAATCATTCATTCTCAATCCATGCGCACTCTCTTTTAAATATTTTAAACAATCGTTTATGAATAATTTGCGATGCCATCCATCCCTATCTAACACCTTTTTCGATGTTAAACCAGTCCGTGTAATCTCCGTTTAAAAAGGCGATATAGCAGACTAGCTACCATTATGTAAAATATTTAAATTTTTAAACATTATTTACAATATTTAATTCTCCACCTCAGAATACCGATTTAAAATTTAATCCTTGTTTACATTTTACAGTATTGTCAATCTACCTTAAAATTAGATGAAATTATGCGAGTATACAGCTATACTTTCTTAATAACGTGCCTAACGCCAAGCGAACGGACTATAACCACCGAATATAATTTTAGAACCAACAGCTATGAAGGCGAGTTTATACAGCAAATAAAATAAAATAAGGAACAAAATAAAATAAGCAAGATAAACATGCCCAAAACTATGTAAGTGTTTATACAGAAATAAGATAAAATAAGAAATAAGAATAAGAACAAAAGGTAGCCAACTTTTATCTCTTTGTCTTATTTTATTTTATTTTTTTTAAAAATTGATAATGCGCGTGACCCAAATCTTTTCTGTTCTAAATGTTCCGAGTTTACAATCAACCTAACCTAATCTGATTTTTAGATGGGCAAAGCAGGACAACTCTGAAGGAGGGGGGGTATCAACAAAAATTTTCATACAGAATAAAAATAATATGGTAATATTTTTTTATTTTTAACATAAGTACAATTTATAAATATAAAAAAATGTATAATATTTTATTCCTTAACATATTTTTTATTTGATTGAATTTGTTTCGGTAGATTGTTGTAATTTTTTAAGATATTGTAAAAATCTGCACATGAATTTGTCAAATTATATATAATATATGATTCTAAAAGTCGGGACTTTTGAAAAACGTTGCGGGACGTGGGAAAATTTTTGAAAAATCGGGACTGTCCCGCCAAAAGCGGGACGTCTGGTCACCTTATTCTATGGCCCGTATATTTATTTCTTAAAAGCTTCCATCTGTGTTGAGAAGCTTCAGCTACAGAAAAAATGATTTAAAAACCGTTAAACTCTCTGATTTTTTGGGCACTTACTTGCTTTCTCCATTATGTTAGCAATTGCGAGCGAAGCATTTTCTTTTAGTCGGCTGTTCTTGTATTTTCCATCAGTTTTTGCATAAAACTGAGGAAAGGTCGATACCTGCTCTATCAATATGCCATTATCCATTATAATATTTTTTAAAAGGAAATGGATGGTAGATAGTTGGATAATTTTAGACATACATACATACATAAAGTCACGCCTTTTTCCCATAGGGGTAGGCATAGACCACTTCCTTCCACTTGCTACGGTTCTTACACACATCTTTTGCTTCCTCTACTTTCATCAGTGCTCTCATATATGCTCGTCGGTTGTTGGTACTCTTGACCTGGCCTTTCTTCAAAACAATGTTGATCTGATCAAGATATGTTCTCCGAGGTCGACCTCTACCGACTTGTCCATTTACACTCGCCTTATAAATTTGTATCGTCAATCTTTCTACATCCATCTTTCCTACGTGTACAAACCATCTAAGCATTACTTTATCTATCTTTGTAACCACATCTTCTTTTACACGACAGCGTTCTTTTATCTCACTATTCTTTACTTTATCCAGCCGAGTCACTCCGGCTATACTTCTCAGACTACTCATCTTCGCAGCATTAATCCTATTTTCATGCTTCTTCTGGCAAACCCAACATTCACTACCATACATAAGTTTAGGAACCAACACACCTCTATGCACAGCCAGACGTATCTTTTTTGACACTTTTTGGCTAACAATAATTTCAGATAATGATAAAATTTAAAAAATCCGTATTTGAAATAAAATAAAAAACCAATTTGGATATTATGTACCTACTGTTATGCACAAAATACAAAAGTCATTGTCGAAAAAGCTGCGATATATTATTCCTTATTTTATTTTATGTTATTTCTTATTTTATTTTATTTGCTGTATAAACTCGCCTTTAGATTTTCGTATGCATTTCTGTTATATTGGAAGAGCCTTCCAATGTAGAAGATGCCACTTTTTAACTTGGAAAAGTGCAAATGGCAAACACAAAAAGCAAAATTGTTGACCTACCGGACCCACTTCCGCTGGTAGTCATTTCTATCATATGCTTCAAGCTGACACCTTTATTGAGAATCGGATGATCGGGAGCCTCTAAGCTGTCGTCGACGTGTCTCAAATGCTGATGCATACCTCTCCTTTGATGTGATGTGTGACAAAAGTATGCGATGCCAATAATTATGCATATTACAAGAGTAGGAATGACTATGGCAGCCGCTATTTCCAGGGGAGTAAAAGTAGCAGAAGTTGTTTCTGTTACTGGAATATTAATTTCGTTAAGTACAACGTCCAATTAATTTACAAACCTGAACGAATCTGCACACAATTAAAAACGAAAGTTGCAAAGTTTTACAATAATTCGGTTCGTTCAAATCTGCACGAAATACGTTACACGAAAACATTTGTACGAATCGACAAACATTTTTAATTTGAAAGATTTCCTTCGCCGTAAATTGTAATACAGAGAAGTTTTCTTGTAATTCGATCGAAACTTAAAGTATTTTTACTGGAGAACGTGAAAAATCGGGACCATACGGTGTGGTAGATCCAATAACTCTTTCACGTTGTTTATGCGAGAGGAAAAATTTACACGAAATATAAAAAAAAAATTCGTAGCATTACAATTTACGCTAACTACGTACAAAACAAAAAGTGTTAATAAAGAAACAAACTACAAGCATAAGCATTTTGTTTTCGAAGAAGTTTACGAATCCTTTATAGTTTAGGCAACACGAAGCGAAAATAATAATAATAAATACGAAAGATTTGAAATATAATGATAATGTTTATTATGGCTTACTATTGAACGTGTTAAAAGTCCTGAATAATTCAAGGAGCGGAACCACCGCCATCTTGGAAGAAAGGTGCATTTTTACGGTTTTTGTTGTATAACTTTTTAATTATCGTGTTTATGGGAAAAATTATTTTTACAAAAGTTGGATAGCATTAAATTGCCTTCAAAAAAGTTCGTATTCATTTTTCCGTAAAAATAATATTTTTTCGTACAAATGGACGATGAACGTGAATGTAGAATCTCTGCGAACATAGATATTCATATATTAATTTTATTACGACAAAGTTTTGTTCATTTAACACAACATTTTTATACGCACATCTTTGTTTACGACGCTTCTTAACGGTTTGATTGATAGTTGGGTTTTCCTCAACCACATCAGGATGAACCGATGAACCGACACCAAGCTGGAGTCCAGCGTTCAAATTGGACTAAATTCTGCCTGGATGCTCCTTCTGTTGGTGGTAGCGAGGCGATATCCGGTTTAATTTTTATCACGGATTTTGTGAAACAATTAAATCTGTGTTCTTCAGCTTCAGCGATTGTTTCATGCAAAGAGTCACGATTGTTGAAACTTTCAGCGATATCATGTAACTCTACTTTGGTACAATTTTACGCGCTTTATTTTTCCTGTCCTGATGATTGCAACTGCTGTGATGTATACACGCTTCTCGCAAACTGATTCTGCCGAACAGTAACATTTATGTTCATGTTCGTGTTCATCCATCTTTTTTTATTACTGAAAATAGTCGCAAAAAGGGTAGACCTATCGTGTGGGCTGCGGACGGCCCGCACTGCGACTATTAGAAGGGGGAGGGATTATAGATAGGAAATGATTGTGGACACGCTTTTTAAAAAGTTGCAGGTCATAGTTCTCTGGAAAAACTGATTTTGGAAGCTTATTCCATTCCGTAGCAGCCCTGTAAAAGAAGGATTCTTGATGAAGATTGGTCCTTGTAGTGTCAATCTTGAGAGTAAATGGATGAGACTGATCTGCGTGCCGAGTTCTTCGGCCGAACGTGGCCAGTGGTGGAACAAGAGTTTTTATTTCTCTCGAGCATCTGCCATGAAAATATCTGTAGAGTAATGCCTGGTCTGCAACTCTTCTTCTATGTTCTAGTGGGTGAAGGGTATATGCGAGAGTTGAGCTGTTTATTAACCGAATGGTCCTTTTCTGAATGGAATCTAGAAGACGAAGAGAATGCCTTGGTGCTGAACCCCAAATGTGCGAGCAATACTCAAGTAGAGGTCGGATTTGAGCCTGGTACGTCGTCAACAGTTGATCAGGAGTTAAAAACTTTCTAGCTTTCCACAAAAAACCCATCCTCTGGCTTGCGACTTTGCGATGTTAGCAACATGGTCATGCCAAGACATATTATTAGACACCGTGACTCCCAAAATCGAGATGGAGGGACTTGATTCAAGGGTATTTCCGGACATTTTAAAGCTTCACGTACATCATCCATTTGTACGAGAAAATATTAGTTTTGCGGAAAAATAAATTATAACTTTTTTAACGGAAATTTAATGCTCTCAAACATTTGTTAAAATGATTTTTCCAATAAACACGATAGGTAATGTACTTTCCTTTTAAGATGGCGGCGATTCCGCACCTTCAATTGTTTAGGACTTTTAACACGTTCAATAGTATGCCATAATAAACATCACCAGGTTTCAAAATTATTTTTATTTCATGAAATTTGGCCTTCGTTGCCTGGGCTATTAAAAAAAATTCGTAAGGGCAAAATAATTTACAATAGTTACGTTTTGGATCGGTAAACTTCTTCCGATTGGTAGAAAAATGGAAGAAAATTTTGTTAGCGGTGATGTTAATTAAAAGAGTAATTACATGCGGAGAGTACAAAACACATTTTATACAACCTTAAACGAATTAACATAATTGATATATATGTCCGATTTCGAATGATCCTGAAACACATGAACCTGTTGACTTTTGCAGACAAAAACAAACGCAAAGCTGGTCCACGATAAACAAGAAATTCTCATCGATTTAAATTGACTGAACGATAATTATTATGCAACACATTTTACATCTTAGCTAACTTTTTTTTTTATATGTTCTGGTTCCCACGAAAAGGGATATCCTGTAATGTTCAGAGAACATCGTGGGAACCAAGGGAAAGAAGGTAGGAGTTGGTGTTCTTCTTAAATTTCTGGAGGTTGTATGCCTCGGGGAACACCTGGCAACTATTTGAGATGTTCCAAATGTACTGGGTGAATCAACGATTGCTTAAAGTAAAGTTCTTGCCTAGTGGATTTAAATGGTCGAAAAACTTGGCATATAATATGTTTACACACTGTGCGTCATTTAAAAGTATGTATTTAGAACTATACAGGGCGATTTATTAAGAATGTCCAATCTCTGAATTGTAGTAGATTCTGGACCTCAAAATATGAAGATTCTGCCAAACATACCTTACACAAATATTGCTAGTTTTCGAGATACCGGGTGTTTTAACTTTAAATATGGATTTTGATTTTCACCTGTAGCAAGAATGTATACAGAGTGATTCATTAAGAATGTCCAATCTTTGAATTGTAAATTCTAGACGTAGCGTCGTTTTTGAGATATCGAGGATCTTGTGTATAAAAGAACATTTACGCATGTCATAACAAACGTAATTCAGCAAAACAAACAGTAATATTCGGTTTCTAAATGCGGAAGCCTAAATAAAAGCATCTCTCATGTAACATTGGACATATGAAATACAGGGTGGGCAATATCTTAAAAATCTTAAATATAATAAAATATCGCTTTTTTAATGAAACACCCTGTATATATATATATTTTTATAGCGGTTCATCAAGAAACCTGTAACTTTTGTCCTATACCTATCTTCAACTGATTTCGAGACATTCCAATATTTTAATTTTTTTTATTCTCGTAAAACGTCTAACTGAAAAAATTCAAACATTATGATAGCAATAAAAGTAACATTTTTACATATTAAATCAATAATCTTAAATGGATTTGTGTAATAAAATAACAATTTTAATGATAAAACAGAAGATTTTAATGATTAAACACAGACTAATAATGTTATCGCGAGACATAAAATAAATAATTAAAAGAATTCATTTATTCATTCGGCAAGAAAGGCATTTTTTTGAACGTTTACTAAGCCGAATGTGGCCAGTGGTGGTATAAGAGTTTTTATTTCTCTGGAGCATCTGCCATGGAAATATCTATAGAGTAATGTCTGTTCTTCTACTCTCCTTTCCACAAGAAACCTAGCCTCTGGCTTTCTGGCTTTGCGATGTTAGCAACGTGGTCATGCCAAGACATATTATTGGACACCATGACTCCCCAAATCGAGATGGAGGGACTTGATTCAAGGGTATTTGAGGAATTCACTTTCTTGGAAAACCTCTGTGTTTTCTGGGCGTTGAACTGAACAAGATTGTTGGTTACCCACTCGACGATTGCTTCAAGATCTTTATTGATGGATTCAACCAGGATGGAACCATGGGGGCTCATGAGCCATTGGCGCAATTTGGTTGGTTGGATTATTTCAATGTTGGAAAACTATGTGATAAATAGGGCGAAAACCACCCAATCTCGAAGAGCTGTTGGTGGAGTAATTGTTATAATAAAAAAAAGGCTTTTTGGCATTTGTTCTTCTGACGTAAGACGTAAGACGTCGTTTTGCTTTCCAAAACAACTTTCCTTTAGAAAGAAAGAAATGGCTACGTCTGTTTTTTTGCCGTCACCCACATCTGATCTTTCGTAAACCATAAACCATTTCGGCAGCAAGAATCAAAGGATTCACAAAAGGAAGTAATCGAACTTAATGAAAAAATACAAATAGGAAGTAATTCTTCTGCTGATAGGAGGACTCTAGTGACATGCATAAATGCAGCGGGACACTATGTAACTCTTATGCTCTTATGAAGTAAGAGCACCCCCTTGCTTCATAACTAAGTGTCATATTTTAGGGTGGAAACAAGGTAACAGCTTAACGAAATGACTACAAAATTGTGTGCAGCGTGTCAAACCAACCATTTAAGATCCTGTCAATTTGGTTCTTGTTAAACACTATTCGCATATTTGAAATTTGGACGTCTTTCAGTTTCCTAATTGCAGAAATGTCAGGTCTTTGGGAAAAAAATCAAAAAAATTTAGCTTTACTTTAATTGCAAAGATGAGTAGTCTGAGAAGTATAGCCGGAGTGACTCGGTTAGATAAAGTGAAGAATAGTGAAATAAGGGAACACCGTGGTGTGAAAGAAGATAGATAAAGGAATGTTTAGATGGTTTGGACAAGCATAGGGTATGGATAAAGGAAGATTGACGAAACAGATTTATAAGGCGATTGTGAATAGGCAAGTCGGTGAACATATCTCGATCAGATCGACATTGTTTTGAAAAAACGCCAGGTCAAGAGTACCAACAACCGACGAGTATGTATGAGAGAGAGAAGAAGCGAAAGATGTGTGTAAGAACTGTAGCGGAAGTGGAAGGAAGTGGTCTCTGCCTACCACTTCGGAAAAAAGACGTGACTACAGGTATGTATGTATGTAATTGTCAATTTTTGTTACAGAATAGTTCTTTTCTATACACAGTAAAAACCGATGTCAATTTGAAAATCTTAACGTAAGTGATTTAAATAATAGATCGTTCCAACAAAATTTTTTCGAAATTTGGGCACTTTCCTCTATTGTTGTTTTGTTACTTAAATCCATTTTACATGATTTATTTAATCTATAAAATTGTTAATTTTATTGATATCATGTTTAAAATTTTACTGTTTTACGAGAATGAAAAAACCGAAAAATCGGAGTATCTCGAAAACTGTTAAAAAGCGAGTGTTGCAACTGCGGCATTGATGAAAATAATACATTTGGAATATTTATAACTATTTTAGGAAATATTGCATCGCGCACGAATATAATTAACAATTGATATGGAAGCATTGGTGTTCGTGCGCTTTTCACACAATGCATAATAAATACTAGCTTCGATGAATTAAATTTTTGGCTTAATGACAGATTCCTTTACAGAACGCAACGATGGTACGAAAATGTGTTACTGCGCATGATATATCGTGTAATTTAGTTTTAGATATACAGGGTGGTCCATAAGTCAGTTGTCACCAGAAATCCTTAGATTCTAACCTACGTTGCGACAAGGTATAGTTTTCCATTATTATCATTTACAGAATATAAAAACTCGTTCCGAACCCTTACCGACAATATTGTTTAATACCTATGTCTAAATCTTCATGGTTAAATTCATATCTGTCTTTATTTTCACTACACTGTGCAATTTCATTATTTTCATTAGCCCATTGTCTCCAAAACGCCATATTTCTATTTATTTAATAAAATTTCTAAATTCAAGACACCACACTACCCCACTGATATCACATACTATCTTCCCCGAAGATTTTTAAGCATTAACAAGATTATTTATAGCTTTTTAACCGCGTTACACCCCTCGGCAAATTCATTAGTACGTTTAACCTTATGATTCGCTGTTTCCATTCCATAACCTAGTTTGTGATTTTTGACGAACGTCAATCGAGTCCACGTGGACAGACGCTTTCTTTGATTTACACTATAACTATAAATTCAATTTTAAGATTTGTAGGAATTAAACAAGCCTACCAAGGATTCAGAAAAGTCTGCAATTAAGATCGTATAGACTTCAAGGTCTAAATTTATGTTGTACACAATCCGACAACAAGCCGATCCCAACTTTTAACCATTCTTTTGAGGTATGAAGCGACTTGGGTGAATGACAAAGTGAACAGAAACAACTGCGTCTACTGGGATTCCACAAATGGGGCTAGAAAAGTTTTGTAATATGACGAAACCACGTGGCGCAGGAGTCTAAGTGTTGGCGCATGTTGAGACGTGTTCATACTTACACACTATCCACTGCGCCAAGCTGGTGGGCTCGGTTATTATTATATTATATAATTATATATAACTTCGCTCGTGGTTTATACATACATCAGTGCTTAAAAGAAATTACTCTTGCACTAGGTCTTGATTGTCCACACTGTACGACTATATTCTGGTGGTTTCGAAGGATGGAGATTTATGTGGTGAAAATTATTCATCACAATTCGTGGTTTCCGAAATAAGGGCTGAAATTGTTCTTCATCTTTCTCAGCTCTCCGACGAACTGAAAAGGTATTTTCCAGATATTAATAATGCTAAAGATGGCAGGATTCGTAACACATTTGCGGTCACGAACGAGAGGATATATTCTAGTTTGAGTATTAAGCAACAGGAGTCATTATTAGAAATGTCCGTAGATGAAACTCTTCAAGCTGATTTAAAATGGACAGATTTTTGTGGCAGCTAGACAGAAAGAGTAGCCCTAACTCTCATGCAAAGTGGTGAATTGCCTTTTACCATTTGCTACAACATACTTATGTGAGAGTAAGTTTTTTGACTCCATTTGCGACAAGAAACGAGCACACCCATCACATTAATATTAAAAAGATATTTATTTTGGCGCTTTACTTCTTACGTTTTATTGAAATAAAAAACCTTATTTTCTTCCACGGTCAATTTTATTATTTTCTTTGGGGATGAAGGGGAGATTTAATTAGTTAATTAAGAGGTTCGCTGTCACCTGGAAACTTTAACTGGGGTTCGTGGAGCCGAAAATTTGAGAAACCCTGAATTAAGTGTATGAGCAGGGATTTTATGCGGGGGCTAATCGGGCCTTATTTTTTTAAGGGTACTGTCAATTTTGTAAAGTACCGATATATATATAAATATATATATATATATATTTCAAGAGGTGTTGGAACTGGAAAACGGTGCACTTTATGAAAATTTGCAACCGGTTAAAGAAAAATTGACATGGAAACAAGATGGAGTACCCCTGCATTATGAAATGAAAGATTTTTCCAAATGAAAATTTTGGTGAATGGTTTGGGAGAAGTGGTACAATTCAATGGCCTCCACGCCCCAGATATCACATCCATGGATTCTGCAGTCGATGCGTCTGCAAGAAAAATTTTTCACTGGTTGATGGCTTTTTAACTTAATTGATTTTATCTAATTAAATTGCTTGTAAATTTTTTACCACGTGGTGTTTTAAAACGAAGCTTGCTTGTTCTGTCTACGAAGACGATGGGCGAAGTCACCAAACGGAAGTGGTCAAAATAGTTTAGTTATAGCAGCGCTGATGTAAGATTTTCTAATTGCCTTTGCTTGTGACTTAATGTATTATTGCCTATAGCAAAGCGACTAATCTCAGGAAACCGAGTGAATAATTGGTTGCCTATGGCACGCGTCTATCGGCTGTAATAATGAGGTTTTTAAATCAAGGAATGGATTAAAGGACATTCTACAGTTGAAAAATACGGAATTTTCAACACCCAAAAATGGTTAAGATCAAATTATTATTTGAAAACCTACAGTCCTGGAAGATTTGCGACAAAATTTGTAAATCAGTGTTAAAAAGATGCAATGTTTGCTTGCAACAGCATGGAAACCACTTTGGGCATCTTTTGAACAAATGTACTGGTTGTATGCGTGCGTCGATAATAAAATTGTTGATAGTGGATTTGTATTTTGGCCAGATGACTTATGGCTCACCCCGTATTCTTAATAATTCGAATTTCTCATTTTGCTTAGTGAACATAGACCAGCAAGGACGAATACATTTAAATGTTTTAAACCCCAGTCTTTGAATTTAAATCAATCTAACCTGGTGTTAAGGACAACGTCCTATCGTTACAAAAATCCCTATTACTACAACAATCCGTAGACATTGCAGAATACTCGGGATTGTTTTGTACGTCATTAATGCTATCATTGCAATATTGTGTACTTCTGTTTGTATGAACGATTATTGCTGGTAGATTGCGAGTATCCAAGCATCTATAAAAAATACTAGTTATCATAAACTAGTTAAATAAATGAAAAAGCTAAATTTTGGATATTACGTGGTAGGGGGCCTAGAAAAGCCTAACTTCAAATTGTCGACCAAAATTTCCTTGTGCATTTTCCGCCATCTGGAAAAAAGGGTTAAATTCTGTTTTTTCATAATAACTCTGTTCTCCGTTAAGATACGAACATTTTTACAGAATACCTATTTGTTGCTTTTTTTACGATCTACAATTAAGGTCCTTTGCATTTTTCACGTATCATTCATCGTTATTGAGATATCGATAGAAAAAACCATAAATTTGGCGAGTGAAATTTGTTTTTTGCTCTTTTCTTTATTCTCATGAAAGATATCGAAAAAATGTCTATTATCAAAAATTAGGACGTCTAGCGCGATAAAACGGTTGTTTAGGGAATTGTTGCAATACAAAATAAATAAATAAACCGACCAAATTATATATCAAACACGTGAGATTTATTGAACAAATATTTTTTGAGTAGTAAAAAATAATAATTAAAGGCGGTCATAATTTTAAATTATGTTTTTTGTCGTTTTAATGGTCCTGGCTGAAGAAGTTCTTCCACGGTAGAATCGTGAACCGCAGGAAATGATGCTACGACGGTCGAAACATCATCATCACCGTGGTCGTCGTTGAACAGAATGTCGACTCAGGCGACGTTGCTGCATGTTTGTCCACTACAATGTTGGTAAATAACGGTGCAACTAATTCCTGCTTTCCTGCAGCCCCACAGTTTCCTTGAAATTTTAAAAGTCCCTCCATCTCGATTTTGGGAGTCACGGTGTCTAAAAATATGTCTTGGCATGACCATGTTGCTAACATCGCAAAGTCAGCAAGCCAAAAGCTAGGTTTTCTGTAAAAAGCTAGAAAGTTTTTTACTCCTGATCAATCGTTGACGACGTACAAGGCTCAAATTCGACCTCTACTGGAGTATTGTTCGCACATTTGGGGTTCAGCACCAAGGCTTTCTCTTCGTCTTCTAGATTCCATTTCGAAAAGGGCCATTCGGTTAATAAACAGCTCAACTCTCACAGATACCCTTCACCCACTAGAACATAGAAGAGTTGCAGACCAGACATTACACAACAGATATTTCCATGGCAGATGCTCCAGAGAAATAAAAACTCTTGTACCACCAGAACAATCAATAACCTTAGGTATGCTGACGATACTACTTTATTTGCCAGCAACGAGCAAGAGCTAACAGAACTGTTACAGCGGGTCGAGATGGCTGGTCAGGAGGCAGAGTTAACTATTAACAGATCAAAGACAAAAATAATGATTATCGACCGGCCAAGAAACAACAGGCCATAAACCAAGGAAATAAATGGTATAGCTGTGGTTAATCAATTCGTGTATCTGGGATCGCTTATAACGAATTCAGGGGGATGCACATCGGAAATCAAAAGGCGGTCAGCAGTTGCAAAAGAAGCCATGGCAAGGCTTACTAAGATCTGGAAGAGTCATGACATAACCCTATCCACCAAGACCAGACTCGTTAAAACTCTAGTATTCTCAGTCTTCTCATATGCATCAGTGCTGGGCACTCAAGGAAACGGATAAACGCGCTACCGATGCTTTTGAAATGTGCTGTTGGCGAAAGATGTTACGCATATCATGGACACAAAGAATAACAAACGAGTCGATTCTAAACCAATTGAAGATCAAAAAAAGACTGCGCACTATCGTCTCTGAGCGAATAACATCCTTTTTCGGACATATCGTCCGAAGAAACGGACCGGAAAAACTCACCGTCCAGGGGAAGGTCCAAGGAACGAGAAGCCGAGGTAGATCACCAATCAGATATGTGGACCACATTGTCAGAGAAACCGGAGTACCACTCAACGAATGTTCCGCGGAAGACAGGCGGATATGGAAAGATCTCACATATCACAGATCATGATGGCACGATACCCGAAACGGGTGACCGAATAGAAAGAAAATACCATCACTGGCCACATTTGGCCGAAGAACTCGGCACGCTGATCAGTCTCACCCATTTACTCTCAAGATTGGCACTATACGGACCAATCTCCATCAAGAGTCGCCCACACAAAAGGTCTACCCTTTTTGCGACTATTTTTAGTAAAAAAAAAAAAAAGGAGCGGGTTCTGCTGTAGTGCAAATATGTTCAAGCCCGTAATTGGTCTGTCACCAACCCCACTCCTGAGGATCTTTGAAAAATCCGAGCCAAGTTTGTACCTGTAGATATGTCCGGAAAATGTGTAGGCGGACTGCGCTTTCCGTTGGTGGAAGTAGAGAAAGATTATTTACATTATTTTTCGTCATTGATCGTGCGAAGCGTTGGAATCGCAAAATATCAATTGATGTCTCGTTTTCATCACCGCCATAAAGAGCGATGAGGAATTGCTTTCCGGCGAAAGTTAGAACCTCCGGATCGACCTTTTATTGCTTAAATAATTCCACTGATGGGTTCGGGTTCTTCGCGAGTGTGTTGATAAATTTCGACTTTCCAATATTATAAAAAGACGTCGTGGTGTCACAACCGCTGAAAGCATGAATGAAAGGAATGTTCTCAAGAAGAAAAGACACTATTGACACTATTGACAAAATTGTAGGTTGAAAATGCTCTATAAGTTTGATCATAGATATCTTTTACGAGAAAAAAGAAAACAGCAAAAAACAAATTTCACTCCCCAAATTTATGGTTTTTTCGATCGATATCTCGATAATAATGAATGATAGGTGAAAAATGCAAAGATTGTAGATCGTGAAAAACACAACAAATAAGTATTCTATAAAAATGTTCGTATATCAACGTAGAACCGAGTTATTATGAAAAAACTGAATTTAACCCTGTTTTTTTAAGATGGCGGAAAATACACAAGGAAATTTTGGTCGACAATTTGAAGTTAAGCTTTTCTAAAACACCCCCCCCCTCCCTTAATATCCAAAATTTAGCTTTCTCGGTTCACATGCATTTCTAACCCGTTTTTTCCGACGTAATGACTGGATTATTCTACGATTTTTTAAAAAATACTATATTGTTATAATCAAGTGCGTAGTTTAATTACATTATTTCGCAAAAACAAAACAATTATTTTATAAAAAATTACAGATATACCGCTAAATAAAAAAAACGAGCGAACGTTACAGTAGTCGCATATGATGTGTAACATTTGACATCTCACCTTAGTAATTTTAAAATTATATTCTGGAAAAAATGGATCAAGTATTATTTGAAATGATTTTTCATAACAAACAATAATTCTTTTTAATGAAAATTGTATTTTTCTTAATTGACACTGATAGCTATAATAATCAACCTCAAAATTTAAAAAAAGGTAAATACTGAAATATTTTATTCGAATAATTATTTATTATTACTAACTTGAATTTTTTATCAATGATCTGCACTTTATTGATACTTATCATCAACAGTAAATATTTATTTATATATTTTACGCATATAACAGCAAACTTAATACACAACACTCTCGGGAAATTGGTTGATGTCTATCTGATGGCCAACTCTAACCGCACGCTCATTTGTTATGTTATGTTACTGTTATATATTTCCGAAATCACTCCCACAAATTGCGAGTAAGCGAGAGGAAAGATGTTACATATCAAAAATAATAAATTTGTACCGGGAAAATAAACGAAATACAAGGGTCACCCTATTAATTTTGCTTAAAGAGATAAAAACTATACGGGGGATAATTTTTTTTTTTTTTATGTTCTGGTTCCCACGAAAAGGGATATCCTGTAATGTTCAGAGAACATCGTGGGAACCAAGGGAAAGAAGGTAGGAGTTGGTGTTCTTCTTAAATTTCTGGAGGTTGTATGCCTCGGGGAACACCTCCCTAGGCAATGAGTTCCAAAGCCTCGCAATTCGTTGGATGAATGAGTCTTTGGAAAGTGATGTTCTGCAGGTCTCCAAAGTGACCACGAAGGGGTGTGAAGACTGAACTTGACAGGTTAATCTTGAAGAGACTGCCAAAGGAGGAACGATTGTTGATATTTCAGAAGAGCATCGCCCATGAAAATATCTATAAAATAGAGACAAATCGCCAACTTTTCTACGGTGTTCCAGACAAGTGAGCGAGTTTGTAAGCAAGGCATTACCGACGAGACGAATTGCCCTTTTTTGGACAGAATCCAGTAGCTTCAGGATATGTTTAGGTGCTGCACTCCAAATATGGGAACAGTACTCCAGTACAGGTCGGATCTGTGCCTTATAGATCATAAGCAGCTGACTGGAGGTGAAATAGCTCTTGGCACGAAACAAAAAACCAAGTTTTTGGGATGCACTTTTGGCAATGGACCTCACGTGATTTTCTCAGGAAAGGTTATTGCTGATAGTAATACCAAGCATCGATATGGATGACTTCAGTGGTATGGTTACTCCTGACAAAGTTATGTTATAATCCAATAAATCGATCTTCTCCTTAAAGTGCCATGCAGTCGTTACTACGTAGGCGTCCTCCATATTCCATATATTTATTTGCAGCGTCTCCAAGTGATCCAAAGTTTTTAATTCCCGTCCAATGTCGGATGCAACCAAGATAACTTCTTACGATCAATACCTACCTCTTTTTTCTTCAATTTTCCCTTCTTATATTAGCCGTGGAAACTCATATCTGTCCCCTCTTATTCTCTCTCTCTTGTCCTTTTACTCTCGAGAGAGTATGGTGACATTATGTCTCAATTGCTCGGATCGTAGTTCTTCATCATTCTCCGTCTTGAGCTGCAAGAGAAGCTTTTTGCAGACCGTGACCAATGATTTCTTTGTTTTGGTCCACCCAGCGCTACGGAGACCTTCCTCTTGGTCGTTTACCATTGATTTTTCCCTCTACAATAAGTTTTTCCAGCCCATTCGTTCTTCTTGAAATGTGTCCAAAATATCGTAGGTATGATTGGTTTATCCTTGTTGATAGCCTCGTGGTGATTTTTAGTTTTTTAAGAATTGACACGTTAGTACGGTGTTCTGTATTCGCAGCATTCTTCTGTAGGCCCACATTTCGAAAGCATCTATTATTCTTCGCTTGTCCATTTTTAAAGTCCAGGTCTCAGAGGCATATGTGGCAATAGGAAAGATCAAGGAGTTTAATAATATCAGTTTGTTGCAGTTTGTTGTAGGCATTCTGCCTAATATAGCCTCTCTAAACTAGCCGTTCGGAACCGGCATTAAACTGTAGGTCCCTTCTATTCATGCAACACTGATTGAGCGTGCACATGAATAGTTGCAGAGAGGTCGCCGACGCCCCCAGGGGTATGGCACAACAAGAAGAAGAAGAAGAAGTTGCATTGATATATTGCATCTCATAATGTGTCCAAAATATGCGATTTTCCTCTTTTCGATTGTCTCGAACTGTTCTCTGTCTTCTAGTTTTGTTCTTCTAATGACTTCTTCGTTTATGACTCTCTCAAAACATGATATTTTAAGCATTCGACAAACGGTCCACATTTCAAATGCTTCGAGCTTGTCAATTGACGACGCCTTAAGAGTCCACGCTTCCATTCCATATAGAAGAGGCCACACATAACATTTGGTCATCTTGAGTCTCAATTTGATGTCTAGTCGGTGGTCAAATAAAAGCTTACGTAGACGTGAGAATGCGGCTCTCGCTTGTTCTATACGGCACCTAATCTCCACCTCCGGGTCCCACTTATTATTCAAGTAGCAGCCTAGGTATTTAAATTTCCGTACTTTTCTATGTGGTTAATACCATTGATGGTTAATCTGAAATTTGGCAGGACGTTTTTTGAAATTGTCATAAACTTGGTCTTAGCGGCATTTATTTTTAGACCCAACGCATTGCTTGCTTCTTTTACTGCATTCAATAGCGACTGTAAATCATCTGCTGTGTCAGCTAAGATCACAGTATCATCAGCGTACAGATTGAACAGCATTGGTGATGAAATGCATCCTTGTCTTACTCCTTTTTAAATCGATACAAATGGGAAATTGTTATTGTAAAATACATGGTCCGATTTGAAAATAAACTTTGTCAACTGCTCAATTATTAAAGCGCAGTAACTATTCGGGGTCCAAATTACAAAATTACAAATTATCCTGCCGAGTCCTTCGTAAGGATATATATAATATTATTACATTTACAAATATTGAAATAATACAGGTATTTGCTTAATTTTACAAAACCATGTCTATCGATATTTATTAAAAAACTTACTCAACCTCCGTAAATTTCGAAGACAAGAGGTGTTAATGATTTCTAAAAATGCTACATCTACAATGCAGAAATATAAATCCATCACCACTACAAGCTGTATAGGCTTATTTACACTAATAATAAATAAACAATGAAATTATTTCAAATTTAATTAAATTTAATCATTTTTGTTTTGCAATTTCTCTGTCCCCCAATTATGATTAGGTGATTGATCCCCTAACATATATGAATAACCATAAAATCAGGCAGTCTTTGAAGGTATAAACAATAATAGAAGAAAAAAATCGAATTCTAGGCTACAAAAATGTTAAAGGACTAATCATAAAAGTGCCAGCAACAGTAGCACGATCCTAGATGCCATTTGATACATAATAATAGCTTCAAACTTCTTCAAGTTCAAAAAACCTTATTACCTTATAATAGAAAACACAACTCAAATTCTAGGTTATGAAAATGTTAAAAGACTGGTCGAAAAGGTGCTAGCAATAATAGCATCAACCTATACGCCACTTAAAACTAATAGTAGCTTCAAACTTTTTTAAGTTCATGAAGCTATAAACAACCTTAAAACCTAATAACACTAAAAACAACAAGAATTATAGGTCGTGAAAATGCTAAAAGACTAGTCAGAAAGGTGTCAACAATAATAGCATTATCGTAGATGCCATTTGAAACATAATGATAACTTCAAACTTATTCAAGTCTACGAAGCTATAAACAATAATAAAACGCAATAATACAAAAAACAACTCGTTAACTTCAACTTCTTCGAATCCTTGAAGCTGTAAGTATACAACTATACAACATATATATAAGTATACAACATTATGCTTTTTAAAACATAATGGAAGCTTACAACTTTTTGGAATCCTTGAAACTGTGAACAACATCAAGACCTAAAAATACAAGGAACATCTCTAGAATTATAAACTATGAAAATGTCACAAGCTGTCGGCAATAATAGCAATAAGAGCATTACCCTGGATGACATATGAAACATACTGGAAGCTTTAAATTCTTCGAATCCTTGCAGCTGCAAACAACCTTAATACCTAATAATACAAAAAACAATCCTCGAATTCTAGACTATCAAAATGGTACGTGGACTAGTCAAAAAGGTGCCAGCAATAATGGCAACAAGAGTATACCTAACTCTAGTTGCCATCTGAAACGTAATGGAAGCTTCAAGCTACTTCGAGTAGGACACCAGAGGATCTAAAAGAATATTGAAGGTTTTTTACTCGGTTTTGTACCGAAACTACAGGGACAGATAATTGTAAAAATCCAATAGAATTATCGTTGCGGGGTAAATAGAAATAGCTGTTATGCTTTGCAAAAAGTAATGCAACGTAAATGATGGTAGATTAAAAGTACGTGTTCTCCTCTGATGACGCACCAGTAATCTCTTGCTGACCTAAATGTAGACAAATAAATGTTTATAAAGTTAGAAATTATTGAAATTTTTCGACTAATTTCCAACAGCAAAACAGACAATTGCATAATTAGGATTTAAATTTTCTAGTAATGTGGAGATAACGAGATGATTATTCACAAACAACCTTATCAGTACACGAGTGCTTCACCTCCCTAAGTATAAAAATTGGTAAAATTATTGAAAAACTAGATACTTATCTTTTAGGAAGAACAAAAATACCGACAATAAAAAAACAAGATAAATTCTTTGATTTCTTTTACTCAGAGCAATTTTGGAAATAACGAATACCACAAAATGTTACACAATACATAACAAAAATTCGTCGAACCTAATATGCAGATGAAGCAAGAACGGTCACTTAATTAACACGACCATATATAATAATTTCAAAATTATTCTAAATGATGATACAACAATAATTTAATAATTCTTTGTTTAAATCAATGCATAAACATTTAAAATGCGCATTTGATCACAAACATTTTTTTGGTATTTGTAATACACCTGCAAATTGTTATCTATAAGAGTTTATGAAAAAATACTTCTGAATATGACTCGTTTACATACTTCAATATTCAAGTTGGAAAATATAAAAATAAAATCACCTAGCATTTTCGCAAAAATCTACATTAATGAAAAAATGAAATGGAATTAGTTGACGTCGAGAAGAATATTTTGTAAAATTTAAATCTGCTTCTACTACATCCCATCAGAATATTCATTCTACTTTTTTACATCAACAGATTAAAAATTGATCTGTTACAGTTAAAGCTGAGGTAGATATGACCTCTTATCGCTCACTGTCATCAAAGACATGTTTCGTTTATTAGTTTATTATACGAACTAAATAATGTCATTTACGTTTAAACGTCTTTCATCATTACTCCTTCAGTACCTTTTATTTGGAATGATATTACGTATCATATTTGACGATATACTAATTGTAATGATGAAACACTGATAGCGTACCCTACTCTGTCTTAACTAATGAAGGTATCCACAACACGAGCCAGTAATGATAACACGAAAAATAGAATGAATCTTTTATCAATTTAGTTATGTTCTCCTTACACAATCATTACTAATACCATTCTGATAAAGTAATGACATTACAATTCTTAAGTCTCATCATTACTTCTATATTACTTTTCAACCTTAAATTATCATTTAAAATGATATTACTTTTCCTTTTTGACACAATGAACCAAGTAATTATACCCATTCATTACTAACGAGCCAACACGAGCCAGTAATGATAACACGAAATATAGAATGAATCTTTTACCCGTCATCAATTTAGTTATGTTCTAACAAAATCATTACTAATACCATTCTGATAAAGTAATGACATTACAATTCTAAAGTCTCATCATTACTTCTATATTACTTTTTAACCTTAAATTATCATTTAAAATGATATCACTTTACCTTTTTAACACAATGAACCAAGTAATTATACCCATTCATTACTAACGAGCCAACACAAGCCAGTAATGATAACACGAAAAATAGAATGAATCTTTTACCCGTCATCAATTTAGTTATGTTCTAACAAAATCATTACTAATACCATTCTGATAAAGTAATGACATTACAATTCTAAAGTCTCATCATTACTTCTATATTACTTTTTAACCTTAAATTATTATTTAAAATGATATCACTTTACCTTTTTAACACAATGAACCAAGTAATTATACCCATTCATTACTAACGAGCCAACACGAGCCAGTAATGATAACACGAAAAATAGAATGAATCTTTTACCCGTCATCATTTTAGTTATGTTCTCCTTACACAATCATTACTAATACCATTCTGATAAAGTAATGACATTACAATTCTAAAGTCTCATCATTACTTCTATATCACTTTTCAACCTTAAATTATCATTTAAAATGATATCACTTTTCCTTTTTGTAACAATGAATCAAGTAACTATATCCAATCATTACTAATGACAGTATCCTCAACACGAGCCAGTAATGATAACACGAAAAATAGAATGAATCTTTTACCCGTCATCAATTTAGTTATGTTCTAAAAAAATCATTACTAATACCATTCTGATAAAGTAATGACATTACAATTCTAAAGTCTCATCATTACTTCTATATTACTTTTCAACCTTAAATTATCATTTAAAATGATATCACTTTTCCTTTTTGTAACAATGAATCAAGTAACTATATCCAATCATTACTAATGACAGTATCCTCAACACGAGCCAGTAATGATAACACGAAAAATAGAATTAATCTTTTACCAGACATCATTTAGTAATGACATTAGAATTCTTAAGTCTCATCATTAATTCTTTATTACTTTTCAACCTTACACTATCATTTAAAATGATATAACTTTTCCTATTGATGAACATGATGAACTAAGTAATGATGGCGTATTATATACAATCATTAATAATGGGAGGATCTCCAACGAGCCTACTGACATGAATCAAAAAATTAGTATTTTACCAGGAATCATTTCAATTATGTTTCCCTTACATAATCATTATCTACTAATGTCATTCTGATAAATTAATGACATTACGTTCCAAAGTGTTTCTTTATTACTTTTCAGTCTTAGACGATCATTCAAAAAGGCATTACTTTATCTATTTGACACAATTAAGTAATGATGAAATACTGCTGGTGCATCCTGCACAATCGTTACTGATGACAGTATCTCCAACACGAGCCATTAACGAAAACTCGAACCAGAAAATTCTGTTTCTCGTTATTACCAAGAATCACTCCAATTTTACTTTATCTTTACTATCATTACAAATGTCATTTTGATAGGATCTGCTTAAGGAATTTAACGTGTTTAACTGCTACGATGGTGATTTAACGTTTAATATGCCCCATAATTTTGTTGGAAATTTTTTTCAATAAAAATTTGGCAATAAATAATACTTTTGACAACGATACATTCGTTAATATATCATTCTAGATTTAATTAAAAAGAATTTGTGGGTCACAACATGATTTTTTTTAATTTATCAATATGACTCCATCAATTTAAGATTCAATGGTATGCTTAAACAAAAGTAAATAATTGAATATTTAAGCTATAATTTTAGATTTTCTTATAATTGTACAATGGACATCTTTAGTTATTTCTACTTCATATAATCTTAAATTTAATTACAAAAAACGTTACCATTGCAATTATTACTAACAAAAATAGAGCTTTAATAATTAATAAATACAGTTCTAAGAAAATAGTGTCTATGTCTAGCGCTACACTGGTGGTTAAATAATATGACATACCAATACTCGTACATTTGTTTTATCAGTTGACCGACACACAAGGTCAATTATAGTATCCGTTGAAGGATATTTCTTGCATCGGAAAAAAGATAATTTTTATTGGGACATAAAAAAATTGGAAGCAGCCACATTTTCAACAAAGTAGTGAAGGTAACAGCAAAAGCTAGTTTTCAATTTTTTATTGTTTAAACAAGGCCCGGACTCACTGAATACGAGTGGAGCAGATACTCTGAAATGTGCCTTTTATAAGTAATCTATCTCTACAAGAAACTTCGAATAAGGTTTTTCCTGTTCTTGTACGTTTTTAATTCCGTTTGGAAAGCGTGTCGTTGCAACAACCCTCTTCAGAGACGCATATGTTTTGAATTTGAATTTGAGAAATTTGACAGGGCCAACCTTTTTCTAGTAATTAATAACAGCAGACGCTAAATTTTCCACCGGTCCATCTGTTATTGGACTATCAATTTGTATACCAAAAAATAACGAGTTTGTTGACATTTTTTCTGTTAAGGAAACACACTACCGATCATTTCCGTAATTTTTTTATTTATTATTTAGGATAGGAATATTAGATGTCACATTATTTATTTTTCCACCGTTTATGTAATACTCTAAATGCATCCATGTTAGGCAGGCAGTGCTTTAATAGAGAAAAAATAATAATAATATGTAAGAATATGTACAAGAAAGTTTAGAGCAAATTTATCGTATGTGTGCTGGAAGTACTACTGACGATATTACCTTCAGGTCTCGGTACCGGCGGTACCAATCTCATGTTGCAGTAATCTTCGTTTTTGCAGCACTCCATTATGTACGTAGAATTTAGAGAATTCTGATGACAGAACATTGGGTTATGAGCGGGGAGCGAGAGGCTCGGAACCAGACACCTAAATTTGACGATTTTTCGTTTTGTATATTGTACCAGAGTATTCATTCATCGTTACAAACAGAACTCAACGGCGATTTAAAATTTCGACCAATTATTTTTTCGATTTTTCGTTAACAATAAAATTCCAATTCTGGTTAATAAAATTTGATTTAATCCGATTTTTCATCTTTTTCCAATAAAATTATATATACACAAAGTGCATCTCACGTAAAAACTATTTTGGACACGCAGTATAGGTATATCCCAGCCTCCCTGATCATTCACAGTCGATATTCACATTATAACATTAACGAGTTATCCAATAAAAAAATAATTAAATAAACAACACAAAAATGTTCTCTTAATCGAAAAGTAGACGCAGGTCAAATTTTATTTTAATACTTAATAGGTCTTTTGATGAATTTAATCAAGCCTAGACAAAACACCTGACAACATAATTGATAATACAGTGAAACCTGGTTAATTGGGATCTCAAGGGACCTAGATTTTTTTATCACATATAGAGGCTTTTAATTTACCCAGTTATCCAAATAGACAGGTTAACATGACAGTTGTGTTATTTATAGAAGGTCCCACTTGGAGAGGTCGAAACGTATAATACATATAAAGAGGTGGGAATTTTTATAAAATAAATATACATACATTATACATTATACAGTTAAACCCCCTCACCTTCGATGACTTTGAAATTTTTATATGTTATAGTGTTCAGTACACTGAACAAGAATATGTATATATATATTTTTTCAGTGACTGTAATATTCACCTAAATTAATCGTTGAAAGAGATAAAAGAAGGACAGGATAAGATAATGCAAAGAGTTAGTCTAAAGATTTAACACCAACCCCCCCGTCCCGTCTCCCGTCCCCTTCCAACCCTGCTCAACCATCAATTTTTATATAATCATTTAATCAAATTTAACGATTGTTTCTATGATTACATAAAAATCGATAGTCAAGAGGGGTGAAAGGGGCCCCCGACCCCTCATGATTATTATATTTTTTACTGAGCCTTCACTCTGGATGAATAATCGGCTCGAGAAACGACTCTTTCGTCAAGCATTGTTTTATCGTTCATCTTTAGTATACACTTCTATGAAACAAAAATGAAAAGAAATCTACAGTTATCACTTTGGATGATTTTTCTGAGAGCCTTTTTAGACTGTCCCTGTCTATCTACACATCGTTGTATGCGTTTCTCCCATTGTTCGTAACAGCGGAAGAAGTCTTTAGACGTTAGGTTGTTTGATGAATAATTGCATCGTTTTTTCCTTAACTTCTAACGACTGAAAACGGGGCTATTTAAAAGTATCCCCTATATTTGGGGGTGGTCGAGCATGGGAATTTGTTTTTCGGTCAAAAACTTTTTCACAGAGAATGCAATGTGGCGGATGCATTGTTCTGATAAAGAATCCAAGATTTACTAAGTCATTTTGCCTCTCAGGCACCCATTCAAAGTGAATTATACCCCTGATGAATCTTAGAACTTTATTGCCAGACCTTGTATATTAAGAATCAATTTAGTTAATTAACATTGTATCCCAAAAGTGTGTTCCGAAAGCTTAAGGTTTTCGTCACTTGCATCAACAAATGATGGCATTATTTTCATATTAATATAATATATCTAATACTCCTATATTACTATCGCCCGTAAGTGGAAGTGTCATGGAGTAAGTAATACAGCAAACGACTACTTCTATCTCTTTTTAGACTACTCGACCAGTTGAGCGAACGTCACGATTCTGGTGGGACATACGCTTTAGCTATAAGCAAAAATCACGGAGTGGGCGACATCTATTATTGATCGTATAAACATCTCGAGGTGTGAACAACAAACTAACCTCCATTTGTTTATATGAATGAAAAGTGAACTTTATATATTATTTTGAGCAATTTAAGCATTGAAAGTGTTATATTTAAACGATATTTCGTGAAGAATTGGTGTTAATAAACCACAAAATCCGAAAATGCAAAGGATTAAAAAGGGTGATATGAAGATAAAACAGCGAAAAATATGCTCCGTTTCACAATGCTCTACGTATGGCAATTCGATAATATCTTTGCATAAATTTCCTTCAAACCTAAGGCAGCTCAGAAATGAAAGATGATTTTTTTTTTTTTTTATGAAAATAGTCGCAAAAAGGGTAGACCTATCGTGTGGGCCGCGGACGGCCCGCACTGCGACTATTAGAAGGGGAAGGGATTATAGAAAGGAAATGATTGTGGACACGCTTTTTAAAAAGTTGCAGGTCATAGTTCTCTGGAAAAACTGATTTTGGAAGCTTATTCCATTCCGTAGCAGCCCTGTAAAAGAAGGATTCTTGATGAAGATTGGTCCTTGTAGTGTCAATCTTGAGAGTAAATGGGTGAGACTGATCAGCGTGCCGAGTTCTTCTGCCGAATGTGGCCAATGGTGGTACAAGAGTTTTTATTTCTCTGAAGCATCTGCCATGAAAATATCTGTAGAGCAATGACTGGTCTGCAACTCTTCTTCTATGTTCTAGAGGGTGAAGGGTATCTGTGAGAGTTGAGCTGTTTATCAAACGAATGGCTCTTTTCTGAAAGGAATCTAGAAGACGAAGAGAATGCTTTGGTGCTGAACCCCAAATGTGCGAGCCATACTCCAGTAGAGGTCGGATTTGAGCCTTGTACGTCGTCAACAGTTGATCAGGAGTAAAAAACTTTTTAGCTTTCCACAGAAAACCTAGCCTCTGGCTTGCCGACTTTGCGATGTTAGCAACATGGTCATGCCAAGACATATTATTGGACACCGTGACTCCCAAAATCGAGATGGAGGGACTTGGTTCAAGGGTATTTCCGGACATTGTGATGGGATGATTTGAGGAATTCACTTTCTTCGAAAACGTGGCACTTTGTGTTTTTTGGACGTTGAACTGAACAAGATTGTTGGTTCCCCACTCGACGATTGCTTCAAGATCTCTATTGATGGAATCAACCTGTTCCTGCCTAAGTCTATTTGTATAATTCACCGAAAGTGATCGATAGGATATGAAAATTGAGACAAGTGTGCTATCGTCTGCGAAACTGTAAATGGGGTTCGTGGTGGTTTTCAAGAGGTCATTGATGTGTAAAAGAAATAAGGTGGGGGACAGGATGGAACCCTGGGGGACCCCGGCATTAGTTTTAAACGCATCAGAAGAAATACCGCCAACTGCCACATGTAAGGAGCGATCTTGCATGAAGCTCAAGAGCCATTGGCGCAGTTTGGTTGGAAGACCGTAAGCAGATAATTTACTTAATAATGCCTGGTGCCAAACGCGGTCAAAGGCTTTAGATATATCCAAGGCTATTGCACGAGATTCACCAAACTTTTCAATAGTGTTTGTCCAGAGCTGAGTGACATAAGCCAGCAAATCTCCAGTAGACCGAAGTTGTCGAAATCCATATTGTCTGTCATGGATTATCTCAAATTTCTCCAGATATTTGATAAGTTCTGTGTTAATCGCTTTTTCCATAACTTTGGATATGACTGAGAGCAATGCAATAGGGCGATAATTTGCAGGAATAGTCTTCTTTCCTTTTTTCGGAATCGGTTGGACCTTAGAGTTTTTTCACATGGACGGAAATACTCCTTTGCTGTATGATAACTTGAAGAGTCTACAGAGAACTGGGGTGAGCTCTTGAGCACAGGTCTTCAGGACAATTGTCGGAATTCCATCTGGTCCTACTGCCTTATTAGTGTCAAGATAGGAAAACAAATCTTTAAGTTTATGTTTAATTGCAGCAAACACTTTGTGAAAGATGGTTTTTTCAGTGGTAAGTTTGATATTGTTGTCCAATGATCTATCATCCACTACTACTATCATCTTTTGAAAGATGATTTTTATGACTTTTTTATTGAGACCGTCAGTTCCTCTTCAAATGATGTGGCCTGCATTAAAAACGTCTTTACCTTCTTTAATTGGTCGAACACGTTCACCCACATAAAACAATATGTCCGACATTGATATTTCGACTTTCATTTGCATTGCAACAAGAATTCCAGTGACAACAGAACTGAAAAACTTCAAAAACAAACCAAAATTGATACCTGGTCTTTACTGACATTTAACGAGAATCCAGCGACAATAAAACTGAAACGTCGAAAACAAACCTTAAATCCAGCTACAATTCAACAGTTTAACACAAAAAATCAACTCGAATCTGTGAGATAACTAAAATTTCCTTCAATAAAAACTTGAGTTCAACAAGTGGTCAAATGACAGAATATTTGTTGTTCACACCTCGATCCGACATTTTGTCATTGACAGCGCCATCTCGCGTTACGTGATTTTTCCCTATAACTGATGCGATTCTTCGACATGCGCGTAGGACTCGAAGTAGTTACGAGAGAGATAGACGCATATATGTTTGCACCGTAATGGTTTCCTCCCTCTCCAGACCCCTTACTAGCAATATAGGAGCATTAGATATATGATTAATATTTAATCTGCAGAATATTCAATTTAAAAAAAATTCATCTAATTCGCGATTCTCTTTATGAAAGCATTTTACGTCGAGTTTTAATTTTTTTATTTATGTTTTTTTTTCAAACATCAACTGCAACAGTCCGGACTTACTTAACTATATTGTTATGTACATATTTTATTTTAAAAATATCAATTATAATATGATAGTCAAAAAAAAATAGCACCCTTTGAACTCGCTGAAGAATATTATGTTAGTATTAAAAAAAAATCAACACTGTTAAGTAAAAAGTAAAACACAGGAAGAACAAAAAAAAGAAAACGATAACCGATTAGATTATGTTATTCAAATAAGTGCAATTCATATTTGAAGGTCAGTCAGAATAGCTGCGCCGATAATCAAATGGAAAATTTATCAGATCTTGGTCTTACCAATAAGAAATCATTTTTAAACCTTATTATTATTTGGCGATTTTAATTCTTCAATTTAAAATCGAGTATAAAATTAATTTTCGAAAAATAAAAGCTTAATATTTATTATTTTTTAAAATGGATTATAACAAATAAAAATGTACGTTAGAATAATAATAAAAATTAATGACCGTATTTTTAACACACCCGGTACGTCGTAGATGTAAAAAAATATATAGTGACACTTTTTAAACCGATGTAAATACATTACCGTGTAAGATTATCCATGGAGGCATTTTTGGCGTTTAAATAGTAAATGGGACAACGACGTCATAGGTAACAACATGCGCAGTAACCAAATTTTAACTGGTTTAAATAGCTCCAGCGACTCCGAGAGAATAATTAGTACTTCTCAGAATTTTACTGCGGGCTTACTTTTGATGTTGTGGTTGAATGTTTAGACTACCCAGTTACATCTGAAAAAGTGTAGCTGACCTTAAATGGCCAGTTTGCTTCTTCGCCAACAACGCGGATATACCAAGCATCCTGATTTTGTAAATGTGAGACCTCATGGTGAACCAAACATTCTACATCAGCTATTTGTCGAGAGAAAGAGCGTTATATTTTCACGTCTGCATTTAAAACAGGATCTCTTAAAGTAACCTGTGCAAGGCTTTGTCAATTAATTGTTTCGAGTATCCACAATTCGACATTTCCTAGGCTCTGTTTTTTAAACATATAAAGGTCAGTGTGTTTGACGATCCACATATTCGGCAGCATAAATATTTCATCGGAACAATGACAAAACTTCAAAAGAATGCTTGGCTGGTATGAAAAACGTTGTAAAGACTTACACGAGCATATATTTACACCGAAATTGTCCAACAACTCTCGGAGAGCTTGGAAATACTTCAGCCATCATATTTACCCTATGCCTTTATGATGTTCAGATTTCGGTAAAATCGCTTATCACTGACTATGCAGATAATGCCACATGGGTAACATTCACGTGCCCTACTGCAGCCGTAGAGGTAATGCTGATTCTTTCACCATCGCACTTATGTGTAATGAAAGAAGCAGCAATCAGACTGAGCCAGACACTAAATCTTAAAGCAGGAAATCTGATTGAACATTTGAAGATTTTGGAAAATATTTCTCTAGAATCTGTACGGCACAGAACCCTTCTGTTGACATTCCAAAACCTATTTGAAAGACAAGGCTCGACGCTGAGAAACATGAAATGAAGTCTCACAAAGACAAGCGGAAAGGCTAGTAAGCCTTTCGCCAAGGAAAGCTAAACAGCTTCTCGAGTTGGACAAGAAAGACTTGAAACTGGTGACGGGACTCCTCACTGCCTCTGAGGTATCACCTGAAAAAGATGGGGAAAACAGAGAGTGATAGTTGCCCTACTGCGAGAACTTCGCTGAAACTGCAGAACATTTGCTTTGCGAATGCCCAGCGCTTTTCTGGAAGAGGCTTAAGTTTCTGGAAGGGGCCTTTCTAAAGCACTGCGATGTCAGGAACTTAGCTCCTAGGAAATTGATAAATTTTGTATGAAGTCTCGGAATTCCTCGAATAGATTAAGGCTTATGCACAAAAGATCTGATAGGTCGAAGTGCTTGAGAGGCAGCATAGCCTTCACGACCCCCCCCTACAATCTACAATCTACATGCAGATAATTCATCTTGATGCTCATGGTGCAACTAAGCATTTTGAAAGCTCTATCTACATATGATGGCTGAATATTATTGGAATATCAAGTGAGATTGTCCATATATGTGTTTACCTTTGAGATTGTGGTTGTGTGTATTTGGAAAAGTTTATTTTTCGCAAGGCGAACAGCCTTCTGTGTAGATAGCATATTCGGGTCCATAGTTAGGAGAAAAATTTACATTAATTAAAGTGCAACATTTTTTAAAACATTCGACTCTGTATAGATAGCATAATAGGGTTTGTAATTTGAAGGAACGTTTACATGAATCAAGGCGCAAACATTTTTATAATAGTCGATAAAACAGACTACAAAAAAGGTGAATTTTTAAAACAATCAATGGAACCTCAACCAGCCAAACACGGTTTATTGTTGTTAAATGTTTTATTTTAAATATTTTTAGCATATTTTTTGTGGAACTTTTAATGCACCTTATTGATATCAAATATGCCAGCATCTTCGACATACACATTAACTTTCTAAAAAAATTTCTTTATGGTAAGTTCTGTTTAAAAGAAGTTTTGACACAGTCAAAAAATTACTAATTCGTTTTTATGGAATTAAGTGTCAAAGCAAAAAAAATCTTTCTTACTTTTTAATCTTTTAAAAAGATTGTTTACATATGAGAATCTTAAAGTTTTGCATGAAAAGCTATGATTATTTTTTCAATTAATGAGATTAATTTACATACTTTTGGAAAATGTTGAAACAATTTAAACTCCCTATACTACTGCAATGTCTTTACATTTAAAAGTATGTTAACAATTTATCACAGAATACTTTTTGCAAATGTGCACAAAGCAAAGCGTTATTATTATTGTAACGCTGAACATTTCATAGAATTCAATTTTCACTGTCTTCTTTTTTTACCTTTTTAAAAATTTATTATTTTTGTTATTGGAATATTTATTTATACTTAATAAACAAAAATTAAACTAGTATTATGCGTGTTTACAAGATGTTTAAATGCTTCACTTAATCCAAACCAGAAGTGTGATAATACATGTGAAGGATTCACTAAAATCCTTCACAACATCTGCAAGCCACACTTAATAGTTAGGTTAAGTTCCTGTTTTAGTCAGTCTCTTGCAGTTTTTCTTTGAGTAAAGATTGTGTCCACTTCCCAAAAGTTTATTTCAGCAAAATAAAACTTTCGTTGGAAATGAATTACTATTGAAAGGGACCTCTATTGGCTAAATTCGACAGAGTGGGATTGAACGTCCACAAAACATTACGTTTGCTGAATGAATGTTACAAAGAAGAAAGCTATAATGTATTTTTTTTATTCATACTTAAAATGCAATTTAATCTTTTAAAATAGCTCTTCCCGATGGTTTGATTTTTCAAATTTTTATTTCAGTTCTTCAGATTTTTTTTTGTTGTTGAGTTTTTCAGAATGTTTACTTACACGATATTTTTGAAATTCTAACGTGTTCATCCCACACTAAAATTCCTTATCCCGTTTCCTACTGCGAAAGATAAGCTCTTACCTTCGATAAGCAGTGACGAGTTGAGACATAATAAATGTATTTAGTGTGTTTGGTACCAATATTTTTGGAGTTTACTCCTTAAGAATCGATTTTCATATATAAGCCCGGCGTATGAAAATGTATGAGGAGTAAAATCAAACTAAGCGTTACACGAAAAATGTTATGTCCATCTCATGCGCAACTTATCTGGCGCATTTCCCAGTACAGAGTATACAGGCGGGATGGAAACGCTTGCGACATGTATACACGTGTATAAAGGTCCGATTTCCTAGCTACCGAATATCGCTACGATTTTACGTTGCATTGTTCGGCACCGACAATCATTTTCCTAGCTACCGATTTCGGCAGGGACTGTACGTCGCAGCGGGATGCGAGACAGACGACTGCTACAGGGGAATCTCGCACCAGCGAGGTAAAAGTAAAGTCTGTCGATATAGTGTTCGTGTTTGTAGAGTGTTTTTCCACACTATGCCCAATCAATTTAGTTTTCAACGTCGGAGGACGAACAATTGATTCAGCTGATTGCTGATTGATGAATTGTTGTGGAATGTTAGTTCTGCAGATTTTAAGAACGTCTTGAAAAGAGATAGGATATGGAATGAAATTGGGGTACTGATGAACAAAGCAGGTACGTAATAATTAAAAACGTAGCTGCTTATTAATTTGGCATTGTAAATCACGGAAACTATTGCTGGGCGGGTGGTAGTCCAAGTAGAGTCTTAGCATTTTTTCTTTTTTAGGCATCCAATGTAAAAACCGATGGAGAAATATTAAGGACCTTTATAAAAGATAAAGAAAACTCGAAAAAAATCCAGGTACCGAAACTGCAGCTGCTATCAAGAAGAGGGCTTCGTACTGGACAAGGCTCCGGTTTCTAGATAACGTTCAAGATGAGAGAGAAAGTTACACAAATACACAAACTTCGTCTGAACAAAGCATCACATCCCAAACCTTGCCTGAGGACATCGTTGATGACCCAGTTTCAGAACCAGATGACAACGGTAGAGAAGCTAGCTCGAATGATCATCCCGAAACATCAACTCCGACTAACAAACTTGTAAATTACTTATACTTTTTCCGCTGATGAAACTGGTCTCAACCTGATTGCATGGCTCACTTTTCAAGTCCTCTTCAACGAAACCCGTTAACATATAAAACTGTTCTCTCTTATTCGAAAAATTCTCTACTCGACGAATGGCGAACTAGCATCACTATCCTTATGTTTAAAAAAGGAGATAAGAAATTGCCTTCAACCTACCGAGGCATAAATCTCTTAAGCACTACACTGAAACTAACAACAAAAGTTATGGCGAACAAAATTAATAACCTAACACCCTTAGCAGATGAACTGCAAGGATTCAGATCGGGCAGATCATGCACAGATGCGGTTTTTGTCAAAAGACAGATAACGGAAAAGTCAATTGAATACAACAGACCAGCATAAATGTGTTTTATTGATTTGGAAAAAGCGTTCGATCGTGTGCGGTTAAGAGACGGTATACACCTTCTTTAAAACAGGCAAATCCCACATAATCTCATTAAAACCATACAAAATATATACAAAGCAAATCAGATTTAAGCAAAAATAAATGGGACCATGACCGAACCAATAGCTGTGGGCCGTGGTATTCGACAAGTGGATTCCCTGAGCCCTCTGCTCTTCAACATCATTGTGGACGAAGTAATAAGCAAAGTATGTTTACTGAAGAAAAGAGAGTGGTCACTCAAAGAGACACAAACACAATAATCTTACACAAACTTTAGACTTTAGATCAAGCTTAAGTTTTTCAAAAAACTTAAGTAAAACTTAACATCTGCTTAAGACTTTAACAGAATAGTGTCTTGCACTGCGTTAGGTACTTGTGCGCTGACTTCACCGGCCACCTCTAACCTCTGGGACTATAGTCCGGTCAATTTAGACCAAAAAATGAGAGTGAAGTTACATAAAGTCCCAACAAGCTGAATTTCAGTGAAATTGTTCAAAATATAATTATAAACAATGTCTAGAAGTTCCCCATCATTCCCCTGTAAGGAAAAAAATTTAATTCAAGGTCAAAGGTCAAAAAAATGAGTTTTTCGCGATTTTCAGCAAAACGGTAAGTTTTATCATAAGAGTACCTCAGACAAAAATTGTAGATCATAAAATTATCTATAAAAAATGTATCAATACTTTTTTTCTTACGAGCCACCGTTTCTGAGATATAACGATTCAAAAAGTTATAAAAGTTGTTATCGTCATAATATGCATGAGTACGCCACGTATATACATCTAGAGTTGTAATATTCTATATAATATATATATGTATATATATATATATATCTGTCTCTTGTTCTATTGTGTGCGTGGCTAGGGTCTTATACCTGCTATAATAAATGAAATACTGTTAGTCTTGAGCGTCACTCTGTAGTGAAAACACGTGTTTATCCAAACCTATATTGTGCTGTTTTGAGTTTTATATTAAAAATGTCTGAATATTGTTTTATTTGTGCTAAACTTTTAACTGAAAGTGAAGTTGTTACTGTTGAACGTGGTATGAAGACATTAATTAATGCAAGTATCGAAAGAGCTGATGATTTTTCGGAATATCTCAAAAATCAGAAATCTGTGACAATACATGAAAATTGCCGTAAAAATTATACTCGAAAGTCTTCTATTGCTGCAGCTAATAAAAGACAACGTGAAGAACAAGAAGCCAGTACATCCACAGCAAGTCCTCCTCGTACTAGATCACGTATCAGTGAATCAGCTTTTTGTTTCAAAGAACTATGCTTATTTTGTGGCGAGGATCACAACTGACCCGTGGAGTAGGCCAACTGGGGAAACCACGTTAAAAAAAACGCGTACACTACCTCATAGGTGGCGTGGAAACGTGTGCATATTATGACGATAACAACTTTTATAATATAATCGTTATATCTCAGAAACGGTGGCTCGTAAGAAAAAAAGTATTGATACATTTTTTAAAGATAATTTTATGATCTACAATTTTTGTCTGAGGTACTTTTATGATAAAACTTACTGTTTTGCTGAAAATAGCGAAAAACTCATTTTTTTGACCTTTGACCTTGAATTAAATTTTTTTCTTACAGGGGAATGATGGGGAACTTCTAGACATTGTTTATAATTATGTTTTGAACAACTTCACAGAAATTCAGCTTGTTGGGACTTTATGCAACTTCGAATGTCTAAATTGACCGGACTACTGGTACACATATTATAGTACCGGGGTGGTGGCGTTTATTTACCCCAATCATTCTGAAGGGGTAAACTCCAGCTGCGCGTCGGAGCTGACAAGCATTATTTGTTTATTTTGTCACTATCGAAAAGAGTAACCCCTAATAATCTTAAAAGTATCTATTTATAGTTTTCAATTCCAATACATTTTCCGGTAGATAAACATTTGGTAACCGTTACAAAATATGCGTAATCAATAATATGTCTTGGCATGACCATGTTGCTAACATCGCAAAGTCGGCAAGCCAGAGGCTAGGTTTTCTGTGGAAAGCCAGAAAGTTTTTTACTCCTGATCAACTGTTGACGACGTACAAGGCTCAAATCTGACCTCTACTCTGGAGTATTGCTCGCACATTTGGGGTTCAGCACCAAGGCATTCTCTTCGTCTTCTAGATTCCATTCAGAAAAGAGCCATTCGCTTGATAAACAGCTCAACTCTCACAGATACCCTTCACCCTCTAGAACATAGAAGAAGAGTTGCAGACCAGTCATTGCTCTACAGATATTTCCATGGCAGATGCTCCAGAGAAATAAAAACTCTTGTCTTTGAAAAGCGTGTCCACAATCATTTCCTTTCTATAATCGCTTCCCCTTCTAATAGTCGCAGTGCGGGCCGTCCGCGGCCCACACGATAGGTCTACCCTTTTTGCGACTATTTTCATAAAAAAAAAAAAATTCGGTTTAAAACGGAACTCGAAGTGCACTTCTATTAACGACGGATACCAGTGTCCCTTTCATTAGTAATTTATCTTTACGGTCAAATAAAATTATGTTTTAATTTATGCAAATAAAGTAACCTTGCTAAGATTTTTCAAGATTATTTTTCTCATTTCGATGTCGATTGTGACGTTAAAATTTACATTTTGCTTCGACATTAAATTCGCACGTTATATTATGACTGACCTAACGGGGGGTTCACACAGTTACCTGATTTGGTTAAATCGTTCGACGAAGATACGACAGGTCGATATTTTTCATCGGCGTTACAAAAATTTGATTCGTTGCAGCATATGTTTGCTTCCGTTGCAGTAGCTTTCGTGTGACACCATCTGGATTCTTCGGGTGGAAAAAATGACACTTTGTCCAAACAACTACACGAACTCCGTAAAATGAGTAAAATAAAAGCACATTAAACGTAAATTAAATTATACGGTGTTTTCATCTTAAATCCAGCCAGTCCAAACAACGTTTGATATTGCGTAAATGTAAGAAAAACAAAAAACACGTCGAATTTTAAATCAAGGAGGAGGTTTAAAAATGTTATTCTGCTGTTTCCAAGTGGCACCCCTTTAACATCCCCCATCAGTTCTTTAAAATGTCAAATAGCAACCCCTATCTTGTGATACATCAAATTAAAACCCAAAAAAAATGCAAATCAGCCATATAAACAACAAATTATTCTATCGAATAACCGTTCAACGATTGACGCAGTGTTCGTTGTCGGGAAGGTTGTAGGGAAGGCAATAGAGTATAACAAACCAGCATACCTGTGCTTTGTAGATTTGACGAAAGCGTTCGACAGGATGAGGCTGAAGAACGTTAGGAACGAGCTGGACCTCAGGGGAACACCCCCAAGCATCACGGAGACGGTTAGAAAGCTCAATACAAACAACATCACAACAATACGAACAAAATTAACAACAACAGAAACATAGAGCAAAGCACAGGGATACGACAAGGAGTCAGTCTGAGTCCACTGCTGTTCAACATCACAATGAACAGAATAATAGAGCAAGTGCGCAAGGTAGACCAGGGATACAAGATGGGAAACCAACAACTTAAGATAATATGTTACGCAGACGACGTAACGCTATTCGCGGACACGGAAGACGGACTTCAGTGGCTCTTACAGGCATTTAAGAAAGAGGACGAAAAAGTTAACATGGAAATATCAACCACCAAAACAAAAAGCATGGTGATCGCCAGGGAACCACGCAGATTCAAACTACAACAAAACAGTTACAGTTTCAGTTACAGTTACAGTTTCGCAGACGATAGCACACTTGTCTCAACTTTCACATCCCATCGATCACTTTCGGTGAATTATACAAATAGACTCAGGCAGGAACAGGTTGATTCCATCAATAGAGATCTTAAAGCAATCGTCGAATGGGGAACCAACAATCTTGTTCAGTTCAACGCCCAAAAAACACAAAGTGCCACGTTTTCCAAGAAAGTGAATTCCTCAAATCATCCCATCACAATGTCCGGAAATACCCTTGAACCGAGTCCCTCCATCTCGATTTTGGGAGTCACGGTGTCCAATAATATGTCCTGGCATGACCATGTTGCTAACATCGTAAAGTCGGCAAGCCAGAGGCTAGGTTTTCTGTGGAAAGCCAGAAAGTTTTTTACTCCTGATCAACTGTTGACGACGTACAAGGCTCAAATCCGACCTCTACTGGAGTATTGCTCGCACATTTGGGGTTCAGCACCGAGGCATTCTCTTCGTCTTCTAGATTCCATTCGCTTGATAAACAGCTCAACTCTCACAGATACCCTTCAGATATTTCCATGGCAGATGCTCCAGAGAAATAAAAACTCTTGTACCACCATTGGCCAAATTCGGCCGAAGAACTCGGCACGCTGATCAGTCTCACACAGTTACTCTCAAGATTGACTACAAGGACCAATCTCCATCAAGAATGCTTCTTTAAAAAAAAAATAATAAACCAGGTTTTTGAATTTAACTATTTGGGAATAACAATATCACCATATGATGAACTCAAAAATGGCGTACGGAATCAGATAAACAAGGCAGCTAGGATAGCAGGAGCCTTACGAACAACCATATGGAAAAATACATGCCAGGCCCGTAATGACATACACGGCAGAAACACGAGCTGACACAGCGGAGACAAGAAGGATGGCATGAACCAATGAAATGAGAATACTAATAATGACCTCAGGGAACACACTTTGGGATCAAAGAAGGTGTAACTAAATTAGGGAAGAATGAAAGACAGAGGACGTGGTTAGATGGACACGCGCTAGGAGACGCTTCTGGAACGAGCACATATCCAGGATGGAAAACCACAGACTGGCAAAAATCGCCAAAAATGGAAAAGCAGCATCCGGCAGACCACCAGGACGGCCTCCCAAGAGGTGGAAGGACAGCTAGTCGTCGGTATCCCAGGAGAGGAAAATAAATGGGTAAAACAAGCCTTAAGGCTTCCGCAAAAGAAGATTTATTTTTCTAATAACTAATAACAAATTTTTTGAAATAACATGAGACCTAAAAAAACGACTTACGGCACTGTCGGATAGGTAGATGTCTAATTAGGGATCAATTAACTTACTTTTGAATACATGTCACCTTTTTTGACATTTTTTGTCATTTTGTTTCAAAAATATTAATAGTATATTTAGTTAGTTATTCGTAACGTTAAATTAGCCAATATTTGTAGCTGTAGCATCTAGAGTTATTTTAAAATGGTGTATTCTCTGCAAGAACGAATATAAATAATATTTATTTACGGTCATCATAACAAGTACGCTCTAAAAACAGCTCGAGTTTTTAATGAATAGCATCCTGATAGAAATATAGGCCAACAGACTATCATAGAGTTAGTACGGAAATGTAGAGAAACTGGATCCGATTGTAATAAAAAAAAATTAATCCCAGAGTTCTCGACAAAGCTGCACAAACTGAAGTACTTGGTCATTTTGCTATAGAGAGCCTACCTTTTCCAATCCAAAAGTATCAAAACTTAAATATATGTTTGTTGGTTCCATACACAAAGTGTTAAAATTGCATAAGTTTTTTTATTATAAATCACAAATCATCATCAGCTTAGTGAAGACGACTATGACCGCAGAATTGAATTTTGTAAAACAATATCCCAAAAAATACAAGGCGCAAATTTTGTTTAAAATATTTGTTTCAGTGATGAATCAACGTTTTGTTTAAATGGTTTTTTAACAAACATAATCGTAGGTCGACAATCCTCACGTGTTTCGACAGGATAATACTAAGTTTTCACTGTTTATTCACCAAAACCTAACGGGAGAATTATACCTACAATTATTAGTAAATGAAATTGAATAACTTATTATTTGTCACTAGAAGGACAATTTGATGAACATGGAAATATTGTGTAAGATAAACAGAATATACAGGGTGGCGCACCTCATACGACACGGTCCCTGTAAACCAAACCAATAATTTTTTCGGGAATTTTCCCATTTCATTATTTGTATATTGATTAAGGCTGCAAAAGGAAATTATTTTGGAGTCTTAAAAAAGTGGCTCAAAAAAGTGTGACATATCAAAGTTGTGTTTTTTTAAATGGAACACCCTATATTTCGTAACACTTTTAAATAGTTCAGAAAAAAATAATACGATTTCATAATAGGGACTTTGTAGCTAACTATAACCGTTCTCGAGTTATTGATTTTTTTATGAAAATGCTAGGTACAATTGGAAACTAAATAACATCGAAATGTATACAAATCATCCCTTCGAGTTCTGACCAAACATAAAAGAGGTTTTGGGCTATTGATTTCGATAGAACCCGTTTCTTAATATTATACAGAATGTTTAAAAATCATTGTTACTTTTTTATAATTTCGGACAAAGATAACTTTGTTATTTCAAATGAAACACCCTGTATTTTTTTGGTCTGAACTAAATAAAATTCAATTATCTTTCATTTCATATTGGGATTCCCTATACCTAACCTAAATAGTTTTTCAGTTATTGGCGTTTTCAAATAGTAGTTCTTATTATAATGCATTCTTTGAATCAAGATAGCTTGAAACGACATTTATTTGATTTGCTCACAGAATTCTTATTGACAGTTGTTATACTTCAACTTCATTAAAAATATTTACTTTTCATATTCTGACAGTAGTTCAATAAACGGACTATACAATTTATTTTTATTATTCAACTGAAACAACAACAAAATATAAAACACAAATGTATTTAATTCAAAGTAGATGCTCAAAATAACGACCATCCTGTTGAATACAAAGAGCCACTCTCTCTATGAGAGACTGCTAACACTTAATAATATTTGAGGCGTCACTCTTTAAAAAAGCAGTCCTTATTAAGGGTTTTCTATGATTGATATAATAAGAAAATCATTTTCCTCATTTCCAATGATAGATTTTTGTCTATTTGCCTTTTTATAAGCTACACTTCAAGTCCTACGAAATTCATGTAGCAATATAGCAACTTGTTTGGATGATTCCGGTCTGGATATTTTTGGGCATACACCCTCGACGCCAAAAGCCAATTCTCTAAACACTCATCAATCACTAAAATCATATCTATCCGCACTTGAATTGGATAAGTTTTCATTTTCGACGGTAATAATTCAGTGAATGTTTTGAATAACGTAAAATACAATAACTGAAAATAAAAATTCTTTCAGCAAGTTGAATAAATGTCGTTTCAAAGCTATCTAAGTCAAAGGATGCATTGAAATAAAAAATACTATTTGATAAAGCCAATGTCTGAAAAACTATTTAGGTTAGGTATAGGGAATCCCAATATGAAATGAAAGATAATAGAATTTAATATTGATCAGACCAAAAAAACACAGGGTGTTCTATTTGAAATAACAAAGTTATCTTTGTCCGAAATTATAAAAAAGTGACAATGATTTTTGAACATTCTGTATAATATTGAGAAACGGGTTCTATCGAAATCAATAGCCCAAAATCTCTTTTATACTTGGTCGGAATTCGAAGGGATGATTTCTATACATTTCGATGTTATTTAGTTTCCAATTGTACTTTTTTAAAAAAATCAATAACTCGAGAACGATTATATTAAGCTACATGGTACTTGATATGAAATCATATTATTTTTTCCTAAACTATTCAAAAGTGTAACAAAATACAGGGTGTTCCATTAAAAAACACACAACTTTGATATGTCACACTTTTTTGAGCCACCCTTTAGACTAGAAAATAATTTCATTTTGCAGCCTTAATCAATACGCATATAATGAAATGGGGAAATTCCCGAAAAAATTATTGGTTTGGTTTACAGGGACCGTGTCGTATGGGGTGCCCCACCCTGTATACCTTCCTTCAACAGGACGGAGCTACACCACATTACGCACTAGCTGCAAGACAATGGCTAGACGAACGATTTCCAAGACATTGGATTGGCAGAAGGGGTTATATAGAATGGCCGGCAAGATCTCCATATCTAACACCAACTGATTTTTTCTGTGGGGGCTATTTAAAAACATTACTTTACAAAACTCCTTCCGAATACATTGAACAACCAAAGCTTAGACTAACTGAAGAATGTAGACGAATTACTAACGAAACTTTGCAAAGACTTCGAGAAGAATTTGAAAATTACATACTTTATAGAGCTGTTTGCAATTAACTTCATTTTAGTTTCTGTTGTAATTTTGCTATGTTTAATGTTATCTTTGACATTTTAAAAAAGGGGTGCCACTTGACAACGGCAGAATAACAATTTTAAACCTCCGCCTTGATTTAAAATTCGACGTGCTTTTTGTTTTTCTTACATACAGTGTGGAACAGCCAAATGGAATAAATTCGATAACGAATAAATGAGAGCGTGTTGGGAAAAACGCTTGGACACGTCGATTTGTATTTTTAGATGCGCATTTTTTTCAAAAAATTATAATTATATAGGGTGTGTCATGTGACAGTGGCCGATACCAACTTTCTTATTTTAAATACAACCCCCTGTATATTATTTATATTTTGGATTCTTCAGAAAATTCTAGACATAATTCATGTACAATGTCCCATACCTATCTTCAACTGTTTCGGAAATATTAAGTGTTTTCAGATGTATTACAAAAATTAACATTAAAAAAAGAAAATTTGTTTATTTCACAAATTCGCTACATTACACTCAATACTTATTTCCCATTTAGCTCTTAATATTGAGAAAATAAGCAAAGACCATTTATGCGTTCCTTTTTACTGATTTCACGGTCATGTTAATCGTCAAAATTGCCGCTATTGGTCTAATGAGAACCCTCACTGGATGAGAGAGGAACATACGCAATATCCTGAAAAAGTTAATGTTTGGGCAGAAATTGTTGGAAATCATATCGTAGTTCCCTTTTTCATTGATGGCAACTTGAATGGAGATAAATATTTAGAACTGCTCAAAAATAATGTGCCAACTTTGACAAACTTACATCCTGATCCATCAAACCCACAAGTTCCTGCCAATATACTATGGTTTCAGCATGATGGAGCATCGCCCCATTACCAAATCAATGTCCGCCAGTTCCTGAACCAAATTTTCCAAATCGGTAGATAGGGAGGCGCGGATCGATAGAATGGCCAGCACGATCTCCTGATCTGACGCCATTAGACTTCTTTTTGTGGGGATATGTCAAAAGTATTGTATACAAAACTAAACCACTCAACTTACATGACTTAAAAAGACGAATCACGCTTGAGATTAGATCAGTCACGCCTGAGATGTTGAGTAACGTTAGAAGACATTTCTATACCAGATTAGCATGTTGCCAAGACGTTCGCGGCGAACATTTTGAACATCTCTTACATTGAAATTAATGTTTTTTTGTTTTTTTTTTAAATTATTTGTGAAATAATTTTTTTTTCTTTTTTTAATGTTAATTTTTGTAATACATCTGAAAACACTTAATATATCCGAAACAGCTGAAGATAGGTATGGGACATTGTACATGAATTATGTATAGAATTTTCTGAAGAATCCAAAAAATAAATAATATACAGGGGGTTGTATTTAAAATAAGAAAGTTGGTATCGGCCACTGTCACATGACACACCCTATATAATTATTTTTTTTTTGAAAAAAATGCGCATCTAAAAATACAAATCGACGTGTCTAAGCGTTTTTCCCAACACGCTTTCATTTATTCGTTATCGAATTTATTCCATTTGGCTGTTCCACACTGTATACGCAAAAACAAAAGTTACGGACTGGCTGGTTTTGAGATGAAAGCACCGTATAATAAAATTTTATTAACGCTCCGACCATATTCCCCGCCACTGGATACGAGCTCAGCCCTACTTTTATGGATTTAATATTACATACATGTCATAACGACTACAACAAACAACGAAGAAGGTGATTATTCATCAGCATGTGTGACATATGCAACTATAATCATTATTAATATTCCTTCTCCAATTTTGCGGCAACGGTAAACGTAATAATTTTTTTATTTTTGTTTTTGCTACTCGTTAGGAAACCAGATTGAAATTTTATTGTTTACCGACGAATGTTATTATTTAACGAGATGAGTAACTTGCTTGTTGTACTGCAAGTGTGCTTATTTACATCATTATCAATTACAAATGATAATAAAAATATAAAATTAATCGATATACATTATACAAGCTGTGAATGTTACACCTGATTCGATAAAGTAAACATAATTGAGTATAAAAATGGTGCACGATTTTTGCATAAATTCATAATTTTTTATCAATAAATGATCTTTAAATGACTAAACTTCAGAATAAGGCACAACTCCAGCAATTTAGCAGCGAAAAGTAAGCAAAAACAAAAACTGACGCAAGAATTTGTTGCAAATTACTTGGCCAAAATATCAAATTTGCTGCTCAAACATTTTTCTGGAAAAGTAGCAGGAAAATTTAAAATAGCACATGACATTAATGCATAATCAGGCCTTTAAAGCATGAACGAAATACTCGTAGATGTTCAAAGAGCGGTGTCTAGTGGTTCAAACGGCCGGTCAGAGAAGAAGTAAGCTGATTGGATTGGTTGGCTACAAAAAGCCAATCAAAGAACGCAAAAAGCAACGATTGCGAATATAAACAAGGCAAGGAATGCCAATGTCTGGCAAAATGGGTTGAGGCAAGAAAGAAGAAGAATGAATATGACTTCCGGGTCAACATTAAATTCGTCTGGAAATCCATAAAAACAGCCAGGGGTAAAACTGATCAGCGTGCCGAGTTCTTCGGCCGAATGTGGCCAATAGTGGTACAAGAGTTTTTATTTCTCTGAAGCATCTGCCATGGAAATATCTGTAGAGTAATGACTGGGTCTGCAACTCTTCTATGTTCTAGAGAGTGAAGGGTATCTGTGAGAGTTGAGCTGTCTATCAACCGAATGGCTCTTTTCTGAATGGAATCTAGAAGACAAAAAGAATGCTTTGGTGCTGAACTCCAAATGTGCGAACAATACTCCAGTAGAGGTCGGATTTGAGCCTGGTACGTCGTCAGGAGTAAAAAACTTTCTAGCTTTCCATAGAAAACGCAGCCTCTGGCTTGCTGACTTTGCTATGTTAGCAACATGGTCATGCCAAGATCTTTTATTAGACACCGTGACTCCCAAAATCGAGATGGTGGGACTTGATTCAAGGGTATTTCCGGACATTGTGATGGAATGATTTGAGGAATTCACTTTCTTGGAAAACGTGGCGCTTTGTGTTTTCTGGGCACTGATCTGAACAAGATTGTTGGTTCCCCACTCGACGATTGCTTCAAGATCTATTGATGGAGTCAACCTGTTCCTAACCGAGTCTATTTGTATCAATAACCGAAGGTTGTTGTGCTGTTGTCTGCATAACTGTAAATGGGGTTCGTGGTGGTTTTCAAGAGGTCGTTCATTTGTAAAAGAAATAGGGTGAGGGACAGGATGGAACCCTGGGTGACCCCGGCATTGGTTTTCAACTTCGAAAGTTTATTTGAGAAAGAGAATACACAAGCGCAGGCTCCATTTGTACAAACTGGATTTAGGTCTTTTTCTTACAAAGCATAGCCAAAAAATTATTCGCCTAAAGTCAAAAGATCTTCTGCGCTAAGCTTACACAAACTAATTTAACATCGAAAAAGGTGTTGACAAGGTTGTGTGGCTTCACCGTGAGTTTATCTTATTCATATATATTTGAAAGAAAGTGCTTATGGATTGAGAATGAATAATTTGATCGTTAAATGCCTCTTTACACTTATGTATGAATATTAATGTTGGGTTTGGCAGAAGAAGCATGAAAGTAAGATGAATGCTGCGGCGATGAGTAGTCTGATAAGTATAGCTGCAGTAACTCTGATAGATAAAGTGAGGAATAGTGTGGTAAAAGTAAGGACTAGTGTGGTAAGGTAAAGCTGTGGTGTGAAAGATGTAGTAACAAAGTTAAATGAAGGTTAGATGGTTCGGACACATAAAAAGGATGAATGAAAAAAGTTTAACGAAACAGATTTGTTAGGTGATTGTGAATGGGAAAGTCAGTAGAGGTCGACCTATGCGATGATCAGATCGAAATTGGTTTAAAGGCTAGGTTCAAGAGTACCAGCAACCGGCGAGCATGTATGAAAGCGCTGATGAAAGTAGAAGAAGTGCAAGACGTGTGTAAGAACCGGTGCAAGTGGAAATAAGTGGTCTCTGTCTACCACTACGGTAAAAAGGCGTGACTACGTGTATGAATGTACTCTGCGTCTTCTTCGTTTTGTGGAGACTTTACCTTGGTCAATATTTGAGTGAGATCCATAGGTGTACTGACAGATTTACAATCACATTGTATGTTACCATTAGCTCATTGATGTGCCTCAAGAAAATTTGACCTGGGAACCATTTCTTGATATTTCTAAACCAACGCAACTATTTGTTTCTCACAAGTCTTTTACTTTTAATAGTTTTTTATCTGGCCCGTGATGGAATGGATTAAACAAAAGTAAGGAATCAGCCAGATGAAATGATGAACTGTTTCGATAACTTTCTGATACATTTAACAACTGCTACAAAACATATTAATACAATCCATGGTGACAATAACAAGGATGAATTTGAATATACAGATGAATATACAAATTTTTTATTCCAATAAGTACCCAATTTATTAATAAAAATTCTCTATTTTTTTTATCCAATATTTTTACAATCGTCGACCCGATCATTATGTTTTAAAATTTTCCTGCTACCATTCGTGTTATTTTTTTATTTTTGCTGATTTTCGGCTGCTAGCTCGATAGAGCTGATAATGACTTTAGTTTTTTGGGATGCATTTTTTCGTTAAATTTAAGACCAGTTTAAAACAATACGATTCATGCTAAGGCAGACATAGCAGGCCAGTTCGAACGTCCGTTTTCTTCTGATAATTTATCTTCCACACCAGGACCCAACGCTTTCCTTATGTCCTTCATCACTATTATTAGTTAATGCTAGTAATTTTTTACAAGCTACAAAAATATAACAAAAACAGTTCGTTGATACGCTGCAACATGTACAGTTCAAAGCACTTTTTTAAAAAATTATCTTTCTTGTCAAAACAATTTCTTCCATTCAAAAAATTATGTCACACCAATATTTGTTTGCAACATAATCACAGAAGTGATTGGGAGCAGCTGTAGAGAATAACCTTATGAAAAAAATCACATTCAAAAACTGGTATTGTTACAAGAAAATATGTATTCACACCTTTTTATAACATTATTTGCAAGCATTTTTGGTACCGCAATTTTTTTTGTATATCTTAATTTTGTATTTTTACTATTACATTTCGTTTTTCGCAATTTCTCCAAAATAAAGGCATATAAATTTACATATATATATATATATATATATATATATATATATATATATTTACTATATGTATGTATAAGAACCGTAATTACAAAAATAAATTTTAAAAATGTTTAATTTGGATGTCGCAATTACATAATCTTGCATTTAATACTTTACCTAAAGTTTTTGTTTAGGCATACCTGTAATTGTACTTGACCGCTCCATCTTTTATGTACGTAGAAGTAAAACAATATCCATCAGTCTCGCATGTGAAATTCGTATTCTTGCATATGTCACATTTACACTTCAAAGACCAGACACCTGAAAAATAATAAGCAATTATTTCTATAGGGCTACACTTTTACAATTTGCCGACCCAAATATTGGGACCACATAATAAGATTATGGATTATCACAAGCGTTTAAAATATCAGTTAACTGTTCCCTAAATCCCCTAACTCCAGTTTCAAACAATATGTCTGCTTCATCAATAATTAACCAGTCTGCACTAAAAGAAAAATTAAGTATTGTACAGATGTAACTTTTTGAAAATCATTTATAAGGATGTAAGGATGGCAGCTATCTATTGAAAAGTATGGAGAAACTTTAGCTGTGGCATTAGATATCTCCAAGGCGTTCGATCGAGTTTGGCACCAGGGACTCCTCGCCAAGCTTCCATCTTATGGCTTGCCCTCTCAGCTGTGTTCTCTGCTTGCTAGTTTTCTCTCAAACAGGTCTCTCCATGTAGTGGTCGATGGAGTTTCATCTGACTCTACTCATAAATGCTGGTGTTCCGCAAGGATCCATTCTAGCACCAACACTATTTTTACTTCACATCAACGACCTGTTGAAAGCAACTTCATGTCCCGTACACAGCTTTGCCGATGATAGTACCCTCCATACTGCTTTCTCTTCCAGGGCCCCTATATCAGCCCGCGAAACCAGAAATGAACGATGAAGAAATGTTAACAATATAAATATGGACTTAGCAACAATTCTCGAATGGGGATCCAATAACTTGGTAGAATTCAATGCAAACAAAACACAAGCATGTCTTTTCTCTAGAAAAGCCGATCTCACTGTGCCTAACATAACTTTGTCAGGAGTAACCATACCACTGAAGTCATCCATATCGATGCTTGGTATTACTATCAGCAATAACCTTTTCTGGGAAAATCACGTAAGTCCATTGCCAAAAGTGCATCCCAAAAACTTGGTTTTTTGTTTCGTGCCAAGAGCTATTTCACCTCCAGTCAGCTGCTTATGATCTATAAGGCACAGATCCGACCTGTACTGGAATACTGTTCCCATATTTGGAGTGCGGCACCTAAACATATCCTGAAGCTATTGGATTCTGTCCAAAAAAGGGCAATTCATCTCGTCGGTGATGCCTCGCTTACAAACACGCTCACTTGTCTGGAACACCGTAGAAAAGTTGGCGATTTGTCTCTATTTTATAGATATTTTCATGTGCGATGCTCTTCTGAAATATCAACAATCGTTCCTCCTTTGGCAGTCTCTTCGAGATTAAGTTCGAGTTCAGTCTTCACACCCCTTCGTGGTCACTTTGGAGACCTGCAGAACATCACTTTCCAAAGACTCATTCATACAACGAATTGCGAGGCTTTGGAACTCATTGCCTAGGGAGGTGTTCCCCGAGGCATACAACCTCCAGAAATTTAAGAAGAACACCAACTCCTACCTTCTTTCCCTTGGTTCCCACGATGTTCTCTGAACATTACAGGATATCCCTTTTCGTGGGAACCAGAACATAAAAAAAAATACAAATGAGTTAAGTTATTTAATGCTGTAACTATTATCTAACTGTATAAACATTTGTTAAAATGTATAAAGCAGATGAAAAGAGCACTTCTCAGACATTCTGAATCAGAACACAGCAACAGAGAGGCACCATGTACACACTCCGGATCACAGGGCACGACCTCTAGTGGAAGCACCAACCTTACAGGAAGTCAACTAACGACATGAAAAACAATAAAGCACTAGGAATGCATAACTTAGCGGCCGAATTGTTTAAATATGGAGGGGAAAAAATAGCACAACAATTACACCGCCTAATAGAACTAATATGAAATACAGAAGATATCCCCCAAGAATGGAGCACAGCCATAATTTGCCCGATTTATAAAAAAGGGAGATCGACTCAAATGCCAGAACTATCGACCGATATCACTGTTGTGTGCGTGGCCTATAAGATTTTTACATACTTCGGAAACGCATATAGACTATGCTGAGGAGATAATAGGGGAGTACCAGGCAGGATTCAGGAAGGGCAGGTCGACAATAGACCAACTGTTCATAGTGAGGCAAACAACCGAAAAAGGCTGGGGCTGATCTACCAACTTTTTGTCGATTTCAAACAGGCTTATGACAGTGTAGACAGAGAGACGCTATACGTCATAATGGAAGACTATCGAGTGCCGCAAAAATTCATTAACCTAACCAAAATAACTATGAACAATGCATTCCCAAGTACGGATACAAGGCAAACTAACAGAGAGCTTTAATATAAACAAAGACCTGCGACAAGGAGATAGTCTAGCACCCTACTATTCAACATATAGAAAGCTATAAAAGAAACAAAAATACAAACGAATGGTACCTTAGCAAATGAGTCCCAACAAATTGTGGGATACGCAGACGACCTGATTCTCATGGCAAGATCTGTATTATACCATAAAGACGCGTGCAACAAACTAGAGACCAAGGCACAAGAAATAGAAGTAAACAAAGAAAAAACAAAATGCTTAGCCATAAAACCAACCAGAAGAATAGGGCAAAACCTTACCATTGAAGACCGAAACTTTGAAGAAGTCCCATAGTCCTAAATAAACGAGAACAACGATATAACACAAGAAGTACAGCGACGAATAATGGCCGGCAACAAAGCATACGATTCACTCCAAAATACGTTTAAGTCAACTATAATTATTTGAAACACAAAGATAAAGATCTACCAAACTATGATTAGACCAGTGGTGATATATGGAAGCCAAGCCTGGACACTGACAATGAGAAACGAAGAAAGGCTCCCAAGATTTGAGAGAAAAATACTCCGAAAAATCTTCGGTCCGATACAAGAAGAAGAAGAATGGAGTTCATGCATGTACATGTCTAATAAAATGTCTTGGCATGACCATGTTGCTAACATCGCAAAGTCAGCAAGCCAGAGGCTAGGTTTTCTGTGGAAAGCTAGAAAGTTTTTTACTCCTGATCAACTGCTGACGACGTACAAGGCTCAAACATGGTTGCCATGAAACGCCCGCACCCTTTCAAAGTTGTAGGAACTTTTATAGCACAAGTTAACTCTTCCCTCTCTAGCTCAGTGGTACAATGCAGCACCACCATTGTCCCAATTAAAGAATAATGAAGCACCCGGACCTGACGGAATTCTTGCTTAGATGTTAAAAGAAGGGAAAGCAGAAATTATGCAAATATTAAAATCTCTTTAACCAATGCCTACACAAAGAAGAAATACCTGAAGAATGGAACGAAAGCATTACAATTCTATTATTTAAAAAAGGCGACAAACAGCACCGGTATGTTTTCGAGCAAAACGCCCTAGCTTTCTAGGCAATGCAGATCCCTTACATTTTCGATCCACTTCAATATTGTTTACCGATCAGAAACACTTTCATATTATTCAGGGGCGTGCCGACGGGGGTGGACGAGCGGGACCGTACCCCCTCCAAATCTAAAAATATTACAGCTGGCCTAAAACAGCACCATTTAAAACGTGTTTTTTTTTAATTTTCCGGGGAAGGACCCCCAAAGCAAAATCCTGGGCACGCCACTGATAATATTTAAACTGAAGCGCGAAAGGCCCTCTGCGTCACTGAACTGACTCGTTTTTGAAAAAGCTCCACCAATGAAATCCGGATGCACAGACAATCTTACAATTTAACCCACCTAATGGTACCAACCGCGCCCTTCTACCTGATCAGAGGAACCTTCACTGATTTTATGAAATCAGCGACTATGTGGCACCCTGTTATACCTGCGAATTTTATCTGGGGCTATCTGAAATAACCATGAAAGAAAGTTCTTTGGTAAAATGGTCAAAATCGGAGGTATAAAGTCTTACCTAATTCCATTGTTTGATAAAGGAAGGAATGGGTATTTAAACAGGGTGAAGACTCATTGCCATTTGAAATTGAAATTACTTGCTATGAAGATGTCTTGGCAATAGTCGGTGATTTTTTTTGTTATAGTTTGCTGCTTTTCTTCCTATATTTTGTATTTTTATACAATAGACTTTGTTCTTTGTTTGGTAAGAATTTTTGAAAAAAGTAGTAATAAATATCTCAGTTTTATTTGCTCCAATTTCTTGAGAAAAATCTTAACCCAAGACATTTTACCAAGAAGAATTAGAAAAGACTGTGGCAAAAGGTAGATAACCGCAACCAGTATTACCAGAAAGCAATTACAGAAAAGCATCTGCATTTTTAAATCGATTGTAATTTTTTTATACAATTGTTAAAAACTTTTCGATTTTTCCTTTGTTGAAGTTTTCATTATTTAGAGTTTTAAGTTGATCTTCTTTATTTGTACTACCAAACATACTAGAGTATTATGTTTACTTAATTTTTTAAAGAATGTTACCAATTCTCTATTGTTACAAATATTTTAATATAATATTGACAATAAATTGGAGATTTGTTAAATATAATCCTTCATTTTCAAAGCGAAAATTCGCAGAGCTAAATAAATTACTTCTTATTCAAATGGTAAATGTTTTTATAATTTATTTATTTAAAAACTGACCTAGGATAAATTAATGAAACTGATTATGTAAATGAAAATACCAAATTATAGTCATCATAATTACAACTATTTTAGTATTTACTATATAATTGCTCAGCTACAGATATATAGTTTTACTTACTTTTACTACCTTACTATAAAATAAACATTTTGGATAATAGCTGTAAATTAATAAATTATAATTCTTGTGTCTATTGTAAAAATATGAATAGGTACCTATGTAGTTGCACAAAAATAAGTTTAAAAATAATTAAAATATCTAGACAAATCATAATGTCCTTTTGTCAAATAATTAAGAAATAAAAGTAAGTAGATTAAATATCGCTGTTAATTTATTAAATACAAATTTAACGAGAAACTTACCACAAAAGTTTTGGCAGAAATATAAAACGCAACTAATTACTAGAATAGTTTTGTAAACGGCACTCATTTTGATGGTAATTTTATTGTATCCAAATATAATCACAAACACTAATTTCAGTAAATGTAGTTTATTAAAAACGAACTACCATTATGTCTTTTCATTACTTAATTATTGATATTATCATGTCAAACATTTTTTAGAATATTGTTTAAAATAATTACATTTGTTAAACGAAAAAAAACCGAAACACGTTCTGATTAAACTACGATTTGTTAAAAATATAACAAATTTATAAACAACTTCCACTTTCTACCATCCACCATGTCATATCTACTAAATTTGACAAGTGAAATGTCAAAATGTCACATATGACATTGAAATTGGAGAAATCAGTAAAGCCAAACTGAAAAATAAAACAAGAATTTTTTAATTAATATAAAAAAATGAATTTATTTTTGTAGGCGGAAGAATCTGCAAGTTTCATGACCTCTCTAACCACCAGAATATAAATGCCCATTTTGCAAATAGAATTAGATGTGATTAGATGTAACATAGAAATAGCTTGCTACTGAAATCTGAAATCATAAATGTATTTAAAAAATGATGTATGCAGTAAAATCACAAATGGTGTAGTAAATTATAACCAAAATCAGAATTTTAAATTACAGATCATTTACACTACCAAAGGACCCAGTAAAAATAACGTCGGGTATTCTGAATCTTCAATTTTATTTTTTCTCAATTGTCAACTTGTCACCAACATGACGTGATAAAGCGTTTTAAAAATTGGGAAATTTCGGATGGCGAACAAAATAACTAGTTAAAATAAAAATTTACTAATTTAGTCAAAATGGTTAGTAAACGACGTCCAATCCACGCAACAAATTTAAATTTTCGACCGAATATAAGCAGTACAAATAATATAGATCCAAAAGGAACCAAACCTACAAGTGAGCCAACTACTGTAAAAGAGATATTTGTATTAATGGTATTATATTTATGTAAGAAATCGTTATTTTTCAACACTAATTTAAAAGTGGGAATATATTTAGCGTGCCTTTTCGTAATATCATTAATAGCTGATGTATTAATGATTCCTAAAACTTACTTTTCACGATCAGATAACCTATTTAACAAAATATTTGTTAAATTTGCATGGGGATGGAATTTGACCCTTATATTGCCATTTATTATACTGACTTCATTGATATATTGTTGCGGAAATAAACAAAAAGTTTTAAAAAATCATCTACCAAGAATTGTAATTGCTACATTTTTCTGGTGGCTATGGACAACTTTATTTAATTATATTGAAGCCTCTCTTGGTAGATGTGCAACTCCAAATTATGATAACAAAGCAATTTGTTTACGAGCAGGGCATGTTTGGAATGGATTTGATCTTTCAGGACATTCATTTATACTAATATATGGCAGCTTACTTCTCATAGAAGAAACAAGATGTATAGTTAATTGGGATACTATTAAAGATTACATCAGATTAGAAGAACATTATCGTCAAGTAAGAGAAGCAAATGGTAAACCAAACCCCTTACGTAATCTAACAGATTCTGAATTGAAAGAGATGAAAGCAAATTATGAGAAATTTACTCCATATATAAGATTATTATTTGTTATAATAGCAAGTATACAAATATTGTGGGATGTTATGTTAATAAGTACCATGTTATATTATCACATTATGATAGAAAAATTTCTTGGAGGTATTTTTGCTATCATAACGTGGTATTTCACATATCACGTTTGGTATACACAGCCATCTCTTCTGCCTAAACTTCCAGGGGATGGAAAGTTTAAATACATAAAGACAACAACAAAACCACCTTCTTCATCTGTTAAATCTAGAAGAAAAGATAGTTTGATTGACTCGGGGCCATTGTTTATGGGAAGACCAATTTATGTTAATATGAAACCAGAAGAAGGAATAGCAGGAGTTCCAAGATGACACCAATAAATATATTATGTTTTTTTATTTTTTTAAGTTTATTTATTTTTTATTTATGGTTGTTGGTTTGTTGACATTAAATTAATGAGGTAATGGATTGTTATTATTTAAGTAAAATGCCTACTTTAAATAAGTGTTTATCTTTACCCAATTAATTGTAAAAGTATAGAACTAATTTTACAGATTCAGTTTTATTCTTTGTACTTATTTTAACTGAAAAGTAAAATACATTTATAATATTCAAAACGTACAGTTTTTAAATCTATGCCTCGGTCATAAATTTAATTAACTACAACTAGGTATATTAACATTTTTTTTTTTAATATTCTGGTTCCCAAGAAAAGGGATATCCTGTAATGCTCAGAGAACATTGTGAGAACCACAGGGAAAAAAGGTAGAAATTGGCGTTCTTAAATTTCTGGAGCTTGTATGACTCTGGGAACACCTCCCTAGGCAATGTGTTCCAAAACCTCGCTGTTCGTTAAATGAACGAGTCTTTGGAAAGAGATGTTCTGCAGGTCTCCAAAGTGACCACAAAGAGGTTTGAAGTCTGGACTGATAGGTTAATCTCAAAGAAACTGCTAAAGAAGGAACGATTGTTGATATTTCAGAAGAGCATCGCCCATGAAAATATCTATAAAATAGAGACAAATCGCTAACTTTTCTGCGGTGTTCCAGAGAAGTGAGCGAGTTTGTAAGTGAGGCATCACCAACCAGACAGATTGCCCTTTTTTGGACGGAATTGATTATATTCCTCAGAATTACTTCAGCTAATAAATTTTCCCATTTATCAAAACTTTCCAGTAGATATTAGATGATTATGTCAAACCTCTTTTAAGGTATATAATTTTTTCTTAAAATTAAATATCAAAAGATGCATAACTAGCTCTTTATAGTAGTGTATTAGTAACTATTGCGTGGCAAAGATTGAAATATCTACTAGTCTTGGTAAGTATGCTACAATCTTTCAGGCTGAAGTCTTCGCTATCGAATTGTGTGCAAGAGAACTAACAGACCTCTAGTGAACAAAAATATTAGTATAATATCAGACAGCCAGACTGCTCTAAGAGCACTACGCTCCAACAAGATAAATTCTATACTTGTATGAAATTGCATCGAATTTTTGGAGTGCCTCCTCGCAAAACAGGAAGCCAAATCAGCATTCACAGGACCAGGACCAGTCTTTGGAGTCACCACAAGTGCTGCTAAAACCATTATTTCGGACTGGGTGGAGAGAAAAAGACTTGCGCACTAGTCTGATCTACCAGAGTTGACACATTCGAAGGCGTTTCTACCTAAGTCCTCGAGAAACACAACCAAGCAGTTTCTGGAATGTAATAGGAATGACCTGTGAATTCTGACGGGACTGCTTACAAGACATTGTCGTCTAAGATACCACCTCGGAAGGATTGGTCTGAACCAACAAATGGAATGTCGGTTTTGCTGCGTGGAAGACGAAACTGCTGAACAAATACTATGTATGCACCTTTAAAAAAAAGGTATCTATAACTTGGTAAGTTTGTTTATTGACGTAATATGGTAATATTGTTTTATCTATTATAATTATAAATCAAACGTAATATTTTGCGTTATTTTTATTTAATGATAAATCACATTTGGCCTAACTTCCTAATATATCACTAAAATATTACTATAACACAAAAAATAAAATGCGGTAAGTATATTATAAAAATAAATTAACACATATAACTTGTATTTGTGATGGACAAGATTATTCCAATACTTGCTAAAACTGTTATCATAAATTAATAAGGTTTTCAGTAAATAAAGAATATAAAGAAGAAATTAAAATAGTATGCCAGTATAACTAACATAAATATTGTAGTTCTTATGTATGACAAGTTAAACAGAATGTATCAATAAGTCTTTTTGTATTCTAGACGTAGACTTTACAATTTTATTAAAAACAGGTGGATTGAAATGAAAAAACTACACTAAACCGGACTATAAATTTCGTACCTTCGCTACAATTTTCTAGATTTTTTTATTTATATATTTTCGTACTGAACTTACAATTCACTATGGGTACCGCAATTTAATGGTTTATTTGAAAACTTCACCTGACAAGAGCCAGCTTACCTCGTAAAATTCTAATTTTTCTGGTATACTTATCAATTGGAAAACAAATCCGATATAGCATTTAGTTAATATATTTACCTCCTGAAAATGATAAAGGACGCATTCATCTTAATAGTGTAAAAAACTAAATTTCATCCTGTTTGAAATTTGAGTTAATTTAAAAAAAAATATTAAAACGGGTGAGTTAATTCGAAAAAAATGTACAAAACTATTAAATTTCTTCTTTTTCATTCTCTTTAACAAAAACTAGTCAATCAAATGTACGGTGTATGTTTAGTAAACTTTATTGGGTAGCAAAATCTACTTATCGAATATACCAATATACATTTTAAAAATTAAAGGGTATATGATGGATTGTTTTTACAGTCAGATTCATAATAAATATATTTCAGTAGGATACTTTTTCTTTTTTATCGAAAGAAACGTCCAATACACGTCTTAATTGTTGATAGGGAAAAATCAAGTAACGCGAGATGGCGTTGACAATAAAAAAATATAGGATCGAGGTGTGAACAACAAATATTCCGTCATTTAATCACTTGTAAAACCAAAGTTTTTATTGAAGGAAATTTGAGTTCCTTTTTTTTATAAACTATTGGATTAAAGCTGGATTTAAGGTATGTTTTTGACGTTTCAGTTTTATTGTCGCTGGTTTTTTGTTAAATGCCAGTAAAGACCAGGTGTGTCTAGGTATCAATTTTAGTTTGTTTTCGAAGTGTTTCAGTTGTTATTACCGGAATTCTTGTTGCAATGCCTATAAAAGTCGAAATATCAATTTTGGACATATTGTATCGTGTGGGTGAACGTGTTCGACCAATTAAGGAGGGTGAAGAGGTTTTTAAGGCTGGCCACATCATTTTCTGAGCTGCCTTAGGATTTGAAGGAAATTTATGTAAAGATATAATCGAATTGGCTTGATTTTCATAAACTCTCTTTTAATGTATCTAAAACCTCTTTTCTAGCCTTTTCGTTAATTAATGTTAATAGACCTTCTTTCGAAATAAGTGAAAACTTTATAATTCAAATGAACAATAAAACAAAATACCTCGGTCTCATAATTGACCAAAATTTGAAATGATCACATTCAATCATTAATAACCAACGTTTGAAGATTTATTTTTAAATTTTATGAGTTAAGGAAATGTATGACTAATGGTTTACTCATTACTATTTATAATTCACTGGTTGAATCTATTCTCCAATACGGTATAATAATATGGGGTGGATTATATTGCACTTCAACCCCTTAATGTAATCCAAAATCATATAAAAAAAAAAATCGGCATTATATCCTACCTCACTCTTATATAATAAACGAGTGCCTTAATATACGAACATTATATTATCATTGTTGTTGTACCTCTATTTATAGAAAGCCTGAACTGAGATGCAATGATAATCATTTGCACAAACCAAGAGCAAGATTAAATGAGTTTTTAAGAACTACAGTGGTACAGCGAGATGCAAGTCAAAGATTTATAGCTTTTGTTGCTACCAAAGTCCTTTAACACTTTACCTAACAATATAAGGAATATAAAAAATTTAAAGTTATTTCATCAGAAGAAAGTGAAACAGTATATCACTTCTAATATTGATGTATGTAAAGATGTACTCTAGATAGTTTTGTATTCTTTGTTACTAAGATTCAATTCATGTATATGTATGTATAAATATATGTATATGTAATACTTTAGCACATACAGGTGCTTGCACCTAGGTGCTTAATTTAATTCGATTTATGTAGTATGTTGTATATGTAGAGCATCGGGGAACAGAGCATATTTTTCGCGATTTTATCTCCATATCCCATTTTTTAATCCTTTGCATTTTCAAATTTTGTGGTTTATTAACACCAATTCTTCATTAAATATAGTTTAAATATAACACTTTTAATGCTCAAGATAATATATAAAGTTCACTTTTCACCCGTATAAACAAATGGAGGTTGGTTTGTTGTTCACACCTCGAGTTCATACGATTAATGACAGATGTCGCCCACTCCGTGATTCTTCCCTATAGTTTGGTAGTGTTGGTTTTTATTCCGTGCAATTATGCATTTATGACTTGATCATTTTCCTCTTACAGGGAACCACTCTCAAATTTAACATTGCTAGTTGGAATACTTCAATTAATATTTAAATATCAAACTCACTTGAATTAGTTATTTAAATAGTTATTATAATAGTTATTTAAATATTATCGTTTAACTACAATACAAATACTTTAAAGCGTTTTCTCCTTTAACAAAGAACAATGTTACACTAAAAAAGTTGAATTGAAATAAAAATTTATTTTCGGGCGTTTTTAAAATGTTTTACAAACGAACAGTTCGACATAAAATAGATTTTAGAACTTCATAAAAATATGTAGGGGTACCATTAATTCAATTTAGCTTTGACTGTCAAAAAGTCATAAAGTACCTAAATGCAATCTCGCTGACTAAAACTAATTGTGCATTAGGATAATAATTGTATGAGGTAGTCAACTCGATTTGTTTCCCGTTTTTTGCAGAAAACGTGAGTAAAAACATTAAATCAATTATTTGAAATTGTAGATAAATCAAAATTTGTCCAATATCAAATAGACACCTACTGTAATTTTCCCTATATTTTTTAATAAAAAGTAACTAAATTTGTTTTTTAAAAAAAAAAGTACAGAATAAAACTATTTTAATAAATGTTCGTTCAACAAACTTAAATAAAAAAGAATCTATATGCATGATATCAAAATTTTTATTATATATATATAGGAAGATGGAAGAGTTGTCAAATTGGTATGGGAGCAGGCCCCGACCGGTAGAAGACCATTAGGAAGACCACGACTACGGTGGAGAGACAACATAGCATCAGATCTTGAACTCTGAATATCACGGGAGCAGAAGAGCTAATGATGGAAAGAGTCCTATGGAGGGGAATTGTTGAGTCAGCCATCCTGGGTTGTAAGAGCTACAGATAGAGAGAAAGAGAGAGAGATACGGTCAATGAGACCACCAGAATTACTTAAAATTAAAAATAGGTGCTCGACGTCAACACTTTTTATTACGAAAATCCCCCCGATTTTTTGTATAGATGCAACATCGTTCTTTCTAATCGCATCGAATACTTTTTGAAAAAAAAAATGATAATAATCATATAACTTCTTTTCAAATTAACTACCTCACTTTAGTGTAACAACTTTATAATTTACTCTAAAATATGCGATGGGCAAGTATAAACATTTAAAAAAAAACAATAACAAAATATACGATGAATAAAATCACCCAAAAAACCAAGACTAAAGTTAATTTTTTTTAACTGTGCATTGTTAATATTTGTTTGCCCGACAAAATGTTCAAATTAAAAATTTTAGCGTTTGATTTTTCTAGTAATCGTCCAAAGCCATCGTTAAAGCCAACACAGCGTTTGTATATCTTCAAATCGCAGAGCCCTATAAATAATCTTGTAAAACACAAAATAAATACAAAAATTGTAATAACATTTTATGTAATATTTTGTAAAATAACGGGATATCAAGTGAAGGCCCTGCTAATAATAGTTATTGTTATGGACTGTTTACGTTGCTGCAGTAGGAATGTTGAGGGGATACTTCATCTTTAGCGTTACGCGCCAGATATCCTAGTACGATGCCTAGTATTACAACTAAAAGTAAGGTCACCATTTGAAAATATTGTGTTAATTTTATAGAACTGCGCAATTCGCTTTGTGTATTACGAATGTCTGTTATAGACGAAGACAATTTACTAAAGTTGTTTTCAGTACTCTCTGTTGGATTTGGCGTGGAAACAACGACATTTCCATTTTTGGTAACTTCCCCGCTTTGTATACATTTTAATCGGTGCTGGTACACCTTCCTTCCAGTTGTATTCTGTAAATTAAAATTGTATTAGTTTACATTTTCAAAGAATCTATCTACCTGTTTTGCTAAACATGTTATGACAAAAACAAAGGAAGAAAAACCCATAATATTCAAGGATAAATATTTGGAATACAACAATGCTGAAAAGTGGAATAAAAATAAAGAAACACAAAACAAAAATAGAGGTAGACATAGAAATTTGGATTAAATTTAAATATCAAAAAAACCAAATGGATGGTGATAAGAACCAAGGTGGAGGTGGTATTCTACAGGTACAGAACCAACAAATCGATCGCGTCCAGTCATACAAATATCTTGGATGCCAGGTCAACGAAAGCTGGGATAATATGCAGGAGGTCCGTGCCCGGATTGAACAAGCTAGAGCATCATTTGTGAGGATGAAGTTCGTGTTGTGTTGCCGAAGACTGTCGCTCTCCGTTCGCACTCGAGTACTACATAACTACGTCTTTAGTATACTCTATTATGGAATTGAGGCGTGGACTCTAACAGAAGCCATGTATAGAAAGCTAGAAGCTTTCGAAATGTGGACGTATCGACGGATGTTGAAAATATCCTGGATGGACAGAGTGCGCAATGTGGATGTACTTACAAGAATGTCCAAAGATCTCAAAGTCATGCTCATACTTAAAAAACAAAAGTTGGAATACTTTGGACACATTCTCAGAAACGAAAAATACAGACTTCTAAAACTAATAATAGAAGAAAAAATCGAAGGCAAAAGAGGTCCTGGTCGTCGAAGAATATCGTGGCTAAGAAATTTACGACAATGGTATGGTGAAACCACGACAAGTCTCTTTAGAAAAGCAGTCGACACAAATTATAGATAGCGCTGATAATTGCCAACGTTCAAAAAGGGCAAGGCACTTGAAGAAGAAGACATAGAAATAGGAAAAACGAGTCAAAAGCGAAGATTAAAGACAGCAGAGCGGAATACAGGACGTCACTAAATGGATCAGAACAAGAAGAAGGTTCTGGAACAAGAAGAAGGTTTTGGAACAAGCATGTAAACAGGATGGAAGACAATAGGTTCGTAAAAAACGCTAAAACCAACATATCAGACGGAAGATCACAAGGAAGACCACCAAAGAGATGGAGGAGTGTTGGACATCGTCATCAGGAGAGGCTCTATTGGAATAAACAGGCATTCGCCTACCGTGTGGGAAACCAAACAAAAAGAAGAAGACAGAAATAAACACAGAAAAGTAGAGGAAGTACAAAATTTACAACATCTAGGGAAGGTAAAAGATGAAAAAGGAACACAAAATTGAGATAGAATACAAAAAAAAACAAATAAACTTACAACGCTATGAATACTAAAATAAAAAATATTTATCCAAAGTTACAAAAACAAAAATGCAGGGTGGGCCATAAGTTAGTTGTCACTAGAAACCCGGCAAAGTTAACAAACACAACTGCGTCTACTAGGATTTTACGAATCCCCATGTGGCGATAGAGACAGAGTTAAAATCTCCTAACATGAGTGTATGAGCAGAGATTTTAAGCGGTGGGCTAATCGGGTCTTATTCTTTTAACGGTGATGTTAATTCTGTAAAGTACAGAAATATGCTTTATGAAGCGTTGTTAGAATTGGAAAATAGTCCACTTTACGTACATCTGCACCCGGTTAAAACTTTGATGAATGTATTAGGAGAAGGGGTACCACTGGCCTCCACGATCCCCAGATATCACACCCACGGATTTTGCAGTCTGGGGTATACTATATACAAGATTCGTGATGCTGAGCATTTGAAGACATGGAACCAATCAGAATTTAAAAATCTACAGTCCCGGAAGATTTGCCACAAAATTTGTAAACCAGTATTCAAAAGGTGCAATGTTTGCTTGGAAAAAAATAAAAATATTTGAGCATCTTTTGTAGGTCTATTAAACTGTACTGGTATTTGTGTGTTGGTAGTAAATTATATTTTGAAAGCTGACTTATGTATGTACTTAAATTTATATATAGAACAGCCCTTACATTTGGTAATTAACATGGCTTTCAAACAAAAGATCAAAAAATCAAAATACAAGCGACAGATCAAATATTTAAAAGAAAAGAAAAGATCCAAATAAAGAGCCCATACTAGAAGAGAGACAACTATTAAGGTATGGACATTTACATTGGATGAACGAAAAAGAAAAAGAATATGGAAAGTTGAAGAAAAAAAAAAGAGAAGATGAAGACCAAGAATGACATGGGATGAAATAATAGCAGATATTAAATGAAAAAGGAAAAACATGGAACGAAGCAAAGGACATGATTGTAGTGCCATTAGGACACTCACCTTTAATCCAATGTTATAATAAATAAGTTCAATCTACTATATGTATAATAATTCTTTATTATTGTTAAATTGTTGTATATAACCTTGTCGCGTCTAGCCTTGCTGTATCAGCAAATAGTCACTAGTCACTGAACTCATGTAGCGACCTTCACCAACTCAAATATACATGGGACAATACCAAAACAGAGTAACAATGAATAACAGGGTAGCAGATAAGAAATAATATAGACAGTGCAACAAAGTGTTAAACAATGAAACCTTTCATACAGGAGATACACAGACTTGTGTATCTCCTGTATGACTTAGTATAATTAAATATATGTATTTTCAAAGAAATATTCAAGCAATTCCACATTAAGTGTATGCGGGTAGTAAAAATTGTAAAGAATGGAAGAAATTTGTGAAAAAACAATAACAAATGCACCCTACACCACTTTGAGGTAGAAAGAATTACAGATTTTTATAATATTGATGGATTGCAGTGTACCTCACATTAAAAATGTAAATAGCAATCTCGCACATTTTTAAATAAACTATTACTTTTTTTACATTGGTACATAATTTTACTTATTAGAGCCAAATAAGTAACTTCAAATGATAATGTCTAATAATTAGACAGTACTCACAACATTATCACTTTTAAAACACTGTAGATAGTACAAACTTAAAAAAAAAGTATACCTTCCATAATTCTGGCAAATCTAAATTATCTAGTTCATTAGATTCCATAAGAGTACTCATGACGAGAAATTTATCACGTGACAGTCCACCAAGTTGAAACCCTGTTAGTAGGGTTACATTAACGATGGCGATCTCTCCAGGAGCCAGGCATCCCGTACTTGGTTTAACTCTGAACTTCTCGGGGGAAGTTGTTTTAAGCTGTAAATAAAATTAACTTCCGTTTAATTGGGTTTGAAATGGTTAGACACTGTAACACAATATAAAAATTAAGTGACATTTTAGGAATTACAAATTAGATCTTTAAATAAAATAAAACAATACCGTTTCCCTATAATTTAGATTTTTGCAAAAATTATTAGTATTTTTGAAGTGAAACTTCTATACGCGCGCTGGGAGTGAAAATTCAAGGCCGTGTCACACGAGCTAGCGAGACGAAATGTGTAACTATTCATAAGGATGTGACTTTCTGTGTGCAGTGCGATAAATGAACAGAAAATGGTAATTGTGGGTCACTCCGAATTCACATATTAATGACATTATCGCATTTTTACATGGCTCTTTATTGAGATACACTCGTGATGGTGGTAAACTTCTTCCTCAATGCGACGATTTAAAACCTCTCATACTAAATGGAAACTGTAATGTAAATTTTGCATCGGACACTTCCATAAAATTAATACGACTTTTTACAACAGCAATTGAATATGCAAATGATTAATAACCGGAATATTTTAACAACAAAATCAGGAACAACTATAGATGCTGTATTTTCACGTTATCTCTACACAATCGAGTCAAGAATGTATGTATCGTATTTTAGCTACCATAAACCAATTGTATCGACTGTAGCTATTGCACCAACTACAAAAGATGTACAGGCTATTGAAGCACCCAGTGATGTACAGATTACAGAAATAAATTAAGAATAATATTCATATGCAAACAGTATTGTATGTCGTTCTATAAATACTTCATTCCAATCTATATAATATTACTTAAATTTTCAGTATAATTTAATTTAATCCTAGCCGTTTAAACGTTAGAAGTTTCACCTTTAATATGCGACATAGTGCACACATATTTTTTTTTACAAATATTATAATTACATACTTTGTATGAAACATGAATATTGTCGTCTGTATTCTGCAATTCCAAAGTGCTAATGAGTTCATTGGCTTCTCTGACAAATGTGATGATACCTGATGGAGAAACTTTGAGGTGCCCTCCATCTGAAACATCATTAAAATAAAAATTTTCTTAAAAAATAACAAGTGACATTTCATTAACAAATTTGTTTATTTCCTTTCTAAATAAAAAAATAGGAAATACATATACGATAAATATACGATATTACAGTAGCATAGTTTTTGACGATGTTTTATGATCCTAAAAACAGTTATTTTGGATGATAATGATGGATAATGTAGTTGGTTATCATCGTAGATTATCGCAACAATAAAAGTATATTTGGTGCAGTAAAAATCAATACCTCAAATCTGATTTGAAGAAAAATAAAATACAGAAAATAAAATATTTGATTACTGTATATGTAATGAAAATGTGCTTCAATATGTAACCCAATTTTAAGCTTCACGAGTTTCTAAATAGATGTGAGAGTTGGTAATATGAGTCAAAAAGTTACAGATTTAGTAAAAGAGATTTTATTCAAAAGCAATTTTAACAATATGTAGGTACAAACTGGGAACTCCTAGCTGTCTAAATTTGAGTGGATATAAGTTATAGAGAGATGATTATCTAACAATAATTTTTCTTCAGTCAGAATTCTTTTATAGTTGCTTTAATAAAATGATAAGATTTATCACAGCTCATAATGAAGAGAAATTTTATTTAGGGTATGACCACTCCTCTTTTGGAATGAATACAGTTGTATAAGAAAAGGTGGTGAGGCATTACTTTTAGCCTATTTTCTATACCATTTTTTTTATTTTAGTTTTCAAAGTCGGGCATATAAAGAAATGTAAAACGAATAAGAATCAAAATAGTTATATAATGTAGAAAGAACTTGATACTAAAAATTTACCGCAATATTTGCAAGTAAATATAGTTGGAATTAAATTTTGATGATAATTATTTAAGTCTTTATTTGTTGTGTACAAATTACTGGAAACGTAACATATGGTAATACTTTCAACCACTAAAGAATCAATTAGCACATGCCTTATATTTAAATAAATTCGCAAACTGAATACCTGAAAGGTTATTTATTATAAAGCACCTAAATATTTTAATAGGTACAATTTTTATTATTAATTACTTACCAGTTTCTTTTTCGCCACTATTACTTGCCTGCTCTGACATTGAACCATCGATGAAGTGAACCTGCCACAAAATTATTGATTAGGACGAAACTCCGAGAGTTGTTTGAAATATTCAGTGGCGGCGCAGTGGATAGGGAATTATTATGTATTATCTTATATAAATACAAGGTTTTTTAAATAAAAATGTTGGTTTTACACCCATTTATTTTATATCGAATTATAATGGTAAATTTAAAAATTTCCGAAGTTAAAGTGACGGATTCTTGTCCGTTTGGAACAAATAAAAAACAGGCGTTTGATGAGTCAATAGTCTTTAATACGAGGTTCGTTTCAACTTTAACTACTCGAAAAATCGTACAGTGAACGGTCACGGTCATGCGCAATAGATAAAACGCGTTCCAACCGAACGGGGACGGTATCTCAGGCGATCAGTTTTTTGTTACAACCAAACTTGGTTTCTGAATGGCAATTCCGGTGCATTGTCAAATGTAGAAACTGTTTGGAATGACATGTGCATTGGGTATTTCATCAGCAGTGGCTCTCACCTATTTTTGATTTGCCAATGAGCAGTTTGGTTGTTTGTCGATTGCATAAAACGATCACAAAATCGTTCCAACGTTCAAATTTACTAGTACTACTCAAGAGAGTGCAAAGTTTACAAATTTGATTCAAACGATCCCAAATACCGTTTCAAGGCGATACAAAAGTGAGGATTGAAACGAACCTCGTGTGTAGGATAATTTTTCAGGATGTAGGGTTGTAGGGAAATATTTGGAAGCTTTAATTTATAAAAATTGAAGGCTGATGTCTCTAATATTAATTACATCTTCTATTTTAAATAAAAGCACTCGTAACCAATTTGCAGTGATGAAAAAAAAACTGTAACCAGATACTTACTTTTTTGTTATTTACAACATTGGAGACCTTTTCGAGGTCTTTTTCTGGGAAAGATTCCGGTATAAAGCTAAATATATAATTGTTTTGACCTCCCCAACTTTTAAGGATATGTTCTGTAGGCACATAGTTGCTTATATCTTTTTTAGAGATAAATTTAATTTTTTCTACAGCTTTTTCAGGCAACCAGGTCTTAACGATTTTAAAGGCCGCTGAAAGATATTGATGAGTTAGTACAATCTTTAATAGTTTAGGAGTATAATTTCACCAATTGATAATGAAATAAAATAAAATAGTAAAAAAAATCTCCAGTGATTCACTAGTAAAAATTTTAACAAAAACTAGTTTTAAATTTGTGAAATTGATATTAACAGTGACTACAATGTCTAACATAGTGAAATAATAATTTAACTATTTCTACAAAGTCATGCATTAATCATACTTCTTTTACTTTTCACCTTGTAACTCTTATATTGTGATGTTGGTAAAGATTTAATAAATTTTACAATACAAGGGATCGAAAAATATTAAAACTGAGTGTTAACTGTAACTTTAAAATCTGTTTATAAAATTTAATACGGATCAAATAAAAACAAAATAAGCTATAAATGATATATAGCAAAGAAACATACCAGTTAACACCCAAGGCATTTCAAAAATGAGTATATAATTCAAAAAATATGGATAATATTCTTTAAAAAGTCCTATAAGGTATTTAATTACTTCCATATCCATATTGCTTAAACCACATCCTTCCATATCAAAAAATATTGTACATTGTTCTCCTTTTGTTTCTCTAAAAAAAAACAATATTTTAAATCAATAACTGTTAGTAAAAATCTACAATGTTAGATGATACATTTTATTGATTTTATTTAAACTAAACCCTCCAAATAGCTACCAAATTACTGATTACATAGTATTTTTAAAACACAAGGAAGGTAGTTTGAGTAAAGTGTATGTAGGACTAGTAAAAAAATGTACTTTCTGGTCCTTAACTAAAATGTGAACTTTTGCTGAATATGACACTAAACAAAGATCATGTGTGAAAAAACATCATCTATTTTCTACTATACATAATTATGTAAGCTATTTATATAGAAATTCGAGTTGTTTTGAATTTTAAAAATACAGAGTACAAAATCAATCATAGAATTTGGTAATCCCATCACTTTACTACAGCAAGAATACAGTTGGCGAATTGATTTTAGTATTGTGCAAAACAAAAATTTGCAATTGTTTACATTATCTATAAATCTTGGCTATTAGACTCTTCTTCTTATGGTGCCGTCTTCCGTCGAAGGTTGGCGATCATCATGATTATTTGCATTTTGTTGACTGCTGATCTGAAAAGATGATTTGATGAACAATTGAACCATTCTCTCAGGTTGCGGAGCCACGACATTCGTCTTCTTCCCACGCTGCGCTTCCCTGCATCACCACTTGTAGCATTCGGTATCTCTCTCCTCTCATAGTGTGGCCCAGATATTGTAATTTTCTGATTTTTATTTCGTTATTAATTTCTGTTTCTTTTGAGAGTCTTTTTAGTACTTCTTCGTTTGTAATTCTGTCCATATAAGATATTCTCAGTATTCTCCTGTATAGCCACATCTCGAATGCTTCTATTTTTCTCATCATGACTTTTGTCAATGTGGCCGCTTCTATGCCGTATAGTAAGATGGTGAATATGTAGCATCTATTAGACAATATTTGTTAATTGTGTTGGCAGGAAAACAAATGAATGGAGCACTGCATAGCTTTATGAGCAGCCAGAAAGTGTCAAAAAAAGCAAGTCTGGCTGTGCATAGAGGTGTGTTGGTTGCGCCCGAGGTGCGCCGTTAGTGCGATGTGGCCAGTGAGCAGGCCAAGCATGCTGCATATCCTCTGGTTCATCGTCCAGAATACATCTGCCCTCTTCTGAATAGGTTTAGCATTCCACTGAGCGATATATTCTTGGTCAAGGATTAGTTTTCATTCATCATTCAGACCCATCAACATGTGCAGGATCTGTAACCGAAATCATAAGGCTAGGTATGGACTCATACATTCCTCATGGTACAAAACGGATCTTCAACCCCAAACCCTGGTTCAACCAAGAATGCAACCGTGCGGTGCGTGATAAAAATCAAGCACATCGACTCTGGTGCGAAGTCCCGACAATTGCCAACCGAGAAGCCTTTGTCCACGATCGATCTTGCCAAAGAATCCTACGACAGGAGAATATGCAACAAGCTTGTCAATGCCCCTCCTGGATCAAAGACCTTCTGGTCTTTGGCCAAAGCCATAAATAAGAATTTCACAACTTCTTCTTTACCACCACTCGAGAGGTCCGACGGCACGACAGCCGTATCTTCCAAAGAAAAAGCGGATCTGCTGGCCGAAATGTTCAGCTCTAACTCAACCCTCGATACCAATGGAAAACAACCCCCAACGATACCTAGAATAAACGCATCAATGCCTGAGGTCACTATCCGCCATCGCACTATCAGGAAAATCCTACGAAATCTTGACTCTAATAAGGCAGTAGGACCAGATGGAATTCCGACAATTGTCCTGAAGACCTGTGCTCAAGTGCTCACCCCAGTTCTCTGTAGACTCTTCAAGTTATCATACAGCAAAGGAGTATTTCCGTCCATGTGGAAAAACGCTAAAGTCCAACCGATTCCGAAAAAAGGAAAGAAGACCATTCCTGCAAATTATCGCCCTATTGCATTGCTCTCAGTCATATCCAAAGTTATGGAAAAAGCGATTAACACAGAACTTATCAAATATCTAGAGAAATTTGAGATAATCCATGACAGACAATATGGATTTCGACAACTTCGGTCTACTGGAGATTTGCTGGCTTGTCACTCAGCTCTAGACAAACACTATTGAAAAGTTTGGTGAATCCCGTGCAATAGCCTTGGATATATCTAAAGCCTTTGACCGCGTTTGGCACCAGGCATTATTAAGTAAATTATCTGCCTACGGTCTCCCAACCAAACTGCGCCAATGGCTCTTGAGCTTCATGCAAGATCGCTCCTTACATGTGGCAGTTGACGGTATTTCTTCTGATGCGTTTAAAACTAATGCCGGGGTCCCCCAGGGTTCCATCCTGTCCCCCACCTTATTTCTTTTACACATCAACGACCTCTTGAAAACCACCACGAACCCCATTTACAGTTTTGCAGACGATAGCACACTTGTCTCAACTTTCACATCCTATCGATCACTTTCGGTGAATTATACAAATAGACTCAGGCAGGAACAGGTTGATTCCATCAATAGAGATCTTAAAGCAATCGTCGAGTGGGGAACCAACAATCTTGTTCAGTTTAACGCCCAAAAAACACAAAGTGCCACGTTTTCCAAGAAAGTGAATTCTTCAAATCATCCCATCACAATGTCCGGAAATACCCTTAAACCAAGTCCCTCCATCTCGATTTTGGGAGTCACGGTGTCCAATAATATGTCTTGGCATGACCATGTTGCTAACATCGCAAAGTCGGCAAGCCAGAGGCTAGGTTTTCTGTGGAAAGCCAGAAAGTTTTTTACTCCTGATCAACTGTTGACAACGTACAAGGCTCAAATCTGACCTCTACTCTGGAGTATTGCTCGCACATTTGGGGTTCAGCACCAAAGCATTCTTTTTGTCTTCTAGATTCCATTCAGAAAGGAGCCATTCGCTTGATAAACAGCTCAACTCTCACAGATACCCTTCACCCTCTAGAACATAGAAGAAGAGTTGCAGACCAGTCATTGCTCTACAGATATTTCCATGGCAGATGCTCCAGAGAAATAAAAACTCTTGTACCACCATTGGCCACATTCGGCCGAAGAACTCGGCACGCTGATCAGTCTCACTCATTTACTCTCAAGATTGACACTACAAGGACCAATCTTTATCAAGAATCCTTCTTTTACAGGGCTGCTACGGAATGGAATAAGCTTTCAAAATCAGTTTTTCCAGAGAACTATGACCTACAACTTTTTAAAAAGCGTGTCCACAATCATTTCCTTTCTATAATCCCTTCCCCTTCTAATAGTCGCAGTGCGGGCCGTCCGCGGCCCACACGATAGGTCTACCCTTTTTGCGACTATTTTCATAAAAAAAAAAAAAATGTTTCGCTTCGGCAATTGGCAATCCGACCAACTGGCTTTTTGGTTCCACCAGGGTCCTATTTCTTGCCAGTTCATTGGCTACCTCGTTGCCATTTATCCCTGTATGCCCAGGAACCCATGTAAGAGTGACCTTATTTGCAGTCGCTAACTCAGTAAGGGCCTGCATGTAGTACACACCAACGATGATGTTGTGGTGCAACTCACGAGGGCCCCAATGGCCACGCGACTGTCAGTGAGAATATCAATCTCACTTTTGGTCACTCTGTTTTCTGTCAGGTGCGTGGAGCACCTGAGTATGGCATAGACCTCGGCATAGAAGACCGAGGCGTATTTCACCAGGGGTATGCTTTCGCTGTGGTTGCAGGATGCTCCAAACACACCTGCACCTTAGCGTCCCTGGTACCCTGATCTGTTAGTGTACCATCGTTTCACTCCTGTGCTGGTCAATGGTGTTTTCTTTAACCAGTCTTCTCTGGTTGGTATTTTTCTTTTATAGTTTTTTATATAAATAATACAACTAAAATTAAATTGTAAAAAACTTAACAAAAAGCAAATCTAACGCATTAGTGGTTTAAATATTCAACTCTCTGGTACTAAATAGTTGCCAAATCATATTTTAAAGCTGATCGGAAATAATGTTTTTACAAACAAATAAGGATTATTTTTTACTTAATTCATATGACACAGTACGCTTTTATCGTTTCTTCTCGTTGAAAGGTATAAGATATAAAGTTTGTTGCCACATCAGTTGGAAACAGTCTCTGATTTAGTTTGCCACCTTTTTTTTGAGTAAATTAAGTACTCTTCACTTGACTAGAAGATTTTTTTTTATATATATTTTTGTTGCTTTTAGCATCATCTAACAAATACTTGTTATTGTTGAACATCTTAGCAGCATCTTTACATTTTATGTCTAATTGTAAGTTAGAGTAATTCATTTTTTATTTAATTAAGCTGTTTCTTTCGTCTCACCACTTAGCATTCATCAGAGAAAAAACTCTCTCTGATTTTATATAAATTTACAAACTCATTACTAGTTTGAAATTTTTTCGCCACTTTTGTAATGTGGATAAATCCCAAAAATCGTCAGAATGATTTATTTGTGCAAATAACTCATGCATCAAGATCATCCATATTAATATTAGGTTTTTGAAATTTAAAGTTTTAACTACATATATAAACAAAATGCAAAAAGCGCTAACAGTTTTATGTCTTTTAGTAAACAATAAAATGAAACCTTGAATATTGGGTTGTTATAAGCATGTGCAAAATTACACCCATTAAAAATTACTGGCGAAAACTCCACTTGTCTTACTAATTAGCTATAATCAGTATTCCCTTTAAATGCCTCAAGTAATTTTTGGAGGAAAATAAGCATTTTTTCTAAAACTAGTGAAAATTTTTATTAAAAACTTTTGATTTTTATAGCGCATTACAGTTAACTTTATGTAATACTTTAATTTTTATTTAATTTACTACACGAATTTATTTAGGGAAATACATCACAGATACTTATAAGAATTACGGTAAAAGTGAATAGCATTGAAACTAGGGTCTACAAAGGGTACGTGAATGTTCAAATTATCTAAAAAAAACAAATGAAAAAATAAAATAAAATAATTGTACTTTATCTTATAAACTTATTTTAATAATCTTATCACTTTTGTTTACACTACACTTACCTTTCTAATCTTTCAAACCAATAAACAATACATTTTTTTAATATATCCATGTCAATGGAGCCTTTAGTATGTTTGTTACATTTAAATACTAATAATTTGCAATTATCAATATCTATTCCATGTATAAAAAATCCACCTGCGCAAAGTAAATCCATTTTCACATTGCTTTCGTTAATTTCTGTAACAAAGTATGTTTATAAAATATAATTTAAAAAAATTAAGGTTGCATTTAAAATAATTATATTACATACATACATATAGTCACGCCTTTTTCCCGTAGGGGTAGGCAGAAACCACTTCCTTCCACTTGCTACAGTTCTCTCACACATCTTTTGCTTCCTCTACTTTCATCAGTGTTCTCATGCATGCTCATCGATTGATCTGATCGAGATATGTTCACTGAGGTCCACCTCTACCGACTTGTCCATCCTTTCTAGGTGTCCGAACCATCTAGACATTCCTTTATCTATCTTTGTAACCACATCTTTTACACCACAGCGTTGTCTTATCTCACAATTCTTTACTTTTTTCAACTGAGTCACTCTGGCTATACTTCTCAGACTACTCATCTCCGCAGCATTAATCCTATTTTCATGCTTCTTCTGCAAAACCCAACATTCACTACCTTACATAAGTGTAGGAACCAACACTCTTCTATGCACAGCCAAATGTGCATTTTTCGACACTTTCTGGCTGTTCATAAAGCTATACAGTGCCCCATTCATTTGTTTTCCTGCCAACACCCTTCACTCAATGTCACTGTCATACTTTCCATCTCTCATAAACTTTGAACCAAGTACACAATTTCATTTACTTGTTCCACTCTTTCTCCCTTAATCAGAACTTCACAGTTTGTCATGCTTTCTTCTCTTTTAAAAACCATTACTTTCGTTTTTCTTACATTTATTTTCATCTCTTTGATTTTCAGGGCATCATGCATAACATTAACCATCGCCTGCAACTCCTCTTCAGATGACGCTAATAAGACTTGATCATTGGCGTAAAGAAGGCATTTGACGATCAAATCATCCATTTTTAATCCATACGCACTCTTTCAAGTCTTTTAAACAATCGTCTATTTATAAGTTAAACAGCCATGGCAAAGACACACATTTTTCGATGTTAAACCAGTCCATGTAAGCTCCTTTTATCCTGACACAAGCAGTGGAATCCTCGTAAAGTGATTTCATTGCTCATATTAAACTACCGCTCACCCCATACATAGACAATGTTGACGAAAATTTACTCCTCACCACTTAGTTATAGACCTATTTCTATGTCTATAAAACCGCAATAGACCTTTTGACTTCTAGCCAAGGTTTTTTCAATTATACCCCGTAATGAAAAGACCTGATCCATACATCTTCCTCTTCTAAATCCTGCTTACACATCCCATAATATCTTCTCAGTTTCATTCGTCACTCTTTTAATCAATATCTTTGCATACAGTTTTCCGACTATACTATATTATATTATACTATAATTAATAATTTAATTCCTCATAATTTTTTTCAAACCATTTTAAATTTTATTCTAATCAATAAATTAATTACTAAAGAATCATTTACCATTCACATTTTGCTCCTTTCTCCAAGTTACTGACGTCCAAATCATGCTAAGGGCATTGTCTACATTTCCTTCTTGATGTAAAATAAACCTTCTTAACCAATCATCATCATTTTTAATTTTTTCTAAATCCTTTGGATGGACAACTGAATAGAAATAATTGTATAAAATATTATAATTTAAAATAAAACATATTTTTATTTTTTTTTAACACATACCTAGATTTAATTAGGTAAGCAATGACTTGCAAGGAAGAAACAACAATTAAAAAAGAAAAACACTAACAACCTTGAATTTGCCTAGTTATATGCAATAAACTTAGTAAAAGATAAAAGCTGTTGCACAATTTAAATAAATATATATTAATTGCAAAATGTACTGTGTATGACTACTTAACTTTTATATTTTATTGCAAATGAAGGCACCCACCCATTTTTGATAAATATCCATTTAATATATAAATCATTTTGAATTATTTTCTTTTTTGTCTTAATTTTATGGTACAAGAAAATGTAGGTATTTATATATGAGCATAGTAAATGAAATAATTATTTTGTTCACATAAAATTTGAAATTATTTTCATTTAAATTTTTGTTTATAAAAAAACTAAAGTCATAAAATGTTTTTTATCTATGAAATGTTATATAATTTATAGCCTTGAACCAAAGTTCCACATCACATACATGATTTTATCAATTTTTATTTGTCATATTAATAAATAATTACTTATTAGGTCCTGATTTATTTATAATGTAAAATAAATTTAGTTGTACCTATGTAATTAAGTGTCGATTTGTAATAAAGGAAAAAAATGTTTTTAAACATTCATGTCATTTATAAAAATTAGGTAGTGTAAAAATTGTAAAAATGTTTAGATTAATTTAGTTGCTATTTAAACAACAGTCTTCTCTTAATATTAATAATAACTAGTTTTGACTAAATGCAATTTACTGAAATATGTTTACAAAAAAAATGCAATAAACAATTTCCTTTCTATAAAACCATAAGATTAGATAAAGAAGACATGCCATTTGAATAATAAAAAATAAAACTAATACACACAAATTGATTGTATTATTATAAAGAGTATATAAGCAAAGTGAATACAAAACATAAATGTCCTTAAATATTTGAATATTTTTTGTAAACCGTTTTTATACTTTGTGAACAAGCTATCAAAATGTATTAGGTTTTATGTTGTTACATACAATTTTAAAAGTACTTGCTATAAACAAAAAATTTAAGAATGATTGTTCCATAAATGTAAAAAAAAATTAAAATTAAGAAAATAATTTTAATAATATTTCTTGTAACTCAAGTTTTCAATTAAAAGAATGCAATTTTAAAAATAAAAATCACATCAATCTAGACTGGGATTAACAGATAAACTGTAGAGAAATTATAAAAAAAGTAAAACAAAACTTGATAAGAAGAGTAAAAATCTGAATAATTTAAAAATGTACCTAGGTCAAAATTAAGAATAAAAAGATTAAAAACAAAAAGACATATACAGAACAACACACTAAGAGGTTAAATATAAATATTGTCATTTAATATATTTTATTAAAATACATAAATTTAAGAAACAAACTAGGTACAAAATTAAAAAAAAAAATTTCAATAATTATATAGTAGTTTTATCAAATCTTATCTATAAATTATTTAAATGTTTAATTCATAGTTAACTTTGGCATTTACATTTTTTTTAATCTTAACATATTTTGGTTTGTAATAATATTTATAGGTAGTATTCAATGCCAAATTTAATTTTTCTATGTATTAAATCAACCAATAAATTTAAATTATATAAATGTTTTAAGGAAATGAAGTTATAAAAATTTATATATCTATCAAAATGACTTAACTTACAATTAGTTGGTTTGGAAGCCAGATCAAGCAAAAATCTTTTTCTTAATTCTTCAATATCACCTTTTGATACTTCAGTGTGATTTTTAACCATTTTAAATTAATAATTATATTTGACACTACTTGTAATATTTTGTATCAAAAATTATATAAATGAATTTCAAGTATTAAATAAATGAACTTCGACTTTTTCACTTTAAAATGATAACAAGTATCAAACTAAATGTCAATCCAAATCAAAATTAAAACATCAAAATTCAGTAACACCAACCAAAAACAACCTGAATCTGGTTAACCAGTCTAATTATTTGGCCATAGTTCTACATTCAAGATTTTTTTCTATTTAAAATGACTAGCCTATATTGTCACTAAATAGACAAAATTTAAAAAATGTTTTCGTGTATAGTTTATGCAAAATATTTTCGCTCCAACTTGTGACACTTGACGTCAGTCTAAAATTACCAACTTAAAATTTATTCGTACTTTATCTCGACTCAACATTTTCTTCCTAAATTTTTGGCTTACTTCCAGTTTAGTTTATTTAAATTAGTCATTTAAAAGATTGTCTAAGCCATGATCGATTAAAAGTAAATAATTATAATCGATGTATATCTTAAAGATGTAGACTCTATTTTTAGACAATTTTACGTTTGTGATGGTAATGAGTGTGCAAATCTTGTCAAAATCAAAATGAAATATTTTTTGTTGTGTTTAATATTATCTTTTTTATACCAAGTAAATTCATTTGAAAAAGAATTAACTGTTTATGTAGAAGCAGGATCAGAATCCTGTTTTTATCAAACAGTCCAAAAAGGAGAAGTTATAGACATTGACTATCAAGTTATTGATGGAGGACATGGTGATTTGGACATAAATTTTCGATTAGTACATCCATCTGGAAGAATTTTGCTTACCGATTTTAAAAGGTCTGAAAATAATCATAGGCTGGAGGCCATAATAGAAGGTGACTATAGATTCTGCTTGGATAACTCATTCAGTTCATATAATACAAAAACTGTCTTTTTTGAGCTTATAATAGAAGGAAACGATAATAGTAATGAATGGAAAGATGAAACACTTAATTTTAATTCACAAGATGCTGAATTTGAATTAAAGATAAGTGATGTACATGAAATAATAAATACCGTTAGAGGACATTTAAATAAAGTACGTAATTTACAAGATTTAATCAAATCAACTGAAGCAAGAGATAGAAATGTTGCAGAGGAAAATTTCTTTAAAGTAAATTCTTATTCATTAATACAACTATCACTTATGATTATTGTTGGATTAATTCAAGTTTTTATGGTTAGAAGTCTATTTGATGACAGATCAAGAGTACATAAAATTTTAAAGAATTTGGATAAAGGTTTTCATTAATATTAAAGTAAAAAAGGTGGTACCTAATTTAAAACTATCCATGTGACAAGTGTTATTTCACATTGGATTAGTTTTGATTTTTATAATTTTCCAGGCTGTTTATATTTAAATGTTTATAATAAATTGAATAAGTTAACTTAAAGGCTGACAAAAATCATACCAGCTTAATAATTTATATTCAGTTAATCTGGCTCTAGGCTTGTAATTTAGTTAATAAAAATTTATTTTAAATAATAAATAAATGATGAATTTTTTATACTTAAAATTATATTTCAAAATATAAAGAGCTTTGGTATATTGATTTTTAAAGTCAGATAACTAAAGTAATAACAATTAAGGAGCCATTAAAATTTGTGTTAATGTGTGAATTATTAAAAAAAATGAAACTGAAAAAAGATTTGTCATTCAATTTGAAAGTTGAAACCAGTTATATAACTAGCCTTTAAGTTCAATTTAAACTAATGTTTAAGTACAATGACTGATATTTAGTACAATAAACATTGATAATTGTAAGCAAGATAAATTTATTGATTTTAACTAACTATAAAAAGAAATAAATTGTATGTTAAAGTCAATAAAAGTAATTAAACATTTTGTGTTAGCTATTGCATTTATTTCCACTACACTAGAAAACCCTTAAATCAATATTGAAAGTAAAGTACATCACCATATTGAAAAAAAATCTATATTTGATATTTGTTGTAACTTTCTAAATTCATTTTGTAGTATTTTCTTCAGAATAGATAACTGATTTTATTTTTCCATTTTAATTATTACAATAATATGGTTAGCTTAGCCTGTATACATATCAAGGCAGAGGCCAATGATTAGTGACTTGATTGATCATTGTTACCAAATTAAAATATTTTTAATAGATGTTTTAAAATATATATTTTAATAAAGATTCTAAAGAAAATAAATTAGTTTTGGTGTTTCATTTTACCGTATTAAAAAATTATAAAAATTTATAGTCAATTAAAACATCATCGAAAGTGCTTATTTATCAATTTCTATAAATGAGCACTTCACTTGCCAATCTTGTTAAATGTCAAAAAACCTGGCAAATTGGTAATACTGAGGATCCATCTTTTTACATAACATCATTTCTTGCATTGAAATTTAGTTTTTTATAAAAACTGAAAATTTAGAAAAAATGAGTGCCTGGAGAGCTGCTGGATTAAAGTAAGCTTCAAATTACAACAATTTGTAAAAATGTTACTAAATTTATCACTATAGAAACAAAAAAACAGCTTATTTCGGATTAAATATTTCATTTAAAACAGTAATTTTAATATGTATAATTAAAAGTAATTTTTAAAATTACCTAACTTTGTCGAGATCGTAATACAACAATCGTCTGGTTAATTTATATTCTAATGACAAGTATAGGTCATTTTGACTAATTGCTTTTAAAAATTGAATTAGCTTTTGTTAATGGTCACACAAATTTACCCATATTTTTAAGTCATAAGAAAAATTGATTCGTGAACAGTTAAATGTCTTGATTCAGAATAAAAAATTATGTTTAAACTTAAATTGTTTTGTTTTGAATTATGTAATGTATTAGAAATAATATAAGGCAACATTAGAATTAGAGTATCATTAGTAATTATTTATTGCTAAAAATTATTATTAACATAAAATGTATTTTACAGCTACATTAACTATTCTAACATTGCTGCGAAACTTTTAAGACAAGCATTGAAATCTGATCTCCGAGCAGAAGCTTTAAAAAGAAGTGATACCCACATTAAAATTACTAAATGGCAAGATGGAAAACCAATAAGTAAGTTCCTAAAAATTACTTGTATAAATAAAAAGCTTCAACTTTGTATTGTTAGTCATGTATTGCATATATAATATTGACATTTTTAATTTGTCCTTTTTTTAAATAAGGTTAGTAAGTAGTTGTTACAATAATGCAATACAGGTCAAAATGTTTGTAAGTTCTTGCACTCAAAATAAATAAATTTAGATATAAGCATTGTTTGTAATTGTAATATGTTGACATTATAATCGTTACAGATGGTAGAGAATAATGAAACAACAGTAAGTTATAAATGTGTGATGGATTTTAAATTTAATATAGTATATAACTATTTAAAAAAATATTTTGTTTAATATATTTATCATATACTTTTTAATAGTGTGATTTATAACTAACTTGATTTTACTAACTATTTTTAGATTTTAAAGTATGTTATTAACAGGTTGATAGTCTTTAAAATATATGTATATGTATGTATAACTTGTTTGGCAGTATATTTTGATTTAAATATCAAAATATAAAAATTAATTAGTCTTTTAACAGCAACAAATGTTTTGTTCTCTCATTACTAATTTGTACCTATTTATGATTTTTATTCTAAAATTAAATTTTTTCTTTTTCAGAGGAATCCACATATTAAGTCATTAAATTAAGTTTCAAATTGTTAACATTAATTGATTAGTGAATTACAGTGTAATTATGCATTTTTTGTAAATATAACTGTCAATTTTATAGCACCTGTATTAATAACCTACAATTGATGTAAAATGGAGTGTAGTGAAAAATAAAGGACACTGAAACAACAAATTGTAACAATTTATTATAAAATTAAAAAAAAGAACACATAATATTCCAGTCCTTAAAATATGTATGATTCAATTTACTTTCAAAATTCATTGGATTAGATAACATTTCTTTCTGAAACCATTATTACACTATGCACCAGACTATTTTGTAAACTTTTTCAGACATAAAAATTAATAGGACTGGTTCTATTTTTCCTACTGAATTGAGGTGATTTTAAAGCTAAGTGTCCACTTGTGAGAAAACAGTCTTTAGGAAGTCTTGAAACTAGATTTAAATATATAAAGACCTGAACGAAGTCTTGAGGACAAGCACATGCAAGTATCAGAGACTGTGCCTGTCACAAATGGGCATGCATATTTCCTGCTTTAGTGACTTTGTCTCCAGTCATTCGTCATTGTTGGAAAATTTTTGTAAGAGCTAAGACTTGATTACATTCTTTTAATTTAATTTCGCAATAAATATAAATCGGTTAATTATTTTTTAAAATGAGCAAAAAGATTATACCAGTTAAAGTTAAAATGCTATCCAAGCCAATAAGCACAGTTCCGAAATAGATTTCTTCAATATGTCAAACACCTCTTTTAAAAGAGTTGTTAAAACATTATTGATAAATTTTAATATTTTTTTCTATAGTATGTATATTATTACTTTATTGTGTTAGTGAAATTAAAAAATAGTAAGTAGGGCAATTTATACTGTGATTATAATGTATGAAGACTTTTGTTAAATTGACAATGTTCTTCTTCTTCTACTTTAATCTAGGCGGATCGCCTGTTTCTTTTCATCGTCCCTCTGCCCATTGCTATGCTAAGTTGTCGCTCCACCGTTTTCGGGGGCGTCCTAAATTCCTGCGACCCATTGGTGATTTGTCGCGTGCTGTTCTGACTTTCGTTGTCCATTTTACTGATGTGCTCATTCCACTCCCTCTTTCTGCCGAGAACCCACTCATTAATGTTTTCTACCTTGCATGTCCTTATATTCTCGCTTTTTTCTCCGTCCAAGATCGTCTTTCCAGTTATTCTATGAAGTACTCTCATTTCAGTTGTCTCTAGAAGTTGTTTAGTTCTCGTTTTTTCTGGTCGAGTTTCTGCCGTTTATGTCATAGTTGATCTTACTATTGCCTTGTAAATTCTTGATTTAGTTTCTTTTTTAATGTTTTTATTTCGCAATATTGTGTCATTTAGGCATCCTGCTATTCTTGTTGCCTTCATTGTCTGTTCTCTCACCTCCGTCTCAACATAACCATAGCTTGAGATTTCTATGCCCAGATACTTATATTTCATTTCCTGTTTGATAACTTTGCCTTCAACATCCAGTTTGCACCTTAATGGCGTTTTTGATGTCGTCATGCATTTAGTTTTCTGGGCCGATATTACCATATTAAGTGATTTGGCAGTGCAGTTAAATCGATGTAATTGTCGCTGCAGATCGTTTTCATTTTCAGCAACTAGTACTGCGTCATCGACATAGCATAGAACAGTAATTTTACAGTCATCCATTCTGTATCCTTTCAGTAAACGTACTTTCCTTATTACTTCGTCCATAATGATGTTGAAGAGCAGAGAGCTCAGGGAATCCCCTTGTCGAATACTTTGGCCCACAGCTATTGGTTTGGTCATGATCCCATTTATTTTTGCTTGAATCTGATTTGCTTTGTATATATTTTCTATGGTTTTGATGAGATTATGTGGGATTTGCCTGTTGTAAAGAAGGTGTATGATGTTAATGTTAATGTTGTTAATAAATAATATCACACAACTGATTGCGAGTTGACTCTCAAGTCGAAATTAAATGTTCCCTGGTCATGAGACTGCAGTAAGTAATAAGTCTCATAAAACTATTTCGAGAGCATAAGTGATCTCAAATGGACAACACCCTGATACTAATCTTGAGACTCTATCGAGATTTTCTCTCGAGTGGACACTTAGCAAAGGAAGTTTGTGGAAATAAATCACATTGTAGATTGTAGGGGGGGGGGGGTCGTGAAGGCTATGCTGCCTCTTAAGCACTTCGACCTATAAGATCTTTTGGGCATCAAAAAAAATAAATCACATAGTATTCGTTTGTCAATTTTCCTTAAGTTTGCAGCTCTGAAATTACTGCCTGAAATAATAATTTTAATAGTAATTGTACCAGGCATTTAATAAGTACACGCGAAAAAAGTTATAGTGTAATAAAAGTTTGAGCATAAAATTAAATTAATTTTTAACCTTTTAATGTTGCTTTTTGGGTATCCCTTCATAAGTCAGCAAGTGATGTTTATCATCTTTAAGAACTTTTGGACCTTCTCCAATTTTGGTGTGGATAATTAATTTAAGGGGGTTTCCTTTTTGCTGTTTTGGTTCAAATACCAACTTCAGTTCCTGTAAAAAAATTGTTTGTCATGGTTCCAACAAGCTAGAAAATTTACATGCTTGGTCCTAATACAATAATCTTTTAAACTGGTTAAACTGGACTGGTTTAACATCAAAAAAGGTGTGAGACAGGGATGTGTGGCTTCGCCATGGCTGTTTAAATTATACATAGACAATTGTTTAAAATATTTGAAAGAGTGCGTATGGATTGAAAATGAATAATTTGATCGTCAAATGCCTTCTTTACGCCGATGATCAAGTCATATTAGCGTCATCTGAAGAGGAGTTGCAGGCGATGGTTAATGTTATGCATGATGCCCTGAAAATGAAAGGGAAGAAAGCATGACAAATTGTGGAGTTTCGATTGAGGGAGAAAGAGTGGAACAAGTAAATGAATTATGTATGGTAGTGAATGATGAGTTTGGCATAAGAAGCATGAAAATAGGATTAATGCTGCAGAGATGAGTAGTCTGAGAAGTATAGCCGGAGTGACTCGGTTAAAGTAAAGAATAGTGAGATAAGAGAACGCGGTGGTGTAAAAGAAGATTTGGTTACAAAGATAGACAAAGAAATGCTTAGATGGTTTGGATACGTAGAAAAAATGGATGAAGAAAGATTGACGAAACAAATTTATAAGGCGAGTGTAAATGTACAAGTCGTTAAAGGTTGACTTTGGTAAATGGATCTCAATCAGATCGAAATTAATTTGAAGGGCAGGTCAAGAGTACCAACAACCGACGAGCATTTATGAGAGCACTGATCAAAGTAGAGGAAGCAAAAGATGTGTGTAAGAACCGTAGCAAGTGGAAGGACGTGGCCTTTGCCTACCCCTATGGGAAAAAGGCGCGACTATATGTATGTATGTACCTGAAAGTACTGTAAAATGTAAAAATGCAAAACATTTAAAACATTCCATCTAAATAGCTTTAATTTAAAAGTTAACTTCTTACTTACAAATATAACTTACTTCTTTCATTGGTTTTAAGTTAGTTTTAATTCCTCTGATGTAATTATCATGTGTAGCAGGTGGAAACACATAGTTAATAACAGATAAAAATTCATCCACCTCTTGTTCTAATAAATATAAACATGCATTTGGACCGGCATCAAATGTATAGGCAACCTGTAATACAAAATGTTACATAATCATACATTTTAATTTGATATAATAGGTAATTGATAAGTACTTGGTATTTACATGGAGGAATTAAACTTTCTAATTATTACAAACGTTTAAAAACTCACTTTATTTGACGATTTAATTTTGTTGTATTGATGAACAACATCTACAATAGCATGAGAAACATCGTTCATGTAAATACAAGGAGGAAATGTGTCCAAACAAATGCCATGAAATTGATTAGAATCTTTCATAGTTATTTCAGCAAATAATTCAAAATCTCTTTCCAATACAGCTTTTTTCATAGCTTCTACCCTTTTCGGTACAATTGCATTGGCTCTATACTGAAGAAGTTCTGACGTTTCGACACTGTTTTTCATACCGGAAGTTGAACTGTACTTCTTTTGTTCGGCGTTCACGACAAGAATTAAAATTCTCATCTCGGGCCAATGTTTGGGCGGAGCTATTTGTTGCGCAATCGAATCTGTACCTGTCGGGTCGACTCCTTTAATCCATTGTACCTTTAGGATGAAAATATTAAATTAAATTAGAGGATTTTTTTTAAATTACCAGTGTTTTTAATGGTGTTTGATAGAGAGGGGTTATTTTATAAGTTACTGTGCATAGACGAGTCCCTACACTTATTAATGGTAGTAAATGTTGGGTTTGGCAGAAGAAGCATGAGAGTAAGATCAATGCTGCGGAGATGAGTAGTCTGAGAAGTATAGCTAGAGTGACGGATAAAGTGAGGAAAAGTGTGATCAGGGAACGCTGCGGTGTGAAAGAAGATGTGGCAACAAAGATAGATAAAGGAATGCTTAGATGGTTTGAACACATAGACAGGATGGATAAAAAAAGATTGACGAAACAGATTTATAAGGCGAGTGTGAATGGGCAAGTCGTTAAATGTCGACCTTGGCAAATGGATAGAAAAAGCGAAAGACGTATGTAAGAACCATAGCAAGTGGAAAGTAATGGACTCTATCTACCCCTACGGGAAAAAGGCGTTACTATATGTATTTATTTATAAACTACGCACTTAAAAAATCCATCATATTTAGTGATATTCTTTTCTAGTCTTACTTACCCAGCCACCAAATAAACTTCTGCAAGCGCTTCCCGATCCTACTCTAGCTATAGTGGATATATCGCCTTTGATTTCGTATAAATCTGCCAATGCCGATACCAGGCATGCATATCCAGCAGCCGACGAAGCCAGACCAGCTGCGGTGGGAAAATTGTTTTCCGAACTTATAGCTATTTTCCAATTTAAAATTGGACAGTCGGGGTTTGCTCTTTGTTTCACTAGAAAATATAGTCATTGTTATTTTACGTAAGCTTGACGAGGCAGTTTATTAACATTTTAGTATTTATTTATATTGTTGGGAAGGTTACTTAATATAAATTAAGAAAAAAAAAATGATTTGAAAGTAAACAGTTTAAATGAGACGCACTTTTGGAAGTGGACATATATGTATCTATAGATCTATCTATCTATATATCAGCAGATGACACCATTCTGTCTATGAAGGAAATAACCCAACTGAATTAGAACATTTGAACATTTGTTTAAAAACAAAAATATGGAAACTTATGATTTGTATATAAAAACGGGTCATGGATGATAAGCTGAATTGCCAGGAACATGCAAATCATATTTTAAAAAAAATAGTCCCACTGATTGGTGCTTTGTATTGATGTAGCAGTTATCTGAATATACAAAAATGACTTATAATCTACTAAGCATATATTCTGTTAGTCTTTTAAAATCTTATAACAACCTGGTGCATATGCAGACCAATCATAGAAATATATATACAAACATATATATTCCTGTGAGACCAACACAATTTAAGAAAATACAGGCTCTTCAAAATAAGGTAGTGAAATATATGTATGTGTAGAAACAATATATAAGGAAACAGAAATAATGCCCTTGGAACAAATATTACAAATAGAACAATACAAATTTACTTACAAAATCCAAAAAAAAACAAAAATGTACATACATATAAACGCTACCAAAATTTCTATGTGCTTGCTTTGGTCATTTCTGTACTGATTACTTTTATTTTTTTTATCAGAAAAGTTAAAAACATGTTTCTCTTTGTTAGTCAGTCGCGCATTGTTTCGGGGTAGGAGCTTTGAACTCCCAAAAACCTCCCCGCAAATACGACCATGTGCATTAGTAAGAAAATATTCAACTTTTTTATAAAAATTATTAAAGGACTGTACATTTTAAAATATATCTCTTATTTACAAAACCATATATTACACATATAAAAAAGGTTAAAAATATTAACATTTCAGATATATTCTACAGAACTATTTTACATTGTGAAGGACTTGAAAGCAGTAGATTATTATCGTTCAGTGGTATTTTACATTACTCACCTTCTTTTAAACAATTTTGTAATCTTCGGTTGTTAAATGTTTGAACTTGGCCGTTTAGCCAAAATACATTTTCTTTTAATAGTGGACTCGATAAAATCGTCGTTTTAGCGCACATCTGAAGATGAAAAGTAAACAGTTTAAAATTTACAGATTCATTCATTACAGTCAAGTAACTCAAATATGATTGGGTTTTCTTCTGGAGTAGTTAACATGAACCTATAGATAAAGTGTAACTCATTATGCGATAATTTATTTATTAATTTAACGCAAATAATGATTATAAATAATAATATATATTGATACATATTAATTTTATTTATTACAGTATCATTGATTATATTGGATATATTCACTAATAAATGTGGCCATTACCCAAAATGAATTTTTCTAGAAAATTTATTTGCAATATAAAATTAAAAAAAATTTAAAATCTATATGAGAAAATAATTATTGGTTTTTATTAGTTTAAAACTTATTATCAAGCAACTATATAATTAAAAAGATAAACACGTACAAAGTGATTTTTTGTTAAACATTTTTTTAATTTATTACCACCAAAGTAAAATGTATTATTATTTTATTAAATAAGTACAAGGTTGGAAATCTACAACTGGAATTATAGGAAGTATTAACATTAAAAATTCTCGTTCGCTTTTATTGGTTGTTAAACTATTTTGGGATTTATAAAATTTTAATAATTTGTTTTTTTTGATAAATGTTAAATCTTTTATTTTTTGTAAATTCGGCAAAAACTAATAAAAGCATAGTTTATTAATACTTACATAATCAGTGCTTAATGTTCCACTAACTGAGTCATTTAAAGGCAGAATTAAATCTTCATCCCTCTTACCCCCTAAAACAAAAATAGTGTTCAAGATAATAAATCAAATACGTAAGGATAAAAAACTCACAATATTTGATAACTGCTATATTTACAGGTGCCTCAACAGTTACTATCTTCATTGTTGGAAAATTTAAATGCGCTGATGTAGAATACGTCAAGTAATTTTGTCTGAAAATGTTAAAACATCACTGAGAGAGAAGTGTATATAAATGCCAAATATAAAATCTGTTGAATTTAATTTAAATAAATAACCCTCACAATTATACCAATATTTAAAAAGAAGCCAACATTCACAACTAAACTATTTTAATGAATTAAAGTAATTACTTTTAATTTTCTCTTAATTCTTCATGGTTAACAAAATATATAATTATATATTTTTTAAAAACAAAAATCAAATTAAATATGTGTTTTATTGGATGTTTTATTATTTAAAGATATATATTACGCATATTTAATAATGTTGAAAGTTTACCAACTTTTTGTTATTAGTAATTTGCACAGAACTCATAGATTCTACGAGTTTTGTGGTAATTTTACTCTATTTTTAATAAATACTAGATATAAATGTTTAGTAGTTCCTTATTTAGTTTTAGTTTTACTAGGTACAGTTAATTATTTTAGATAGATCAAAATTATACTTACATAGAAATATTATTCGTGTATTTGCACTCACTAAATCTTATTATATTGCATTATTCAATTCCCGAATGCTGAATTTTTAAAATTTGTTTATAAATTTGTCCTAATGAAGATATTAGTAGTTCAGTTGACACGTTTTGGTTTTAAAAATAGTTCATATGTATTGAAATATTTAGGCTATCTGTTACTAGTGCTTTCGTTGGTGCATATAGTTTATTGGTCAAGGAAGGATGAATAATTAATCCCACCAATTACGTTATTCCATTTAAAACAAAAAGAGATGCAGCTAAAAAAAACCACCTCTAATTGAGAAAATTGTTTGATTACTGTCAAACATGGGCGTATCAAATATAGTTTGGATTGATTGGAACGATGGAAAAAATTTAAAGTTAAAATAGTAATAGTCCAGAAAATAGGGTTTTTGTACGAGTCTTAACCTAATTTTTGCTTATATTAATATTTATAGTGTAATTCGAATAATTGAATAATTACTTTTATTAAGGAGATTCAAATTATTTGAAATTCTTAATATATTTAAATGCCGGCTGTAAAATTTACTGCAATAATCGCAACCAAAAATCACGCAAACTTTTAAAAAGCAAAATGTTTACTATTTTAATGTCAAATTGGTAATTTCGTTACTACGATAATGACAAAACTACTCGGCTTAGTCTGGGACATACGTACTTCCCGAAAAAGTGCTACTTTTTCAAATAAAAAGCGAACAGGAACCAGACGGTTGTCGGTTTTTTTTTTAAATTAACAATGTTGAAACCGCGATTTATGCTACGCCTATGTAAGAAAGAACAGTTCCTTATTCCATATTAGAGGTAACGGTGATAACATTAGACAGTAGATAGTTGATAGTGTTTGTTGTTTATGATTAATTCTATTGACAATGTTTTATTCTTGTTCATTCGTAATTTTTAAGTAGTAAATTGTGAGAAAAATAAGATGGAAGTTAAGGAGGAACCTATCGAATTTATTTTTAAGGAAAAAATATTTGCTGAACCTATTTCTACTGTCAAAGCAGAGAAATGTGAAGTTCTACTTTTAAAACAAATTACAGCAGTAAAAATAGAGCCTAAAGATGCTCCAGATACAATTTCTGATCAATTTGACCATGGTAATGTACAGGAGAACTATTTCAATAACTTTTTTAAAACTGAAATTTTACAAGTAGAGGCTGATTTATCCTATCTGAACAGTGAAGACAAAATTCATTATTTTGATCAACCATGTAGTAGGAAACTGACAAAGAAGCAAACTTATAAATGTTATAAAAGAAATCATTTTTGTCCTATTTGTACCAAAAGTGAGTTTAAAATTCAATATTTTGATTACAAATAAAAATAAAACAACAAAAATTCATCTAACTTCCAACACCTACTTATTTTAATAAAATTCTTTAGTATGATTTACCCTTGAATTTTATATTATTTATTTGAAGTCAAGAAATTAAATAATATTGTAAATTTACATAATTTTCTGTTATGATTCTCAAGATCTCGTAATTTATAATTTACTTAAACTTATTGTAAAAGTAACAGCATATTTCTGTGCAGAGTGTATTGATCAGGATAAAATAAAAATTCTAAGTCTATGCTTATTTATACATAAAAAGTTAGTGTAACATAATGTATCAGTAAATGTTGTTATTGTAACAAATTTATTATAAGAAATTCCTGTAGAAAATACTATTGTATTAATTTAAATATTTATTTACAGTTTTCACGTCTGTTGAATCAAGAAATGTACATGTAGACGTTCACTTTGGAAAACACTTTAATGTGTGCTATTTATGTGGAAAAATGTGCATCAGAACTTCAGAATTTTTAACACATTATTTCACTCATCGTTTAAAATTAAAAAATAAAACTATAAAGATATCTGACAAAATGAATAAACTGTCTTCCAAGATAACTGTTATAAATCGTTTAAAATTACGAGTTGAAAATAACAAAAAATTCTCCAAATCACTTAATAAAACTAAGTATTTGACTTGTAAGCATTGCTCTAAAGAGTTTAAACATGGATTACTTTTTAAACAACATAAATGTGTTAAAAATATTTTCATGAATAAGTATGTACAAAAAAATTATAAATGTAAGTTTTGCTTTAAGAAGTGTGGCACAAAATTTAATTTAAGTAATCATTTAAAAGTACATAAATTGGACACTGTAACATGTAATATTTGTAGCAAACAATTCTTTCGAACAAAATTTTTTACTCATTATAGGACACATGATGATGATTCACTTATTGTTAGATGTAATTTTTGCTTGAAACAATTCGAGTCAAAATCTCAACTAAAAAATCACTTGCAATGTCATATGGCAATAAAACCATACAAATGCGAGATTTGCTCAAAACCATTCCAAGAACAAACTCAGCTGGCAAGACATTATTTATTTCACAAAAAGGCACAGAGTTATCAATGTCCAGTGTGTTTTAAAGAATTTATTGGTAAGACCCATCTCGACACACACATGTATGATCATACAGGTGTAAAACCTTTTATGTGTGAGTTTTGTTCGAAAGAATTTGTTAGAAGTGATTCTTTAAGGAATCACCTCAAAATGCACAATGATGACAGACGATTCCAATGTGACGTTTGTCAAAGACGATTCGTTCGAAGGGTAACTTTAGTTGAACATTATCGAACACATACTGGCGAGAAGCCTTTTAAATGCGAGTTATGCCCGAAAGAATTTACACAGAGTTCAAGACTTCGAAGTCACATTCGAACTCATTCTGAGGAAAAACCGTTTACTTGTGACGTTTGTTCAAAACAATTTATAATGGCATTTCAGTTGAGAAGGCATCTTTTAACTCATAACGCAAAAAAGAGATTTGAGTGTGAAGTATGTTTTAAACAATTTATAGAGAAAAGGAATTTAAATGCACATGTCCTACTGCATAGCGGTACCAAACCATACAAATGTGATCTGTGTTCCAAAGCCTTCACTTGGAAGCACAATCTTAACCACCATCTAAAAGTTCACGAAGAAAAGGCATTTCAGTGTGATGTTTGTCAGGAAAAATTTTCCCGTTATCACATTTTGCAAAATCATTATCGAAAACATACTGGTGAGGTACCATTCAAGTGTAATTACTGTTCTAAAGAATTTAAACAAAAGATAAGTCTCACATCTCATATGTCAATTCACGTGTAATATTTTTTTATCCAAATTGAGATTAAAGAGAAACAATATGTGGTCCTTGGAATGAACGCCATATCCCTAAATCTACATTTCTACAACGTAATTAATGTTAAAAGAAATTATGTATTAGAACTGTGTGTTATTATATTATACTCCTGACCATTGTAAAGTATTCTGTGAATACACTACAAGTATTGTTCTGATTGGCAATTTCGAAGGTTGAAATGCATAAAAAGTCTACTTTTTTGTGCAAACAAGACTTCTCGCAATTTGCAATGTCATTAACGATATGATTTTATTTTTACTCAAAATTTAAATATTTTGGGTTTTTCGTAATATTACTAATAAATTATAGTTTGTTACTAATCAGTGGCAGATTTCCTTAGAGCAATGCTGAAGTTATATTATGGCATTTGAACATGAAATTTATGTGCAACCATTGTTGATGGTAATAATTACAAACACATTTAACTGAACAATTTGTTTTATTTCTATCCATTCAAATTTAACAAAACAAAACTTTTAATAAATAACCGATTTACTATCAAAGACGGAAACTAATTATTATTCCAGGGTACAGAGATTTTGAAGTGATAAAAAATATCACAGGAAACTAATGCTAGTCATGATATGTCTATTGATATTTGTCTTTGATTAATTAAATATTTCTGGATAAAGGTGCATATATTAACGCAGACCTTATCCTATGAGACATACTTGTCACTTTTTAGGTTTGTTCCAACCTGCAGCTTTTGTAGGGAAAAATTATTAATGAATTGCATACTTGCAACGTCCATCATTTCATTACATTAGCGCCACTTCGAGTGCCGATTTAAACCGAATTGGTTACCTGGTTGTATCCTAAATATTTTGTAATGGTTAACGACTATTTTTTTATAATAAAACGTTGCCACGTCTTTTTTCGTTCTCTATAGAGTACTCTGCCAGCGGTCTCTCTACTGGCAAATTATGCCCAAGCTCAGCCGTAGAGGGTAAAAAAAAAAAATATATAAAAGTGAGCCGCGCCACCGACTTAGACGGTTCAAGCCGGAAACCCCTAGGTCTTATAGGCACTAGAAGAGCCACACGATAAACAACTGAGATTATGGTGAACTAAATAAATGAAATTATAGCTAAAATATATTGGATACTTTACTCCTACAATAAATCAAAGTACACAGCTCAATAATAAACTTATAACAAATATAGTCAAAATCAACAGCTAACAATAAATCAAAGTACACAGTTCAATAATGAAACTATAACAAATATAGTCAAAATTAACAGCTATGGTAAATTTTCTGGCTAAAACAAACCAAAAATTTAAAATTTACAACTTTATAAAATAACCAAAACAAAAGTAAGAGTAACAGACTTTACCAAGTTACCAAAAAAAAAACGTATACAAGTCAACTCTCTTTAATAATACTAAATCAAACGTTTACATAAGGCTGCTAATTTACTCATGTTTTTACCAAATACATAAAGATTTACACTGCCAAAACAATCGAGTTTATTTAAAAATATTTTTACAATGGTTGTCCTTTAAAATATCAATATTGTAGGATATTTACAAATAAGTATGAAGAAAATATTTTACTTGGACATTAAGAATTATTGAGTAGATTATTTTAATCAAAGTTTAGTTTTGGCATATTATCTAATGCAATAAATAGTTTTTAATAATGTATTATATTAATAAATTAAAACAAAACTTAATTGTGGTGTCAAAAATAAGTCACGTCGTTAAATATTCAAAAATAATTCACTTGTAACCTTTGGGTAAACGTATATTGTAGATCAAATAAAAAAAAAGAATAACTTTAATCTTGGACACCTTAATACGGAGTTCCTGCTAAAAACACCAAGCAAGTCTTTATAACACTGCAATTTATCGTCGATATGGATGATACGAATGCAATACTGTGGCCGGTTTGGTTATGGAACGGCACCTGCTAATTAACAATGGCTTCCCTCAAATAAATCCCGCATGCGGTTATTTTAACTCGACACCAAAATCCAAAATATCAACAACGAAGGTAAGATAGAATGGTCAAGTTAAAAATTAAATGGTTTTTCTTCAAAATCCAATCAAGATGGCCCAAATACAGCCAGATATGAAAAGAAAACCGTAGAGGTTCTGCACACTTGCCAATATCACACCGTCCCAAAAATTCTCACCACACCACTCCCAAGACTGCCACCAAACGACTAGCACTACTTCCCCAAGCCGGATATCAAGAAATGACACGGAACCGACGTCAACCAACAATATTCGCAAGTCCATGCTCCACACCAAGAATCGCGCTCGTCCGTGTTGATAGCCAGCCCCATCCACACAGAAATGCAAACCAAACAATAATATAACCGACAACACACAACAATCGAGGCCAAAAACCAAAGCAAAATCTAATAACGAAAACCCCCACTCAATCTCCAGCGATTAACAAAAATGCCACAGCCATTAACAATCGAATCCTATCACAACAAGGTATGCAACACTATTTACAACGATTGATATATTTAAGTTACAACAAAATACGGTACGCGACACTATTTACGAGTACCTGAGGAATACAAATCTATCAGAGACCCAATTATAATGGAACTGCAGAAGGGAAAAAAAGGGCACGTTATAACGTATTGGAATTGAAAATAAATGAAAAAACTTATAAATGGATACTTTTGAGATCGTTAAAGGTTGCTCTTTTCGCCAGTGATAAAATAAAACAAAAATTATTGGTACCAAATGTGTTGCATAATAATTTCACACAAATTTTAGTTTTATATTATCGAGATATTGTGTGAAATGAGTAAAAATATATTCATATAAATAATTATTAATTAGTAAAAAAAGGGATATGGATGTGCATAGAGGCGTGTTGGTTCCTACACTTCTATGGTAGTGAATGTTGGGTTTGGCAGAAGTATGAAAATAGGATTAATGCTGCGGAGTAGTTTGAAAAGTATAGCCGGCGTGACTCGGTTGTATAAAGTAAAAAATAGTGAGATAAGAGAACGCTGTGGTGTAAAAGAAGATGTGGTTACAAAGATAGATAAAGGAATGCTTAGATGGTTTGGACACGTAGAAAGGATGGATGAAGGAAGATTGACTAAACAAATTTATAAGGCGAGTGTGAATAGACGGAAGTCGGTAGAGGTCGACCTCGGCGAACATATCGATCAGATCAACATTGTTTTGAAGAAAGGCCAGGTCAAGAGTACCAATAACCGACGAGCATGCATGAGAACACTGATGACAGTAGAGGAAGCAAAAGATATGTGACCTTATGTATGTGTGTATGGAAAAATTTCAAAGAATAGTCAGAAATATTTATTATGTCAACTTGATTTTTAACATTTTAAATCATCACTGTCCAGCGAAGACCACAGCAAGGTAAAATCTTATCCTTCACAATGGGAAAAGATAAGGAATGAGAAGCGTGGGGGATGAACATGTTGAACATCAATAATATCACAGAAGCAGAAATTTTATCACAAGCAAATAAAAAAAAATTTAAACTGTGTAACTTAAAAATGAACATTTTAAAAAACTCAACCAAAAAATTCTGAAAATCTGATAACTAAAATTCTAAAAAACGGAACCGGTGAAAAAACTATTTTAAAATACCCATTAAATTGTACTTTAAATACTCATAAATAAGATCATTCACAGGGCCGGATTTAGAGGCCTGGAGGCCTCGGGGCAACAAAGGAGTGTTGGCCCCCTGGCCCAAATTATTTTCCAAATAAAATTAAAGGTTTTTTTCAGTCGAGTTTTTCAATAAATAATTTATTGTGAAAGTTGTTTACTAGTCGGAATTTGCGGCGCCCCTTTATGACCGGTGCCCTGACGCTCGCCCTACTGGCTGTAGCAAGCCCTTTAATACCAAAATCCTTCAAACCTTCCAGTGTAAGACACTTAAAATGATCACAGCTGCAGCTTGGTACGTTTCTAACAGGACCATCCATACTGACCTCAATGTACCCGTCATAAATGATGTCCACTCGAAAAAAGGCTTAAAAGAAAATGGCCCGAAGATCTGTCAATGGACAGTACCTGACTCACGCCACCATACCTTAGACCATTTACTTATTACTATGAAGTAGATTGTAAATAAGCAGTAAATAAATAAAAAATCAAGACAATATGATTTCTTCGCAGGACAATTCATCATCCGATAATTCTTCTCAGTTTTCGTCATAGTCTCCCGTATTTACTGTAAAAATAACTTGCCAGAAGTGGTATTCTTCCTCAGCTACTATGTTCTTTTTTAGCCATCTCAGTCTCATATTTTTGAGCAGCAAAGAACACCCTTCTTCTTTAGCTAGATAAACCTCCCAAGGCTCTTGGCTGCAAGCACCGTCTCTCTCCATTTCGTTCTGTTTCCCGCCATCGCTTCCTACTCCTAGCTCCTCCAGGTCATTCCGTATGTTGTCCTGTCGGGGCCTTTCTCTTGGTCTTGTTTTAGCTGGAACGAATCTAAATGTCTCGTTTACAGATCTGGTCTCCTCTATCCTCCCTACATGTCCCAGCCATCTCAGTCGTGTTGCCTTCATTTCATTTACCATCAGGGATGACCGAAAGTCCCTGTATAACTCTATATATTTCGAAATATTATTTTAAAATCGATAATAAAATAAAACACTAAAATGGAACTTTAAATATTTTATTAATTAATGCTGCAACAGCATTTTTCTAACAGAACAAATTGTGTAAATGCATTAAATTATAATGCTCTATTAACTTATATAAAAGGATCGTGGAGCATTTTCCATCCCTTAAACTCATATTTTCCCACATATCAACGAAACCAACCTGAAGAAATGATACAAACTCAAAAACCATCCCAATTAATTAATTATACATTATATAATTAATTAGTTTGTATCATGGTTACTTCAGGTAACAATATTTCAATAAGTTGCAGTCACAGCTCCTCATTACATTACCTCGAATAACTTTTAAATGTTCAGAATGTGATTCTAGCTCACATCCAGTTAGAATAGGCACACATTTTTCTAACCATATCACAGGTAGTTAAATGAATGAATCGAGTAACATTGTGCGGGCAGAAATAAATATGCAAATTTAGTTGAATGTGCGTACTTTAAAAAAGAATGTGATTGTATAAAGATTAAAATATAACATTTAAAAAAAACGTTCCATCCGATGGGGACAGTTACTCTATTCAATCACGTGAATCTTATCATCAACTTAAATAAATAAAAAAAAAGCATACAGAAAATAAAAAATAATACAAAAAAAAAATATACATTTAACATACGCGTTACTATAGTGTATTTTCGACAAAAAAATACCTGGGAAGAGTGTAGTTAGAAACAAACAGTACTAGACTGAATTTCAAAGACCTAGCTTAACATTAGCCATTTACAAAAATGAGAAATCTGACCCTGTATGTTTATCAAGAGTAATTTGTTGCTGTTCGATCTAGTACTATTTAGACACAATAGAAAGGAGTCGTCAAAACCTCAAGGGTGTAAACTGCGCATAGCTTATTATCCGACTACCAACAATTTATTTCTTGAAATTGCTCAATTAGCATTTTATTAAAATTAGCTGAAGATAAATTTAAAACTTTGGTTCTAGATTGACAAATAGATTTTATGACGTATTAACTTAACCTCTGCTTTTCTTTGACCAGTGGTTGGGTCGTTGTATAACGGAATTATTGAAGTTCACCAATTGGTGAACTATCCCATTCTCTGACAGTGAGTTCAGATCATAAAACCATAAAAAATTCTTGTTTCAGTCTCCGACATTTGACCATTTGGGTGCATGACATAACTTAAAAATATGCGAACATTGTAAAAAAATGAATATCCAAAGAGAAAATATGTATGAATTAAATTTAACAGACGACAAAGACTTTTTAGAACTTGTCAAATTAGAATTGTTTCTAAGGACTCCACAAAATAAGATATAATCATTTTTTGAAATGGAGGGACAAGTAATTGAGAGCTAGGTTTAAGTTATCTAAAATAAGAGAAGCCATTTCATGCATTATATATGAGAATGTAATATTTAAAATTTACTGAAAAATTCATGAGTAGATTTTTGAGTTAATGCAGTGAAAAATGAAGAATTATGTTTTTACTATTAATTTAAATAAGTTTATTCCTAAGACACATTGAATGTTACTAACATAAAATGCTGGTTTACGTGGCTACTACCCAATGGGAAAATGAATCCTTACTTCGTCAAGAGGTTAACCACGTTAGCTGAGTTACAACTCGCACTTGGCAATATTCTTTTCAAATTATGTTGTACAGCTTTGGTCAGATTAAAGTAAACCATGCGCAATACAAAACCAACATCTAGATCTCCTTTAAAGGAAGAACGTGCCCACTCTAACGTCTAGATTATAGTCCTTAAAACTACCGTTTTTTTATATAAAAAAACTTATTTCTTTTAAATTATAAATTAAATACGCTAAGATTTATTCGTCGCGAAAAGATACGCGTCATTGTCATCTGACTGTATTTTTATCTACGTGTCTTATTTATTTTTTTTAATCGTCACAGCTTCGAACTATTTAATCGAATCAACGATTTACTTACGAGTAAATATCACAGTCAAAATGTATATAATTCTTAGCGCCTAAATAGCTGTAACTGCAACGCCACATGAGCCTTCTATCTCTCGCAAATTCGACGCGTCCAAGGCCGATACATTCCAACTAATATCTCGAACAAGGCTTAAACTTGCACGAATTCTGAAGTATGGTGTCATTTCAAAACATTAGTTGTACAAGTAATATTTTATTCAAAGATCAAAAAATAATGAATCTGATATTCATAATGTAGATCTTTACATTTTATTAATTTTTTTTATCCAAAAATAAAGTTCCATCATAATTATAATTTTCATTAATATTACTAAACGTTTTAAGAACTTTTATTTCAAATTTGGTATATGTACAGTCAAATATATCGTCTAATCTTGTTAATTTTGCAAAAATAACATTGAAATTATTAAAATGGGGGCATTGGTCCCGATTAGACAATATTTCCTCTAGCGATACACATACATAACTGAAATTTAATGTTATCAAACAATTTTGTTAAGAGAAGCTACAAGTAATACATTAAATTACTACTTAATTTCTTTATTAAACAAAATCTTTATTTAAATTTAAAATCTCAAAACTATGGTAAACAAATCTCAATTTTTACTTGCAAAAAGTACTGTTAATTTTGCTATCAGACATTGATAATTGCAACCGTATGTGTGAAAATCTTTAAAATACAAAGACTTATTCATGAACCATTCTTATAAGGAATTTTGCAGTTTTGTTTAAAATAACGAAATGATAAAATTGTCACTGTAAAAATAATTAATTTACACAAAAAATATGTTGTTTGTTCATCGATGATTCATTTGCTGTAAATTCTACTTGTTCGATATTATTTGGATGAAACAGCCTACAGATAAAAAGTGTACTGCTACAATTTATTTTAGATATTTTTTATATACCATTTTTCGCATCAAGTTCATTTTTAAATTGACAAAAAGCTGTAAACAGAACACTTTTTATCAATAAGACATATCTAAGAGTGATTTAAATATATATTTCAATACACACTTCTAAATTTTTAAAACACAATCGAGAGCACTTTGTGACTGAAATAACTCCCTCGAGGAGGGTTTGTATCGTGATGAAAATACAATTTTAGCATTAACATTTTACATATCTACCATCAAAATAGACAGATTACTGGATAGTAATAGACCAGAATTCATTTGTGTGCAACAATTTATATCACAAAGCAATCCAACAAAACTACTCAAAAATGTCATTTTAAATTATTATTTATTAATTACCTAAAAGTGTGAAGCAGGAATATCGAAAGTTTCTGTTCAGTGAGGTTTATATGTTAGTTGTTGCTTTTTGATTTTGAGATTAAACTACAAAAGAACACATTTAATTTTCATAAATCAAGTATCTGCCTAAAATTATTTCATTAATACCAAATCATACATGATCCCAACACATGTAATCTTAGCATTAATCTATTTTACTTTTTTATTATTAACTTGTATTTTTATTATTCCTTCTATCAACAGAGCAAATTTACGGTAAATAGAATACCCTGTATTAGTTTGCATAAATAATACATAAATAATTTTTTTTGTTAATTTAAGTTGTAGTTGAAATAAATATATAAATTCATTTTCTACGATGAGAAGTAAATTTGTCTGGGATCTTGATACATGGCGTTCCAAAAGGGGGTGTTGATACTTTCGATCAACTTTGACATTAAAAAAACCGTTGCTAGAAAGACAAGAAGATGGCCACTAAGATATTTTTATGGTATGTTCGATGGAGGAGGCATAAATACAATGGTTTTGTATAGGCTTCGAACATAGTAATGTAAAAATTTCCCGATCTACATTAATTAAGCTGATTCACTAGTAGAGGATCACATGAAGCAAACGGCAGTTAATTCACAGTTGCCGAAAAAGTTGAGGCAATCCATTCAGAATTACCTGGGGTATCCAAACGAGCAACAACCTGTTGCAAATCTTCAGAAAGGGCCTCGCTGATGTGATTTCGGTCCAAGAAAACACAATAAAAAAGGCCGTCATGTTGGTGTTCTTTGTGCAAAAAATATGTGTGCAGAACATCAGTTCAGCATTTGTGAAGATTGTAAAGCCTAAAGTAATACCCCTTTCTATTCTAGTTTTATTTGTTTTTAAATATTTGTCACCCTATGAGAGGTAATTCAAAAATAAGAACTTTTTATTTTTAACTCACCCTGTATGTCCAGTTTTTTTATTTTTGGTCTCACAAATATTTTATGTTAAAAAATAGATGAACTTAATATATTTTTTAAAATCAGCTTAAAAAACGTTACAACCATGTTTATTTTTTTAAAATATAAATGGGTCCACTTGTGGAAATTTTTCCACTCATTTCACCTTGTGGTTCTAGGATTAATAACTAATTTAATAAAATTAAATATCAATGTAAACAACCTATACTAAATCGGCTGTTGCAACATATTAGTTTTTTTTACGGTTTCATTACTGTTGATCAGTTCCCAACCAGCAGGACATAAGAGTAAGCAAAAATTAGATTATTTAACGATTACTTTTTATCAAAATAAAAATACGAGCAACGTTGCTTTGTAATTAGTGGGAAGACGTTCAATGGAATTTTTGTTGGTGCAAAATAGTGACAGACAGTTTACAAAGTGCCAGTCACTATACTAGATTGAATACAGTATATTAGAATCTACGATAATGAGAAATTTGTTTAATATGACGAATAAAAAACTAACATTGTGATTCCCAGATTTATTCTAAAAAGAAAATTCTTTATTTTTTACTAAAACGCCGTCAAATATTAAAATAAATTTATATTTGCGCCTCTTTCGAGCTGTATGATCCATATTTTCGCAGTAACGGTATTTAAGTTTCCACATCAAAATTTCATTTATGCTGTTGATATGGCGATGACCGCCCAGTTTCAAGGTTCGAAGAGGTGGAGCAGAAGCTGACACGGGCTCTGGACAAACTTTCTACCTACTACAAATCACTTGAAACCAAATCCTAGCAAAACACAAGTATGTGCTTTTCACCTCAACAATAAAGAAGCGAGAAGGGAGCTGGACACAACATGAAGAAACGACCGTCTTCAACACTGTCATGCACCAAAATACTTAGGTGTAACGTTGGATCGCAGCCTAACTTTTAAACAACACTGTCTTAACACTAAGGGGAAAGTCAGTGCTCGAAATAATGTAATGTAATCAGGAAATTGACGAACAAATCCTGGGGTGCAAATCCTTAAACTCTGAGAACTTCTGCCTTGGCGCTATGTTTCTTTGCAGCGGAATACGCCGCAACAGTATGGAACGCAGCCGCGCATGCAAAGCAGGTGGACGTAGCAATAAACGAAACAGCGAGGATCGTTTCTGGGTGCCTGAAACCGACTAAAACAGAGCTCCACCACATATCCGTAGGGAAGTTGCGGCAGATCAAGAGAGAAATAAGCAGGAGACAGACTCACGCCACCCGTTGTACGGAAAACAACCAGTGGAGCGACGGCTCAAGTCTAGGCAAAGCTTCATGAACAGAACACGGACTTTGGAAGGAATGCCAGAAACAAACCGAATCACTAAGTCGAGGAGTCAACTAAACAACCAAATTTCTCTGGCCAAAGAGGAACTACTTGCAGACAGAGACCAATCCTATGCAGTATGGAGAACCCTAAATCGTATGAGAGTGGGAGTACCACGATGCAAGACCAACATGCAGAAATGGGGTCTCCTGCCGGAGGAGGCAAGTATCCTGTGTGATTGTGGTGCCATCCAGGACCCAAACCATCTTCTAATATGCCTTTATCTGGACCAACCGTGCACAATAAACGACATTAAACTAGCGAACTACAAGGCCATATCAGCCGCTAATTATTGGAAATTTTTAGTTTGACCAGACACGGAAAATAAGTAAGTTTCCACATTTTTCACCATGTTTAAAAAACTATAATGCAAAAAAGTTAAATTAATTATCCAAAAGTGGAAAATGAAAAGAATTTATTTTTGGCCATTAGAGATGACATTTTCATATACAAAACTGACACTAACTAGTATTGGACCCACAGATAGCTACATTTAAAGATAGTGGCGGTCACCAGTCTGCAGATTTATTAAAAAAGATGATATTCTACGATTTATTCCTGAGTTAAAATACTTACGAGTCGGCGTTAAATAAAGTAAAAATTGATAATAATTTATTTGGTGGTTGTTTTAAAATTATTCATGATTTTAACACAACTGTTTATTAGAACTATAACATAAATAACTATAGGTGTTGAGTAAAAGTTACACTAGAAATTTAAATACTTTTAAATTCGTAGATTAATTATAATATAAAAAATATCTGCAAATTCTCTACATCAAGTTTAAAATTTTAAATACATAGGTAATATGATTCAAAATTAATATTGTTACTGAAAGGTAGAGCAAGAGAAGAATCCAGTTATCTCAACTTAAAATAGAAAAGGATCTAAAACCAAAACGAATTATGTAGATTTTATTAACAGAATTAAATTGAAAATTATACCCAATAAATTTTTTAGCACATAAGGAAGAGGTGATAATTTTTTATTATGACATCAATTTTAGTATTTTTCGTGAAATATTAAAATTAATTGTGCAAATAATTAAAAACCTTTCATTAGTTATCACAAATATTTGCTGGGTAACGTTTTTCAACCAATTCTGTATACATCACGAGTTACTGTTAAAAATAAATTTATTAAATTTGAAGTACAAAATCTCTCGAACTATTATATTTTAAAATGTGAATCTATATTTTTCAACAGAAAAATAAATATTAAAAGTTAAAGATACTGGAGGTTGATGCGATGTAATAAACCTTATTTAATGTACAATATTGTTTTAGAAACGTTCAGGATCATTTTATAACTATTTCAGGTCCTTTGTTTTATCCACAAGAAAAATAGAAATCTTGACAAAATAGAGGTTTTTGAATATTTGATACTTGAGCAGTTGAACATTTTATAACTATTTCAGGTCCTTTGTTTTTATCCACTGTAGGAATAACAAGAAAAATAGAAATCTTGACAAAATAGAGGTTTTTGAATATTCGATACTTGAGGGGTAGAACATCCCTGAAGCGAAAAAATAACGAAGTAATTATTAAATATTTCTGCTAAAACTGTTTTTCTCCCTAAGGCAAAATCTAATCATTTCGCACTCTTAAATCACAAATTGCTCATAATAGATCTCAAAAAAATTAAAGAAAAGTACACGTATTCTTAAAAATACTTTCCCTATTATTTTCATTAGGTTTCCTATACAAGAGACAAGAAAATCTTTTAAATCAAAAATCATCACCACTCACTCACATAATTATGTGTTTATTAGGATTACTAGTAGCGTCAAGACGTTTCTTTTTGATAATAAATAATGACGTAAAAACAATAAATAACCCGGGATAGTACGGGTAAGGAGATGGGAGAAAGAGGAGAGAGAAACACTGACAATAAAAGAGGCTGGGTTACTAGATGTACGAATTGGTGGTAATAGGTAAGTATTAAGTATTTTAATCTAATAAATCTCTTGAGATTAATTACTCTAGTTTTCCCACCAGTCGTCACGACTATTGGAGTTGCTGTAATTTCCTCCAAAGTTACTTCCTCTATCCATGCCTCCATAATGACTACCTGTTAAAAATAAAAAAATTCAACACTTTAATTATATTGTAAAAGAATCAATTGTAAGTCTATATTAAAATAAATTAGCAAAGTATTATAGGAGATCTACTGGGTTACAATTTCAACTTGCACCGAAATTGCTTGGGGACAAACTTGCTAGTCAACAAATAACGTATGAAACTCTTTGAAATGTTTAATGAACTTGCAACGAACCGATTTGTTAAGATCCGAAATTAAAATCACCTGAAGAGAGAACTTTACATTTAAAAGATTTCAGTAAAATATTGCATTAAACAAAAAAGTAGGAGTTGCAAATAATAAGAACTCGAGACACCCAAACTACGTCAAAGATTTAAATTAGACAAGTTTTATATACAGTAAATACAAAACCAAATTAAATGCATGATATCTCTGGCGTAGATGTTTCAAAGCAGTGATACCACCTATTGAAATATTCAGTTTTGCCAACGTGTGCAAATTTTTGTAGAATAAATATTTAAAATACTTTGAAGGCATCGATTCATAACAGTTTATGCTGCTGAACTCAATATTTACAAATAGGATGTAATAACATAATGAAACTTGTTTTTATTAGTCCTGTAAAACCGTAATATTTCGTGTGCCCATGAAACACTTTCGTGTGAATTAAAACATACGCAGTTGGCGACATTGCCGAACAAAATGCATTGCTGCCGCTTTAATTAGTATCTTTTCAATTGGGTTATGTTCACATGCGAGTCCTTTTAGAGGGCTGCTACGGAATGGAACAGGCTTCCAAAATCAGTTTTTCCAGAAAACTGTGACTTGCAACTTTTCAAAAAACGGGTCCACAATCATCTTTCTATAATCTCTCCCCCCTTCTAATGCGCAGTGCGGGCCGTCCGCGCCCCACACGATAGGTCTACCCTTTTTGCGACAATTTTCAGTAAAAAAAAATGCTATTTGTTTCACATTTAACTTTAAATTTGTGTGGGTTTTTCAGAAAATGTTTGTGAGTAAAAACATAACTTTACAATTTCTAGATTCTCTTCTAATTCTGACAATTTGGTAATGGAATATAGCCATTAAATTGTGTGACACGCATCGGATTTTTTTTTGTATTAACTGTATCTACACGTTAGACTGAATTTAAATAGAAATTTCACTACTATCACAGAACTATTGTTGTTTGAATAGAATACCATTTTGATTTTAACTTACAGACTCTGCTGGAGAGAGTTCATTTTCAGTTTTAACATGAATTATGTAATAGGAGCTAGTAATAAACGTTGTTATTTAGTTTATAAAAAATAATGAAAGTATAAAGAACTAGAAGATTATTCTTTGACTTGGGAATTTCAGTTCTTATAAATTGCAAAGATGATGTTAAATTAAATGTTTAATAATAAATAGTATAAGACAATCTGATAGAAAAAAGAAATCTTCAGGTTATTGTTACTAGATATTTAATAAATATTGAAATTGACATATAAGTGCCTACAGAAAGAGATTGAAGCAAGGGAAAATGTGTCCAAGCCAATTTAAATTTACAAAAAAACCTACCTCCATTTCCATATCCATTGTTACCATAACCGCTACCGCCTCCAGATCTTTGGCCTCTTTGGCTACCTCCACCGGATTGCTGACGATAATCCCTGCTTCCGAAACTACTGCCGCCACTTCCATATCTACCTTTGCCGCCTCTTCTGTTAGCGCTCGGTGCTCTGCCGTCAGCAGCAACACCCTCCAACCAACTAGGATATTCCTGTTTAGCCTCGATTAAGAGGTCCAACAAGCCACTAGCTAAATTTCGATTGCGATCGTTGAAAAAGGATGTCGCCACACCAAGGTTGCCCATACGGCCAGTACGACCGATTCTACAAAGGTATAAAATGTTTAGGTACGCATTTTTATACTCGTAAATCAAAACAAGTTTCTCATGATACTTAAAAATTGGCACCAGTTATATTAACAACTTTATTTTCTTTTCAACAATAACCCAACTTGGAAACTATAATAGAATATTAAATTATATTGTATTTTTAACTAAATTGTAAGTAACTTTATTTTCTGATGTTTTACTTTACCACAAAAAAGTTTGACAAAACATTTAAATTAACATATTTTTGCTCTATATATATATATATATATATATATATATATATATATATATATATATATATATATAATCTATATTTTATTGGCTGATAGCTGATGGCCGATAGCCATTGGCACGCTAGAAAAAGGCGCTAACAGATGTAACTGCGAGTATTTGGTACATCTCAAGCTGCATTTTTCTACTTGAATGCTCGTTATGTATCTGAGAGAAAATTTCGTACTACGCAAGACCACATGCTGCGTCAACAGTGGCTAGCTTTTTTGATGAAAAGTATTGAAATATTGATTCTATTCATGCAAAGACGCCATAAAGCTGTCATAAATTTGTTGTTTATTAATTATTATTTTAATAATTAGTTTTATTTTAATATCTTTAAATTAGGATAACTTTTTTCTTGACATCCGATTTAAGACGATATTGACATGCCCGCCATATTAAAAATCTAATTATTCTACTCACGCTGTTAATATACATTACTTTGGGGACAATTTTAATAATTACAGTTAAATGTCGGAAAGTTTTATTAACTTTTTTCAAATGAAAAGAATAGCTGGCAAATTTTTTTTATTTTGAAAATATTATGATTTTGGTGACTTTCCGACATAATTTACATTAAAAGTAACAAAATATTTCAATTATGTATTACCATAAATTATTTAGTTTTTAAATAAAGTGAAGAACTAACATTAAATTATCGTCCGTCGAACGGTGTAATCAACGACAAATGTTCGCAGAAAGTGTCTAATACAATGTAAGAGAAAGTATATGAGAGATATGTCGTCACTTATTTATTGGATGTGTGGAGAGATTTGAAGCTAGACTGACAGAGCGGTTAATGGCGGGCGTGAGTAATTTCGTCTTAACATCAAAGAATTTCTTTATAGACCACCACATACGATTTGAAAATGAACTGTGACATCTAGTGAATTTTTGAGGAACTAAATTTTAAAATATTTTATTTATATGTATAGATTGGAATAAAACTGAATTTAAATTTGACTACTTTGGTTTTTTTTAAGTTTTTAATTATTGTTAAAATATTATTTTTTGAACAAAAAAAAAATATGTTGTGGTTTTGATGAACTTCTTATTGTGTTGTTTTATCCACTGCAAAACCTCATTTAGTTGAAAACTTGAGAAGAAATAATATAATTATGTACCTGTGGACATATTCCTCAATATCGGAAGGCAAGTCAAAGTTGATTACATGTTTAACATGTGGGATATCCAAGCCTCTAGCTGCGACAGCAGTTGCAACTAATATCGGGGTATTTCCTGACCTAAACTGTCTAAGAGCATCTTCTCTTTCCCTCTGGGTACGATCTCCATGAATTGAGGTAACAGGGTAACCTTCATTATGCAAAAATTCCTCCAAGGAATCGGCACCTTTTTTCGTTTCTACAAAAACTAGGGTCAGACTTTCTGCAGAAGGTTGTTGCAAATCAGCTACATTCAATAAATCCAAAAGGAACGATCGTTTATCGTGTTCTTCAACCCAAACTACCTTTAAAATAAATATACATAAACAAAATTACTTATCAGTTTATGTTTTTGTAAAACAGGAGATAAGCACCTGCAAACTATTTTTCTTATCAAACTTACTTTTTGAGTAATGTTTTCAGAAGTGCTGCCAACCCTTCCGACGGCCAAGAAAATATAATTATCCAAAAAGTCCCTGGCCAACATTTGTATAGGTGAAGGGAAAGTAGCTGAAAACATAAGCGTTTGCCTATCGCCAGTTTTGGGCATCGTCTCTTTCTCTACAATACGTCTAATTTGCACTTCAAAACCCATATCCAACATTCTATCAGCTTCGTCGAGGACCAAATAGCGACAATAATCGAGGCCAATCCGCCCTCTATCAATCATGTCGAGCAAACGACCGGGCGTTGCAACAAGGAGATGACAACCCCTATCAAGTTCGCGCATTTGGTCGCCGATATGAGCTCCACCATATCTGTAATTTTTATTTTATTAATACATTAATAAAGTGGAGTTGTCTAAAAAATAAATCAATACGTTTAAAGTTTTATTTCTTTTTGTTTAAAATTTTATATATTAAATACTACAGTAGAATCCACTTATAATGACATTGAAGGGAAGTAACAAGCACGTCATACAAAGCATAGTCTTAGAAAATAAACAACTTACTATTATTTACTTTAATAGAGAAGAATACTATACAAAATATTTTTTGTCTGCTCCTGACGTAATTTCTTAAAAATAGGTCAAAATAAGCGATATGTCACTATAAACGAAGTTTTTACTCCAGAACTTTGTTATAAAATTTTTTATATGTAAATCAAACTTCGCACTGCAATTACTTCATATTAATTGGTAAGTCAATATGAGCGGAGTCATAATAAACGGATTCCACTGTATTTCATTTAAAATGGTAATAATAGTTTTAAATATTAACTGTTTTGGGGGTGAGGGGAGGTAACAAAGAGAGAAGCAATAAAAGTAGCAATAAAACTCGTTTTCGTGGTTGATGCAAAAAATTAATACTGAATTTTTTAGAGGCTTAATTATTTTCCTCTTCTTACGACGCGTCTCTCTCCGGAGGTTGGCGATCCAACTGGCAATAATGGTGTGCGAAATTGCACCTCTAAATATTTCTATTGATGTTCTTCCGAATCATTGACGTAAGTCTCTGAGCCATGAATTTTGTCGCCTTCCTACCGATCTTTTGTCCTTGATTTTTCTCTCCTTGATGAGTCTAAGGATCCCATAACGCTCTCCTCTCATTATGTGTCCTATGTATTGTAGCTTACGCTCTTTAAAGGCCAACATAAGCTCTCTGCCTTTATCCATTCGTCTGAGTATCTCCTCATTAGTGACCCTATCTACCCAGGACACGCGCAGCATACGACGGTACAGGTACATCTCAAAGGCGTTGATTCGGTTCTCCATTGATTGGTGAAAAGTCCAGCTCTCAGAACCATAGAGAAGGACTGGAAATATGTAGCAGCTGAGAATGTGCATCATATTTGCAGGTTTAAGTCTCGACTAGTGAGGAGAGTTTTCATGGATGTAAAGATTTTCCTGGCCTGTTAGATCCTAGACACGATTTCTTTTTTAGGATAGTTGGACTCGTTGACAAGAGGTACCAGATATTTAAAGGATGATACTTCTTCTGTAGACCATATTGTTCGCTGTGCTCAACGATCAAAATCATCATGTTTTGGAGACCTGGTAGGTTGTCGGTGAGTACCACTGCTTCGTCAGCGAATCTTAGATTATTTATGAGGGTGCCATTAATCTTAATACCCTTTTTCGTATTTTCCAGTGCTTCTCGGAAAACTGCCTCAGAATATATATTAAAGAGGAGGGGAGATAGAACACATCACTGTCTGACACCTTTTCATATTTCTAACTCATTCAATGTGGTGTTTTCTAAGCTAACTTCTGCAGTTTGGTTCCAGTATAGCTGAGTGATGATTCGTAAATCTCCCGCATCGACACCCGTAGACTTAAGGATTTCGACAAGTCTCTGATGCGAAACACAGTCGAAAGCCTTTCGATAATCAATGAAGCAGGCGTACACGTCTACATTCACATCTCTGTGTGAGGACGTTGAAAGAAAAGAGAGCCTCTCGTGTGCCCACTCCATTTCTAAATCCGAACTGCGTGTCGCCAATTTGTCGTTCGCATCTGGTGTATATGCGTGTGTGGATGATTCAAAGGAAAACCTTAAACTTTAAACATTTTAGAGACCTAAAATTCTATCGCCCTAGACCCAGGACCCAAGCCCAATCCTGCAAATTTGCAATTACACGCTATCTAACGCCATCTGAAGGTGAATTTCCACCAACCGCGCAAAATATTTGCGAATGTTTGTGAACGTTCGCCGACTACTGTCGGTACATCAAAGGGATTTTTTGTTTGTGCGCGTTCATTGTAAACGGGTTTATTAGTATTTGGTATTTTTTGTTTAGTGAATTTGGTGTGTCTTAATATTCATGGATGGCTATGGGCAATCTCACTTCCACAGAAATACAATTGCTGCAGTTGGAGTCTCTTTTGCTGATTCTAGGACCGATTAGCGAAATTAGGTATTGAAAGTAGTCTTGAGACATCGAAAGAATAAGTCACTTCTATCATTCAATGTTACATCATTGTATAGTTGTATAGAATTTCTCGTTTTTAAGAAATGTGACGTCCAAAACCTAGGTTTTCTTTTTTTACATCCCTCTCATTTTCTATTAACTAATTATAATTATATTTAAATCCCTCGCAGTAACAATACGTTTCTTCGCGGAGCCATTAGAACAAACTAGTCGGGTAGATGTTAAACGTTCTCAAAGACACCGCAAATAGAGAATTCTTGTTCTGTTTTTGAAAAGACAAACAGCGGCGAAAATATGTTTGTAAACGTTTGCAAACATTCGCAAATGTTTGTTTGCTAAATAATAAAATTACAACCTACTGATTAAGTAATTATGGTAGTACTGTTTTTAGCTTTTAAAACTACTAGATTTCATTGTTAGTAGTTATTACCAATATTTAAATAATTTATCTGTATTATCATTATTTAACATTTATTGTAATTTTAGTTAATTATTAGACGTGGCATAGGTACACACATTCTTCCAAGAAAATCGTATGTTACATATTAATATTGTGAAAACTATCATATGAAAATAAATAACTTTTTTTTTGTTTTTTTTTCTTTTTTCTTTTGGTAGAAACGTACCTTGATATGTCGCTATTTATTGTTGGTATAATAGAGAAAAATACTGAAAATTTCTTAATTATAACCAACTGGTTTTGAAATTCCAAAAGAATGTGAATAAGGATAAACGCATTGAATCTTAACGATATTATAAACAACAAAAAGTATTTTTTTTATAGAAAAACCCTTCTGTAAAGACTATTGATTGTTACTTACACAACGCATGGTCTCACTCTAGATCTGTAGGAAAACTTTTTGCTTTCGTCATAAATTTGGGTTGCTAATTCTCTTGTAGGTGCCAAGACTAATCCTAGAGGGAACTGTTTGCGCCTACTTCTGCCATGTTGAATATTCGGCGGGCCATTTTCGAACATCTGATTCAAAATGGGTACCAGAAAAGCGGCCGTCTTGCCGGATCCTGTTTGTGCGCACGCCATTACGTCTCTCTTCGATATAATAATCGGGATCGCGTACTTCTGTACCGGAGTGGGGGAATCGTAACGTGCCATCGTTATGTTGGTACGAATTAGTTCTGTCAGCTGTACTTCCTCAAACTAATAAAATAATACTATTAATACTCAATCAAATAATAAATTTACATTATCAATTGTAAACAAGTCCAAGTAGACTAACTTTGTGCATATAAAATTTAAAAAATACAGACAACAAAAGTTGTATGGAATCTACCAGTATTTATATTTTTTTTGTAAAAAAAAAAAAACATAATATGCAACAAAAAGATAAATGTATTCACTAACAAAACAGTTAAATCCACAAAAAGTTAATAAGAATTTTTGCTGTATCCTTGATATTTCATAAAATATAAGTTTGTCGATGGTGAACAAATTTATTTCTTTTTAATACTAAAATTTAATTATAAACTTTGAAAATGAGAGGAAGATTAGAGCCCGAATATCTCGGCTAATGTAGATCAATTGATTCAAGTAGTTTTGGAAGAATGGCAGAATTTATCCCAAGCAGAAAGCAAATAGAGGTGGCAATACTGATAATTTAATTAACAAAGTGATATTTTTTTCTTAAATTGCAACTTGCATTACAATATTTGTTTAGGAAAACGAAAATTATGCTTTTGTTTGGTACTGTAAATTTTGTTTAAATTATTTTGGATTTTCTTTGTAATATAATTTATTTGGCTAAACTACTACTCATTTTTTAATAACATATGTTTGTCTTAATGTGTTCTAACAAGAGATACTAGGTGATTACAAATGGGTTGTGTGTACTTATCAAAACCAAACTGATTCCACATTTTAAAGTTTGTAACTATTAGTCAGTCTAGTTTTTACACGAACGTGAAGTAGAGTTGTTACTAAAGAAAAAAAAATATTAAAAGGTTAATGTTCTTGGTTGTTTAAAATGTTTACTGTAATAACAAAATAAAAATTGTGCAAATATTATTCTAAACCACCACGTGAACGTGACATAGTAGTATGTATTATAATCAGTTTAACTTGGCGGCAGCAGTAACTAGAGCACAGTTTTACAAATCAAAATTTGAAAAACTATAGTCCCGGAAAATTTGCGACAAAATTTGTAAATCAATGTTTGATTCGATCAGCATGGAAAACACTTTGTGACCATGACAGTTTTTCTAGTAATTGGAACAAACCTGAAAATTACACTCCACAATATGGGCCCGCATTTATTTAAATTGAATCTTAAGAATCGTCAAGCTAAAATGTGAAAATACAAACAAATATTAAACCAATAATGAAATTTGAACTGTAGACACTGGCTTATTTCATAAAAATACTTCCATTATGCTATGACTTGTACCATTTACCTATTTGCCCCATCTACTTAGAACTATCACGAAACTTCGCAGTATGTCAGAAATTTTACCCTAGACAAGAATCATCTTTCCTTGTCACTATTTTAAAAACAAATAAGTTTTATAGATGAATTTATCAATAAATTGGTGTCTAGCTCACTTAATCCAAACCAGAAGAGTAGTAAAAGTTGCCTAAGAAATTTGTTACAGAGCAAAAAACATTTGATTTTCTAAAAGTTAAGGATTCATTTAAGTCTTTTATAACATCTGCAAGCAACACTTAATATTTTTATAGGAATAGTTAGGGTAACTTTTTTTTTTTTAATGAAAATAGTCGCAAAAAGGGTAGACCACTGCGACTATTAGAAGGGAGAGGGATTATAGAAAGGATATAAATGTGGATCCGCTTTTTGAAAAGTTGCAGGTCATAGTTCTCTGGAAAAACTGATTTTGGAAGCTTGTTCCATTCAATAGCAGCCCTGTAAAAGTAGGATTCTTCATGGAAATTGTTCCTTGTAGTATCAATCTTGAGAGTAAATGGGTGAGACTGATCAGCGTGCCGAGTTCTTCGGCCGAATGTGGCCAGTGGTGGTTTTGATTTCTCTGGAGCATCTGCCTTGGAAATATCTGTAGAGTAATGACTGGTCTGCAACTCTTTTTCTATGTTCTAGAGGGTGAAGGGTATCTGTGAGAGTTGAGCTGTTTATCAACCAAATGGCCCTTTTCTGAATGGAATCTAGAAGAAGAGAATGCCTTGGTGCTTAACCCCAAATGTGCGAGCAATACTCCAGTAGAGGTCGGATTTGAGCCTTGTACGTCGTCAACAGTTGATCAAGAGTAAAAAACTTTCTAGCTTTCCACAGAAAACCTAGCCTCTGGCGTGCTGACTTTGCGATGTTAGCAACATGGTCATGCCAAGACATATAATTCACTTTCTTGGAAAACGTGGCGCTTTGTGTTTTCTGGGCGTTGAACTGAACAAGATTGTTGGTTCCCCACTCGACGATTGCTTCAAGATCTCTATTGATGGAATCAACCTGTTCCTGCCCGAGACTATTTGTATCATTAACCGAAAGTGATCGATGGGGTGTGAAAGTTGAGACAAGTGTGCTGTCATCTGCGAAACTGTAAATGGGGTTCGTGGTGGTTTTCAAGAGGTCGTTGATGTGTAAAAGAAATTGGGTGGGGGATAGGGTGGAACCCTGGGGGACCCCGGCATTGGTTTTTAATGCATCAGAAGAAATACCGTCAACTGCCACATGTAAGGAGCGATCTTGCATGAAGCTCAAGAGCCATTGGCACAGTTTGGTTGGTAGACCGTAGGCAGATAATTTGCTTAACAATGCCTGGTGCCAAACGCGGTCATGAGCTTTAGATATATCCAAGGCTATTGCAAGGGATCCACCAAACTTCTCAATAGTGTTTTTCCAGAGCTGAGTGACAAGCCAGCAAATCTCCAGTATACCGAAGTTTTTGAAATCCATATTGTCTGTCATGGATTATCTCAAATTTCTCCAGATATTTGATGAGTTCTATGTTAATCGCTTTTTCCATAACTTTTGATATGACTGAGAGCAATGCAATAGGGCGATAATTTGCAGGAATAGTCTTCTTTCCTTTTTTCGGAATCGGTTGGACCTTAGAGTTTTTCCACATGGACGGAAATACTCCTTTGCTGTATGATAACTTGAGTCTACAGAGAACTGGGGTGAGCTCTTGAGCACAGGTCTTCAGGACAACTGTCGGAATTCCATCTGGTCCTACTGCCTTATTAGAGTCAATATAATTGTTAGTTACGACTCAGTCAAATAAAATCTGTATTATTTTCAAATCTTGGTATTTCTCAATTTATTTTAAGTAAGCTTTCCAACAAAATTTGTATCAACGGATAAATGCTACTTAAAAACTGCTTTCATTTTATTACAAGATGAGTTTTATTATTTTTGTATATTAATAATTGTAATTAAATCAGAAAATGACCAATTTTAATGCTGCTGCAGGATCCCAAAATATGTGATACAGGAGCACTTAATGGAACAAAATGGGTCGTTTGTTATTTTAAATATAAAAGATAAAGCATTTAAAACAATTAACAATATTTATTTGTAAACAAATTATTAGTTATTTTAACAAATACCAATACCACTTATATATATATATATATATATATATATATATATATATATATATATATATATATATATATATGTATATATATTGATATATTGTTGCCCACATTAAACATTTGAGTCTTATGCAAATATTTATAATCTCTATTATTGTTATATACTTAATATATCAACAAATTTGTTTTAACTCAAGCAGTTTTAAAATTCTAACACATTTTTTATTGAAAATTGTTAACATTAACAATCAGCATTACATGGTTGAGAAGTGGTGTTTGGGTAAACCTTTCTTTATTTTTTTAAATACGCCATAATTATACCATAAACAAAGATAAGGTTATTGTTTGCTGCGCAATATATTTGCATCATTTAAAATATAATCTTTAGGGGGAACCAAATTAAACAAACAAAATATTGTTAGGTAAACACAACAAATGTCAAGGGCCCGGTTTTCTGAAGGACCTGGTGGAACTGTTTATTTATCTTGCTGATAAAACAAAGTTTCGAAATGTAGACTTTTTTACACATGGTTTTTTATCAACATTCCTGACCCAAGTCCTTAACTACCCATGTAATTGCCTCATTTTGGCCATAACTTGTACTGTGATGAGGAAATTCTTGTTCTGGGATCGACGTTTAAAAAGAGTTTAATTAAACTTGGACAACTTATAACTTCATTTATAAGCTTGTGCAGAAAACTTAAATCTATTTCAGCTCTTCAATGTTCGAATCATGATAAAATATCAGAATATTCATAGTCTCGCCTAATGTATAGGTTAAAATTTAGTGTAGTTGTGTGGGTGTTTTAAAATGTGTAAGAGGAACTACTTACTCTGTGGAAATGAAAGAGGTAATTTCTAATGTAATTAATTTTTTCAAAAATAATGCGAAACTTAGCATGCATATTCCAACTGGAAGTCATCGTCGCAGAGTATTGGCTGCAACAGGAATATCAAAAAATGTGTTTCACAGTGTTCGCGATGAGAGCAACCTAAATCTGAACCGAGCGTATAGTGTGAATAGGTTTATTATTTATTTTTTATTAATATTTTATCAAACCAAGAAAGATATTAGTGAAGCATTAGCAGCTCTATAGTGTGGATTCAGTCTAAGACATTTAAAACAAATGTGTTGTATGTATAATACTAGTATCAACTTACAGATGTAATGTGACGCGGCACTTTGTCTCCCGTCGCCTCCACCGGTATATCTTCATATTTGCTGAAATTAATCCCAGTATTGCCTGTACCGAATAGTTCTTGTTCGATGCGTTCGTCTCTCTGCATAGGGATGGTCCAGTCGTTTTCTGTAGAAATGTTCCTACGGTTGTCGTTGCCGCGGCTACCTCCTCCACTTCCGTTGTCGTTACGCCTGCCGCTTCCTGCTCCGCTGCCCCCATCTCTGCTGCTTTCACTGCCCCTCGAAGAGCGTTCTGGCTCCTGCCAGCGGTCATTGCGCGGTTGAAGGTCAGCGTTACGGTCACGCTCCCTGTCGTTATTGCGTCCACCACCCCAATCATTTCTGTTCAAAAATACGATATTATTAAAACAAAAGAAAAAACTCCCTAGCGTTGCATTCAAGCAAAAACTGATAAAAAAAGAAAGTAATTTTATTTACTAATAAACCGAATAGTCAAAGTAAAAGTTACTTTTTACTTGTTTAATTTTTCATAAATATACATGGTGTCAAAGTTGACATGAAGTTCTTACATGGTAGATAAAAGTAGTTTATTTGCCACGTAATAAGGTCACAAACTGTGCTTAATTTAAAATAATTAGAAGGAACTATATAGGGTGTCGGAAAAAAGCACAGCAACATAAAGTTGAATTTTTGTTTTTTTAGATACATGTAAATATAAAATGATTTTATGATTGGTCTTATATGAGCAGTCGTTGTCGTTTTTAAGATATTGACGATTTTGTGGATAAAAAAATGAGTTCCGGCATGTCATTATCAGCAGATAACACCCAATTTACAAAAACAAATAGTAATATTTGATTTCATAAAAGTAGCAGCCTAAATAAAAGCATTACTTTTGTAACATTGGACATAATTACAGGGTGTGCAATTTCATATGTCCAATGTTACATGAGAGATGCTTTTATTTAGGCTGAAACCGAATATGACTGTTTGGTTTGCTAAATTGGGTTTGTTATCTGACTTATCTGCCATTAATGACACACATGAGTTTTTTTTATATACAAGATCCTCGATATCTCTAAAATGACAAGAACTATGTATATAAGACCAATAATGAATACGTTTTAAACTCACATGTAGAATCCAAATAACAACTTTTAAGTTCCATTTAAAAAAATACAACTTTATGCTGTTCTGCTTTTTTGGGACAGCCTATATAGTTCTAATTAATTTTAAATTCAGCAAAGTTTGTGACCATATCATATGGCAAATAAAGTTTTTCCACTATTTTTACCTACTAGGCAAAAACTCCATATAATGTTGACTCAACCAAGCAACAATAATTATGTAACCATCCTGGAAGTAAAAATGCACAAATTTGATTAAATAATAATTCAGTCCCGAAGAGAATGATAAGAACATAATGATCAAACTGAATTAAATAAATCATAATTTTAATGTTTCTCCAACTGCATGAATATTTAACTTTAGTAATTAATGATTTATTTTAACCTTTCAAAAGCATCTCCATTTTGAAAATCTCTTCGATTTCTTGTGTTAAAGCTGGAAAAATCTCCACCTCTGTTATCTCGGTTATCTCTGTTGTCCCTGCCGAAGTTTCTACTGCTTCCTCGGCTGCTACCCCTATCTCGTGAATCTGGGGCGCCACGATCTCTATCTCTGTTATCAAAACGATCCCTATTCTCGAAACGTTCTCTATTATCGAAACGATCTTTTTCGTAATTATTATCTGCAGGTTGTTGCGACTGTTGACTCTGTTTATTGCGCAAATGCGGGGGCACGTAACGGCCGCTGCTGCTCGAGCTGCGACTCTGCAAGTCCAGACCAGCAAACTGCAATATTACATACACTTGTTATTACATAAAACAACAAATAGATAAAGAAGCAAAAGAGCAATGAGTTACGGTGTTTGGATTGCCATATCATCGTGAACTTAACCCAATTTAACTAATATGCGTCCAAATGTTGGAAGGAATTTGGAATCTAGAACATACATACATACATACATAGTCACGCTTTTTTCCTGTAGAGATAGGCAAAGACAACTTTTTTTTCACTTGCTTTAGTTCTTACACACGTCTTCGCTTCTACTTTCATCGGCGCTTTCATACATGCTCATCTATGACATGTCTTGACCTGGCCTTTTTTCAACACATTTTCGATCTAATCGAGATAAACGTACATCTAGATCGACCCCTACTGACTTGCCCATTCACACTCACCTTATAAATCTTCTTTTATTCATCCTCTTTATGTCTCCAAACCATCTAAGCAAACCTTTATCTATCTTTGTTATTACATCTTTTTTTACACCATAGGGTTCTGATATCACACTATTCCTCACTTTATCCATCAGAGTCGCTCCAGCTATACTTCTCAGACTACTTATCTCTGCAGCATTGATTTTACTTTCATGCTTTTTCTGCCAAACTCAACATTCATTACCATACACAGTCATACCTTCCGTCTCTCGTAAACTATAAACCCAAGTATACAAACTCTTTTACTTGTTCCACTCTTTCTTCTTCAATAAGCACTTCGCAGTTTGTCATGCTTTCTTCTATTTCACAAACCATTACTTTCGTCTTGCTTACATTTACTTTCATCCTTCTGATTTTTAGGGCATTATGCATTATTTTAACCATCGCCTGCAACTTCTCAGATGATGCTAATATGACCTGATCATCAGCATAAAGGAGACATTTGACTGAACTAAACTTTAAACTAATGAACTTAAAAAGCAGCATAAGAAAGTTACAACTTAGAATTAGATTTTTGTGATACAGGTCTATTAGGAGTAAATTTTAAAATTATTTTCATAATATCTCAAAGTTGTATTTTTTAAATGGAATGCACTGTATATTACTTAATTTTCAGATTCTAGGATGAAAATCAAGGCTACTTTAATAGGTTGTCACAAGGTTTTTGATATACTTATTTTGAATTTTGTGAAAATGTAGTCATATTTTTGATGTTTAAATTATTAATGGTTATCAATTGTTGGTGTACTTTTTTCTAACAAATTCAATTTAGAGACTAGTGATGGGTTTAATTTTGTGTGACATGTAAGGACAATTGACTAAATCATCCTAGGTGGTTGAAAATTAGCAGTGAATTATTGCTCTTTTGAACGTTAATAATTTTTTATTTTAAATGGAAAACTCTGTATGTTATCACAAGGAAAAATGTGAAATTTTATTCCATATTGAGTACTATTATATTTCCTTATAATGTATTAATAATAATCCCCCTTTTTAAGAATTTTAACTTATTTTTAAAAAACATATATTTTTGTGTTTGGAGTCACGCAGTCACCATTTGAATTAAAAAAGTTATTATCATTTAAAAATAGCAGTATGTTACTGCTAATTTTCGACCCTTCTGTACTCTTGAATCAAGTCCCTCCATCTCAATTTTGAGAGTTGCAGTGTCTAATGATATGTCTTGGTATGACCATGTTGTTAACATCGCAAAGTCAGCAAGCCAGAGGCTAGGTTTTCTGAGGAAAGCTAGAAAGTTTTTTACTCTTGATCAACTGTTGATGACATACAAGGCTCAACTATAGTATTGCTCGCACTTTTGGGGTTTAGCACTAAGGCACTAAGGTATTCTCTTTATCTTCTAGATACGATTCAGAAAAGGGCCATTTGGTTGATAAACAGCTCAACTCTCACAAATACCCTTCACCCTCTAGAACATAGAAAAAGAGTTGCAGACCAGTCATTACTCTACAGATATTTCCAAGGCAGATGCTCCAGAGAAATCAAAACCACCACTGGCCACATTCGGCCGAAGAACTCGGCACGCTGATCAGTCTCACCCATTTACTCTCAAGATTGATACTACAAGGAACAATTTCCATGAAGAATCCTTCTTTTACAGGGCTGCTATTGAATGGAACAAGCTTACAAAATCAGTTTTTTCAGAGAACTATGACCTGCAACTTTTCAAAAAGCGGATCCACATTTATCTCCTTTCTATAATCCCTCTCCCTTCTAATAGTAGCAGTGCAACTATTTTCAGTAAAAAAAATTTCTTTAGTCAATTTTCCACACATATCACATAAAATTTAATCCATCACTAGTCTTTAAATTAAATTGAAAAAGTTACACAACCATTGATAATTTACAAGCCACAAATATGACTGAATTTTCAAAATATCTAAAAAACCTTCAAAAATAAACGTTAAAATATAGTATACTTTTTTAAAATGTACCTCTAATACCTTTTATTTATCACAAATTCAAAACTGTTTATTTTAAACAATTATACTTAACTATTAGCATTTACAATAAAAATGTTTTAATTTGGTTTAATGAATTAAAAAATGTATGTGCTTTGATTATGTGTATATATTATTATAAATACTTACTATTACTTTATAGTTATTAATTAAATTTGTTTTTATTAAATAGTATTGTAGTAAGGACAATAAAGGGGATAGTGTGGTATCACATACATTAAAATTATTCCTATCAATACTTTAATTTTAATTTTTTTAATTATTTAACAACATTAAAACTTCACCAACATAAAGGGCTCCAAATATCATTTTTCTTTCTCTTTTTATTGGTAAGACAGCAACCACTTAATTATGTTTGGTATAAATACATATACTTAAAGTATCATTTTCATAAATTATTGCAGATATTATCACTGAATTACAGCTTATCTAATTGACCACTTGATAAATAAAAATAATTTAAAATTAATTTTAATAGCAAATTTATTACTGAAACAAAACATATCCATTGTAATTGTACATCCTTTGGTTTAATATAAAAAATATAGGTGCATATTAAGGTATTAAAACTTTCCACTTCTAAAGTTAAAATAGCATACTGTAGATATTTTAGTAGGCAAATACTTTAATTTATCTGTAATTAAGTATGGGTACATAAATTCTACTAAAATAAAAAATTTATTAATTTTAGTTAAATACCTACTAACTTATTCTGTTTAAACTAATTTTTCCTTATAAATAAAAGAACATGAACATTTATTTTTAAAAATATCAATTGATCAACTAAACCAACCAACTAAACACAAAATATATTTTGCATTGCTTTATGGTATTATATATTTCAACAAGAATATCCAGGTAGTATCATATTAAAATTGTATAAGGAAGAAAGAATTGAAGATAGTTTTATTAAATTTGGACACTAGTGCTTCTGGATTAATTTATTAAAATTTCAAAACAGTTTGATAAAAATCAAAGGTTAGCAAATTACGTTAAGAGATTAGGTAAGATTCTATGGCTCTGAGAAGACCTTTGTTATTTCTGGCCTAACTTACAAAATTGCAATTGCAGGTAGGTAGAATTTTTCTTTCTTACTAATATCGTATAAAAAGAATATTGACACAACTTAAATATAAATACAAAATATATTTTATCTATTTGAAACGGCGACGATCAATAGTCAAATCGGAAGACCTACGACCTCCATTGTCAGATCTTGTGGTCATAGAACGTGGTGAATGAAGTGAGATTTAAAGGCGCTTACCTGCTGCTCTAGACCTGATCCATTTTCGTTGGGTGCATTACTCATATTATAACAATTCAAGACGTGTGATAGAAGTTTTTAAATGTAAAAACTTCCAGTATAAAATTCAGGAAAAGCGTCTTTAGTAAATCACAAAAGCCGTACATTCACACACGACACACAGTTGTAAAATGTCAGAATGTCAACGACTGCGCAAGTCAAAGGGGTTCCTGGTGGATTCGGGGAATGTTTGAAAATTTTCTTAGGATTGTTTCAAAGAACTATTGAAATGTAAATGAACGAAAATTTGAGGGACAAAATTTATGAAAAATGTTTAAATGACATTCCTTTGATGTCAGAACGAGAATAACTAGATTTATTTAATTATTTTCAACGTCCTCTAACGTCAACTTAACGAAGTATGCTATAGGGATATTATTATTTTGGTGAATTTCGGTTTTCCGCTTTTTTTTTATGAAGCTAATTTGTTTCGTTATCCAAAAAGCATTTTTTTAATTAATCAAAAACGTATTTTTTATTTAATAAATGGTTATATACATTTCTAGAGCTAAAAATTAATAGCAACGAATAAAGATTTGTATAAAAGCCTATTTATTAAAGAGAAAGTAGCGACATCTGATGGCGCGTCAATGTATGGTTTACTAGAGACTAGAGATCCTCTAGTTAGAGTCTGGTACTTTGAAGTCACTTTTTGATTGGATCAGCCATATTTCAGCTATTGTAGTGGACAAACTAATCATTATAAAGAATTTCAAAGCGCTAACATTCAAAACAACAAATCTTAACTTTTCAGTTGTATCCTATTCACCGTAACTCTTATTTCTTATAATTTGGGCTACAAAATTAGAGTTAGGATGAATAAACTAGATTAAAACATAAAAAATAACCGATTTCAAATATTCGCGCCTTGAAATAGCTGAAATATGGCGAAAGAGTGCCAGACTCTTAATAGAGAGTCTCTATGGTTCACAGAGTAGGAATTAATCTCGGGCATGGGACGGCAAAATTTTAGAACGACTAAAAATTAAAAGGTGTGTAGGAAACCAAAATACCAAAAATTCAATATTATTATTTTTGCATCGACTATTATGACATAAAATTTTATTGCTTTCTCTCTCATTGTTATCGACGTTCAGTTAAATTATCGCTGCTTCATGGTTTGCATCTATAGCTACAGAGCCATTTTGAAATATTTTTCACCCACTTTGTAACACAGCAATAGCGTTCTATACAAGTTTATATTTGTTGGTAATAGGGATGGATTCTAATTTGTCAAACGTCAGAGTACACAAATTACGTCGTCTCTGATTACCAACGATTATACACGATTACACTCATTCGTTGACGTTGACATTTGTTGTAAAGACGTCCATCATGTTTGTTTAGAAATATTTTACAGTAAATTACAGATTATCCCGTTAGAAATATAAACTGGAAATTAAAGATATTTAGTAAAATATAAGTCACAGTGAACGTTTAAATTTCCGCACATGGTAGGTGTCTTTCTGTAGTGTCAAATTGTTAAATAATGCAGCAAAGAAGCTCGGTATTGTGTTTGAGTTCCAAAACAAATAGTCAAATAAAACTTGATCGAAAAAAGAGATTTACAAGAAAATCAGGTAGGGAGAACGTTAAGGGTACTTTTTAACAACCAGATTTGCTTAATATATTAAGCTTGGTCTGGCTTTTTAGGTGTTAAAAGGTTATCCTAACCCCTGAGCACCTATTTTGCATGTAAGTGGCAATTAAAACTATATTGACTAACTTAAATATATATTTTTTTAAACTACTCATCTTTTTATTTAGCATGTATAATTTCTAATTATAAGACATTGCAACAGTAGGCAATAGATAACATCTAAATTCCATTGTTAAATCATGTATCCTTGACCAACATTTTGAAAGGTTTATATTTGCTAGTAAGTGTTCCACAAAGAGGGATATCTATTAATAACTTGATTGTTTCATCTGGATGAATACATATTGCATTAAACTCTTATCTGTGGTTTAGTATCACAAATCAGTTTATTTCAAGAAATTTATGGAGAAACTTAATACCAGCTAGAGAAAAATGCATGTTGTGATGGTGAATACTAACATTTATTGTGAAGGTAAACTTTGTTTAAATTTAAATATTCAATTATATAGGAAAATTGACTGCAGTGTACCACAGAAGAGATTATTTTTACCCATCAGTACATTTCTCAGTTCTTATGATACTAAAGTTATATATATTTATATATATATATATATATTTGCATTCACGTAAAATAAGAATAATTCCTTTCTATCCCAATTTTTATAAAAAGCTAAAAATTATTTAAATGCAGTCTTTATATTTTATAAAGGTACTATAGTTACCTTTGCAAACAGCACAGTAATTGTATTAAAAAACAGTATTTAGTCTATGGCTTATGGGACAAAGTAAGAGGTAAGAACTAGTTTAAATGTAGAAACAGTAAAAGTAATGTTATACAAAAAAAATTAATGACCAAAAACCAATTTATATTTTCATTTGAAAATATGATGCATGTTTAAACATTACACATAATTTATAGTCATTGTCTATTTAAAATTTAAGTAATAAATATAGTATAAATAAGTCGCAGTAACTTGTCTTATTTTAATAGTAGTACTTCTATGAGGTGAAAATTGAAATAGAGAGGTTGTCAGTGGCAAATTGTTACTTCCTGTAAAAAGTCTGTTAAAAAGATCTAAAAAAAAAGCTAAACTTTATTGAAAATATTGCATTTAGCAATTGAACAGTAAAAGAATTTACATTATAAAATAGTAACTAAATCAGTAATAGTAATGCTTTTTTCAGTATTAAAAATGCTAGCAGTGATGGAGGCATCTCAAAGTGCTCCAGGTCCAAGTAATTCACAAGTTCCTGTTACAACACCAGAAGAAAATGCTACTAATGAAAAGGAATTTTTATCTTCAGGTCGCACTGGTAGAAGAAATGCCCTGCCTGATATACTGGGTAATTTTTTGACAACTATTTTTTTCCAATTTTTATTTTAATATATTGTCTTAGATTTCACTTATGTTCATTGCTTATGCAATGTCATGAATGTATAATACAGTTATTATTATTAAAAAATTAACATGTTATTTAAAAAGTTTCACATGGCTTTTAAACTGTATTTATAATATTATGTTTCTCTCATAATTTAAGTTTTTGCCTGCAAAAACTTTCATTTTATTTGAGATTAATTGGTAAAAGCTGTTTTACTAAGGAATAAAAGGTTAAAAAATAAATAATATTGCTTGAATGGAGCTATCTTTCCTTAGCTGCAAATTTTATAACAGAGAATGGCAAAGAGGAAATTGAATGCGACAAAAAATCTGAAACAGAAAAATGTCCAGATGATTTAAAGGAAGAAGAAAACAAGTCTAAAAATACAAGTAAAACCATTGTATCTACAGATTCTTCTGATATTCCTGAAGTTATAATTAATATCAGTTCTGATGTTAAGAGAAAACAACCTTGATTATGGTTTTGTGTTATTAAAAGTAATATATTATCACACAAAATTATTAAAACCTATCTTTCATTATTTTAAATACATTTTTAAAAGAAGTTTTTCCAAAAAAAAAAACAAATTTCATTTATAATTGCCTCAAATCTTACGTTTTTATAATAGGTGGTTAAGTGATTCATTAGAATAAGTCAATAAATTAAAATTTACTTCATTAATTAAAACTTATTTGATATTTTTGAGATTTATTAACCTCAATTGTTAAAAGAATTTCAAATTAATGGGTTACATTTATATTGCTTAAATTGCTTGGTATTACTATCAGCAATAACCTTTCCTGAGAAAATCACGTGAGGTCCATTGCCAAAAGTGCATCCCAAAAACTTGGTTTTTTGTTTCGTGCCAAGAGCTATTTCACCTCCAGTCAGCTGCTTATGATCTATAAGGCACAGATCCGACCTGTACTGGAGTACTGTTCCCATATTTGGAGTGCAGCACCTAAACATATCCTGAAGCTACTGGATTCTGTCCAAAAAAGGGCAATTCGTCTCGTCGGTGATGCCTCGCTTACAAACTCGCTCACTTGTCTGGAACACCGTAGAAAAGTTGGCGATTTGTCTCTATTTTATAGATATTTTCATGGGCGATACTCTTCTGAAATATCAACAATCGTTCCTTCTTTAGCAGTTTCTTTGAGATTAACCTATCAGTCCAGACTTCAAACCTCTTTGTGGTCACTTTGGAGACCTGCAGAACATCACTTTCCAAAGACTCATTCATCCAACGAATTGCGAGGCTTTGGAACTCATTGCCTAGGGAGGTGTTCCCCGAGGCATACAACCTCCAGAAATTTAAGAAGAACACCAACTCCTACCTTCTTTCCCTTGGTTCCCACGATGTTCTCTGAACATTACAGGATATCCCTTTTCGTGGGAACCAGAACATAAAAAAAAAAAAAAAAAAAATAACCCCATTCTATTACGATATTGAGCAAAGGATGTTGTCAGGGACACAAATGAATGGGGCGCTCCATAACTTTTTGAGCAACCAGAATGTGTCAAAGAAGGCACGAGTGGCTATGCATAGAGGAGTGCTGGTCCCTACACTTATGCATGGTAGTGGATGTTGGGTTTGGCAGAAGAAGCATGAAAGTAAAATACTGCTGCACAGATGAGTAGTCTGAACAGTATAGCTGGAGTAAATCGTATGTGAGAAATAGTGTGACAAGGGAACACCATGGTGTAAAGAAGGATGAAAGAAGATTGACGAAACAGATTTATAAGGCGAGTGTGTATGAGCAAGTCGGTAGAGGTCGACCTAGCCGAACGTTTATCTCGATTAGATCGAAATTGTCATGAAAAAAGGCCAGGTCAAAAGTACGAGCAACCGACGAGCATGTATGAAAGCGCTGATAAAAGTAGAAGAAGCGAAGATGTGTGTAAGAACTAAAGCAAGCGGAAAGAAGTAGTCTTTGCCTATATCTACAGGAAAAAAGACGTGACTATGTATGCTGAAAAAAAATTGATTGTTTTATAATTTGATACAAAAAATTAATAATCAAAAAGCCCTAATATCAATCGTGGATTCAAGAAAACAAAAAGCAATCGAGAATAGTTTGATGGTAAAATATTAGTTTTAAATTTGATTACCAATTTTCCACTAAATATTTTTATTACAGGACAACATGCTGTAGTAGCTAGCGGAGATTTATCATCAAAACTCCAAGGCTTGACAACAAATGATAATGGATCAGTAGACAAAAGAGAACAACCAGGATGTAGTAAAAGCTGAAATAGTAAAAAAAAATTGTTGGAACAAACAACTGGTAACAGTAGCAAATAATAGTTCTGTAAAATGTTTCCTATAGAGCCTGTAAAATACTCTGGGAGACAAAATGAATCGGATTTTTAATAAATATTTTTTGTATAGAAAATTATATATTAAATAGGAAACTTTTTACAAAATATGGCAAATGGACAAACATCAAAAATAATTTTGTAACATTTTAATGTTAACCACATTAAATTTTTATGGTTTTATACTTATATCTAGAGAAATCAAACATTATTTTACACATTTTCACATAAATAGTTTTTATATTTTCGGAAGAACTCTGCTCAAATTATGCCAATCCAATTGTATGTACTGTACACACAAAATGAAATACTAAGTATAAGGAATAAACAATCTATAATTAATTGGCAAAATAATTATTTAGTTGATCTGAAAATTTGTCGGTAGCAATGTCATCAAATAGTGTGGTAGTCTTAATAATCATAGATTGATTTAATATAATTTATAATGGTAAACAAAGTGTTCAAAAGTTATTATTCACACTAATTAATGTATAACTAACATTGGAAATACATAACATTATTTGATAGTTTTATTTGGTTTTTCAAATATTGGTGAATGGTTTTTCGGGTTTGTTGGCCGTCGTAGGTCTGAGTTAATACTCGACATTTCGCCATCTCGAGTGGATGTTTATCATATTCCATGCACTTGTGGAAGTGTCTACATTGGAATAACTAAATAGTCCATTATCACCAGGGTCAAATAACACAAAGCCAACTGCCGTCTTGGACATAAAAAAAATCTGTCGTCGCAGAGTGTGAATGAGTTCGTTTTATTTTGTTTCGTTTAGTTTTAAAAATGTGGTAGTAACATAGATATGATAATGATCGGTTATAATCTTGCCAATATAAAAATTATATTTCGCTTAAATTTGATTACCAGATATTTAAAAAATATTATGTATGTCTCTGTGGTATCCTTTGTTTTCTTTTTTAAATAATCACTATTTAAATATCTGGTTGCATCAGCTTTCGTGCTAGTCATATGGTTTTTTCAAAACGCTTTTAGATTGCATAAGCTATTTATTCAATTTTTGAGGGTACATTATTTTTTTTTATTGAAGTATTTCTAGCAAACTATACTGCAAAAAATATCGTGACATGAATATAAGAAACTTAGCAATAGACACAGTGTTGTAATTAATTGAAAATTCGATGATAATGTTTGATAATAATTGACTATCATTATTGAACAAGTTTCTCATCAGTTAGTATCTAGTATTGAAATAATTGTATTTGAATATCAAAGAGAAATGTACATAGTGGTATAAAATATCACATTTTAATATTAGTGCTTCAAAAAAATACAGTTTATATAAATGTTTTCTAAAGCATCAATAAAAGTTAATTTTCATCGTCAATTAACGGTTTTGTACCAAGTTGTTATACATTTAATAACCTGTGGAATCTAGTGATAAGTACCGTAACTATATACAATTTTCTGAGAAAAAAACTATAAATTTGTCACATAGGTGTTTAAAAAAATAGATTCTGTTTAGAAAATTAAAATGTACTCTACTTATATAACTTGTAAGCCTATATTATTATATCCTGATTTTATTGAATTGTGGTGAAAATTCATCAATAAGAATTAAACAAAACATCATCATCACATAGTAAAGTGGAAAGTAGAAATACACTGCGCGTCAGAGAAAACGAGCCACCCCAAAAATTTGTTTAATTAGCAATTTTTACTTATTTCCTATATTTTAATTAAGTGAAATGGATAAGTATGTATACTGAGAAGGCATACTGGCCCTGTACAGAGGATGGACAAATTTTCGGAACCATGGAAACGATACAACAGTCAGTTATTTGTCAAGCACCAATCGCCTGATTGAAAAGTTTGACAACTGCATGTACGTTTATAGTGATTTAAAAAGTTTTCTTTATAACATTTATAGTGGTTTAATGGTTGAGACCTTTATTGGTACTCAAGTAGCCTTCATAAAGTTTAAATCTTAACGATGAATGAAAATTATCGGAGAGCTGATGAGATTGAAACATTGCTGGCAATTGGAACAAGTCAACGGGATATAGCGAGACGTTTAAATGTTAGTCGTTTAACAGTACAAAGAACACACCAGCGGTTTTTGGAGACCGGCTCTTACCAACGGCGGCCCGGTACGAAAAACAACAGCTCGGGAGGATCGTTTTCTCAAGATTGCTGCATTGCGAGACCGAAAGCAAACCGCTAGAATGCTCCAAAGCGGCCTTCAGAAAGCTCATTGAACAGCAGTCAGCATGTCTACTGTTCGACAACGGTTAAAAGAAAGTGGTTTGACATTTAATTATCAAATTTTGCTTACTTTCTGTATGTAACCCGCATACACTTCATATGACATGCGAAATGCATTATTAAATAAATACACAATGCATTTATTACAACAAAAATAAGCCAAATTTAAAAAATTGGATAATTTCGAAAAATTTTGGGGCGGCCCGTTTTCTCTGACGCACAGTGTATTAATAAAAACCCAATATAAATTATTTTATATGTATCTAACATGTTGGCTAAGACATTTTAAATGCTTAACAATATTTACTGTTACCTGGTAATAAATGAGGTCCAAACGAAAATAATTGTAATAATAATAAGTACTGATTTCAAGTTAATTATTTGTTGTTTCAGTGATATTTTTTGTTGTTGCTCAAGAGAGATTTAAATGGATTTATTTGGCAAACCCATTTGGAGTTTTTATTTGTTCTGCAATAATAGCAAAAAAAATAATTATTTACTACGAGGGTAATTCGTAATTTCACGACTACGTCTTTGGGTTTTTGGAATTCCTTTACCAACATTGTTGATAAATCTGATAAGTTTGGTGATCCAGTTAACTTAAGTGGTTAGTTGGAATTTGGATCAGTATGGAGTTCGTTTCGTGACCTGTTTATTTTTGTTTTATATGTCCCTACGCGGTATTGTAAACGCTCCGTAGCACATATAAAATACCGACCTCCAACGCGATAATGCATAAAGATCGTGAAGTCTTAAACGAAATTAAGAAAAGGAAACTATAATACTTTGGGCACATCGTGAGAGGCCCTAAGTATTAAATGCTTCGCCTTATAATTCATGGTAAAATAGAGGGTACAAGATGGATAGGATGGAAAAAACTATCATGGCTTTGTAATATACGCCACTGGACAGATCTAGACGTGGAACAGCTTTTTAGAACTGCCGCTGATCGCGAAAAATACCAAAATTTAATTGACATGGCGATCGCCAACGCTTGAATACAAGTATGGCACCCGAAGAAGAAGAAGAACGCGATATTCAAATTAGCACGGTTGCAAATGTAAGTTAACAGCAGCTAAACACACTCAACATACATGAGAACCCTGAGATGGTAAATGTTATGGACGTGACTGATAACATACGACGTCTTAAAAGAACCAAACCTCACGATCTTGTAGTGTAACAGCAATGTCGATGACTGATTTTTCTAAATAGTTGTCCAACAAATTTCAAAGCGATAATTAATCTAGGTAATAGCGAAATCTAAGCCTTTAGTTCATTGAATTGTAATTGGTTCTGGCGTTAAGAAGGTGGGTTAAAGTCCCACACTATTAGGGAGAATTAAAGTATTTCTTCTGTCTTTTGAGCAAAAGAACAAAAAAAATATATGTCTATTCTGTCTGAATGTGTTTTAAATATTTTAACTCGGAAAAAACTACTTGAGATGAATGTAAGATAATTCAAAACCTTGAATAAGTAGTTTTTTTCTTCAACTCTACTGATCCAAATCCCTACTAACCTTGTAACTTAATTGTTGATATTTATTATTAAAGGTTAATGTCAACCTTCATCAAAAATAGTAAAATCAGTGGTATTAAAAGTTCCACTCGTGCATATCTCACTGTATAATAATCATTCCATGTTATCATAATTTATAGTTATCATTATTACTTAAAGAAAGTTGGAACTACTCATCATCAAATAATTCTTGTTTGCAGTACGAGTTTAAAAAATTACTGCATTCAAAAATTTCTTGTCAGAGTATGTTTATGTGATTGTAAAGCTGCTGTTATCTGTATGGGGTGCATTAAAAGGTAATGATATTAAAAAATATTTTTACCCGCCCCATATTATTAGATTTTAGTTAGTTATAGATCTGTTGTCTTTAAATTATTAAATTATTTATTTTCCTATTATAGAACGGTTGTCACAGTTGTCACAGTTGTATCAACGATAATTGTGATATTATTTTATTATTTATTTTAAATATTATTAAAATTCGTTAGCACATCAAACTGAGTTTTTTTTTTCCCATATCGAGTACAAAATCGTTTTAATCAAAAATTAATAATTAATTATAACTTCGAAGGGTTATACTGAAATAAAAATTGGAAAAGTAATAAATAATATACTCCATAAATAGAAAATCACAGAAAATTAATGTATATAAAAAAAACGTTTAAAAGGATTATTTTTTTAGTGTTGAGCTTCAGTTTTTAGTCTTTTGAGGTTCAGTTCTGCTGACTTGAGGTTGGAATCGATTTGAAGAGCCCGTTTGTACATTTGACGAGCCTTCTCTAGTTTGCCCCACCTATGATAAAGGACACCTAAAAAATAGATGTTCTAATTGAGTAATTTCCACTTGAAAAACTAAAAATAAACAAATGTACATGCGAGTAAAGGTGTTAGAGGTTACATACAGGTTTTTAAACAGCCTGAGAAACGGCGAGAAGCTTTTACTTAAAAGATCATCCAAAACCGTGCAGGAAAACCTATCGACCCTTCATTTATCTACCGATTTACTTCCAGCAAGGCTATTACATTTACAACCTTAAAATCTAAGAACATCAAGCTGTTGAACACATGCATAACAAGTTACCTAACCAAGTGAAACATTTCAGTGTTTCTGGTTGGTGAATTAAATAATATATGTACGAAAAAATTGTATTCTATTACCTAAATTTGAATAGTACAGACCACTAATTGGATTTAAATTAATGGCCTCCAAGAAATGTCCTTCCGCTTTCTCAAACTGCTGTATTTTACCCAAAGTGTTGGCAAAAATAAAATGTAACGCTGGAGCTTTTGGGTTATATATGAGAGATGTTCGACCCAATTCTAATACTTCATCGTATTTTTTCATACTGTCCAATAATACTAATGTGTTACTCCAAGCTGCCACGTGGGTTGGTCTGTATAAAACTGACATTTCCCAAGCTTTCAGAGCATCTTCATATCTTTTTAAATCTAAATACTAAAACACAAACGACTAGAAATTGTAAACAACGTAAAAAGTGTCATATTTTACCAAGTTACCAAGATTGTAGTAACAATCGGGATATTTCTTTCTATGAGATATTGCCATTTTGTAACAATGTTCGGCTTCATCTGTTCTATTGAGGTTGGTTAGAACTATTCCTAGATTCATCCAAGCTGCAGCGAAATTTGGCCTGAAACAATAAATGTTTTAATTTAAAAAAAAAATCCTCTCGCAACTCCTGGAATACTACTTTAAAGTAAGGCCAATTAACATAAAATGTTACCAAACAATTTTCCTTATTTTATGTTGCCTATACTTTTTTTAAACCATGCTATATTTCAAGTTTTCTCTCAAGGAAAGGTGTAGAAAAAGATTTTTATTTAATAACATTGTGGTGGTAGGTAGATAAATGGTACCATTAAAAATAGGTTGATAGTGCTGTTGTATATACATACATACACACAAATAGTCACGCCTATTTCCCGTAATGGTAGGCAGATACCACTTCTTTCCACTTGCTACTGTTCTTACACCTGTCTTTTGCTTCTTCTACTTTCATTAGTGCTTTCATACATGCTCGTCGGTACTTTTGACCTCTTCAAAACAATTTTGATATGATCGAGATACATTCGCCTAGGTTGAGCTCTGCCGCCCATTCACACTCGCCTTATAAATCTGTTGTAAATATTTTTTTATCCATACTTTCTACGTGTCCGAACCATCTAAGCATTCCTTTATTTAACTTTGTTACTACAACTTCACACCACAGCGTTCCTTGTCACACTATTTCTCACATAATCCATCAGATTTACATCAGCTATACTCTACTCATCTCTCACTTTCATGGTTTTTCTGCCAAACCCAACATCCACTACCACACATAAGTGTAGGTACCAGCACTCCTCTATGCACAGACAGTCGTGCCTTTTTTGACATGCTCTGGCTGCTCATAAAGTTATGCAGAGCCTCATTCATTTGTTTCCCTGCAAACACCCTGCGCTCAATATCACAGTCATACTTTCTATCTCTCGTAAACTTTGGGCTCAAGTATACAAACTCACTTATTTCCACTTACACATATACCATATAGTACCGAGGAGTTGATGGTAACTGAGGCAACTGTAATAAGCTGCCAAGGGTGTTCCATGTCATGGAACATAAAACAAGGATTCTGGCACAATGATTGTAGATTTTTTATAAATGTATTTTTATATTTAAGAAATAAACAATGTATAAGTATTAAAATATTAATAGATCATAACCAATTTAACATAACAAGTACCGTGGCTTTTCAGCATTCCAAAACAAAAAACTATTTGTCAAATAATTGGTAAGCTATGCCATGTTTTTGCCGTCGATGGAGATACACTTAACTCCATAAAAAAATGATACCAATAATAATACTGAATTTAAAAATTTACAATTTTAATGTTGGATCTCCACAACAGATTTATGTGTACTTACCTTATTTCTACTGCTTTTCTTAGTAAACTTTCAGCTTCCTCAAATCTTTTATCTTCTCTAAGTAAATTTGCTAAATTATTCATTGCTTGTTCATACTTTGGATTTAATTGTATGGCTTTTTGGTACTCTTCCATAGAAAGAAGTTTATTATTATTGTCACCTGCTATTTTAGCAATGTTGTAGTGTACTTTAGCATTCAAAGGACACACTTCTAACGCTGAAGAAAATAGTTTTTCTTCTGTAAGCCAACTTATATTTCTGAGCACAGTTCTGAGCATAAAAAGTACCAGTAATCCGTAGAAAAAGCAAGAGCAAAGCTAAAACATGTTCATTATCATAATAATATCATAATAAATCGACCGAAATAAGCTAGTGGATATTTACTTTGTTGTTGTCACTTTTACGTAAAAGTTTTTTGTATCCGATAACAATTAAAAGACAAAATCCCGCACTTGGTAACAATAACGTCCTTTCTGCTATAACAAATCCAACGGTAAACAGAATGTTAGATGCCGGTAAAAAAGGTAAGACTATTAGACTTACTGCCATAATTCGAGCATCTCTAAAATACGAATTCGTATTATAACATAATTTAACATCTTAAAAATAAAAATGTAACTTACAAAATTTCATTTTTGTAATTCTGTTTCAACAATGAAAACAGTCCAAATGATGTTAGACTCCAAAACAGCACAACAAATATGCCACGAATATCACAAATACTTTCAATTAACGGAATACATCCCATTGACCAATCAAAACACAACCATTGAGGCCACAATAATAACAGAACATTTAACAAGTATATATAATTATATGTAAAAACCTAAAAAAAAAATTTATTTTATTATTTTACCACAAAATCTCCCACTTTTTACTTTTTATTTTTAACAGCAAACTTTAAAATAAAACACTTGGATCTAAAAACAAAAAATCAATTTTATATGGATACCCTGCTTTGATATATTCATTTTTATAGACTTTTAAAAATTGATCTAGTTATTATTACATTACCCTTGTAAAGACTGTTTGAGCATATGCTGATGGATTATCCATTTCAGAAAAAAGGGGCCCTTCAAAATTCATAATTTCTAAACGGTAATACATGATACCAATGCCAGCTACAAGAATTATTGTACACCTTACAATCAACCAAAATTTTAGCATCTGTTTCCATGGAACAGATTTCCGTTTTTCTCTGTAGATATCATAAACTATTAATAAACCCTAAAAATAAAAAAAAGTTATGCAAAGGGTAATTTTTATTTATTTTTTATCTTCCTCTTTAAGTTTGTAGAAATGGTTACCACCCAACCACACCTTTACTTCTTCAACATGTTTACATATTCTTGCTTAAGAATATAAGCACTAATTTCTTTGTTTATTGTCAAGCAGGGTTATTCGGCAACCGTCTTTTTAACTGTTTTTTCTCTCAATGCTACTGTACACAAAAAACGACCTGAATGAGAGTATAAACTTCTGACCTGTTTATTTTAGTTTTATAATTCTAATTACCATAATTTTAAATATTCTGAACATACAGATTTAGAAATTAATTACTATTTAAAGGGAATACTTCTAACTAAATTGGTTGGAGTAGGACGAAATGTTAACAAAACACGACAGTAGTGATTAACCCTGCTAGTCGATAAACAAAGAAGTTCACGTGAATATTTGTATGTTTAGGAATAAAGTGGGAACCTTTCATTAATAATATATCTTTACATTGATAAAATTTTAGTAAGATACTGCCTGAAGTTAAAATTAAGCGCTAGGCCTTCAATCAATCAGAGTTTAGTTATACCAATGCTACTACGTTGTTCCTGCACCTACTCCAGCTCGAGAAATTTTGCATAAACTATTTAATGTAGCACTAGCATTCAATACGAGTCAATCTTCATCAGTAATACAAAGCAATAATAAGTATTTCAGATTAGATACAAAATTATGTCCATATTTATTTTTTATTTATTTTTGGATTGGAGATCTCAAATAAAATTGGCATTTCACATTTTAACTAAATGTAATTAAAACTACAGCTAGTTGAAAACTTCCAAGTACATGAAGCACATACTTGCCATAGAGAGAAAAATTATAAACCTTCTACTAAACATGAACATTATTTAAATTTGAAAATAATGAAAAATGTAGAGATTTAATAATAAAAAATACTTACCACTACAGATATTGCAGTCTCTTTACAAAGCACAGCACAACCAATTAAAGTGATAACAATGAAAAACCAAAAAATCAAACTTTCCCCATTACTATTTCTAATTTTCTGATAAAATAAAAGTACAGCAAAAAAAAGAACTGAACTTAAAATATCAGCTCTGCCTACCAATCCTGCCACAGCCTCGGAATGTATAGGGTGCACAGTAAAAAGGAGTCCTGACAAGAAGGCAACATCATGAATATTTGTAGCATATTTTGATTTTTTCAAAAATAGTTCAAATACAGGTACAGTTAACAGGCAAAGAAGCCCATAAAGGATTATGTTTGTAGCATGGAATTGGAATGCATCCAACTTATTCTTAGAATATAATACATTTAATCTAAAATTTAAAATGTACATATTAGATATGACTACCTATTTTATGGTGCACAATTCATGAAGGTGTAGCATAAGTATAGAAAAATACTGTGAATAATAATATTCCAGACAAAAAAAATTAAAGGCAAATAAAATTATTAATGAAATAGTACCAGTTAATTCACCTCGTTTATAATAATTTTTTGAAATAATATCAATATACCTGTAGGATAATATTGTAAGAGGTCTATACGACTTATGGCTACTGTTTAAAGTAATGTCAGTACCCCAAAAATCATTCTTGAAAATATTCCAAATGGGCGAATGAGGCATTACATCTTTATTTTTAACAATAGCTTCATTATCATCAAACACAAAATTTCCTCCAAGTGTATTGCAATAACAAATGAATGCTGCTACGGATATTGTTATGTATTTCTGGGAATTATCCTAAAAGAGGTATATATAATATTAATAAAAAAGTAATTACTCTTTCTCAAAAATTACCATTCTAAACATTCATTTATTCACTTCATCCTTATTAAATAAAATAAATACATATTAGTAAATTATGTATCTTCTAGCTTCCTATTAATTTTACATATCAAATATTAATACAGTTATTTGAATATTTAATTAAATTTAAACACATAACCTTCGGAAAACAAGTACTTTTTATTTAATCAATATTTTGAATATTATAGAAACCTGTAGTTGAATCTGTTAAGAAAATCATTTTCACTCGTGTATTTTTTTAAGCATAGATTTAACTTCAACTTAACTAAAAGATTTAAACTAAATTTATTATTTTTGATTCAATTAAATTTTAAAATCAATTTACACCTATGACGTAAAAACGAATGATCATGTGAGAGTGTGTGAAAAAATGAAAAATGCCTTATGTCACTGTCAATTCTTACACCCAATTACACGTCAACACGTCAATTTTGTAGTAGGTGATGTGTTTAGCGATTTAATAAAAACTTAAGAAAAATGCTAAAATTAACTATCTTTTTATTTACAATAGTTTACGTAAGTGCTGCAGAAGAAATTAATAATAATCTAATTTATAAAAATGTGGATCGATCCATCGATTTATCTTCACAACTGGTTAAAATTACAAGCACTATAACCCTCGAAAATGCCGGCACAGCCCCCATTAAGAACGTTCTGCTAGTAGAAGAACCAGATCTAGTTGGAAAAATTGCATTTAAAGGAGCTAAAGATTCAGCAAAGCAGGACTTAAATATTTTATCAGCCCAAGTCGAGAACCATGGTGACAAGAAATTTCATAAAGTAATTTTAAGACAAAATTTAGAACCAGGCCGTACAGCAACAATAATCGTAGAAGAAATACTTATTAAAAGTCTACGTCCTTACCCCACAACCATTACTCAAAAAGAAAAGCAGTTAGTAAGGTACTTTGGTAACCATTATGTTTATACACCGTATACAGTAGCTAAACAGAAAACAGATCTTGTATTAGGTTCCAGAAACATTGAAAGTTACACCAAATTAAAACCTGTAACTCAAACTGATAGTACAATAAGTTATGGACCTTTTACAAACATAAAACCATTTAGTAAGGATGAAATGAATGTTCATTATGAGAATAATGCTCCTTTCTTAACAGTTACAAATTTAGAAAGGATTATTGAAATTTCCCATTGGGGTAATATTGCTGTAGAAGAACACATAGAAATAAAACACACTGGAGCTACATTAAAGGGGCCATTTTCAAGATATGATTACCAAAGAGATACTAGCAACTCACATCACAGTATTAAATCTTACACAACTGTTTTACCAGCTACTGCTCACAGTATTTACTACAGAGATAGTAATGGTAACATTTCTACATCTGCTGTGAAACAACGCAAAGAATGGATCGAACTTGAATTAAGACCAAGGTTCCCGCTATTTGGAGGATGGCAAAGTTCTTACACACTTGGATATAGTGTTCCCAGTTATCAATATCTTTTTAGAAATGAAGATGGGCAAAATGTTCTTAATATGAGATTTATTGATCATGTTTTTGATGATATGTGCGTTGAAGAAATTATTACGTCTATAGTACTTCCTATAGGAGTAACTGATCTTAAATTACGTACTCCATATGATGTTAAAAGGCTCTCTGATGATGTAACATACAAATATTTAGATAACTCTGGACGTAAAGTTATAAGACTGACAAAAAGGGACCTAGTAGAACAGCATATTCAAGATTTAGAAATCACATATACATGGAAACCACAACTATTACTTCATGAACCTCTAAGGTTGTCTTTAGCACTCTTTATTTTGTTTGTTGCTGTTATCATTTGGGTTAGATTAGATTTTTCACTTGGAGTGCCAGAACATAGCAAGAGAGAGTAATTTTGTTCATTATATGTATTCCACATTTTTTGTTAAATAAAAAATATTTAAGAGTACATTTGAATGTTATTATCATTAAGTATGTTTATTTGTTTTAATTAACTACTTCTTTTTTTGATACCTAATGACTTATCACGATTTTTCCTAATTTTTTAAAACATTTTCTCATTGCAATGCAACTGATGTGTCGAGAAGATATATAATTTATTTTAATCTATTTTAATTGTAAATAAACAAAAAGAGTGTAACTATTTTACTAAACCATTATTGATACGCCTCTGGTGTACACAAGTTAATGTAAATTTTGTTTTAACAAATGTAGTTTAGTGTGTCTTGAGCAGATCTTCAAACAAGCTTTTTAAAATCCAAATAAAATATTTAAAGCACTCAAGGAAAAAATAAATGATGGAATCTACTTTAAAAGTAAGTTTTTTGTACGTTAAAAAACTGGAATTGTTAGCTTAAACTTGATTGTTTTGATAGGATTATACTATATTTACTATCGAAATTACATAAACTTTGATAGGATGGTACAATATTATTTGATATTATTTAGTTGATTTATAATCACAACAAATTTAAAGTAAAATTTTCTTTGTAGGACACAAACATGTTTGATAATAATTCTAGTTGCTCACAATGCTGTGGAAGAGCATCGACGCCGACATTTCGTAGGAAATTCGCTACATTTGATTTGCAGTACGACAAATTTTCTGAAAATCTTCGTCAACCTCCTTTGAAAGTAAGTTTGAGAGGAATATCGATACCGAATTACGAATTTGTTGCGGGACATATTGTTTTAAATCCCGGACAAAAATCGAAGAAGTCGAACGATAATTTCTATTCTGATTTATTAATGACTGACATGAATTTCACACAAAAAAAATTAGAAGGAAAAGACGCCAAAAAAACTAGATATTCTAAACAATGGAGGACGATTATTTTCGACAGCAGCAAAAAGAAATGGCTGAAAAGAATAAATATTTTTCAAAAAGAAAAATATGCTTCCAAAATGACACTACCCCAAAAAATGGGAAAATATATTAAAAGAAACGATTAGTTTTATCACGCTGATTTGAATTTTAACTTTTTAAGTGTAGTTTTTTAAATATTTTGTATTTAAAGTTTTCGCCTATACAATGAATCGTTTTAAAATAGTGGATGAGGTTGATGTGGTTTGGATTAATTCGTTTTATAAGTGTTTATTTGTTAAATATGTAAAAATAAATGTCACCCAAACCCAAAATTAAAATTGACATTTTTCCTGACCATTTTATCTTTTGAAATATTAAACAAAAAATTAATGTGCTATTTTTACTTTTTATAAAGATTGATAAAGAAGTATATCGTATGTATTTTAAAATTTATTATTTGAAATCAGCAGATTCATTTCTAATAACTGTAAATATTTTGTAAATAATGATGCAAGTAATTTATAACTAAAATACTGTAAGTTGTATAAATTTTGCGCTGGTAGCGAATATTTATATATTTCATTTTTAAATTGAAAGTAAATCCTATAAATGAAAATTTAACTAAAATATTTGTTATATTGTTCGAAACGGATTGTTTGTTTATAGTAAAACTTTTTTTAAAATTAAAATAAAAGAACAAATTCATTAACGAAATTCTTATCATTACTGATAGATAAAAACGACCATATAAATGGTTTTATTTATCTCCTATGAATGTTTTATTTAAATTACCACGTGCTAAGTGTGTGTATTTATAAGTACTAAAAAACTTTTCTAGATGATAAGTCAGTGACTTTTTGAATAAAACAAATTTTTTTTCCGCAAATAAACATTTTATTTTTCTACATAATCACCTTTTAGCTCGATACATTTAGTCCAGCGTTTTTCTAATTTTTTTATTTCCTCCAAATAATAGGTTTTTTCAAAGCTCTCAAAATACGCGTTTGTTTCGGTAATGACTTCTTCATTCGACTCAAATCTCTTACCGCCCAGCCATTTCTTTAGGTTTGAAAACAGAAAATAGTCGCAGGGGACTAAATCTGGAGAATATGCTGGATGGGGTAGCAGTTCGTATCCCAATTCGTGGATTTTGGCCATCGTGACTAGACAAGTGTGCACACGTGCATTGTCTTGATGAAACAGCACTTTCTTCTTCGCCAAATGCGGCCGTTTTTGTTTCAAATCAACGTCGAATCTGTTCAAAAGCTTTGAATAATATTCGCCGGTGATCGTTTTACCTTTCTTGAGGTAATCGATGTGAAAATGTTTTATTGATGAAATTAAAAATTAATAAAGATTATGACGAAAAGGAGGAAATTGATATAGAGGGTGATTGATTAGTGTAATAAAGCTCTCTAGCTCTGTTGTCATAAGAGATACCAAAAAAAATTGTAGGCAGCTTTAAGCTTCACATTTCAAATTTAGTAACAATGTTACAGGGTGTTCCATAACGCGGTGCCAGATCAAAGTTATTTTTTTTAAATGAAACACCCTGTATTTTACCTTAAAATTAAAATCCGCTTTACCTCCTCAAAACAACAATATAAGGTTATAGTTTGTGATAAAGGGTATTTAAAAAGTTATAACCAATTATATGTGGAAATCTTAATAAGTTCAACGCCTTGTATAATTAAAAAGGAGAATAAAAATAATCTATTGGAGCCAAAGTTTTTTAATGATTGTCAAAGTTTATAAACACGAATAAATTTGCGAATATTTATTATATCGCATACAGGGTAAGTCAAAACTTGAGTACATTATTTTCCAGTAATTTCAAATGGATTTTATATCACTGGCGAAGCACAAAGTGGTCGAAGACTACCTGTTACTATACTTCTATTTTTATTAACCATTCCCTATACCTAAAGTTAGTAGTTTTTGAGATATTTCTATTTTTCTATACAAAGTATTAATTAGGTATCTAAACGTATCAATTGGCCACGATTGATTTGTCAGAAACTGACAATTCACCATTACTGTTTGTTAATCCATTGGTGTGTTACACTCTAAACTAGCAAATATGAATTTTACTCGTGACCAAATGGTAGATATGATCTGGATATTGGGAGAATGTAGTAAAAACGCATTACTATCAGTAATTATTTATCATGAAAGATATCCTGAGAGACGACAACCTACAACAGCAAGTTTCGAAAGATTGAAGGATCAGTTTAACCGCACCAGTTCAGTTTTACTTAAGAAAAACAAGAAAGAAAAAAAACTACTTGTGGCAGTTAACGAAAATCCAATTACAAGTATTAGAAATATTTCAAAAGAACAAGAACTTAGTTTCTATACTGCGTTCAAAGAATTCTTTTTAAAAACAAAATGCACGCTTACCACATTTAATTGCACCAAGAATTAACTGATAATGATTTTGAGAAGATAATAGTATTTTGCGAATGGACTCTAAAAAAGTTAATCAACAAAGAGATTTTTTTGACTTAGTACTATTTGGAGATGAAGCTACATTTCATAAAAATGGTGTTGTTAACAGGCATTACTTTCACCGCTATTCGACAACTAATCCATACCGTTATGGAAGATTCTGATGCAGCTTTTTAGAACATACGCGATATCAGATCGACTAGACTAGATCACGTCAGCGCAGGTTGTTCGGAATGCGGGCCAGGACCGGCCTTAGGTCGACTCGTGACACTATGTAGTGGAAACATAGGCAAAATCACAAGCCTGTTTAATGCGATATATAATACCGGCATAATCCCAGAGGACTGGCTCATGTCAACTTTATTACAATTCCTAAAGCACCCCGCCCAAAAAAATGCAGTGACTACAGACGAATCGTCCATGTCGGAATACGTAAAAAATGCGAATTCGACCTTGATGATGCTCAAATAGGGTTCTGGAACGCCTTTGGAATCCGCGAAGCCTTCCGGATAAATGTCCTTCTACAGAAGTGCCGTGACCAGCGTAAGGATGTATTTGCCTGTTTCATAGACTATGAAAAGGCCTTCGACAGTGTGCGCCATTCTAAACTGATAAGTATGCTGCGGGACAGCAAATGGGATCATAAGGACATCCGTGTAATCGAAAATCCAAAGAGGTGTACGACAGGTCTGTATTCTCTCACCCCTTTTGTTTAATCTTTACTCCGACAAAATCTTCAAAGAAGCCTTGTAAGAGGCGGAGTACGGAATTAAAATAAACGGCGTTCTACTGAATACCATTAGATATGCGGATGACACTGTTAGCGATACCATGGATGGTTTACAGCAATTATTAAACAAAATCAGTGTAGTTGGCCAAGAGTTCGGACTTAACATAATTGTTAAAAAAACCAAGTTTATATTTAGCCGAAATAACTACGAGAATGAGCAGCTCAATCTTGAGGAGAAGGTAATAGAGCGTGTCAGCCAGTTTAAATATCGGGGAAGTATATTAACGGACACCTTGGACCCCGAAGTTGAGATAAGATGTCGAATCGAAATGGCAAGAACAACTTTCAACGAAATGAGAACACTTTTTTGGGATGATAAACTAAACCTTAAATTACGCCAGAGTATAGTGAAGTGTTTTATTTGGTCAGTTCTTATGTATGGGGTGGAATGCTGGACCTGAAAGGTTAGCTCAATAAATCGGATAGAAGCATTTGAAATGTGGATTCATCGTAGAATGCTGCAGGTTCCGTGGACTGATCTGCTGTCCAATGATGAAGTGTTGAGACGAGCCAGGGTGGAGAGACAAATAATGGTCACAGTTAAATGTCGCAAGATTGCTTACCTTGGCCACATCTTATGCGGAGAAAAGTATCATCTCCTCCAGTTTATTATGAAAGGGAAAGTAGAAGGCAAATCTCTTGGCTGAGAAACATTAGGGAGTGGGCAGGCATTCAGAACGCTGTTGACCTGTTCAGGGTTGCAGAAGATAGAGACGCACTCTCTGCAATAATCGCTAACGTCCGGGCGACCGGTCATGGCACATGAAGAAGAAGAAGATGTAGTGGGACCATATTTTTTTAAGAAGCATGTAAATGGAGAGATGTATTTAGATTTTATAGTAAATCAGTTACCCATATTATTGGAAGATGTTTCACTTTGTATACGTAAACAAATGTGGTTCTTGCAAGACGGTGCATTTTGAAATGTTACTGTACAAATGCTTCGTAATGTAAGTAACTCTTTCAATGACCGCTTTCAGGCATGCATAGATGTTTTGGGTGGTCATTTTGAACACTGCCAGATATCCTGATCTCAGAAGTGGAACATGGGATAAAAAAAGCTAAAGGCCAATAGGGCAGCCGGTGTTGATGCGCTCACTGCCGAGGCTATAAAGTGTTTGGCCGATGACGGTCACCGATTCCTTCATCAAATCTGCCAGAGGATCTGGACCACATGCAGATGGCCGGATGATTGGAAAACTTCAATATTTGTCCCTCTACATAAAAAGGGATCGCTGGCGAATCCAGACAACTATCGTCTACTTTCCTTAATTTCGCACGCTAGCAAAGTAATGCTTTATATTTTGCAATCCCGCCTAGAAAATTTCCTGAGCTGCAAATAGCTCCAGAACAAGCTGGTTTTGTTAAGGGACGCGGCACACGTGAACAGATTTTAAATCTAAGACAAATAATTGAGAAGGCCATAGAACACTACTTTCCAGTATATATATATATATATGCTTCGTAGACTACTCGAAAGCGTTTGATAACGTACAATGGGCTAAACTATGGGATGTTCTGCATGTCATGGGGGTTCCTGCTCATCTAATATCAATTACTAAACAACTTTATGAAAGCAACACAGCTCACGTGCGAATTGACGGCATGCTGTCAGCCAAAACAAAAACGGAAACAGGTGATCGTCAGTGCTGTACACTATCCCCTATGCTCTTTAACGCTTACTCTTGGTATTACTATCAGCAATAACCTTTCCTGAGAAAATCACGTGAGGTCCATTGCCAAAAGTGCATCCCAAAAACTTGGTTTTTTGTTTCGTGCCAAGAGCTATTTTACCTCCAGTCAGCTGCTTATGATCTATAAGGCACAGATCCGACCTGTACTGGAGTACTGTTCCCATATTTGGAGTGCAGCACCTAAACATATCCTGAAGCTACTGGATTCTGTTCAAAAAAGGGCAATTCGTCTCGTCGGTGATGCCTCGCTTACAAACTCGCTCACTTGTCTGGAACACCGTAGAAAAGTTGGCGATTTGTCTCTATTTTATAGATATTTTCATGGGCGATGCTCTTCTGAAATATCAACAATCGTTCCTCTTTTGGCAGTCTCTTCGAGATTAACCCGTCAAGTTCAGTCTTCACACCCCTTCGTGGTCACTTTGGAGACCTGCAGAACATCACTTTCCAAAGACTCATTCATCCAACGAATTGCGAGGCTTTGGAACTCATTGCCTAGGGAGGTGTTCCCCGAGGCATACAACCTCCAGAAATTTAAGAAGAACACCAACTCCTACCTTCTTTCCCTTGGTTCCCACGATGTTCTCTGAACATTACAGGATATCCCTTTTCGTGGGAACCAGAACAAAAAAAAAAAAACTCTGAATTCATCATGCGACAGGTGCTGGACAACTGGGAGGGAGGTATAACTATTGGTGGAACTAGGATGTCTAACTTGAGTTTCGCCGACGACACAGCTCTCCTAGCAACCACAGAGGCGGAACTACTAGCTCTCCTTAATACCCTAGAACAAAATAGCGAGGCTTACGACCTTAAAGTCAATTACAACAAGACCAAAGTGATGATTATAGACAGAACATAACCATCCTTAAAAATCCCAAGTTGGAAGCTGTCAAGTGGTGCAGAACTTTGGATACCTTGGGTCTTTAATCGAAAACACAGGCAGCAGCGAAAAAGAAATCCACCGGCGCATTCAACAGACACGACTATCCATGACAAAACTTAATAGAATATGGCATGACTCTAACATCACCAAAACAACTAAAATATCTCTGGTCCGATCCCTGGTTTTTTTCTATCTTTCTGTACGCGTCAGAGACGTGGACGACCAAACATGCTGATCACCATCGTATAGATGCCTTCGAGATGTGGTGCTGGAGGAGAATGCTGCGGATTCCGTGGACAGCACATAGAACGAACGTCTCAGTTTTAAATGAGATTGGTAATCCAAGGCGCCTATCCTCCATAGTATTAAAGCGTGCCCTGGCAGCTGTTTACATCAGTCATACCAACCTACGAATTAAGTTACACATATTCATAACGCGCGTATTTTTAAAAAATGCTACTACTTATTACTTTTTGTCCAGAGTAGTATACTTCAAGAATTCTCTAATAAAAAGTGATTGATTACATTGCCATAAATGTTTTTCTGTGATTTTAGTGCTTGCTTTAGTAATTTTAAAATTTATTTGAATTGACGAAATTCCATATGATTTATTTGTTTTTAAAATTAAATGTAAAGCTATTAATAATTTCAACCCAATATCACTTTACATAAACACAAGCATGTAAATGTTTTAACCACTCCAAATATTTTTTTTACAGAAATAATACCACTTGATTGGAAAAATAACAACAATTCTTTATTACAAACTATATGAAAATTTAAAAAAAAAAAACTAAATCCAATTTTAAAAATTCGTACAACTGTTTAAGTATTTCATACACCTTTGATTTTTGAAAAATTCATCGTTATGTTTCAGAGCTTGAAGGCCTAAACCAAAAAGTTTACGATACTCTTTTGATACGCTCTCTTCTATGTTCATATGATAAAGCCATTCCATCACCTGAAAACAATTATATTAAATGAATTTTTGACAAACATTTAGTTGGCTCAAATGCTTTGCCAAAATGGCTCCAAAAAGTGTAAATCGGTATATTTTGATCCCTACCGACTCTAATTCAAATTTTATTGAATGAGAGTGGAGGATAATGGGGGTTATTTCTTTATTTTTTGATTGTTAGAATCTAAAATTCATAATTATTTATTTATTTTTACTTTTCCGAACCGAAGCGGAAAAAAGAAAAAGTATTGCCAAAACCATATGCTCTGCACGTTTCATGGTACTATTTTCAGCGTGACGGTTGTTTTATATTTTATCTGTGTGTGTGTGTGTGTGTGTGTGCGTGTGTGCGTGTGCGTGTGTGTGTGTGTGTGTGTGTGTGTGTGTGTGTGTGTGTGTGTGTGTTTTTTTTTTTGCAGAGATTGAGAAAATCCTTTACGGAGAAGTTATGAGTCTGTAAGCTCAAGGTCCACTGTGAGACTCCCTGACTGATGTCAGGTCTACTCACTAAAAAGTCCACCCCTATTTAGGTCTATTGCTTCTGGTGATACTTTGGCCTGTTGGCCCATTATATCTTGCCCACGTTTTATATCATTGTAACCAATCCAGTACTTTCGTAACTTGTACAAGTTTGTACAAGTTCTGTACTGGGTGGGAGCAATATAGCTCTGGGTCGCCGGATGGCTGCCCAAAATTTTTCTGTTTTTTGCGGACCAGTGCCCCGCAGCAGCACAGTATATGTCTTACTGTTTCTGGATCCTTGCCGCACAATCTGCAGGTCAGGTCTCCATTATACAGTTCTATTTTGTTGAGGTGCTTCTTTACTGGTGCGTGACCGGTCAAAAGCCCCGTAGTGATTCTTAGCTAATTCCTGTTCATTGCAAACAGTTCTGCCGTTAGCAATGAACAGGAATCAGCTAAGAATCACTACGGGGCTTTCAGGTCCGACCGACGGACAAAAACATTATTCAAAATATGGTCAGTATCTCCATATAAATTATAAATACAAATTCAACTTAATGAACCGATAACACTACGACAACTAAAACTATATTAAATAGAAAAGAGCCCTCGGTTTGGATAAGTTAGTTTTGGTACGGCAATACTGTTTATTTATGTATTAAAAATATAATTACGTCATCTAGATACACAACGTAACAAACATTAAACTAACGACCCCAGACTCCAAACAAGGATATCGGATGGAAAACTTTTAATACAATAATTTATATTTAATTGATTAGTAAATCTTTTAATACAATAATTTATATTTAATTGATTAGTAAATCTTTTAATAATTATTATAAATACCGTTTATTGTAAATTAAGAGTCAGTCTTCTTCTTGGTTATAAACTAGACTATAACTTGTTAAAGTAAATCTTTTTTAGTGAATTTCACAGTTTTTACTTAATTATATATTTCTCATCTATAAATATTTATCAGACAAATAAAAATATGAATCGTCTGATTGTCGGACACCAAGTAAGTACTGATTTTAAAACAATATACCAAATAAAGTTAACGATTACTATGGCACCCTCGTTTTTGTTGATAACAAAAAAATTATTGCAAAAAAATGATCGCTCATTTTTATTCCAAATACACCGATTTTTAACTTTTTTTAACCATTTTTGTCAAAAGTAGCAAAACTGAATAATTATATTTTAAGTAAAATCTAAAGATAAATTTTTGAAAATAGAACTATTCTAAAACAAAAATTGATAAATACAATGAAATAATGTACTTTAAAATTACATTAAATTAAAAAATACATATTTAGTTATCACTACAACAATTCTAATTACAATTTACACAAGTAACTAATTTGGCTTTGTACCAAACGTATATAATGTCTTTCTTACTTTGTGTAAAATATGTAGTAACAAAGATAAATAAAGGAACAATTGGGAGAGAATGGATGAAAGATTTACGAAACAGGCGAGTGTGAATGGGCATACGATAGAGGTCGACCTAGGCGAACGTATCTCGATCAGATCGAAATTGTTTTGAAGAAATACTAGGTCAAGAGTACCAGCAACCAACGAGCATGTATAAAAGCGCTGATGAAAGTAGAAGAAGCGAAAGACGTGTGTAAGAACCGTAGCAAGTGAAAAGAAGTGTATTCTGCCTACCTCTGCGGGAAAAAGGCGTGACTATATGTGTGTGCATGTACTTTTAGAAGTTAGGTTAGGTTAGGTTAGAAGTCTAGGGCTTTGTTCTTTTGCGTTCTAAGTCATTCAAAAAGTATTTGAACTGAACCACTTGCGCTTGCGCAAACGTATTTTCTATCTTGCTTTTACTTAGAGTAGTAGTAGATAGAAAATACGTTTGCGCAGGTGCAAGCGGATGAGCTCAACACTTTTTGGATTAGTTTAAACGCAATAGAAGAGTGACAGAATGAACATTCGGTCTACAGATGGCGTGTACATGTAAGTTGTCTAAATTTGCAAATATATGTAAGGTAATTTAATTGATATTGTTGTAATCTCAATTAGTTATGATTAACAGTACAGTAACCGAAACGATCCATTAGCATAAGCCTAGGTTCAATCAAATGGATTCTTCAACGTTTTGAAATCAGTATATTAATTCAAAATTAATAACTGCCAGAATCAGGTGGGCGGTGCTATGACGTAATAGTTATTATCATTATTTGTCTCTGTCTGTCAGATACGGAACCTCAGGCCCACGGATATTCATCGATTTACTATGATGAAACAATTACCTATGATTGGTCAGCTCAAGGTCGATGGAAGTGTAGGTCTAGCACGTCACACTGCATTACACCAATGAGAGCAACTTATACAAATGGCACATAAACATTTATATTTGAAATGGAAACTATGTAATTCATACTACAAAACGAATAAAAAATATAAAATTACATCGTATGATAGTTTTTGTGCATAAAGGTTACGATTATGTTGTTTCCAAAATTTAGTGGTCTCCCCCATTGCGTGGATATCTGGCTACTCGACTCACGAAGTTAATGAAACAGCAGATAAACCAGCCCGCAAAGGGTCGGAAAAGTGCTTGTAACACCAGAACATGCCTGCGATATTTCCCACGGGAGTATCCGCACTGAGCTACGCAGATGGGTACAAAAAAGAAAGATTCAAGCTCGGCATTCTATGTCAGAAAACCGAAGCTTGAAAAAATTTGAACCTGCTATCATTGAGCAGACAAGAGATGAGGAGAATTGTGGGGCTCCTTACTGGACACTTATCACCCGCGTCGACACCTACACAGAATCGGAATCTATCAAAATATCCGGCTGTGTTGATGGTGTGCTACCAGGCTCTAGCTCCTCCAGCACGGAGCAGGAAAATATCAGAATCGTTCATACATACATATAGTCATGATTTTTCCCGTAGAGATAGGCAAAGACCACTTCTTTCCACTTGCTTTGGTTCTTACAAACGTCATCGCTTCTTTAAAACAATTTCGATCTAATCGAGATAAACGTTCGTCTAGGTCGACCTCTACCGACTTGTCCATTTACACTCGCCTTATAAATCTATTTCGTAAATCTTCTTTCATCCATCCTCTCTACGTGTCCAAACCATCTAAGTAATGTTATTTATTTCTTAAAGAATACATTTATGACCAAAAAACATCTACAAATGTGTCACAATTTGTGTTTTGTGGTCACGACACCCTCGACAGCTTATTATAGTTGTCTTGTTACCACCAATGCGGCACTATATGGTATATGTATATACAACAGATATACTAATATATGTACCGTATAAAATGTATTTTTATTCATTTGCTTCATTATTTTAGAATGACAAATTAAAATTTATTGCATATCAAATTGTTTATTTTTTATTAATAACTCATTAAAATGTTACCTGAACTGAACAGGCTTCCCATGAATGTTGATCTAATAGTGTTGCTAAAGACGATGGAAACGATTCCCTTATTTGAGTAAATTCCTTAAAGTCAGCATTATTAAAAATATAGAATCCGGAAAAATGAACGATTGCAAACGTTAGAATATCGAATAAGTAACAAATGATTAACACTTCACATCTGTCGGCTATTTTTGCTTGAATTTGCCCTATTAACTCGAGAAACCACGGTACACATTCGTCGGTGTTATGACACTGAATTTTAAAAACTGGCGCCAATTCAGACCAAAGTGATACATTTCTAAAAAAGTATTATCATCAAGGATTAAATGAACTAATATCTGTAAATCACCACGCTTATAATACAAACCTGAAATTTGTGCTCCAAGTATCAATAACATCATTTAACCAATTAAGGGGAGTAATTTTGGCAGTTTTGGCTAAGGCACATCTGATTTTTACAGTTTTTAAAAAATTCTCTTCCTCATCAACTAATTTGAAATTGAGCGTTTCTTTCAAGCAATTTGTGGGAGACGTAATAATAATTTCGCATAAAATATCGAATAACTAAAAATATTTAAAAATAATTGCACACATAAAAACGAGTTTTCTACTTACTTTTGTCTTTATATCTGTAACGAATAAAATACCGTTCAAAACTTGTACTATTGTCACTTTGTTAGTTTCTTGAATGTTCTCTTGTTGAAGCACGATTTTTAAAATTTCCGACATCTCTTCTAATAATTTATGTTCAACTTTATCAAACTTTTTTATGACGTACCAAATGGAAGTTTCCAAAAATGGTCTTAAAATTATTGGTTGTATACTTCGAGTTAGGTGTTTTAAATTTTTGAATAAATACAAAATACTTTCGACCTAAAACAATAAAAAATTTTCAATTATTTATTGTGGAACATATATTCTTTGGAAAATTCAATTTTTACCTGTGGATTTTCTGTTGAAGCAGATACGTAATTTTCAACAAGTCTTCTGGCTGATCCAGATAAAACCACTTGATGCGAAGCTATGTCTATAGAGTATTGTTGCGTTTTTGGATCGTGTATTAATTCTTGTAAAAAACACCAATCCAGAGGAGGTAATGGCTTACTGTAATCCATACTGTAAATTTTTAAACATTCTATGTACAATTTGTCGTGGATACTACCTCTCCATTTATTAACCTATAATTGTATACAGTATACTATAGAATAGAATTGTATTAATCTCACATCAAATAATGACAAAAGCCAGGTCAAATATGAACAAATTAAAATTACAATTAAAAAGTCTGGCTAAAACTAGACTAACCTTAAAATATTAGAATCGAACAATACTTAATATATACATACATACATATAGTCACGCCTCTTTCCCGTAGGGGTAGGCAGAGACCACTTCCCTCCACTTGCTACGGTTCTTACACACATCTTTTGCCTCCTCTACTTTCATCAGTGCTCTCATACATGCTCGTCGGTTTTTGGTACTCTTGAGGCCTTTCTTCAAAACAATGTTGATCTGATCGAGATATGTTCGCCGAGGTCGGCCTCTACCGACTTGTTCATTCACACTCGCCTTATAAATTTTATTCGTCAATCTTTCTTCATCCATCCTTTCTACGTGTCCAAACCATCTAAGCATTCCTTTATCTATCTTTGTAACCACATCCTCTTTTACACCACATCGTTCTCTTATCTCACTATTCTTAACTTTATCCAACCGAGTCACTCCGGCTATACTTCTCAGACTACTCATCTCTATACTAAATACAGATACGTTAATATACAGAAAATATTACATAACACTAGAAACACACAGGTACGTCAAAAATTAAGATCGAACATAGTATTATGTTGGAGTGGAGACATAATTCAACGTGTATTCAAAATATTCTTTAACCGAATATGGACACATATCAATGAGACAGTTTTTAGTTTTCTCTTTAAATTTATGCACTAAGGCAATATCTTTAAAACATTGTGGGAGACTATTATAAAATTTAATTTCCATTATCATAGATGATTTCTTGCAGCTTTCTATATGCTGGTATGGTATAGAGAAATCTGATTTGTATCTTGTGTCATGAGCATGAATATCACTATTCCGTAAATAATTGTTTTTATTTCTATGAACTGACGTGATTAAATCCAATATGTAGAGGCAGTTAAAACACACAGTTAAAATCATCAGGTTGATAAAAACAGGTCGACAGGAGTCTACAAATGAGATGTATGAAATACACCTCAGAACTCCCCCAAATACAAATTCCATAACTAATCCTAGACTGTATTTTACTAAAATAAAGTAAACTAATGTGATTTACATTAAGTGTTTTTCTTAAATTTCTTATTTAGAAGCATTTAGAATTCAACATCTTCGATAGGTTTGAACAGTGAGTTTTAAATTACAAATCTAAATCAAATAATACTCCCAGATTTTTCACATTTTCTGTTTTTGTTATGTTTGTATTGTTAACCAATATATCAAAGTTAGGAGAAACGGATTTTTGGCGAGGGTCAAGTGAAATGAAATTCGTTTTAGTTGTATTAAATAACAAGGATTGATCACTAGACCATGCAGAAACTTTCAATAAAGCATTTATAATTTTGGCCTTTAAAATGTTTGAGTCTTTATCAAAAAACAGAAATGTTGAACCATCTGCCTAAAGGGTGGTAAATGACTCCGGTATAACAGAAAGTAATTCATTTAAATATAAGTTAAACAACAATGGTCCAAGTATGGATCCTTGTGGAACTCCTTGTGCATTTACCATAAGATTAGACATATATGTATTTCCTTTCCTAAGCTTTTTTCCTCATACCATATTTATAAAGCTTGTCTTTCAAGATACCATGTTAAACACTGTCAAAAGCCCGACTGAGATCACAAAATATTCCAATCGAGCTTTCAGAACTTCATTATAGAATGATTCCAAGGCTGTTAAGGTTAAAAATGTTGCTTGAAAACCATGTTGATGATCAGTAATTACTTTGATTTTCTAAAAAATTCAACATCTGCTTCCATATGGCATACTCAAATATTTTTAAGGGGGCCATTTAAAAATTAATAATGTGACAGAAAGGAGGAAAATATGTTTTAGTTTACAAAACAATGAAAACCCCTTCGAACAATAATTTTCCCACTATTTTGTGGTTCAACATTAAAATGATATACAATTAAAGTAGAAGTGGACAGGGGCGAGTTCTCTCTTGAATCATTTTAGTTAAATTAGTTCTTCTTAGAATAAAATTGACACCCCACATACTGCCATATTAAGTTCGGATATTTCCAAGAGCCAAAGAACTGCTGGAGAACTGCGAGTAGAGACGTTTTGGTAAGTGGCCACGTTGGCGCTGATGGTTAGATAAAACCGCACTATGATTGGTTATGCTTTTACAATAACGTTGACAGCTGAGTGTCACGTGCTGGCCTAGCTGGTTCTATATAAACATCAGTGCCACCGTGGCGAAACGTCTCTTTTTGCAATTCTGCAGACGCAAGTTAATATAAAGAAGGGCCCTTTAATCTTCCAATCCCCTTGAATATTTCCTGCAAAAATATGAGTCGATCCTTTGAAGGTTAGGGTTAATATTAAGTTTAATTACCCAAGTCTTAATAAACTCTCCTATAGCCCTCACTATACTATAAGATGGCAAATAGCTATAGTTAATAGGCTCTTTGGGGCCTTTGGTTTGATAAACGTATTTCAGATATCCATTGATTTCTACTGCCATCATTTTCTTTAGAAAATTAACAGCTGCAGCTGAGGCACCATTTATGATCAAAAAATGTATCCACGTTTTACCTATAATTTAACTAAAATTAATAAAATATAATAATACAAGTAAACGTTTATTTTAAAATACTAAATGTTGATAATCGTTAAACGTATTTTTATATAATCAAAACAAAAAAGATTTAAGAGGTACCCTTTGTAGGATAAATTACTTCCTATAAAGACAAAGCATTTATGTACACAAGAGTAAAAGAAAAAAAATGTGTCCTTACCTGAAATAGATTGCATATTAGCAAGACTTCCAGGTTCTAAGTATTTCTCAGGTAAATTTTGACAAATATGCTCCATTCCAAATGTAGCAAGACTTGAAAATGCAACTTCACAAATTTGTGAATCTCCTAATTCTATATAGTACCATAATTGTTTGGTCACAGCCTCAAATAAGTCTTTATCTGTTTCTGTGTATGACAACTGTGGAATTTCTTTTATTAAATTACATATACTGAAAAAACAAAACATTCAACACTTTATGGAAAAACTAAAAAGAACATGTAAATCATGCAAAAAAACTGCAAGAATAAAAATGTTTACAAAGAATAGATTTTACCTTTTTACTATTGGAACTCTATTATCGTTTTTAAATTTGGGCGCAAGAGTAGCCCAAGTAGTTCTAATGTCAATAACTTCAACTTTACATAATACCGTTATTGCTTCAATAGCCAACGAACATGGTAGGGCATCACCACTATCTTTATCACAATCATTTAAAATTTTTGATAAATGCGCTATCATGTCTTTTCCATATAATTCAGGTCTGTAAAATAATTTGGAACGAATTTTAGGAATTTGTACTAGCAAGTATGGATGTTTATTCAAAATATTTATCTTTGCAGCTATAACTGTTGGTAAAAAAAAATGTGTGGTGAAAAATAGAAATGCTTTATTTGTAATGATCCATTTTATTTAATTAATTTTTTACTTACTTTGTTTCGCAAAGTTCTTTTAAAATAAAAGCTTTAATGACACAACGTTCCCATTTTTTTTTTGTCGGAGTATTCTGTACTAAAAAATCTTCTAAGTACATGTAACATTTGTTATCGATTTTCCACGTATCATAAGCCAAAGAAAGGGCAACGTTAAATAGATTTTCTGAACTTTTACTCACTGCCTGAATCATCGCAACCACTTTGGGAATATTATCTCGTAAAATAACCAGCTTTGGTAGCGATTTCAAAAGAGAGAAATAATATTCTGGATTTTCATTATTTGAAATTTTGTAAAGAATTAAAGTCAATAATTTTGCTGATAGCGAAATTTGTTTTTCAATGCATTTAATTAAAATATTTAATGTAAGTGTAAATGATTCTGAATCTAAATGAGTGACCAACATTAAGCCACATAAAAAATTAAAAATATCGATAGCAAAGTTAACTGGCATTTTGTTTACCTCTTTCAACCATTTTTTTAAATATTGACAGTCAGAAAGTCTCTCTACATTTAAAGCCAAATGTATAGCAAGAAAAATGGTCTTATTTGTACAAATTTGGTCTTTGTAACAATTAACAAATTCTTTTAAAGCTTGATTTTTATGCACTTCATCTTTGTTTTGATTTTTATTAATAATAACAATAATGTCATTTGCTACTTTATTAGCATCTTTAGTGAGTGTACAAGGGGATGATAACCACTGCAATACTGACGCTTTAATTACTTCATGAAAATATGAATTGGATCCATTTTGTATTATTATAAATTTACCTTAAAAAATATTATAAATAGACAAATATAGCGCATATATTTTAAAGAACTTACAGACTTTAAGCAGATTTTTCAGGTGTAGAGGAGAACACACATCAATAATTTGGGAAAAAATTAAGAGCACACTGTCAATGATTATCAATGTTCTATCTTTCAATATATTTTTTAAACAACTAAGGACAGGTTGCATATCTAATTTGTTTAATGCCAAGTTATAGAGAATGTTAACCTGCCATAATATTATCAATTCAATATTAATAGAATTACTTATATTTGAATTAAATAAAGCTTCAGTTAACTGATCACTGATTATTTGTAATTCTTCTCTTCTTTGTACCTAAAAGTACAGAATCATTAACATGGACTTTAAAATATATCATTGTATTTGCAAGAGATGCACTTGAAACAGTACCAATTTACTCTGTTTAAAAGTACAAAAAAAATGCATAATGCATATTTTATATAGATATGGAAAAATATTTGCAGAGCATAGAGATTTAAATGCAAAACGCCGAGATGCACGAAAACCAGTCGACCGGAACAAAATATAATAAATATTCGCGATAAACAATCAAGTAATTAATTACACAATTACAATTTAACCTGTCCTCACCTCGTTAACATGTGTCTGCGACGCTAGAAATCAGTATGAATCTTGTAGCGTCGGTATGCACGTCGGACCTATAAGGAAAGAGACTTAAATGTGTATATTTCAATTTTTATTTTATAATATTTTTTCAAGGCAAATAATCTAAAGGAACGAATTACGTTTTTTCTTCAACTCCGAATGTAATTTGAAATGAATTCTGTATATTTCAATTTTTATTTTATATTATTTTTTCAACGCAAATAATCTAAAGGAACTAATTACATCAGAAAGTATCATTCAATATTGCAATTTGTGGGAGTGATTTCGTGAAATAGGACGGAAGTGTGTAACAGATGTGTAACATCTTTCCAATCATTTTCTTGGAACTTGTGGAAGTGATTTCGTGAAATGTAACAGGAAGTCGCGGAAGCACGCGCTATTTGATTTGACAAATAATTGCGTGGTAGAGTTTGCCGTCAGATATCCGTCAACCAATTTTCCGAGAGGTCGGTACTGTCAGCCATCAGCTGTGCAGTTAAGTTACAGTGTTGTGTATAAAGTTTGCTGTTATATGCATAAACTATATAAATAAATATTTACTGTTGATAATAAATCTCAATAAAGTGCAGATCATTGATAAAAAATTTAAGTAATAATAATTATTCAAGTCAAGTCAATTAAATAAAATACAATTTTCATTAATAATAATTATTGTTTATGTGACGATTTCTACTAAATCACACTAAGCCGCGTTAAAAAACTTCGTTCCAATAAATATTCTATGAATTAAGAAACATAACATTTTCTGAAAAATAAACTAACAATTTAAACTCCATAAAAAACATTACAAACCCAACACAATAAAGGTTAAACCAACCACCTAGTCAATTTCCTGATAGGTTCGACGTGCATACCACAGACCCATGTCGACGAGGTGGGGACAGTTCAAATTTGAGTAATGTAATTGATTAGAGTAGGGCCTCATTAGAGCGTTGCCTCGACGCAACGGATCAATGCATCGTATGCCACACCTGCATTGCGAAGACACACAATGACGCAAGAGGACATACGCATCTCAGTGTTTTGCATTGAAATTTCTATGTTCCGCAAATATTTTTCCATAAATGAATAAGTAAATAATCAACTATTTTTCTTTTGCATCAGCACCACTATAAGTTTAAGAGTACATAATACAGTCAAAAAAATGTATAATTACCTGCAGCCAACTAAGTATGTGAACACAAAAATGAGTATTTCTGTGTTTTGTATTCAATAGTAAAGACCACAATTTGTATTTCAATAAACTCATGTCATTTTTTGAAGCACAACACAAACAGTATAAATAAAATGGTTCAAATATTTTATTGACAAGGAATCTAAAATACGAAATGGTTTTATTCTTAAAATATTAATAAGTATATTAACTCCTTACCCATCAGCATCTTCATATAAATTAAATATTTTATTAAAAATATGACTTGAGGTATCAGAATTTTCTCTTAGTAATGTTATAAAAGGATGCTGTGGAGAGCATAAATTAAAATGATACTGTTTAGTTCCTTGAAGATATAATAGTTCACCCAATATGTTGGTCAAAGTTGAATAACATCTAAAAAAATATATTATAAACGTAAAAGAAATGTTAGTTCAATCTATAATAAATGAAAAACTAAGTTCCACTCCATAATTGCCTCTCCTTTCCTTCTCTAGACAGTTCTAATGAAATTTCTTTAAAATTATTACTTCATTTCAATTTCAATGTCTGATCTTAAAGGTTTTAGAAAAATCCATCAGCACCTCTTTTTATTAATTCATAATACCACCCATACAGGTAATTGTAATAAATGGTATAAACTTACTTTATAGAATTTATGGTACTAACGATATCTGTGAGAACTGAATCAGCAGGTAATATTTCATCTTTTATCAGTTGTATAAAAGCAACTCCAGATACCTCACTAGTAAGAGGATCTGAAGACATTAATTTATCTTTTAAGAATTTAATTTCTGGAAATTCTTTTACACCACTTTCATGCTTTTTTTTAATGTTATTAATTATTTTAGACATTAAATTTGAAATAATGACAGGGTTATTCGAATATAATTTATTTTCAATTTCTTCCATTTTAAATTAGTTTATAAACAATGTTTTTATTCAAAAGATTGTTGAGAGATATGTTAATTTTGTCATGAAATTGAGGTTAAGTTTGTTACTAAGTTAAAATTGTCTTCTTTTTTCTTAACTACCTGAGCTGAGAAAAATGTACACAACTGTCACTAATAAAATTTATTAGTTAAGACATTGTATAAAGACAACTATTTTTTAAGCAATGGTTAAGATCACTTACTAAAAAATATCTTTAATTAAATTAGAAAATATATACTTAGACATAGGTGGAAATTTATTTGTTAATGTGATTTACATGCATTTCCTACACATGTCAGCATTCAATTTTAACATAAACATTTTTCAAAATAAATAGGTAGGGGTATGTCAGAGACAACCTGGGTACGTACACTTTTTTCATTGGTTGATATATCAATTACTAATAAATTCAATTGATAAATTAAATGTCTCTTCCTTTATTAAAATTGAAAGCAAATAATACATTGTGCTGGTGTATCCTTTGTTGAAAGTAAAACGAATTGTCAGTGTCAAAATCATTTGCTTACATGTTTGTATTTCGAGTATTTTTATGATTTGTTGGTAAAATATTTTTTAGAAAGTAGGTATTATGGGTTTATCTAGACAAGAAATAAATTTAAGAAGACTGTTAGCTAAATGTGAATTAATGTGTAAGGCTAGAAAAGAGGACGATAGAATCGAAAAATATGTAGAAACTCTAGAAGATATGCTACAAGAGGTGAAGAAATTATCTGAGTAAGTAAAATATTTCTTTGTGTACTTAAAACTGTATTCACAATTTTAAACTTTTGTTGTCAGGTCCAATGAAAATACTCAAAGTTACATTAAAAGAATTAAGGGTATTAAAACTACATTAGGAATAACCATAAATAAATATCAAGATGAAAATGACTTAGAAAGTATGAGAAATGATCTACTAGGTAAAGATAGAGCCTTTTTTATTAATATAAAAATTTAATTATTACACTTTAAGGTTTAAGACAAAGAAATATTGACAAAAGAGAACTTACCAGTTCGGGAGATTTTGACCATGTTATAGAGCACCATGAAAAGGTTCAAATGACAATAACAGAGGATATGCTATCCTTAACTAGGACTTTAAAAGAACAATCAGAAACAGCTAATAAAATTATTAAAAAAGATACTGAAGTAATTCTTGTTATTTCTTTTTGAATGTAAATAAATACAAACTAAATGTGCTTTTAGGTAGTGTCACAGTCAACAGATCTGACAGAAAAAAACTTTGGAAAGTTATCATCAGAATCTGCCAAATTAGCTGAACATTCAAAACGAGCATGGAAGTGCTGGATGTGGATAATGTTGGCTGTGGTTATAATAATATTTATAAGTAAGTAAAAATTTTAAACAAAGTTGTTGAATATAAATACAAGTTATGTTACAGGTTATATACAAAATTTAAAATTGTTTTTATATTTTTTCAGATATGGTTCTCTTTATGAAAATTATGAAGAAAAAGTACTAACGTTCCAACATTGTTTAAAATATTAATATTTATTCATGTATTTTTAATAAATTATACAATTTAAATAACACCAGTGGCATTAAAAAGAATCAAAACAATTAGATACAGGATGACAGTCATTAAAATGTGATTATTTTAACTATCTTTACATTAAAAAAGTAAATAGCCTTCATAAATTAATCCATACATGAACTGGATTTTGTAAAAAAAATTTGGGAGATTAGAAAAACATTTTATGTAAAAAGTTTTGTAGAATTAAATGCAGCCAATCACAACATTACTGAACATAAAACGACAATACTTTTTGAACAACATATTTATTTCAATTAAGTAAACAAACAGAATATTTTGGATATGTCTAAATGCAACACTTTTTGAAGATGTTAAAACCAGAACGTTAATTTATCAACATGCTAAAGTATGCTAGAGTTAAAATCCGGTTTGTATTTGCTAAAATATCTGTTAAAATCAAGTTGTGAGAGTAACTGCAGTAAATGTTGTCCACTAGCCTTCTCGTGTAATCGGTGCAGTATAAATAATAATGACTCTATAACAATATCACTCTGACTCTGAAACATTTCCAATTCCTCCAATTCAATATCGGACAGAACTGAGTCCCAAGTATTTGCAACCAAACAAAATCTATCGCACAGTTCTAGTAGTTTTATAATTATGTTGTACACCTGCAAAGCGTTCTATAATAAAAATTAAGTAAAAATTGGGAAAAGAGTGTAACTCTGCCAGCAATTCAAGTATCAAAAATCACGTAATTCAACAAATACCTTTTAAACACTTATGTACGGTAGTGAATGATGGGTTCGGCAGAAGAAGCATGAAAATAAGAATAATGCTGCGGAGATGGGTAGTCTGAGAAGTATAGTATATTCGATCCCCTGTTTTGTAAGGGTGTCGGTTTTTTCGTTTCTCTCCACCCCCTGGTGCCCAGGCATCCACAGTAGGTTCACCCTGTTGTTCGCACCAAGGTACTCTAAGGATTCGATGCAATTCCATACAAGTTTAGAATTTATCTTGTTGGAGCTCAGTGCTTTTAAAGCAGCCCGGCTGTCTGATATTATTTTTGTTTGCTAGAGGTCTGTTGGTCAACTGTCTTGCACACAATTCGATAGCGAAGACTTAAGCCTGAAAGATTGTAGCATACCTGCCAAGACTGGTAGATATTTCAACCTTTGGTTTCCTGCTGAAAACACCGGCCCAACTCCATCTGGGGTTTTTGAGCCATCTGTGTACATTACGTATTCAGTCTCTGGGATGAGGATTTTTCCCCTTACCCATTCGTCTCTCTTCGGAAAGAGGACTTTGAAACGACTTTTCTAAGTGTATTTTTGTGGCTAGCAAGTCAGGAACCATCCCGAGAATTTGATGGTTTTTTATTTCACTCAGTACCCCGGAGTGATCCCCGAGTTGCTCTCCATTAATTTGCCTTTCCAAAGACAGGAATCTGTAGGAGACTATTCCTCTCTAAGAGAATATCTAGGAGAGGAAGATTTAGGAGGTGTTCCATCGCTGCCGTTGGCGTGCTGGACATAGCTCCAGTTATGGCCAGACATGCCAGCCGCTGAAGGCCAGCGAGCTTTGCTATAGCTGTCTGTTGTAACCCTTTGGTCCACCAGACTACTGAACCAGAGAGAAAACCTGGCTTTGTTTATTGTTTTTTCCAGGTGGGCGTTCAAGGTGAGTCTTTTATCCAGAACTACACCCAGGTATTTCACTTCAGCCGCAAATGGAATGCTCTCTCTGTATAGGACAGGTTGCCGAAGCTTATCTAGCGTTTTCCTGTTTGTATAAGGAATAATTACAGTTTTCCGGGAGTTGACAGACATCTGTTCCCTCTCGCACCATCTGTGTACTGTGTTGAGCGCTTCTTGGAGGACGTTTGAGATCGTCGCTTCAAATTTCCCTCTAACTATTACAACCAGATCATCCGCATAGCATTGAAAATCTACTCCCTGCATGGAAAGCTCGCTCAGCAGAGAGTCGACTAGAAGTGACCACATTAGGGGGGAAAGTACCCCACCTTGTGGATATCCCTTCGCCGCCCTGAACCTAACCGACTCTCCATGCAGTGATGATATTACATATCGGTTTTCAATCATGCTTTTGATCCAGTTACAGATTTTACTGTCGATCCCTCTATCCCTAAAAGATGTGTGTAAGAACCGTTATATTTGTCTACCCCTACGGGAAAAATGCGTGACTATTTATGTGTGTATGTAAACAAGTTAATCCCCTCTTTATTACTGGATAAGTTATATAAAAAACATGAAGGATTTAATCTTTTTGAAAATAATTACCCTTGAAAGGCATCCCACTTGGCTAAATTCGACTTTGTGGGATTAGAACTTCTACAAAACACGACGACTACCAAAGAACCTTGTGTACCTTGCTTGACGGTTACAAAAAAGTGCACAGCTAAATTTTGGCAGGATATAATGTATAGGTTACAACATTTAACAGAAGACGTCGCTTTAGAGGTTTCATTTCAGAAGGACAGGTACAAAAAATTGAAACAGCTGTAAATAATTTTCCATAATAATGCAACGGCCGATTTTAAAAGCATTTTTACAAGAAAACTAGAATTTGTGTATATGTAAGTGTTAAGCCTATTAATGGTTTTTCGTAATGAGAAACGAGAAGGGACCATCTTCAATTCATTTTAGAAAAACGTTCAGACCTGTCGATTTTTTTATTAAAGGGGGACACTATTTTCCGGTATTTTTGACTCCACTACTTCTAACCCCAAGCGAGGGTAAGAATTACCCCAAAATGTTTAAATGGCATTGGGGGTCGAATAAGATATCTTTCAAAAGCTCTTACAATTCTCTATGCAATAGTCTTCAAATTTTAAAATTCCGCCCATTACTTATTGGGAAATTAGATTTTAAATGTTAAACTTATCTTATCTTCAGATCTTAAAATTGCTTGCTTAGAGAGTTTACAACTTTTAAACACACTGTCTAATTCAGAATAAGCTTGATATTTTTTATAATTATGACTATTTGATACCTAATTGGATAAAACAATAAAAAAATTACCTTGCTAGGAATGTCGAATTGAACTCCAGGAACTTGGTACAAACTACGTTTATTTTTTGCAGTATGTTCCTAAAAAATTTCAGCAAATTAAACGTAATAGATACTTTTGAATTTGCCTAGATTTACCTGATCAGGTGTAGACACGAACGTTTTAGCGAGCAAATTAGATATGAATGTGTGGTGGACCTTTATAATATCTTCAAAACCGTTGGCATTCTCTACCGCTTTAAGCAACAGAGAAAACTGCGCCTCTATGACATCGACTTGAAGGTAGTATTGAAGATTGTTTACTAAGAACATTAAATTCTGTCGCAACGTCCAGACTCTTCGATCGCTACAAAAATAATTAATATGAAGAGTGACAATTTCGAATTTCTGTATAGGGTTTGCATTAAGTTCTGGCTTAGTTGATAAAAATGATCAAAAAACTTTATTTGCCATATAATATGGACAAACTGTGCTTAATTAAAAAATATTTAGAACTATATATAAGGTGTCCCAAAAAAACAGAGCAGCATATAAAGTGGATTAGGTACGTTGATTTTTGGATTCATGTGTTTTATTGATCTGAAAAAGGTGATTGAATGAATACAACTGGAGGACGTGGCACACCTATAAAATAGACAGAAAATATATATGAGGAAAACAAAATACAAGCAAAAATTAACGGCACAATTAGCGAAGAAATTCCCGTAAGTGTTGGTATTTAGATACAAAATTCAACTTTATGCTGCTCTGTTTTTAGGGACTTCCTGTATAGTTTTAAATATTTGTAAATTAAGCACAGTTTTTAACCGTATCATATGGCAAATAAAGTTTTACGATTATTTTTATCTACTAAACAAGAACTTACTTCATGAAATCGTTGACACTCTACACAATCGTGTATGTATTTAAATATTACGTACATTTTTCTTTTTCTGGATACATGCTCTGCCCACAACTTATGCAAATCAATTTGCGTTTTTCGCAGTCTTAATAAGTAACAAAATAGTTTATTGTACAGTTCCATAACTTTAGGATGAAAAACAATATGAAGAGGCCAATCGATTTCGAAATTCATTTGAAGTCTCGACCAAGGATTTGTTCCTGAAAATTATTAACATTTTAATGAAACGCGTCTACTCAATTAATTACATTTTACCTTCACGAAATGAAAATGCAATTACAAAAAAAATATTTATAGATTTCAGGCGAGAAAGAAAAAGTGGACTGTAATTTAAAGTTTAAAAAATTATGACAAGAAGTTATTTTTAAAAAAATGACCACTCACCTTTGTCCCCGTATATTCATGAATTGTTGTCCCTAACATAAAAGCAAACATATAAGAAGAATAAAACTAATTTATTTTTCAACATAGTCACTGGCAACATTTATACACTTGGTATATCGGTGTTGAAGTATTTCAAATCCTTATGACAAAAATTCAGAACTTTGAGTCTTCAGCCATTCATCTACCCGTGAAATAGCACACCTCTACTCAATTTTTCTCTCTGATTACTTCGCGTACTTTTGGTATTAAATTCGTATAATATTCACGAAATCCACGAGAATAACACCTGCAAAATCCCAAAAAACTGTAGCCATGATCTTACCAGCTGATGGAACATCACGAAATTATCAAAAGGAAGGGGAACCCCTATGCCGTCATTCCATGCTTTGTTTTTTGGATACTGGATCAAAGTGATGAACCCATGTTTCGCCGACCATAAGAAATTTTCGTTTAAATTCATCGGGATTCCTGTTAATGATTTCTAAATTTGTCTTTGCTGCAACCTGGCTAACACGCTTCTGGTCTACCGTCGGCATTCATGGAACCCAAGGTGCAGAGTTTTTTGAGACCCAATTCCTGATATAAATATTTTTCCATGCTTCCAAAAGAAAACCTACATGTCTCTGCTATAGCCTCGACTGTAATTCTTCTTCTTTTGTCATTTAATACCATGTGATGGACTAAATTCACATTTTCTTTGGTCACCACAGTTTTGGGGGCTCCTGCACCTGGTGCATGTTGACAGGACTCTCTTCCCAGTTTAAAATCTCGTGACAAGCTTTTGATTAGCTGGTACAAAGGGGCAGTGTCACCCAATACTTCTACCATGTCCTCATAAATTCTTTGCGATGATAACCCCTTTTTACAAAGGTACTTTATCGCACCTCTTATCTCAATTTTGTCCATTTTTATTAAATTACACACCTCAATGGAAAAAAAATTAATATTTAACATAAACAAACTAATGAGCTGATGCTAATTGCCACACACTAATGTCATACAATAAGCTTTTGCCTGACACATTATTTGCATTTGTCATTCAATACCAACTGTGTTAGGGACAACAATCCGTGAACTATCCTCCTAAGTGATGAACACATTAATTCGGCACCTAAACCCATATTTAAATCAAAACTAAAGTAAATTCTACTTTCACTACGTAACAATAACACCAAAAATTTTATATTTACGGGTTACTTCAGCATTTGATGTCAGCTCGAATTTAATGTAAGTCTTGTCATTTTCGCCATAGATTTTTCGTGCTGTTTCCAAAAAAATAAAGTTTAAATTTTGAATGATCGATTCTGAAGAAGTGTCTTTTAGATGATCTTCCGCAATCCTGATGAATTGTTGGAAAAGCTCTCCTCTGCCTAATGCGTAATAATCTCTTATTAAATATAAATGTTCGACTAGATGTCCTTCTTCCAGCATTATAGACCACAAATACTGAAATATTTATTTAAATAGAACTTATTATCTTATTAACTGATGCCTTATGAGGCATCTCATAATTTTTGGGGGCCAAATATGGAAGTGTAGCTGATTTTTGTAATTTAAATGAAGTATTTTAACTGAACAAACTATATCAACAAATTTTATTATCACAGCAATGATCACAGTAGATCAAAGTCTTACTAATGAACAATCACACTGAATTTAACACCAGTTTTACCTTTGTTAATTTAATCCTACACTCTTCCATAGTTTTCTGAAATTCTGTGTTACTAAATGGTTTGGATTCTAATGTCTGTACTTTTCTATAATACTCAACATCTTGTCCTTCCCAAATGTCTCTTTTATATTCTATTTGATATTTCTCGTCTACACTCTTTTTTGGATCGTTTCTAATTATCCACACAATTCTACCCATAAATAAGATGCTTTCGGCTAAATCCTCGCTAATAAATGAAGGTACCATGTCCCAATTTATGAAAAATTTTCTCACTAGGGGAGGTCTTCTAATTTTACGTTTCTAATAATGAAAATTTTTTTTTTACAAATTCATTATTAAAAATGGAAGAAAATGGAAAAAGTTTCTTTTAGTAGTTAGTTTTACAACCTGGAGAATATTATATAAAGATTTATTTGTCAAAAGAAAGAATAAAAAAATAAAAACCAGGCATTATAAAACAGTACAATTGATATTTACCTGTATACTAAAACTTATAAAACTCTCGGACTGTAACTCTGACATTTGCTCAGGATATAGAAAATTTTCATCTGGATTTTTACCATCACGAATAAAAAATTCTTCAAAAGTGTCAACTAAATCTCCATATATAATCCAATTACACAAATGTCTATAAAATACTGTATTCATCGACCTAATTATTCTGAAAATCAATTAATTAACTAGCAAGACTCGATGTATTTTGAACAAATTTAGATTAAATATTGATTAAAACATTTTAAACTATGCATGATTATTGTAAATATGTACATAAAAACAGAAAAATAAAATAACTTAAATTAAATGTTATGAACACAAAAAGTTCTCTCTAAAAATCAAGGAATATTCAATATCTTTCAGAGAATTCAAATTATGAAGTATCAATTACTTACTCATCAGCAGGAGTAGAAATTTGATCAACTCCACATGTAACATATTTATGTAGTTTTCCTATTAATAAACAACCATGGACATTATCATTTTGTATTATATGAATCATAGAAAGTAAAGCCTCAAATAAGGTTCTGTATTTTTCAACTTTACTGAGTATGAATGTAAGAGAAAGTTGAGGATTCTGTAAAAACATTTCCTCTAATGTTATATTTTCTTTTCTATAACCATCTAAAATTTTGTGAAGACCAGTACAAAAGGCTGTAACGTAAAATCCAAATGGCGTCATGCTATCTTGTGATTGTGCATTTGTAGCTAAAATTACATATTCAACTAAAAAATTATTTTATTTAGCAAAAATCTCAAATAACTTTTAAACTCTCAGGAATAAAATCGATGCAAGGGACAAGCTGTTTTTACTTTTAGGTGTACACTTATTTTGTTTGCTTTGAAAATAATTAGTGAACATGTAATATTCAATGTATAAGTAGTATAAGTGGTTTAATAATAAACTTTTAAAATTTAATACTATTGCAAGATTATAACCTTGGTAGTTTGGTATTTGATTAAAAACTTTTTTGTTAAAAGCTGTTATTTTGTGATAATCCATGGCAATTTCAACTATAGCTTGCAAAAGCTTTTGCTCTCCTGGATGTAAGAATTCTTGCAATTCAAAGAGACGAGTCCACTAAAAAAAGAACTAGTATAACTTTTTTGTTCATGTTTAATTTAAAAGTATTACATTATATGTATCTGTTGCATTATCTCCATCTGGATTGTTACAGAGATTAAACAAACATTCATGTATCATTTTTATTTTTTTAAATTTTTAGTAAAAAAGGTCAGTTGTCAAAAACAAGACAACAACCTTAAACCGTGTTTCGTAATTCACTGTAAAATAGTAAACAAGTTGACATTAACAATATCATTTATTCAACTGGTTAATAAAACCCAAAGATATTAGTATTATGACAAAATGTTAACACTATAGACATATAAGAATAAAGATAGACCACGCTAGAAATGGCAGTATCATGTAGAAATGAATTATTACTATTGAAAGATGTATATAAGGCTAAATAGGTCGGAGCCTTTTTTTTGGTCTATCTTAAATATGTGCTGTGCTGTGCTATTTCTGACGTACCGTACATGTCTGTGATCTGTATTTATTACATTTATATTACATTTTTTTTCCAATTTAATTCCACTTAATTCTTGCCTATTTATCTGAAGTAAATCTTCATAAAAATATTAATTATGTACATATTTTAAGTTTGAACAAAATAGAAAAACGTATCTTTCGGAAAATATCATATTTTTAGGTTAACGCTACAATTTATAATTAACGTATTTGTGCGTATATGTGCAAACTACGTTTCTGATATAGAGCTTTTTTTATTTGCATATTAAGTATGTATTCGTCATTTTAAATAGTTTCCATACAAAAAATGTAAACAATGTAAACAAAGCCTCATCATGAAATACTCTTATGCAGCTTTTTCTTTTACTCCTCTATTGCTTTCACGCTCACTCTTCTAGTCCTGTGGTCTATATTGTGTCTATGGTCAACACTTTCATGATTTTGACAACATTAGGGTATTGCAACATAAACAGAATTTTATGTTTTAAGCACGGCTACCAACTCTAGCAGTAATTACTATTGGTTAAACCTGTGTAAAAAAAATCGCGAATTGAAATAGTGTATTCTGCAGTAAAATATTTAGATAATGTTGTATGTAAGTCTGTTTGTCTCTATTCATGTTAGTGTGTGATAACGGCGTATGTTAAAACTGAATTAAACTTGTATTTATATATAAATTTTATGGTATTTTTAAAATATGATGTTTTAAAAATCAAAACTTTCAACCGGACTACCAACCAGTGTTTTACAAAAATTTATTTAGGTGAAAAAGATTTTGTATGTAACTGCTAGTTGCTTCTGTTTTAAATGGTGGAATTTGCATTTAATTCGACAGCGAGTTCGAAATTTCTTCCTCGAGGAAATGTCCGACAATACAGATGAATTGCGGGTAGGTTAAATTTGTTGTATTATTAATTAAATTTATATTTTATGGTGGTTTTCTAGTATTCAGACCACGTATACAATAAAAAATGTTGGTCAATCCAAATTAAATACATTGTTAAAAAATATAGCTATTATTGCATTGCCAATATTTTTAAATTTTTTATCTATATATTGACATCAAATATTGACAATTTTAATTATTAATTGAATGCATATTTAGCAAAAGAAAAATGTTTTTATAGCAAGTGTGGAATGTAAATCACATTTTTATGAAAAAAAAATTGCTTATGAAATATGTATATACTATAATAGTTAAAATTGTGAAGAAATATAACTCCTAATGTATTGAGTTTGTTTGATAAATACAAAAAAATTATAGGTCATCGTGGGTATGAGATTGAAATTAAATTAAATCTAATTTTGTTGTGATATTAAAACAACCTATTAAGATCACCAGTTTAATAGTTTTCAGAAATTATTTTGACTACTGATAAAATTATTTTGAGGTTATGTCTAAAAAGTAAAGATAGAATTTAAGAATAAACTAGCTAATAAACCTAGCTAATAAATTTATAATTGTTGATAATTTTTAGAATATGTTGGTAACTTTCCGTGTATCGGAACTGCAAATGTTATTGGGTTTTGCTGGAAGAAATAAATCTGGAAGAAAAACTGAATTGCAACAAAGAGCCTTAGAACTACTTAGAGTGAGATCTCATCCCATTCATCAAAAAATAAGAGATTTATATAAAACAATTCAGTAAGTTCATTCAATTTTTTTATTAAGAAATATTTTTTTGATTTAGTTGAAGTAAATACTTTTTATTTTATTTAATTAATGCCAAAATGTATTTTAATTTGTAACTTACTTAAATAAAATAAATTATAATGAGGATTTATTTGCCTACCCAATGTATTTTTCTTAATTTATTGAATGATTAGAGAATTTATTTGAATAACATTTGTTGATATAAATTATGGTACCAAAAAACTATTTTATTGTTGATTATGAATATGAATAGCTGGCTAAAATTTTTCAACATATTTATTAATTATTTAAAAAAATCCTGTTTAATGTAGCTGCATTAAAGTATCTAAAGCTTTTTTCACTGTTTTTAAGAAAGTTTAAGTTGACTCACAAGAATAATTCTACTTAAATAAATGAGTATGTGCGTGTGATCCCTGCTATATACATTGTATTGTCTTCAGAGAATCTACTCACTTTGACACTCCAAATACTGTTAAAAATACAAGCTTAGTCTATAATTAAATTTATTTTTATTATTGTTTTACTACTTTTACTAATATTTAGACAAAGCGGAGCTTTAACTGGTGTTCAGCCTCCAACTACATCACCGTCAAGTCAAGATATTTCAGCAGCTACTCCTGTGAACACTATGCCTCAAACACAAGGTAACATGCCTAGAACGGCAGCAACAGTGCACCCTTTTAGTGTAGATGGGAGACAGATGACAACGGTAAGTAAATTAAAATATTACCCTACCCATATTTTGCTAATTGCTCTAATGAAAATATCAATAATAAAAAGCCTATTTTTGTCAAATTAAAGTAGATATAAATTAATATTTTAATATATGTCGGTAAGACATTTTTTACTAACTTCAGTTAATGAATTATTTTTTGCTTATTATATCTTCATAAAAAAAATTTTTTGTTTATTGTTAACATATTTGAGTGATAATAAATATATCATTGGTGGACTGCAAAACCGCCTAACAGCACTCTGCAATACCAGGTATCTACAAAAGTCGCAAAATTGAGATTTGGCGCCAGTGGGATCAGAGTGTTTATTGGCTCCTAGTAAAACTCAGGCGATTGAAGTTAGCCAATAAGGAACGTATATTTAGCCATTAAAACAATTCCACATATCAGTAGTTGGCATTACGGTTGGCGAATGTTTGGCAGCAAAGCCGCGTATAAAATAATAGTCATAGAAATCATGAGTACGTTTAGTAAAAACAATGTTTAATAATAGCCAAGATAATCAGTTTTTTCTTCTCTTGTAAATATGCATATGTATTGCAGACTGCAGTTACGTGGTTTTGCAGTCTCACCGACGATATGTGGTTATTTAAGCCTACCTATGAAGAACCTCATTGCGATATTTACTCTTTGGGTTCAATGATTCTAAACACTCAGTACAATTTTATTCTAATATTTCTACACAATAAATTTTACTTGACAAATCACTTAGATATTCACAATTGTATACAATCTTTTTATAACACTTTATAATTACTTTAAAACTAAACCCCTGTCTTTTTATATTCCTGCAAATTATTACTAGAAAGAGCGAGGATTTTCTTTCATTATTCCCGACCTTGACTCGAAATTACTGGACCTTTTAAAAAGAATTCGTCGGACGCTTTCTATGGCGCTGTGGTCATAAATCATGCATTTTTTTTCATTGTGGTGGACATGTTGTCGCCTTCATGCTGTCGCCTTAAGGCGACAATCAACAGAGACGCAACTCATAACAATATTTAAAAATTATAATCACTGTTGTAAATGTACAAATTAATTTTTAAGTTCAGTCTTCTGCTAATGCCCAACATAAGCAAGTATGGAAACTTTTTTTGTTTATTATGAATATGTAGTTAATTTTTGTATTAATAGAATAAATTTATGTTATAGTCTCGCCAGCCTCCCATGTACCAGCAGAATTTATACTCACCATACCCACAATTTTCAACAAATAAGCAGCAAAGTGTACTTGCCGGAAATTATCCAATTCATCCTGACGTTAAATTTCGGAGGTTGCCATTTTATGATGTACTTGCAGATCTGTTAAAACCATCTTCATTAGTTCCTCAAACTAACCAAAGGTACACAAAAATAAGTAATTTTTTTTCAGTTGAAATTAGTCTTAGTAATGAATTTGATTTTAATATATACATCACTTTACTTTTAGAATGCAAGAAGGTACTTTTTATTTTCATTTAACTCCCCAACAAGCAACAGACATAGCTAGTAGTAGAGACATTAGACCTGGTGTAAAATGTGATTATGTGAAACAAGTACAGATGAGATTCTGTCTGTTGGAAACTAGTTGTGAGCAAGAAGACTATTTTCCTCCTAACGTGATAGTTAAAGTTAATAACAAGTTGTGTCCATTACCTGTGAGTATAAATATGTCCGAATGTAAAATGTGGAGATACAAATGATGAAATTCGAAATTAAATATTTTTAGTCCGAAAGAACTACTACCATCTGACACCAATAATTATTCTAAATATTTTGCAGAACCCCATTCCAACAAACAAACCTGGTGTAGAACCTAAACGACCACCGCGTCCTGTCAACATAACTCAAATGGTAAAATTAAGTCCTACAGTTGCAAATACTATAACTGTTTCATGGGCTGCAGATTATGGAAGAGGTTATACTATCAGTGTGTCATTAGTACATAAATTAAGTTCAATGGACCTACTACAAAGACTGAAAAGTAAAGGAATCAAAAATTCGGATCACACAAGAGCTATAAGTAAGTGAAGCTCATGCTAATATAGACCAAATCCTAAAATTGTAACATGCTACTTTGTCAAAAAAGTACTGGGAATTGTCAAATCATTTTCTTATAATAATAAATCTTTAATTTGTCACCTTCAAAGTAAGCCTCATTTGATGCAACACACATTTGCCAGTCTTCTAAATATTTTTTATAGGTGTTTTTCAGTATAACCTGGTGAATAAGGTGATTGATTGATAATATTTTTCGCGTTTTTAACTTTAAATTTCGTCCCAATTATCGCTCTATGCGATGGTGCATCTTCATGCAAAATCCATGAATTGTCTTTTTATAATTTTGGCCGTTTTTGACGAACTTTCTCACGCAAACGTCTTAACACGGCCAAATAATATTCTTTATTGATCATCTGTCCTGTTGGAACTAATTTATGATGCACTTAACCATGAATATCGAAGAAATTATTGACTTTTGAATTGAACAACATTGAACAAAGCTCGTCGTGGATGATCTCTCGGCTGTCCTTAAAAGCTTCGTACCACTCGTATGTTCATTTTTTTAAATAAAACTTCTTCTTTAAGTGCTCATTCGTTAACGGATATTAGCGATCATCATGGCAATTTGAACCTTTAAAACCCCTAAAAAGGCCGGTCTTTGTGGTACCAAACCAAGTTCTCAAATTCTTTAACCAAGAGATTCTCCTCCTGCTAGGTCCCCTCTGTCCTAGGACTCGCCCCTGGAGAACCAGCTGTGGGAGCTCATAACGTTTCCCATTCCGCATTATGTGACCTAAGTACTCAAGTTTCCTAGTCTTGATCTTCTTTATGATCTCAATATCTTTATTTATTCTCTGGAGCACATTTGTGACGTGGGCTGTCAAAGGTATTTTAAGTCTTTGCCAATATAGCCACATCTCAAATGCCTCAAGCTGTGGAGTATTGAGTGAGTGTCCATGATTCTGCTCCATAAAGCATTGGAAACATGTAACGGCGAAGCATTCTTACTTTTGTTGTTATATTAAGGTCGTGGCTTTTAAAAGGGATTGACATTTTTAGAAACGTCGCTCGGGATTTTTCAATCCGGCGTTTAATTTCACGAGAATGGTCCCAATCTTCATTTATTGTTGTGCCTAGGTACATGTATGAAGCAACTCTTTCGATTTGCTCATTTCTGATAGTAAGTTGGCATGGTACATTGGTTCCTTTCCGGGTTATCATGAATTTGGTCTTATCTATGTTCAGCGCTTAATAAAACTGATTCTCCATAACAGAAAATTCCATTTACACTACAAAATTTATGGAAAATTTGTTAGTTTAGTTTTGTCATTGTAAAAACTGACACACTGTTGAGGTGTATTAAATAAGTCAGCCAACATAAACAAAATGAGTGTGTGGCGTAGTAATTAGAGACAGTGCTGCCTACGAGCAATAATATTTTTAACATTTCAATAATATGGTTTTTTAAATTAGTAATAAGACATAAAATTTATTTTAGTTAAAGAAAAACTTGACGACGATGGTGATAGTGAAATCGCCACAACTTCATTGAGGGTATCATTAATGTGTCCATTAGGCAAAATGAGGATGTCAACACCTTGTCGTCCAATCACTTGCAGTCATCTACAATGTTTTGATGCCTCTCTGTTTCTCCAAATGAATGAAAGAAAACCAACGTGGAACTGCCCTGTATGTGATAAACCAGCTTTATATGACAATTTGGTTATTGATGGGTAAGACTAGTAGAAATTTTATCTGAAATTGTTAAACTAGCATTTACCAATCTTACGGCTATGAAGAAATATAAATTTCATTTTATAACTCATTAGAAAACTTATTTATAATTTTTTTTAATTTATTCAGATACTTAGAAGAACTATAGAATTCTGCTATAGGTAGTCAGTTCTAGCACTAAGAAGACCTTGTTTAAGCTAAAGTTAATTTACATGGGTGTCCCAAAATTCACGTAAGAAGTAATTTTATAAAAAACACAGGAAATTACTCCTGCAATAGAACTGTTTCTTGCACTATTTGGCATGTGGCACCGTCTTGTTGAAACCACTTGTTGTCCACAGGCATATCTTGCAATTTAGATACAAAATATGGATTATTATGGCGCGATAGCAAGGACCATTAACTGTTATTGCCTCATCATCCAAATTTTTGAAAAAGAACCGTCCGGTAATGCCTCTTGCCTCAAATTCTCACCAAAAGTGACGAGTTGAAGATTGTTTTTTTTTTCGAGAAATCAGCATCCACTTGTTTCACAATCCATACAATGAACTCTCTAAGCTGTGCGTGGTCAGTAGGCTTTAGTTCTTGAGTCGGTAGAATGTTGTAAGCATAAAGATGTAAATTTTTTGTGAGAATACTTCGTAGAGAGTATTTGAAATGTCCAATTCTTGACCAGGATGTCAAATTGATGTTACTGGACTATCAGCAACACTTTGTTTATATGGGTGAAAAGTAAACCATATTATTTTGAGCAATTTAAGCATTGAAAGTGTTATATTTGAACAATATTTTGTGAAGAATTGGTGTTAATAAACCACAAAATCCGAAAATGCAAAGGATTAAAAAAGGTGATATGGAGATAAAATCGCGAAAAATATGCTCTGTTTTACAATGTTCTACATATGGCAATTTGATTATATTTTTGCATAAATTTGCTTCAAATCCTAAGGCAGCTGAGAAATGGAAGATGATCTTAAAGATAGGTTGTTTGCAGCAAGCAATTTGTGAAAGATGATTTTTTCAGTGAAAAGTCTAATATTGTTGCCCAATGATCTATCATTTTTTTGTGATTATTCTTAGTGACTTCAACAATATTTCGACTTTCATAGGAATTGCAACAATAATTCCAGGGACAAACGAACTGAAAAACTTCGAAAAAACAAACCAAAATTGATACCTGGACACACCTGGTCTTTACTGGCAACGACAATAAAACTGAAACATCGAAAACAAACCTTAAATCCAGCTTCAATCTAATAGTTTACCACAAAAAATCAACTTGAAATTTCTGAGATAACTAAAATTCCCTTTAATAAAAACTTTGGTTTTACAAGTGATCAAATGACAGAATATTTGTTGTTCGCACCTCGATCCTACATTTTGTCATTGGCTGCGCCATCTCGCGTTGCGTGATTTTTCCCTATATCCCTGACCAGTCAGCTGTCACACGCTGCCTCTTTTTTCGTTTACCGCACAAACGGCGCAAAATTCAAATGTTGCTTGAATTTTGGGACACCCTTTACTTAAGAATAATTTGAGGATATTTAACGCAATTATTTTCCTCTTGTAGATATTTTACAGAAGTGTTGAATTCGTTGCTTCTACCTTCGGAGTGTAACGAAATTCAGCTCAACAAAGACGGTACTTGGAGTGTACAAAGTGGGGAAAAAAAATGTATAAAAGTAGATAAGCCTACAGTCATCGGAATTGATGATTCTATAGAAATTATAGGGGATGATGTTGGTAAGTAAAATATGGGTAATTTAAGCTGTTTAATTTTACTTGAATGATGAGGATAAAATAAATCATTAAACTTAAAATAATAATAATAATTATGTACTTTAATGAATCACCAAATAAAGCCGTCGACAGCTTTACATGATTGGTGACATTTATTTACATTGTAATTTATTTTTTTATTGTCTCAATTTTGAATAAATTTCCATATCATATTGATTGGGTATTTTCTGTGAAGTCTTCTTAATTTTTGTGTTATTTTTCTTATTTACATTGTTTAAGATTATTTTATTTCTCTTAATAATATTGAGATATACACATGGATGTTATTATTTACCTGGTTACATTTACGTCTTCGAAAAATTTACATCTGTATAAAGTATTTGAGGAATTTTTTTAGGTCTTGCAGTCTATCTTCAATTGGTTTATCTTCTTTTGCGTTGTTATTGTTATTACTTTTGATTGACTGATAAGGTTTTACGTTAAATTGGTTTTCAGCTTTTTTGTCGTCCTATTATCCTATTATCACTGTTTAGATTTTTTCAGAAGTGGGAATTTTTTTATTTTGTAGTGCAGGAGAATATGAAGCTCTTTTTCTTTTGAGTAAAACATTTCCCTATGTTCCATGGTCTTTGATTTACATTTCAGAGTATTCAGAACCATTCATGGTGATATTGTCTCCCAGACTAATTTGTTATGAGAATTAAAAACGTCTGCTCTCTACAATAGCTAGCAGGACTCTGATATTTAAGTACTAGATTAAACAATTCTCGAATGGGGATCCAATAACTTGGTAGAATTCAATGCAAATAAAACACAAGCATGTCTTTTCTCTAGAAAGGCCGATCTCACTGAGCCCAACATAATATTGTCAGGAATAACCATACCATTGAAGTCATCCATCTTAATCCACTATCAGCAATAACCTTTCTTGGGAAAATCACATGAGGTCCATTGCCAAATGTGCATCCCAAAAACTTGGCATTCTGTTTCGTGCCAAGAGCTATTTTACTTCCAATCAGCTGCTTTTGATGTATAAGGCACAGATCCAACCTGTCCTGGAATACTGTTCCTATATTTGGAGTGCGGCACCTAAACATATCCTGAAACTATTGAATTTCGTCCAAAAAAGGGCAATTCATCTGGTCGGTGATGCCTCCCTTACAAACTCGCTTACTTCTCTGGAACTCCATAGAAAAGTTAGCGATTTGTCTCTATTTTATAGATATTTTCATGGGCGATGCTCTTCTGAAATATCAACAATCGTTCCTCCTTTAGCAGTTTCTTCAAGATTAATCTGTCAAGTTCAGACTTCACACCCCTTCGAGGTCACCTTGTTGACCTGCAGAACATCTCTTTCCAAAGACTCATTCATCCAACGAACAGTGAGGCTTTGGAGGTGTTCCCACCTAGGGACGTGTTCCCCAAAGCATACAACCTCCAGAAATTTAAGAACACCAATTCCTACCTTTTTTTCTCACGATGTTCTCTGACCATTACAGGATATCCCTTTTCGTGGGAACCAGAACATAAAAAAAACTTGAATTATTTCTAGATGAACATAAAGTAAAATGAGTAAAAAAAATTAAAATGTTCCCACTAAATTCTAATCTAATACACAGTGATATGGGATTTTGAAACACATACGTCCTCTCCTCTTGTTGTAGTATACTTAAATATTTTAAAATGACTAAAGATCATTAATTTAATTGTTATTTGTGTTGAAAAATATTCATTTACAGTGATGCATTTATATGGCGTTTAGACACTAAAAAGAAAAGTACCCTTTTTACCACATCTATTTTATTCGACTTTCAATTTATTTTAGAAATCGTTAGTTCAAATAGTACTGCTACATCTTCTACAGACAAACCAGTGGAACCACCAAAGACGGAAGAAACAAGAAAAAGAGACATAGTGGATTTAACGATCTCCGACTCGGATGATGAAGAACCCGCAGCTAAAATTAGAGCTGTAGCTACCAAACCAGGTACGTCTTTACCCACAAGACCACTAAGAAATAGACCAAAGGTCTGTTATGTGGAAATGGAAGATAAGTGAAACATTGTGTATTCGAATTAAATAAGATTTATCTTGTAACAATGAAACATCACAAGTACCACTCAATTTTTAGTGTTTTATTGATAAAATTAATAAATCAAATTAAGCGAGAAGTTACAAACCAGTTCCTGTAAACTTTGTTATAGCTTTCATTTTTCTGAATCTCTCATATGACGAATTATATTAATGATTAGTTTTAAAAATCGCAATTAACCTAAATAAATGTCAAAATACTCTAAACTCAAAAACGCCCAGAAAACCTAAGTCGCTACCACCAAACACACATAACCTTTCGGAAGATATGTCATGTGTACCACCAGTCTCAAGCTGTGACGTCAAGTACACGTTACTGTCTCACCAACTAATGCAAATTTGAAGTGTTGTAAAGACCAAATCTTCAAAAAGGGTTATGAAATAACGTACCCGAACAATATTACAAATCCAACCGGTCCAGAAGAGATATTTTTCAATGAAATATATAATTCTTAAAATATACCACAGTAACAAGAATAATTAAATACATATTTCTTGAAGTAAACAGATATAATGGATTCGTAACGATTTCAAATTTGTAGATTAAAGCAAAGTGGTTTTGTAAAAACTAATCTTCAATAAAACAAATTCCATTAAATTTATCTTTGAAACGATATCTAATTATACTGAAATTTTAGTGGTGTTTCTTCCCTATCGAATTTTATTGTACTATTCAGCCACTGCTACTTAAGAAAAAGTTCAGTCGCTATAAACAGTTCTCTGTTTCATACAGTGAGGACCAAAAGTCCCCTCCTTTAACTTTTGAACAACTTTTATCAGGCAATATGGTGTGTTATTTTCCTTCCTAATCATAACTAACATCTTTGCAGATGTGTTGTGACCCATATTAACGAGGTTTAATGTTTTGGATGACTCTCTTGATTGCATCTCGCCATTTATCTCAATTAAATGACATGTGAGCCTCTTGTGGGAGAGTAGCATCTAATAATTTTTTGGTTACATCCACCCATCGATTTGGTGATCGGCCACGCCTTCTGTTTCTTTCAGGTTTTCCGTGTACAATAAGCCTTTCCATATGCTCACTCTGACTGATGTGTCCGAAAAATGTAAGAATTCGAGAGTACACGATACTGGACAAACGTTTTGACGGACGTATTTCTTGTAAAACCGAAGCATTTGTTCTAGTTGCGGTCCAGGACACTTTCAACATTCGTTGCCACGCCCACATCTCAAATGCATCAATCCGACGACGATCTACTTCTTTGACAGTCCAAAACTCTGAAGCATATAGAAATACCTAAAAGACCAAGGTACTCACTAGATTGATTTTAGTTTGTTTTGTGATATTCCGATCCCTCCATACTTTATTTAACTGTGTCATTGCTGACCTAGCAAGATGAATACGCCGTCTTATGTCGCCATCACATCCCCCGGTATTTTCTATTAGGGCTCCAAGATAGACGAAACTGTTGACAACTTCACAGTGTCCAATAGTCCAAGTTTTAGGGTAGTTGTTATGATCTCTATCAATGATAATAATTTTGGTTTTATTATAATTTATGTTTATGTTTAGGCTGTGAAGAGCACTGACATCTTCAAGTCTCATCAGGAGTTTCAGAATTTATCTCTGGGAGGCAGCTATCAAGGTCGTATCATCGGCAAACCTTAAGTTAGACAATTTTGCGCCGCCAATATTTACTCTACCCTGCCAGTTCTCTAGAACCTGTCTCATAATTAATTCGCTATAAATATTAAAAAGAAGCGGCGAGCTCTGTCTCACACCTTTGCATGTGGCACCTTCATCAGACAAGCATTTATTAACCCTAACCCATGCCGAATTGTTATCATATAATTGTTGTATGAGATACACTAGATGGTCTGGGACACCCATTGACAACATAATAGACCAGAGCTTTTCCCATTTTACGTTATCAAAAGCTTTGCTATAATCGACAAAACATAAATACATAGGAGTATAGAACTCTCTCGACTTTTTAATAATTTGTCTAATATTCAGAATTTGCTTCCTAGTGTCTCTTCTCCTTGTGAATCCAGCTTGTTCAGGGGTTATCTGCCAAAGAAGATAGTGTTCCAAACGGGATTGAAGAATATAGAGGAAAACCTTACTGGTGTGTTATTAAACAATTAAAAAAACTATTTTTTGACATAAAAATGACGGTCAAAAGTTTCTAAATGACTACTGGGCGATATTTTGAAAAAAAATTTTCTTATGGGAAAAGGGGGTCGAGTGGCACCTTATTTTAAAGGTACTTTCATTCTTAAATCAACCGCCGAATTTAAAAACATTTGAAAAACTCGTATTCGCGTGACGCCCAATTTAGTTTTCACCCCCTGTTACAGTGATACATTCAAGAATTGATTCTGAACATACTACAAAATGTGACAGTTAATTGTTGCTATGGTTTTAGACTCTGACATTTAGTTGTCAAATCATAAAATTTAATGAAAATGGCAATGTCTCGTCCTTTAAACGAAAAAACCGAAGTAATTATCATCTTCGGTGAAGCTATAATCGCATAATTAACTAATGTAAAAATGTCGAGAAAGAATAAATACAACTTTAATCATGCAAATAAAAAAAATTGTGCAAAATATAAACAACATTAAATTCTTAAATGTTCGGCTAGCATTTCATTTGGTTAGGAAAACCTTTCCTAACGTTCTGGAGCATTTCTGGGGTTATAAAGACTCCAGATTTGTTTCATAAACTTTAGATTTAAGGTAACCTAATAGAAAGTAATCTAGGGGTGAGAGATCCGGTGACCGCGCTGGCCACTCCATAGGATTGTAGGATTTTACATGTTGGCCGTTGCTGAAAGCGTTCATTAAAGATGGTAATTGCGATTAGCTTCATCGTAGATGATAACTGCTTCAGGTTTTTCCTTAAAAAGACGAGACATTGCCATTTTCATAAATTTTGTAATTTGACAACTAAATGTCTAAAACCGTAGCAACAATGAACTGTCACATTTTTGTAGCAAGTTCAAAATCAATTCTTGAATGTATCACCATAACAGGGGGTTGAAAACGAAATTGGACGTCACGCGAATACGAGGTTTTCGAATGTTTTTAAATTCGGCGAATGATTTAAGAATGAAAGTACCTTTAAAATGAGGTGTCACTCGACCCCCTTTTCCCATAAGAAATTTTTTTTCAAAATGTCGCCCAGCTGTCATTTAGAAACTAGATAGTCATTTTTACGTAAAAAAATATAACAATAACAAACCAAATTGCACGATAAAAGCTGTTACATTCATTAGTTAAAGGGGGGGGTAGCGGACTTTTGGTCCTTACTGTATAAATAACCACACACGCACAATTTAAAAAAATATCTTTTTGTTTAAGCGGATGGTGGAATGTGATGAAATATCGATCCAGGATTGCTTCTGCAAAAATTCAATCGGATTGTAACTAAAGAACGGATGCAATCCCGGATCGATATTTCATCAAATGTCTTTTTGTGTACATAAATATTGTAAATAATATCGCAAATAAAAATTAATTTTATCAAAAATATTTTAGGTACTTGTGATGTTTTAAATCCGTGAAATAATTAAATGTGAATGTGCAATCTGTGAAAAACAATATTTATTTTTGTGGGTGTCCTCTATCAGGCTTTAACCTGATATTTTAATTACAAATTGTACTGGTATTTCCCATCTCCACTGAGTAAAGAACTAAATTCCCACTACTTATGATCATTTCAATTGGGAAGCAATTAGTAACCGTCCATTGACTGTATTGAATTACTAGAATTCACAGAAATATTAAAATGATTAAAATAATTGAAATGAGCAGTAGTTAATCCTTTTCATTTCTGCTTGGGGTAAATTCTGCCATTCCTCCAAAACTGCTTGAATCACTTGATCTGCATTCTGCAATACCTGGGTTTTTCTGATGGTCTCTAATTTTTCTTTTTATAGTATTCCATAAGTGTTCTAATGGATTCAGATCAGGTTAGCAACTAGGCCGCTCTAAAATACTCGCGCCTTCCATTTCTAAAATATTAGAGGAAACTTTACCTTTATGCGGGGGTGCATTATCATGCATAAATAGAAAATTTCTAGCGAAAGCGCCTCCCCAGGTTCACACACCGTTGACCTTATAAGAATTATAGGAATTTGTTCAACAATTATGATCGCAGAACACTCTACAGTTACATCTTTATATTTGGGAACAGGTCGGGCAACTTCTAATCTAGTTTGTCTTAGTCTTCTTAGAACTCGAGTTCGCCGGTTGTTTCAACAAATACCACTTCTGATTTCATCTGAAAATAAGACCTTTTGCCTATATTGCATTGTTCAGTTTTGATGATCCAAACACAAATTCAAACGGTCAGTTTTTTTTGTCTAGATAGTTCAGGAACTCTTTAACTGTTTTTTGCTAAATAATTCTTGAGCGCGAAGTAGGTATATTTCTGATAGTTTTGACAGAAACACTAACATCTGTACCTTACAAAAGTTACCTCTGAATATCCGGATGGAATACAATGCGGTTTCTTACTATTTGATCTACAAATCGGTCCTGAAGTTCTATGGTAACTTTTCCGCGACTTCTTGTAATTTTTTTAAGGTGTCCAATTCTAACGATTCTTGTATCCTCTGTGACATTCTCTGCTCTATCAATTCTTCCCCTCTGTTCTTCTGACAACCCAACATAAGCCATTTTGTCAAATATCACACAGAATTAATTTATAATAATAAGCAAAGATGCTTATTAACTTTTTAAAAGTGTAACTGTTTTTGTTGGTAAACAAATTCATCTTCTGTTCCCATATTGTTCTTTACAAATAAATACTGGGTGATTTAAAATAAGTGTAGGTAGCAAGGGGATTAGATTAAAATATAGGGTAGTTTTACCCTGTTATTATAAAAACTGCATCTTCAGTTTACTTGATTATAGGTTTATATTGGAAAATATATACAGGCTCGTGCATCTTTCTAGATGAGGTTACTAAACTATTACTAAATTGACTATTATCTATAAATACAACTGGTCATAACTGATTACAACAAGTTTAATTAATTTATAACCGATTTTGGTACTGAAGAGAGGATGAATATATCAAGTTGATGTAGGTTGCTACATGAGATCTACAACCCACTTTGATACAAAGTCCAATTGTATCTTAAAATATTTGCTGGTGTTCAAATATACAATGTTCACATACTTGCTAACCTTAATTAATATTACATCGGAATAAGTTTGGGTGTGTGGATAGTATTCATGTCATTAAAAAAAATATAGTCCAATCGTTCTATTTTTATTTAAGACTCTTATAATTTTAAAAATAACGAAAATAAAGGTGGTCAAAATACAGGGTGTTTCAAAAAAAGGTGACCCCGTCTCTAGGATAGGTAGAAAACTGAAAAAATTGGGGTCTGCTTAGTAAAAAATTTTCGTAACGCCATTCTTATTCAAGATTAGGGCGATAAAGAAAAAAAAATTATACAAATTTATTACGATTTTGCCGAAAATACGTGAAACATTGTAATGAAATTTTATAAGAATATGTTTTATTAGAAGCTGATACATCCCATGAATTTGTTCTTATATCTGACTCTCAGAGAGGGCGCTAGTTACACGGTTCGTACCAAGTAGTTTTGAACATATTTTTTTTAAAGTTAGATTTATTAATCAAAATTTTAAGTGAAGTTAAACATCATTCAATTTTGCACCAAAAAGGTACTCTTAGTAAAACTCGATAATGTGTACCGTTTTCGGAATATTTTGATTTGAAAATTATGAAGTAATAACCGATGCTGGTATAAAGTAATGATAAAGTTATTAGTTATTATTATTATTAATTAGTATGCATTATGTGAATTAAAAGTTTTTGTCGCGTAAAGGAAACCTCAATCATAAAATTGGGATTGAGGGCTGTCCTTTCTTGTAATGTTTCATAAAAATCCACTCTAATCGTTAGTTCGTCTGGCAAGAGCTCTTGGACTTGTCTGTAATGATAAGGATGTAGCTGCTGCTCTTTAAGTATCCTCCTAGTACTTAAAGAAGACGTATTTGTTTGTCTTGCCATATTCCTTACGCCAACTGTTGGATCTTGATCAACTAGATTTAAAATATTTTCTTTATTAATGGTTCTTGTTGTTCTTGGCCTACCAGAATTTATTTTTTTTGGTCTCACATTCCCAGTTTCTCGACAACGTCGTTCAATGGCTCTAAATGTATTTTTACTTGGTAAGTTTCTTCTAGGAAACTTTTCTGCATAACGCGTAATGTTAATAACATGTCGGTGTATTCAACATTTGAGTACATTTTGATAAACAATATCTAATTTTACAAATAACAAGGTTTCAAAAATCTAATTATTGTTGACTTATCATAATTATCAAAAATGTCGGTTTTCCATGGCAAACTTAGAGAAAATCAAGATATACCGATTAGAATGGATTTTTGTGAAACGTTACAAGAAAGGAAAGCCCTCAATCCCAATTTTTTAACATGTATTCGTTTTATCGATGAGGTCTCATTTACTTTTAATTCACATAATGCATACTAATTAATAATAATAATAATTAATAACTTTATCATTACTTTATATCAGCATCGGTTATTACTTCATAATTTTCAAATCAAAATATTCCGAAAACGGTACACAGTATCGAGTTTTACCAAGAGTACCTTTTTGGTGTAAAATGGAATGATGTTTAAGTTCATTTGAAATTTTTATTAATAAATCTAACGTTAAAAAAGTTATATGTTCAGAACTACTTGGTATGAACCGTGTAACTAGCTTCCTCTATGAGAGTCAGATATAAAAACAAATTCATGGGATGTATCAGCTTCTAATAAAACATATTCTTATAAAATTTCATTACAATGTTTCACGTAGTTTCGGCAAAATCGTAATAAATTTGTATAATTTTTTTTTCTTTATCGCCCTAATCTTGAATAAGAATGGCGTTACGAAAATTTTTTACTAAGCAAACCCCAATAATTTTTTAGTTTTCTACCTATCCTAACGACGGGGTCACCTTTTTTTAAAACACCCTGTATATTGGAAAATCCTGGAAGAAAAAGATAGCGAAAAAAATTAAAAAAACCAAAATGATGATACAACTATAAAAGAGTTATACACAACCTATTTGAGAGTCATGAAGACGAGAGGTTTTCAAGATAATATTTTGAAAGAAGTCTTTCAGTAGCGATGGGAAAATACCATATAAAATGTTCAATTAAGTCCCAATAAAAAATTATTTGCACTTTGGTTACCTTCCTTGAATTTGAATAAATGGATTCTCATGTTACGGTGTATGATTGGCTATGTTTATTAATTATAGTTTTGTTTTTATTTTTAAAATTGAATTCTTTTTCTAATTGGAAAGAATATCAGAAATTTTATCACACAAGAAGACTTTTGGGGAATAAAACTGTAAAAAGTAGGTTACCTAAAGTGATAGTTTTTTTTAAATTCAAAAGAAGCATATTAAGTGTTAGTATTTCTTTAATATTTAATAAATTATTTTCAATACCATTTCTGTTTTTTTCCAATTCTCTTACATTTGTTAATAAAAGCATTGACGAAATATTTGTAAATGCACCCGTTAAAAATGGTTATAACATAATATATAGATTATTAATTTTTTTAATGGAAGGTCATAAGATTTGAAGCATTTTAAAATATGTAAACTTAAAAAGTTTGATTAGAAATCAACATAATTTTATATTGTAACATAAATTATGACGTATTACTTAACAAACGTTTGCAATGCGTGTTTTTGTAAAAACCAAACCAAATGAATACACATACAGACAGAGTCACCACAAAAACAATGAATTTGACACTAGTATCAACCGTTTTAAATAGTTTTTATATTTCACCCCCTTCTTGCTCGTAATACACAAAAGTTGTTTTCACTAAAACCACCTCCGGTATGTGTAAAACAACTTCTGAAAATTTAATCCCAATCGGTCCAGCCGTTTGGGAGTTCTTGAAGGACATACATTCATACAAACATTTTTTCATTTTTATATATATATATATATATATATATATATATATATATATATATATATATATATATATATATAGATTTGATGCTAAAGTTGACATCGGCAACCTTGCAAATCTGTTAACCCCTGATCGCCTTGTGTTAAAACAACAGAGACATATCGTTGATGCCGGTCGTGTTAGCTAGACGACATTAAAAACCACGGTATTTGTCCAGTTTAACAATGTTGCCGGTTGAAGTATTTGCTCTTAATTAATAAAACTAAGTCTGACATGATTACTAGTTACAATGCATAAAAATAGACCATTACATTTACTTTTCTCTGAAATAAATAAATGTTAGAATTCGATTCCGTTCAGAAAAGGGCCATTCGGTTGATAAACAGCTCAACTCTCACAGATACTTTTCTCTGAAATAAATAAATGTTAGAATTCGATTCCATTCAGAAAAGGGCCATTCGGTTGATAAACAGCTCAACTCTCACAGATACCCTTCACCCACTAGAACATAGAAGAAGAGTTGCAAAATAGACATTACTCTACAGATATTTCCATGGCAGGTGCTCCAGAGAAATAAAAACTCTTATACCATCACTGGCCACATTAGGCCAAAGAATTCGGCACGCTGATCAGTCTCACCCATTTACTCTCAAGATTGACACGTCAAGGACCAATTTCCATCAAGAATCCTTCTTTTACAGGGCTGCTACGGAATGGAACAAGCTTCCAAAATCAGTTTTTCCAGAGAACTATGACCTGCAACTTTTCAAAAAGCGGGTTCACAACCTCTTCTTCTTTCTTCTTTAATGTAAGCTAATTGCTTGCCTTTCTTCTATCCTCTGCCGTTTAATTGTTATAGGTTGTCGCTCCATCTCTGCGGGGTCTTCCAATGCTTCGGCGTCCTAAGGGTGACTTGTCTCTAGTTATTTTGACCATTCTGTCGTCATTCATCCGATCTATGTGTTCGTTCCACTCTCTCTTCGCCTGCATGATTGCGGGGTGAACCCTGTGATTATATTGCCGGTCCAAAGCCCGGAAAAGGAGGAGGGTTCATGGGTCAGGCCAGCTCCCTGCCCAAGGTAACAGGCAATAGGCTCACAGAACCGAAACTCTGCCTCGGGTCCACAACCATCTACTATAATCCCTCCCCCTTCTAATAGTCGCAGTGTGGACCGTCCGCGGCTTCCCTATTTCTTCCCTTTTCGCGATTTCGCTATTTTCAATTTAAAAAAAATCTGCTTTGTACTAGTGAATTTTATTGAAATACAACGTGGTTTTATTTGTCATTTCTGTTGTTAATTATTACAAAATCGGAGGAAATTATTGAACGGAAAAAGGGTTGTCAATATTGCTGACCATTCGTATCCGCTATAGTGTGCGATATAAGGAAGTGGAACCTCGCACCTCGCCTAGGTGCAAGTATATTCCGTTACAACGTTGCCAAAGTTACATCTTCATGTCTAACGATTCGTGACTCTGTCTGTATAAAATTATCCTTTAGTTTATTTATCAATTATTTACATCCTAAGTTCATTCTAAATCTGGTTTGATTTTTTTGTCCTTTGCTAAAGAACCCCGCACAAATCAATTGGGAAATGGATCCCAGTCAAATTGGCTGAAATTTGGATATGTTGTAGTTTATACATTTCGGATCAAAAGTCTCCACGGGCTCGAGACCTAAAAATGGACAGTTTTTTCGGTATCCAATGTCGAAAGTTGCGACTAGTACAGATCTCTCACGCGATCCAAAATGAATTTGCATCTCTTACTTTGGTGATAGATACAACTATAAAAACTAACCCCATATTAATATGTTTCCGTATCCACCCAACAATAATTTTCAGTAGTTGACAGAAGCTATATAATAGTGACAATTAGTAATATGGCTTTTAGGAACGTGCTTATTTGTTACGTGTGCGATGGGCGATTTACCCCTAGACTCATGACTAGAATAGACGGAGAAGAAAATGCCGATAAATGTGAAATCGTCATACATAGACGGGAGGAGTTGGATAGACCACCTTTTGATGTTATGCCTAATACAAAAATATGTACTAACTGTAATCAATCAATTAGGAATAAATTGATAGCAATGGAACAGGATCTATCTTGTTTGAGGCTGAATGTGTTAATGCAAACCAGAAATAGTACTCGTCTGATTTGTGAGGCTGTTAATGCTTTACATAGATTGTCAGTGGAATGTAAAGCAGAAGTTTTCATCATTGCAAATATTTATATTCCTGAAAATGTGAAGTCAACATCATTTAGATGACCGAGGTTGTATTTTAAAACCCTTCATCAACGGGTTACGTTGGATTAACAGACCATACCTTATCAGGGAACCTCAACTCTACAATTTCTTGCAAGGACTTCGTACTGTGGCCAAGAGTCTTACAAGATTCGATGATGAGAATAGTTTTTCTTATGAGGAGTTCAAAAGTTTTTTCCCTGTGACCAAACAAAAGTTTTAGGAAACACTTATTGTGACAGAGTACCTTGTCAAAACGGTTCGAAAGATTTCAATAAAAAAGATCTGTTACTCTTTCTATGTAAACTAACTACGTTAGGGCCATTCGGACGATTTTCTCACTGGCATGTTAAAATATGCAAGTAGACAGTTACAAGTTCAATAATTGCTATGGTTAGACAATCACTTACGCAACTTTTTCTTCCTAATAATATAGGATTTGATGCTGTAACAAGAAATCTTTATATTGAAAGATACGTAACAGAATTCGTCAACTATTTATATAATCCAGAGCCAAATATTCCCAGAGTAATTGTGGCCATCGACGGTACCTATGGCTCTATTCCAAAAAGTAGCAATTTTAGAGCTCTCCGACAATCCTACTGTACTCATAAAAAGTCGACACTTGGTAAAACCAGCTCTAGTAGTCGCTCCGGATAGATATATACTTGCAATTCTTGTACTTCTCAGATGCAACAGATCTGCAACTTTCGACCATATTATCCAAAATAATGCGAAACAATCAACACAAAATATTAGTTGTATAACGATGCTGATAAAACTAATCAACGGGTTGTTACTAATCGTCACTATTATATAGCTTCTGTCAACTACTCCTGAAAATTATTGTTTGTGGATACGAGAACATATTAGTATGGGGTTAGTTTTTATAGTTGTATCTTATGATTTTGTCCTACAATTGAAATAAAATTAGTATGGAGGTAGAAATCTGAGTAAATCTTATACTTATACGCAAATAAATAAATTGCTCTAGAAATCATAGCCAATCTCTTATCGGAGCACCAAAGAAAGAGATGCAAATTCATTTTCGATCGCGTGAGAGATCTGTACCAGTCGCAACTTTCGACATTGGATACCGAAAAAACTGTCCATTTTTAGGTCTCGGGTCCATGGAGACTTGATCCGAAATGTATAAACTACAACATATCCAAATTTCAGCCAATTCAACTGGGATCCATTTCCCATTTGATTTGTGTGGGGTTCTTTGAAGGAAATACCTGTATTGTGTGTTTTTACGTATAGTTACTATTACCTGACAACTTTTTTAGACAAATAAAGCGCAGAAAAATACTACACAGAATATTGTGTCAGTGTAAATATATTTTTTACTAACCGAGCCCCTGTTTTCATAAAATAATTATCGCTAATACTTATTTATATTAAATAACAATAAAATATGAAATCTCTCGGAATATAACGCAAAAAGAGGAGGAGAACGGATGGATGTTCTGTTATATATTATTTATTCATTTTAGCCATATAGTTGTTATTTTTTTTAATATTAACAACTCTCCAGTCGTATTTTTTTACTATTTTTTCAAATAGTATGTGGTGTGGAGCTTCTGTGAGAATAATATTTTCCGTATGCAATTCCTGATTCAGGCATAAACATCCTATTTGCAAAATATAACATTTCAATTTCCGGTACACACAGCCTTTCTACATTATCTTCGCTGTTCTGTTATTTATAGTCATTTTTGTTCTAGATTCCACTAGCATCTCGTCAAGTAGCAACCAATCTAGGGTAACAACTACTCCTGGTCCGTCGTCAGTATCCAGTTCCGGATATCCCGCGAGTCCCTCGGTCATCAATCTGGATAGTCCTTCTCCTCCTCGTTCGCCCCACCCAGCGCAACAGCCGCCAGTACAGCAGCAACAAAGTCCTCCAACTTGCATGGTGACGGGGCAAACAAACGGCAATTGCAACACAAAACAGGCCAGTACTCCTTTCGCGAGTCAAACTTCCATGCCGTATTTAGATTTGGAAGGGGATGCAGCCGCAGGGACCAATATGACATACCCCACACCATATTAATGATTAGTTTGTTTAATATAGAAAATCATTCAAATAAAAACATTATATAGTAGGTTAAATTATTGAGAAGGGTTGCGCCTAATGGTTTTTTTATTCGCAGCGATTTTCACTCGTATAATAAAGGTAAAACTGTGTGCTATTACATTTTTCTCAAAATTACTTTAGGCATGTGTTGTGATAAAAAAAATTCTCGAAATTTTTTATGTATTGATACGAATTTTAGTTCTTTCTTGGGGATTTAAAACTCTCGATACAGTAACAAAACAATGTTTATTCCAATCCAATAAATTCTACTTTTATAAATAAGTTAGACATACAACTTTTTATAACTATTTACATTTCGTAAATCATAAACACTTTTCATAAACTTCATAAACTTTTCTGTGGTCTCCGCGCCGACAGTCCCCCAATTGTGGCCGACACATTGTCGCGACAGAAAGGGTCAACAGAGACGGACTCAAGAAATCGTAACAGTATTAAGACTGTGCGTGTATTCCTGATGCGCGATGTGTGATTTGTCCGGTTCATGAAGTACGTTGTGTTTTTCACCAAATTCGTCCATTGGTATTCGCCGATTTACGGGAAACGATTTTTAACAAACGAGTCCCTACGCACTATTCAGAAATTGCATCGCGAATCACGAGTTGCGAATTGTTCGTGCTTAGTCTGTAGCAAGCTTTAGAAATTTATAAATATTTTTGTTAAGTTTCAGTTAATTTACATGCTGCTGGTGTTTATGAGAAAAGTAAAGTTACTGGAACATATGAATGTTTGTATAAGTTATAATGGAAAATTAATATCAATAATGCAATGATTTTAAATATCTTGCAATGCCAGAGAATCTACACCTAACCTTATTCCTTAAAAACTATCATATAATGTAATTTTATAATTTTTATTTATTCCGTAGTTTCCATTTCAAATATAAACGTTTATGCGCCATTTGTATAGGTTGCTCTTATTGGTGTAATGCGTTGTGACGTGCTAGTCCTACACTTCCATCGACCTTGAGCTGACCAATCGTAGGTACTTGTTTCATCCTAGTAAATCTATGCATATCCGTTGTCCTGAGGTTCCGTGTCTGACAGACAGAGACAGATAATGTTTAGGCACTATTACGTCGTGGCACCATCCACCTGATTCTGGCAGTTTTTAATTTTGTTTATATATACTGATTTTAGACGCTGAAGAATCCATTTGATTGGATTTTGAATCATGATATTGTTTGTACACTAAACCAGCGTTTATCGATTGAAAGAGGTTTGGAATGATTTCATCACTTAGCGGTCTTCTCCATTATCTGTTTGACTTGCCATAACCAACAAGTAAATGAAATATTTTTCGTTTTGTCAATTTCCCTTATGTTTGCAGTCCTGAAACTAATTGAAATTGTCTAAAACAATTATTAAAAATGGTATAGTGTAATAGTGCCAATCATTTGGGGAAATTTTGCCATGTTAATTTATTAACACATCCAATTGAACAAGAAAAATCGAATATGTTAGTTAACTTAGACTTACGCTGCTGCATTTTCAAGAGCAAACAATTAAGAACATTTCTACGTTGAAAGTAAGGTTTATAAACTCTTTGGTAGAATATATATATAATTGTTTATTTTTTCCTTACAAAATAAAGTGTTTTGTGCGTTGAATTTTTTAAGAACTGGTATTTCCAGTGATTCTCAGCTTTTTTTCTTTAAGATACACTTAATCATTTAGAAATTTGGCGGTATACTTACAATAAGTAAATTTTATTTGATTTATTGATTGATATAAATTTTGACAATATTTATTTAAAACTAGCGGACCCGACAGACGTTTCAGCGACCCCAAAAACTATAAATTCAACACTAATATCGGCAATTTTTAATAGTTTTTATATTTCAACCCGCTCCCACCTCTTTCGTAGGGATTAAAACTATTCCATCTCTCAAGTTGGAGCAATCAGTACACATTTACAAAATTTCATTAAAATCGGACTATGAATTCGATACCTTATCAGCCGTTTTTGATTTTTTTTATATTTCATCCCCTTCCTGCCCCTTTTGTTGATCCAATTGCTTCCAAATTTTACAGGATCATCCGCTGGGCTACTCTGAAGATTGCCTGAAAATTTCATTAATATCGGTCCAGCCGTTTTGGAGTCCATAGGGAACATACACACATCGACTTTTATATAAATCCCCCTCCCCCCCACAGTTGATAGCACGGAGCCGTATCCAAAAGCAACAAAACATATTTTAATCCAAAAAAACAATTGTTTTTGTAATTTTTTATTGAAATTAAAAAATATAATAGGTAAAATTTACAAATACTTGAATAACAAATCTTCAAATGTTTTAAGAACAAAATTTGTATTTAATACTAAATAACAGATTTTTCATTCATCGTCGGTTTCTTCGCTGCTACTGGTGACTTGTCCCTGATTTATTATGAATGGGGTAACATTTTCCCATGATTTTTAAATTTTTTATTTCTAGATTCGAACTGGTTTATTCACAGAAAAAATATGAATATATTGTAATTTACCTTCAAAAACATTCACCACTATTCCTCTACAACAATGTTTGTTGACTCTATTGGGAACTGTCACTACGTCGATAAGCTCTTCTGCCTTTTCCATATATCAATATCACACACACTTTTCAAAGTATTTAACACAAAAATTTCTACTAACAATACTACTGGCTTTGTTGCCAGGTTGTAATCTTAAATATTTTATTAGGTGTTCTTTTAATCGTTTGTATGCAGCCAGGTAGTCAAATAGTAAGGACAACGTATTGTATTCGTTCAAGTATATACTTGCTAAAAAATGTATTTAATTACATCAATATTTAATAAAAAAATATAAAAGTACAATAATATTTCGGTTTTTAAAATTTTGTACGTGACAACGTTGCGTACATTTATAAGTGGAAAAGAACAGTAGATCCAAGTTATCCTAAAGTAGAAAGAGATCGCTATTGACCTCCCTACATAATTTTAACATTCAGTAGCGTATTATTCACGATGAACAACTATTAACTGCAATATCCATTCTAGTGTCTAGATCCCACATTTTGTCTTCTTCATGTATAGTGTGTCGAATACATTTTTTCCATGACTCAGACGTGACATTGTTTATTGCAGTAGCTAATAGGCTTTTTACCTCATCCATTTTAAAGGTCACGTTTTCTCTTGCCACTTTTTATTTGAGTCCAAATAAGTTCTATGGGGTTCAGCTCACAGTGGTGAGGTAGAGGCGGTGTACAACTTTGTTGCTATTATGAGCCATTTCGTCGACAGCATATTTTTTTAATTCAGGTATATGTCTCCTCATGTTATAAATTTAAAAAATGTCTCATTTTTGTGCAGCTAAGTTTATTTGAATTTTATAACAGCAGTACGGACCAGCTAAGTATTTTATTGTTTTTGGTGGTCTCTCATGCCTCCTCTAAACGATCGGCCATGATAGGCGATTACAAAGTGCGCGATGATTGCCACCATCATAGTGCCGCTGTATCCCAAATTTGTTAGTTGTCATCTGTCAGACATGGATGTTAACTCTACATTAAAGAAGAATAAGTTAAGCACTTAAAATTGCTCGTACAAATTATCCATAGGTTATTGGGACAATCATGGCCGAACTTCCTTTGATGAGTGTATATGTATATGTATATGTACAATCCCTATAAGTGGAAGCCGTACCGACAAAGTGAGTCAAATAGTTCTTCCGAGCGGCTAACTCTGTTCTGCGCATTCGAAAATTGGCAAATGCAAGCGTAGCACAGAAGATTTGTCTCGGAGGAGAGAGAGAATAAATACAGTCAGCACCGTAATGTTGGAACGTTTTTTCATATCCCGATTGGCTTTATAGGATACATATATGATAAAAATCGACACAACGGCCATCACGCTCGATCAGCGACCATGATGGGCCATTACATGCCCTCTACAAGATCGTAATCGCCCATCATGGTCCATTGTGTAGAGGGGCCATAATGGTTATTACGTTGTCCCAGGCGGTCCAAATACATGTTGTCAGACTATACCACATCACGATGCATCTTGTAAAATTTTACTACCTCTTCTGCTCAAATGGTAAAATAAACATTTGGACTGAAGGTAGTGTCAATAGATAAAGAAATGTAAGAAAAAAATAATTTTTGCCATCGTCTGGCTCAGTGGTTGAGACTCACTGGCGAAGATATTTAAAAATTTGTATGGAAAAAAATAATTATTTAAGTAAAATTGAGTATCGGGAACAAAGCATATTTTTTATCTTTAAGTATTTGCATTTTCTAATTATTTTAGTGAACCGTTTATTCATTCTGCTTCTACTTCAGTGGCTTCTGATTTTTTTAAAATACCATTTTGCCTGTAGTGGTGGGAAAGACTGATGTACATTTCCAATGATTCAGAGTGGACCTTATAGGATTTAGTCTATTATAAACTGATATGATAATATCATTCTTTTAAAGTGAACATTTTAGTTTTTACTGCTATCAGTTTTATTAGGACATTTGATTAATATCTAGGCGCAACGCTCAATAATAAAAAAAATCCTACTTTTGTAAATAAATTAAAAGTTTTGTTTCATTCATTAAACCTCGGATTGTAGTAAGTTATCATTTTAAATTATTTTCTATATTTTTGATAAATTATTGTATCAAAATAAGTGTAAAAATTAGTGAGGGTCGTTAGATCATATACTTTCTTATTAAAATTCTCCAATGTGAAAGATATGATTTTTTACACTTTAGTTTAAATAAAAATAAACAGTATATATTTCAGTTAGTGTATATGATATCGGTAAGAAGGTATGAATTATTGTGTTACCATTTAATGTATTTATATCAGTCTTATGTTCAAATCCGTTAAATACTTGTCTCTAGTTTATAAATAAAACTCGATCTAATTGTAAGTAATATTTTTTTATTTTTCCTTCTATCGATTTTTTCACCAATAAACAGGTTAAAAAAGATGTTTCATTATAACCATTGTATTTATTATCTAATAGTCGCAGTGCGGGCCGTCCGAGGCCCACAAGATAGGTCTACCCTTTTTGCGATTATTTTCGGTAAAAAAAAAATTTTCAGTAAAAATTTATACAATGTTATAACTGTACTTGAAAAGGGGTTGGTTAACAAATAAAATTAATTGGACTAAAAATGGCTGCGATTTTAGTTTAGCGACATCTATCAACTATGGCTACAACAACCTCACAGCAAAACAGTTCTAGTGATTCAGCTTATAACCGTTAGATAGCAGCAATGCTATTTGCAGAGTAGATATGTAATTCCATTTACCTTGTGCCATTCCCTATGTACAATTCTTTACTCTGGTTTCCCTTCAATGCGAATAAATCTTTCGCCTTTTACTAAAGATTTCCGTGGGGGGGAGCAACCTAAATGAGTCTATAACCAATTTTTTGTACCCAACCGATTCGGTTGGGATTTTATTAAATTAAAACATAATATACTCTTCATTCATCTATATATTCTGAAGAGAAATGATTTCTCCGGTGCTGTTCTTTGCATTGAGGGGTCACATATATCATTAGTTACACCGATATCGTCGATTTAAAATGGATGGTTCTTCTTGAATAACGGTTACCGAGATTATTTATTTATCTGAGTTACATTTAAATAATTTCAAATTAAAATTTATAGTGGAATACGTAGATAATAAGTATCATTCTTCACTCTGGTTTCCCTTCAATGCGAATAAATCTTTCGCCTTTAACTAAAGATTTTCGTGGACCTAACACAAAAACGTTTTGTGCCCAATGCGAGTTGGGTTGTTTTTTAACCAAATATAAACGATTTCTTGAGGTAAATGTAAACCTTACATGGAAATAATCAGAATAATGCGTACAAAACTGTGGGTAAAGTAAAAATTGTATCAACCACCAGGAAGTAGGTGAAAAAAATTAAAAACCACCCTGGAATACGGTTTTTGGGTTATATTTTGATAGAATAAAAAAAGTTTGAAATAAAAGTTGTAGGGCATAAAATTTTAGGTCTACCCCTCTCAGACTATTTTTATCCTAAAACGCACCCTTTCACCCACCCCTACGACGGTTCAGAGTAATAAAAAAAAGAAAACAATAAAAAATATAAAAATCGGGCTTTTTTAAATTTTTTTTAATTTTCTTAAAAAATTATATACAATGTATGTGTAAAGGAAACATTTTTTCATCCCTTCAATTAAAAGTCAAGTGGTGAAAACGGTTTTTAACACGATATTTCACTTAATATAAATCTAACGTCAAAATTTAAAAAAAATATTAAAAATTTATAGATTTTTTTTTTAAATAAACCGTTTTAAGTGAAATATCAAGCAAAAACCGTTTTCACCCCTTGACTTTTAATAGAAGGGATAAAAAAAAATTTCCTTTTGTTTGTAACTTTTTTAAGAATGTAAAAAATAATAAAAAAGCCCAATTTTTATATTTTTTATTGAATTTTCTTTTTTTTATTACTCTGAACCGTCGTAGGGGTGAAAGGGTGCGTTTTAGGGGAAAAATGGTCTGAGAGAGGTAGACCTAAAATTTTATGCACTACAACTTTTTTTGATATTTTCAAAATATAACCCAAAAATCGTATTTCGGGGCAGTTTTTAATTTTTTTCACCCCCTTCCCGGGGGCTGAGAACTATTGTGTATTACTGTTATGGTTAATACGAGGAGTTAGCTATTTCGCGAATTAGCCGGCTAATACCCGAATTATCTAGACGCCTAGGAAAAAACCCGAATGTGTTTTAGTTTCGTTTATTAGCCAACGCAAACAGGCTAAAACGCGAAATATCCAAAAAAACAACTGGATAGAACGTTGCTTTATCTGTCAACATGGCTGGTCATATTGAATGTGTAAACAATTCAAAACGTGTTTTAATGAAGAATTTTTTGGAAAAATTGTTAAACAAGCAAAAAATTCGGCCTCAAAAACTTCTCAACAGTACCGCCGTCTAAAACGTTATGATGTGTGTTCCATTGGCGGCGTTAAAAAATTTATTGTGTAAAGTAGTCCCGTATATTTAAAAATAGAACAGAAGCTAAAGAATGTTTAGAAAAACATTCTGAGAAAATAAGTCATATATCAAATAAGTGTTTCTACCTTGCCATGTGGGGGATACCGTTAGAGTACCCATTCCAGATTTAGATAGGGGACGGTTGGACGTTGATGGCGATTGTACACGCTGATAATGACATTGGATTGTGTGAATTGGGAAATGATTCGTGTAATAGCCGGCAAACTCGCGAACTTACAAATTTCTCGTATTATCCGTAACATTACCATTAATGACTCCAGTTAAAAACAATTTATTTGGAAACTTCCTTGATGTATATGCTAGATGGATGTATTGGCACAAAGCATGAATCAGCACGGCTTTTTTTACTACCTGATGATGGATGTGCATTACAGTACGGATATGTATACTTCATACAAGAAAAATGTCTTGAAAATCGAAACTAAACAAAACAAAAAACAATGAAAGCCAGCGACGAACAACTATAACGCGTGATAAAGAGGTGATTATTTTTAATTAACATGTTCGAGATGTAGTGGCTTTAAATAACTAATAAGTGAGAAAATTTAATTAAAAGTATAAAAACTAACAAAAAATAAACTCCAAGTAGTTTGATTTATTGTTGATTTTATGAAAAATATTTCGAATAGACTTACTTATATAAACAATTTAGGAAGTGCGGTTTTAATCTAATAATTTTTAAGGGACAAGGGGCTCCAAAAATCATGAAATTTGTTTGACGTAATTTGTGCATGGTCCCTTAAGAAAAACTATTAGGTAAAATCATTTGGTACTAAATATTTAATTTTGTCACTGGCGAAAATAGTACGAACCTCTTGTTATCTACGTATTCCACCATAGGTTTTTATTTCAAATTATATAAATGTTTCTCAGATAAATAAATAATCTCGGTAACCGTTTCAAAGAGTACCTCTAAATAAGACACAATGGTATCAGTAACTAATGAAATCTGTATCCCACACTGCAACGCACAATGCAGACTAGGCTTTTTAATAAGATTATTTAATTAGAGAGAGGAATACACATTTATGTTTATATTTACTAAAAACCCAACCGAACCGGTTGGGTACAAAAAATTGGTTATAGACTCATTTAGGTTGCTCCCCTCCACGGAAATCTTTAGTAAAAGGCGAAAGATTTATTCGCATTGAAGGGAAACCAGAGTAACTTGTTAAGACTGAGGAATTGTACAAGGTAAGTGGAATTACATAATAACTTTGCAAACGGTAATGCTGCTCCCTACCGGTTAAAAATTGAATCACTGAAATAGTGTAGTTGTAAAGGGAACTACAGCCGCCGGTATATTAAGTCAACGAATCTAGACGTCTACATTCGTTGATTAAGTATATGATAGATGTCGCTGGTTTGAGAAATGTTTTGGACAATGGTTTTAATGGTTTTACCATTGTATAAGTTTTTATAAGTTTTGTCCCTATATAATGGTTTAACATGTTAACAAAAGTGATTATAAAAGCTAATGGGTTAAAGCTAGAAAATACTACCGAAGAAGATAAACTCGTACAGAAATGTACGGCATAGGGAACTTGACGACAAATAAATAGTGACATCAGAATGTGTTAGGTGGCGCGCCGATGCATTGTTCACAGGATTGGACTTTGTCTCTTGTCTTGGGCGGGCACATTTTAAAAGCGACTAAAATATATATAGGTAAAAACTTTAAATTGTTAAAAATGTAACATTAAATTTTTGCATAAACTTTGACGAATTTTATTGCTATCTACTGTTACCATTCACAAAAAAATAAATATTTCAAGACTATAAGCATTATATTTACAAATGCGATGCTGTTATAACTGTTCATATCTTAAAATTTAAACAAAAGGTAAAAAACTTTTAAACATAGCGTGTGTTCTTTGTCTGAAATATTCCTATTTTCAAATTCGTCACCAAAAATTAAATCAAAATGTCTATCTGTTCTTTAATACAAGATGGAAAAATATTTAAAATGCAAAACGCTGAGGTGCGCGGAAACCAGCCGACCAGCACAATCAAGTAACTACACGTATTCAATTTGAATTGTCCCCTTCATTGAAAAAATCCAACATTTCTTTTGTTATTGTTGTTAAAATATATGTTGCATAAGGTATAAGGTTAATTGGCGTATCCATCTTCTTTTGTTAACTAATCACTACTATTTTGGACTTAATATCATTTTAAAAGTTCTGAACATACCGAATTACATTAATATAATTTTGGTACGGTCACAGATTAACTACGCGCAGATGCGAAACCCGGCGAAAAATCAAAGCATTTTCTGATTTATGTATGGATATTTATATGGGTTTGATTGCATTGTTGCCACTATCGTTGCTCAAATTATTTAATAACGTTTCTGTGTGATCGAGGCTTACGTCCCAACATCCCGAACGCACACGAAAGCTCTTTAAATACACACGAGGACAATTAGTTTTAATGTTTATCTCCCTCACCGTAAGACTTTCTTTCTTAACCTTCGCATCTGTCTGTAATCTGTGGTACGGTACTGTTTGAAGTTTAAACTACGAGCTGGGTTTTCAACCAATCGGCGTTAAGCTATATCAGCGCCACTACCCAACCGAGGTTTAAAGCTTGAAACTCCAGCTCGAGAAATTTTGCCCCCACACGCAGCAATAGGTTCTAAATATAATAGCGTTGTCTGAAGATTTAATAGTCAATCTCAGACCCGTAGCCAGAAATTTAGTTTTGGGGGGTTCCAAAACGTGGTTATAAATTTTTTTGGGGCGGCGGAAATGGTTGATGGATCTCTTGCATTGAAATTTGTTATCAAAGTTGGACTCATTAGTAAAAAACTGCTTTATTGTTATCAATATTGTCACTGAAATTTTAATTATCAGTCACGCACATACATATCAATTCAAAAATGACCTTTCCACACTTGCCATTGTGACCGGAAGAGTTGCCAAAACTGTTAAAAGATATTTGATTGTTGAAAATCTGCTTGTGTCACAAAAATCCAATACTTGTAAAACTCCGGCATCTTTCTCGAGTCCGGATACCACAATTCATACTCAGCTTTTACAGCGGATTCTAATCATTAAAGTATGGCGAAAGATGTTGCATATCATCTACTTTTTCAATTGAAGCAAATCCAGGGAGAAGTATTAGTAAGCTTGATAAGATTCCCGCGTTCTCATTAAGAAATTTGTCTGACAAATTTTGTACCAGCGTATCGAGGCAAGGAATAAAAACAGCAGACCGAAAGTACGATTCAACAGAGTCTGTTTGATAATTGGAACGAGTTGTTTGCTTCAACGTGAGTCTCGGAACTTTCAGCTCAATATCGAATGTGTCGTTTGCAAGTTTTTCAGCTGCCATGAAAATTTCGCTGAACGGTACTTCTGCAGTTTTTCGTTCTTCTTGAAGCATATACACGATTTCGTGAACATGCTGATGCCAAATCACGTGACTTTTCTTGCAGATGAACTGACAAAGGAAGCGTGAAGCTGAAAAGTCTGTTACAAACCAAGAGACTGACGAGAAACTCGCTTTTTTGATCTACTGCAAGTAAGTATGCCGCAGTTTTCGAAATAGTCCAAGATTTTTCTGAAATTTCTTCTAATCCAATGTGGATGATTTGGAACAGTTCTACGAAAGATTATGCTGTCATGTTCGATGAATCTTGTTTCGCAAAGACGAATAAGCCTTTTCTTTTTGCTCTCAATACATTTTTCCATTTTGGGGCTCAACTCATTATAACGTTTCTGAAGAGCTTCAGTTATTTTTTAAGAAGTCTGGTTATAAATCGGTACAAATCCTACAAAATCTTCACGAATAATCGGTTTTTGTGAAGTCTTCGTCGAAGTCGAGGTATCTGAGACATTGACATTTGTTTAGTTCCTGATATATCCATGGTTCCATCCCAGAGCCATAAGCACAGGTCTAAAACAGGGAGATGCACTCTTTACTGTTCTCTTTAATATTGCAAGAGAGAAGCAACTGTACACGCCCAAATATTTGGACCTGGGGTCCAAGTCTGTTACTGGCGTATGCTGATGATATTGACGTTGTTGGGGGTAGTACGATTAACGTGAAAGAAAATTTTGTATGCATAGAAAAGGAAGCTAATCAAATCGGGCTTCGTGTTAATAAAAATAAAACAAAATACATGCACGTCACAAGAAACCCTGCACGTGATCGACTGCGTCAAAACGTAGCAATCAAACATCGCATTACACAAGGAAATAAGTGCTACTTCTCCTTACGATCTCTCTTCATGTCCAAGCACCTCTCTAGAACCTCAAAAATCATCTTATATAAGACCATCGTCAGACCTATTGCAACATATGCATGTAAAACATGGACCATGACCGTAAATGATACTCCAATTTTAAGACGTTTTGAGCGGAAGATAATCCGAAAAATATACGGTCCATACCGCGACCCAGAAACAGGCCAATACAGAATAAGAATTAACGCTGAGCTAGCCCAGTTGTACAATAACCCGGACATCATACAAAAAATAAAAGCAAATAGACTGAGATGGGAGTCAGAACACAAGACTAATTAAATCTGTATGGGAGGAGGCCCCTCAAAGAAAGAGGCCGCTAGGAAGACCTAAATTGAGATGGCGAGATAACATAAAGAAGGACCTCTCAACTCTGGGAATCGAAGTAGATAGATGACAGGAAATTGCAGAAGACCGTAACAGATGTAGGCAAGTAGTGCAGGCAGCAAAAACCCACCCTGAGTTGTAAGGCTACGGAAGAAGAGAAGAAGATCCCCGAGCAAGGTGAAGCATGGTGCATTATCAACTTTCTGAATAATTTTCCTGATGACAATGTCGGAACATATCTGAATTATTTCATTCTGAATATCTGGACTCATGTATTGGGCATTTAACGAATGATTGATATCGTATTTTTCCAAACTTACATCTCCGGAATAGATTTGAAATCGCAAAAGAGCTCGGAATTTTTCATCCTTCAGTTGTGGTCTTATCAACGACAAAAGTCCACTATCGTGATCGCCTCTTAAGGGTAATTTTTGCTCAGCACAAAAAAGAATTGTTTTTATTATTGGTATGATAGCTGCTCTATTTTTTTTTCTCTTTGGCTTGCTACATATCTATAGGAAAATTTTAAGATTCGCGGAATTTCGGGGGGGGGGCGGGTCCGTCTGGCCCTATGGCTGCATACGGCCCTGGTCAATCTTATGCAAACATTGGCTTGCTTTTAATTTAACTGAACATTGTATGATTGATAACATTCTGTATTATGCACTTTACTGAATGAAAATTTGAAATTAATGAAAAACTATGTTCTATTTTAAAAAGGGATAGAAATGTAGTTTTGCTTGCCATGTGATGGGGGCGTCACATTACGAAATACATTTTCGATATTTTCAGTAAAAAATTATAGATGGCGCTAGCGATCGCCATCCAATCATAATACAATAATTATATGCATCCAATGCTTTTAACACAGGATGATTTCTTTAGACGGTGGTGGTACAGGCTTTGATTGACTATGATTCCTTGAGATACGAGTCTATTTTCGTTGCCTTTACTAATAAAAAACAGTTGTTGATGGATGCCGATTTCCAAATTGGTACGTCCCATCGTCGATAGATGTCGGTAAAAGAATAAATATAGTTTCTTTAAACAAAACATACATAAACAAAAATTTACTTAAAATTCCTACATGTAAAACATACACATTAAAAAAAAGGTTAATGGTTTATTGAAGTTTTAATAGTAAGACTTTTAGGTTCACTTCGTCGCATTTCGATCGATGCAAGTTCATCTTCAATGTTAAACACGTTCCAGCGACTCATGACCTTTTGAATCGAATCAAATTCGTTGGTGATAAAACTCTGAAATTTCATGCAATGATCAAGCAGCTGAGCATCCATGTAATCGGTATGGGTCTTGATCATTTTAACGATATCTTGTTTTAATTTTTCATCCGACAATTTATTTTCTAATTCGTAGAGGATCTTAACTTCCTCCGAGTGATCCCCTAAGTTACTGTCGACCAAAGTAATGCCCGACAGTCGTCCCGGAGAGGTTTCGATGAAAAAAGGCGTTTTCTCGAAAGCTATATTAGTGACGGCACAATTGTGAGCGTTGGCGCTCATCAACGGTTTCAAGGGATCTCTAATATCATAAATCGAGATAGAACCGTCTTCCAAACCCACCGCTATGCACACATCGTCAACGCTGATATCGCTGCAAGTGATCGCTTGATGAATATTTATTCTGAAAACGCATTCTCCGTTGCTGTAATCGCAAATGCAGATCTTTTTATCCAACCCCGTAGTGATGACGGCCTTCTGGGTTCCGGAGAAATTGATGCCCGTTACGGGAGCGCTGTGTTTTTGAAAGTGTATCACCACGTCCTCTTTTTCGGTGTCTCTTAACTCCACGGAGCCGTTATCGTAAGCTAAACCTAACACGTGTCGCAGAACGGGATGGTATTTTACGAAGGTGCAGCTCTCCGGGTAACAGGTGGCTTTCAAAAAACTATTACTATTATTATCGTGGTCGACGAACAACGTAATCGACTTTTCCGTACACACCGCCAGTTGTTGATCGGTATTGTTGAATTCTATGCTTCGTACGGGCGAATTGAGTTCGCACAATTTTTTAACCGTGATCCTATTTTTAGTGTCGTACAAAATTGCCTCTCCGTTCGAATTTCCTAGCGCCATAATTCGCTTCGTATGTTGCTTAAATTTGATCGCACTTACATTTTTCAAGGCCTGTATGGTATGTACCAATTCTATGTTACTTCTATCTTTAGACGAAACGATTTGAGGGAAAGAATTCTCCTGTAAAAGGGCTAGATACGTATTGTCGTGACACCATGTAAGGTTCGTTATTCTCGAGCCTGAAGGTTTTTTCGGTTTGTAAACTGCTATCGGTTCTAGACGTTGTTCTGAAATGGCGTGTAACTTTAATAACGAACCTGCAGATGCGAACATTTTCTTAGCGATACATTTAATTTAAACGAAAAAAATTAAACAGACGATCCCTAATCAATGTTTTTCTTCTATTTTAACAATCGTTAATACCGCAAAAATAAAACATTAAAAAAAAACGAATTGTCACACACGTCTTGAAAGGTGACAATCTGTAATCCGATTTGACAACTGCTCAGAGTGACATATTCGCATAAAATAAATGACGTCACAAGAGAAAAAAGCTCTTAGCAGGATGTAAATTATTTCAAGAGCAACCGACATATTATCCAAACAAAATTATTTAACTTATTATACATTGTGACAAATATATTCAGATTGCAGAATTTCGAACGGCAAGGCAACCGTGTAATTGATGCGAGCCGTCCGTGTCTAAAAATTCCGTCGGAACAACAACCGACGAGGTGGTTGTTCTAACGGAAAGGCTTTCATTCGAGCGAGAGAGCAGACTGACTTTAAAAAAGTCTTTTCATCTCCTTAGAGCTGTATCCTCGTTGTAATACAACGTATCTGTTATTTGCCGGTTTCTTTTGAATAAAATACAAGTTTGGCGTGCAAACTGAACTTCGTTCGGTGGCGAAATACACACGTTTCTAAAAAAAATTAGAAATACTTATAGGCATTTAAGTATAAAATACTTATGATCAATCGAAAGAATCTTTTGTAAAGGTATGTGTAACTGCAAGTACCTATGTTTATAAATATGCTTAATCTTAAATAATCATGATGAGCATCACATAAATTATTTTTCTTACTTTTTTAAATATGCGATTAGTAAATCACTATTATTTAGATATACTTAGGTAGATGGATTTTGGAAAAATTATTAGCAAGGGTGAAAAACGGTAAAAAAAAGCAGAGGTTGGCATTTCGTTAGGTGGTAGGTAGGTATCTAGGTATTTAGGATTAATATTCTTATGTACCATTGTCAACGAGAACAGATGCGTTTATAATCGCTGGTTTTATTTAAAGTTTTATGCAATATTCACGTAATTTTAATTCTAATGTCTTGTTCCTACTTTTAACATTGTTCAGGATAATTAAATATTTTAGCTAAGTATCTACTCAATTGTAACTCAAAGAATAAAAAAATGGTCCTTTTTTACTGATACATAAATACCAACATTTATTTATACACATTCGTCTTATTTTTTGTTCTCGAACTACCTATATATATATATATATCGTTAAACGGAATTCATTTTTTATTTTTTTTTACGAGGTTGACAGAAAACAAAAACAATATCTTTGATAGGTACCTATTATTAAAACAGCGAAAATTTGCCATTTTAATAGTACAGAAGCGAAAAAAATGGTTTGAATGGAGTTATTACCACATGGGAAGAACAACGCTGGAGTAAATTTGAAATTTACTTTGACACGATGCTGTGTTATGACGTATGATGTAGTATTTATTTGTCGAGTATTAATTTGGGATTGTTAAAATAAGCGGTGTAGCCAGTTGTTTAAAGTAATTTTTCATGTTTTGTTATTTATTTTAAAAGTTTTCGATTGCTTATCTTTTTTTAAGACTTGTAATTAGGTAATGTTAATCTAACTACGTTTCACAATTTGAACTCGTATCACTGACCCCTAGCTGTTTACTAATTAAATTATTAATTTTAAAGAGTTTTCAACAATTAAACTGCTTAAATATCAATTAGTAAATAAGTAGTAATAAGCTTTACTTAATTTTTTAGCTGTGCTTGGAAATAATTTTTATTTTGATAGTAGTTGTGTGTAACGTGTGATAAATAATAACGAGATTATAGTTACGTTTTCTTATTAAGTTAAAACAACACAATTACTCGAAGTTATCAGAATCCCCCAAGAAAAAAGTTACTGTTTGCGAATTTGTTAAAAATCAAAACAAATAGGTATGCATTTATCTTAAAATATATAAATTTATCTTACACATTGCCACAATTTTTTTGTTTGATATGTTGTACCATTTAGGAAAAATCAAAACATGTAGCAACGTTGCTTTCGGATTCCCTTATTGTCGGCGCTTCGTTGAGTTTCGGAGATGTTCGTTTCAAAACTAAATCGTTCCCGTAGTCGTTGTGCCTTGTGCCTGCCGTTGACTTTGTGAACGGTATGCGTGAGGAGTAAAATTTGTGCCAATATTATTCTGTTACACCGTTTTTTGTGTTACGGAGTGCCGAAAAAGTTTCCTCGTACTCGAAAAAAGTGTTTAGTGCAGTTGTAAATCAGTGGTTTGTGTTTAAGTGTGATTATCATTACAAAACGAGGATTATTTTTTCAAACTTTTTGCTGGATACACAAACATTTGGAGCTCCTAAAGCTGGTAAGTAATTGTAAACATAACTAAAATAAATCATCTATGTATTTAATTAAGATATCTTTGTTCTTAACTAAAAAAAATAACTGATTTACATCTCTTTTTATTGTTTCTCTCGCTCTGTTGATGACGCTGTCGTATTCACTCCATAACCTGGAAACTTTTCTCTCTATTACGTTCTGACATCAAGGATTGGATATAAGTTTCTCTCTTTTTAATGGTGGAACTCGTTCCATCTGAGCCGTCGGATACCCGAAGCCATTTTGTAATTGTTTATTTTTATTTATCACCATGGATCATTTCGTCACATTACTGTTTTTTAAGAATTTGAAAGCGTTCGTGATATTATCATACCGGATAAAATCTTTTATTATCAACCAGCTTTGTTTAAACAGTAGATTTAAGGAGTTTAAGGTTTAAGCTAACCAATAATTGCATTTTGATATTATCCAATTCATTGTAAAACATTTAGTATTGGATTACTATAATAATTATTGTATATCTTGGAGTATTTGTCATAACATTCCAGGAAAATTATATATATTTTTTACAACCATAAACTAAAAGGATTCCAAGTTTTCGATCTTACACAGATCTTTCAAAGAAGTCGGTAAAGGGCCCTTTTTACAAGCGTTTTTATTCTGCTGTCTGCATCGACACCGCCTTTATGATAGCAAAATTTTCAATAGAGAGAAATACCACAAATTGTATTATTTAATTACGCATATATCAGCTATGTTTATTATTTCAAAAAATACGAAAAATACAGGATATTAGAAAATTGCTTCACAAATCTCTATGAACATAAAAATATTATTCTTTGTTTTTTTTATCACTATGCAGTATTTAAAGGACCTTCGCATTTTTCAGATTGCATTAGTTTGTTGGGTTGTTATGCTTCTTTTTCCAGGGTTTTTGGTGACAAAAATGAACTCATTTTACAATTTTCAGACTAGGTTTAATCTTCACGGTTTTAATTAGTAAAAAAGGAATTAACGTCTGAATTAATAATCTACTACCTAATACAGTAAACTCGGTCAATGAATATAAAAATGCTAGGTAATTTATTATTATTTAGCCGAGCATAAAAATTGAATAAGTCTGCATGGAAGATATTATGATGATTACAGAGAGAGAGACCATTTATATATGGAGACAGGTGCATGTTTTCTGTTCGTATATTAACTTGATTATTATTAAAACCTCATCTCGCGTATTATACCTATATATATATATATATATATATATATATATATATATATATATAGTTTTATTATTTTTTGTGGTTACATATCCTTCTCGTAAAAATATACTTACGATAATAACGAGTCATTTTTTTCCAACACAACCAACTACGTAGGTTCGGCGGTCCAAAATTTTTTAACTTATCGATCGCCCAACAATATTTTCTTCTATCCTAATTTTTTTTAGACCGTTTTGAAATAATGTAACCAATGATTACACCGGTTAAAAGCAATTTTTCGTATGGAATATACAGGGTGATTCATTAAGAATTGTAGATTCTATACCTCAAAATATGATGATTCTACCAAACATACCTTATGTAGTATTTCCAATCTCAGTTTAAAAAAAATGATTTTACCAGGGCACTGCAATATTCCGGTAATAAGCGCTTTATTCTATACTGAGTAATACCGATAAATTTGGCAAAACATATCGGCCGCCTCTTTTTATAAGCTTCGGGTAGCTCAGCTTATTTTTAAATATCAACGTCGCTAATACGCATTCATCAAATCATCGGTCGACTGTCTAGCTCGTAGGTGTTCACTTGAATAGGAGGTGGTCAAGTCTATAGACGTTTCAAAACATTAGCGCGCGCTGGTTCTCAATAATTTCTCAGGAGATTTTTATTGTTTGCGTTTTATTTTTTTTGTGATATTTGTGAAATGGCTTTTTTGAGACTGTTCGAGGTAAATGATGAATCTAACGAATTGTTTAATATTGAGGATATTCGCATTAATAATGAAATTCCTGATAATAGTGTAATTTAAAGTGATGATTATATCCAAATTAATGATGGAATACATCTTAATACATACATGTAGTCACGCCTTTTTCCCGTAGGGGTAGGCAGAGACCACTTCCTTCCACTTGCTACGGTTCTTACACACATCTTTTGCTTTCTCTACTTTCATCAGTGCTCTCATACATGCTCGTCGGTTGTTGGTACTCTTGACCTGGCCTTTTTTCAAAACAATGTTGATCTGATCGAGATATTTTCGCCGACGTCAATCTCTACCGACTTGTCCATTCACACTCCCCTTATAAATTTGTTTTGTTAATTTTCCTTCAGCCATCCTTTCTACGTGTTCAAACCATCTAAGCATTCCTTTATCTATCCTTGTAACCACATCTTTTTTTACACCACAGCGTTCTCTTTTCTCACTATTTTTTACTTTATTCAACCGAGTCACTCCGGCTATACTTCTCAAGCTACTCATCTTCGCAGCATTAATCCTATTTTCTTGCTTCTTTTGCCAAACCCAACATTTACTACCATACATAAGTGTAGGAACCAACACACCTCTTTGCACAGCCAGACGTGCCTTTTTTGACACTTTCTGACTGTTCATAAAGCTATGCAGTGTCCCATTTATCTGTTTTCCTGCCAACCCTTCGCTCAATGTCACTGTCATACTTTCCATCTCTCGTAAACTTTATACCCAAGTACACAAAATCATTTACTTGTTTGTTCCACTCTTTCTCGCTCAATTGAAACTTCACAGTTTGTCATGCTTTCTTCTCTTTCAAAACCATTACTTGCATTTTGCTTGCATTTATTTTTAGGGCATCATGCATAACATTAACCATCGCCTGCAACTCCTCTTCAGATGACGCTAATATGACGGTTTACAATACGTACAAAGAAAATCAAGTCCCAACATTAGAAATTATTTTTAAAACAATTTTTAATAGAATGTGGTTTTAGGTTTAAGAATCTGGAAGGACATAAATAATTTTTGAAAATATATCAGTTTTGCTTTTTCTGTTATGTTCAACTGAAGTTTCTCGAATCGACCCCCAAATATAATATATAATATCATCCTTTCAGTGTACTGGCGTTGATAACGTCTCTCAAACTCCAGTATGTCTTGTGCATTCAACATGTGCATTATTAGCGACATTTTACATCCCACGATACAAAAAATGTCAGTAATAAGCTCGCCATAATTTTTAACTCTATGGTCTCCAAAGAAATCATGAGCTACTGCTTTAAAATTTTTCCTCATTGTTAAGTAATCGCGGGAAAATTTCGCAATCCATAATTTTATTTTATGTAAGGGCCTTTAATATTCGTCTCTGAATATTTAAAAAAAAAATTTCAAATATTTGAGAAAGCTTTGGACTCACAATTAAGAGTCCTAACAAATTGTTTTATGAGGCCCAATTTAATGTGCAACGGCGGCATCAATATATTTTTAGGATCAACAATATTTTTGGCGGTAGTGAGCTGCCTCTTTCCTACTATCCCACAGGCAAAGATAGCAGGCGAAATTACCAACAAGAACGAAAAACAGGTTATGCCTTTGTAATATGTAAACGGATACCGTTAAACACACAATAGAGAGGAAAGAAATACTACTCCATTTCAGTTTTTCCCTGACAGCACGTAATAATCAATTTGGCACAAAAATAAAAAATGGTTAAATCGCTATAATTTATTTAAAAACAAATTTGTTTCATGTCCAGTCGCATTTTTCCTAATATTTTTGCTCAGAAAATGTTACAAAAATCCTATGCGCAAGATTTTTTTTTTTTGTTGACCAGTGTTATTTTATTTATGTATCTATCCTCTCGCTATGCCGGCTTATTCCGACTCTGTTCGACTGTTTCAGGTATGGGATCGAGATTCCATGTTTTCTTTATCTTTAACCCATTTCTTTCAGGTTCGCAATTATTTTCCTTTGTTGACCGGATACAACATATTTCTTTCTACTTAAACCTTTTTTACCTTTTTTTATTTTTATTTCTAAAAAGAATTATAAAAGGCTTAAAAAATTCGGCGTTAAAAATGATAATCTTTGTATAAAAATTGTTAAAAAACTTAATTCACCATCGCACAGATTACGGACCGATGCGAAAGTTAAGGGAGAAAGTCTTACAGCGAGAGAGATAAACATTCAAACCAATTTAAATGTCCTCGTGTGTATTTAAAGAGATTTCGTGTGCGTTTCGTAATTCGTAATTTGAGCATCTATAGTGGCAACAATGCAATCAAACATCAAACCCATTTAAATGTCCATACATAAATCAGGAAATCCTTTGATCTTTCGCCGGGTTTCGCATCTGTGCGTAGTTAATCTGTGGCCATGGGATTTGTCACAAACTGTGCTTAATTTAAAAATGTTTAGAACTATATAGGGTGTCCCAAAAAAGCAGAGCAGCATAAAGTTGTATATTTTTTAAATGGAACACCCCGTAATTAAATTGGTTTTTGGATTTAACATGTAAGTTTATATTTTCAAAACTATTTGAAAAATTACTCCTAAAGTGACTTGTGATTCCCAATCACCAATTTGAATTCCGAAGTCAGCATGGAATAATCGAACAAATAATCTTGTGAATATAAATTTATTTTATTACAAATTTGTGTCCCAAACCAGTTTCAGTTTTCCAGAAAAATGGGCGTGAGCTAGCTTTCGATTCAGGTTGCTTCACACACTATGTATTTTTTTAAATAATTTATAGTGATCGGACGGGAGCCAGAATTTCTTACACATTTCTTACAGATCCTTGAAGTGTAGAAAATTCCAAAATGTTGATTCCCAAATGGTTAAGTTCCTCCAAATATTGATCCCCAAGTGGTTAATTGCCTCCAAATATTGAATAATCCTTATAAACATACATCAAAATGTGAACGGTAACAACATTTTCCACAAAAGTGTTTATGAATGAATCTATTGCAAACAATCGACGGTATGGAAATTTCATAATGTTGGTTCCCAAGTGGTTGAACACCCCCGAATTCGCAAGTGGTTGAACACTTCATAACATTTCAAATTTTTATTAAGTAAACATTTGTGTCACGACGAAGACTCGTTGCGGAATTTTCCTCGGACAAGTACAAATATTTGTCCAATTACTATTTGTTAAGACACAACCCTCATAGATGTTCAAATACGGTTCGCATAAATACTATTTAGTTAAACACATTGAAACAGAATTAGAATAATGAAAGAGAGATGGTTAATAATACATTAGTAATTCACTTTTATGGATAATGAAAATTTTGAGAGTGATGTGTTGATAAATTGATACAATGAGAGAAAAACGCGACATTTACAGTAATTTTTTTGTTTTAAATTGATTACAGTATTCCACAAGCTAATTAGAATTTACGATGTTATGAAATGTTTAACCCCTTGGGGATTTGGCGGTGGTCAACCCCTTGGGAACCAACATTATAAAATTTCCATAAGTTCATAAGAAATCCTACGAAATCTTGAGTCTAATAAGGCAGTAGGACCAGATGGAATTCCGACAATTGTCCTGAAGACCTGTGCTCAAGAGCTCACCCCAGTTCTCTGTAGACTCTTCAAGTTATCATACAGCAAAGGAGTATTTCCGTCCATGTGGAAAAACGCTAAAGTCCAATCAATTCCGAAAAAAGGAAAGAAGACTATTCCTGCAAAATATCGCCCTATTGCATTGCTCTCAGTCATATCCAAAGTTATGGAAAAAGCGATTAACACAGAACTTATCAAATATCTGGAGAAATTTGAGATAATCCATAACAGACAATATGGATTTCGACAACTTCGGTCTACTGGAAATTTGCTGGCTTATGTCACTTAGCTCTGGACAAACACTATTGAAAAGTTTGGTGAATCTCGTGCAATAGCCTTGGATATATCTAAAGCCTTTGACCGCGTTTGGCACCAGGCATTGTTAAATGTAAATTATCTGCCTACGGTCTCCCAACCAAACTGCGCCAATGGCTCTTGAGCTTCATGCAAGATCGCTCCTTACATGTGGCAGTTGACGGTATTTCTTCTGATGCGTTTAAAACTAATGCCGGGGTCCCCCAGGGTTCCATCCTGTCCCCCACCTTATTTCTTTTACACATCAACGACCTCTTGAAAACCACCACGAACCCCATTTACAGTTTCGCAGACGATAGCACACTTGTCTCAACTTTCACATCCTATCGATCACTTTCGGTGAATAATACAAATAGACTCAGGCAGGAACAGGTTGATTCCATCAATAAAGATCTTGAAGCAATCGTCGAGTGGGGAACCAACAATCTTGTTCAGTTCAACGCCCAAAAAACACAAAGTGCCACGTTTTCCAATAAAGTGAATTCCTCAAATCATCCCATCACAATGTCCGGAAATACCCTTGAACCAAGTCCTTCCATCTCGATTTTGGGAGTCAAGGTGTCCAATAATATGTCTTGGCACGACCATGTTGCTAACATCGCAAAGTCGGCAAGCCAGAGGCTAGGTTTTCTGTGGAAAGCCAGAAAGTTTTTTACTCCTGATCAACTGTTGACGACGTACAAGGCTCAAATCCGACCTCTACTGCAGTATTGCTCGCACATTTGGGGTTCAGCACCAAGGCATTCTCTTCGTTTTCTAGATTCCATTCAGAAAAGAGCCATTCGTTTGATAAACAGCTCAACTCTCACAGATACACTTCACCCTCTAGAACATAGAAGAAGAGTTGCAGACCAGTCATTGCTCTACAGATATTTCCATGGCAGATGCTCCAGAGAAATAAAAACTCTTGTACCACCATTGTTCACATTCGGCCGAAGAACTCGGCACGCTGATCAGTCTCACCCATTTACTCTCAAGATTGACACTACAAGGACCAATCTTCATCAAGAATCCTTCTTTTACAGTGCTGCTACGGAATGGAATAAGCTTCCAAAATCAGTTTTTCCAGAGAACTATGACCTGCAACTTTTTAAAAAGCGTGTCCACAATCATTTCCTTTCTATAATCCCTTCCCCTTCTAATAGTCGCAGTGCGGGCCGTCCGCGGCCCACACGATAGGTCTACCCTTTTTGCGACTATTTTCATAAAAAAAAAAAAAACTTTTGTGGAAAATTTTGTTACCGTTCACGCTTAGGTGTAAATTTATAAGGTTTATTCAATATTTGGGGGCACTTTACTACTTTTACATTTTGGAATTTTCTACACTGATCTGTAATAAATGTGTAAGAAATTCAGGCACCCGTCCGATTAATATAATATATTGCATATTTAAAAATATACAGAGTGTGTGGTGCTAGGTTTGGTCTGTTTTGCTTTATGGATGTGAAACCTGGACACTGAAAGTAAAGCATCTAAATAAATTGGAAGCGTTTGAGTTATGGTGCTATCGCCGTATGCTAAAGATTCCGAGGACAGCACACGTAACTAACGAACATGTGTTTAAAATCCCTACATAAAGAGCGAGAATTGACAAACACCATCAAAATAAAAAAAGTCGAATACTTTGGACATATGATGAGGGGGCATAAATATCACATGCTCCGATTAATTATCCAGGGTAAAATAGAAGGAAAGCGATGGATTGGCAAAATACTGCTTTCTTGGCTTCGTAATATTAGACATTGAATGGGTCGAACAGTCGAAGAATTGTTTCATGTAGCTACCGATCAAAAAGCTTTCCAAAAAAATGTCAACTCTATGATAGCCAACTCCTGAACGCTTGATGATAGCCAACGTTTGAAAACAAGCATGGCACACAAAGAAGAAGAAGTAGTGCAACCTGAATCAAAAGCTAGCTTACGCCCATTTCCTGGAATTTGTAATTAATGTACAAAATTCTGAAACGGTTTTTTTTGGAGTGTGCCATAAATGACTTTAAGGACATGGTAGATAACACCCCGACTCAAGCAAAAAATACAGTCATATTTGAATTTGTAAAAGTAGAAGCCTAAATAAAGGTATTTCATTGGACATATGAAATACAGGGTGTGTAATATCTATGTCTAAAGCTAGGAAATTTAAAATGACGAAATCTCACTTTTTAAAGTATTTTTTTAATTTTTTTTCTGAACTTTTGCCATACAAGTTTTATACTTACCTTCAACAGATTAGGAGATATTCCATATTCCGTTTTTTCACACTCGTAAAATTTTAAACATAACAGCAATAAAATTAACATTTTTAAGATTAAATCAATCATACAAATTGAATTTGAATAGTAAAACAACCATCTTAATAATAAAACGGAAGATTTTAATGATTAAACAAGAATAAATAATTCAAGTATGTTATCAGGAAAGATATAATTACAAGAATGCATTGAACAAAAAGGGCATTTTATGTACATTTCCTAAAAAAAAACTATTTAACTATTTTAAATTATAAATAATATTGTTATACAGTATGTCTACTTAAGTTAGCAGCATATGAAAAACTTTTTTATTATTAATTTTACGAAAAAAAGCTATTGCTTGTTAAAAGTTCTGCGTAGTGTAAAACCAAAAATGTAACCAAGGATTTTTTAAGCTACACTTTTTATGTTAGGCTTCGCGGACGGGATTCGCCGTAGAAAATCGAAGACGTAAACGCTAAATTCCATGTGCGGCCTGCGGCCGGTTTTTATTCGTTATTTTATATTCGACATCTATTTTTATTGAATATTATTATGTTTGATATATATCATTTAAATAAGTCGTGTTATTATGTTGAAAAAAACCATAATTCAGGTCTTCTATTGGAACAAAGTTCCTTAACGCAGCTTACGGCTAGTGCGATTTAGTAAAAATCGTCACGTAACGAAGTGCATAGGTGGTTCAGTGGTAGAATGCTCGCCTGCCACGCGAGCGGCCTGGGTTCAATTCCCGACCGATGCATTCTTTTTTGCTTTTACCATTTAATACATATTTTTTTTAGCGAGTAAAACAAATCCAACTAAAAATCGAAAAATAAATTATAGTTTAAAAAACTAAAAAACACGCTTTTAGAGTTAATCAAACCAAAAAGTAAAAAATAATTCTTAACATAGGAATAAAATTACTGACGAGGAAATTAATGTCACTGCTTTGTATGACCCTGTCCATCCACGATATCCTCAGCATTCTTCGGTAAGTCCACATTTCGAAAGCTTCAATTCTCTTGCACATTGTTTTAGTAAGGGGCTATGCTTCCATCCCATAGAACAATTTGCTAAAGACATAGCAACGTAATAGGAGTATTCTTAAGGGAATTCTTAAAACTCTGTTGGTAAGCACTTTTTGCATGTTCTTAAAATATGTCCGTGTTTGTTCTATTCTGCTTTTGATTTCTTGTTTTAAGTTAATTTTTCATTCACCCAGTAGCCTAGATATTTGTATTTTTGTACTCCACTCTATTTTTCCATTTATGCTGATATCTGTTAAGTCGTCGGCTATATTTTTCTTTTTGCTGACAACTCTTAGCACTCTATAAATCCTTTCATCACACCGGTCCTCAAATTTATCGTGGGTGTCCTCTTTGATCCTTAGGTCCCATCTTATTCGATTTATCAGGTCCTTACATACATACATATAGTCACGCCTTTTTTCCCATAGGGGTAGGCACTTGCTACGATTCTTACACACATTTTTTGCTTCCTCTACTTTCATCAGTACTCTTGACCTAACCTTTCTTCAAAACAATGTTGATCTGATCGAGATCTGTTCTCCGAGGCCGACCTCTACCGGCTTCCGTCCATTCACACTCGCCTTATAAATTTATTTCGTCAATTTTCCTTCATCCATCCTTTCCACGTGTCCTAACCATCTAAGCATTCCTTTATCTATGTTTGTAACCACATCTTTTTTACACCACAGTGTTCTTCTATCTCACTATTCTTTACTTTATCCAACCGAGTCACTCCGGCTATACTTCTTGGACTACTCATCTCCGCAGCATTAATCTACTTCTTCTGCCAAACCCAACATTCACTACCATAAATGAATGTAAGAACCAACACGCCTCTATGCACAGCCAGACTTGCCTTTTTTGACACTTTCTGGCTGTTCATAAAGCTATTCAGTGCCCCATTGATTTGTTTTTCTGCAAAAACCCTTCGCTCAATGTCACTGTCATACTTTCCATCTCTCGTAAACTTTGAATCCAAGTACACAAACTCATTTACTTGTTTCACTCTTTCTTCCTCAATCGAAACTTCACAGTTTGTCATGTTTTTTTTCTCTTTTAGAAACCATTACTTTCGTTTTGTTTACATTTATGTTTATCCTTTTGATTTTCAGGGCATCATGCATAACATTAACCATCGCCTGCAACTCCTCTTCAGAAGACGCTAATATGACTTGATCATCGGCATAAAGAAGGCATTTAACGATCAAATTATTCAATTTCAATCCATACGCACTCTTTTAAACAATCTTCTATGTATAAATTAAACAGCCACTGCGAAGCCACATATTCCTGTCTCACACCTTTTTCGATGTTAAACCAGTCCGTGCAAGCTCTGTTTATCCTGACACAAGCAGTGGAATCCTCATAAAGTAATTTCAGTGCTCGGATTAAACTACCGCTCACTCCGGTAGAAATATGCTATAAATTAGGTGCTCTCGAAAAAAGGAATCGTTTGATTTTGGTGCTCCAATTTCAAGGTCGGTATACCACCCCCGCGAGTTCGCGAATAAAAATTTTGACGTGAAAAAACTCCCTAATAAAAATACAGCATTTTCGCTTGATAGAAATATACTATGAATTAGGTGCTCTCGGAAAATGTATCGTTTGATTTTGGTGCTCCAATTTTAAGGTCGTATACCACCCCCGCGCGTTCGCGAATAAAAATTTTGACGTGAAAAAACTCCCTAATAAAAATACAGCATTTTCGCTCGATAGAAATATACTATGAATTAGGTGCTCTCGGAAAATGTATCGTTTGATTTTGGTGCTCCAATTTCAAGGTCGGTATACCACCCCTGCGCGTTCGCGAATAAAAATTTTGACGTGAAAAAACTCCCTAATAAAAATACAGCATTTTCGCTCGATAGAAATATACTATGAATTAGGTGCTCTCGGAAAATGTATCGTTTGATTTTGGTGCTCCAATTTCAAGGTCGGTATACCACACCCGCGCGTTCGCGATTAAAAATTTTGACAAGAAAAAAGTCCCCAATAAAAATACAGAATTTTTACTTGGTAGCATTATGCTATGGATTAGGTGCTCTCAAAAACCGCATCGTTTGATTTTCGTGCTCCAATTTCAAGGTCACTTTACCACCCCCGCGTGGAGGGGTGCACCTAATTCATGGCATATTTCTACCGAGTAAAATTCTGTACTTTTTTTACGCCAAAGTTTTTATTCACGTCCGGTGGTGGTATGTCGACGTTGGATCACCAAAATCAAACAATACATATTCCGAGAGCATCTAATTCATAGCATATTTCTACCGATTGAGCACGAAAATTTAATCATGTATTAATAAAAAGCACCTAATTTATTGAAAACAGTGTACATTGGTAAATTCGGCTATTACGAATAATTTGAAATTTTGATAAATTTATCAAAATTTTGATTTTGCGATTTCCGGTCGGAATTCCGGTTTAATTCTTTTATATATATATATATATATATATATATATATATATATATATATATATATATATATATATATATATATATATATATATATATATATATATCGAAAACACCTAAAAAGCACTTAATTTGGGTACTTTCAGTTTTTAATTTTTATTGATTTTGTAAAAGTTCTGCTACTGTCACGTTACGGTAGCAGACGAATTTTCAAAATGGTCCCATACCTCTAAAAAACGAGCACGAAAATAATGAACTCAGCACCAAATTAGCACCTAAATAAGGTACTTTCATAATTCAAATCGGAGAATTTCGCGAAAATTTCGCCTGCCGCCGTCACGGGGGTGTATCCGAATACGTTTTTCCAACTTTTAATATAGCCAATTTCCATAAAAAATTATTAAAATTAATTTATTATACCGATGCTTTTAGAACTCTATAGATCCCTATGCAATATCCTGCATGCTGTTATTTATTTCGCCACCTATAATACATTCGTACATTTGTACAGATTTATTTTGGAACAATGGTAATTTTTCCCGGCTAATGTTAATAAACAAAGCATTCTAAAAATATAATTGATTCATCATATCAATTAAAACTTTTTGAAAAAAAAACGGTAAACATGTTTTTTGCCAATCATGCATAAATGGTTTTTGTATTGGGTATTGACGCAAGTAGGCAGTAACAAAAAGTGTTATTCATTTAATTGATTTAAAAACGGGACACATTTTTATTCCATGTGGCTATTTATGTATGTAATTAATGAGACTGGCAGATAATAAAGTGAGATTGTACGGTTAATGTTCTTTTTTTTTCATTCGACGTTTTTATGATGAGTTTCGATACAAGGATGCCAGATGCTCGAGATTGTTATTTTGTTATTTACGGCATTTACGTTAAATTTTGGTGCAGTAATATTGCTTCAGAAGCGATTCGCTTGGTTAAGTGACCTTCACAAAACGTAAGGTTTGTTCCCACAGCAGCCAGAAACAGTTCGGATTACGCGAGCTCCATAAAACTGGCGGTGCCAAATGGGCGGAACTTGAAATAAAAGTTGCTATTTAGTTGCCAAAGAATCGAATTTGTTACTCAAACCGATTCCGAAAAATCGCCAACATATTGCTACTAGCTTCACGTTAAGCAGGCGAAGACGACAAATCAAACGGTCTGAAAAAACGGGATGGATCAAAATTTGTTGCTGAAAACCCTATTAAAATAAATAGATTTTTTTTTCAAAATTTACTAACTTAAATCGCTATTTCTACCTAATAAATAAACTATTTAATATTGTTGCTCATAGCGGCAAAGATTGTTAAGGTCAATGGAGTCAGAAACAAAATAGAAAACTGCGAAATCGGATGAGTTTTTGAAACGGTATACTCAAAAACCGTCTATGCCAGCTTAAATCATCATCGAATTAATTTTGTTGCTCAATGGCATTTTTTTTTTTTTTTTATGAAAATAGTCGCAAAAAGGGTAGACCTATCGTGTGGGCCGCGGACGGCCCGCACTGCGACTATTAGAAGGGGAAGGGATTATAGAAAGGAAATGATTGTGGACACGCTTTTTAAAAAGTTGCAGGTCATAGTTCTCTGGAAAAACTGATTTTGGAAGCTTATTCCATTCCGTAGCAGCCCTGTAAAAGCCTTGTAATGTCAAACTTGAGAGTAAATTGATGAGACTGATCAGCGTGCCGAGTTCTTCGGCCGAATGTGGCCAGTGGTGGTATAAGAGTTTTTATTTCTCTGGAGCATCTGCCATGGAAATATCTGTAGAGTAATGTCTGGTCTGCAACTCTTCTTCTATGTTCTAGAGGGTGAAGGGTATCTGTGAGAGTTGAGCTGTTTATCAAACGAATGGCTCTTTTCTGAATGGAATCTAGAAGACGAAGAGAATGCCTTGGTGCTGAACCCCAAATGTGCGAGCAATACTCCAGTAGAGGTCGGATTTGAGCCTTGTACGTCGTCAACAGTTGATCAGGAGTAAAAAACTTTCTGACTTACCACAGAAAACCTAGCCTCTGGCTTGCCGACTTTGCGATGTTAGCAATATGGTCATGCCAAGACATATTATTGGACACCGTGACTCCCAAAATCGAGATGGAGGGACTTGGTTCAAGGGTTCAAGGGATAATCGCTGATGCCTGAACAGTCAGCAACAAAATCGATAACCCGAGATCGGATGAGTTTTTGACCGGTATACCAACAAACCGTCCACGCCAGCTTAAATCGTTATTTTTATCATATAAGTAATCGGATTAATTTTGTGGCGAATTGAAATGATCTTCGTTGACGCCTAAACAGTCAGCAACTAATTTAAGAACCTGAGATCTAATGAGTTTTTGAACGGTATACTCAGAAACCGTCCAAGCCAGCTTAATTTGCTATTTCCGTCATTTAAATAATAAATTGTCATTTCATTGCTCATTAGAGTAATGATCGGTGATGTCTTAACAGTCAGCAACAAATTTTAGAACCCGGGATCGGATGAGTTTTTGACCGGTATACTAACAAACCGTCCACGCCAGCTTGATGTTCCCTCTGATGTTCTTTTAAAAATGATTTTTTCTGTATCAGTTTTAAAATTTTTCAAAGCCGCCCCATAGCGCCAACGTATGCACGAGGGCGGTTCAAATATGATCGAGACAAATACTCTTACACGTTTATTTACTATCGAAAATTTTTACAAAAATTCACAGTTTTTCTACGTAATTCCACTCACTAGTTACGCATTTTGTCCACCTTTCCGGAAGTTTTTTGATGCCGGTATCGAATAATTCCTTGCGCAACCCGGACAGCCGTGTGCGCACGAACTCCTCTACCTCGTCGTCGGTGTTGAATCTTTGACCTCCGAGGGCTTCTTTCAGTGGTCCAAACATATGGTAGTCGCAGGGTGATAAATCCGGACTGTAGAGGGGGTGTTCCAGTACCTTCCACCCTAATTCCGATATTGTATCGAGCATGAGACGCGCGTTATCCTGGAGAAGAATCGCACTTCGTGCTGGAATGCTCATCCGTTTCGAGCCGTTGTTTTGCGATAATTAAGGTGTTCGTGGATGATAGACTCTACACTACCAATACTAATGCCGAGTTCATCCGAAATGTCTCGAGCATTCATCCTACGGTCCTCCAAAATGAGTTGTTCTACGCGGCGAATGTTGTCTGGTGTGATGCTGGTTCGCGGTCGACGATCATGCGGCTGATTCTTGACGGTTTCGCGGCCATCTTTAAATGCTTTGGCCCATTTAAACACGGCAGCCCTACTCAGGCACTCACTACTGAACTGATTTCGCAAACTCAGAAAAATGTACGCGTTTTTAACGCCTTCCCACACTAAAAAACGAATGACAGTACGTTGCGCAACGGCGGTCGGCACTTGACTTTCACTCATAGTCGTAGCACGCGCGTGAAACATGCGTTACCGACGGAAACTATGCCACGCTCTCGGTAAGGGACACAGATATGACATACTCAAGCCACGACTTTCAAAACATACATGCGCGCCATCTACAGCGTTTGTCTCGATCATATTTGAACCGCCCTCGTAAGTTGGAATCCAACTATAAAAATTAGCAAACAGCTATAATATTTCCCCTACATTCGCGATGTCTCTGACCTGCACCGACCGGCACGGCAGCCGATTTAAGCTGGCGTGGACGGTTTGTTAGTATACCGGTCAAAAACTAATTAGCAACTTTTTTTTCAAGTAGCGCCCTTTTGGTACCGCCATTTTTATGGAGCTTGTCACGTGCCTATTTTTTTTTTCTTCTCCCATCTGCCGTTTCATTATTATAATAGTGTGCATTTGGGTTCGTTGTATGTAGTGTTGCCTATGTAGTAGTGATAGAATTAGATTATTGATAGCTGTGACATTTTTGTCTCTCTTATTGGACTTCGCCTTGATTATTGGCCTCGATTGTCGTGTGTTGTTAGATATATTATTGTTGGTTTGCTTGGGCTGGCAATTGATGCGGACGAGCGCGTTTATGAACTAGGGACTTATACATGGAAAGGTTGGCTGACGCGTGTCCCGGGACATTTTCTTGATGTCCGGTCTGGGAGCGAGGAAGGTTCATCATTCGTTTGGTGGCAGTGGTGGAAGTCGGTTGAGAGTTTTTGGAACGGTTTGATATTAACACGGGAGCGGGACTTCTACGGTTTCTTCTTCCATATCTGGCTGTATTTGGGGCCATCTTTATTGGATTAGGAAGATAAACCATTTAATTCTTAACTTGACCATTCTGTCGTGCCTATGTGGTGAATATTTTTGGATATTGGGGTCGAGTTAAGATCACCACTTGTGGGATTTGATGAAGTGAAGCCATCGTGAAGTACCACGTGCCGTTCCATCCACATCGACGATAAATTTAAGCGTTATAAAGACTTGCCTGGTAATTTTAGCAGAAATTATTGATAATACTATTTGGTGTTTCGGTTCTTGGATCATCGATGTTACCGTGACGTCTCAGTGAGGTTTTCAATTGGTTACATGGTATGGAATTTAATTTTATCAACTTATCAGTTATTATGTGCTTGATCTAAGTGTTTTCAATAATTTAAAAGTAACAAGTTATTCTCATTTAATTTGTACCTGCTCCCAGTGACGTCCCAATAAAGTTTTCAATAGTTTAAAAGTAACCAAATTATTTTTCGTTAAATTTGTACCGGCTCCAAGCTGAATCTGAATTTATATATCACTGAATATAATTTATGTGGATATTGTAAGGGTTTTAAAATATTATTTTTGTAGCAAGTCCATTTATTTGGTATTTCTTTTTTTTGTTGTGTTAATCTTTTGCTATCAGGAATTTTATATAAAACCAATTATTTTCGAAATTTTAAATATTGTGAACATTTTCTTTTTGTTGTTGGTTTTTTTTATTTTAATTCTCTTTTGTACCTCATTAGGTTTTTATTACTGTCTGGAAGATTGTTATAATTAATTTAAATATTATTTTAAGAAAGTGTATTAAATTCGTTTAAACCACTTTACGAAAATACAGAATTTATTGTAAAAAATCAGAACATCATTTTTACTTAATTAATATATTGCAGTAATTGTAAATATAGTTTTATTTATCTAGTTCACCATAATTGTTTGTTGTTTTTCGCGTGGCTCTGCTGGTGCCTACAAGACCTAGGGGTTTTCGGCTTGTACCGTTTTAAGTCGGTGGCGCGGCTCACTTTTAGATTTTTTTCTTCTACCCTCTACGGCTGCGCTCGGGCATAATTTGCCAGTAGAGAGACCACTAGCAGAGTACTATTTAGAGAACCAAAAAAAAGACGTGGCAAGCTGATTACGCGCAGTATATTTAAAAGCGTTCCTACATGAGTTACTGACTATTTTCCATCATGTAGTACGATTTTCCCATTCTCAAGTTCCCACACATTTTGCCGATAGTTTGGTTGGTAATGTCAAAACAGAGTTCATAATCTTGTTTATTTGAAGTGTGATTTGTGTTTATTTCTATGGTTTAGTTTTGTTTATTTTATGTAACAATGATTGTGGATTTATTGGGAGGCATCAAATTCATTTAGTGCTTAAAAAATAAACGAATTAAAACAAATGAGACATTTTTATTTTTCCAATGTTATTGCATTACACAACAATAAAAGTCATAATCCACACATTATGTTTGATTAATTTGTTTCGTCAATCTTCCTTCCTCCATCCTTTCTACGTGTCCAAACCATCTAAGCATTCCTTTATCCATCTTTGTAGCCACATCTTCTTTTACACCACTGAGTTCTCGAATCTCGCTATTCTTTACTTTATCCAACCAAGTCACTCCGGCTATACTTCTCAGACTACTTATATCTGCAGCATTAATCCTATTTTCATGCTTCTTTTGCCAAACCCAACATTCACTACCATACATAAGTGTAGGAACCAACACACCTCTATGCACCGCCAGACGTGCCTTTTTTGACACTTTCTGGCTATGCAGTAATCTCTTAAAACATTTCTCCCGTTTGTGAGTATCATTTTAACGTCGATATTTAAAAATAAATTAAAAAAAAAAGACGATTAATGAATGACTGGGACGTATTGAAGATTGAGTAATTAAAAAAAACGCCATTACCATTTTTGGTCAATTAAATAATCTCGCCCGGTATTCTTTTTCTCTGCCCGTTCTTGTTGTTCGCCTTTGAAGGAGGTAATCGTGAAATAATCTTCGGGTCGACTTGGCAAGCGGCAACTTGCGGGGAAATACTACTTGTCCTAAAAACGTCGCCTCTTTTGTCGGTCCTTTGTGTTTTGTGCCATTGCCAATAGGTCCCCTCGACGACGACGACACTTCGTACAAATTGTCGCAGTCTTTTCCTTTTGTGCGACGTTGAAATCTTTGGAAAAAAATCGATTCGGTTTTAAATGAGATTTCAATGTCGAGACGATGAAAGTTGTTGATAAAAACGTTAGTATCGAGGATTGTCTTGAAGACGCTCATGGAGGGCACAATCAATATAAGTAACTTGCGTTTATTGGTTCAACAAAAAAGGAAGTTATTCGATGGATTAATAAAGCAGGATTAATCCGGGATGGTACTCGAAAGCTTTCTAGGTGTTGGGTGGATTCAAATTTGTATAGTTGATCTCTCAGCATACTTTTTATCAATATACTGAGTAGCATCAAAATATTTCATTGATCAAAGTTTAAAATAAGTGCGTGTCATGCTAACATAAAAAAAATATCGATTTTTAGTTGACATTTTATTGCTGGTTTAGCAAAATCTCGGAAAAATGAGACGACCAAAATATGAAATCATACATCTCGTAATCCAGGGCAAAATAGTGGGAAAAAGATGAGTAGAAAGAAGGACATCTTGGCTTACAAGAAAAAATATTTGAATCCGCAGTTTCCAAAGTCATGATAACCATGATGATAGCCGACCCCCGCAACGGAGACTAATAATCTTAAGGAAGAAAAAGCATACTTCTCATTAGTAAATATCCTTGAACCAAGTGCCTCCATCTCGATTTTGGGAGTTACGGTGTCCAATAATATGTCTTGGCATGACCATGTTGCTAACATCGCAAAGTCGGCAAGCCAGAGGCTAGGTTTTCTGTGGAAAGCCAGAAAGTTTTTTACTCCTGATCAACTGTTGACGACGTACAAGGCTCAAATCCGACCTCTACTGGAGTATTGCTCGCACATTTGGGGTTCAGCACCAAGGCATTCTCTTCGTCTTCTAGATTCCATTCAGAAAAGAGCCATTCGCTTGATAAACAGCTCAACTCTCACAGATACACTTCACCCTCTAGAACATAGAAAAAGAGTTGCAGACCAGTCATTGCTCTACATATATTTCCATGGCAGATGCTCCAGAGAAATAAAAACTCTTGTACCACCACTGGCCACATTCGGCCTAAGAACTCGGCACGCTGATCACTCTCACACATTTACTCTCAAACTTGACACTACAAGGACCAATCTTCATCAAGAATCCTTCTTTTACAGGGCTGCTACGGAATGGAATAAGCTTCCAAAATCAGTTTTTTCAGAGAACTATGAACTGCAAATTTTTAAAAAGCGTGTCCACAATCATTTCCTTTCTATAATCCCTTCCCCTTCTAATAGTCGCAGTGCGGGCCGTCCGCGGCCCACACGATAGGTCTACCCTTTTTGCGACTATTTTCATAAAAAAAAGTATGTTGAGCAGCATCAAAATTTATTGCTACGTACTATTAGTATAAACTGCCTTTCATAGTCCAGGGCAAAATAGTGGGAAAAAGATGAGTGGGAAGAAAACCATCTTGGCTTAAATACCTACGAGATTGGTTTTATTTATTAACAGGTGAACTATTTGAAACCGCAGTTTTCAAAGTCATGATGATAGCTAACCTCTGCAATTGAGACAGCTCTTCAAAATGTACTTAATGCTGCAGCAGCATTTGTAGCCCACAAAAAAAAATCAAATGGGTATTTCTTACACATTAATTACAATTTATTACAACAAAACTCGATTTTTTTACAGGTGTATATTTCTGAAAAATGAGGCGTGGTGCAATATTTAGACTAATGCTACATCACATGTTCACCTCTAAAATAATATGAGCATCTCACTAGCAACAGAAATTCTTACAAATTAATTACAAACGTTTTATGTGAAAATCAACCTAAAAAAACACACCCAAGTATTATATTGGGTTACAAAATTATATTTTATTGGAGTACAAATTTCTTATACCTCTCCACCCTCTGAAATATTACTTCTAGTGATAAAATAAAATCATATTTCGGATATATTATCACCTCCCGAATTTATTACACTGCTCAACACGGTTGAACATTATTTTTTAGGTCAAACCAGGCAATTTATGCGTAACAATTCGAGTACCAATTTCTTACACCTCCATGCACAACCCCACACTATGAAAAATTACTACAAGTGATAAAATAAATCATATTTCAGATATCTCATCTACTCCCGATTTTATTACACTGCTCAACAAAGCTCAAAATCATAATTTTTTGGTCAAAACTCGCACTTTCTGACTTTTAAAGAAAGTACGAAATTCTTACACCACCCCACACTATGAGAAATTACTTCTAGTGATAAAATGAATCATAATTTCAGATATCTTGTCTACTCCCAAATTTATTACACAGCTCAACACGGTTAAAAATGTTGTAGGGGGGGGGTCGTTAAGGCTATGCAGCCCCTCAAGCATCTCGACCTATCAGATCTTTTGTGCATAACCCGTAATCTATTCGAGGCCCGGGATTTCAGCTAACCTGTCTTTCATTAATAGTTTTTGGGGTCGCTGAGTTTGATAGTTACATCCCCAATTTTGTTAGAACTCCTACGAAAAGGGTAGGAAGGATAAAAATATAAAAACTATTAAAAACACCGATATGTGTCGAATTCATAGTCTTCGGGACGTAGAGTTTGTTAGTGACATTCTCAAAGCAGGCAAGCCTACGAAAGAGATAAGAGGGGGTTGAAATATAAAAACTATTAAAAACGCAGATATTATTGTTAAATTTATAGTTTTCGGGTTTCTGAGTTTGATAGTGATATTCCCAAAAGTGAATTGGTGTTGAAATATAAAAACTATTAAAAATTGCCGATATTAGTGTCAAGTTCATAATTTTTGAGGTTGCTGACTTTATAGTAACATTCCCAATTATGTAAGCACCCATACAAAATGGGTGGAAAGGGGATGAAATATAAAAACTATTAAAAAAGCTGATTTAGTGTCGAATTCATAGTTTTTGGAGTCGCTGAGTATGATAGTGATATTCCCAAAGCAGTCAAGCTAACGTTCGGGCAGGACAACGGCTGCCGGGTTATGCTAGTCAATGATAATCAGGTCTCAAGTCCATTTTAAAAAAAAATGTTTCATTTTTTTTTCCAATATTTTTATTAGCCAGTCTTGTAGCAATAAATTAGCAACAACTTTCTGTATTCATCTGTAGGTACCCAATTATAATTATGTTTTGAAAATTTCTTTATGGCCTCGAACTACACCATTTATTGACCATTGTTTAAATAGCTTTCAGTACTATCATTGATTTTTCGTAAAATAATAATGCTGGCTATCTACTTTCTTCAAACTCTTAAAAATGTAGAGGATATTAAATTTTGTTAAACACCAATAAAAGAATATTGGCTCTCTCCGAGGGGTCTTGCAATAATAAAAATCAGCGAGAGTAATATTTTATGTTTCTTTGTTACGTTCCCTCGTTGTTATACCTACTAGTTCCATTGTTGCATTTATTACCGTCTTAAAAACGGTCGAACCATGAACATTTTTCAAACTTAACCCACATTTTTGTGCTAAAATTGTTCATTTATTAACAAAAAAAAAACGACGGGTTGCACTCTGGGAGTGCCGGCAGAAGTGAAAACTTAAGTATTAACGTTGTGCGCCCTGCGCCGCCAAAACGAAACAGCCGGCGCAGGCATACATTTTCGCCGCGCTGTAGAAAGAGAGGGGGATACTCCCTCTCCTACGCCACGCTAGCTGTCTACTCTCCATCCGTCTTACGAATTTTCGATCAGGTCACGTGTCCTGACGCGGTGACCTGACGCGAGTTTAACATTTTTTACCCATTACAAAAAAAGTGTACAACGCCGCTAAAGAAGTTTTCACTTCAATAAAGGAAAAGAATATTTTCTTGTCCGGTCGATTTGAATATCGTACGAAAACGAGGTCTAGAAAGGTTAACGTTTCCATTTCGTTTCCTTTCTGCGGCTGAGCCATTTATGCTAAAGCAATTTTTCAGCATACATTAAAAAATTTAAAACATCCTGAGAATTATCGGTAAACGTGAGGGACTTTCCTCATCTTCAAAAATCAGCTGTCTTGATGTTCTGCAGCCAGTATTTGCATTCCACTGAGCGATATGTTCTTGCTCAAGGATTAGTTTCAATTCATGTTTCGCTTCGGCAATTGGCAATCCGACCAACTGGCTTCTAGGTTCCACCAGGGCCCCATTTCTTGCCAGTTCATCGGCTACCTCGTTGCCGTTTATTCCTGTGTGCACAGGAACCCATGTAGACCTGGAAGACCGAGGCGTATTTCACCAGGTGGGCTTTCCCTGTGGTTGCAGTATGCTCCAAACACACCTGCTCCGTAGCGTCCCTGGTACCGTAATCTGTCAGTGTACTAACAGTCTAACGTCTGAAGACTTTCTCTACCGTTATGAACAATGGGATAAACGAATACAACGGTGTATATAGATAGACGGGGAAAATATGTTGAAGGGGAGCATAGTTATCTCCGGAAAAAAGAAACTAACGGGGGTGGGGTAAAATTGAAAAATGGCATTTTTTTCATGATCCGCCCACTGTAGTCTATTGGCCTTTACCTCATTTAGTATGTTACCACCCGCATACAGTTCTTTGTATTCTTGGTTGGTTTTTATACGGTATATTCCTGTTGTTTCTTCTCTAGTTGGACCAAATATTCTCCTCAGCACTCGTCTTTTGATTATCTTGAGTCGATCTGTGTTTGCAACGGTTAGTGTCAAGGTTTCGCAACCATATATTACTATAGGTTTTATGATTGTACTGTATATGTGTATTTTGGTTTTTCTGGTAAGTTTCCTTGTATTTATTAAACCCTGGAGAGCAAAATGGCATCTGTTTCCGGCTTGTATCCTGTTATTTATTTCCTCTGTGATGTCGTTATTTTCACTTATGTTCGTGCCTAGATATTTAAATTGTCTTGCCCGCTCTAAAATTTTAGTCTTCAATCGAGAAGTTTTGCCCTATTCTGTCTCTGTTAAGAACATTCCTACTGAGGTACATATATTTGGTCTTGTCCTCGTTTATTTTGAGGCTAATGTTTCTGCTTCCTTTTCGAATATTAGAAAGGCGTCTTTAAGATTATTTCTGGCTGTTGCGAATTATGTCCACATCATCTGCGAAGGCCAGTAGTAGGCGGGGTCCTTCCTTTTTTTTTTTTATATGTTCTGGTTCCCACGAAAAGGGATATCCTGTAATGTTCAGAGAACATCGTGGGAACCAAGGGAAAGAAGGTAGGAGTTGGTGTTCTTCTTAAATTTCTGGAGGTTGTATGCCTCGGGGAACACCTCCCTAGGCAATAATGAGTTCCAAAGCCTCGCAATTCGTTGGATGAATGAGTCTTTGGAAAGTGATGTTCTGCAGGTCTCCAAACTGACCACGAAGGGGTGTGAAGACTGAACTTGACGGGTTAATTTCGAAGAGACTGCCAAAGGAGGAACGATTGTTGATATTTCAGAAGAGCATCGCCCGTGAAAATATCTATAAAATAGAGACAAATCGCCAACTTTTCTACGGTGTTCCAGACAAGTGAGCGAGTTTGTAAGCGAGGCATCACCGACGAGACGAATTGCCCTTTTTTGGACAGAATCCAATAGCTTCAGGATATGTTTAGGTGCCGCACTCCAAATATGGGAACAGTATTCCAGTACAGGTCGGATCTGTGCCTTATAGATCATAAGCAGCTGACTGGAGGTGAAATAGCTCTTGGCACGAAACAAAAAACCAAGTTTTTGGGATGCACTTTTGGCAATGGACCTCACGTGATTTTCACAGGAAAGGTTATTGCTGATAGTAATACCAAGCATCGATATGGATGACTTCAGTGGTATGGTTACTCCTGACAAAGTTATGTTAGGCACAGTGAGATCAGCTTTTCTAGAGAATATAGCCGTTAGTGTCTCAATCTTGGCTTTCCTAAGTGTATATTCTAGGGCTATGTTTAAGCCCAGTTCTTGCATTGCTTCCCACAATTTTGCTCTACATACTTTGTCGAATATATATACATCGGTTTAGAACGTACGACGACCTTGTCCGATATCTTGACGCCATTTTCTTCGATCTTCCTATTGACCCTCCTGTAGGTTTCTTAAACTCACGGCTTTCTTTATCCTCTCGCTCCATGTTATTTTGGGTCTTCCTCTTTTCTTTTTGTGATGGGAGGTCTATTCCATTGCTTGTTTTGGTAATCTATAGTCCGCCATACGCTGCACATGTCCATACCAAGAGAGTTGTCTTTGTTCAATATCATTAATGATCGTATCCTTCAGTCCCATTGTTTGTCGGATGTCTTCGTTTCTCACTCCATCTGCACGGGAAATTCTTGCTGCTCGTCTAAGTGCATCCATTTCTGTAGCTTCTAGCATTCTTTTATTCCTTTCGGTCATTCTCCATGTTTCTGAACCATAGAGTAGGCTACTTTTAATTATTGTGTTGTATCTGTTGTATTTTCTATTCTTGCTCTTATTTCTTTCTCATCTTTTCCTGTTTTATCAAATGTTATTCCTAAATACTTGTAATCTTCACATGCTTCTACAATATCTAAGTTGTTTAGTTGTAAGTTCTGGTTTTCCGTCCCAACGCTAAGGTATCTAGTTTTTTCGAGGTCTTCTCTGTCTCCTGCCAAAACTACCTGGTCATCTGCAAATTGTAAGCTGTATATTGTGAAATTTTTTAGTGGTACTCCCATTCTTTAACATTTTCTATTCCATTTTGTAAGTGCTTCTTTAATATATATCTTAATCAATGTTGGCGATATACAACACCCTTGTCGGAAGCCTTTTGTTTTATTAAAGGGTTCTGATAGTTTCTTACCGATTTTAATTCTAGAGACAGAATTAGCGTAGAGATTTTTTACTACTGTTATTAGTGTCTGACTTCTATTAGTATGGTGTAGTGTAATATAAATTGTCGTATGCTTTTGTAAGATGGATAAATAGCATGTTTGTTTCTAGGTTCACTGCTGATTTGTTTTCTATTATATGTTTTATGGTAAACACGTTATCACTGCCAGATCTTTCACTTCTAAAACCACTTTGTTCTTCCTCTTCTACATATTCTGCCTCTATTAAGTCTCTAAGTATTCGTCCATATAGTCTACTTATCGAGCTCGTTACTAAGATTCCCCTGTAGTTGCCGCAGTCGCTTCTATTGCCCTTCTTGTGGATTGATGAAATATAGGCGACCTTCCATTCTTTGGGAATTTCTTGGCCATTAAGGTAGCTATTAAATAGTCATGTCAGTATTCTGACAATTTTTCCTGTCCCATTTTTCAGTAATCCGCAAACACTCTTTCTGTTTAATGCCTGTTTAAAATCAATAAACATCTGGTGGAGTTCCCTGTTAATTTTTTTTTGTCAAATATTTATATTATTATATTATATATATATTATTATTATATTTCCATGGCAGATGCTCCAGAGAATTAAAAACTCTTGTACCACCATTGGCCACATTCGGCCGAAGAACTCGGCACGCAGATCAGTCTCACCCATTTACTCTCAAGATTGACACTACAAGGACCAATCTTCATCAAGAATCCTTCTTTTACAGGGCTGCTACGGAATGGAATAAGCTTCCAAAATCAGTTTTTCCAGAGAACTATGACCTGCAATTTTTTAAAAAGCGTGTCCACAATCATTTCCTTTCTATAACCCCTTCCCCTTCTAATAGTCGCAGTGCGGGCCGTCCGCGGCCCACACGATAGGTCTACCCTTTTTGCGACCATTTTCATAAAAAAAATTTTTTTTATTGCATTACAATCTGGTAAAAATAGACCAATGAGCAGTTCTATTCTAACCTAAATTAATACTTTAAAGTCTTAAACTACTCAGTAGTGTTCCTTAGGTTTTGGCAGATGGGGTTACACTTAACTTAACATGTAAAAAGTCCTCTTTCTATTCCTGTGTTGTCTAGTAGCTGGATTGCTTTGACGTTCACATGTTGATTAAGCCTTTCTTCGTGTCTTTTGGCTAAATTGATAATAGTTTGTTCAATAGTTTCCATTTTCAGGTCCCTGTGAACATCACTATTACGAATATACCAAGGGGCATCAGCAATGTTCCTTAATACTTTATTTTTGGAATCGTTGTATTATATTAAGATTTGTCTGTTTTGTACACCCCCATAGTTGTATACCATAAGTCCATACTGGCTTTAATATTTGCTTGTATAGCAAAAGCTTATTATGTATTGACAGAGTGGAGTTTTTCCCTATTAGCCAATACATTTTCCTATATCTTATACCAAGTTCTTCTCTTTTTTTTTAAAATGAGCTTTCCAGCGAAGCTTAGCATCGAGCGTTATACCTAGGTATTTTGATGTGTTTGATGGTACTATAGTATTATTAATATTTACTGGTATATGTTAGCATAATTTATTGGTGAAGTTGACAAGTGTAGATTTCGCTTCATTTAATCTGATTTTCCATTTTTTAGTCCAGGTATTTATTCTGTTGACAGCTGTCTGTAGTTTTTCAGTTGCTTCTTCACTATTTTTACCTACTGCTAATATAGCTGTATCGTCAGCAAAAGTAGCAATAGTATTATTTTATAGTTGTGGTAAGTCGCACGTGTATAAGAGGTACAGGACCGGACCCAATACACTTCCCTGTGGCACACCAGCTTTAATTGGTTTCAGTTCTGAATATGCTTCTTCTTGTTTTATTCTAAAATATCTCTCAGAGATGTATGATTGCAAAATTTCAGAGTACTGTTGCGGTAAGTATGATCTTAGTCTAAAGTTCAACCCTTCGTCCCATACCTTGTCAAATGCTTGTGCTACATCTAGAAACACTGTAGAGCATACCATTTTTTCCTCTAAAGATTTCTCTATTATGTCTGTTATTCTGTGAACTTGGTCTATTGTAGAGTGTTTATTTCTGAATCGAAACTGATGGTTAGGGATCAATTCTTTAGCTTCTATAATGGGTTTTAACTCTTTTTAGTAAGAGTTTCTCGAACAATTTTGATAATACAGAACTTTTCAAATTAAAGAAAAATTTATAGTAAATATTATTGTTTATTTTTACTTAATCGTTTATGAAGTTATGTTTAATTTTATAAATTTGATGGTTCGCGTCGAAGTAAAACGAATTCCAAACGGTAGCGAACGTGATGGGAAAAAAAAATAATACAAAAAAAAGCGGGGAATAAATGGCAAAGAATAACGAATCGACCAACTTTTTTTGCACATAAATTTTTGTACATGGAAATTTAACGTACAAATACACACGATGCGAATGTGTGTATCATTCGTAAAAGCCATTGTTCCTCTCTCATACTCTGTCGTTCTCTCTTCCACTCGGAAAGTCGTTGCACACAGAAGAGTTATTTAAACTAGCAGTATCGTATTATTGTGTATGGTATGTTCGTGACAATGTTCCTATGGGTTGTGTGCAACTCTTGCGTAATTAAACTGCCAGCGACAATATCCTCGACTTCTGAATGCGTACAGTGCCCGCGGAAACGCAATATCGCGATATACTTTATTGCCTTATAATCTTCCATTATATACCCGTAATAAAACACCTTTCGTTTAAATAATGCGTGACATATGTACACATATAAAATTCGACTACATTAAAGGAATAACGAACATTCGTGCACGTTTATTTTTAACAAACATCGTATTATAAATACTGTAAATAGTGTGAACCAAAATCACTCGCATTCTGTTACCAATTTACGATAATCTGACGGTACAGATCTAGTTGCCTCAAAGAACACACTAGAAGCAAAAATCATACCGAACCATCAATTTGGATTTAGTGAAAAACATGCCACCATAGCAGGTACATCGACCAGTCGAAGAAATCCGCAAAGCGCATGAAAACAATAAATATTGCTGCGCGACATTCCTGAAAATATCGCAGGCCTTTGACAGAATCAGGCACAATATTCTGCTTTTCATCTTTTTGGACAGGTTTTTCTATGCCAAGAAAAGAAAAGAATCAACTGATTTACGCAACCTAAATACTGGAGTGCCTCAGGGAAGCGTACTTGGCCCGACTTTGTATCTGCTTTTCACATCGAACCTACGTGTGACGGATGAAGTAGTAATAGGTACCTTTGTCTACGATACATCAGCATTTGCTGTTTACAAGGATCCGTCACAAGCCTAGATTGCCTAGACAAGACCAAGGAATGGCTAGCCACCTGGCGAATCAAAGCAAATGTGATTAGGTTGGTGCAGGTGACCTTTACCACTCGACATGCAAAATGTCCACCAGCAACAATGAATGGAGTGCATATTTCTTAAGCAAAATAAGTCAGATACCTTGGACTTTATCTAGACAAACGCCTCACGTGAAAAAAAAACATATACTTGTATTTACAAAGCGTAACACACTGGACAGAAAAATGTACTGGGTTTTCAATAAAAAATCTCAGCTGTCGCTGGAAACTAAACTGTTCCTGTATAAAAACATCCCAAAACCAGTTTAAACTTATTCGCCTATGGGGGACCGTTTTAAACTCAAATATTTGAAATACTGCAAAGGTTTCAGTCAAAGCACCTGATGAGCAGTGATTCCAAATTCCATAGACTAAAAAGAAAGGCCCGTGGAAGGAAGGTAACATGAAATTAGGGCATATGTCATTGGTTTGTTTCCCCTTATAGATATATTCCTTCTTCTTCTTCTTTTTTAGCCTCAAGTGATCCAACTTTGGACGTAGGCCTCCCCCATTTCAATCCACCGTCGTCTATTTTGCGCCATTTGCTTCCAGTGAAGTCCGTAAACCTTTTTTTGTCAGGAGCTGGGGAGCTTGGGGTTAGAAAAACTGCCGGGATGTTGACTTGAACATTTTACATCATCAAACATGAAATTTGAATGGAAGAAATACATTTTTATTGCGTTTTATGTAGTTTGGCTGTCGTGACACTTGATCGTTTCTCGAAACCTGCATCAATTTATTGAAATAACAAAAACTCCCGGAAAACTGGAGAGCTTGGGTTCATGATGAGAAAGAAAGTTTTAAAAGTCCCCATTAATCCAATGTGCGCTACAAAAGTTATTCGGGTTCAAAGGTCAAAATATGAGGTTTTTTGGATTTTTTTCGAAAACTGTTAAGTTCTATCGGAAAAGTACGTTAGACCAAAGTTGTAGATCTTAAAATTATCTACAAAAATGGTCATCATGATTTTTTTTTCTAAGAATCACTATTTTTGAGATATCGCGATTGTAAAAGTCACGTTATACATGATATGCACACATTTCCACGCCACCTGTAAGATACTGTACTGGACGCGTTTTTTTAACGTGGTTTCCCCAGTATGCTTATTCCACGAACTATTATAATGTAATATTCAAGGACAATCCTTTTTTAATGCATAATGAATATTGATATTGGGATATTGACTTTAATTGTAGTTTTGATATTTTAATCTGATTCATACTCTTTAATGTCTACCTCAGCAGTCATATCTTGTTCGATTTCTTCTTCTCTTCCCCTTCCTCTTGCTGGATGTGCATCAATTCTTCAAATGAAGATGAATCAGTTGAATCAAAATCACATGAATCTTCCTCTGTCGTATTTAATTTGACATTTGAGCAAGACTGACCTCGGCAATTGGTACATGCTGGCAAACACAGTAATCCCACTTTTCTGCAATTGCAAAAAATAGAATCAAGGAGTTTTTCTGGAGCGGGCGGCAGTAAACTTTGAATCGGTTCCAAAGTATTATCTATGAATTTCTACCCCCAGTCTTCGAGGTTTAGTTGATTTCCCAGCCATGTCTGAACTTGATAGAATACTCGATACGAGTGTTGAATAGCAGATGCCGATGTTGGGAGGAAATAAGATAATTGTACAGTGCAACAGAAGTAGCTTGGCGGGCGAAGAACACACAAATATGCGCACAACGAAAACATTTGAATTCGAAATTTTCAGTAATCGTGAGCGTCAAGTACAATCGGAGGAAGAAGTTTACGAATGTGAAGTATATTCAGCCGAATATTTGTTATTTTAAAGTCTAATCGCCCGCCAAGCTACTTCTGTTGCACTGTAATTGCTTTTTGTGTCGAGTATTTTTGACAAAGGTAAATATTGGTATTTACCTAGACAATCAATTTTTTTTGGAGTTCCATAAACAGCAAGGAGAAAGCGAATTCCTGCTGTGATTATTGTTTGCGGAGAAGAATCAGTTCCTTTAAATACTTTTGCGCAGTCAATTAAATCTTTTTTTCTAATAATTTTACTAATAAATTTATCCCCTTCTCTACATTGCTGATGTAGTATCGCAGCCGGTTATTGCAAGTAAAAATAAAATATGCTATTGGAATTTTGGATAAACAGATAAACTTTGTGAAGAATATATTTCTGTTCGCGGTTGAGCTTTTCGGAAAGTAAATAATTTGATCATTAGGAGTCTTTGCAGTGAGTAGTATTAACAAATCAACATCTTCACCAACTACAATTGTTGTATTTGTTGCATTATATTTTTTTATTGCTGTTTTAATTATAAAGACGTATGCGTTATTTTGAGCATGTTTCACTGCAATATTTGCAATTGTCAATTTGTTACTTAACGAGATTTATTATTAATGTTAGCGAAAAATTGTAGTTGGTTTGCTGGAACTGTCATGGAGTCATCAAAGATAATGTCTGAACCCGAAGATGTTTTTGTAGTTCGACGACGTTGTTCTGCAGCTTTAATGTTTTTTGTCGGGTAACTGTAGCTTTCAAATACTACGGTCACTGTATGACCATAATGCCTACGTACATACTGAATGTGCCTATGTTTCATAGACTACGAAAAGGCATTTGATCGCGTTCAAAACCACAAATTAATGCAGCTCCTTAATAGGCTTGATATCGACCAAAAAGACATTAAATGCATTGAGAACCTATATTGGAACCAAACAGCGTAAATCAAATTAGGCGATAATATGTCTAACTCCATACATATTAAAAGGGGGGTGCGACAGAGATGTGTGTGTGCTGTCTCCACTCCTATTCAACTTATATTTGGAAGCAAAATTCCAAGAGGCTCTGGATAATATACACGACCTACAACAACTTGTCAACAAAGTAGGAGAACAGAGCAAATCAATGGGTTTAAATATCAACACCAAAAGAACACAGTGTACGATTATCTCTAGAAACCTAAATATGTTTGAAAATTCCACCATAACATTTAACGCAAAGCCCATAGAAAGAGTAGACAAATTTGAGTACTTGGGCATTTGGCTTTTCGAAGACTGGACATCGGACAAGGAAATGAAATGTCGCATTGAACAAGCTCGTCAGGCATTTTTGAGGTTTCGGAGAGTGCTTACCTGTTCCGATTTCGACCTTAACCCAAGACTCAGATTCATGAAGTGCTACGTTTGGTCGGTGCTTCTTTACGGTATGGAGGGTTGGACATTGAAGGCGACTGTAATTAAGAAATTATAGGCTTTTAAAATGTATCTGTATCGCAGAATCCTCAAGATACCTTGGACGGCCCAACTGACAAAAGAAGAAGTTCTAAGACGTGTCAACAAACAACGTTTTTTTTTTTTTTTTTTTTTTTTTTTTTTTTTTTTTTTTTTTTTTTTTGAAAATAGTCGCAAAAAGGGTAGTAGACCTATTGTGTGGGCCCGCACTGCGACTATTAAAAGGGGAAGGGATTATAGAAAGGAAATGATTGTGGACACGCTTTTTAAAAAGTTGCAGGTCAAAGTTCTCTGGAAAAACTAATTTTGGAAGCTTATTCCATTCCGTAGCAGCACTGTAAAAGAAGGATTCTTGATGAAGATTCGTCCTTGTAGTGTCAATCTTGAGAGTAAATGGGTGAGACTGATCAGCGTGCCGAGTTCTTCGGCCGAATGTGGCCAATGGTGGTACAATAGTTCTTATTTGTCTGGAGCATCTGCCTTGGAAATATCTGTAGAGCAATGACTGGTCTGCAACTCTTCTTCTATGCTCTAGAGGGTGAAGGGTATCTGTGAGAGTTGAGCTGTTTATCAAGCGAATGGCTCTTTTCTGAATGGAATCTAGAAGGCAAGAAAATGCCTTGGTGCTGAACCCCAAATGTGCGAGCAATACTCCAGTAGAGGTTGGATTTGAGCCTTGTACGTCGTCAACAGTTGATCAGGAGTAAAAAACTTTCTGGCTTTCCACAGAAAACCTAGCCTCTGGCTTGCCGACTTTGCGATGTTAGCAACATGGTCATGCCAAGAAATATTATTGGATACCGTGATGGAGGGACTTGGTTCAAGGGTATTTCCGGACATTGTGATGGGATGATTTGAGGAATTCACTTTTCTGGAAAACGTGGCACTTTGTGTTTTTTGGGCGTTGAACTGAACAAGATTGTTGGTTCCCCACTCGACGATTGCTTTAAGATCTCTATTGATGGAATCAACCTGTTCCTGCCCGAGTCTATTTGTATCATTCACCGAAAGTGATCGATAGGATGTGAAAGTTGAGACAAGTGTGCTATCGTCTGCGAAACTGTAAATGGGGTTCGTGGTGGTTTTCAAAAGGTCGTTGATGTGTAAAAGAAATAAGGTGGGGGACAGGATGGAACCCTGGGGGACCCCGGCATTATATTACTCAGACTCTTAAAAAAAAATCATAAAGACCATTTTTGTAGATAATTTTAAGATCTACAACTTTGGTCTAAGGTATTTTTCCGATAGAACTTACAGTTTTCGAAAAAAAATCCAAAAAACCTCATATTTTGACCTTTGACCCCGAATAACTTTTGTAGCGCACATTGGATTAATGGGGACTTAAGACTTTCTTTCTCATAGTGAACCCAAGCTCTCCACGAAATTTCAGCTTTCCGGGAGTTTTTGTCATTTGACCACTATTTTTATGTCTAGATTGACCGGACTAATAGTACCGAATTATCTCATTATTCAGTAGAGGGTTGTTTTTTTGATTTATTTTTTGTATTAGAAGGAAGCGAAACCGTCGAATTATACAATTAATTTCGGTGGTATCAAGAATTTAAATTCAGTATTCGTAAAGGATTTCTTGAAGGTCGACCGACAACATTGTTGAAAAACTAACTAAACGTTCTTTAAAGTTTTTTTTAACTACCTCCCACGTTTGATAATTCCTTTTTAAAGGAAAATATCAAAATAAAAAACGGATTCCATATTTTCGATTTCCAAAAATATATTATACCTACTACTGTGAATATTTCCAACGTTTCTCAATTTTGAAACGTAATTTTTATACACACATCAATCAAATCGGCTTACGTTTTCTTTGTAACGAACATGATCACAACGTGCTACAATATTTTGATAATTTAGTTGCAAAATATAATTTTTGACGGTTGGCGAACACATTTATTAGAATAACAGTTACGACATATTTATTGTGTGCTCTTTATCAACTTGTTTTGTAGTTCGTATTAAAAATATATTAAAACTATATACCGCACGAGGTTCGTAATTTTTAGAAAGTGATAAGAGGATGCGGGAAAAAATTAATGTAAATGAGCATAACTAAGTAGTAAAATTTTAAGCGATCGTTTTTGGCACAGCCCGAGATGGCAGTGACCACAGATATGAATTATAAAAACATTCGTCAACTCATAAATGTTGATGAGTAAGCGTTCGAACCAGTTTATTGGTTTCCATTTGGGACGATCCAAGAATAAAATAAGGTGTTGCTCATTGCTATTTTATTTACAAGGCAGAAATGTTCGTCGATAAAAGGGTGTACGCTTAAAGCACAGATCCTTAAAAAACAGCAACATCATTTAAATTGGGCTACCGACTGTAAGCGTGTTATTTCCCATTTGGGATGAATCAAAAATAAAATAAGGAGTTGCTTATTGCTATTTTATTAACAAGCGAGTAAGAATCGTTTATGAAAAGGGCTAGATCAAGGATCGTTGGGAAACTCTATGACGTTAAACCAGTTTATTGATTTCCCCTTTGGGACGATCCACGTTAAGAAGTTACTCTCATTGCTATTTTATTTAAACGAAAAAAAGTATCGTCGATAAAAAGGGGTGTTAACTGGACTACAGATTCTTTTGTAAACCCAGCATCATTGAGATTTGGTTACTGAATGTAAGCTTGACGGTAAAACAGTATATTTTATTTTACATTTGATAAAGATAAAGATAAAATAAGGAGTTGCTTATTGCTATTTTATTAACAAGCGAGTAAGAATCGTCTAGGAAAAGGGCTGTTAGCTAGAGCAAGGATCCTTGGAAAACTCCATGACGTTGATCCAGTTTATTAATTTCCCCTTTGGGACGATCCACGTTAAGGAGTTACTCATTGCTATTTTATTTACACGAAAAAAAGTATCGTCGATAAAAAGGGGTGTTAACTGGAGTACAGATTCTTTTGTAAACCCAGCATCATTGAGATTTGGTTACTGACTGTAAGCGTGACGTTGAAAAAGTATATTTTATTTTGCAATTGGGACGAACGAAGAATAAAATAGAGAGTTGCTTATTGCTATTTTATTAACAAGCGAGAAAGAATCGTCGATAAAAAGGCTTGTAAGCTAGGGCAAGTATCCGTGACGTTGAACCAGTTTATTGATTTCCCATTTAGTACGATCCAAGATAAGAAGTTACTCATTGCTATTTTGTTTATTAGGTTAACTGAAGTACAGATCCTTTGTAAACCCATTACCATTGAGATTTGGTTACGATTGTAAGCGTGACGTTGAAACAGTATATTTTATTTCGCATTTGAGACAAATCAGGAAAAAAATAAGGAGTTGCTTATTGCTATTTTATTTACAAGCGAAAAAATATTGTCGATAAACAGGGGTGTTGCTAGAACACAGATCCTTGAAAGATTTCAGCATTATTAAAATTAGGTTACTTGTAGTTGAAGTGCGATGTCTTTATGATAACATATAGATATATTAATATTACTGATATATAATTATGGAAAAAGAAAATTTAAATCTGTATTTAACGATACTGTAAGCTTCACGTTAAAACCAGTTTATTGGGGTTCCATTAGGGACGATCCTAGAATAAAATAAGAAGTTTTTCATTGCTATTTTATTTACAAGGGAGAAAAGATCGTCGATAAAAAGGGGTGCGAGTTAAAGCACGTATCTTCGGAAAACTTCAGCATCATTGACATCAGTTTGTCGACTATAAAGCATCGATCAAGCGGGGAAGTTTAAAATTCAAGTGGAACCGGAATAACACAAGAAATCTGGTCTTAAAAATAATGTCCATAAATTATGCGACAAAGCATGATTTTTCGTCCACTTTAAATTCGAAATGCTAAAATATCAATTAGCGCAGACGATCGAAATAAATTAACGACTTTTAACATTTTTACACGTTTAAATCAGCCACTTAACATAATTTATGGAACACTTAATTATGTCCCATACCTATCTTCAACTGTTTCGGAAATATTTAGTGTTTTCAGATGTATTACAAAAATTAACATTAAAAAGAGATAATTATTTTATTTCACAAATAATGTAAAAAAAAACAGAAAAAACATTAATTTCAATGTAAGAGATGTTCGAAATGTTCGCCGCGAACGTGGTGGATAGGGAGGCGCGGATAGAGAGAATGGCCATTACGATCTCCTGATCTGACGCTATTAGACTTCTTTTTGTGGGGATATATCAAAAGTATTCTATACAAAACTAAACCACTCAACTTACATGACTTAAAAAGACGAATCACGCTTGCGATTAGATCAGTCACGCCTGAGATGTTGAGTAACGTTAGAAGACATTTCTATGCCAGATTAGCATGTTGCCAAGACGTTCGCGGTTTTTTTGAACATCTCTTACATTGAAATTAATTTTTGTTTGTTTTTTTTTTTACATTATTTGTGAAATAAAATAATTTTCTTTTTTTAATGTTAATTTTTGTAATACATCTGAAAACACTTAATATTTCCGAAACAGTTAAAGATAGGTATGGGACATCGTACATATATTATGTCTAGAATTATCTGAAGAATTCAAAAAATAAATAATATACAGGGGGTTGAATTTAAAATAAAAAAGTTGGTATCGGCCACTGTCACATGACACACCCTATATAATTATTTTTTTTTTGAAAAAAATGCGTATCTAAAAATACAAATCGACGTATCCAAGCGTTTTTCCCAACACGCTCTCATTTATTCGTTATCGAATTTATTCCATTTGGCTGTTCCACACTTTACATATACAAATGTAAATATAGAAACTAGAAATTATCTTTTAAATGATCGATAACCTTTATTTATTAAATATGTATTCGAATTGATATCTTTGGTATTTTTTTTGGTAAAATTTATTTAGATTTTCTTGTTTCGTAATGGATACTTACCGATTTTAACAATATTGTTTATGTTTGTATTTTTTTATCCGGAATATCAAACAAAAAACAGATATTTATCATTTCAAAATTTATTTTCATACTCTTTGTAGTTCGAAACATGCATTTTGAACACATTTGGTGTTGAAAGTCGTAGACTACGTATTGTTACGATATTTTTCTTTGGGTTCGGTAATTCTAAACTCCCAGTACAATAACTAACAACTTTTATTCTAATAGTTCTTCACAATAAATTTTTATTTTTATATAATGAGAGATATCTTCGTTAATAGTATGAGCGATATTAAATTGCTTTTTTGTGCGATATTTTTTATAGATGAGCGATATAATATAATTAAGTGAGCAATAATTGAGAGTTGGGATCATTCTCTCGAAATACGTTGTCGAATAGAGAGGGCTCGTGCTGCATTCCTTAAAACGTCGAAATTGTTTAAATGCCACTTTCTGAACTTAACAACTAAAATACGACTCCTCCGATGCTATGTGTTTCCTGTGCTTCTAAATGGAATTGAGTCATGGACTGTAACAGATGCAGCCAGTAGAAGGTTGGACGCATTTGAGATGTGGCTGTATCGACGTATACTAATAATCCCTTGGACAACCCATGTTACAAACAAAAGAGTACTCGACATTTTAAACATGGAAATGGAGATCATGAGTACAGTCAAAAGTCGGAAATTTGAATACTTAGGACACATCATGAGAAACAGCGAAAGATACGGTCTGTTGCAGCTTATCCTACAGGGAAAGGTGCTTGGAAAGAGGGGACCAGGCAGAAGAAGGATCTCATGGCTTAAAAACCTGAGAACTTGGTTTGCAACCTCCACCGCGTGTCTATTTAGGGCCGCAGTGGAAAAAATAATGATTGCCAGAATGATCGCCAACGTCCGGTAACGGACAGGCACTGGACGAAGAAGAAAAAGAGCAATAATTAATTATATTTTGAGCGAAAAAATATTATATTCTAAGCACTAAAATTCAATCAAATTGCATTATTTCAAAGGACAAGTTTATTTATTCATAGGTTATTCATAGTTTAGGTTAAGGATGAAAGTGTCGATCCAAGTCTGTAATTCCCACAATCAGGACAGGCATCCATCACTTTCCAATTCAATTTATACGTAGCATCAGCGTGCAGATGTTTAGTCGATGCCGATTGAGCTAACAGTCGATTGGTCGAGATTGATAAGCGAAAACTAGCTTCGTATTTATCAGCGTAAGTGACCTTATGGGCAAATACAAAGGGAGTGTCATAATCTTCCGGAATAGTTGAGTTGCTGATGCACCAGGCCTCAAATTCACCCAAGCTGATGGCGCTTGGACAGTAGAGCCTCTTTTTTAGTGCTTGGAGGTAGTTGCTGATCTGTGCAACATTCCGTGGCTTAAATCCTTCATCCTTAAGAGTATCAAAGAAGCAAGTCCAGTTTTTTCCAAAAAACAGACCATTATGTTTTTGTATACCATCAAGAATTTTTTAAAAGTATTCCAGCTGTTTATTACATAAAAAGCTACCATGTGACTTTGTTTTCCCTATCTCTACGAAAACTTTTGGCAAATAAAAGGTCATGTTCCATCAATATTAATTAATCTTTCAACGATTCTAAAAGGTATGACAGTTTTTTTTTTCAAAAATCATTTGCTTCTAATTTTTGTTGGTTTTGGCTCATCTTAGCCTCATAAAGTGGAGTGATATTTACTTTGTGCTACTATTGCTATTTTTATTGTCAAATGTTTTTAAAAATAGTTTGTGCTGGTACGATCAGAAAAATTAAATTAAAAATTATTTTTTTTGTGTGTTTCAGAAAGAATTCGGCTGATCGAGTGTAAGTAAACACATTCTTTATTTTTAACTAAAAATTTTTAGCGAAGAGACAACGAAGTCGATTATTTTATTAAAATATTACAAAAAATTAAATTACAATTTTGCAATTATTCCCGTATTATTCATCTACATGTTAAAATCGATTTATTTTCACTGAAGTTCCGTTTGGAGTAAAATAATATCGAAATAAAATTTTGTTGCTTATTTTATTAATAAAATTTCTGCGGTTTTCACCAACCGGTGTATGTTTTCATAGTTGTATCGCTTTTATGTTTCACCTACGCATTATAATTTCGTAAACATTTACTTCCTTTCAACATTTAATATCATTTTTAATATGTTTTGACACACTGCGACTGTTGATAGAATTCAAAACGCACATTTCATGAACTGGAAACCGACTAACGAACTAACTAATAAATAAAATAGCAAGAGTTATTATCCAAAGCGTCCATAATTTATTAGTAATAACCATGTTATGATTGTAAATATCGGTCCGTCATGAATCAGGCTAAACGACAATCAATCATTTAACTATAATTTACTCGATTTGCATTTGTTGAAATAAACAAGCAATTATCATTGTGTTGTTGTTTTTATCAAATATTGTACACTTTCAATAGCAATAGCATGTTAGAAAAAATCGTAGTTGCTGCGACCAAGTTCTTAGCCTAACAACATGTATAGAGGCAGGTTACCAAAAACAAGAGAAGTCATCAGTCGTCTTTGTCCATTTAACTGCAGCATACGACACAGTTTGGCGTCAAGGCATAACATACAAGCTTCTTAAAAGTACCAAGTGCAAAACAATAACCAATCTCGTCGACAACATGCTCAACAATCGTACCTTTCGAGTTCACATGAATGACCAGTCAAGTAGAAAAAGAGTGCCTCCCGCAAGGTTCTGTCCTCGCACCGATTCTAAAATCTAAATAAAAAAATGACAAACGTTGAACTTAACATCGAATTCAATGGAACCCGTCTGAAGTACAACAAACACCCAAAGTACTTAGGCGTAACCTTGGACCGCACACTCTTTTAAAAAACATTTGACGAATGTAGCTGCCAAACTGAAAACAAGAAACAACATTATTACAAAATTAAGCGGGACCAGCTGGGGTGCTTTAGCCAAAACCCTCCGCTGCTTCTTCCTAGGCGTTGTATACTCCACCGCCGAATATTATTCACCTGTATGGCTGAATGCCCCCATTCAAAAATGGTAGATGTCCTACTCAACAAATCTTTGAGAATAATCAGCGGCACCATTAAACCTACACCTAAACCTACTCTCTGCAATATACCACCAGCCCATCTCTGCCGTGAAAACGCTCTCTGTAGAGAATGTAAGAAAATCCAAGACAACCCGCAGCTCCTAATTCACGAAGACATCGCCCAACTAGGTGAGAGGTTACGTTCTAGGAAACCTTCAGTTCAACCTGCTGCAGCACTCACCACAAAAAAATGCACTCTGGAATACGAATGGGCACAAGAATGGCGAAATACAGTATCTCCTGACACCTACAACAACATCCGTACAAACGAAACAGTTTCTGGCTCTGCTCTACCAAGAAAAACATGGTGCTGCAGAAACCGCAACCGCACAGAAAACTCGAAAGTAACGCTTGCAAATGTGGGGAACGACAGACCATCCATCACTTGGCATATAGCATATGTCAGGAGACGGAGCCACTGCACTACTACAGGCTTCTTCAGGGCCACCCCATCGGCTGTTACGTGAATTAAAAATGTAGGCTTAAGAATTTAATGTTCATTTTTTCTTAAATTTTTTTATCATTTGTTGCCATACAATAAATAAATAAATAGCATTAGCAGTAGCTCAATATTGACCGAATTTCCTCTACTTTCGACAAGTTTGAGAGCTCCATAAAACTATCGATACCAAATGGGCGAAAATTGAAAAAAAAAGTTGCTAAATAGTTGCCAAAGAATCGATTTTGTTGTTTAAACCAATCCCGAAAAATCGCCAACAATGCTCTTCGCGTTAAGCAGACGAAGACGACAAATAAACGATCTGAAAAAACCGGAATGGACCTAAATTTGTTGCTAATTTGTTGCTGAAAAACCATACTAAAAAAAAAAGAATTTTTTTTTTAAATTTACACCGAACATGCTAACTTGAATCGCGATTTCTACCTAATAAATAAACTATTTAATTTTGTTGCTCATCGCAGCAAATATTGTTAAGGTCCATGGAGTCCACAAAATAGAAAACTGGAAATCGGATAAGTTTTCGACCGGTTAAATCATTTAAATAATTAAATTAATTTTGTTGCTCAATGGCTTTATAATTGATAACCCGAGATCGGATGAGTTTTTGACCGGTATACTAACAAACCGTCCACGTCAGCTTAAATCGCTATTTTTATCATTTAAATGATAATGATAATTTTAAAACCTGAGATATAATGAGTTTTTGACCGGTTTACTCAAAAATCGTCCACGTCAAAAACTCATTAGATCTCAGGTTCTTAAATTAGTTGCTGACTGTTCAGGGATCATTTAAATTCGCAACAAAATAATTTATTTATTAGGTAGAAATCGCGATTTAAGTTAGCAGGTTCGGTGTAAATTTTGAAAAAAAAATTTCTATTTATTTTAGTATGGTTTTTCAGCAACAAATTAACAACAAATTTTGGAATATTCCGTTTTTCAGATCGTTTGATATTTGTTGTCTTCGCCTGCTTAACGTGAAGCATTGTTGGCGATTTTTCGGGATCGGTTCGAGCAACAAATTCGATTCTTTGGCAACTAATTAGCAACAAATTTAGCAACTTTTTTTTCAAGTTCCGCCCATTTGGCACCGCCAGTTTTATGGAGCTCGCGTAATCCGAATTGTTGCTGGCTGCTGTGGGAACAAACCTTACGTTTATGATGGTCAATTAACCAAGCGAATCGCTTTTGAAGCAATATTACTGCACCAAAGTTCCGCCCATTTGGCACCGCCAGTTTTATGGAGCTAGGCTTGAGGTATTTTAAAAAGATTTTTTAACTTTTCTTAAATAACGACTGTCTTTTTTTTTAAAACTGTGATTAAAAAGTGTGTGCATATAATAATTCAAAGTGGCAAAATTTCTCACCAGTAAACTTTGATCAGACAATTTTGGTTTAAGATGCTTCGAATCAGTTTTTGATCGTACACATTTTCAACAGAAAGTAATCGACTGATTGGCAGTCCAAATGGGCAATTTTTTGAAGCTTTAAAATAAAAGTTGGCAGTTATAGCATATTTCATGAATATACGGTGGTATCGTTAGAAACTCGATAACCAGTATTTAACTGTACATTTAAGAAGTACAAAAGTAAATTTTCCCAATATTTTTAAACAAATTTTATTTTATAAGGGACTTTGGAAATTAAGGGTCAATAGGATTTAAGTTTAAAAATGAGAACAACCGAAAGGCTTTGCGTGAAAAAGCTAGAGTAGTGCACAAAAGAATTGAATTTTTGAGAAATTATACTCACTGTAAACAAGAATACTCTTCATTTGTTTATCTGGACGAAAAGAATTTGGCAAGACGATAACATAAAGTCTATAAAACACACCGACGGTAAAGGAAAAAGACATATTATTGAGCATGCAGGTGGAAAGCATGGTTTTGTTGATGTGGCGGATCTTTTATTCTTGTCAAAATCAAAATCAAAATCGGCCGATTATCATGACAATATGGATACAGAGATGTTTGTGAAATGTTTAAAAGAGAAACTATTACCATCATTACATGAACCATCTGTCATTGTATTAGATAATTCTCTGTACCATTCGGAAATTTTAAATAAGCAACCAACAAACTTCTAGACGGTACAGAAAAAAAAGAATGGTTAACGAACGAAGATATTTCATTTCCACAGTATTGCTTTAAGCCGGAATTATTATTGATAGCTAAAAGGCGCACGAAAGAAAAAATATTTACAAAGGAAATCAAATTATACTCGGTTATGGACATCGTGTGCTTATTGCTTATTGCCTTATCATTGCCAATTTAATCCCATTGAGTATATTTGGGAAAGATGCAAAACTTATTATGACAATCACATTGGATCTAATGGTTACAGTGGAAAGGCTGTTTTGAAAACCTGGCAACGAGCACTTATACTACCACTCCTGAAATTTTAGAAAAATATGTCACAAAATGTGAAAATTTAATAGAGGGATGGCGGGTTCGTGAAAACCGCATCGAAGCAGTTAATCATATACAATCCGAATGAGGATAGCGATGACAGTGATTCCGATTATGATTAAATAGGATTAAATATATTTATTAAATTTGCACCGATATTTTATTTTTGTTGCATTTCTTTTTAATTTAATTAAATATGTGCCCATTTCTAACCAAAAAACTCATCGAGAGCGCTACATCAATGATTTCTGTTTATAATAAAGCAAAAAATAAAAATAAAACGTCTCAACAAAAGCATAATGATACACAAAAAATGTTCGGGTTTAAATCTTGGGGGAATTTACTAATTTACCTCTCAGCACAGTGCGCCCGTTAAGTCTATGCCTCGGTGACTAATCCGATACCGTCGTATATTGGTGAAATGAGCTATAATTGAGTTTGACACGTTTCCAGTGATCTTTCAAGTTAAAAATGAGTCGCCGATGTCTCATCACTCGAGTATGATTAAAGTTCTATTTCGCCAAGCTTGAGGTAGGTTTTTTAAAAGATTTTTTAACTTTTCTCAACTAACGACATCAAAATTCGTCCTCAGTTTTTATTTTTTAAACCCCCACGAAAGTGGTTTTGGAAATTTACATCTATATATTAAAAACTGAAAAATTTTCGCTTTTTCCACCACTTACTGTTGATCAAACTTTTTTTGCCCCCTCGTAAATTGAAATTGAAGTTGTTTATTATGTGAGTAGGAAGTAATAACTTTTTTTAATAGTTTTCAGGTCAGCACATGCTTTGTCTTTTTGAATAGCACATTCTTTAGTAATTGTGTAATTAGTAACTGTCGCCGAGTGGTCTCGGCTTGTATATAGTGTGTGTCAATAACACCATTAGTTGAAAAGCTTCAAAACAATGAATAAAGTTAAATAAACCATTCATCTCAAACTTTCCAATGACCCGTCAGTGTAAGTAAAACAAACCCTTGAAATTGTTTCGCTACAGTATACTCTTCCTGTATTTTTCGGACAAAAACTGCATCACGGAGAAATTAGAGGTGTTTCCACGATTATTTATAACAGCTTTACATCGACTTTGTATGGATAGAATCATCGGAATCAATTTCTTGCCTGGGTTAACTATCTATGTTCCCTGCAACGCCTCAAATAATTGTCCGAAAATTCCTGCCACCTCTCAAAACTCTTCGTTGAAACATGTCCCATACATGCTCTGCTGTTTTAAGTCTGGTGATCGCACGGACTAATTTAGATGCTATTATCATCAAGGAAGCTAGCCACTGTTGTCGCAACATGTAGTCGTGCATTATCATCAGGCAAAAAAGTACAGAATATCCATGCAAATATGCATCTAAATTATTATAAATAGGCATTTAATTATGCAACAAAACATTTTTTAAATGTTATATTGGTCTATTTACTATAAATTTACAGATTTTTACTTTTCCGAGCCGGAGGGTAAAAAAGGAAAAGTATTGGTTTACCCTCAAAAATCAAAATCTCCACAATCATGTGCGCTGCACGATTCAAGGCCCCACGCGGCGAATTGCACCATTTTCAGCGTGACGGTTGTTTCAAATTTTGTCTGTGTGTAGTGTGTGTGTTGGAAAATCTTGTGGGCACGATTTCTTAAGACAGAGGGGCGGTAGGTCACTAAAACTTACAGGGTAGAAGTTTTGCCAGAAGGACAAGACCGAGTTCGAAGATGCGCCATAACGGTACATTCCTTCAGTTAGCTGCCGTACAAGGTGATCCTCAAATTTACCGCATTTTGTACTTTTCGCACGATAACTTCAGAAGGAGAGCTAGGGCGATATAACTTTTAGGATTTTTTTGTGCAGAGGTGGAGAAAATCCTTTACGGAAAGGTCATGAGCCTGAAAGCTCAAGGTCTACTGTCTACATAAATCTCTATAATGAACTCTCTTCGTATGTAAAAAATCTAAATCCTTTTAATTTTAAAAAACAGTTGAAAGACTTTTTGACTTCAAATGATCCCTACTCCAGAGATGAATATATGGCTGCCCTAAGATCTAGCATCTGGTGGAGAAAATCCTTTACGGAGAGGTCATGAGCCTGAAAGCTCAAGGTCTACTGTGAGGCTTCCCTGACTGTGTCAGGTCTCCTCACTAAAAACTCCACCCCTATTTAGGTCCGTCTGGCTATTGTCTCCGGTGACACTTATGCCTGTTGGCTTATATTATCTTGCCTATATCATTATTTAAAATATGGTCAGTATCTCCATAAAAATTATAAATACAAATTCAATTTAATGAGTCGATAACACTAGGACAACTAGAACTATATTAAATGGAAAAGAGCCCTCGGTTTGGAAAAGTTAGTTTTGCTACGGCAATGCTTTTTATTACTATTACACTTTACCATAACTAGATGTATTTTTTAAAAATTTACTATTTTTTAATTTACTTAACCTATCAAAAACATTTTCAACAATTTGTACGCTGTTTTCCAAAAAAATCGCTTGGTTTCCAATTCCAAAATAGCTTCGAAATTACAGGTAAAATTTAATTTTATGAAAATCAAATTTTCCTCTTTGTATTAAAGCTTTTCGCTGCTTTAGGATCGAAATCGTTAACAATACGTGCATTAAGCTCTAAATGTTGAGCGTAATAGCTTCAATCTTGCAGCTTCAATCCAGGTGCCCCATCTTGTAACAATCTGGGACGGCGGAAGTGGAATCTCACCACCAGCAATTTCTTTAAACTTGGCAAGGCAAGAAGGTGCTTTTAAAACACTTTCTTGGTAGATGATATTACTAATTCGACTACTCGATGTAAGCCATGCGCCACACAAGTAACGTGAGTCATTTCTGAATAAAGAATTTTCAAACCAGTCGTTGCTTTACACATGTACACACAACGGCACTTCTTCGTAGCAAATGCCTGTGTTGGCCACAAAAAAAATTTAGCTCATCATTGAAAAATGTAGCAATTGTTGAATGGTTCACTTTTTCTAACACTGTTATTGTTAACGGATACGATTTATTTCTTTCTTCTTCAACTCCCAAAATACCAAAAAATAAATTTTCTATGCTTCTTTGCTCTACATCCGTTGTTTCATCTAAATATACCCAAATATATTTATCTTTAGCTTTTTCCCGCAGCTTTTGTATTGCGGCGTTATATAATGGCAGAACATATTTTTTTCGCAATGTAGATTCGTTTGGAATATTTTGCTTGGTATGTTTTTCCAAAAAGGTTTTAATTGCTTTATTTTTTAATTTCGCCAACAGTATGTCCGCAGAAATTGGAGCTTCACACAATTCCTCGTTAAATTGTGAACGACTGGGACCAGGTTTTAATATAGCTCGTACCAACATCTGCTGCTTACTTCCTAAGCTTCGGTTCTTCTTTTTTTTGGTGCTCACAGGTTTGTAAATGCTGCATCACTTGAAACTTTTTTGTTGCTGTTACACTTACTTCATTGTATTTATAAAACAGCACACTGCTATCAGTTGTAAAATCGCTAGTCTTTAGATAAATTGGTTTAAAACTGCGCTAATTGATAGTTTTTCATTCGGAATTTTTAACACTGGGATGTTCGCTTTTCAAAATCGAACAAAAACTGATGGTTTAAAAGGAATTTTTGTTTAGGTAAACTATCTTTCAAATAATTGTTTTCTCCGAATACTCCACTCCATGGGGGTTAGGTAGGTAATCGGTCATAAAAGGTCATAAAAGCTATTTGAGATTTACCAAATATATTTTCGAAGGACGTTTTTATTAGATTTGTTAATGTTTAAAAATAAATTTTAACTGTGAAATATGCAGATAAAACTGAAAATGACTAAAATATGCATAAAAATGACTTAATTATACCTACATTAGATTATGCAGGCTTGCAAATGCCTATTTATCCGAAGTCCAATTATCATGCATCAGAATGAAATTTTCTTCTATGGCTGCTGCATATGGAAGCCCAGTTGGCATTTCATCAATGTAGTTATTGGCATATAAACGTACAGCAAAACGAGATCTGTCCTACCTCCGATGCTGATTCCGCTCTAAATAATTTATGTACATTCTGTAATCGTGTTTGATTGCCTGGTACTCTCCGCACTCTTATACGTCTTGAGTCAGGATGTATCCCGAATCTTGGCTCGTCTAAAAAACAAATAGGACTGTATTGAACAATTTGCTATACTCTTAACACGTGTTCCTTGGCCCAAGACAAACGAGCAGTGCGATTGCCGCCTCTCGTTAAAGACAGGTCTTCTCGATATTAAATAAGCTTTGTGCAAACGATTTTTAATGGTCCAGGAAGAATTTTGCCTTCCATGTGTTTGTAGCTAATTGTAAACAACGATCTTTATTATGGGTTGTAGATCTCGTGCGTTCTGTGTGATGAATATCTTACACAATAATTACGATTTATTGCAACAAAACTCGATTTTTTTATAGGTATGGATTTCCGAAAAATGGGTAGTGGTGCAATATTTAGACTAATGCTACACCACAACTTCACGTCCGAAATAATATGAGCATCTCATTAGCAACAGAAATTATTGCAGTACGAATTTCTTACATCACCCCACCCTCTGAAATATTACTTCTAGTGATAAAATGAATCATATTTCAGATAAATTATCACCTCCCGAATTTATTACATTGCTCAACGCGGTTAAAAATTATTTTATTCGGTCAAAACACTTAGTGTTTCGATTCGAGTACCAATTTCTTACACCACCATGCATCACCCCACTCTTTAAAAAATTACTTCTAGTCATGAAATGAATAATCGTATTTCAGATATTTCATCTACTCCGAACTTATTACACTGCTCAACACTGCTCAAAATCATAATTTTTCGGTCAAAACTCGCACTTACCGAGTTTTAAAGAAAGTACGAAATTCATTTTGAGCTGTGTTGAGCATTGTAATAAATTCGGGAGATAATTCATTCCATCACTAGAAGTAATTTTTCATAGTATGGGGGTAACTGGTACTCGAATTAAAACACATGAATCGCGTGGTTTGACCAAAAATTATGATTTTGAGCTGTATTGAGCAGTGTAAGAAATTCGGGAGCAGATGAGATTTCTGAAATATGATTAATTTTATCACTAGAAGTAAAATTTCAAAAGGTGGGGTGGTGTAAGACATTCGTACTCCAATAAAATATAATTTTGTATATATATATATATATATATATATATATATATATATATATATATATATATATATATATATATATATATATATATATATATATATATATATATATATATATATATATATATATATATATATATATATATATATATATATATATATATATATATATATATATATATATATAATATGTTTTTTTAGGTTGATTTTCACATAAACGTTTGTAATTAATTTGTAAGAATTTCTGTTGCTAATGAGATGCTTATTTTTTTTCAGAGATTAAGGTGTGGTATAAAATTAGTCTAAATATTGCACCACGCCCCATTTTTCAGAAATGCACGCCTGTAAAAAAATCGAGTTTTGTTGTAATAAATTGTAATAAATATGTAAGAAATTTTCACGTAATCTTTCTTTCCGAGGTGAAGGTGTGGTGTAGTATTAGTCTAATATTGTACCACGCCCCATTTTTAAGAAATCCACGCCTGTAAAAAAATCGAGTTTTGTTGTAATAAATTGTAATAAATGTGTAAGAAATTTTCACGTAATTTTTTTTTCCGAGGTGAAGGTGTGGTGTAGTATTAGTCTAATATTGTACCACGCCCCATTTTTAAAAAATCCACGCCTGTAAAAAAATCGAGTTTTGTTGTAATAAATGTGTAAGAAATTTTCACGTATTTTTTTTTCCGAGGTGAAGGTGTGGTGTAGCATTAGTCTAATATTGTACCACGCCCCGTTTTTCAAAAATCCACTCCTGTAAAAAATCGAGTTTTGTTGTAATAAATTTTAATTAATGTGTAAGAAACTCCCATATGATTTTTTTTGTGTGGCTACAAATGCTAGTGCAGCATTAGGTACATTTCTGTGTGATTTTCAGATACATCTTTAGTTTTTACATAATGGTTATTCAAACAAATAATTACGAATTGAGATGTGCCAAATGTTCGTGCTACATCTGTTCGCCGAGCACCATTTTCTAGGATGCATATGGCTCTCGGCGTTTATTCGAGGTTAAAATGGTATATTTTTATGTTTAATTCAGAAGCTCAGTTGATTTACTTTGAACTCATATCAATATTATAACGTTTTCCTAAGTTTTTAAAACCGATAAACAGATATATAAAATTATGTTGTATTAAACGTTTTTATTAATCATTAGGCTGTTGTTTGTACCAAAGTGAAGACTTCATAAAATACAGTGGCATACAATGTGGGTCAAAAATACAAATCATCTAATGCAACAACTTAATAATATTTATGTATAAATTAACATCCTTAAATTATTTTCATGTGGTATTATTTGTTTGTAATGTAAAAATAACTCTTAATCATTTAAAAAAAAAGAGAGAGAATACCTTTTCTGTAGTAGGGATGCCTTAAAAAAGATAACTATCTTGTTTTATGTTAAAGTTGGAACATTAAAAAGCCATTTAGAGGTTCATGGTTTTGTCGTGTGGAATTCTGGAATTTAAATGAATGTGCTTTGTTGCCATCGGCGTTTTTTTGTTATTTTTTTTAAACGAAATTTTTTCACTGATTTATATCTGGGATTTAATGTTTCATTTTCTAGTAATTACGTAAGCGAGTGTTGTTAAACATTTAAGGCGATCCATTATTCTGTTAATAAAAAACTGAATATTTTTCTTATTAGAATGCTATTTACTTTTCGAAATAGATATTATACGAAGCATTTATTGATCTTCGGAGTTCATCCACATTAAAACACACATTTGAGTCTGTGCCTCTGAAGAAGTTTTGGGTTGGTGTTAGGAGTGAATACCCTGAAGTAGCTAAAAAGGCTATCTTAACTTTGCTCCTTTTTTTCACAACGTATCATTGTGAAACAGGCTTTTCTACTTACACTTTATATATATATATATATATATATATATATATATAAGTATATGTATATATTGTATATATATATAGTATATATATATATAGTATATATATATATATATATTTATATATATTTAAGTGTAAGCAGAAAAGAGATATTCACCTATATATATATATATATATATATATATATATATATATATATATATATATATATATATATATATATTGACTCATCACGATATCTCTGGAACCATAAGGCCTAAAGACTTGAAATTTGATAGGAATATTTCTTTTGCTGAGTAGAGGTCAGCTAAACAGATTTTACGAAATTCCACCCGCGAAGTTTTTCCTGTTCATGTAGTTGTATATTTTCGGGAACTTTATCTGTCAAAGAGACAGTGTCAATTTTATTCGAGATAAAAGGACGTCAAGCTAACCTATGTTTCATTGGGGAATTTTTTCGAGAGTGATTTGTTAAAATGAGATTTGTTTTGTTGCTGTCACGGTTAATATTTTTAAAAAGTGAAGATGGATTTAATTAAATCAAGTACACCGAATAAATAAAAATAAATAAATAAAATAAAAAAAACTGGTGCGTGGAGTCCCTACGCGCAGATGAAGTGACACTTCACACTATGAATTTAGCAATATTTCTTGCAAAAACTGCGTCAATGGTAGTTCCCCCTTATTCACGTCGGCATAATGTGCTTTGTGTCTTTTTGAATATAATTAGTAACTGTCGTTGAGTGGTCTCGGCTTGTCTATGGTGTGTGTCAATAACAGTGAAACAGTAAAGCTAATTCAAATAATAGAACATTTATCGCATAATTCGTTAAACTTTCCAATGACCCGCCAGTGTAAGTAAAAAAAACACTTACGAAAACAATAGACCACCTATTTTCTCAAGAACAAAGCTTACACTAAACTATTAAAGCGCCATGCTATTGTATGCTCATTCATACCCGCATAATAAATCTGTTTTGTCAATATTTTTTCGTCCATCATCTCTACATGTCCGAACCATCTAAGCATTCTTTTATCTATCTATGTTACTACATTTTTTTCACCTCACCACAGCGTTCCCTTATCACATTATTCCTTATCAGACTCACTTCAGCTATACTTCTCAGACTACTAATCTCTGCAACTTTCATACTTCTTTTGCCAAACCCAACATTCACTACCATACATAATTGTAGGGACTAGCACTCCTCTATACTCAGCCAGCCGTGCCTATTTTTGACACGTTCTGGCAGCTTATAAAGTCTGAAAGGCCCCATTCATTTGTTTTTCTGCCAAAACCCTTCGCTTAATATCACAGTCATAATTTCCGTCTCTCGTAAACTTTAAACTTAAGTATACAAACGTTTTCTCCTTTAATCAGCACTTCGCATTTTGTCATGCTTTCTTTTTTTTCAAAAACCATTACTTTCGTCTCGCTTACATTCAATTTCATTCCTCTAATATTTTGGGCATCATGCATGATATTAACCATCGCCTGCAACTTCTCCTCGGATGGTGGTATATGTATTTGACGATCAAATCATTCATCCTCAATTCATACGCACTTTCTTTCAAATATTGTAAACAACCTTCCATGAATAATTTAAACAGCCATTGCGAAGCTACATATTCTTGTCTAACAACTTTCTGAAGTGATAACTTTTTACGGCACGCTGTGAATTTTTCAGGCGCTTAGTCGCGTTCCCAAAAGCGTAGCGATATTTTAATATTTTTAAAAAAAGTTGGATACTCGGGGATTTGAACCTGAATACACTGACGTACTAAACATATAGCTGTACCATTCAACCACCACGCACTCTTACTTCAAACGTCCAAGATTGAGTATTTGTTACGTAAAATAAGTTCACTATTTAATAGTTTCTACGTAAATCATTTGTAGTTATCACTTTTGTCGCACACCCTTTTTTATGTTAAACCAGCCTATAAAAGCTTTGTATGTTTTGGAATCCTCGTATCAAACAGCTGCTCACCCTATACATAGACAATGTTGACCACCAATCATTCCTCACCACTGTATCATAGGCTTTTTTAAAATATTACTATGTAACTACTTCGATATGGTCTTCTCCCGCCTATCACACCGTTGCATGTGTTTCTCCCATTCTTCATAACTGTGGAGAAAGTCTTTTGACTTTAGGCACTTTGAGCGGGTGAATTGTCCTGAAAAAGTACCCCCAAGTTTGCTCCTGTCACAAATAATAGCCTCACATGTTTTCGCAGTCTTTGATTTCGATATTCCATTAAGCATATCAAAATGTGTTACATCTAATAAACAACAAATACTTTGTATTTATCACCCCTAAAATGGGTACGTTATACACGAGATACAACAGCATATAGAAAATAATTTGACCAGACGTTAACTTAACGTGTGTACCGTATGTACGGTTGACTACTCACCCTAAGGTCTAATCCCTTACACAATAAAACCGGTTTTACACAAACAAGCTCCTCACAACATGAATTAAATTAGTGCTTGACTCAGTTCTGTTTTTTTCTTTTTAGTACAGGCGGTAATTAACTTGGCAATTAGCATTTTTTTAATCTGTTGCCTCATAGAATTCTATACAAAATTTTAAATTATCTGTAAATCGACAATTTAATTAGGGGGTGGGGTGTTAAAACCGAGGTGGTTTTCGCCTTTAGCACAGTGAACTAAAGTACTATGTAAAATAATCTATTATTAAAACACTGTTATTTTTTTTTTCTTCAAAACAGAATGATGTTAAATAGCATTCCAATTAATTACGTTGAGTTTAAACGAGTTGATGGACCATTGAAACAGTTGAAAAATTATTGACCTTTTTATTGCACTGGTAAAAAAAATAATCGATAGAAACTTTTGTTTAACGGCATCCAGTAATTAAATATGTTGGCGAAATTTAATTAAACGATTTAAAACGGGACATTGCTAAATTTTTTAAATTATGGATTATTAATTGATAGGTTCGATTATAATTATGCAATCACAAGGCAATTATGTATTTTTAAGAATTCTTTTCGACTTCTAAAGCAATAATAGTAGATGTTGATACTTAAAGCTATCATTTGTATCTGAAAAGTGCATTTTTAGCAGGTAAAAATTGGACAAATCGTGCAATTATATACTTTTATATAACCGGAGAAAGGAATGATACAACTGTAACAAAACTAGGACAGAACTGGCACGCAGATGGTTGTTCCAAAATTGAATCTTTTTTAGGTACAGGAATACTTCATTTATTGCAGTGAAGTAGAAAGCATTAAAAAGATAAGATTCTCGAGTTTCTTGAAACAAAACTAGGAGAGAATTGATCTATCGATGGTTCCTTAATTCAGCTTCATAAAACTGGCGATACCAAATAAGCAGGAATTGAAAAAAAAAGTTGCTAAATTTGTTGCTTATTAGTTGCCAAAGAATCGATATTGTTGCTCGAACCGATCCCGAAAAATCGCCAACAATGCTACTAGCTTCACGTTAAGCAGGCGAAGACGACAAATATCAAACGGTCTGAAAAAACGGAATGGATCAAAATTTATTGCTAATTTGTGTTGCTAAATTTTTAAAGTAAGGTACAACTTATTTTTATGTGAGCCTCTCGGCTGCTCTACACTCGGGGGGTCGTGAGTACGGAGAAATTGTTGAATTTCTTTATCTTAAGACGAAATTGCTCACGCCCGCCATTAACCGCCATTTAGCAACAAAATTAATTCGATTATTTAAATGATGAAAATACTGATTTAAGCTGGCATGGACGGTTTTTGAGTATACCGGTCGAAAACTCATCCGATTTCCAGTTTTCTATTTTGTTGCTGGCTCCAGGGACCTTAACAATCTTTGCTGCGATCAGCTACAAAATTAAATAATTTATTTATCAGGTAGAAATCGCGATTCAAGTTAGCATGTCCGGTGTAAATTTAAAAAAAAATTCTTTTTATTTTAGTATGGTTTTTTAGCAACAAATTTTGGTCCATTCCGGTTTTTTCAGATCGTTTATTTGTCGTCTTCGTCTGCTTAACGTGAAGAGCATTGTTGGCGATTTTTCGGGATTGGTTCAAACAACAAAATCGATTCTTTGGCAACTAATTAGCAACAAATTTAGCAACTTTTTTTTTTCAATTTCCGCCCGTTTGGTATCGCCAGTTTTATGTAGTTCTTAAATTCAACCAGATTCAGATACAAAATTATTACATTGAATAAGAAGAACTGCTCATTTTCTTACCGACAAAGTAACGACTCTTGAATTTCTCAAGCATTTAAAGAACTTACTCAATTTATTACACGCAAAAATCGTATTCTTGAGTTACTTGAAATAAAACTAGGACTAAACACACATATGGTTCTAAAATTTAACCAAAGCTAGATACAAAATTATTATACTGATTATTATTTATTTACACTTTTCTACAGAAAAAATATTTCCAATTACAAAACAGGAACAAAGTAAACATTTGCACAATAGTACTAACAATAGAAAAGCTTAAGACTAATACAACAATATTACTGCTGATAATTTGCCTCACATTACAATGGAATATATCGAGCTGATCACTTATTAAGTTATAGTTGCTACACATGGTATGAACAGGGGAATTTTAAATATATTTGTTCGTGGCGTGGTAGTGTAGAATGAGTCGGTGTATCGTGATGCCTGACGGGGAATTTTAAACTTTATCTGATGTGGGAAGAATCTACATCTAATTTCGTTATTAATTATTTTGTGTAGCGTAATGACACCATAACATTTTCGTCTTCTATCCAGAGTGAAAAAGCTATGTCTTGACAGTAAACTCTCGTGTGCCGTGCCAATTGGTGGATAAGTCCGATCTACTTTAAAACTTGGGTATTTGAGAAAGCGTCTTTGGATTGCCTCCAGTTTATAGATATGCACTTGATAATATGGGTTCCAGATAACCGATGCATATGATTACACACCGGCCCTGTTATTTATCGGCGTCCGAGAGTTGACCACATCTAGGGTGCATATTAATGGGGGCTTTGTCGGCCTCCGCCTCCGCCTACAATGAATTAGGAAGCATTACAAGGACCTACTTATTTTTTTTAGGCAAAGATACTATTCTTAAGTTGGAATAAAACTAGGACTAAATTGATCCCCAAATGGTTCTAACATTAAACCGAAGCCTTACATTGATTACAAGATTGCATAAAAAACGTATCAAAAGAACATACCTATTTTCTTACATACAAGAGATACTTTTCTCGAGTGTCTTGGAAAAAAACTTGGGCCAAATTGATTCACATATGGTTCTAAAATTGAACTTACTTCCAAAATTGATCGGTATTAAGCAATTTTTTCGTATACTTTATCAACAAGCAGTCTCATCATAAAGAATGTTACGTATACCGTTTGCCATTCGTCTACGAAACTTAACATCGATAACTCATTGCACGAGAACGAAATATAAATAAAAAAGAAAGTCAATAATAGCCCATTACAAACATTCATATCGAAACCATTAAGCAAAGCTCGTATTACAAAGAATTGCATCGTTTATAAAACGATGATGCCAGTTTTTTACGTCGTTGCCAAGAATTTATCGATTATTTTCATTCGGCAATTCTGATTTTAATTTTACTGCTTTTTAGTGCAGTCTCTCGCGTTCATTTTTTTGCCTTTTAGATTAGAACACTTAATATTTAAAAACTTTTTAACTGCAATGTAAATAAAACATCTCCATTTTCAACTACTTAATCACTGCCTGAATATTTAAGAATAATTATTTTCGAGTCCCGATTAATTCTCAATTTAAAAAAAAATAATGAATGAGAATAAAAAAAATATATATCAGCGTTCACTCTTTTCCATCCAATCAAACACCCATCCACTTAATTAATTTTCCCCCGTTCAACTTCCCCGGTCTCTTCCAGCTTCCCGAGCGTATACAAATCCATTTCGACGCCGAGCTTTGGTGCGTCGTCGTCGTCGTCGTTGGGTACATGAGAGAGGAATACGTGCATGATGGCAACGTTATTAGTTATCCAACTTCCGGTGTCGTTTAATGCAAACTTCCGGACCGAGAAACCACCGCCATTACAAGATTTCATTTCGCTTTGGCGCTTCTGTCTCCCATACATACAGGGCCTGACACAACTTGCCATTCGAAGGGCAAAATTCAATATTTACAAGGTTTCTCACACTCGTCTTTAAATAATATGTTTTATGAAAAAAATATTACAATAACAGATTTCAGCTTTGCGGGTTATATGAAAAGTTTAAAGAGAACCAATTTTAAACAACGATTAAATAACAAGGGAAAACACAAAAACTACTGGAAAAGCATACCAGAAAACAAACATGGGAAAGAATACATCAAAGGACCGTGTCACGAAAGGACGGCAGAACTGTTAGTAATGAACAGGAATCAGCTAAGCATCACTACGGAGCTCTTAACCGGTCACGCACCAGTAAAGAAGCACCTCTACAAAATGGGACTGTATAATGGAGACCTAACCTGCAGACTGTGCGGCAAGGATCCGGAAACAGTAAAACACATACTGTGCTGCTGCGGGGCACTGGACCGCAAATCCGCTATCCGGCGACCCAGAACTATATTGCTCCCACCCAGTACAGAACTTGTACAAGGTACAAAAGTACTTGATTGGGTACAATGATATAAAACCACATAGGCAAGATAAAATGAGCCAACCGGCATAAGTATCACCGGAGACAATAGCCAGACGGACCTAAATAGGGGTGGAGTTTTTAGTGAGTAGAACTGACACAGTCAGGAAAGCCTCACAGTAGACCTTGAGCTTTCAGGCTCATGACCTCTCCGTAAAGGATTTTCTCCACCAGATGCTAGATCTTGGGGCAGCCATATATTCATCTCTGGAGTAGGGATCATTTGAAGTCAAAAAGTCTTTCAACTGTTTTTTAAAATTAAAAGGATTTAGATTTTTTACATACGAAGAGAGTTCATTGTAGAGATTTATGCTAGACTTTTGCAGTCTGAATTTGCCCGGCCTAATTAATTGGCGGCTTCTGGTGGAATAGTCGTGGATGTCAGAATTTTCACCGTTAACTACTTTGTTAGTTAACACATCCGGCTGCGACTATTTAGCTGCAAGTTTGTGCACTTGAGACTAGAAATCGTCAGTTTAGTCCGAGCTTTAGCCTGTTAGGCTTCATCCTGAAGAGTAATGTTTGATTTATTGTTGATTTTTTGAAAAAAGATTTTAAATAGAAACATAAACAATTGTGGAAGTGCTGCATTAATAATAATTTCTAAATTTAAAATTATGTGATGTCTTACAAGAATGGAGAGTGGTGAGCTCTTAAAATCATGAAATTCGTGTGACTTACATTTATGGATGTCCCCGAAGATGATATAATCCTACTATCTGTAAAAATGAACGAGATAAGAAGATTTATCGATTATGATTAGTCAAATATTAGAAAATTAATCACGAAAGTGTGCTGTCATACATTTAATTAGTACAACGTAATCCGCTATTTTTTTTAATCTTTCAATCAATCAACAGACAGCATGTACGTACAATGTGTAAACAAGGACACGCATTTGACACATAAAAAAGTGGAAATAAACGTATTTTAGACACACTATCACAACCAGACAACGCGCGTTGATAAAACACTGACACGTTTCGAAATAATAAACTTTTAATGAGTCAAGATTTAACTGTCGGCAGCTGCTTTTCGTCGTCATCGTAATAAAGTCCGCATTGCAGAAAGAGGAAGTGAAAAATCCAATTTTATTATTTCTCGGTCGTAATTATAAACAAAAACATACTAAAGAATCGCTACGCTCGTTTCGGCATTTTAAAACCATCATCGGGACCGTGAATAAAACGAATGGATAAAGATATACGGAGTTGGACAATAAAGTTCTAGGACTCGTTGCCTTGGGGACACATTAAGAAATAAAGTGTCATTACTATTATTCCATTAAATGTCAGCTTTCGAATAAGATTTTTCTCGTCTTGCTAAATTCTTACGTTTAAGTTTAGCCATAAAAAAAGATACTCTGTATAAGCCTCGTGTTGAAAAATTTATAGTTGAAGCACATATATTACGGACAGATGCGAAAGTTAAAGACGAAAGTCTTACGGCGAGAAAGATATACATTTAAACCAATTTAAATGAACTCGTGTGTATTTAAAGAGCGTTTTTTTTTACTGAAAATAGTCGCAAAAAGGGTAGACCTATCGTGTGGGCCGCGGACCGCGCACTGCGACTATTAGAAGGGGGATGGATTATAGAAAGGAGATGATTGTGGACCCGCATTTTGAAAAGTTGCAGGTCATAGTTCTCTAGAAAAACTGATTATGGAAGCTTGTTTCATTCCGTAGCAGCCCTGTAAAAGAAGGAATCTTGATGGAGATTGGTCCTTGTAATGTCAAACTTGAGAGTAAATTGATGAGACTGATCAGCGTGCCGAGTTCTTCGGCCGAATGTGGCCAGTGGTGGTATAAGAGTTTTTATTTCTCTGGAGCATCTGCCATGGAAATATCTGTAGAGTAATGTCTGGTCTGCAACTCTTCTTCTATGTTCTAGTGGGTGGAGGGTATCTGTGAGAGTTGAGCTGTTTATCAACCGAATGGAATCTAGAAGACGAAGAGAATGCCTTGGTGTTGAACCCCATATGTACGAGCAATGCTCCAGTAGAGGTCGGATTTGAGCCTTGTACGTCGTTAATAGTTAATCAGGAGTAAAAAACTTTCTAGCTGTCCACAGAAAACCTAGCCTTTGGCTTGCTAACTTTGCGATGTTAGCAACATGGTCATGCCAAGACATATTATTAGACACCGTGACTCCCAAAATCGAGATGGAGGGACTTGATTCGAGGGTATTTCCGGACATTGCAATGGAATGGTTTGAGGAATTCACTTTCTTGGAAAACGTAGCTCTTTGTGTTTTCTGGGCGTTGAACTGGACAAGATTGTTGGTTCCCCACTCGACGATTGTGTTTTGCCACAAATCGAACCGATAGTGATAAATACCCAAGAAGACTCAAGTACTGATGAGTGTTTCGATAGTGACTAATGTATAATATTGTTTCGTTTAGGGTGATCACCTTATCACGTAAGTCAAAACAATACTTACTTATAGTTTTTGAAAAAAATTTAAAACGAGTTTAAAAAAACATGCCAACCTACGAATCCAATTAAATAAGTTTTGAATTTAAATAGGTATATTCAAAATATATACTTTACTGAGAACATTGTAAACCAATTGTTTAAACATTGTTTAGAAATTTCTGGACCTTTCAAGAATCGTTGGACGCTTTCAATCGCGCCGCGGCCATAAATCATTCGCGTTTTTGGTGCTGCAAAGAAATAGGTAAGCGCCTTGTGTGGTCGATACCGCCTCGGACAGATAAAAGAACAGGGACGTCTTTATCGTAACAGTATGAATTTAAAAAATGGGTCAATATAAATTATAAACTTTCTCGGACTACACAATTTTCATCACTTTTTTAAAAGTCCTCCAAAAAACCATTTTAAAAAATTAAAATCCAAATCATTAAAGGAAAAAGAAAAAAATCATTGTAACTCAATGGCACGTGCCAGAACGAATAAGATTGGATACTGAGCCAATATAACTTATTTAACCAACAACCACTGTAATTAGTCACTTGTCCATGTGGACTAACCTAACCTAACCTAATCAGAATAAAGCGACGTTGCAGGTCATAAATTATATCTGCGGTATAAGATATTAGTGTTTAACTTATACATAAACGATTGTTTAAAAGATTTTAAAGTAAGTGAGTATGGATTGAAAATGAATGATTTGATGCCTTCTTTTTCCCAATGATCAAGTCATATTAGCGTCATCTGAAGAGGAGTTGCAGGCGATGGGTAATGTTATGCATGATGCCCTGAAAATCAAAGGGAGAAAAAAATTTAAGCAAAACGAAAGTAATGGTTTTTGAAAGAGAAGAAAACATGACTAATTGTGAAGTTCTGATTAATGGAGAAAGAGTGGAACAAGTAAATGAATTTGTGTACTTGGGTTCAAAGTTTACGAGCTTTATGAGCATCCAGAAAGTGTCAAAAAAGGCATGTCTGGCTGTGCATAGAGGTTTGTTGATTCCTACACTTATGTATGGTAGTGAATGTTGTGTTTGGCAGAAGAAGCATGAAAATAGGATTAATGCTGCGGAGATTAGTAGTCTGAGAAGTATAGTCGGAGTGACTCGGTTGGATAAAGTAAAGATTAGTGAGATAAGAGAACGCTGGTGTAAAAGAAAATGTGGTTACAAAGATAGATAAAGGAATGCTTTGATGGTTTGGACACGTAGAAAGGATGGATAAAGGAAGATTGACGAAACAAATTTATAAGGCGAGTGTGAATGGACAAATCGGTAGAGGTCGACCTCGAAGAACATATCTCGATCAGATCAAGATTGTTTTGAAGAAAAGCCAGGTCAAGAATACCAACAACCGACGAGCATGTATGAGAGCAATGGTGAACAAAATACCGAAAACCAATGCTCAACGCCAACAACAATTCCGGCAGAATAAAAAAAATATACAAAAAAGTGAAACGTTGAATTTGAATCTTTCCAGATATTACATATCTTTTGTATGAGAATCAGTAACAATTATATTTGTTTTTCTTTTTTTTTTACAAAATACTTTGATCAAAATTGATAAATAGCGAAAGAAACTTCGTTCCTATCGAGTGTCCAATGACAACACACGGTTTTTTTTAAATCTGTAGTCGTATTAATTAAATGAAAAGGAAATAGCTGCATGTTTAAGAAGAACAAAACACAGTAGACAAATATTAATTCATAAAAAACAATGGAAAAGTTAATGCAATCACAAAAATAGGTTCAAAGGAACTACCAATGGTACAAGAACCATTTTTTTGTCATACGAAACAATATATTTAAATTGAAATCAGAAGATGGTACTTAGGCCTAAGATCCTAACACTAAAATCACTTATAACAGATCTGTTGGACTGGAAAAACTATAAAAACAACAACCTGTTACTTCTAAATAGGAAAAATTTATAAGAGCTAGTTGGAATTTTGGCGAACATATCTCGATCAGATCAACATTGTTTTGAAGAAAGGCCAGGTCAAGAGTACCAACAACCGACGAGCATATACGAGAGCACTAATGAAAGTAGAGGAAGCAAAAGATGTGTGTAAGAACCACAATAAGTGGAAGGAAGTGGTCTCTGTCTACCCGTACGGGAAAAAGGCGTGCCTATGTATGTATGTATTTTTTACTTAAGTGAAATTGGTTGGTATTTATATTGAGAAGGCATACCGGCCCTGTACAGAGGATGAACAAATTTTCGGAACCATGGAAACTATACCACAGTCAGTTACTTGTCAAGCACCGTTCGCCGGTTTAAAATTTTTGACAACTGCGTGTATGTTTATAGTGATTTAAAAAGTTTTTTTAGTAGCATTTATAGTAGTATACTGTTTGAGACGTTTATTTGTACTCATGTAGCCATCATAGAGTAAAATTTAAATCTTAACAATGGATGAAAATTATCGGAGAGCTGTTGAGATTCAAACATTGCTGGCAATTGGAACAAGTCAACGGGATATAGCGAGACGTTTGAATGTTAGTCGTTCAACAGTACAAAGAACACACCAGCGGTTTTTTGAGACCGGCTCTCACCAACGAAGGCCCGGTTCATTTTTTTAATACATTATTAAGAACAATAACATTAAACCGGAACCCGTATTTCTGAAAACGAAGAATTTTCGGATATATGTTTATATAGCAAACTGTCATCTTATTTGCATATCTCGACCGGTTTCAGAGCAATAAATAAATCGTTGGTTTTTAACACCCCGTACACCTTAAACGAAGTGTTCGCGGACATACGTTTATATAGAAAACTGTCATTATTCTTTCGTGCAGAATCACTTATGTCGCACTTATTTACTAACACCCTGTATAATTTATTAAAACTGATAGGTTAGACGTGCACACCGCCACTAAAAGTTTCATACTGATTTCTAGCGTCGTAGAAACATGTCGGCGAGGTGGGGACTGTTCAAATTGAAGTCGTGTAGTTAATTAATTGATTGCTGCAAATATTTGTGATATTTTGTGCTCGTCGACTGGTTTCCGAGCACTTCAGCGTTTAGCATTGAAATTTCTATGTTCCGCAAATATTATTCCAAATCAGTATCCATGTAGATAATAATTTTTTACTACTTTCAAATTTACTGTGTAGTATCTCATTTAATACCGTACACATTTAAATAGGGCTCAATAGAATCACACTATGCGTATGTATACCGTGTATAAAATATATTGTGCTTCAAATACTGCTGATTATTAACAGATTTCAAAATTTCTCATCCTAATGCACGGTCGTTCGCTTAAACCCAATTTCACGTTGTACAAGTTGATCGTTATGGTCAGCGAACATTATTATTCAATGTTAAAAGGGTAACGGAACAATCGTGTACAATTCCAAATCAAAATTATCGCTAGAAGAGCCGTTTCTGTTATGTGACGGTGTGCATAGAGAGACGTTACTTATATTATTATTTAATCGATTCCTATTAATCGCATTACCCTCGTAACACTGATCATTTACATTGACGTATGTTCTTTAAATTTTCGGAATAATTTATTTTTTGAATTATTTTCTAGATTATTTGACTATATAATGTTACTAAATATTCAAATTAATGATAATGGGATGGTTTTTTCGCTAGCTTTTATGCTTGATACTTTTTAGGGTATAATGATTTTAACATGCCAATAACTCTTAGCATTTGTTCGCGGTTTAAGGATGTTTATTGGTACTTTTAGAGGGGTAGAGGGTGTATGACAGGGTTGCATACTGTTGCCGCTTCTGTTTAATCGTTATTCGTACAGCGTTTTCAAAGAGGCTCAAGAAAACACAAATCGAGGCATCAGAGTTAACGGCGAAATCATCAATAATATCCGCTATGCTGATGACACCGTCTTATTATCGGACAGTATAGAAGAGCTACAAGAGTTATTAAACAAAGGTAATAAAACTAGTGAGGAGTGTCAATAAGACCAAATATTTTTTTTATGTTCTGGTTCGAAACAAATTTATAAAGCGAGTGTGAATGGACAAGTCGGTAGAGGTCGACCTCGGAGAACATATCTTGATCAGATCAACATTGTTTTGAGGAAAGGCCAGGTCAAGAGTACCAACAACCGACGAGCATGTATGAGAGCACTGATCAAAGTAGAGGAAGCAAAAGATGTGTGTAAGAACCGTAGCGGAAGTGGAAGGAAGTGGTCTCTGCCTACCCCCATGGGAAAAAGGCGTGACTTTATGTATGTATGGTTCCAAGAAAAGGGATATCTTGTAATGCTCAGAGAACATCGTGAGAACCAAGGGAAAAAAGGTAGGAATTGGTGTTCTTCTGGAATTTCTGGAGGTTGTATGCCTCTGGGGAACACCTCACTATGCAATGTGTTCCAAAGCCTCGCTGTTCGTTGGATGAACTAGTCTTTGGAAAGAGATGTTCTGCAGGTCTCTAAAGTTACCACGACGGGGTGTGAAGTCTGAGATTGACGGGTTAATCTCGAAGAATCAGCTAAAGGAGGAACGATTGTTGATATTTCAGAAGAGAATCGCCCATAAAAATATCTATTCTCGAGTTTGACAATTTTTCTTTTTCCATTTGTTAGTTTGCGTCTCATTACAAAAAAATGTTTTCTTTTAAACGTTTTTGTTTAGATTTTTTTGTGCTAGATAAAAAAATGAGAAAATACATAACAAACAATGTGAGTTAAAAATACAATATACATTCAGGTACAAAAAATTCTAACCACGGAATAATTATTCTCCATTTGTTTTCTGAAGAATTTATATTCACTGTACAGTATTAGGGTCTTTTCTAATACGTCCCCGCATTTTCAAAGTTCTTCACCAGGTACTGTCGGTGTCAGGTTAGTACTTTAGGTTAGGTTAGGCTAATTTTTTTACTTTTACTGCCTCAATTAATACCGATTATTATTAGGCTTACCTAGCATCAACAGTACCTGGTAAAGAACTTTTAAAATGCGGGGACGTATTAAAAAAAAACCAGTATTTAATTATTTGGATGAATATTCGGACACATGTAAGATAACGTATTTTCGTTTTTTCTGGTTTAAAACGCAAAAAGAAGTTCAGGACTGTCGAAGTCAACGTTATGTTGCTGTGGTTTTAAATGTTAAACGTTCCTCGGTTCAGAGAGCTGTTCAGCGTTTTAATGAAACAGGCAGCTTTACAAGAAGACCTGCATCAGCCGAAGAAAAGAGACATCTTGATGGGACGATCGATTTCTGGTATCTGCAATATGCGAGATACACATTTAACTTCCGTAGAAACAGCAAATCTTCACGAAGCGAGAAATGTTAACATTAGTAGGCGGACAGTTCGACAGCGACTAGCTGAAGCTGACTTGATGTTAAGAAGGCCAACCCATGGTCAGTTGATACCACAACATCGTCGAGCAAGATTAGCTTTTGCACGAGAGCGTAAAAACTGGACAATTGCAGACTGGAGCAGCGTCTTGTTCACAAATGAATCCAGATTCTGTATGAGATTACCAGATGGTCAAGAAAGAGTCTGGAGAAGGCAGGGTGAATGGTTTACCCAGTGCAATATCGTCGAACGAATTAGCTACCGCCGAGGATCAGTTATGGTTTGGGCTGGTATAAGTTCTGAAGGACGAACAGAGTTAGTGGTGGTTGATGGAGGTAGTATGACTGCAGCAAAACCACAATTCTGGATGATAATGTGATCGCTTCTGCGCCATTTTTGGGGTCCAATTTTTTGATCGTGGACGATAACGCGCGCCCACACCGGGCTAGAATCGTTATCGCTTATTTAAATGATGTCGGGATTACACGCATGGACTGGCCAGCTTGTAGTCCTGACCTCAATCCCATCGAACACCTTTGGGATTAGCTATGAAGATAGATGCGAGCCCGTGTTTCCCAACATAACAAATTGGTAGAGGTTTCTGCTGCGCCTAAAGAAGTATGGAAACAAATTGATCAGGGAGACATTAGGACCTCAATCGAATCTATGCCCAGACGTATGCAAGTTATCATAAGAGCGTTACTAATTTTGATGAATAACATCTTTTTACAACCTTTCATTCATTGTTATTCAATGTTTTGGCTTGCTCTTAATACCAATTTAAATGTTAAAATTGGAACATTGCCTTGCTGAATAAAAGTATGAAAGTGGTTCGATTTTTTTTTGGCCTCGGTGTATTTATTGAATCACTTAATAATACTTAAATATACATCAATATAATTATGTTATTTCCATGCGTGTATTTAAAATGTTAACGCGAGAAACATAAAAATATCATTCATTATTAATGTATTTATTTTTTTAAGGAATAAATGAATATATTCCGTTCCAAATTTAAAAACCACCGCCCAATAAATCCACGAGAATAATTATCGAGTTGAATAAAATAAACAAGAGTAAACCATAGAATTAAACACTTTAAATAAACAGGTTATGAACTAATTTTGACTTTAATCACGTCGGCAGCACAGACGGCCAGACGAACAATCGACAAAAATACCTCAAACACTGTTTTGACAGTAAGCAAACTATCAGCAAAATGTGTCGAAACAGCCTAGCGCAGACAGTAACTCTTATTGGAACGCTTGTAAATATACTGCCCACGATCCGAATTGTTTTTAACTGCTGTGGGAATAAACAAATCGTCGACGTAGAAACTGAATTTGGGAGTTGGTAATTTTAAGTTGTATGCTTCCAAACATTTTTTGTTGTGGTAACAAAGAATGGTTTTGTTTCAGCAGGGATAAAATGCAGCGTGAGGAGATCAAGGGCGCCGCGGGGCAGGGACTCGGCGGGCTGGCCCGCCGACTTAGCGGATGGCGACCCCAATGAGATCCAGTTCGCAAGAAGCGCCGGGCCACCGAGCGAGGGTGGCGGACTCGTCAAGGAGCGGGAACGCCACGGCGAAGTCATCAGACCAAAGCATCACCACCTCTGCCACTGCGATTGCTGCTACTACTCCGGCTGCACCAGCTGCGGCTACCTCCGTGACAAACGCGAATACAAATCCTCCTATCGTAAGCGGCGGCACTGCCGCTACCGCAACTCATCTACCGACCACCAACTCCAATTTCGAATACGATGACAACGAGTGGGACATAGGTAATTTCTCGAAACGGTTTCCCCACCCCCTCCAACACCAACGTCACAACTAAAAATGTACCAAAAGATAGTCTATCATTAATTTAGAAGTTTATTCATGTCAACACACCGAAATTTTGAAAAAAAAAAACCACGTAACCCGAACTCTCCGAATATCTATATCAAAAATATAGATATGTATGTGCACCGCGATTTATTAATTGGTATTATTATGCAGGAATAGGCGATCTCATCATCGACTTGGATGCGGACATAGAAAAAACCAACGACCAGTCGGGGGGCATGGCGGCCAACGCCGGCTCCGGTGGACCACAAGCCTCCAAGGCCCAAGCTACGGCCAAAATGCACATCGAACATTCGGCCACTGCGGACAAGGGTCTTAAAATGAAAATCAAACGCACCAAACCTGGCACCAAAACTTCGGAAGCCAAACACGAGATTGTCAAGTCCAACGAGCAAAACGGTAATTATTAACATTCCAATAATTTTTTTTATGTATACACGTTGGGCCACGAGTCAGTTGTCACTAGAAATTCTTAGATTTTGTTTTTTTTCTAGCGTATATCTTTGTAGCCTGTTGTGAACCTGACTAATGTGTAGTACTCATGAGCCAGTTGGCACTAGCAATCTGAGGTTATGTTGTTAAAAGAACAACGAATAGTAAGTTAACTACAGAACAGTGTGTATTTGTTTTGGAAACATATCAAAATTACAGTGATGTCAAGTATTTTTAGTATAATATCCGCAGACCTAGTTCTAAGTTATAGTCTATTTGAAAATTATTGATAGCACAGTTTTTATGGGATAGCAGGTAAACCCTAATGTGACATTATAAACCAGTAGCGAAGAATTTTAAAAATAAAATGTTTTGGGTATATAATCTCTAGGAAATGCAATGTTATAGCATGGAAAACGCTGTAACAACTTTTGTAGGTTTATTGAACTGTTCTAGAATTTGTGTTGGTAATAACGTCGTTGATAGTCAAAGGGCAAGTCGTTAGAGGTGCGAAAGTATCTCGATCGGTTAGAAAAAATGGCCAGGTCAAGAGTACCAACAACCGACGAGCATGTATGAGAGCACTGATGGAATTAGATGAAGCACAAGATGTGTGTAAGAACAGTTGCAAGTGGAAGGAAGTGGTCTCTGCCTACCACTATGGGAAAAAGGCGTGACTATATGTATGTATGTACAACTGACTTGTGGCCCACCTAATTTAAGAGATTACCTGTACCTTCTCCAACCAAGTGACCCAAGGAGGGGATTTTCAGAGGTGACAATAGATGGCTTCAGGTGAATTGATATCACTTTGACCCATTCCATGCATAGGAATCGACAGTGACCACCATCTGGTTGCTAGTACTAATCTTTGCAGCTACAAAGAAATTGTGACCGTTTTCCTGATAAAGTTCGAGTTCTAAATGAACATTTTTGTTTTTTAGGTATTGTCGATCAGTCAGATATGAAGGGCGTACCTAAACATGGCGGTCCGCCGGCGGGCACCGGTAACAACGTACTGAGTCCAGCGGCAGCGGCGGTCGCCGCAGCTGCGGCCGCTGCGAACACTAAACGAGGTTCGAGCGGTCATCGTCGAGACAAAATAAGAGACAAACACGGATCTTCTTCGTCATCGAACTCTTCGAATTCTTCATCGTCTTCTTCGTCATCGTCGTCGACGTCGAGTGATAAATCATCCGCGAAAGCGGCGCCCGGCGTAGGACAAGCCGGTACCGCCTCGAGTGCTGTGAATGTGTCCGAAATGAACGGCATAATGCGAGTGAGTGCTCCGCAAACGGGTCCGCCACGCTGCTCCGTATTTCCCGCTAGCACGGGTCCGGGACCACCACAAGCTTCTTCCGTCACCGGTGGACCGCCGTCAGCCGGTCCACCGCCCAGTCCGGCGGCAGCCACCGCTCCCGGTTCTGCTTCCAAACCAGAACAAGCTAAAGTGTTATCTTCGACTAATTCGAATTCTGCCCCCGTCGGCGTTGCTGCCGGTGGTGCTGCCAACGTCCAAGTACAATCTTCCAACATGATGAACGCCGACGATGGAAGTTCGTCGCCGCCTCCCGCTAAGAAGATCAAAAGCGAACCGAGGGTGAGTAGCGGACCACCCGTATTTCAATCCTAACCATCCCCATAAATATTTTTAATTACATTATCTCTTAAATGACATTCAAACATTTCCTTCCCCTAAAATCAACCAAAAATACAGGAAGGAAGTGGTAACAAAAGGAAAATTTTCCCTGTGTCTTACAGAAAAATTTATTAAGATCCTAAGTAAAATGGTTAAAAAGATAAATGAAAAATTTGATTCTGATCATACAATGAATCAGTTATTATTTTAGATATATTATTACAAAAAAAAAATTAACCCAAAGAGTATTCCAGAGTATATAAAACTACTGTTAACTTGAGTAAAAATAATGTCCAAACAATAATAATAATGTTAGTTTCAATATTACCACAATAATCTTAATTAATAATGATGGTTGAAATGATGCAAATATTTTAACAATGTAAGTAATGAAAAAAAATGCCGTTTAAATAATGTCAGTGTTAATTAAATTAATGCCGTTTAAATAATGTTAGTAATAAAGAAAATGGCTTTTTAAATAACGTTAATGATGATCAAACTATTGTCGTGTATATGTCAGTAATGATCAAATTAAAACAATTTTAATAATGTCAGTAATAAAAAATATGCCTTTTAAATTATTTCAGCGATAATCAAACTAATGTCGTTTAAATAATGTTAATAATGAATAAGAATGTCAATGATAATTAAATTATTGCTGTTTAAATAATATCAGTAAAGCGTTTTAAATAATTTTAGTGATCAATTTAATTTCATTTAAATAATGTTAGTAATGAAAGAGAATGCCGTTTCAGTACTATCAGTGAAGATCAAATTAATGCCATTTTGATAAAGTCAGTAAGTAAGAAAAAAATGTCTTTTTAATTAGGTCAATGATCAAATTAATGCCGTTTATATAGTGTCAGTGGTGATCAAGTTAATACCATTTTAATAATGTCAGTAATAAAAAAATGCCTTTTAAATAATTTCAGTGATGATAAAACTAATGTCGTTTGAATAATATTAATAATGAATATGAAGGCCATTTAAGTGATGTAAGTAATGATCACATTATTGCCATTTTAATAATGTTAGTAATAAAATTAATGCCGATTATATAGCGTTAGTGATGATCAAATTAATACCATTTTAATATTGTCAGTAATCAAAAAATGCCCTTTAAATAAATTAAATGATAATCAAACTAATTTGAATAATAGTAATAATAAATAAGAATGCCATTTAAGTAATGTTAGTAATGAACAAATCATTAGCCTTTTAATAATATCAGTAAGAAAAAAAAAGCCTTATAAATATTATAAGTGATGATCAAATTAATTTCGTTTGAATAGTGTTAATAATTAACAGGAATGCTGTTTAAATAATGTCTGTTATAATCACAATAATGTAAGATTTATATAATTCCTTAAATAACACTGCATAAAGCTTTGTTAAGTGATTAAAAATTTATCGTATGGTATTAAACAAAATTTTTTGATAAAAAAAAACAGTTCCAAATAGCGAAACAACGAGATGTATTTAATGGCACGTCTATCCGGTTTAGTAGTCTACCAACAATTTGTACAATGATATTTATCGTCGCATCGAAGGTATGTAAATAAATAAAACAGTTAATTAAAGTGATCGATTAAATAAAGGAAAGCAAATGTTAATTATGCTTTTACCGGCTATAACAATTTGGTAATCACATCACCCCACTCTACAGTGAGTGGTCACTGTTAAAATACAGTTGGCAGAGTTGGTATTAAAGAGGTGTAAACGTCTCGCAAAACAAATATTGGTAAATGTTTATGACGTTGTATATAAATATTTACTATATGAAAATGCGTGTTGGTAACAGACATCAGCTAATAGCTTAAAATTAATATTTTGGATCTTATTTCATCCAAATGAATTATTCACACACAAAAATAAAAACTAAAATGAAGTTTAAAAAAACTTATATTCCACCCTCTTGTAATAAACAGTAATGTTTGCACAAAAGTGGATGAGTTTTTACTTAATTTATGCAACACACAGCAGTCATCGCTCTTCCTCGTTTTGTTTCCATTAAGGCAGTATTAATATTGATAAAAGATTTGAAAAATTAGATTTTATTTTTTTAAAAAGAAAAGATGTTATAATGTCTTATTAATTTCTTTTGTTCTAATTAAATTAGTCTCGAGCCTTCCCTAAGCGTAAACGTCTAAAACCGTTAGGCATCGAAGCAAGTTCTGAGAACCCCTTTCTCACTGCGCCATCACCGGTCGAACGAACGATCGGTTATCCCATTATTCAGTTTTCTTCCAAACGCACACCAGACACGGTCGACAATTCAATTCATTTCACAGCGATCGAACGATCGTTTTTCCTATTATTCAGTAGCACATTCCAAAACTCCGACCAGAGAAGATCGATCTTTCCACGGCATCGAATCCCTTGTTGTTTGTTATTTTTTCTAATTCATCCAGTTAAGAAGGGTGAATTTATGTAAAAAGGTAATTTATTAGTGGTACAAGTGCATTGTGTATTTTGAAGAGAGGCATATTTTAGTGTCAAATAAAACTTTAAAAAACCAGCGATCTATGATTTAATGCCAGTCCACTGTTATCGAAGTAGAGTATAATTTCCCCGTTTACGAAAAAAGGATTTACAATTGTTGATACACTGAGTGAGCCTCTATCAATAATTTTCCATCACTCTGCGGATAAATTCAGGCGGAATGGCAGCAATTTCCTGGATTATCGTCTTCCTATGAGCTTCCAGAGTTTGGGAACGATGTTGATACACTCTTTCGACCAGGAGATTTTCTTTTGAATGCCGATGCTGTTTCTCGAAAGTTTGACACCCATTTACCAATTGTCTTTTTATCGGGAACCCGAGCTCGAAGTGAATGCGAAAGGCACGCTGAGTCATTATCGGCGAACCGCCATTTCGAATAAACTCTTCAATGACAAAAGTGTGGTGATGTCCCGACCAAGCCATGGTTTACACTAAAAAACAAAACATAACATTAAGACAGACGTCGAATGATATATCTCCCACTGCGCTACCACCACCGTAGTCGTAGTTAGACGGTTTCCAAATCGGGGAGTTTTTTCTGCCCCATCCTGTACTTACTTCTTCGACTCTTATGATAATCTCCTCTTGGCCGTCAAAATATAAGTCAAGGTAACATCCCTGGGGTCACGCGCAAAGAGTATTGAATTATCGCGGACGAGTAGTTCAAAGGAGCAGATCTATTTTTCCTGTTAAGGCACATAAAAATAAATTATAGTTTAAAAAAACTAAAAAACACGCATTTAGAGTTGAATCAAACTAAAAAGTAAAAAATAATTCTTAACGTAGGAATAAAATTACTGATGAGAAAATTAATGTCACAGCGTGGGGTGCTTACATTCCGAAACGCAAAGTTAGTTTACAAATGTCATACAAAGCACCCCACAGATACATTAATTTTCTCGTTAGTAATTTTATTTCTATGTTAAGAATTATTTTTTACTTTTTAGTTTGATTAACTATAAAAGCGAAAGTTATCAGGATAATCGTATATTTTGATCGTATTATTGCATTGTCGTCGGTTTTTGAAAAGCGTACAAAGTTTAAATTAAATCTGATCGCTTAAAGTAGTGCAAAATCGAGGACATATATACAAGCAAATAAGATACAGGTGAAACTGATACAAGCGTGTTAAAAATTCAGAATTTATCGTGTGGTTTTTGCATCTTCGTATTAAATTTTTTGATAAAAACAAAACAGTTTTAAATAGCGAATCAACGAGATGTAATAATTAATAACACGTCGATCCGGTTGAGTAGCCGACCAGTTACGGTAGACGAAATAGATTGGTGTTGTTGTCGAGTTATAACTCGTAATGAATATGCAGAATGCGCTTTGCAGAATGTATGTAATGTTTTACAATTTAATTGACTTTCTTTCTAACACAGGTGCCCATTAATAATTGCTTAAGGTCAGCTACGATTTGACGCGCAACATTTGTCGTATTAGATGAATATCTCATTTGAAATGTTCATTCATAAAATAGTTTTCTATGGCAAATTATTACGCACGCAAAAGTTGCTGTGAATTTGTCATAATTTTGTTTATAAATAATAACGTTTGTTCTAATTGCGATCAATATTTATTCGAGGATTTTTTCTGTTCTTGTTCACGCTGCAACGTTTCGTTAATAAACTAAAATTATTGAGACAATTAGGCGTTGCCACACTTCTGTTTTATTTATTCAAGACCTTCTAGACTATATAGAATCATAAGTGTTACATATGTCTAAACTTGTATTGAAGACGAGATTCCAATAATCACTGAATATACAGGGTGATATATTAAAAACACCAAAGTGACTAATAATATGAGAAAAACGGCAAATCTGACAACATTGCAAATGTCAAATCTGAAATCTCCGTATCTCAAAATAGGCTTATCTCAAATTTTGTACAATTCGGACTAGCAATTTACGAGATAATTGTCCGTTTCCAAACTTTTGGTCCACTCTGTATATATGAGAATCAAACCAAATTCATATTTAGGGGATAATAGCGTATGTCGTGAAGGCTATGCTATTTTTCAAGCACTTCGTCCTATCAGATCTTTTGTGAATATCATATTTATGGAAGGAAAATAAAATAATGTAAATGATGTTATAAAATTTTAATATTTTACGTTTATAAAAATAGGAAAATTTTGGAAAACCAAATAAATTACTCAACGCATTAACATTTAAAATAATTCACTCGAGATCATTTACCCAACGTATTAAAGTTTATAATTATTCAGTCAAGATCATCGGTTTCAAGAGAGATAATTACTGGTTGTATAGTTTCATCTACCCTATTGTCAACCTTCCACATATTTTGTTTCCCTTTAATTACGCATTCTATAGCTTATTGTAAATTTTTTTTCGTAGTTTTTGATAATGATAATAATAAAAGTTGCCGAACACCATTAATTTTAAATGTTGTGTTATGGACCCTGGTGGAGCAAAGAAGCCAGTTGGTCGGATTGTCAATTGCCGAAGCGAAACATGAGCTGAAACTAATCCTTGAGCAAGAACATATCGCTCAGTGAAATGCAATTACTGACTGCAGAACATCAAGACAGCTGATGAAAAAACCTTTCCAGAAGAGGGCAGACGCATTCTGGACGATGAACCGGAGTAGGCTAAGCAGCACGCTTGGCCTGCTTACTGGCCAAATCGCACCTCTTCAAACTCAAGCTGGCGGCTAAGAAAAACTGCCGACGATTCGGCGATGAGAAAGAGAGTAGCATACACATTCTGTGTAGCTGCCCGATAATAGCAGTGTACAGGTACCAAACCTGGGGCCGCATGATAATGGATCCAAGCGATCTAAATGAGACAGTGCCAGCAGAAATCCTGCGGTTTTCGAAAACCAGCGGACTGGAATTCTGATGCCCTGAAGACACAGCGGAAGTCACAGAGTATCAAAGATCTAGGTGACATAGGTGCCTATACCAATGGCCCAATGGCAAAAATGTAATGTATGGACGGGCTCCTTTCATTTGTACCCAAATGAGCTTATTCGAATTTAATTTGAAGTGATATCGTTGCTATCGAAGAACAGTAATTCCACGTTCTTTTGCTATTTCATCAATAACGAATTTTTGGAACGAAGCTTTTTATCGCACGGTACGTGCTTGGCGGATGGGGGCTAGGCGAAAGTGTTTTTATAAACCCCAAAAGTTGGGCGCCAAATTGTGTATCCCTAACTAAACTGTTTTTCTAAAGTTACAAAAGTGGGGTGCCAATTTTAAAATCTTACCAATCCCCCAAATGTTAGGCGACAATTTTGTGTTACGTTAAAGTTTCATTTCTATAGCCAATTGTGTGTAATGTTATAAGTTACTTTTATAAAACTAAATTATTCCAACTCTAGGGCTGCTAATTGTGTAGTAAACAGTTTTACTAATACCCGTTGAACTAAATTATTTTATCAAATTAAAGTACTGAAAAAGAATTTTAAATAATTTTACTTAACCGTCTGAAATAAAAAAAAAGCTGAAAATTACCGATAATACTCCAAAAACTCGTTGCAACACATTCGGCAACAACGCTACTAATAATAGCCGATTGCTTGTGGCCGTACCGCGTTGTCGCTTATTGAGCAACACATAACTGAAGAGCAGGCAACATCAAAGCACAACACATTCCAGTCGGCCGTATCAAGATCATACAATCGACCAGAAGGTGGGGATGTATGATCGTGTTTAAAAGTTAATAGTTTCGTCTCCTCTGATAATAGGTCTATGCTCTACACTCTCGTGCGAGGAACTCTGGACAAGATACTCGTCGAAATTTACTAAGGCGTATGTTATCATCCACATTCTCATGTCTACTCACGAGAAACTCACTTATACGTTGGTCTTCAACATGGATGTCATTGAAGTAGCTGCTTCTTCAGCTCTCTATGCATATACGACCTCTTGAAAACCACCACGAACCCCATTTACAGTTTCGCAGACGATAGCACACTTGTCTCAACTTTCACATCCTATCGATCACTTTCGGTGAATGATACAAATAGACTCAGGCAGGAACAGGTTAATTCCATCAATAGAGATCTTAAAGCAATTGTCGAGTGGGGAACCAACGCCCAAAAAACGCAAAGTGCCACGTTTTCCAAGAAAGTGAATTCCTCAAATCATCCCATCACAATGTCCGGAAATACCCTTGAACCAAGTCCCTCCATCTCGATTTTGGGAGTCACGGTGTCATGTCTTGGCATGACCATGTTGCTAACATCGCAAAGCCAGAAAGTTTTTTACTCCTGATCAACTGTTGACGACGTACAAGGCTCAAATCAGACCTCTACTGGAGTATTGCTCGCACATTTGGGGTTCAGCACCAAGGCATTCTCTTCGTCTTCTAGATTCCATTCAAAAAAAGCCATTCGCTTGATAAACAGCTCAACTCTCACAGATACCCTTTACCCTCTAAAACATAGAAGAAGAGTTGCAGACCAGTCATTGCTCTACAGATATTTCCATGGCAGATGCTCCAGAGAAATAAAAACTCTTGTACCACCATTGGCCACATTCGGCCGAAGAACTCGGCACGCTGATCAGTCTCACCCATTTACTCTTTAACACAATAGTGTTTGTCCAGAGCTGAGTGACATAAGCCAGCAAGGTTGCCACGTCTTTTTCGTTCTCTAAAGAGTACTCTGCTAGCGGTTTCTCTACTGGCAAATTATGCCCGAGCTCAGCCGTAGAGGGTAGAAGATAAAAATATAAAAGTGAGCCGCGCCACCGACTTAGACGGTATAAGCCGGAAACCCCTAGATCTTATAGGCACTAGCAGAGCCACAAGATAAACAACTATGATTATGGTGAACCAAATAAATAAAATTATAGCAAAAATATGTTGGATACTTTACTCACACAATAAATAATTAAGGTACACAACTCAATAGCAACATCATAACAAATATAGTCAAAATTAACAGCTATGGTAAAATTTTCTTGCTAAAACAAACCAAAAATTTAAAATTGACAACTTTATAAAAAATAACCAGAACAGAAGTAAGAGTAACAGACTTTACCAAGTTACAAAAAAAGTAAGACATATATAAATTAACTCATTAATAACACTAATTTAAACATTTACATGAAGGCTGATAATTCACTAGTTAACCGTTTACTTAAAGATTTTCACTGCCAAAACAATCGAGTTTATTTAAAAATATTTTTAAAATGGTTGTCCTTTAAAATATCAACATTGTAGGATATTTACAAATAAGTAGGAAGAAAATATATTTTTACTTGGACATAAAGAATTATTGAGAAGGTTATTTTAATCCAAGTTTAGTTTTGGCATATTATCTAATGCAATAAGTAGTTTCCAACAATGTACTATATTAATAAACTAAAACAGAACGTAATCGTGGTGTCAGAATGAGTCACTGCGTTATATATTTAAAAATAAATCACTTATAACCTTTGGGTATACGAATTCACATGTACTCCTGTGGCCTACTCCTGGGCCTACTCCTGGGACTGGTTAGATTATGGGGCGGCACCGGCTAATTAACAATGGCTTCCCTCAAATAAATCCCGATAACGGATATTCAACTTGACACCAGAAATCCAAAATATCAACAACGTAGGTAAGATAGAATGGTAAGTTAAAAATTAAGTGGTTTTTCTTCAAAATCCAATTAAGATGGCCCAAATACAGCCAGATATGAAAGAAATCCCATAGAGGTTCTGCACACGTGCTAATAACACACCGTCCCCAACGACTTTCACCGACACCTGACTTCCAAGACTCTCAACACACGACTGCCGCTCCTAGGCCGGAAATCAAGAAATGACACGGAATAAACGTCAACCCACAATCTTCTCAAGTCCGTGCTCCACAATCGCCTCGTCCGTGTGGATATCCAGCCCGTCCACACAGAAATGCAAACCAAACAATCGAATCCTATCCCCGCAAGGTATGCAACACTATCTACAACGAATGATATATTTGAGTTACAACACGGTATGCAACAAGGAATACGAAACTATAGAACTGTGGAAGGAAAAAATAGGCACGTGACAAGGTACTTACCAAAAGTAGATTTGTCTGAGTTAAAATCCTTAAAATTAACAATATTTTAACTACATCGTTACAAAATTGTGAATTATAATAATGCATCGTGGCAAGTAATACTATTTTATTATTAAAGAAACCTGAGGATGAATTTGCTTAAATTCGAAACGTAGGCAAAAAAACAATAGTTTTTTTTTTAACTCGCACTGATCCCAATCCCAACTAAACTCTGACAAAAAAAATATTGTTTAATCACAAATTACGGACAGATGCGAAATTTGAGGGAGATTGTCTTACGGCGAGAGAGGTAAATATCGATAAATAATGAATAGTTTGCCTAAAAAAGTACAGTAATTGTAACTGGGGACCCATGTTTATTTGAAAAAAAAAAATGTCTTATTTTGATCCCAGCAATACGTCCACGCAAATGTCTACGTGAAATTTTGAATCAACCTTTATATCATTATTATTAATATATCTGTGTACATTCACATATCCACGGCAATAAAAGTAATACGTTGCAATTTGTTCCGAATTTTGGCGCACTTATTATACTGATACCGCAGAAATAATTTATGACTGGCAACGTCGCATTATTCTGATTAAAATAATTGTCCACGTGGACAAGCGACCAATTACAGTGGCTGTTGGTTGAATTTGTTTATTTCCTATTGGCTTAATAACTAATATTCGTTCTGGCACGTGTCATTAAGTTGTTTTTTTCTTGTTCCAGTGTTGTATTTGGATTATTTTTTTTTAAATGGCTTTTTGGAGGATTTTTAAAAGTGATGAAAATTATGTAGGCCCGGAAAGTTTTTATTATATTTAAATAAATACCTATATACTTTTATGGATATTACATTCGAGTTGAAGAATGTGCAATAAAAATTAGGTCACCCTCCACTTAAACAGTTATTAAAATAAAAATAAAATATTAAATAATAAAAATAAATAAAAATATTAAAAATATGTACCATCTACTAAAATTAGAAAATAATGGATCAAATTAAGGATGTAGTGAAAAGGATTTACGTTTTGACAAAAATTTCACAATCCTCCATTAAAAAGTAATTACCAGCGAGGAATGTTTTCCAAGAAATAAGCGGAATCGGATATTTTTGGTGAGTGTAGATCACTTCATGATGAAAAATATTTAAAAAAAAGTGTTATAATTAAAAATGTATAATACTGAACCAGCTAATTTCGCTTCATGTTAACCTATACTGTAGGTATATGTAGGTTGATTCCCTGAATGAATGAATAAAAAGGAGTTGTGGAAGGGGTCTAATTTATTCCTAGGCACTGCAGAATTGTCCGCTTTTTGTACCTTTCCAGCTGAGTTCACCAGGTTGATCATCATTTCCTTCGTCATCCCTGACTTTTGCGTGAACCTCATAGTTCGTCTCAAAAGATATTTCTGCTCTCATATAATCAGTTACCATTTCTAGAAGTGGGTGACTGATTATATTTTTTATGGTTGTATGTCCATGTGTTTTAGTACCTTATCAATAGTTCTGTTCTAGTCTATACGCAAATTGTTTTGCCTCGCCCCGGATATACATATCTAGAGGTGGGAGGTTTAGCATTGCTTCCATAGCAGCCGCGAGGGTTGTTCTCATAGCCTCCCTAATACATATGCGCGGGTCGATTATATATCAGTGTTATAATTATTTTACGTAATGAATACCTCAGTAGGATAGATGAAGTTCATCTTTAAGGTAGATTCAAGTTTATCTCGATTAAACTTGATACGTCACTCATGATATCATGAAAAAAGTATGGAGTTATTGGCAAGAAATATTTTGAGTTGTTCGTTAAATCCAAGTCCGGTCCTGCACCTGCCGTATGTTAAATTCTTTGATGTGCCCGAATAAGTAAAACAGGAAATGTTATTTCTGACTTCAACTATTCAGTCGTCATTTCATTTTAATTTTTTTATTAGCTTTAAACGCGCGTAGGCAGACTTAATTGTTTGTTACAAACAATATCAACGATCCGATAAAACTAGCGTCAATTTAAATAAACGCGGCTTCTGTATCACACAATCACGACAATCATTGTGATTATTTTCCCCCTTATCGCCATAGGCGTAACGGCTAATTGTTATTTTAACGGAAATAGCTATGAACACATAAATTAACCCAGACTTGACGTCGACCAGGCATACCTTCCATAATATCATTAATCCTTTTTTAACGAGCTGTAATAATTCCATTAATTAAATTTCGCAAGTGCTCCCTATTGGTTCCAGTACATGATCGAATCGTTCTAAAATAATCGCCTTCTATTTTTCTTTTATTATGGATTAAACGTTCTATAAAGGCGTTGCTTTTTTATACAAAAAGATTCGAGGGGAAGGTTCTTTATACGGGCCTTGAATTGTAAAAAGAAAACGCAAGATTGAGTTTTACAAACTGGATGCTTCGTTTGCTATAGGTGTCTGTAAGTGCCTAATATCGTAGTCTCTTGCGGTCTATATTGGCACAACTACACAAGAAAGGGAGCTGTAAAAAAAGTCCGCTATCTAAGGAAGATTTTTTACAGGCATTGGTCGTTGAACTGGGTGGTGCACAGTAGCCACACAAGGAAAATACTAGGGAGAGAAATAAACGTCTTAGATCCTAGTACATAGAGATAACTATGTATAAAGAGGAAATATTTTTTAGTCATTGTACTAAATGTTGTCCCAGTAGTTACACAAGGAAAGGTCTGTGGACAGATTTATTCTACTAGACCTTAGTACATAGAAATATTTAAGAAGGTCGTTGATGGAAGTGGTTTCTAGTTGCTACATACATAGGGAAGTAACTATGGAAAGATTAGATCATAGTACATAAAAATATCTGTAAAGAAGAAAAAAGCTTACTAAGATAGACTTTGGTCAGGCTTTGAAATGTATGGTGTACAATAGCCACTCAAGACTTGGCGAAGATAGTATGTAGGAATTTCTCGTCGTTAATCAGAGGAATAACGTTTGACTTCATTACCTGAAAAGGTAATGGTGGTACAAAATCCTAAGTATGGAAACATCACCCCAAGTTTGTTCTTTCTTAAACCCTGTGCAGTGTTTGCAGATTAATAGGAGTTTTTGACGAATCTTCCTATATTTATAGGTGCATTTTTATTAATTGGAAAAAACACCACCAGTCCGAAGCCTCTGAACAAACAAGTAATTGGCGAATTGGCCACTTGGAAATTATACTAAACTGGGGGCATGGCAGTGCCCCCGCCAAGTCGAACAAAAAAGTGGCACGGGCATACCATCCTTTTATGGAAGCAGTTCAGGCCATTTTCGTCCCCCTATAACTTCGTTGTGGATAAAACTAGAAGCCTGAATTTTTAGGAACCAAGTAGGCATTGTATAAACACGGTATATTTAAAATGTCATTCAATGCTAACCAGTAGTTAAAGAATTATAACTAGTCAAAGTTTCTTAATTTTGTCACTCACTGACCGATCATCAAAACTCTAAGGCACTTATAGTAGACATAAAAGCTTTAAATTTAAAATACAATTAGTGTTTAGTGTATAAATCAAGGAAAAACTAAAATAAATAGCAATTTCGGTCCAGTTATCTGAATACACCAACTGCATAAATAACTTTGTAATCATACATACATACATAAAGTCACATCTTTTGCTTCCTCTACTTTCATCATTGCTCTCATACATGCTCGTCGGTTGTTGGTACTCTTAACTTGGCCTTTCTTCAAAACAATGTTGATCTGATCGAGATATGTTCTCCGAGGTCGACCTCTACCGACTTCCGTCCATTCACACTCGCCTTATAAATTTGTTTCGTCAATCTTCCTTCATTCATCCTTTCTACGTGTCCAAACCATCTAAGCATTCCTTTATCTATCTTTGTGACCACATCTTCTTTTACACCACAGCGTTTTCTTATCTCACTATTCTTAACTTTATCCAACCGAGTCACTTCGGCTATACTTTTCAGACTACTTATCTCCGCAGCATGAATCCTATTTTCATGCTTCTTCTGCCAAACCCAACATTCACTACCATACATAAGTGTAGGAACCAACACACCTCTATGCACCGCCAGACGTGCCTTTTTTGACACTTTTTGGCTATTCATAAAGCTATGCAGTGCCCCATTCATTTGTTTTCCTGCCAACACCCTTCGCTCAATGTCACTGTCATACTTTCCATCTCTAGTAAATTTTGAACCCAAGTACACAAATTTATTAACTTGTTCCACTCTTTCTTCCTCAATCGAAACCCCACAGTTTGTCATGCTTTCTTCTCTTTCAAAAGCCATTACTTTCGTTTTGCTCACATTTATTTTCATCCCTTTGATTTTCAGGGAATCATGCACTCTTTTTCAGATCTTTTAAACAACTGTCTATGTTTAAGTTAAACAGCCATGGCTAAGCCACACATCCCTGTCTCACACCTTTTTCGATGTTAAGCCAGTTTGTGCAAGCTCCGTTTATCCTGACACAAGCAGTGGAATCCTCGTAAAGTGATTTCAGTGCTCGTATTCAACTACCACTCACCCCATACATAAACAATGTAGACCACAATTCACTCCTCAACACTCTGTCATAGGCCTTTTCCAAGTCTATAAAAGCGCAATAGACCTGACTTCTAGCCAAGAATTTTTCGACTATACCTCGTAAGGAAAAGACCCGATCCATACATCTCCTTCCTCTTTTAAATCCTGCTTGCACATCCCATATTATCTCAGTTTCATTCGTCACTCTTTTAATCAATATCTTTGCATACAGTTTGCCTACTATGCTGAGTAAACTAATACCTCGGTAGTTCTTACAGTCTTACTGCGAACCTTTTTCCTTGTAAAGCGGCACGATAACGGCCTTGTACCAGTCGTCTGGTACACTACCACTTCTCCAACAAAGGTCAAAAATGCGGTCCAGTAGACTAGCTACCGATATAAATATATAGAATTACAAAGTTATATTTGCAGTGAATGAATCTGTGTACCTGTATATGTATAAAAAGGAAAAAAAGTAGGACTATCTACAAAAAGAAATAAGATGCCATTAAAAACATAACTTGTAAAAAACACCAAGTCTCGCAACTCAGTTCTACCGTAAAAAGTTGTGAGATTCATGTAATACCAAGTCGGTTAATTTATTCAGTCCCTTCTTCAGGGTCCTTCTGTCCTAATTTATTAAGTAATTAGCTAACCTAACAACATCTTATAGTGACCATATCAATATTAAAAATTTGTTGTATTTTTTAAATAAATAGATTGACTTGGCAATCGCAGTAAACAATCTAATTTAATATATTATGTATTATTGTATTACTTGTGATATACATTGTGTTTTCATGCGATGGCCAAGTCAATCTATTTATTTAAAACGTAAAAGATTTTTAATATTGATATGGTCACTATAAGATGTTGTTAGGTTAGCTAATTACGTAATAACTTAAGACAGAAGGACCGTTAAGTAGGGACTGAATAAATTAACCGACTTGGTATTACATGAATCTTACAACTTTTTACGGTAGAAGAACTGAGTTGCGAGACTTGGTGTTTTTTACAAGTTATATTTTTAATGGCATCTCTTATTTCTGATACTTCGGATTCCAACTCAAGCGATTAATTTTGTTTTTAATGACAGTTCTAAAACGGTTTCTTCTTGTAGAAACTCGAAATGAATTCGAGTCGAATGTTTTTTTTTTAAAAGTCGTCACGTGTAAAAACTGGGAGTACGACTATGCTACGATGAGCACGACGTAAATATAATATGTCAGCGTAAATGGGGATGAGATTGCCCCACATTCGAAACCGTCCCTTTTCCCATATTAGCCCTGCTTGCCTTCATCACCGTTTTTAGGGCATTTCGATTTTTGATTAAGGGTCGAAGGAAACGATTATGTGTACTCGAATTCGATGGTCCTTTTATGTGTCGGAAAAAACCTCGGGATTATTACCGAGGGTCAAAATGTTTCGGAGGAAATTGATCGTGTACAAATGTGAAGTTATTAATCACACAATTTGCGAAACTTTAAATTATTTTTCCGCTAATGAACATGTTTTTTTTTTAAATAATAAAATAGCAATAACGTCGTAGCGATAAAATCACAGATACATAAGTCGCGTCTATCGCTATTCAAATTCTTTTGTTGCAGAAATTCCCGGTTTTATTTTTTTTTACTTTTAAAATTTTCGTCGCGACTCGATAAAATTTTCCGTCGCTAAATGCAAAATAAACAAAATATCGCATTGAAAGCACGTATTGTGTAAAGTAATGTTTTTACGTTATGCTAATAGTACTGTCTTTTCTCTATTCTGGTCGGTATTGATGTTGATTCAAGTGAGTATTTGTATTTGACAAACAAAGGTGCTTATTGTTGACCGTTTCTGTTATTCATTTGTCGTTAATGTAAATTCTTTGAACATTTTGATCTGTTTAACGTAATATTTTATGGTTTACACGTTACTTATCGAAAATAGTATTTTTTAAATAAGACAGCTTAACAAATCGACCTTGTAACAAAGATATGCATATTAGCTGCTGTTTACAATAGCAGACTCATTTTAAGTGAAAGGATTTATACCATATTTCACGAATATAAGGTGGTTTCGTATTATCGTTAGAAACTCGATAACCAATATTCATTTTGCAACCAAATCTTGTACATAATAAGAGAGGTGTGCAAGTAATCCAAAAAAATTTCACTAATTAACTAAGCTATTAAGCTTTAATTTGGCTTGTTAGTTCTTTTTTGTTAGATTTTGTGTTAGATTTCTAGAAAAGTAATTAGTAATACTGGGTTATCATTGTAGTGGGTACCGACAATAAAATCGTATAGTACCGATTGTAATTTCAAGTAGTGTATGTATACCTATTAGACCGCGAAAATGCCGCGACGTGTTTTAAATATAGATGCATTAATATTGAATGTACACGCTTATTTTACTGCGGAAAAGAACAATGGAGGTCCGTTGCCTCCAGTTTTATCTATACGTAAGCATGTGTGTGTGTGATGCGATGGGTATTTGTGAAACAAAATTAACCCCAGTTTTAAAAAGTGTGAAAGATGGAAATAGTGAACAAATAGTTGAAAGCCGACATCCAAAGACTGTTGACTTTTCCGAAGCTTACAAATTTGAAAATCGCGACATTGTGTACAAAATTCGTGAAAAAAAAGGATATGTCTCATTAGATTTAATATTAGAAAAAGTAAAAGAAAAAGATGTATTTGAAATTTCTAGAACAAGTCTTTGGAAAATTTTAAAACATAGGGTTTAAGTTTAAAAATGAAGACAACCGAAAGACTGTGTGAAAAAGCTAGTCGTACACATAAGAATTGAATTTTAAAAAAATTATATTCACTGTAAACAAGAATGCTCTTAATTTGTTTATCTGGACGAAACTTGGATTTTTGCTAGAGGTGAAACAAAAAGAATTTGGCAGGACGATAACAAAGTCTATAAAATACACCGACGGTGCAGCTGGAAATCATGGTTTTGTTGATGGGGTGGATCTTTTATTTTCGTCAAAATCAAAATCGGCCGATTATCATGACAATATGGATACAGAGATGTTTGTGAAATGGTTAAAAGAGAAACTATTACCATCGTTTCATGAACCATTAATAGATAATGCTCCGTACCATTCGGAAATTTTAAATAAGCAAACCAACAAACTCTTGGACGGTACAAAAAATAAAAGAATGATTAACGAACGAAAATATTTGGGCTACGAACCGCTGCCCCACTCACCGTATTCTCCAGATTTGGCCACGTGCGACTTCGTTTTGTTTTCAAATTTGAAAAAGTCACTTGCCGGGCAGAAATTTGAGTCGAATGAGGAGGTCATCGCCGCCACGGAGGCCTACTTTGCCGACCTGGAGAAAACGTATTTTTCAGATGGGTTAAAGAAGTTAGAGCATCGCTGGATCAAGTGTATCAAACTAAAAGCAGACTATAAAAATAAATCGCCACTTTTCCAAAATTTTCGTTTTTTTTTTTGTAGGTTAAGTACTTATTGGACCACCTTCGTATGTCCAAAGATTTAGCTGTTTCTATAATTTTTTTGTATTTCTCGACTCTTGGATTTTTTGTGTTGGATAAGTAATTAAAATTAAAATAAAAGTGAATAAGTTTTTCTGGGATTTCTGTGGATTGATTTATCGGGAAACGTATTGAACAATGACTATTTCGCCTGCGAGAGGTTTTTGTAAACACGCTCCTCGGAGAACTGACTCAACCGAGCACCCTTCATTTAATATACAAACTCGCCCTTTGTGCCGAAAGTAATCACCAAAAAGAGATAGAAGATATTGAGGGAGAGGAAATGTTCGGAAGAGCTCTCCTCGTCTAAGTGCGAACATTGTATGAACTTCTCAGATCGGCGTTGTCGGATGCGGTATATACAGTGTGTCTACTTAAGTCGGAACAATATGGAAAACTTTTTTATTATTTGGTTTTCGAAAAACTTTATTCTTGTTAAAAACTGGTCCAAAACTTGAAATGCAACCATCAGATATCAATTTTTTAAGCCGTTTTTTAAAGTTTTTTAAAAAATATGAATTTTACTCAAGAGTAAAGTACCTTTTTTTATAATACGGAAGAATGTTATAATATTAATCCCTTTCCCTTTCACTGGTCTTGAATTTATTTAATATTTTTGTAACTGTTGAATGCCCCAATGTTTCTATGCGGATGTCTATTATTAGAAATATTTTACCTGTATTTTGTTTAGTTTACAGCACTCATGTACCTATTTTGATGACTTTTCTCATGTTTTCTAAAGAGACCTGACGAGATTAATAAAGTATCTACGAGGGCGGTTTGATAAGTCAGTGACTTTTTGAATAAAACAAATTTTTTTCCGCAAATAAACATTTTATTTTTCTACATAATCACCTTTTAGCTCGATACATTTAGTCCAGCGTTTTTATAATTTTTTTATTCCCTCCAAATAATAGGTTTTTTCAAAGTTCTCAAAATACGCGTGTGTTTCGGTAATGACTTCTTCATTCGACTCAAATCTCTTACCGCACAGCCATTTCTTTAGGTTTGAAAACAGAAAATAGTCGCAGGGGGCTAAATCTGGAGAATATGCTGGATGGGGTAGCAGATCGTATCCCAACTTCTTGGATTTTGTACATCGTGACTAGACAAGTGTGCACACGTGCATTGTCTTGATAGAACAGCACTTTCTTCTTCGCCAAATGCGGCCGTTTTTGCTTCAAATCAACCTCGAATCTGTTCAGAAGCTTTGAATAATATTCGCCGGTGATCGTTTTACCTTTCTTGAGGTAATCGATGTGAATGACACCGCGTACATCCCAAAAAACTGTGGCCATGACCTTGTTGGCTGACAGACTCTGTTTCGCCTTCTTTGGTCCACGTTCACCCCAAACAATTCACTGTTTCAAATGTTCCTTGGTCTCTGGCGTGTTGTGATGGATCCATGTTTCATCCACAGTAACAAAACGGCGCAAAAATTCGTCTGGATTACGGCTGAACATCGCTAAACACTCTTTGAAAGTGGTCACACGATTGCGCTTATGGTCGAGTGTGAGCAATCGCGGCACCCATCTCGCTCAGAGTTTTTTCATGTCCAAATATTCGTGTAAAATATGATGTACCCGTTCAGTTGAGATACCTACAGCATGAGCCAACTCACGCACTTTCATTCTTCGATCATCCAATATCATTTCATGGATTTTATCGACGATTTCCGGCGTGATCACTTCTTTTGGGCGACCTGGACGTTCGGCGTCACTAGTGCTGGTACGACCACAACGGAACTCTGTAAACCACTTCTTAACCATTGAAATTGATGGTGCCGAGTCCCCGTAGTATTTATCAAGTCTTTCCCTAGTTTTAGTGATGGATTTTTTACGTAAAAAGTAATGCTTAATCAGCACACGAAATTCACTTTTTTCCATTTTCGTAAAAATTCAAGAGGTTGTCTACTTTGAACGGCTATAAAACACAAACTGCACGACGTAGCTTGCTCAAAATTAAAAAGTTGCCCACTGATAGATTATAGTTGACGGCAGCACTGTTGCATTTGGAGTAACTGCGCGGAAAATTCAAAAAGTCACTGACTTATCAAACTGCCCTCGTATCTATCTATTTGCTGCCTCTCTATGCGTTTTGTAATTTTCTCCAACAATTAACACAATTTCTACTTTTCTTCACGATTTAGTAAATTTTCCATTTTTACTGTAATTTTATAAATACCAACATTCCAACAACAAGCCAGAATAATTTATACGGAATGATTAGTAAATAATCACCAAACCTAAATTTTTATGCTAAATGGCTGTAATTGCATATTTGAATATAACTTTTAATTCAATATATTTACACTTGGGTTCGGTTATTTTAAACACTCTGTACAATGACTAAACAATTCTATAAATTCTTACAATCATTTGAATAATTAAAATCTCCATACAATCTCTTCATAAATATATAATCCAGGATATCTACAGCTGTCGCTGCCTTCCTGCTTTCAGCCCTTGTCTCCAGTTGTCCTTGTCCTGCCAGTCTCCATCCTGCAGCTTTCTTAATTCCATCGCCTCATCCACTTCGTCTCTCCATGATCGCCTTGGTCGACCTCTCTTTCGTCTGCCTAATGGACTCCACTCAGTTACCCGGTGTATCTAGCGATCCTCCGGAGTTCTTGTAACATGTCCGTACCACGTTAGTTTCTTTCTCTTTCTCTCTTTCTCTTCATAACACCTTATAAATAACTGACTTCAAAATCATAAAAACTAAAAACTCGATCGGCAACATTCCTTTTATATGGGCAAACAAAGTATTCGAGAATGGGGACGTCTATTCTGGAAAAACGAGGAACCAATGGGAAGATTCTTTCCTAAAATATTGGGCGTTTGTTACAAAATAAAACTTTTTGTTTTCATTGTGGTCGACGCACTGTCGCCTCAAGGCAACAATCGACAGGGACGGACACCGCAAATAGTAACAATAACTTCAATTTATAACATTCTTCTGTTTTGCAAACAATAAAGGTATTTTACTCTTGGGTAAAATTAATATGTTTTTAAAAAATTTGGAAATGACCTATAAAAATTGATATCTGATGGTTGCATTTTAAGTTTTGGACCATGCAGAACTTTTTATCAGGAATAAATTTTTTCACAAAACCAATAATAACAATTTTTTCCATTTGGTTCCAACTTAAGTAGACACACACTATTTTTAAATAAAATTATCTAGCAATCATTTATATAATGACTTTTATGTGCTAAGATATTTTAAACAATTTCGCAGTTAACCTTAAAAACTACTTAAAACTAAGCAATAATTTGATGCACACAGACACACTTCGCAGCAAGTGGTACACTTTTGTATATCTTTAATTGGTTACGTATAATTTTCATAACGTTAAATCTCTCTCCATATTAATATTTATTTAACCGCTATCATTTATCCAACTGGAATTATTTGTACTGGAGTTTATTTGTTTTATTAAAAATAGTAGTTGTGTAACAGAAAATATTCGTTAAGTAATATTTTGTTTAAGTAATAATACATACATTAACGCAACTAAATGAACTAGTACCTTGATTTAGCTCTAGTTGAAAATTTGCTTCATTTTCCAACGCCGGGTGGTCTCCTGGATCACCAGACTTACCGTCCGCAGATTTTATACCGGTCATATTTAGTGGGATTCTCGAAGGTGCAGCAAAGAATCACTGGAATAAAGAATTAATTCTTATCACTTATGTTGAAAGTAGGAGGGTTCATAATTTTTTTTATTCGAAGTAGGTAGGGAAGGAACTGGTAAGGGTGAATTCCCCTCGTTTTTTAAGAAAGAATTTTGAATAATTTGTTTTGTTCGTGAGAGAAAGTTTTAAATTGACGCACTACGTATTGCTTATAGTTTCTTCTTATTTTTTTTTATATTTTTCTGTACAGGGTTGTCCATTCGTTTATCTTAAAGATCGTTATCCTGTCCCAGTTGATATGTTTTAGGAATCTCATGAGTGGACCCTTAAATTTTTATCTGAGTAAAGAATATTTCGTGATTCAACGTGGCGCGCTAAAATATTCTCGTCCTAGGCTGTGACTCACGGTACCGGCCGACTCGCTTACGTAACATATTCCTCAGCAACATATTCTTTAGCAATTAGTTTCTCGTCGCCTCCAGAATACTATCTTTAAAACTGGCAACAGAGTAGAACTAGTAGTAAAACCATAACATCCGTATAATTTACAAGAGTATCCTTTCTCTGTAGATCAGTGGGCTAAATCAGCCACATACAATTCTTTACCAATCAGAATTTCTATCTCTCCTCAGAATACTATTATCAATACTGCTAACAGAGGAGAACCAACAGTATAAGTATCCATACAAGTAACACTTTACTATAAATTTTTCCACCAAGGCTATAGACCTTTAAATATTTAAAAAAAATTTGTGCGCATGCTTCGACTTCCGCCATATTTTTCGGGCACTTTATACGTGTATAAGCAATGTATACGATGTTTTGAATATAAATAATTAAAAAAAGAAATAGTAAATTACCTTTTTACGATGACTTGCGTACTTTTAAATTTACAATTTTATCAATAAAAAAAGAAGCGAAAAAACTTTGTTGTTATGGATTGTGTCGCAGTGATACTCGTAGTAATTTCTATTTAGAGAATTTATACGTACAAGAAAATAAGTGATAAATTCTTCATAAATTTTGGGTTATCTTGGGAATTGGTATATACAAAAGTTGTAGATATTTTAATTATCTACAACTTTTAGATATAAATTTTTCCGATAGGAGGTATAGTTTAGCCGAAAATCGTAAAAATCATTATCCACCCCTAAAAACGACTATCTGTCTACCACCCACCCCTCTTTCGGGACTTCTTATTTTTTTATTTACTTATAATTTATATTAAATTTTCCGACCAACCACATACGAGGATAATTTTTTTTTTATGAAAATAGTCGCAAAAAGGGTAGACCTATCGTGTGGGCCGCGGACGGCCCGCACTGCGACTATTATAAGAGGAAGGGATTATAGAAAGGAAATGATTGTGGACACGCTTTTTAAAAAGTTTCAGGTCATAGTTCTCTGGAAAAACTGATTTTGGAAGCTTATTCCATTCCGTAGCAGCCCTGTAAAAGGATTCTTAATAAAGATTGGTCCTTGTAGTGTCAATCTTGAGAGTAAATGGGTGAGACTGATCAGCGTGCCGAGTTCTTCGGCCGAATGTGGCCAATGGTGGTACAAGAGTTTTTATTTCTCTGAAGCATCTGCCATGGAAATATCTGTAGAGCAATGACTGGTCTGCAACTCTTCTTCTATGTTCTAGAGGGTGAAGGGTATCTGTGAGAGTTGAGCTGTTTATCAAGCGAATGGCTCTTTTCTGAATGGAATCTAGAAGACCAAGAAAATGCCTTGGTGCTGAACCCCAAATGTGCGAGCAATACTCCAGTAGAGGTTGGATTTGAGCCTTGTACGTCGTCAACAGTTGATCAGGAGTAAAAAACTTTCTGGCTTTCCACAGAAAACCTATCCTCTGGCTTGCCGACTTTGCGATGTTAGCAACATGGTCATGCCAAGACATATTATTGGACACCGTGACTCCCAAAATCGAGATGGAGGGACTTGGTTCAAGGGTATTTCCGGACATTGTGATGGGATGATTTGAGGAATTTACTTTCTTGGAAAACGTGACACTTTGTATTTTTTGGGCGTTAAACTAAACAAGATTGTTGGTTCCCCACTCGACGATTGCTTTAAGATCTCTATTGATGGAATCAACCTGTTCCTGCCTGAGTCTATTTATATCATTCACCGAAAGTGATCGATAGGATGTGAAAGTTGAGACAAGTGTGCTATCGTCTGCGAAACTGTAAATGGGGTTCGTGGTGGTTTTCAAGAGGAAATAAGGTGGGGGACAGGATGGAACACTGGGGGACGTTTATACACTTGGTATATCGGTGTTGAAGTGTTTCAAACCGTTTTGAAAAGCACCTTGCGATCAATAATTCACGATAATAACATCTGCAAAATCCCAAAAAACTGTAGCCATGATCTTACCAGCTGATGAGACAACACAAAATTTTCGAGAGGAAGGGGAACCTCTATGTCGCCGTTTCATGCTTTGTTTTCTGGATTCTGGATCAAAGTGATGAACCCATGTTTCGTCGACCGTAAGAAATTTTCGCTTTAATTCATCGGGATGTCCAATTTATCTCCGTTGCAACCTTGCGAACACGCTTCTGGTATGCCGTCAGCATTCGTGGAACCCAACGTAAAGAGAGTTTTTTGAGACCCAATTCCTGATGTATATTTTTTTGAACGCTTTCAACGGAAAATCTACATGTCTCTGCTATAGCTTTGACTGTAATTCTTTTGTCATTTAATACCATATCGTGGACTAAATTCACATTTTCAGTGGTCACCACTTTTTTGGGCGCTCTCTTCCCAGTTTGAAATATCGTGACCAGTTCTTGATTATCTGGTACAAAAAGTCACCCAATACTTCTACCATGTCCTTATAAATTCTCCTCTTATCTCAATTTTTATACAATCACGTACACCTCAATGGAAAAAAATTAATATTTAACATACACGAACTGATGCGCTGATGCTAATTGGCACACACTTATGTCATACAATAAACTTTTGCCTGACACTCTATTTGCATTTGTCATTCAACGCCAACTATGTTACGGACAACAGTTCGAGAACTATCCTCGTACTGCTAAGAAAATTTTATTCTCTCACATTATGTTTGGCCCTGGACTAACAACCAGCTTTACTTCAATATCATTGTTATCCTAACCTCTCAACTAGTTCAGCTGTATTTCCACCTTGAGGACGACCGTGGCATTTTAACCATCGTCGTAACTGACCACAATTATGTGCTTTTACTGTAGGATGCACTAATGATAAACCATTAATTAAATCTTTGTTTAATTTCACTCCTAATATAGGTAACGATCCTTGTTGTCTGGCCATAATTACAAAAAGTGTCCGAAACTTTCAATATGGCGGTGGCGCTTGCGTCAAACAGGTCGGTAAAAGGTTTGATTTTCTTTACTACATCCTATACGCAAGGAATATCTACCTACAATTATACTCAACTAATTAAAACAATTATACATGTTTCTCGTTTCTGCAACCCCTTTTTTATATTTAATTACGACAATTTGGCAACAGTGCGTATGCTGTGAATCCCCGCGGATGCTGACGCATCATAATTGGCAAGATAACGAAGAGAAGCAGGTGGTGCTTTGCGTATTTAATCGCGTTTTAACGGTCGTCCTGGGGAGAGGGAGGGTAAGAAAGCCAGGAAGATTTTGTACATGTTCTAGTCAGTCGTCCCTGTTCGTACTTCGCCTTCCCTATCGAAATTAATTGAATACTGCATATGTTTGACGCGTGCCGAAACGGACGGCCTCTTGTGGTTATTAACGCCTTATCTTCAAACTCCCAGGGATGAATTTTGATCGCATACCATGTTTATAGCTCGAGGGGGAGGCGTTGTGTATTTACAAACATCACAGTCGATTATAGATTGTGATATTTGTATCCCTTCGGTGGTTTCGTCGATTATCATGCATCGTCCGGTACCCCTTTTTCTAATTATATCAAGTAGAAAACTCGGTGGTTCCTAATTATGGGGTTGAAAAGTAGAACCAGCCTTCTTTTGAACGGTGGTATTATTATAAAAAGTTCAAGTGTGAGTTCCTAATAACTTTTAGATTATATTTTTAATCGACCGATACAAATATTTTAAATAATACTATAGCGGATCGTTTCTCGACCTGGGTGGTCGTAATTAGATTGGATATTTACAATACAGCATTACATTGCGCCTCTATTTTAGTAGGGAGGATTGTAAGTTGGGTAGAGTTGGGCTTCCGAGAAGTCATATTCAGTCTCCAAACATTAGTGCAGAATTGTCAGGATCAGAGAAAGGACGTCTTTTTGTGTTTTATTGACTACGAAAAAGCATTTGACAATGTAAAACACGATCTCCTCATATCATATCTTAGGAAATTGGGACTGGATGGAAAGGATATCAGACTTATAGGTAATTTGTACTGGAACCAAAGAGCGGAAATCCGAATTCAGAATGCAGGAACAACTGAGGATTTTGAAATAAAAAAGGGGTCCGCCAAGCATCTTGTCTCCGATGTTGTTTAACTTGTATGTGGAAAGAGCATTCACTTAATCAATCTCCGACAGTTCCATAGGCATTAAAGTAAACGGAATTCCCATAAACAAAATTCAATATGCGGATGATACCGTGATATTGGCGGATAGTGCAAAGGATCTACAAACTCTACTAGATAAGGTCAATGAAGAAAGTCAAAGATTGGGTCTGACAATTAACATCCGTAAAACCAAATATATGGCCATTAGTAGAAACGATACTCCAAATACCACAATATCCATAAATGGAGAGAGCATCGAACAATTTACTCAATTTAAATACATGGGATGCATAATCAACCAAAAATGGGACTCAGATCAGGAAATAAAATGCATAATCGAGCAAGCTTGAACAACGTTCTAAAGACTTGAAAAACTTTTGACAGATAAAAACTTAAATCTCGGTCTCAGATATAGGATGGTAAAGTGCTGCACGTCTGAGCCGTTCTCTTGTACGGAGTCGAGGCATGGACGCTGAAAACAGCAATTATTAACAAACTTGTGCTATGTATGGTCTATTCTGCTGTACTCTTGCGAAACATGGACGCTTCACCAATAAATTATTGACCGCATTAGTGCATTCGAGATGTGGCTGTACAGAAGGATGCTCAAAATTCCGTGGACAAGCCGAACTACCAACGAGAATGTACAAATGTACGATAGAGAGCTCTTAACTACCATCAAGCGCTGCAAACTGGAATACTTGGGACATGTGATGCGTGGACCACGTTATAGTTTGCTTCGGCTTATTCTGAATGGCAAGATCGAGGGGAAAAATGGATAGGCCGCAAAAAGCTATCCTGGCTTGGAAATCTCCGACAATGGACAGGTTTAACTGATGAGGAACTTCTCCACGCAGCTCAAGATGGATATAGATACAAAAAAGTAGTCAATATGGGAGTCGTCAACGCTTGAAAAAGCAAGACACTGTAAGAAAGAAGAAGAAGTATAGCCATTACTGAGGGCAAGGAAGCGGCTTTAACAACACACCACGCAATATTCCATTTTTTTTTATATGTTCTGGTTTCCACGAAAAGGGATATCCTGTAATGTTCAGAGAACATCGTGGGAACCAAGGGAAAGAAGGTAGGAGTTGGTGTTCTTCTTAAATTTCTGGAGGTTGTATGCCTCGGGGAACACCTCCCTAGGCAATGAGTTCCAAAGCCTCGCAATTCGTTGGATGAATGAGTCTTTGGAAAGTGATGATCTGCAGGTCTCCAAAGTGACCACGAAGGGGAGTGAAGACTGAACTTGACGGGTTAATCTCGAAGAGACTGCCAAAGGAGGAACAATTGTTAATATTTCAGAAGAGCATCGCCCATGAAAATATCTATAAAATAGAGACAAATCGCCAACTTTTCTACGGTGTTCCAGACAAGTGAGCGAGTTTGTAAGCGAGGCATCACCGACGAGACGAATTGCCCTTTTTTGGACAGAATCCAATAGCTTCAGGATATGTTTAGGTGCCGCACTCCAAATATGGGAACAGTATTCCAGTACAGGTCGGATCTGTGCCTTATAGATAATAAGCAGCTGACTGGAGGTGAAATAGCTCTTGGCACGAAACAAAAAACCAAGTTTTTGGGATGCACTTTTGGCAATGGACCTCACGTGATTTTCTCAGGAAAGGTTATTGCTGATAGTAGTACCAAGCATCGATATGGATGACTTCAGTGGTATGGTTACTCCTGACAAAGTTGTTAGGCACAGTGAGATCGGCTTTTCTAGAGAAAAGACATGCTTGTGTTTTGTTTGCATTGAATTCTACCAAGTTATTGGATCCCCATTCGAGAATTGTTGCTAAGTCCATATTTATATTGTTAACATTTCTTCCTCGTTCATTTCTGGTTTCCGGTATGGAGGGTACTATCATCGGCAAAGCTGTGTACGGGACATGAAGTTGATTTCAACAGGTCGTTGATGTGAAGTAAAAATAGTGTTGGTGCTAGAATGGATCCTTGCGGAACACCATCATTTATGAGTAGAGTGTCAGACGAAACTCCATCGACCACTACATGGAGAGACCTGTTTGAGAGAAAACTAGCAAGCAGAGAACACAGCTGAGGGGCCAAGCCATAAGATGGAAGCTTGGCGAGGAGTCCCTGGTGCCAAACTCGATTTAGGACATATATTACAGTGGCGTATCGCAAAATCGTTACAATATGTACTCTAGCCACTTGACCAGCACAAAATATAGTCGCGATGGATAATCAAGTGTTCATCTTGGACCGCTCTACTTTTTGCTAATACAAAAATTTATATTGTTTGTAGTTAAGAACTGTAAAATTCGGGTCATACAAGTATATGAAACGCGACACCAATTCAGTAGTTATTTAATCGTCGTCGCTAATTTCGTTATTTAATGACTATAAGATCGTTGAACTTGTTAACCGGCCTGTGACGAAATTCTTGGGCAAAGCGTACGTTTTTCACATTCGAAAATTTCGTTAATACGCGGTATAGACGAAAATTTCCTTGCGGCTTTGCGGTAAACGCTAACTGAATTTTCGGTGTGAATTTTACATATTTCAATAATATTTCAAATTAACCGCATTTAATTGAAAAATTACGTACCATTTTGACGCGATCGCAGCCAGCCAGCATTGTGGAACATAGAAAATGAAATAGATTAAAATATGCCACCGCAATCCGACAAAAAGGGATTTTATGTGTCGGTAATTTTATGAAGTGCGGTAGAGGCAAACTGAAAATAAATTAAATCGTCATCGTGAACGTTTTAATAACGTCAACGTACGAGGGGTGGCTTGTGTGTTTCGCACACGATCGCATAGACGACGGAATCCAATATCGTACACCTAAGCCTCAAACATTCATTTAAAGTCTTTAGAGACGTTTAATTACAAAACATAAAGACTGGGGAATATCGGGAAGGAACTGATAGAACACAATAAAATAATTCTGATCCGAAAACATCAGAATGAGCTCATCAGCTTCATTCATTGGCCCACACATCTATATTAAGGGAAAGGGTTAAACAAGATAAAGACAACGCTGAAGGAAGTTCTTTACAAGCACCTCTAGAAACTTTTTTAAATCATAACCGAAGAACTGCTTGACATGATTAGAAATCATGATTGCAGGTCTCCTTATTGATCAAAGTCCAATGAGGGCATACCCACATAAAATGGGGCTGTACAAAGATGAAATTTGCTGCAGACAATACAGTAAACACAGATATTATTTGGGACGCCAAGGCTTTCCCCTCATGCAACCTGTTCTTTAAATGCTAATATTGCCTTGAATAAAAGTAGTGTTGCGTGTTTTGGCTCAAAGGACCAAAATATTGCGTATAGTGATATTTTATACAAATTTTAAAGAGAGTATGATTTATTTTGATATTCCAATTGTCTTGTAAAAGCGGCGATGTTTGGCTAATGCTAACACTATATTTTGTAAAAGCGGCGGTGATTGGCGGCGTTAACTAAATAAGCAATTATTGCGAATTTGCTAGCGAATCACATTGTATTTTTCGAATGAATGAATGCTTAGTCCCTATGCGCGATAGAAGTGCTTAGTTCAACTAATGCGCGGAATATTTGAAGATATGATATTTGAGCGATTAATAAATAAAGTATTTAATAAAAAACAATTGAATTATAATAAACATAAATAATTTTAGTGAACGAAGAGTGAACAAGTCGATACATCGATTTTCCTTAGGATTGTGTTAATATTCATGGACTCTTACTGAGAATTTGTATGAGGTTTGTAAGTTACGAGCCTCTTTATAGCAAATCCATTGTATGTGCCCTTAAGGTCTTTCGAGAGATTTTCATCGCGGGTCACGTAAATTTAATCTTTGATATGGAGAAGTTGGATATCTAAGTCTAGTGAATAATACGGAAGATATACCTTAAAATAAAATATATTTTACTTTTATAAAATAATTAAACGGCAACCTTAGTAATTATGTGCCTCTTGCTCTAAATTTGGTGGTGATATTGGAGATTTTCCTAGATTAGATCAGCTATTCTATCAGATTGGTATTTATTTTTTTCAATTTTCCTTAAGATGGTGTTAAAATTAATTCATTTCCACTGTAGATTTATTTGAAGTTTTTAAATTCAAGTATCTTTATAGCAACCTTTGCTATCATTTCAGGTCTCTCGAGAGGTTTTCATTGTGAAACACGGATATTGAATTTTTAAATGAGCGAGAGGGTGGCGTCACAGCACTTAGACCCACTAGGGCCATTGTACATTTATCCTAGAAGAGGTCTGTCTCCTTTAAGACGTTCAACAAATCTATTATTCTAAAACAGGTGGTAATATTGCCCAAGGAAGATTCTCTCAGGTCAGCCCAGAATATGGTTGAAGAACCGTCAGAAGAAAGTGTTCGATTGCCCCTTCTTTTTTATTTATAGAGGAGACTCACTAACTTCATGGTATACAGATGCTTTCGTAGCTACAATGTCCGGTCTTTCTCTAAACATCTCCAGATAGGTCGTTGCTGTTTAGGCAAGTCTGCTGTGGTTGTGTCCAGCGATCCTGTGAATTTTCGTAATGTTACGAGAAAGAAACTCCTAAGCCCCAAAAGTTGGGCGCCAATTGTGTTACGAGAAAGAAAGACTTTTCTCCAATTTGTGTAACTTAATAAACTAATAAAATGCTGATTAACTACAAAGCGAACGAACTACAATACTGAAAAAGAATTTTTAAATAATTATATGAAATGAATAAAAATCAAATGCTGATAATTCTGGACAGTAAACAAATAAAATCTAATGTATATTACAATTTTAATTTAAATATTCCAATTGTTTATTAACTACTTAACATAAAAAAAAATTAAAATACTATACTCAGGGTTCCGTGACTACTTGATTTCACGATTGGATTAAATTTGAGGGATTGTATAGGTCAGTTCACGGATCTATAAAACCGTTTTTTCTTTGAATATATCAAGCTAACTGAAATTTAAAACTATAACTACTAACCACGTGAGGGCGCCAAGGGATTTTATTAAAAATCACCAAAAATGGATTAACCCCAAACAAATCCAGTCGTATTATTTTAATCAAGTACCATAAAACGATCTTACTAATCGACGTATTTAGGCTTCAAGGCTGTAAAAAACTTCGTTCATATCTCTTAGGAACAATTAAAAAAACTTAAAGTGTACATACAGGTTTATTAAAATTAAAAAAAAAATTTACAAATTTTTGAAAGAGAGACAAAATATAAAAAATATGAATTCTAAATTTAAATAGCAATGGTAATATCAAAAACATTAAAGGATTATCCAATTTTCCTCTTAAAGGAAATGCTGATTTATGAATTTGAGTTCAATATTATTTATCCCATGTGTTGTACAGCGTATTTAACGCAAGTCGACGAACAAAATCTCCGTTGATAGCCGGTAACCATGAACAACCGACTAACAGAGAATAGGAAAAGCCATGGAAGCCATCGGCAGCAGCGAAAAACATCTGACAGGAAAAAGCAGCCGACAGGAAAAACGTCCATTCATGGAAGCCGTTTACAACGACGATAAAAAAAACATACAGGAAAAAGCATTCAGGAAAAAGTCTCCAGTAAAAAGCCTCCAGTAAAAAAATAGAGTAAAAAGCCTGCAGGGAAAAAGGTCGTTTACTAAAATTAATAAATTGTCACTAAGAATAATTTTCCGCTAAGAAATAATATCTAACATTAACGACGAAAGTCTCCGGCTTAAAATATTTTAATAAATTATAAATCAGTCGTTAATGTTACATTACATTTAATAGCGAGATCAAATACAAAAATTTAAAACTATTCTTACCATTTTTAACAGGGTGACCCTACTGTGGGTACCTGGGCACCAGGGGGTGAAGGGAAACGAAAAAGCCGACACCCTTGCAAAACAGGGGGCTGAATCTGCGTTCACTGAACCAGAACCGGTTTTGGAGTCACCACAAGTGCCGCCAAAATAATAATTTTGGACTTGGCGGAGAGGAAAATACTCACGTACTGGTCCGATATACCAGGGTTAATTCACTCGAAAGCGTTTATACCTAAACCCTCGAGAACTGCTTACAGGACACTGTCGTCTAAGTTACCGCCTAGGAAAGATAGGTCTGAACCAACAAACGGATTGTCTGTTTTGCTGCGTGGAAGACGAAACTGCTGAACATATACTATGTTTATGCTCCGGCCTGGAAAGAATAAGGTTCAACATATTTGGTTACACCAACCTAAAACCTACCAATTTCAAAAAAATCTCACCCTACCAACCATAAACTTCGTGAGAAGGGCTGGATTATGCGGTGAACTGTAACCTCTAGGGGTGAGCCACAATAGACCTACTAAGGGTCGTGGTGGAGGGGCGACCACGCCCCACTCACATGATACCTAACCTAACCTACCATTTTCATTGTACACTATAAAATAAGTACACACTAAAAATGTACTCGACCTTTTTCACTACTAAATCAAAAGATGGTTCTTTTAATATTTTATTCTTATCAGCGCTAGAACAGAACACTTGGTAGGGCGGCTTAATACCAGGACCAGCTTTGAAAAATTCCCAATAAAAATGAAAGGAAAAATTTTCGTTGTAGTGGGATATGCAAGAGTATTTTTGGTCTTTTTTTGCTCCTATGAAAGCTCATTTTGACCACAGCAAGCTAGTTAAAGACACCGTTGTAAAAAAATCGTTGCATTGGTTTTTTCTTCAGTTGGTAACTTGGCAACTTAAGTAAGGGACGTTTTGAAGCTGAAAAAATCTATTAAGCTCCATCTAGATTAAACTTGAAGTGACTTTTTTGTCAATTAGAATTATTATTTGTACGTACTTGAAGCCTCCAAATTACAGTTAGATGTGTTCTTATACATTTTTTAATCTTAAAATCTTGACTTCGACGATTTTTTGTAAAATCACAGCGTTGTAGGAAATTGAAAAATCGCGTGCGTTTTGAGATTTATGATCCGTCCTCCATACAACGATCATAAAATCCATACGGCGTAACTTTCTGTTTGTAATAATTAAATCTAAATGAACGGCCTCATGAATTATTTATCATTCCAAATTTAATATCTTTACCCCAAAGATCGTGATTATTTTACGAGGTTACGAACAATTTTCGATTTTTTTTAAAAGCAACACACTTTTTCCGTGCGCAGCGTGTTCGTCGGCGCGTAACGAATTGAAAAAAATAAAAACAAATTGTTGCTTTACGGTCGAGCGACGAATTAAGAGCTCGCATTTTTATTTAACGGAGATAAAAAAAGTCGTTTTCCGTTTAATTAATACCAACACATTCGATTTTTTAAAATGTGCAGTCGGTTGATGTAGCAGAACAAGAAATTAGTAATTTTTCGTTGTGCAGTTGGTCGTTTTGTAGCTTCTTTACCTCTTAAACTATTAAATTGGCACTAGAAGTTGGGTTAAATTGAGCAATACGAAGATTCACAATCTTGCCGAAAGCACTCTGCTTAATGGTAGATTTTATTAATTACTAGATTTCGTTTCCATACAATATATTTAATTCCGTGAAGTTTTGACAGTTTGAATTACTCTAATCTTATTGTCGCTCATATTCACAAGTTTTGTGGGTATCCCTTCGTGTGGAGAGTTTTTTTGAGACCCAATTCACATTTGCTTTGGTAACCACAGTTTTGGAGGCCTCTGCACGTGGTGCATGTTAACGGGACTGTCTTCCCCATTTAAAATCCTGTGACCAGTTCTTGATTACCTGGTACGAAGGGGCAGTTTTTTTTTTATGAAAATAGTCGAAAAAAGGGTAGACCTATCGTGTGGGCCGCGGACGGCCCGCACTGCGACTATTACAAGGGGAAGGGATTAAAGAAAGGAAATGATTGTGGACACGCTTTTTAAAAAGTTGCAGGTCATAGTTCTCTGGAAAAACTAATTTTGGAAGATTATTTCATTCCGTAGCAGCCTTGTAAAAGAAGGATTCTTGATGAAGATTGGTCCTTGTAGTGTCAAGCTTGAGAGTAAATGTGTGAGACTGGTCAGCGTGCCGAGTTCTTCGGCCGAATGTGGCCAATGGTGGTACAAGAGTTTTTATTTCTCTGGAGCATCTGCCATGGAAATCTCTGTAGAGCAATGACTGGTCTGCAACTCTTCTTCTATGTTCTAGAGGGTGAAGGGTATCTGTGAGAGTTGAGCTGTTTATCAAGCGAATGGCTCTTTTCTGAATGAAATCTAGAAGACGAAGAGAATGCCTTGGTGCTGAACCCCAAATGTGCGAGCAATACTTCAGTAGAAGTCTGATTTGAGCCTTGTACGTCGTCAACAGTTGATCAGGAGTAAAAAACTGTCTGGCTTTCCACAGAAAACCTAGCCTCTGGCTTGCCGACTTTGCGATGTTAGCAACATGGTCATGCCAAGACATATTAGTGGACACCGTGACTCCCAAAATCGAGATGGAGGGACTTGGTTCGAGGGTATTTTCGGACATTGTGATGGGATGATTTGAGGAATTCACTTTCTTGGAAAACGTGACACTTTGTATTTTTTGGGCGTTGAACTGAACAAGATTGTTGGTTTCCCACTCGACGATTGCTTTAAGATCTCTATTGATGGAATCAACCTGTTCCTGCCTGAGTCTATTTGTATCATTCACCGAAAGTGATCGATAGGATGTGAAAGTTGAGACAAGTGTGCTATCGTCTGCGAAACTGTAAATGGGGTTCGTGGTGGTTTTCAAGAAGTCGTTGATGTGTAAAAGAAATTAGGTGGGGGACAGGATGGAACCCTGGGGGACCCCGGCATTGGTTTTAAACGCATCAGAAGAACTACCGTCAACTGCCACATGTAAGGAGCGATCTTGCATGATGCTCAAGAGCCATTGGCGCAGTTTGGTTGGGAGACCGTATGCAGATAATTTACTTAACAATGCCTGGTGCCAAACGCGGTCAAAGGCTTTAGATATATCCAAGGCTATTGCACGGGATTTACCAAACTTTTCAATAGTGTTTGTCCAGAGCTGAGTGACATAAGCCAGCAAATCTCCAGTAAACCGAAGTTGTCGAAATCCATATTGTCTGTCATGAATTATCTAAAATTTCTCCAGATATTTGATGAGTTCTGTGTTAATCGCTTTTTCCATAACTTTGGATATTACTGAGAGCAATGCAATAGGGCGATAATTCGCAGGAATAGTCTTCTTTCCTTTTTTCGGAATCGGTTGGACTTTAGTGTTTTTCCACATGGACGGAAATACTTTCACTTCCCACTAGTTTTTTCTGCGCCACTTTAACTCTTGCCAACAATATTTTAATCGTATCCCTGATTTAAAAACCTTCAAAAATTAGTTTCGCCTCTGGTATAAGTTACTATGCTCAATCAAGACTCCCGAAGAAGCCGCATACAATTTCTGATGAAACGTTTCTCATCCCGGATTCTCCGAAACCCTGAAGTTGATTATCTTGCTTTGACTTTCGCTGTGAAATCTTTCCTTTTGATTCTTTAGGGAACAATGAATTTAAAATATAAAATAGATAGATGGTCTTGGGGGATAGAACTTCTCGCTTTTCATGAATTAATTTACGCTGGCATATTGATGCGGAGAAAATTGAAAAAAGCAGAAGTTATACATCGAAAGATTGTACTTTAAAAAATAATCAATGAAATTGGTTGCTGATTTGTTTCCTCCCGAGCGGCGAACCGCTGATGAAGTCAGGTGTTCACCCTGAAGAAGTCCTGACAGAAGTCCGTGAAGTATAATGAAGTACCGATGGAGTTCGTGAAGTACCGATGAAGTCAACAAGTTATTCTTAGTAAATACCGAGATGAAAATCATTTTATACGAAAACTGAGAGTAAAAAGTTTGTAAAAAAGTTAAATATTAGTCATTTCTATTAATCCACTAAATTCTCTAATACAATTTTCAAAACGCCGACGATTGTTGTTCACTCAGACACATTGGAGTAATCCTCAATAATAATTTGTCATTAGTTCTTTCCAAAAACACTACAATAGTAAATTTTTTGATGACATTAAAAAAATCGTTTTTTCGGACACCTTGTGTTTTATGATGATGAAAATCGGTACAGGTATGTTTTAAGTGTACCTGATTTAGAATCCATCATTATTTTTTGTGAAAAAAATCCCTAATAGTACTACGAGGGCAGTTTGATAAGTCAGTGACTTTTTGAATTTCCTGCACAGTTACTCCAAATGCAACAGTGCTGCCGTCAACTATAGTCTATCAGTGGGCAACTTTCTAATTTTAAGCAAGCTACGTCGTGCAGTTGGTATTTGATAGCCGTTCAAAGCAGACAACCTCGTGAATTTTTACGAAAATGGAAAAAAGTGAATTTCGTGTGCTGATTAAGCATTACTTTTTACGTAAAAAATCCATCACTGAAACTAAGGAAAGACTTGATAAATACTACGGGGACTTGGCACCATCAATTTCAATGGTTAAGAAGTGGTTTACAGAGTTCCGTTGTGGTCGTACCAGCACTAGTGACGCCGAACGTCCAGGTCGCCCAAAAGAAGTGATCACGCCGGAAATCGTCGATAAAATCCATGAAATGATATTGGATGATCGGAGAATGAAAGTGCGTGAGTTGGCTCATGCTGTAGGTGTATCTCAACTGAACGGGTACATCATATTTTACACGAATATTTGGACATGAAAAAACTCTGTGCGAGATGGGTGCCGCGATTGCTCACACTCGACCATAAGCGCAATGGTGTGACCACTTCAAAAGAGTGTTTAGCGATGTTCAGCCGTAATCCGGACGAATTTTTGCGCCGTTTTGTTACTGTGAATGAAACATGGATCCATCACAACACGCCAGAGAGCAAGGAACAATCGAAACACTGGGTTGCTCGGGGTGAACGTGGACCAAAGAAGGCGAAACAGAGTCTGTCAGCCAACAAGGTCATGGCCAGAGTTTTTTGGGATGTACGCGGTGTCATTCACATCGATTACCTCAAGAAAGGTAAAACGATCACCGGCGAATATTATTCAAAGCTTTTGAACAGATTCGACGTTGATTTGAAGCAAAAACGGCTGCATTTGGCGAAGAAGAAAGTGCTGTTCCATCAAGACAATGCACGTGTGCACACTTGTCTAGTCACGATGGCCAAAATTTACGAATTAGGATAAAGAATGAAGAAGTCATTACCGAAACAAACGCGTATTTTGAGAGCTTTAAAAAAACCTATTATTTGGAGGGAATAAAAAAATTAGAAAAACGCTGGACTAAATGTATCGAGCTAAAAGGTGATTATGTAGAAAAATAAAATGTTTATTTGCGAAAAAAAATTTGTTTTATTCAAAAAGTCACTGACTTATAAAACCGCCCTCGTATTTGAAACATGGGCCAAAAAATTGGTCGCATTTGGCCACGATAACAGCCCAAAAATACAATTACTCTCTGTTGAATGGACATTTTAAATACCTATCCAACAAAACAAAGTTTTTCAAAATCGATCAAATAATATCGATTTTACAGGGGGTGATGAAGTACGTGAAGTCCCGATGAATTCCCGTGGAACATCTGTGAAGTACCATGAAAAAGTAAAGTGTACAAATTTTTGTCTGCGGTTCGCCCCTTCTTTTTTCCAGAGATCTTTTTATACAAAAGGTAATTAACATTCATTACTTGAATTTAGACGCAGCGAGAAATGTTTGATCATTAAATTTTATCGTGTTTTATTGTCTCGGATGCTCGCATTCCGACAGTTAATGGCTATTTCTATCTGCAGCAAAGTTCCATGGTATCGTGAGATCAAAATTATTTTGTTGTGACCTGTCAGATCTCTCCAACTACTTAATTTGAGTTGCCTTTCATCCAGAACCTAGACAAAGTTAGGTTAGGTTAAAACGGCGGTTCGGAGGGAACCCATTTAGGCTTTTTAGCCCGTTGTGATACCGTGACGGACGGCAGTGCCTTCCTCCTCTACCGTGAGAACCAGTTGAAACTTTAATAAAAAGTGTGAGGTCTTTAATGCTAACTGAGCTGAGATCAGATAGGTCATCAAAGTTCGGTTGCCCTAGTATAGAAAGCCGCTTTCTGCCTAGAAGCTGCAGATAAGATGTACCATTGTTTCCTCCTCTTCCTCATCGTGACAGCTTCTACAGTACAAAGTTTCTTTCACGATTGACCCACTACAGAACAGTATATGACTTGTATTAATAAAGTACACAAGATTTTTTGTCGCAAAATTTTGAATGATCTTTCTTTGAATAAATAATTGACTATATTTGGACAACCTAGTGTCCTAGCTACCCCATACTCCCATAAAATCATCTAGTTGTCAATTTAGATTCTTAAATTAGTTGAAAATGTGATTTAAAAATTTGAATATGAAACTGAATCCAAATGGCAATAAATTATTTGGGTATTTCATGGTGAAACAAAAATAACAATGTTTTCCAAAATGGTTGTCTTTAACATGTGGCTTTAGATCGTAAATATGCAGAATGGTATTATATTGTATACATCCATCATTTTATCGCAAGTGTTCTTCGATATGCCAAACAAAAAAAAACAGGAAACTCCAACTTCTCACGAGGTTTATCAAACAACGGATGTAATAGAGGCGTTTAAAGATAAAATGCACACTGTACGTTGTTTCGAATGGAAAGAATGTTTATTCTTATTAAAGAATATTTTAGCAGCATCCCTCGCAGAGTTGAATTTTTAATAAAAAAACATGTCAACAGTCCCCACCATTTTCCGAATTCAGCAGATGTGCAGCGCCGAATCATACCGAATTGGATAACAGAGGCGTACCGTAAATATTTTGTAATGGTTACCAAATATTTATGTAGCAGAAAATGTATTGAAATAATTTAAAGCAAAAATTGTAAATTGATACTAACTATGTTTTGCTAAATTAATCGGTATTACTCAGTATAGCTTATTACCGGAATATCGCAGTGCCTTGGTAAAATAATCTTTTTTAAACTGAGATTGGAAATACTATACTATACTCTTTGTTTACCTTCAAGCATGGTTATTTGGCAACTGTCTTGTGTTTTTGACGTTTATTCCTGCTCCGACTGATTTCACCGAAAGCTGCCCTTAATAAAAATGTATCTCTACAATGGTACCCAAAAGCTTTTAAGTCTGTTTCTAATTGTCCCGATGATGACAACTATGTAGCCGAAAATACACTTTATTTATTAATTAAAACTAATTAAAAAATTAAAAAAATTTGTGTTAAAATTCTTCTACCATTGTTTCCAATTATCCTGTTGATGACTACTTAAAAGAGAAATTTTCTATTAAAGTTCTTTTACACATTTTTGCATTTTCTTGTTCATGTCAACGTGACGATGTTCTGAAAGGTTTTTTCATTTTTTTTGCGAATTGTAACATTAAGCTGCTTAAACAAAATCAATATTTAATTGCAGCATCAAGACGGTAGGTAATGAAATTTAACGATGAAAATGATTTAGAACATTAAAGTTGTTATATGAACTGGTTAATTGGGGTTACAAAGCGTTTGTTTGGCTGACGAAAATTCAGTTACTAATTTCTAAACGATTTTGTAAACTGAGACGACGAAATAGCGAATGAACCATTAATTTTAATAAAAAAGAAAGTTTCCATAACTTTTAATGGTAGTCATCATTAGCATCAATACCTTGTTGTTTTAGCCATACAGTGTGGAACAGCCAAATGGAATAAATTCGATAACGAATAAATAAGAGCGTGTTGGGAAAAACGCTTGGACACGTCGATTTGTATTTTTAGATGCGCATTTTTTTCAAAAAAAAATAATTATATAGGGTGTGTCATGTGACAGTGGCCGATACCAACTTTCTTATTTTAAATATAACCCCCTGAATATTATTAATTTTTTGGATTCTTCAGAAAATTCTTGACATAATTCATGTACAATGTCCCATACCTATCTTCAACTGTTTCGGAAATATTAAGTGTTTTCAGATGTATTACAAAAATTAACATTAAAAAAAGAAAATTATTTTATTTCACAAATAATTTAAAAAAAAAACAATAAAACATTAATTTCAATGCAAGAGGTGTTCAAAATATTCGCCGCGAATGGCAAAATAAACATTAAAAAAAAATTTATTTTACAAATTCGCTACATTACACTCAATACATTGCCGCTATTGGATCTAATGAGAATCCTCACTGGATGAAAGAGGAACATACGCAATATCCTGAAAAAGTTAATGTTTGGGCAGGAATTGTTGGAAATCATATCGTAGGTCCCTTTTTCATTGATGGCAACTTAAATGGAGATAAATATTTAGAACTGCTCTAAAATAATGTCGTGCCAACTTTGACAAACTTATATCCTGATCCAGCAAACCCACAAGTTCCTGCCAATATACTATGGTTTCAGCAAGATGGAGCCCGCCCCATTACCAAATCAATGTCTGGCAGTACCTGAACCAAAATTTTTCAAATCGGTGGATAGGGAGGCGCGGATCGATAGAATGGCCAGCACGATCTCCTGATCTGACGCCATCAGACTTCTTTTTGTGGGGATATGTCAAAAGTATTGTATACAAAACTAAACCACTCGACTTACATTGACTTAAAAAGACGAATCACGCTTGCGATTAGATCTGTCACGCCTGAGATGTTGGATAACGTTAGAAGACATTTCTATACCAGATTAGCATGTTGCCAAGACGTTCGCGGCGAATATTTTGAGCACCTCTTGCATTGAAATTAATGTTTTATTGTTTTTTTTTTGAATTATTTGTGAAATAAAATTATTTTCTTTTTTTAATGTTAATTTTTGTAATACATCTGAAAATATAATATTTCCGAAACAGTTGAAGATAGGTATGGGACATTGTACATAAATTATGGCTAGAATTTTCTGAAGAATCCAAAAAATTAATAATATTCAGAAGGTTATATTTAAAATAAGAAAGTTGGTATCGGCCACTGTCACATGACACACCCTAAATAATTATTTTTTTTGAAAAAAATGCGCATCTAAAAATACAAATCGACGTGTACAAGCGTTTTTCCCAACACGCGCTCTCATTTATTCGTTATCGAATTTATTCCATTTGGCTGCTCCACACTGTATATTCTTGTCAATTCCTAATTGTTTTCTATAGTATTTGTGATAAAGTCTCAAACAGATGTTCTTGTCATTACTAATTTTTGTAAATTTCGTTTTGCCTCTTTTTCAGCTAAGATTGTTTCATTCTTTTTCCCTTCTATCCATTTTGTCTTGAGCATATTTAACCATAGCCACATTTCCATAGCTTCCAATGTATTTTTTTCATATCTTTCCATTGTTCAAGTTTTACAGCCGCCATGCTCCTTATGAAAAAAAAGAAAGCAAAATGAAGGCTATAAAGTAAAAGGTGGGATCAAGTAGAGGAAGATATAACAAAAGAGGCCGGGGCAAATAATAGACTAAACATACTAATATAAGAGGGGTAGTCCACCTCATCAATAGGATCAATAGAGCTAGCTCTTTTTGAGTTAGTCATAATCCCTCAGATGACGATGATACCCATATGAATTTCTCTCTTCATACACTCAAGTTTTTATTTGCGTGAGGTATTTTTTTTGGCCAGTGTTATTCTCCTTCTAACGTCCTCACGAGAATGAATTTATTTCGTCACTAGACTTACTAGGTAGCAGAAATCTTTCACTTGTTCTATAGGTTCAATTCTGATTTTAATGTTGAGGTTACTCTCTTTACTTTAAAACCGTTGCTTTAGTTATTTTTAAGCTGAATATATTTAAAGTTGTATCTAAGTAGTTCAGCATATAATTGATTCTGCTAATAATCCTGTCGTTCGGAAAGATTGAGTGTATTTACTGACCGTTGAATGGTACACCTTTGGTATTCATTTTCATTTTGCTTATTAACTTTTCTATGAATTGATAAAACAAATAAGCGGCAAGTTGTTGTACAATTAATTGACCCGATTATAATTATGTTTTCAAAAATGTTATTGATACCTTTTTATGCAATCATGTTTTAACTACTTAAGCAAATAAAAAAACCCACTTATCAAAATAACCAGTAAAAAATTCCCCCGTCCCTTGTACGACCACAAAAAAAAACTAACAACCCTTAAAACGATATCTTGTTTCCGAGCCCTCATTTAACCCTCCCCCTTTATAGAAAATCCGAGAAAGGATGATTATATATATAACCAGTCAACATGACACGCATGTTCGTGTTTCTTCATTCTTCATTCCCTTTTCACCGATTCTCGCTTCCCCTCTTTCCCGTCCTTGAACGCAATACAATGTCGTTACCCAAGGGTACTTTGGGAACAGATTTAAAAGCTTTCGAGAAGTTTCCAAATTACAATTATCAACCCTGATAATTCGCGAGAAATACGTATACATCTTCAAATGAAGACGAACAACAAACCTTTATCACATTTATCTCAATTTTTAAACGTGTTTATATCGTATTTCAATATTCAATATTTTTTCTATTTTCTTTCATACTTCTGATGCATCAGAAAGTAAAGCAATGCTTTTCTGTAAGGAGTTAAGGTGTTTGGGTTATCTTCAGCTGATCGTTTAAAACCAATATGCCAAATCTGGCATACCTCATTAAATAAACGAAAACGAGACTTGCCAAAACAAGAAATAGTATCTAAAATAAGAATTCACTTCAAACTATCTGTATTCTAACAGATTCCAACATTTTTACAAAAATACAAACACATTATTTGTATCAATCTTTTTTATAGATATACAAGGTGTTAGTCAATAAGTGTGGAATCCTCGTAAAGTGATTTCAGTGCTCGTATTAAACTACCGCTCACCCCATACATAGACAATGTCGACCATAATTCACTCCTCACCATTCTGTCATAGGCTTTTTCCAAGTCTATAAAAGCGTAATAAACCTTCTGACTTTTAGCCAAGAATTTTTCGACTACACCTTGTAATGAAAAGATCTTATCCATACATCTCCTTCCTCTTTTAAATCCTGCTTGCACATCCCATATTATCTGTTTCATTCGTCACTCTTTTAATCAATATCTTTGCATACAGTTTGCCGACTATGCTGAGTAAACTAATACCTCGGTAGTTCTTACAGTCCTGCTGCGAACCTTTTTTAACAAAAGCATAATGATGATAAAGTGAAAGCATAATTATGATAACATAATACTTTTTTCACTTTATTTTAAATTTGGTTATAACAAAAGGCGACGCGACTTAACTGTGATAACATAGCGTTTAAAAATCACTGATATTAAAAAATCACAGCAACAAATATCAGTGTGATTAAAAAATCACGATGTCGCTCATCTCTAATTTGATAAGACATATTATTGTGATGGAGTCTTGTAGAGTTTATTCATCTTCCGGATGGTTAAAGTGGCGAATAATTGTTTTTTTTGCAATAATTTTGGAAACTTGAATATTGTTAAATTCAATGCAAATTGGCCAAGCAGTTTCCTTGTAAAATTAAAAATATTGCTTTTGTTTTAAATTTGCAATAACTTTTAAAACAAATAAATAAACGCCTTGAAAATTTCAAAAAATATGCTCCTTAATTTCTTTAAGAATTTCTCGCAACCTGCTCTTAAAGTATTCTGTTATCATAATAACAGTTGGACATGCATTTATAACTACAAACTAAGTCGATCATTTAAATTAAGTAGCACAAAATTGTGATGAAAAATGGGCGCGCAGAATTTTCATTGAATATATCACGATCAATACGATTTCTTTTTTCGACGCGCTACAAGAAGATTTTGAGTTCAGTTTTTAAAGCTGCCCCAAGAAATTGACGTCTTCTTGCTCACAAAAGACTAATTTTTTGCCCCTTCGGCCGTTCGTTATTTTGTTTGTGGAATAATTTAGGTGACTAAAAATCTTATTTTTCTCAAAAAAAAAAAGTAATTTTCCTGGACTAATTTTCGGGAAAAGCTTTGTGAAAGTGTTTTTAAAAGGGCAATTTTCTCATTTTAAATAAACTGAGGAAAATTTGGCGTTAGCTCAAGATACAGAGCAGCTGTTTGAACATTTTTTTTCGCAAAACTCTAATAGACAAAGTAGTATCTATCATGTTTTAGGAATTTATTTGTTAGTCAATGAAAACGTATCGCATATCCAAAGTGATTATCATTTTTCAGTTGCAGTCACAAGCGGCTCATTTGCGTGGGGGTATTTAATATTTTATTCACAGTTTTTTTTGTTTCTCGAAATATCACCATTTTAATAAGGTATTTAACGTATTTTGAACTTTAGTCTCTATAACAAATAGTTATTGGGAAAAATCCATTTAAACTTTTCTTGTGACTTATGCATACGTTTCCGCTGACACAACAAATCATTTTTGAATTATGAAAAGCGTGTCCACAGCCATTTTCTTTCTATAATCCCTTCCCCTTCTAATAGTCGCAGTGCGGGCCGTCCGCGGCCCACACGATAGGTCTACCCTTTTTGCGACTATTTTCATAAAAAAAAACTCTTATTCTGTGGTTTCCAGGTCACAAGGGAGTTAAAGGCAACGAAGAAACAGATTGCCTTGCAAAAGAAGAGGTAAATACACAATTTTCCGACCCAGAACCCTTCTGTGGACTTTCCAAAGCCCACTTGAAAGAAGAGGTTCGACGCTGGCAAACAGATGAAATGAAATCTCACTGGCATAAAGTGCCAGGGCAAAGACAAGGCTAGTAAGCCTTTCGCCAAGGAAAGCTAAACAGCTTCTCGAGTTGGACAAGAAAGACTTGAAACTGGTGACGGGGCTCCTCACTGGACACTGCCCTTTGAGGTATAAAAAGATGGCCTAAACAGAGAGTGATAGTTACCGCTACTGCGAGTTCTTCGCTGAAACTGCAGAACATTTGCTTTGCGAATGCGCAGCGCTTTTCTGCAAGAGGCTTAAGTTTCTAAAATGGGCCTTCCTAAAGCCCATCGATGTCTGAAAATAGCCCTAAGGAAACTGATGCTCGAAGTTTTTGGAATCCCGGGCCCCGAATAGATTAAGGGTTATGCACAAAAGATCTGATTGGTCGAGGTGCTTGAGACTTAGCCCTCACAACTCTCCTCTACAATTTAAATCTAATCTAGCTGAGTGGTATTTTAAACAGACGTTGTTCAATTGACTAATAAATAAATTTCTAAATTATGACAGATAGTCCAAAAAATAAATTTTAATTATCTTTAAATACCTCCCTTATCATTTTTGAACCAAGTTATTTTACGTCAAATCGACATCAAATGAGTTCTATTATTTGCAGTATTTTGATATGAAGAGCTTTTCTAGACACTCTATATACAAATCTTATCAGTGCTGTAACTCTTGTATGCAGAAAATAGTCCTAGCCTTAAAAGGATTCTTCTTTTTATTGTTATTTCCGAATGCCAAAAAAAATATCCTTTTCTGGTTTGTAGACTTTTCTTGATGTACCAATTAGAAAATTTTTAACTTCTTAAAATCATTTTCAACATTTCTTCGGCGATATGTCACTTGTACTTTCACGTACTTAGGCATTAAAGAACTACAAAGTCGCCCTGAAATATGTGCAGTAAACTATTTGAAGTCCCTATTAGTACGTAATTCGTCTTAACAATTCGAAAGTTTCTCTTCTACGAACTTTTTAGATTTGTCGACCTTGTAATTCTTTAAAGAAGCAGATGAAAATACCCTCTTTCTCTATCTCATTCCACTGCTGTTTCGTCAACGTTCTCCTCATCCAAAATAATGGAATTTTCGTCTCCGCCTGCGCTGCCTTTACGGAACGCCGGAACTCGCGAGCGACGGTAGCAGCGTGAGGCGGCGCGACTATAGAACACCAGAACGGCATTACAAACCGCAGTATTGATTTCGCCACGTGATACAAGCCCTTCCTCCCTCTCCACTACACCCACAGTCGCTCCCCTAACAGTCGTGGTGTGACTGTGATTTTACTGCAACGCTTCCACGCATATTAGAGATGAACAATAATGGAACTTCTTCCAGATACGTCGACTCTCTTGTACGAAACGTCGACAAACGATAAATCTGATACGTTTGATGATCCAATAACTTAAAAGCTTAGTTGTGATTGAAGAAAAAACTATTGTTTTTTTGCCAACGTTTCGAAACATTAAATTCTTCATTGTTCTGGCTTAGTTTATTTAGTTTCTTAAAACACTTTCAGAATATCCTGGAAGTAGGAGGGTGTCCACCATAGACCTACAATTAGAGCAAACGGAACTATTTACTTTTAAACACGATCATACACCCCCACTTTCTGGGCGATTGTATGATCTTGATACGGCCGACTGGAATGTGTTGTGCTGTGATGTTGTTTGCTCTCCAGTTATGGCAAGAGATTTGTGATTGTTATTGAATCGTCCATAGTATTTGTTGATTATATTTGCAACAGTATTGTGACCATAATGCTAATATTTCATGAATTTTAACAACCTGAATAATACAACCCATTTTATGGAATGTTGAACCATTGAACTAGTTCATTCCGTTAGATCATAGAAATGTGTTGCTCAATAAGCGACAACGCCGCACGGCTTGTCTGAATCGTTCCACCTGTGGAGATCCGTGCTTACTACGACATCGGCTATTATTAGTAGCGCTGTTGCCGAAGGTGTTGCAACGAGATTTTGGAGTATTATCGGTAATTTTCAGCATATTATTGGTAAAATTTTGAATGGAATCTAGAAGACGAAGAGAATGCCTTGGTGCTGAACCCCAAATGTGCGAGCAATACTCCAGTAGAGGTCGGATTTGAGCCTTGTACGTCGTCAACAGTTGATCAGGAGTAAAAAAACTTTCTGGCTTTCCACAGAAAACCCAGCCTCTGGCTTGCCGACTTTGCGATGTTAGCAACATGGTGATGCCAAGACATATTATTGGACACCGTGACTCCCAAAATCGAGATGTAGGGACTTGGTTCAAGGGTATTTCCGGACATTGTGATGGAATGATTTGAGGAATTCACTTTCTTGGAAAATGTGGCGCTTTGTGTTTTCTGGGCGTTGAACTGAACAAGATTGTTGGTTCCCCACTCGACGATTACTTCAAGATCTCTATTGATGGAATCAACCTGTTCCTGCCTAAGTCTATTTGTATCATTCACCGAAAGTGATCGATAGGATGTGAAAGTTGAGACAAGTGTGTTGTCGTCTGCGAAAACTGTAAATGGGGTTCGTGGTGGTTTTTAAGAGGTCGTTGATGTGTAAAAGAAATAGGATGGGGGACCCCGGCATTGGTTTTTAACATACATATAGCTATAGGAAATAAAGGTTTATATTCAAATTTAAAGATAAAGATAAAATATAAAGATAATATTTATTGATCTAAATATAATGACTGACTTTGACACATATAACTGACATACTAAAAATTTATCATAATATTATATTCTTCAACGAGCGTATAATGATGGCTATTATACGCGAGTAAAAGACTATACTTTCTCTACGACCATAGGATGTGTGGAAGTTTTTTATGGTTTTACTATTTTTTGTCAAGTATGATCAGTTTTTTGATTGCAGCAACTGTTAAACGTGTACATTGCGCACATTTTTACAGATAATTTGTATTTGGTACATTAGCTGGTTATCATTGATTTGATGTTTTATAAAAATACATCGATACATCGAGTAAATCAATAGCTTTTTAAAACATCGGATCGATTGGATGTATCGAAATGATAAAAATCAAAGTCCAAGCATCTTGGTAAATGCTTTTCATTTAAAATTGTACATTAAATAGTAAAGAACCGACAGTACACCTCGTGGCTCGCCACTGATAACATTAAGAACGCCGGTTAAATCCAAAAACGAGGAATGCCTGTAAAATTAGATTTAAAAATTTCTTTACACATACCGTTTTCATGCGAATAAACTAATTTTATTTCATGCGGAAAATGGTTTTGCCCGAAGAATGAGACATATTAATTTCACTTTTTCGCTAGTTAAATAGTTCGTAAAGCGTGAGAGTTTGCCTGCATTGAAGAATGCAGAATTATGTATGTCACGTATCCTATGTCTATACCGTTAAACAAATAAATGTAAACCATTTTGCATTCACAATTCTGCGATCTCCAAAAGGAATAGAAGCCACTTAAATGCATAAATGTATATCATTCTAACAAATAAATGTTTACCTTTAAGTGTTTTTAGTTTTGTGATCTCCTAAAGGAATAGCCACTTTAAGTGTTTATAAATAAATATAAATAAATGTAAATTATTCAGTATTAACAGAGAAAGTAGTCACTCAAATACATGTTAACTACTTTGCGGTTATAGTTCTGCAATCTCCTAAAGTAATGGTAGTCTCTTAAAACGTGTCCAGTTTTGAAGATTGCTATGTAGCTTTGTTTCATTGTGGACAGCTAGTAATTGGTATTATGTTTCAGATTAAATAAGCATACATCAAACTTTGCATAGCTTTATGAGCAGCCAGAAAGTGTCAAAAAATTCACGTCTGGCTGTGCATAGGGATGTGTTGGTTCCCATACTTATGTACGGTAGTAAATATTGGGTTTGGCAGAAGAAGCATGAAAATAGGATTCATGCTGCGGATAGTGATATAAGAGAACGCTGTGGTGTAAAAGATGTGTTAACAAAGATAGATAAAAGAATGCCTAGATGGTTTGGACACTTAGAAAGGATGGATGAAGAAAAATTGACGAAAGCACTGATAAAAGTAAAGGAAGCAAAAGATGTGTGTAAGAACCGCAGCAAGTGAAACGAAGTGATCTCTGCCTACCCCTACGGGAAAAAGGCGTGAATATATGTATATGTATGTATGTACATGAAACTTTTATTACCAGTAACCATTTTGTGGTCCTAAATTAAATCGTTAAAGCATCATTTTTTATTGACATCGTTTAAGGCGTATTACTTTTTTTATTTCATTTAAATGATGGTAATTTTTAATACTAAACACAAAATTGTCAGGATTTTCTGTAAATGTCGCAACATCAGCTGTCTCCATGTTTAAATTTTTAATAAATGGAAAATATTTAAATCGTGTCACGTTAAAGTCTGTCATTGTTAACGCTCGGTTTCACTAAAAATTTACTCGGACCGTGTTGAAAATTCCTTTTAGACGGTATCGTAAGAATCACCCGACTTGAAACACAGTTACACACGCCCCTATCGCCCCTCGACGACGGCTGCCAAAACCACTCGATACTCAACGCTTCATGAATCCCAATAACTGAGACAATAGATCGGTGTTTTTTTTTTCGTTTTCTCTTAATTTTTGTGTTAGATACTATTTTATTTATCGCAGAAATTGTCAAAGATAAAAATATATCTTTTCATTGTCATTTGCAATGTTTTACAAAAGGAAAAACCCAATGATAATAAACTCCTGGACAAAATTAACGAAACAACATATTATATCATACAAATTGCAGTAATTAAGTAATTTTAATAATGTTTTATGGACATTGGTGGTATGCTCACTCCATACTATTGTCTTAAGTTTTTTAGCCAGGATATCTTTCTTCTACCCGGGCCTCTTCGTCCTTCGATCTTCCCTTCTATAATAAGCTTTAAAAGTCGATACTTTTCATTCCTTAAGATGTGACCAAAATACTCCAGTTTGCGCTTTTTTATTGTAAACAGAACTTCCAGCTGCTTGTCGAGGCGTTGAAGTACCTCGGTGTTACGCACTCTTTTTACCCAGGAGATTCTTAATAGCCTTCTGTACGTCCACATTTCAAAGGCATCTGTCAAAGTCCAATCTTCCATTTCATAAAACAGTATGCTGAACACGTAACAGCGATGCATCCGGACTCTCAGAGGCAAGCTTAAATTTCTGCTCCAAAGTACCTTACGCGTCTTCAGGAACGAAGCACGAGCTTGTTCTATTCTGGCACGAATCTCCTACCTCTTGTTCACTTAAATTCCTTACTTGATTGACTTTTCTTAATTTCGGGGTCTGCTACAAAAACGTATTACTTTTTTCATAAGGGAACAATTTATAAGCTTACTTTTAATAACAATCTATCGTAAGTATTGCACAAAATTGTTTAACAAATTCTTTAAAACTGTAAATCTAAACGAATTGTTTTGATAGCTGTCACTAACAACGAGAGAAAATATGCTTAACCTATGTGATACATAGGCCGATGCGTAAGGGTGTGATTGAATTAATAACAAATACTTTTACTTGAATTATTTAATATATGCTACAAAGTATTGGCCGAAGGAGATGAAGTGTGCACCCGATGGCCAATGTTAAACGACTGATGTTTTTAGTAGCTAAGCTACGGATACTCTGTTCTGCCAGGTCTGCAACTCTTTTATCTGCGTAGGGTTTTCCATTATCTACTTCTTGGTCGGCCCGTTACAAAGGCTGCATGCCATATATTTTTACAGGGCCTACCGACCGAAGGATTACTTATCCCTATTGTAAACCAGCAGATAGGACTCGATCATAAATGCGAGTTTGTCTGCTTTACAAATGAATTTTTGGGTTTTTATTGCACCTCCAATTGGGCGGTATGTCCGCCACAGCCTACTACTCAAATACTCGATAAATACCAGATATATTATTTTTTTAAATAATTTCATATTGCTCATCATCATCATCATGATTATCATCGTCCTGAATATAGGCCTCCCCTTACTGGAACCATGTCCTCCTGGTATTGGCTCTCTGCATCCAATCTCTACCAGGGGTACTCTTAATGTCATCCACCCTACCTCATAGGTGGCCTTACTTGTGGACGCTCGGTCGCCATTGCAAGACTCTCTTCGTCCATCTATTATCCTTAAGTCGTACTATATGGCCTGCCCATTTCCATTTTAACCTGGATATTCTTTCGATCACATCTGACACCTTCGTTTTTTGCCGTATCTATTCTTTCTGTCTGGCTGACAGAAAGAAAGACGACTTCATATTGTTGCTTTAATTTTATCCGGGAGTTTATTTAGTGTGATAACCACGCAGGATATTCGAATTGAACAACTTTGAAATGTTATTTTTGATTTTTTTGGGAAGTTTTTTTGTAGTATTGGATGTCCAAACACTGACAGATGTATTACATTTTTTTAGAGCTATTAGTTCTGTTAAGGAAGTTAATATTCATTTTATCACGTGTGTAAACCCTTTTGTTTATTTAAAATTAATAAGGTGTTCTTTTTTCGAAACTAATTCGTTCAATGGATAATTTTCCAAAAGGAGATATGTGAAAAGACCAATTGTTATCTAAATTAAACCTAGCCTAACCTAAAACAAAAAAATATGTACGAACCACACTGTACGTCACAGAAAACGGGCCACCCACATATTTTTGACTAGGTACTCTTAAAATGAAAGTAACTTTGGCAGATGCTCCAGAGGAATAAAAACTCTTATACCACCACTAGCCACATTCGGCCGAAGTACTCGGACGTTGATCAGTCTCACCCATTTACTCTCAAGATTGACACTACAAGGACCAATATCCATCAAGAATTCTTTTTTTACAGGGCTGCTACGGAATGGAACAAGCTTCCAAAATCAGTTTTTCCAGAGAACTATGACCTGCAACTTTTCAAAAAGCGGGTCCACAATCATCTCCTTCCTATAATACCTCCCCCTTCTAATAGTCGCAGTGCGGGCCGTCCGCGACCCACACGATAGGTCTACCCTTTTTGCGACTATTTTCAGTAAAAAAAATCGTAGTTGACTGCTTAATAGCTTTTTTTAAATGGTGAAAGTAGTTTTTCATTATACCTACCTGAAAACACTATATTTACATGCCTATTTAGCGCACCAAAAGTGGGCTTCTTTCGGAATATTTTACTGTGCACTAGTGTCATCAGCTGCCTACCTGCATGTCAAAATACAATAATATGACAGTTCTCTAGAAGTCGCAAAATTTTCTGTTTATTTTCTTAGCAACGGGGTAAATTACGCTTGTTTTTTGACAATTTTTGATATTTTTAGTGATAATATCTTAACAATTTGTGGTTTTCAGGTAGATATAATGAAAAGTATCGTTTATTACACGTCCATAAATATACTATACTATACTATTATGTGATGCAATTAAAAAAAAGAACCTAAAACTGAAAATTCTGACGTGATGGCTCAATTGCGACCTCGGATTCGGATTCTTTCAAAAATGACCCACGGCTGCCTAACAACATACAAAACCCCAATTTTTGCAGACCTGTGTTATCTTTGTACGAACTGTCCTATAACGCCTTTTTTTTGTATCTAAAGTGAGAGTTCACAATGTTCAAAAATGTATCGTAAAATTTTTACTTTGTAGCCTTACGTCTCGTTAGGGAAGGTCCGTAGATTGAAACAAGTCGAAACGAAAAAAAAATAAAATAAAAATAATGACCGTGTCATTCATTCATCCCTCTCTACCACTCGAGTTGGACAGGCTTCCGTTTTGACGTATGGAACTTGTCACGCTATTATTTTGCTACCCTCGCGTCAGAGTGTTTCGACGTTCACCCCCGCCGAAGGCCGGAAACTTTTTCTTAATGCGCCCGCAATGGGGCGGTCTAGAGCTCTCTTTGTTCGATTACTTTATTACGACACTCTTGTGGCGCGACATATTTCTCTCCTTTTTTTTCTTTCATACAAACTCAATGATATATGAGAATCCGTCGCACGGGACGTTAGCCACTATCGTGGGTTTTACAATCGTGGATTATTATTCCATTAATTTGGGCGAGTAAACTGAATTTACATGCAAAATTTGAGAAATGAATTAATCCGGCTCGAAGGACTATTAATATAGGCGAGAATGACAATGGACTGTATTACTGAATGTCAAAGGCAGTTTAATTTATGGTAACGACAAGATAAACTCCTTACCTTGTCTGTAGACCACCATTTAAGTTGATTAACAAGGTTTACCTAGACGTCGTCCCTTCAGTTTTCCTTTCCAATGGTGCAATAATGCACTCGCAAATAAACGTAGCTTCTAATATTGTTTTTCAAATGTTAAACTACTAATTATTTGTTTAGGTACACAAATTTAAGCCATGATACTTAAACCCAGTTATAGCAGTCGTTGAGCGTCATACCATTGTCATTCTTAAGTCGCGTTATAGTAATCGTAGAGCGTCATATCAAAGATACCGTTACGAGCCGGCCCTGTTGTCTGTCGCGACATCGCGTCGATCACAATTAGGGGACTGCATGATTATGCCGCCGGCAAATTCTAGAATACTGCGTCTAATAATTCCGAAACAATAAAAGATTATTCGGGCTCTTTCTAGAAAATTAATTGTGTAAAAATATTGGAATAAAAATTGTTTAAGTATTGTACTGAGAGTTTAGAATTACCGAACCTAAGAAGAACATATCGTAACAATACTAAATGAAAGAGGTAAAAGCTGTAATAAAGCAAAGGATAAAAATCGAAATAAAAAATATAGGAAGAAATGTATAAAAATACAATAGTTATGAGACACATTATCCATAAATTGTACCGACATAGCAGAAGAGATAAGAAAACTAATTATTTAAAAGTTTCTTTGTTGACGAAGCATAATTTTATTATAAATGCCAAATCAAATGCTTAATTGCTGTAAAATAAAAGTTTTTAAAAAGTAATCTTTTGAAATCAAAGTTAAAACTAGCAATTACACCCTACACCAGAAGGGATTCCAATATTCATATTTTAAACTAGGGTTTTTCCACTTACGTGTCTTTTTTAACGAAACACTTTGTATAAGTAACTCAAATTTTACAATACTTTACCATCCTCAACTCATACCTCACAAACCGTCATTTCCTAGTAAAACACCATGGAGAATACACACCTTTGCAAAAAATAGAATCTGGAGTTCCGCAAGGCAGCGTACTAGGGCCACTATTATATCTTCTATATACCGCCGACTTACCTCCTAGCGACAAGAGCCTGTCAGCAACATTCGCAGATGATACAGTCATCCTTGTATCTCATGAAGACAAAAACATTGCTTCCCAAAAATTGCAAGACCACGTATATAAAATAGAACAGTGGCTCAGTAAGTGGCACATTAAAGTTAACATCACCAAATCTGTCCCAAGTTACATTTACGAACCGTCGTGGAAACTGCCCACCAATTTAACTTAACAACAGTCAACTACCACACCATGACGAAGCGAAATACTTAGAAGTTTACCTTGACAGACGACTCACATGGAGAAAACATACAGTGTGGAACAGCCAAATGGAATAAATTCGATAACGAATAAATGAGAGCGTGTTGGGAAAAACGCTTGGACACGTCGATTTGTATTTTTAGATGCGCATTTTTTTCAAAAAAAAAAATTATATAGCGTGTGTCATGTGACAGTGGCCGATACCATCTTTCTTATTTTAAATACAACCCCCTGTATATTATTTATTTTTTGGATTCTTCAGAAAATTCTAGACATAATTCATGTACAATGTCCCATACCTATCTTCAGCTGTTTCGGAAATATTAAGTGTTTTTAGATGTATTACAAAAATTAACATTAAAAAAAAAATTATTTTATTTTACAAATTCGCTACATTACACTCAATACTTATTTCCCATTTAACTCTTAATATTGAGAAAATAAGCAAAAACCATTAATGCGTTCCTTTTTACTGATATGAAATATGTGTGTCTGCATGATGAGAGAGAAACATACGCAATATCCTGAAAAAGTTAATGTTTGGGCGGGAATTGTTGAAAATTATATCGTAGGTCCCTTTTTCATTGATGGCAACTTGAATGGAGATAAATATTTAGAACTGCTTCAAAATAATGTCGTGTCAACTTTGACAAACTTATATCCTGATTCAGCAAACCCACAAGTTCCTCCCAATATACTATGGTTTCAGCAAGATGGAGCACCGCCCCATTACCAAATCAATGTCCGGCAGTACCTGAACCAAAATTTTCCAAATCGGTGGATAGGGAGGCGCGGATCGATAGAATGGCCAGCATGATCTCCTGATCTGAGGCCATTATACTTTTTTTTGTGGGGATATGTCAAAAGTATTGTATACAAAACTAAACCACTCAACTTACATGACTTAAAAAGACGAATCACGCTTGCGATTAAAACAGTCACGCCTGAGATGTTGAGTAACGTTAGAAGACATTTCTTATACCAGATTAGCATGTTGCCAAGACGTTCGCGGCGAAAATTTTGAACATCTCTTAGATTGAAATTAATGTTCTTTTGTTGTTTTTTAAATTATTTGTGAAATAAAATAATTTTCTTTTTTTAATGTTAATTTTTGTAATACATCTGAAAACACTTAATATTTTCGAAACAGTTGAAGATACGTATGGGACATTGTACATGAATTATGTCTAGAATTTTCTGAAGAATCCAAAAAATAAATAATATGCAGGGGGTTGTATTTAAAATAAGAAAGTTGGTATCGGCCACTGTCACATGACACACCCTATATAATTATTTTTTTTTGAAAAAAATGTGCATCTAAAAATACAAATCGACGTGTTCAAGCGTTTTTCCCAACACGCTCTCATTTATTCGTTATCGAATTTATTCCATTTGGCTGTTCCACACTGTATATTCTTAAAACGTAAGCAGCTGGGTTTTAAACTAAGAAAATCAAACCTAAACTTAAAAAATCAGCTTCTAATTTATAAAGCCATCCTAAAACCAATATGGAGTTACGGTATTCAGCTGTGGGGAACGGCATCACTCTCCAACATAGAAATTTTAGAACGTTTCCAATCAAAGGTTCTTCATACTGATGACCAACGCTCCATGGTTTGTTCCAAACTACATAATAGCGAGAGACCTGCAGATGAACTCTGTGAAATCGGAAATAACGAACTACTACGATAAGTACAACATTCGTTTAAATAAGCATCCAAACAGATTAGCTCGAAACCTAACGCATACACCAACTGTGATACGAAGACTCAGGTGTTAAATGCCGTGGAATTTAAAAGATAGATTTTTATAGTGTAGTGTTATGCATTCCCAAATTTTAAACTAACTTTTTAACTTTTGTTTTAAGTAATAAATTATAGAAATATGTCACAGAACACTTTTCCTACATGACAAATTTATAAACAAACTATTTGCTTATTGTTAAAATTTGTAACAGATTGCAAATAAAGTGGGAAAATAAAAAAAAATTTACAATACACTAAATTGTAAGAATAAAGATGGTTATCTTAATTAAACTTCGGTAAACCGGTAAATATATTTCCTCGCGTAATTATGTATATATTCAACTGTCTAATCAAACTAATTGGATTATTAAATGATTGGTAAAACAACTTATAAAATTAATTGGTGCGGGTGATGAAATCAAAAATTTATGTAATTATTAAATGTAATTGGTACAACTAATTGCAGAGTTTCAGAGTCGGAAAAGTTTATAAACATATCTTTTCACTGGGAAAAGGATTTCTTTTGCTCTACAAATTTAATGTTATTTTACAAAATTTTTCGTTATCAGTAAAATAAATCGATAAAATTAATTGTTGTTTATGTGGCTGATTTGCATTTTTCTTGCGTTTTTATTTGGTGTGGCTTGCTATTTGACATTTTAAAAAAGGGGTGCCACTTACACTTTTAAACCTCCCCCTTGATTTAAAATTCGACGCGTTTTTTGTTTTTCTTACATTTACGCGAAATCAAAAGTTATTTGAAATGAAAGCACTGCATGAACTAAGTCGATTATTTAAATTAAGTAGCACAAAATCGGGGCTTAAAATGGGTGCGCAGAATTTTCATTGAATGTATATCAAGATCAATACGCTTTTTTTTTTGAACGCCGCTACAAGAAGATTTTGAGTCCGTTGTTGGAGCTGGAGTTGTTGCCACTTCGGCCGTCCGTAATTTTGTTTGTGGAAAAATTAAGGTGATTGAAATTATATTTTTCTTAAAAATAGTAATTTTTTTGGAGTAACTTTTTGAATATTGGTAGCAAAACATTCTTTTTATTCGCACAACTCTACTATGCAAAGTATCTATTATGATTTAGGAATTTATTTGTTAGTCAATGGAAACGTATCGCATATCTAATTAAGTGATTATTATTTTTTAATTGTGGTCATAAGCGGCTCGTTTACGTGGGGTATTGGATATTTTATTTACAGTTTTTTTGTTTCTCAAAATGTAATTATTTTTATAAGATATTTAACTTTTTAAGTTTCCATAACAAATAGTTATTGGGAGAAATCCATTTAAGTTTTTCTAGTATCTTATGAATATGGCCGAAATGTTCAGCTCTAACTCAACCCTCAATACCAATGGAAAACAACCCCTAACGATACCTAGAATTAACGCATCAATGCCTGAGGTCACTATCCGCCACTATCAGGAAAATCCTACGAAATCTTGACTCTAATAAGGCAGTAGGACCAGATGGAATTCCGGCAATTGTCCTGAAGACCTGTGCTCAAGAGCTCACCCCAGTTCTCTGTAGACTCTTCAAGTTATCATACAGCAAAGGAGTATTTCCGTCCATGTGGAAAAACGCCAAAGTCCAACCGATTCCGAAAAAAGGAAAGAAGACTATTCCTGCAAATTATCGCCCTCTTGCATTGCTCTCAGTCATATCCAAAGTTATGGAAAAAGCGATTAACACAGAACTTATCAAATATCTAGAGAAATTTGAGATAATCCATGACAGACAATATGGATTTCGACAACTTCGGTCTACTGGAGATTTGCTGGCTTATGTCACTCGGCTCTGGACAAACACTATTGAAAAGTTTGGTGAATCCCGTGCAATAGCCTTGGATATATCTAAAGCCTTTGACCGCGTTTGGCACCAGGCATTGTTAAGTAAATTAACTGTCTACGGTCTCCCAACCAAACTGCGCCAATGGCTCTTGAGCTTCATGCAAGATCGCTCCTTACATGTGGTAGTTGACGGTATTTTTTCTGATGCGTTTAAAACTAATGCCATCCTGTCCCCCACCTTATTTCTTTTTACACATCAACGACCTCTTGAAAACCACCACGAACCCCATTTACAGTTTCGCAGACGATAGCAAAAAAAAAACGTTTTCGTTGACACAACAAATAAATTTCTAATTTGGCTATGGAAAATAAACAAAATAATAATTGTACATACTATTCTCAACTGGTTGGTATTTCAAAATAGCATTGTTAATTTCGAAGTTAATTTTAAGATATTTATTGGTAAAGAGGAGTGTTGGTACCTACACTTGTGTATGGTAGTGAATGTTGGGTTTGGCAGAAGAAGCATGAAAATAGGATTATTACTGCGGAGATGAGTAGTTTGTAGTAAGTATAGCCGGACTGACTCGGTTGTATAAAGTGAAGAATAGTGAGATAAGAGAACGCTGTGGTGTAAAAGAAGATGTGTTTACAAAGATAGATAAAGTAATGCTTAGATGGTTTGGACACGTAGAAAGGATGGATGAAGGAAGATTGACGAAACAAGTTTATAAGGTGAGTGAATGGACGAAAATCGGTAGAAGTCGACCTCAGCGAACATATTTCGATCAGATCAACATTGTTTTAAAGAAAGGCCAGGTCAAGAGTACCAACAACCGACGAGCATAAATGAGAGCACAGATGGAAGTAGAGGAAGCAAAAGATGTGTGTAAGATCCGTAGCAAGTGGAAGGACGTGGTCTCTGTCTACCACTACAGAAAAGAAGGCGTGACTATATGTATTAGGGTGTTTCATTTTTAGGCGATATTATTTTTGGTCCTTTTTAAAAATCTGATAATTTATAGAAAAAAAATTACTCATGTTGGAAAAAATTCAATTAGAGGCTTTGCTCATTTAAAAAATCGATTTACCATATAAATAACTTGTTACTCTCATGCAGTAGCGGCCGTGGTGTAGTTGCTAGCGCGCCAGCCTCTGCAACAAGAGACCCGGATTCGATTCCCAGGTCAAACCAACGAATTATAAGCGACCGCTGCCGTTCGGATGGCAATGGCAAACCACCGAATGTATTCTGCCTAGTAAGGCCTCTCTAAACTAGCCGTTCGGAACCGGCATTAAACTGTAGGTCCCTTCTATTCATGCTTGAGTGTGCACATGAATAGTTGCAGAGAGGTCGCCGACGCCCCCCAGGGGGTATGGCACAACAAGAAGAAGACTCTCATGCAAGGGATCCCTGAAGAAATTTATAAATACTGGCGAAACTAATTAGGATAATCGGATATTTTGATCGAACATACAGGTGAAACTAATATAAGCGTGTTAAAAAGATTATAAATAAGTTATCAACAGTTTTATATCGCTTTCCTCAAAGAACATAAAGATGCATTGAACAGTTCAATTTCGTAGTTGTGATTATGTGCTGTTTAGAGTGCCCTATTCAAAAACTCTCTTAGCAACATTTTTGGATAAAGTGATTCACGTCAATTTGACATAAATGAGCTCTGGTTTTTGAAGATTTTTTCTTTGAAGAGCGTTTCCCAACACTCTGTATTGTTTGTGTCCTATCATATGCTATATTTTGTGATACTTTTCGCCGTAAATTAACAATCATTGCTATTGAATTGTTTTTGAATGTTCATTGGTGGTAGCTAAATGATTAAACGTGTCGAAATAAGAATATTTAAATTGGTGGTAATTACAGGATGAGTTTTATGAGTGGCGTTTTGTTGATTTAAGATTGAAATAATTACGAATCGTGTTATCATCGCCCGGATTAAAATTAGTGAGGAGAATCGGATAGCGATAAGTAATTATCATAAATTAATAATGCATCAGACCATTACGCACGTTTATTTGTACTGGTAAATACTGGTAAACAGCGAGGGCTACTTTTAATCAATAAACAACTTGAGCATACAGAGATCTCTAGTTATTTCACTCTACCAGCAGCTTCCCACCCTCTTCTGCTTAACATTAACCGAATGTGTCATACTTACAGTTGATTTGACTTAATTTTTGCACAAGTTTTGGTGATTTGATGTAACACAGTGAGCTATTATCGTTCCTCCTCATTTATAGGTCTAGAGGTGAAAACGAAATTCGATTCAGTTTTTATAACATAAATTTCCACAAAAGTTCTAAACGGTCACACTAATAAGAGTCAAAAGTAACTAGCTAAGATAGACATCATAATGACCTGATTATTATGTCCATAATTATTGCGTTTTAATTGCTGCCAAAAAAAGTGGGTCAATAAGAACTACTGATAATGATCTACTCCAATCGAATAGGATTAAAATACCCAGAAATGAACGAGAAAGAAATGTCAACAACATAAGTACGGACTTGGTAACAATTCTCGAATGGGGATCCAATTAGAGAATTCAATGCAAATAAACCACATGCATGTCTTTTCTCTAGAAAAGCCGATTTCACTGTGCCCAACATAATATTGTCAGGAGTAACCATACCATTGAAGTCATCCATCTCGATTCTTGGTATTACTATCAGCAATAACCTTTTTTGGAAAAATCACGTGAGGTCCATTGCCAAATGTGCATCCCAAAAAATTGGCTTTCTGTTTCGTGCCAAGAGCTATTTCACTTCCAGTCAGCTGCTTGTGATCTATTAGGCACAGATCCGACCTGTCCTGGAATACTGTTCCCATATTTGGAGTGCGCCACCTAAACATATCCTGAAATTATTGGATTCCGTCCAAAAAGGGCAATTCGTCTGGTTGGTGATGCCTTGCTTACAAACTCGCTCACTTCTCTGGAACACCGTAGAAAAGTTAGCGATTTGTCTCTATTTTATAGATATTTTCATGGGCGATGCTCTTTTGAAATATCAACAATCGTTCCTCCTTAAGCTCTTTCTTCGAGATTAACCCGTCAAGTTCAGACTTCACACCCCTTCGTGGTTACTTTGGAGACCTGTAGAACATCTCTTTCCAAAGACTAGTTCATCCAACGAATAGCGAGGCTTTGGAACACATTGCCTAGGGAGGTGTTCCCTGAGGCATACAACCTCCAGAAATTTAAGAACACCAATTCCTACCTTTTTTCCCTTGGTTCTCGCGATGGTCTTTGAGCATTACAGGATAACCCTTTTTGTGGGAATCAGAACATAAGAAAAAAGCAAGGTTATTCGGCAATCGTCGTTTTTTGTAGGCGTTTTAATCCCACTCCTTCGACTCAAGCCACGTGAGATGTCTTTCTATAGTAATTCATTTCTACGACTTCTGAGAACCGATTTGAAGATAAGATACAACCGAAATTAAATTCCTAAAATATATAAACATCTCGTTATAATAATAATTATTAGTAGGTAACGAATGGAAACTACAACGGTAAAAAGAAATCCAATAATACGACTTTCTGGTAAATTAAAATAAATTTTGTCGTAATATGACTAAAGAATATAACTGTACTGACTGGACAACAGTTTATTGTACAACATAATGAACCACTCATTGTAAAAATTAATAGGAAAGAAAAAAAAGGTTAAACTATTAAATTATTTATTTGGTTAATACCAAAACGAGTTTTTAGAAAATTAAACAATTATTTGAAATGTTTTATAATAAATGTCTTTAAAATTAACAATAGCAATGCTTAGAATTTATGTATTTACACTTTGTGATTTAAAATATAAATAATACCAGGTGATCCATGCGAATACTTTGCACTCTAATATAATTAAAAGGAAATATGTAAGTGTAAATATTTCAATTTACAAAATAGCAATGGAATGTAGTGGTTAATGATCTTATACGCCAACTAAACGAGAGTGGAATTTTTACTCAGAGCTATGCAGATGACATTGTCATTTTAACCCAGGGCAAATTTTCAAGTACCCTGGAAGAACTAACTCAAGGAGCTCTAAACCAGGTGGAACAATGGTGATAGAATAGGGGACTTAAGGTCATATGCAGATTATGTAATGAGGAGAAAGAAACAGCCACTCATATTATCTTCAAATGTGAAGCCACCGCCCAATGGAAGCAGTACCTGGGTTGTATACAAAATCAAGAGAGAGATCCACCTGGGGCAATAGCAGTACCTGAGCTTCTACTCCTTAACAGGAAATTTAAAGCAATGGGACTAAACTAAGGAGCTGGAAAGGTACAAAAAGCAGACAATGCTGAAGTGTCTGAGGAAAAATTAGACCTCTTCCACAACTCTTATTTACTCATTCATTCATTCATTCATTATATTAACATTATCTTCTTCCTAATCATAACATCTTTGTAGATGTGTCGTGACCCACATTAACGATGTTCAATGTTTTGGATGGCTTTCTTGATTGCATCTCACCATTTATCTCGATTAAATGACTTGTGTGCCGCTTGTGGGAGAGTAGCATCTAATAATTTTTTGGTAACATCCACCCATCGATTTGGTGATCGGCTACGCCTTCTGTTTCTTTCAGGTTTTCTCTGTACAATAAGCCTTTCCATATGCTCACTCCGACTGATGTGTCCGAAAAATGTAAGAATTCGAGAGTATACGATACTGGACAAACGTTTTGACGGACGTATTTCTTGTAAAACCGAAGCAGTTGTTCTATGTGCGGTCCAGGACACTCTCAACATTCGTCGCCACGCCCTCATCTCAAATGCATCAATCCGACGACGATCTACTTCTTTGACAGTCCAAGATTCTGAAGAATATAGAAAGACCGAAAAGACCAATGTACTCACTAGATTGATTTTAGTGTGTTTTGTGATATTTCGATCCCTCCATACTTTATTTAATTGTGTCATTGCTGACCTAGCAAGCTGAATACGCCGTCTTATTTCGCCGTTACATTCCGCTGTATTTTCTATTAGGGCTCCAAGATAGACGAAACTGTTGACAACTTCGCCGTGTCCAATAGTCCGAGTTTCAGGGTAGTTGTTATGTTCTCTATCAATGATCATAATTTTGGTTTTATTATAATTTATGTTTAGGCCGTAAAAAGCACTGACATCTTCAAGTCTCATCAGGAGTTCCAGAATTTCTCTCTGGGAGGCAGCTATCAAGGTTGTATCATCGGTAAACCTTAAGTTAGACAATTTTGCGCCACCAATATTTACTCCACCCTGTCAGTCCTCTAGAACCTGTCTCATAATTAATTCGCTATAGATATTAAAAAGAAGCGGCGGGAGAACACAGCCCTGTCTCACACCCTTGCATGTGGCACCTTCATCAGACAAGCATTTATCAACCCTAACCCGTGCAGAATTGTTATCATATAATTGTTGTATGAGATGCATTAGATGGTCTGGGACACCCATTGACAACATAATAGACCAGAGCTTTTCCCATTTTACGTTATCAAAAGCTTTGCTATTATCGACAAAATATAAATACGTAGGGGTATAGAACTCTTTCGATGAACTCTATTAACATTATATATATATATATATATATAAATATATATATATAAATATATATAAATGTGAGCAAAACGAATGTAATGGTTTTTGAAAGAGAAGAAAGCATGACAAACTGTGGGGTTTCGATTGAGGGAGAAGGAGTGGAACAAGTTAATGAATTTGTGTACTTGGGTTCAAAATTTACTAGAGATGGAAAGTATGACAGTGACATTGAGCGAAGGGTGTTGGCAGGAAAACAAATGAATGGGGCACTGCATAGCTTTATGAATAGCCAAAAAGTGTCAAAAAAGGCACGTCTGGCGGTGCATAGAGGTGTGTTGGTTCCTACACTTATGTATGGTAGTGAATGTTGGGTTTGGCAGAAGAAGCATGAAAATAGGATTAATGCTGCGGAGATGAGTAGTTTGAGAAGTATAGCCGGAGTGACTCGGTTGGATAAAGTTAAGAATAGTGAGATAAGAAAACGCTGTGGTGTAAAAGAAGATGTGGTCACAAAGATAGATAAAGGAATGCTTAGATGGTTTGGACACGTAGAAAGGATGGATGAAGGAAGATTGACTAAACAAATTTATAAGGCGAGTGTGAATGGGCAAATCGGTAGAGGTCGACCTCGGAGAACATATCTCGATCAGATCAACATTGTTTTCAAGAAAGGCCAGGTCAAGAGTACCAACAACCGAAGAGCATGTATGAGAGCACTGATGAAAGTAGAGGAAGCAAAAGATGTGTGTACGAACCGTAGCAAGTGGAAGGAAGTGGTCTCTGCCTACCCCTATGGGAAAAAGGCGTGACTTTATGTATGTATGTATGTATGTATATATAGCATTATATACGCATTTTTTATTTTTTAAATTAATTTTGCAATACTTTTTTAAAAACAATGTTGGAGGTTATGACGTGGTCATCGTTCACTTTTGGCCTTCATGAATCTTCAACACAAATATATCTTTAAACATACGGACTGAAAAAGCCACGTATAACTGTCCATGCCAAAAAACAGGTTCTGTTAAATACAATCCTGCCATTTGAAGCGTCTGACTTAGTGCTTTTACATTTTAAAATGTAATTTTTTGTAACGGAAATAAACTAGAACTTATTTAAACTTATTTTTCGTCATTAGAGGGAATAATAAACTTCAATATGGCGTGTATCAAACATTCAGTTTGTTAGGGTATTAAGGAAGATATTTCATGCCGACAAAAAACACCTTTGAGAAATAATATAGTAATAGAGATTGTACGAGGTCTGTTTTCGTCCTTAATAATAATTCGCAAAATGAGTCATTTTTTTATCTTTGATTATTATTTGTAAATTATCTCTTTTTGAGCTAAATTCGACAATTATCGTCATTTAATAATAAATTTAAACTTCTGTCTATAGCTGTTGTGCCTGTCATTTCATCAAATAAATAAACAATTTTCAAATAATTACTAAATTTTACGTTAAGTTTAAAATCGATTAAGAGATATAAAAGTTTCAATATAACTTTCTATTGCTCTAATGAATAATTAAATACATTTAAAAATTATTTAAATAATTATAAAGGAAAATAAAAAATCTATTAATTACTTATTCTTATTAGGATATGTTTGAACAATTATTAAGACATTAAATTGCAATTGTTTTAATAGTAGTAAACTGTTAATTAGTAGGTATATATACTGTGTGGTACAGAAAACATACATACATACATAAAGTCACGCCTTTTTCCCAAAGGGGTAGGCAGAGACCACTTCCTTCCACTTCCGCTACGGTTCTTACACACATCTTTTGCTTCCTCTACTTTTATCAGTGCTCTCATACATGCTCTTCGGTTGTTGGTACTCTTGACCTGGCCTTTCTTCAAAACAATGTTGATCTGATCGAGATATGTTCTCCGAGGTCGACCTCTACCGATTTGTCCATTCACACTCGCCTTATAAATTTGTTTCGTCAATCTTCCTTCATCCATCCTTTCTACGTGTCCAAACCATCTAATCATTCCTTTATCTATCTTTGTGACCACATCTTCTTTTACACCACAGCGTTTTCTTATCTCACTATTTTTAACTTTATCCAACCGAGTCACTCCGGCTATACTTCTCAGACTACTCATCTCCGCAGCATTAATCCTATTTTCATGCTTCTTCTGCCAAACCCAACATTCACTACCATACATAAGTGTAGGAACCAACACACCTCTATGCACCGCCAGACGTGCCTTTTTTGACACTTTCTGGCTATTTATAAAGCTATGTAGTGCCCTATTAATTTGTTTTCCTGCCAACACCCTTCGCTCAATGTCACTGTCATACTTTCCATCTCACATTTATTTTCATCCCTTTGATTTTCAGGGAATCATGCATAACATTAACCATCGCTTGCAACTCCTCTTCAGATAACGCTAATATGACTTGATCATCAGCGTAAAGAAGGCATTTGACGATCAAATCATTCATTTTTAATCCATACGCACTTCCTTTCAAATCTAAACAATCGTCTATGTATAAGTTAAACAGCCATGGCAAAGCCACACATCCCTGTCTTACACCTTTTTCGATGTTAAACCAGTCCGTACAAGCTCCGTTTATCCTGACACAAGCAGTGGAATCCTCGTAAAGTGATTTCAGTGCTCGTATTAAACTACCACTTACCCCATACATAGACAATGTAGACCACAATTCACTCCATACCACTCTGTCATAGGCCTTTTCCAAGTCTATAAAAGCGCAATATACCTTCTGACTTCTAGCCAAGAATTTTTCGACTAAACCTCGTAAGGAAAAGACCTGATCCATACATCTTCTTCCTCTTCTAAATCCTGCTTTGCACATCCCATATCATCTTCTCAGTTTTATTCCTTACTCTTTTAATCAATATCTTTGCATACAGTTTGCCGACTACAGAAAACAAATTGAATAAATTGAATTTTTTTAATTATTGTGTATGTTTTATAAAATATTCCCAAACACGTCAAAATTTTTAAGGATTTGTTAAAAGATGAAACAATTTGGTGCAGTACTTTCCATAGATTTTCGTTAAAAGTAAGCTTATAAATTGTTTTTTTAAATTTATACTTTTTTTGTGGTAAACTGTTTAATTTTTGACCCCGAAAAATTAGAAAAATGAATAGCAAGTAATTAAACCGAACAAGAGGTAGTGCGGGCCTCAGTTTTATTGAATACGGGATATTGTCAACTGTTTTGGAGCTGGAGGATCTATGGACTGGCGTTGTGGATGTACAAGTTGATAGTGATGGAAAAGTAACATCTCGAGTTGATGAAGAGAAAGACAAAAAAGCAAAAATGCGAAATGTCCCGTTTCAGGAACTTGTGGGATGCATGATGTATCTGGCGAATTGCACAAGACCAGATATTTGTTATGGTGTCAATCTTCTTGGTCGCTACAGTTCTAACCCTGGATGGAATCATTGGATCGCCGCATGATGCATGATGTATCTGGCGAATTGCACAAGACCAGATATTTGTTATGGTGTCAATCTTCTTGGTCGCTACAGTTCTAACCCTGGATGGCATCATTGGATCGCCGCCAAGCACATACTACGTTACTTGAAAGGGACGTCCTCAATGAGATTGACATATCGTAAGGATGAAAATATTTACATCAACGGGTTCTCCGACGCCGATCATGCTACAAATCATGATGACCGGAAATCAGTCACTGGTTTTGTCTTTGTAGCTTCAGGAGGAGCCATATCTTGGTGTTCTATGAAGCAACCAACAGTCTCAATTTTTTCGTGTGAAGCAGAGTACATTTCTCTGTCATCGGCTATGCAAGAGGCTATTTGGTGGCGAGGTTTTACTAAAGAATTGGGACTTGCCACTCAATTGATGATGCACTGTGATAACCAGAGTGCAATTTTTATCGCAAGTAACTGCGGATTCAATCCGAAGACGAAACACATCGATATTCGCTTCCATTTTGTACAAGACATACTGACACAAGGAGAAATTCGATTGGATAACATCAAAACCGAGAACCAAACAGCCGATATTCTCACAAAGGCTTTAGGAAAAATTCAAAGTTGAGACATTTTGAGTCCAGCTAGGTCTGAAGTCACATGGTTGAGAAGGAGTGTTGAGGTGACAACCACGATGACATTATTGTTATTATTTATATTTATTCTCTGTCAGAATAAACATTGCTTTCCTTCTGGTTAAGACTAGCTTATATCAATAAGTCGTATGGTAAGACGCTTAAATAAGGTAGGAAATTATTCGAGAAAGCTAGGGCAAGGGCGAAAACGACGCACTAACGACTGAGATGAACGTTTTATTAGGCAATACGCTTTAAGAAACAGAACTGTCACTAAAATGTATACCAAATATGTACACTAAATTAAATAAAATAAAACATAATCTGTTTACGTTCATACTGCCAATGTCAAACTGTTACTGTCAAACACTCGCAGCTGAGGAGGTTTGGACACGTAGAAAGGATGGATGAAGGAAGATTGACGAAACAAATTTATAAGGCGAGTGTGAATGGACGAAAGTCGGTAGAGGTCGACCTCGGAGAACAAATCTCGATCAGATCAACATTGTTTTGAAGAATGGCCAGGTCAAGAGTACCAACAACCGAAGAGCATGTATGACAGCACTGATGAAAGTAGAGGAAGCAAAAGATGTGTGTAAGAACCGTAGCAAGTGGAAAGAAGCGGTCTTTGCCTACCCCTACTGGAAAAAGGTGTGACTATATGTATGTATGTATGTAACATAAATCAGAGGCTAAAAACAATTTTGATTTTGTTGTCTTTTGTTGTAGATAAAAACCCTATTTTCCAAGGTATTAGAGCAAAAATATGAAAACGTTTAGATACAGGTTGTGTCGTGGTCTAAATTTGCAAAAAAGCGCCTTTTTTTTACTAACAATGGTTTAATTTTTCTGTTTTTGTTTAAAATTACCCCTTATGTATATATGGGGTATTTCCCGTTTTAGTAAAAATGCTCGCTCTCTCTCTCTCTCTCAATAAATCGAGCAGTTAAAAAAAGACAATTTCAAAGTAAAAATTAATCTACTTCATGATAATATTTCTCCTAATCGTAAAGGGATACTTACTTAAATAATCGCTTACGGGAGTACCTACTTAAATAATCATTAACGCAAAGAAAGTTCTTTGTAACCGTAATAGTTATTAAATGTTTGACAAATAAAATAATGATTGTCGATTTGACATTAAAGGGTCGTACTCTTCTAAAATCGAATCACTTGCTTCGTGTCCATTGCAATAGTTCGACATGAGTTCAAAGCGAAAAGTTATTTCAGTCAAAGAAAAAGTATTAATATTGGAAGATTTGGAAAAGGATAAAAAGCAAAATTCAATCGCTACCAAATACAATCTAGCCGCAAGTACTTTATCGACGATAAAAAAACAACGGGATAAAATTTTTAAAGCTTACAACAAAGGCATCGGTAACGGCGGCTCCAAAAAACGCATCAAACCATGTCCGTTTTCAGAAGTGAATGCGAAAGTACTTGAGTGGTACGAGAGTTTAGAAGATGACCAGAAACCTTCGGAAAAAGCCATCAGAAAAAAAGCATTAGAAATAGCTTCAAATTTGGGTCACAATAATTTCGGTGCTAGCGTTGGATGGCTACAAAAGTTCAAGAAACGATACGGTATTGTTAAAAAACGCATAGATCCGAAGATTGTGAGTATTCGGTGTTGTCAAAACATTGGTTTATTAAAAAATACTGCTAAAATACGTTGGGTTATGTTTAAGATAGGAGAGAACCTCTATAAGCATTAAATTTAAGGTTTTTCTTACGTTTATTTTTTATTAATAAACAATTTTTGTTTACAGGAAGTAGCCGACGTTTGTGTGGGTACTAGCGTGGGTACCATCACCGAACCGGATTGTCTCGGCCCTTGTGAGCCTGGCACTAGTGTCACGTTAGAAGGAATTGTTTGGCACGAAACTGAAGGTGGTAAGTAATAATATCTATTCAAAATACAATTTGGAAATACTTTTCGGTATGAAAATTGTTTTGTTATAGGTGTGCTAGTCGTTAATGTAACATGGAGAGGGAAAACCTACGTTGGAACTTTGTTAGACTGCACGAGGCACGACTGGGCCCCACCAAGGTACTAAATAAAACCAAAAATATGTTATAATACATTATTAAAACGTTTTAATTTTTTTAGGTTTTGTGATTCACCGACAAGCGATTTAGATAACCGGACACCAAAAGGAAGAGGTGAGATACATATTTTCATAGTTGCATTACAATATATCTACATACAAGTTACAGTATCACTTGCTGCTTTTTTTTTGTAGAAACCCGTTCGTCGGTCCATAGTAAGCTACGCAATGGAGGCGGTGGTACTGGCGGTAATGCGGGCGCCAAAGGCCGACGTGGTGGTGCTGCTAACGGATCCGGTCCATCTACGGCACCATCGTCGCCGACGCCATTTGTACCGCCAAGACCAGAAGCTACGAATAAGAGAAAAAGTCGAGCTGGGGAGGAAGAGTCCGCTCCTCAACCGGGAGGGTCAGTTAAAAAACCCAAGGCATCTGCTGCACCAACGGTTACAGCCCCTCCTACGCCTTGCACGAGTCCTCCACCATCGCCGGTGTTGTTGGAATGTCCAGAACCAAACTGTTCTAAAAAGTACAAGCACATCAACGGTTTGAAATATCATCAATCGCATGCTCACGGTCACGGATCAGTGGACGACGATGATACGAAGGACGTAACGTCAATGTCCGAAAATGATGAGTCGAATATAGAGGCACCCAGTCCTAGCATAGTTGCCATAAAATCTCCAGAGAAGGTGCAAGAAAGTCCGTCGACTCCTCCATACCAACAGAAAAAGGAAGAACCACCAAAAGTTCTTCAAGGTTTGTTAATTAAAATGATTTTTGCTTATCAGTTAAGTTCGGATTATTAAACTATGTAACGAGAATCTATTTAGAGCGAATTAGGGTATGCACTAGTTTATTAAAGTCACGTTTATATCCTTCAAAATACGTTAAATGAAACATATGCTGTTTATTTTTATTTTCTCTATAAAATGTATTGTTTTATGTAGGGTCAAATGTGTTGGAAGTTCCAAGTCAACCAGGTACACCACGAAGCACGCCACCTTCGCCTGCTACCCCTCAAAGCATTCAAGAATTGCCACCGGTAGTAGCTAGCTCACCGATTGTGCCTACCATGGAAACCTCCAAGAGTGTAGTGAAGCCAGGTGTACTTCGTTACACTCCTGATGAGTATCCAGTCGCTGTTGGATTATTCTCTGGCAATAAACCTCAATTGCAGGGTTAGTTAAATTAAATATCGAACGCTGCATAGACTGAGTTTAAAGAATATAAGAAAGAATTCTTAATACTCTGTCTGTGTTTTGATGTAAATTATAAAAAAAATCTTAAAGAACCCATATAATATTTATTTTCATTGCTTGAGTAGTTAGTTTGTCATGTAGAGATTGATGTACTTTTGAATTCGTTCAGAACGAGCTGAAAACAGCTATCACATTTATCAGAGATTAAAGATTAATTTGTATGCTATTTGAACTGTGACATTTAAACTCAGAAGATTAGAATGATGGAAAAATGTTTGTTTTTATGCTTTTCACTTTTTTAACCAACTTTTTCCTTTATAAATATGACTTTTGAATTTAAAAATTAAAATTGATACTATATAGTAGTAAAACTAGTACTAAAATTTTTCTAGATCTTAGTAAAGGTCATAAGCACACTTTCTTAAATTTAAACTAATAATAAATGCCTTAGAATCTCCCTAGAGCAATAAAATTGATACATAATAATAATGCATTTAGTACACATTATGATTAGAATTTCCAATTTGCATCAAAAATACTAACTTGTCAGTAATAATAATATAAAGCACTTAACAATATCTCATTCGGTGTTATTTCTTATGAAATTAAAAAGTATTGCTTCTATTTTGATCTGTAATTGAAGGTACAATAATGCTCATATATTCTAGGTGGTTTACAAAAAAACTAATTTAATTACTATTTTTTAGGATCACCACTATCAACTACAAGTCCGTTGTCAACGGCAAGATCAACGACAGGAACAATGGATCAACCTTCTAATCAAGAACCCCCACCTCAACCTCAGTCATTCGCAAATCAGTTGCAATCGCAGGTTTCAATGTCTTCGTCCCAATTCACCCAACCACCATCCATATTAATTCCCACTCAAACTTCTGCCATAAACGCTGGCCAGCCGTTATCACCTCACATGCCACAAAGTCCCAAGATTGCCCAGTTTAAGGTATGTAGTTTTGTTTTAAAATTGTTACTTATACCATTTTAAAAATCCATCTGATTATTTTTAGGTGAAGCCTACATCGTCTCTAATGCCTGACGATAAAAAACAACCTAATCTGAACCAAGGCTGCAGTAAAGCGCCGAATTTCGGGAAAAAGAAAAGTAGAAAATCGCCGGCGGGAAGTCCTCATCCACCACAATCTGAACAACCAATTTTCGGTGCCGAACAATCCGGTAGAGAAGAAGTAAGTGTATAATTCGTTTAAAATATATAAAACTTTTGGATATTCTATTTGCTAAAAATGTATAATTTTAAAGTTGATATTTACGTTTTTAAAACATCATAAAACATTCAAAATAATGACTAAATGTTTACATAAATTCATTCATTCATCATATACATTAAAAGTAACTAAACAGTTGTTGTAATTTTATATACATGTGACTATACAGATATTAATAACATTTGTGGCAACCCAAAATTCCATTCCATTTCATTATATCCTTTGCTTGTAAAAATTCAGGATTGTAAGGTGATAATTGTAATAATTCTAAGTTATTATTTTTAAATCTTTTTCTCTGAATGAATGAATGATGTTACGATTAGGAAGAAGATAATGTTAATATAATGAATGAATGAGTAAATAGGAGTTGTGGAAGAGGTCTAATTTTCCCCTAGACACTGCAGCATTGTCTGCTTTTTGTACCTTCCCAGCTCCTTAGTTTAGTCCCATTTCTTCAATTCTCCTGTTAAGGAGTAGAAGCTCACATACTGCTATTGCCACAGGTGGTTTTATATACAACCCAGGTAGTGCCTCCATTAGGCGGTGGCTTCACATTCGAAGATAATATGAGTGGCTGTTTCCTCCTCTTTATTACATAATCTGCATATAGGTTCTGTGTCAAACACGCCTATATTGTGCAGATGTTTCCTCAAAGACCAGTGTCCGATAGAAAGCCATACAACTATTTTAAGTTTCTCCCTGCTTAGCGAGAGCAGCTTCCCTGCCTGCTTAGGTGACTTCCTTGCCTGCTTAGGTGAGGGTTCTTTTAGCATTAATTTTCTGTGCCTAGCTCCTTCTGGCTGTGCCCAGTTCAACTGATCCGCTTCTTCTTTACCAGAAGGTTCGTAGGTTTCCGTCACATTCCCGGACAATTTTTGAGTCTATTCTCCGCGATGCCAAAGCTATAGGTGCCGCTTGACTATCTGATCTAATGAGGATTGTTTTCTTTTTTTATCCTCGTCTCAGATTTTCAACAGCACAAGCAGTTATGGCATGTATTTCATCTGGGAAGACCGAGGCATGTCTCCCCAATGAGTTTGTTTGCTCATATTTGGGTTTTGAAGAGTAGACGCCTATGCCAGTTCCTTTGCTGGTTTTTGATCCATCTGTGTACCAGGTGAAATCACCAGGTTTTGTGTGAACCTTATTGTTTGTCTGAAAGGATATTTCTGCACTTATATAATCAGTGGAATTGGCAAGGCTGAACGATGATCGTTGGACTAGAAAAATAACGGAATGGAGACCAAGACAACATGCATTTAGGAGCAGATGGCATGACGACTTAAGACATATCCACACTAACTGGATGCAGATTGCTCAGGATAGGGAGATGTGGAAGCAAACAAGGGAGGCCTATGTCCAGCAGTGACTTTAGCGGCTGGTTGATTAATTGATTGACATACAATCAGTTGCCATTTCTAGAAATGGTTGTCTTTTTATATTTTTTATAGTTGTACGCCCATATGTTTTAGTACCTTTCCAACAGTTCCGTTGTGCTAGTCTATACGCGCATTGTCTTGCCCGGATATAAATATCTAGAGGTGGGAGGTTTAGCATTGCTTCCATAGCAGCAGTGGGGGTTGTCCTTTTTCTCTACTTATCGTTTTAATTAATTTTCCTGATAAATAATGAATGAATGAATGAAATGATGAATAGTACAACATTCAATAATAATAAATTTCAATTTTAGATTTTTCTGAATCCTTTGCAGGTTTGTTCTGCTATTCCATACTAATTGATCGTTTCTCGCTTTTCTTCAATACTAACAGACTTTAGCCTACCTGAGAAAGAAATCTCCACTATTGACCTAATCTTTTTTTATCTTTATTGTAATTATGGTCTTGCTTCCACCATGTTTGCAAAATAAATACAAGCTGTTCTGTAGTTAACTTTCCATTCATTGTTCTCAGATAACAACAAACAACATATCCTCAGACTGCTAGTTTCAACTGACTTATGGGTACTACACATTAGTCAAGTTCGCAACTGCTACGCGAGTAAAAAAAAGTCTAATTATTTCTAGTGACAACTGACTTTTGGCCCACCCTGTATACCATTACGAAAAAAAATAATTACAGAATTCTATCAATTATAGTGGTTATATGTTTTCCTACAAAAAGTGGGGAAAATATTCTTCCGAAATAGAAAATTCCATAATTAATCTTTTGTAATTATTTTCTGGCAAAGCAACATTTCTAATAATCGTTTTTTACAATATTTTTATTAAGTGGACCCATTTTTCGATTCTTTTTATTTAAATAATTTGATTACGCAATTTTGGTCAATGAAAATTTGAATTGAAATTTTTTGTCTCATAAGTAAATATTGTGTTTATAGTATCCATTTGATAGTAATTATAATAAAATGTAGAATAAAAAAAAGGGCTGTTTTGTATTTATTATCATTTTTCATTGTTGGTTAACGTTTTTCGTTATCAATGTGGGAAGTACTGTTAAGTCACGTTATACTTTATTACTTTTAGGTACAAAGCCCAGCATACTCCGACATTTCGGATGATGGAGCGCCCGTTATGGAAACTGATATGGCCGACAAGAACAAAAATCAAGATAAGAAGTCCGAAACCAGTCAGCCTCTACCTCATATGGCTCAATACGGAATGTACCATCCATATTATGGGCAACATCATCCGTATTTGGTACCTTCAACGCCGGAAAATAAACCTAAGGAATCTGAGAAACAACCCGAAAAAGTAGTGGAAAAAGAATGTAAAAAGGAAACAAATGAATATCCTTCCAAAGTTCTTTCTCAGCATTACTACCCATACGGATATGTGCCTGGATATGCTTATAATATGGATTCAAATTATGGAGGAGTACAAATGGTTCACGATGATAAATCAAAGGAAGAACGATTGAAAGAAAACCCGAGCCCTATAGAGCAAAACATCAAGCAACCAACTCCTATCCCAAATCCAATTCAAGTTCCCACTCCTGGAAAAGTAAAAGATTCCAATCTTAAAGATAAACATCCAAACGATAATCATCAAATTTTAAAAGAAAGTATAGAAATAAAGAATCAAATGAACCCGTACCTCTACTCTAGGCAATCACAGCAGCAGCAACAACAACAACAACAACAACAACAGCAGCAACAGCAACAACAGCAGCAGCAACAACAACAAGCGCAACAGCAGGCACAACAGGTACAACAACAAGCTCAACAGCAGGCCCAACAACAGAGCCAGCATCAACAAAGTCTTCATACCCAAAGAGAAGATGATGTCAGAAGATTCTATGTATATTCGGATCAGAGGCGCAAGGAACCTCAATCCATACCTGATCACAAATCGAGTTCTACTCCCAGTAAGGTAAGGTGTTTGTAAACTAATCCAGTTGTAAATCCATTGATTCTGTTACACTATCAAATATTTTTGATTCGCTTATTTTTCATTACCCTGCAGTGTGTCAAATATTTGAAAATTTCAACGTAGAATACCTGTGACGATCGTTATTTTGTAAAACAACGTTGTGCATAAAGAAAAATCAGCATGTAAATTATCCCTACAGTAAAACATCCTTAGGCATCTTAAATACATTAGGTCTTAGTACCTCTTTAATCCTATCTACAAATGAAGATAAATAAGCTTGCACAAGTATAGTAATTGGTAATAAATCACCAGTTTTATCCCTTTTAATCCAAAAATAAAATTCACTCACCTCTTTGGATGTTTCAAATTAAGGGTCAGTGTCGAAATTTTGATTGTCACCTTTATTTATTGGGGTCTACAAAAATAAACCGTGTACCAAAAAAAAATTCCCTGATTAAATTAGGTGGATCAGTGGGATTATTAGTTCTAACTAAAAATAATTTTTCGTTTTACTTACTTACTTTGTAAGTAAGTTTGTTACGCCAATGGGTTCAGTAATAAGTTATACACACTCAAAAATGACAGTTTTTATTTTAAATTACAATTTACAAGACTAATTTTATAGTTACTGTCAGACCCAATTAAATCTCCTACTTAAAAGCATTATTCACTTATTAACTTCACTGTGCTGAATTAACTTAACTGAACTAACTCGCGAGCCTATAAGCAATGGAGCATTCCTCAAATTTCCAGAAAACACGCACGCGAAGCTTCTATACAACCTTACCATAACATCGGATCACATTGAAAGGATGATTCACTGAACAGGTCTTTTCAGATGTTGATCCCGATTTGTAACAATATTTTTTAAATCATGTTTATCCTATTTTAGGTACAAATGCCTCCTAGTCCAAATATAAAAACTAAAGAAATAAAGATGGAAGATAAGAAGGAAAAGGATATCAAACAAGAGGGTGTAAAACCCACAATGGAAACTCAAGGACCCCCACCCCCTCCCACTTCTCAGTACACTTACATCCATCCCAGTTATATGCAACAAGCACATTACGGAGGATTACCTTTTGATCCTAATCATCCCATGTATAGGGGTATAATGGTACCCGGACCATACAGTGGTAGTCCATATTTACATCCACCTATTCAAAGGTAAGTTTAATAAAAAAATTTCGATCGTTTATTGTTTAAATCCAACAATATTGGTCATTTTATTAGGTATCATGCCCCAGAAGATCTGTCTCGAGCACCGCCACCGACTAAAGCATTAGATATGTTGCAGCACCACGCGCAGTACTACTCTTCCCATAAAATTCATGAGCTACAGGAACGCGCCATAAAATCACCCACACCGAAAACTTCCATGGCTAGTTCGAGTCCCTCGACGAATAACCAAGGAGTAGGAGCGGGTGGTGGTGTAGGCGGTGGTCCCCCGCCTCAGGGACCTCCTTCTGGACAGGTTCAGATGAACGCGCCGCCTACTTCGCAGCCGGGCGGTGTAGCGCCCGCGAGCGGAAAGCAGACTCCCGGCGAAGGAAAGGAGTCGAGGTCTCCACCACCTCAAAGACATGTACATACACATCATCATACCCACGTGGGACTTGGATATCCCATGTACCCCGCCCCTTACGGAGGTATGTAGTGTTGTAGTGTAGTCGAAAAATTTAATATTTATCTGCTAAGGTACGTATTATGGAATAGTATTTAAAGGCAAGGAAATATTTTTAATATTTATAACGGTTGACCAAAAGAAAGTTTATTTATTATATTTTAACAATCAAGAATTTACATATTGTTTCGTTTATTGGTGAATTGTTTTTCGGGTTTATTGGCCGTCGTAGGTCTGAGTTAATACTCGACGTTTCGCCATCTCGAGTGGATGGCATCTTCGGGAGATGTAATGTCTGCTTTTTAAAGCTGACGATTTGTGACATTTGTATGTAACGATCGCAGGTTAAATACGTTTTGGTGGGCGGGGCATATTTGAGGGCTGTTCAGGAATTGGTATATATATATATATATATATATATATATATATATATATATATATATATATATATATATATATATATAACCTACGATTGTGACATACAAATGTCACAAACCGTCAGCTTTAAAAAGCAGACATTACATCTCCTGAAGATGCCATCCACTCGAGATGGCGAAACGTCGAGTATTAACTAAGACTTACAAAGGCCAATAAACCCGAAAAACCATTTACCAATAATCGAGAATTTAATTAAAATGTCAAAAAATAAACCTTTCTAATTATATTTTTTTGTTTTATTTACGGTAGTCGTATATTTTTTGTATTTAAACTTTAAATTACTAGTTTGTATTTTCGTTTAATGTTATATTTGTAAATATTAAACAATGTTTTATTTTTAGCTGCAGTGTTGGCCAGTCAGCAAGCGGCAGCAGTGACGGTGATCAACCCCTATCCGACCAAATGAGTGTCGTCCGCGTACATTAAATATCAGACTAATAAAAAAGGAGCAGTGTTGTAGTGACTTATGCATTCCATAATTTTTTCGTCTCGTTTTGTCAAGTAATGTGTCCCGCTGTCCTTAATTTTTAATCCCCAATGACTTTATTTATACCTTTGAAGCAAAACATACAAAATAACTAAAAAAAAAGAAGGAAATTGGAATACTATCCAACGATAAATATTTTTTGTGTTGCAATAAAAAAATCACTTTAAAATATTGCTAGCAAAAAGTGAGCTCTCTAACATAAAAAACATATTTTTCTATTATTATTTTGTAAAAATATTTTGCACATAGGGGAAATAATTTATTTCGACTATAAGTGTGACCACTGATGCAGCGGTGTAAAATAGTTGAAAAATAAATCCCCGCGATCTTTCCAAGAAATATTTTATTCGCTGGATAGATTTAAACGACTAAAACAGCTGCACTGCTATTGATTGCAGGCTAGTTGTAAATTATTATTATATTAATTATTATTAATAAATGTAAATAGTGTAAAGGCATACTGTCTTTGGAAGAGTCCCGTTTAGATGAGTACTTGTAGTAGACTGATATATGATACTTGACCTTTTATAAGCGGAGATTTGGCAATAAAGTTTGATAATTTAATCCACTTATATCGTAAATATTTTAAATATATATCGACTTTATTCGCGAGATAAATTATTACTCAAACTTTGTAAGTTTAAATTATTTCGAAACTCGAAAAAGTGAAATGAGCGCGTCGGATTTCGTTTTCGAATAAAATGGACCACACGTTCGACAAGACACATTTTTAGATTTAGAATTGCAATACGGAATAATCAGTTTAAAAAAAAAATACATGTTCCGATAATTTTGAAATAATGGACGGACAAAATTAAATTGGACATTAATTATTAATGAAAGGCACACTTGCAACGTCCCGACTCCATCCAATAGCAGCGTCACCATTGGTAAGCGAACTGGAAGCCAATGGCGTATCCTAAATATTGTGCATTACTGATAAATGTATGTATCAGAAAATGTATTGGAATTGAAAGTGCTCATTTCAAACTATTTATTTATTAAAAAATGTATTGTATTTGGAAGTATGAATGAGTGAATGAATAGGAGTTGTGGAAGAGGTCTTATTTTTTTCCCTAGGCACTGCAGCATTGTCTGCTATTTGTACCTTTCCAGCTCCTTAGTTTAGTCACATTTCCTCAATACTCCTGTTAAGGAGTAGAAGCTCATGTACTGCTATTGCCCCAGGTGGATCACTTCCTTGGTCATGTATACACCCCAGCTATTGCCTCCACTGCCTAAATTGTGCAGATGTTTCCTCAAAAACCACTGTCCGGTACAAAGCCCTACAACTGTTCCAAGTTTTTCCCTACTTAGCGAGAGCAGCTTCCCTGTCTGCTTAGGTGATGGTTCTTTCAGCATTAACTTGCTGTTCCCAGCTCCCTCTGGCTGTGCCCACTTCAGCTTATGCTGAGAGTGGACCCAGCCATTGATCGCTACTTTCACGCTGGCCTTGGGTATCTCTATTATTGGTTCTGGCCCAATAAATAGTGTTCCAGAGCTCTGCCTAGCTAGTTTGTCCGCTTCTTCGTTACCAGAAATACCTTTATGCCCTGGCACCCACGACAAGGTGACTTTGTTATGCTTAGCCAAGGTTCGTAGGTTTCCGGCACATTCCCGGACAATTTTTAAGTCTATTCTCCGTGATGCCAAAGCTTTAAGTGCCACTTGACTATCTGATCTAATGAGAATTAATTTTCTTTTTGTATCCTCGTCTTAGATTTTCAACAGCACAAGCGTTTATGGCATGTACTTCAGCTTGGAAGACCGAGGCATGTCTCCCTAATGAGTTTGATTGCTCATATTTGGGTTATTTGAAAGTAAAAATAAAAAAAAGTATATAAATACTTAAAATATTCTTTAGGGATGCTGTTTTCGCCAGTGACAAACCAAAAAAATGTTGACGGTACCATAATTTCACAAATTCTAGTTTTATTTTATAATTCAAACTATGATTTAAAAAATGTGTTATAATTAAAATTAAATAAAATATAAAATTATAAGTAGATAAATACTTTAAACGTCCGTTGGGGATGCTCTTTTTGCCAGTGACAAACCAAAAAAAAACATTAAAGGTACCATAATTTCACAAATTCTAGTTTTATTTAATAATTCAAACTATTTATGACTCAAAAAATGTATTATAATTAAAATTAAATAAAACATCAAATTATGAGTGGATAAATATTTTAAACGTCCGTTGAGGGATGCCCTTTTTAGCAGTGACAAACCAAAAAATGTTAATGGTACCATAATTTCACAAATTCTAGTTTTATTTAATAATTCATATACTATCAATTGATATTTTCAGGATATTGTAAAATGAGTGTAGTTGAGTTTGTTTGTTTATGAATCTATACACTGTGCAACTTTGTTTCATCGTTATAAATGATATCATTTCCTCACGATTCTGTTTTATTCTGTTAAAAAAAAAATTCTATACATATTTATCTTAAATCGTAACTTTCCATTAGCACATCTCAACCATGGGGTGTTTTTTGCCACTAATTCAAAGTTGACTGCCACCCTCAAAACATACTTGTGTATTGCTTACTTTTTGTAAAACTGATTTTAAAGTCGACCGTTGCTATTATATTATATTATAGAAAACTATAACACTATTATAAAAAACTCTAAAAATTTTTGACAGCGTAAATAAATATAAAAATGTATAAAACTGATTTTTAAAAAACCAGTTAATTTTGCTGCATGTTAACCTATACTATAGGTATATGTGGGTCGATTATACATCAGAAAACAACTACACTCCTGGCTATATGCCCACGACGAGCATGGAATTACATCTGAATTCCAACTCTTACCAAGCATACATGAAGGGCTACACGAAAAGCGCTAGTCACGACATCTATTATATATATATATATATATATATATATATATATATATATATATTATAGTATCAGATGTAATTTAATTCTCGTCGTAGGCATATAGCCAGGAGTGTAGTTGTTTTCTGATGTTTAATCGACCCACATATACCTATAGTGTAGGTTAACATGCAGCGAAATTAACTGGTCCTTTAAAAATCAGTTTTATTCATTTTTATGTTTTAAATTGTATTATAAAAACTATTTACGATTTCTTTAATTTTTTGTCACTATCCTTTTAAAATTAAACCTTTAGAGCGACGCCTTACGTTCCTTATCGATATTCCTGTCGCAACCGATACTCGGCGACGAAAACTTCCAACTGTAATTTGCAAGCCGTATTATTATCCCTTGTTTTTCCTAAATTTATTTACATTAGCAATTACTTCCACAGGATAGTTTGGTCGGCCCATTTTAAATTTGTATTTAAAAAAGAGTAAAAGCAGCAAAAAACCACACTAAATGTTGGTCCGCTAAAATTTTTGCGCGTACTTCTTTATAATCGTCATTAGGCAATCGTCGTGTTTTGTAGAAGTTTAGCTACGTGAGGTGCCTTTCAATAGTAATTCATTTCTACTTTTAAAAATACTGAATAAATATTGTCAATCCTCAGTTTATAAAGTGCTGTGTATTTTTAAATGTAAACTGTCTTCTTTTATTATGGAAAATTACGAGACCTAGACTTACAATAAGGTTTAATTTTTTTATTAAGAGCTTCATTCCAGTTTTAGTGGAATGTTTGTATGATGATTACGAACAGTTTTTTCTCTCTTAATAAATGCGGTCTGTACATCTTGTAATGTTCTGTAAATATGCCCATGACATTGTTATCTTACTTTTGGACTTTGTTTATAAAAAGAACTTTGAGATACTATTAGACAGTTACAGTGCAAATAATCTTAGAATACGCGTCTAATACGCGTCTATTATTTTTGATATCTAATATTACAAATGAAAAACAAAACCACATTGATGCTAAGACTGATTTGTGCAATCTGTTTTTATTTAATACTTAAACTACTCTTCACAAGAAAAGTATTGTAAAAATAAGTTTGTATTTGTAGTGAGTTTCTGCTTAGTCTTCTGGTTATAGATTTTTTAGAAAATATGAAACGGTACAGCTTAAAATATGCGAGAAATCTCCGTTTTGTCCTTATACTTGGTATTTTTTGTTTTCTCAATTTGCAACACACGTTTGCAAATATTTCAGTTTGCATGCAATTGATTGTAACGTGTCTTAATTGATAAATCGCAAAATAGTTAAAACATTCTCAAAATAAGTATGTTGGGAAAGTTACTTATAAATTAAGAAATACTATGAGTTCAAAATAATGAAAACTTTATTTAACCAAGACGAACTCTTGGAAGGTGAACACGGTTTTTATTCGAATAAAATCTTTAGGGAGATTAACCAAAAATTATTTACAGAAACCAATCCTAACGAATTATTTTTATAAAATTTTAAGTGTGGCTTGCAGATATTGTGAAGGATTTCAACTAATCCATTGTCCTTAAAAAAACAAAAGTTTTTATTGCTCCGTTAAAATGTCAAAGGGAAATTTCCTGTACAACTTTTATTACTCTTCTGGTTTGGATTAAGTGAAGTGTTTAAGGGGGGAAAGCCAGTTTAGAACAATCAAAAAATCGACTTTTTTTATTGCATAAATTGTTAGTATAAGTGCTCCAGAATATGTGGTCAAAATTCGCAGTATATCCGATGCTATGAGCACTTAAATGACCGCCCGTCTGTTCGGCACCGAAGCGGTCGCTCAGGGGCCCTTTTTCGGTTACCTGCCTCAATACCACTGTACTACGGAATAATAGAGAGAGATGGGGATTTCGGCAGATGTTCTTGTTTGACCTGGGGCAGAACTTTCTCGAACGTTAACGATATTTCGACAGAGCGTCGAGTTTGCCTCGTTCAGCTCCGGCTTTTCTCGTTTTCGCTACATTTTATTTCAAACGAGTTTTTCTCGAAACCTCATTTTTTTACTGGTGGGCATTCTAGCTCAAAAGTTATTGACCAATCGTTCTGAAATGTGTTGTGAATATTCTTATTCGTTTCCAATCCATATGAACCTAATTCTGGGATTATATTATTATTAAAAATATATTTTTTTATGCAAAAAAGGTGAAAAAATACGGTACAAAAACATGACATTGTGTTCAAACATCTCAAAAACATGCAATTTTTAATTTTTTTGATTACAATTAGGTTCATATTTTTAGAAAATATATTGTTAAAGAAAAAAAATTGTGATGGTTACAGATAAAAATTGCGACTGCAGGAATGCCCACCAGCAAAATACTCGGATGGCAATCGTCCATGGACAGCACGTTCGAACGCCACTATTTCCTGCGGAAATTACTTAAAAAATTCCAAAGTGTTCTTCAAAAGATGAATAAAATACCCTTCAAGTTTAAACAATTTCTGATTATTCCTTCACTGTTTAAAAAATTCACGAAAAACACCAAAATTTCGGCCTCTTAAACCGGTTTTCCCCCTTAAATCTGTCAGCCATACATAGTATTCACAATGGTTTAATTTTTGTTTATTAAACATAATTAAATATCCCAATAAAGTACAATAGAAAAATTATTACTTTTTATTTAAAAATTGTGATTAAAATTGTAAGATATTGGTATATTTCGAAATGTAAAAGAACCTTTCTTAAGTTAAATTAAAAATAATTTTTATAACCAATGACTTGTTGGAATGTTTCTTGAATATTCAAAACTTATGTAAACATTTTTTGTAAATTGCAATATTGCTATTTTGGGTGTGCTTTAGGGTACTTCTGTAGTTCATGTATCCGCATCGAGTTGGTAAAATAATTTCCAAACGTAAAATTTCTTTTTTACAATATTAACGTACAATAATTTTCTTATATTAAGAAAAAATTGTGCGATCGGTTCGGTTGGGAGAAACAACGAAATCATTTGCTTTATCGTTAAAAGGGAACAAACATTGAAAGCTCGTAATGTGTCTCAAAAGTGATCGAAGATGTTTTTGTTGCTAAAGGAAATTTAATTGTTGCGGGGTCTGTCTCTCGAAGTGTTATTAATTTAAAACTCCGAAATTTCGCCAAATATAAACGTTTTTATTAAATATTTAGGGACGATGTCGAAAATATACTGAATTTCATGAAAAATTAAGGATTTGATACGAGTATGAGCATCCGGACGTCGCAGGACCAAGAGCGGCGTAGAATGCGATGCTTTTCCGTACATTTCAAAGCTTACAACACCTCAAGAGACGTGCCCTGTATTTAATAAAACATGATAAAGTGAAAAAAATGTATTATATATGTAAAAGTTCGTTCGGCGAAAAATTATTATTCGTTTTATGTGATTTATTATAGCAAATAATATTGTTTGTAATGCGAATGCGATTATATTTTAATAGATATAATATTAGGGGTAACTAAGGGACATTCATCTCGTATCCGATTTTCCTTTTTGTACGTTAACACATCGAATTTATTTATGAAATAACTAAAAAACGAGCGAGCCTGACAATTAGTCGCATATGATGTGTAACATTTGACATCTTACCTTAGTAATAAGCAATTTTAAAATTATATTCTGAAAAAATGGGTCAGATATTATTTGAAATGATTTTTCATAACAAAAAATATTTCTTTTTAATGAAAATTGTATTTTATTTAATTGACACTAGGAGTGACAGAAGTCAACCTCAATATTTAAAAAAGCTAAATACTAAAATATTTTATTCGGATAATTATTTATTATTACTTTCTTACTTGATTTTTTTAACAATAATCTGCGATTTATTGAGACTTATTACCAGCAGTAAATATTTATTTATATAGTTTACGCATATAACAGCAAACTTAATACACAACACTCTCGGAAAATTAGTTGACGTATACCTAATGGCCAACTCTAACCGCGCGCTCATTCGTCAAATCAACTCTCGGAAAATTGGTTGACGTCTATCTGACGGCCAACTCTAACCGCGCTCATTCGTCAAATTAAATGTTACTGTTACACATTTTAAGAAATGACCCCCACAAATTGCGAGTAAACGAGAGGAAAGATATTACTACTCATGCAAGAAAGCGAGAGCAAAGATGTTACACATCAAAAAAAATCCAAGTTTTTAATCTTTTATTTGTTTGTCTTTTGAATGTGAAGTTATTAAAAAAGAATGGCTTAAAAAATAAATTTCACTAAATGTATTTATTGTTTTATTTAAACATTAAATATATTTTTAATATTTTAAATAAATATATGTTTTTTAATTCGATGTTAAGTTATATTTTAAATGTACATAAATTCATTTTATATAAGTACTTTGTTTTATTTAATATTATAAATATTTGTATAATTTATGATCTCAAAAGAGACGAGTACATATTTGTTACAGATATTGGAAATTTTCGTTGAACGTAAAAAATCTCAACGGACGAATTTGATGTGATTGTCCCTTATGTAATTATACGATTTTATAAGCAAAGTCTTTTTATTTTTAATATTATACAGCCCAATTGTACATTTTCATTACCATTGTTTTTTTTACATTATATTAAGCACGTATGTATGGTTTTCTATGTTAACTTTTGTTAAGGTTTCATTTTAAAATTAAGTGAATTTATTCGAAAGTATTTGTAGAAAATTACTTTCTGTACAGACTATGAGAGGCTTTAATGTAAAGTTGCTTAATAAAAACAAATGAACGGAATCTGGCATTAAATTTTTTATCACTTTAATAATTATATTGTTACGATATTTACTTCTTGGGTTCGGTAATTCTAAACTCTCAGTACAATAACTAACAACTTTTATTCTAATATTTCTACACAATAAATTTTATTTTACAAATCACTTAGAAATTCACAACTGTATAACACTTTATAATTACTTCAAATACTTGACTTTGAAAACTAACTCTTTTCGCGACCGCTGCCTTTTTTATATTTATCCGAATTGTTTCTAGAAGGAACGCGAGTTTTCGACAAATCGATGCCTCTCTGGACGCGTTTGGACTTTTCGAGAATCATCCAATGTCTTCTAGCAGCTTATTATGTATTCATCTTAATTGTGGTCGATGCGCTATCGCCTCAAGGCAAAGTCGACAGAGACGGACCCAAAAAAATCGTAACAATATTGTAAATTATCCATTTTTACCTGTCCAACAATGTAACAGGACGGTTTCTTCGGAAATGTCCAATTTATATATGTGGTTAGATTTTCGTTTTGATTTTAATTTATTCGTTTAAATCATAGCACGAATTGAATTAACCATTAAGGATAGTTCTTATTTTTCAGATACTGCACCTTCTATATCTGTGGTGTTTGGGAGATATATGATGATTCCAAAAGTATAGTTCGAGTATGAGCATTTTTAAGTTTGAAATTATTCTCTAAATTAGCTATAATAAATAAATGGATCAAGTGATTACATTTAAACATTTATTGCTCTTAATTTTAAATGTCATTAACATTTTTTTTTTAGTTTTTTGAGCGCGTTGTTCAGGTTTGTATCAAATATAAAACTTAGTTGTAAATAATGGAATTATTACATTCTCAATATCATGGTTATATTAAATGAAATTAAAAGAAAATTGAGATATCTATTGAGTTTCCTGAACTATAATTACTTACGGATGAAGTTTTTCTCACCACCTCCAACTTACCTTTAAATATGCATTAAGATGATTTCTCCCAGCCACGGAGTTTACACATACTGGTTTAACATCGAAAAAAGTGTTGGACAGGGATGTGTTGCTTCGCCGTAGATTTTTCATGGACGGTTGTTCAAAAGACTTGATAGAGAGTGTGTATGGATTGAGGATGAATGATTTGATCGGCTAATGCCTCCTTTACGCCGATGATCAAGTCATGTTAGCATTATCTGAGGAATAATTGCAAGCAATGGTTAATATTATGCATGATACCCTAAAAATTAAAGGGATAAAAGTAAATGAAAGCAAGACGAAAGTAATGGTTTTTGAAAGAGAAGAAAACATGACAAACTGCGAGGAGCTGATTGAAGAAGAAAGAGTGGTCAAGTTGTATACTTGGGTTTAAAGTTTACGAGAGATAGATTGTAGATTGTAGAGTGGGTCGTGAAGGCCATGCTGTCTCTCAAGCACTTCAACCTATCAGATCTTTTGTGCATAACCCTTAATCTATTCGAGGCCTGGAATTCCGAGACTTCGAGCAAAGTTTATCAGTTTCCTGGGGGCTAAGTTTCTGACATCGAAGGGCTTTAGGAAGGCCCCGTCCAGAAACTTGAGCCTCTTGAAGAAAAGCGCTAGACATTCGCAAATCAAATGTTCTGCAGTTTCAGCGAAGTTCTCGCAGTAGCGGCAACTATCACTCTCTGTTTTGCCCATATTTTTCAGGTAATACCTTAGAGGGCAGTGTCCAGTGAGGATTCCCGTCACTTACGAGAGATAAAAAGTATAACTGTAATATTGAGCAAAGTGTGTTGGCAGGGAAACAAATGAATAAGGCGCTGCATAATTTTATGAGCCGCCAAGTGCTGTTGGGTTTGGCAAAAGTGAGATCAATGATGCGGAGATGAGTAGTTTGAGAAGTATAGCTGAAGTGGCTGATGGATAAAGTGAGGAATATTATGATAAGGGAACGCTTTGGTGTGAAAGAAGATATAGTAATAAAGATAGATTAAGAAAAGCTTGGATGGTGAGACACGTAGAGAGGATGGATGAAAGAAGATTGACGAACCAGTTTTATAAAACGAGTGTGAATGGGCGCCAGTAGAGGTTGACTAGGCAAATGTATCTCGGATCAGATCCAAATTGGAATTTACTTCCAAAAGACCATATCCTCCATCAATCAATATTATCAAACTAACTCATCCATTTAGAAACTTAAAACAATAAATTTAACTAAAAAGCTTGCAGAGCACTTAGATGTTTAAACTTATTTGCAGAAGGCGTTTTCCCTCAGCTATTATTATTAATAAGCTAACACTCCTATCCATTTGGAGACCCAAAATTATTAAATATAGCTATAAACAAAGAGCACCCGAAACTTAAATTTGTCAGAACCTACTTCCAGAAGACCATGTCATCCAGCAATTATTATTATCAAACTAACACATTTATAAATGCGAAATAATTAACTTGACTCCAAATAAAAAGCTTCTAGAGGACTTAGATGTTGGAACTTATTTCCAGAAAATGTTTTTCTCTGCTATCATTATTAACAAGCTAACACTTATATCCATTTAGAGACCCAAAACAGTTAAATGTAACTCCGAATAAAGAGCACCCAGAGCTTTCATTTGTCGGATCCTACTTCCAGAAGGCGATTTCCTCCAGCAATGTCTATTTAGTTAAAAGAATCAATTTAATTCCAAATAAAGAGCTCTCAGATGTTGGAACGTACTTCCGGATGATAATTTCCCACAGCAATCATTATTTCCACTTACTTGCACTTTCCAAACAAATAAATATAAACGGTTTTGCAAGAATTTTTTATAAATGATAGTTTTTTTTATATAACTATAGTCGTGTAGATAAAGATTTCGCAAAAATTGATTTTATGGTACAGACTGAGTTTTAATATGTTTCATAGTTAGTAAAATGATGCATTACATGATATTAATACACATATTAATGATTACATAAATTTATTAATATTCATTTATTGAAAGTGTTCAAATTCCAATACCTGCAAATAATAATGGACTTTTCCTAGGTCACGTCACTTCATGGTGTGAAGACTGACCCATTCAAAGTTGAAGCTGCGCTGTCAAGAACTAGTTGTGATATAAAAAAAACATGAGGTCCTAAATTTTCTCGGCTTGGGGGCTTTTTGAAAATTTGAGAAAGATCTTTGGTAATATTACTTTATAATTTATTGGTTAAATAAACACAGCTTTTAAACGTTTGATTTTAATTTTCAGACTAATCAAGATGAACCTTGGCTAGAAACGAATTTTAGATATTTAAATCATTACAATGGATTGTCCACAAAAACATCCTTTGCGTCCCTCATTTTTATTATTACTTTTTCCTTTCTTTCGCAACGAATCAAATCCAAAATATAAATGAAGATGACACCATGATAATGAAGAAAAATACGATTAATTTTTACAGCATTCAATAACCGTTTAATTAAAGGGCCAAGAAATGTCGTGTCAGAAAAGAGCATTACGAACACCGATGATTTAATTTAAAATGGGGAATGGGACATATTTTTAATTAAATTGCAAGCATTTATACTCAATGTCCAAAAAATGTTTACCCTTTTGTTGATGTTAATTTTAAAATATAACAATTAACTGGCAATTACTCGACGTGATTATTCTTATAATAGCTTCGATATGGCTGTTAAACTTATACATAGACGATTGTTTAGATTTGAAAAAGAGTGCGTATGGATTGAAAAAGAATTATTTGATCGTCAAATGCCTTCTTTATGCCGATGATCAAGTCATATTAGCGTCATCTGAAGAGGAGTGCAGGCGATGGTTAATGTTATGCATAATGCCCTGAAAATCAAAGGGATGAAAATAAATGTAAGGAAAACGAAAATAATGGTTTTTGAAAGAGAAGAAAGCATGACAAACTGTGAAGTTTCGATTGAGGAAGAAAAAGTGGAACAAGTAAATGAATTTGTGTACTTGGGTTCAAAGTTTATGAGAGATGGAAAGTATGACAGTGACATTGAGCGAAGGGTGTTGCAGGAAAACAAATGAATGGGGCACTGCATAGCTTTATGAACAGCCAGAAAGTGTCAAAAAAGGCACGTATGGCTGTGCATAGAGGTGTGTTGGTTCCTACACTTATGTATGGTAGTGAATGTTGGGTTTGGCAGAAGAAGCATGAAAATAGGATTAATGCTGCGGAGATGAGTAGTCTGAGAAGTATAGCCGAAGAGACTCGGTTGTATAGAGTAAAAATGGTAAGATTAGAGAACTCTGTGGTGGAACGAATGTGGTTACAAAGATAGATAAAGGAATGCTTAGATGGTTTGGACACGTAGAAAGGATGGATGAAGGAAGATGAAGAAAGATTGACGAAACAAATTTATAAGGCAAGTGTGAATGGACAAGTCGGTAGAGGTCGACCTCGGTGAACATATCTCGATCAGATCAACATTGTTTTAAAGAAAGGCCAGGTCAAGAGTACCAACAACCAACGAGCATATATGAGAGCACCGATGAAAGTAAAGGAAGCAAAAGATGCGTTAGAACCGTAGCAAGAGGAAGTAAGTGGTCTCTGCCTACTCCTACGTGAAAAAGGCGTGACTATATGTATGTATGTATGCGAAACTTTTATGAAACAGACTGGGTTTCAATATGTTTCATGCTCAGTAAACTGATGCATTACATGATGTTAATACACATATTTATAATTATATAAATTTATTAATAATCATTTACTGAAAGTAAATGTAAATATTAATGATTACATAAATTTATTAATATTCATTTATTGAAAGTGTTCAAATTCCAATACCTGCAAATAATAATAGATTTTTCCTTGGTCATGTCACTTTATGGTGTGAAGATTGACCCATTCAAAGTTGATGCTGCGCTGTCAAGAACTAATTGCGATATAAAAAAAAATGAGGTCCTAAGTTTTCTCGGCTTGGGGGCTTTTTAAAAATTTGTGAAAGATCTTTGGTAACATTACTATATAATTTATTGGTTAAATAAACACAGCTTTTGAAAGTTTAATTTTAATTTTCAGACCAATCAAGATGAACCTTGGCTAGAAATGAATTTAAGATATTTAAATCATTACAATGGATTGTCCACAAGAAAATCCTCTGCGTCACTCATTTTTCTTATTACTTCTTCTTTTCTTTTGCAATGAATCAAATCCAAAATATAAATGAAGATGACACCATGATAATGAAGAAAACACGATTAATTTTTACAGCATGTGTTAAAAATATCAATAACTGATAAATTTTATTTTAAGGGCGTAGAAATGTTGTGGCAGAAAAGAGCATTACGAACACCAATGATTTAATTTCAAATGGGGAATGGGACATATTTTTAATTAAATTGCAAGCATTTATACTCAATGTCAATAAAATGCTTACCCTTTTGTTGATGTTAATTTTAAAATAAAACAATTAACTGGCAGTTACTCGACGTAATTATTCTTAAGATAGCCGAGTTTAAAAATGACCAATTTTCAGCTCTTACAAGAATTTAAGAAAAAAACTACATGATTACCTACTAATACTAAACAGTCGAACGTTATGAACAATGAAAGAAACACATGCAACGGTGTGTAGATAAGCATGGAGAGTATATTGACAGGAAGCAAAGTTAAATTGTATATTTTAAAAATAAAGTAGCTTTATCGTAGCCTAGTACTTTATTGTCTTTTACACTGTTTTAGTTACTTAAGCATCTTCTCAGTGCACTGTGAAGAGATTAAATATGACTGTTGGTGTCAATATTAATTTCAATATTTGTATATAATGTTTAAATATTTTTCTGTGACTGGCCTAAGAACCTAACATGTCTATTGCTACATTTGTTAATGAACACCTCAAATTAATATTTAACAATTTTTAGAATAAAGTAGCTTTACTAGTCCTAGTATTTTATTGTCACACCTCGTATATATTGTTTTTTATTATTAATAAGTGAACATTTCAACGGTAAAAGAAATCCAAGAATTTTTTAAATTATATTTAATATTGTCTCGATAATTTTAAGGAATGTAACTGTACTTAAAAGGACTATTCGGTGTAAAACAACGAAATGAAATAAATAAATTATTTCAATCATTGTGCATATTTATATTTATTTTAGAAAAAAATTTCATCACTGCGTTGAACCCCCTTCGAGTGACAGTAATAACACCCAAATTTTTAAATGAGAATTAGGGGCTTGTGATACACCATTTAAAAGGTCTCTTCATTGTTATTGTTTTCAAATTATTGCAAAAATTAACATAAAAAAAAATAAAATCATCTTTTGTAATTGCTCTAGCAAAGCGAGTAAGGTTTGTGCTGATGCATTCTTCAGTCTTGTCTTGTAAATGCCTAGACCTGTTCTATTTTCTGATCTAGATTAATCTGTATAACAGACTTATGTATGTTTTAAAAGGAGTGCTCATAGTCAGTGTAACATAAAAAGGAAAACTATTTGTTGGATTTTTGTTAGCGCAACTCAAAGGACGAATGGACCTCACAAGGTGTGAAATAAAACCAGCAATATTTTGTAATACATAATTGTTTTCTTAGGTTTTGTGATTCATCAACTACTGACCTAGATAACGAAGCACTAAACGAAAAAGATTAGTTAATATTTGACATATTTTTATGGTTAAGTTATTGTATTTCCAATCTCAGTTTAAAAAAGATGATTTTACCAGGGCCCTGTGATATTCCGGTAATAAGCGCTTTATTCTATACTGAGTAATAGGTACCGATAAATTTAGCAAACATATCGGTCGCCTCATTTTATAAGCTACAAGTAGCACAGATTATATTTGAATATCAACGTCGCTAATACGCATTCATCAAATCATCGGTCGACTATCTAGCTCTGAGGTGTTCACTTGAATATAAGTTAGTCAAATCTTTAGACGTTCCAAAACATTGGCGCGCGCTGATTCTCAATCATTTCTCAGGATATTTTTTGCGTTTTATTTTTGTTGTGATATTTGTGAAATGGCTTTTTGAAGACCATTTGAGGTAAATTATGAACCTAACGAATTGCTTACTATTGATTATATTCACATTAATAATGAAATTCCTGATAATAATGTAATTCAAAGTAATATAATATCCAAATTAATGATGAAATACATTTTAATAATGCAAATAGTTATTCTAAACAGACGGTTAGGGATTAATAAATATTAACAATTATGTACTTTATAAAAAAATAATTAAAGAAATGTAGGTGTATATAAAAAAGAGCCTCCTAAAATGTTTTTGAAATTAAATATGAAATATTAAATTCCACGTTTTATTATATTTTTCCAGAATCCTAGTTGATTGCATCCAATGAAAATACTTTTTTAAAATTATTAAGTGTGCTATTAATTTATCGTAATATTTATTATTTGAATACAAAAACCATTTTCTAATGTTGATTTTTATTTTGATTGTTAAATTGATAAGACTCTGGTCAGGATATTAAAGAAAATCAAGTATTTAAAAGTCTATACGTTTCCAAACTGTATTGTTTCATTTTCAGGACTATTTAAAGATGTTTCAAAGGGGATGTTTAGTTTGTTTATTTCTTTGAGTCAGCATCTTTCATGAATATTTAAATCATATATTTGTATTTTATGCCGACTTGTTTTTTACCCCTGTATTGTTTCATTTTCAGGACTATTTAAAGTGGTTTCAAAAGGGATGTTTAGTTTGTTTATTTCTTTGAGTCAGCATCTTTCATGAATATTTAAATCATATATTTGTATTTTATGCCGACTTGTTTTTTACCCTTGTCAACTCAGAGAACTACTCTTAATATTCCTGAAGATGAAACAATAAATTTTTAAAGGTAGACTTTTTAACACTTGGTTTCCTTCAACATCCTGACCTAAGTCCTAACAATGAAAATCATATATATCCAGTTAATTTTTATGTTTTTTGTTTGAGTATAACTAAAGATACGGCTCTGATCATATACAGAGTGTTTTCAAAGTAAAATATTCAACTAGATCGAGTCAAATTTGTTATTTGCATTTGTGGAAAAAACACTTTTTATGCAAATCCAACAGACGTAACAACATATCCGTTTTATTTAAATATTGAATTAATACAATTACGAAGACGTGTATTAAATTTGTTGTTAAGAAAAACCAGCGTTGAAAACTGGTCACGATAATTTAAAAATAACGCTTTATAACTTAGATATTGTTCACACGAGGCGGTTTCTATCCGATACCGTTCTATGAAATAGTTAGGCGCGGCTCGGCAATGTTGATCACAATTCATTCCTCACCACTCTGTATAGGCATTTTCCAAGTCTACTAAAGCGCAGTAGACCTTTTGACATTCCTTCTTCTTTCATGTGCCCTGTCAGGTCTCCCGAAAGTTGGCTCTCACTCTGGCTAGAGAATTTCGATCTTCTGCTTGGTGTATGAGTTCTACTGAACGTATATTTGTCCATTCACGAATGTTCTTCAACCATGACTGTTGCCTTCTTCCAGGTCCACGGCGTCCCTCTATTTTCCCCTTCATTATTATTTGGAGTAGTTGGAGTAGTCCTCCTAGTATGTGACCAAGGTATGCAATTTTGCGGCATTTTATTGTGGTCATTAATTGCCTGTCAGTTTTAGCCTTCTGAGGACTTCCTCATTTGTTACATGGTCTGTACAAGGTATGCGCAGCATCTTTCTGTGCAGCCACATCTCAAATGCCTCTAATCGGTTCATTGTACTGATTTTGAGTGTCCACGTCACCGTACCATACAACACTATTGACCATATATAACATTCAGTCATCCGTTGTCTTAGCTTAAGGTCCAAATCAACATTGCAAGGAAGCTTTTTATTTCTGTGTCAAGGTCCAGTGTTTCCGTTATGATGCTTCCGAGATATTAAAACTTTGTGACACGTTCTAATGGGATACCATCGTGGTTTGGATTGACGTTTTTCTGTACCGTACGACTCACTACCATGAATTTTGTTTTATTAGCGTTGATATTGATATCTTTTTCCAACTGTGTTAATTCTGTCTAGCAATGTTTGCAGATTTTCTATTGTGTCTGATAGTATTACCGTGTAATAAGCATATCTAATTGTTGTTATGGGTAAGCCATTAATTTTAATTCCGTAGTGTCCCAGTTCTTCAAGAGCTTCTTTAAATATTTGGTCGAAATAAAGGTTGAAAAGCAGTGGGGAAAGTATACATCCCTGTCTTACTCCTTTTTGTATTGCAATATCGTCTGTTATTATATTACCTATTCTTGCACTACCCAATCCAGATTCTTTATCAACTGGATATCCTGTCTATCTAGTCAAGAATTTTTTGACTAAGCTCCGTAAGGAAAAGACCTCATCCATACATCTCCTTCATCTCCTGAATTCCACTTGCACTTCCCATATCCTCTCATCAGTTAAATTCGTCACTCTTTTAATCAATACTTCTGCATAAAGTTTGCCGACGATGCCTCGGTAGTTTTTACAGTTTTGCTGCGAAGTTTTTTCAGTGTAAAGCGGTACCAGTCTCCACGAAACGTATCTTTTTAAAATTAGCAGTTCAAATTGAGCTTAGAACGAGTTAAACATTATCGAAAATTTTATGAGGTCCGTGTATGCCTGCTGGAATGCTTTGAGAATCGGTCCCTCTTTCAAAAATGTACGAGTGCAATTTTTTAGTTCCTTGAAAATGAAAACTCCAGGTTTGCAGTGCCTTAATGTAACGTTTAATACCTACTCCATTCCCCTGGGGATACGGGGAAAATAGAATAGATCCCAGGTATGGTCTGCCTGTCGTAAAAGGCGACTAAAAGACTTCCAATCCAAAGTGTTATGCGACCCGTGCTGATGGATGCATGGCGGTGGGGGAGCACCGTAGCTAACGGAGCCTACAGGAAACCGGGCGTAGTCCTGTAGTAGACAGCCTTAGTCCTGTGTAGGGGGCACCTCAGGGCCGGACCACCCCTTACCCCACACTCGTTGACTGCAAAGAAGAACTAAGAACGCTGGTAGACCGTGCCATAAAAGGACGGCAGAACTGTTACCGATGAACAGGAATCAGCTAAAACTGTATAATGGAGGCCTGGCCTGCGGGTTGTGCGGCGGGGATCCGGGGGCGGTGGACCGCTTGCTGTGCTGCTGCAGGGTGCTGGGGGAATGGGCGGTTCTTGGGTGACTACATTGTTCCCACCCAGTACAGAACTTGTACAAGGTACGAAGGTACTGGATTGGGTGCAGCGTGGTTGGAGGCAATAGCCAGACGGACCTAAATAGGGGTGGAGTTTTTAGTGAGTAGACCTAACACAGTCAGTGGAGTCTCACAGTAGACCTTTAGCTTTCAGACTCATAACCTCGCCATAAAGGATTTTCTCCAACTCTGCAAGAAAAAAAAAGACCAACTCCAACATCAAGTCACTGTAAACCTGGGGTATTCATTTTTAAAGAGCTAAAAAATTGCACTCATGCGTTTTTGAAAGAGTGGCCGATTCTAAAAGCACTCCAGCCACCACACACTGGACCTCTCAAAAGTCTCGATCGCGATGAGAAAACGGTTACTTCAAAGATTCGTGATTATACCGACAAAAGTGACCACTGATCGAGAAAATCCAGCTTTCATTCTTCAACATGAAATTTCTGCACCTATTCCTGTTTCTACACCTGTTCCTGAACGTACAACTCTGTTCGTCAGAAAAGGACGGTTCAGAAACATTCTAAATATATAGATTCTCTGCCGAGGGGAGTAGTGTGGCGATTATAAAATCGAGCAGTCTAGATAGTATTGTTACTTATTGAAGTCGGCGGGGTCCGCCCTTGTCCTATTGTTTGGTTTAAGGTGATGGAGTGGCTATTGGAGTCATCAAAAGAGCGGATTATTCATTACCGCGGGCGGCGAATGTTCGTTATAGCTCCAGAAGAAGGTCGTTTTGTCGGGAACGTTGGTTTATACCAACAAAAAAGGAAATTAAATTTAGAATGTATTGTTATGAAAAGAATAAATATCGTATCAGAATGTTATTTCTCTACCACAATTGGATTCTATAACAATTATATATGCTTTATCTATTGATGAATGGATATGATTCCTTGGATATGTTGGATCCTGATACATTATTCAACCTATCACCAAGATCCTGATACTTTATTTAACAGCTGACAACAATCACCAATTTCAATATTCAGGATCCAACAGGCTGAGACCAATGACGAAGCTGCAATAGAACAGCTTTTTCATAAGTGGGCACTGCTCTCTAACTCGATATCAATGTCATGTTCATTCTGATAAACTGTCATCTCGACTATTCGATAACGACAATAAGAAGAAGAATTTAACGAGTGATAGTAATGGTCTGCGATGGTCGTAGAGAAAGTATAGTCTTCTACTCGCGTATAATAACCATCATTATACGCTCGTTGAAGAATATACTATTATGATATATTTTTAGTCTGGTAGTTATATGTGTCAAAGTCAGTTATTGTATTTAGATCAATAAATATTATCTTTATATTTTATCTTTAATCTTTATCTTTAAATTTAAATATAAACCTTTATTTCCTATAACTATATGTATGTTAAAAACCAATGCCGGGGTCCCCAGGGTTCCATCCTGTCCCCCACCTTATTTATTTTACACATCAACGACCTCTTGAAAACCACCACGAACCCCATTTACAGTTTCGCAGACGATAGCACACTTGTCTCAACTTTCACATCCTATCGATCACTTTCGGTGAATGATACAAATAGACTCAGGCAGGAACAGGTTGATTCCATCAATAGAGATCTTGAAGCAATCGTCGAGTGGGGAACCAACAATCTTGTTCAGTTCAACGCCCAGAAAATACAAATCGCCACGTTTTCCAAGAAAATGAATTCCTCAAACCATTCCATCACAATATCCGGAAATACCCTTAAATCAAGTCCCTCCATCTCGATTTTGGGAGTCACGATGTTTAATAATATGTCTTGGCATGACCATGTTGCTAACATCGCAAAGTCAGCAAGCCAGAGGCTAGGTTTTCTGTGGACAGCTGGAAAAAATTTTACTCCTGATCAACTGTTGACGACGTACAAGGCTCAAATCCGACCTATACTGGAGTATTGCTCGCACATTTGTGATTCGTCTTCTAAATTCCATTCAGAAAAGAGCCATTTGGTTGATAAACATCTCAACTCTTACAGATACCCTTCACCCACTAGAACATAGAAGAAGAGCTGCAGACCAGACATTACTCTGCAGATATTTCCAAGGCAGATGCTCCAGAGAAATCAAAACTCTTGTACCACAGGAATATTGTTCATGGATAAGGAATGTAAAGCAGATCATTCACGATCGCTCCGAATGGATAAAATCCAATTGACGTCATGACATCATTCACGGACTTGCCATGCTGTTTTTAGTGCTCAAGAATTTACTTTTTTTTAGGTTAGGTTATTTTGATTTAAAATACGAAATTGTCATAATTAAATAAAGATTTACCTCTCTATGCTGCTGTTGCTTGTAATGCAAAATGAGAAAACAAAAAAAAATGATACTGAGTTAAATAAGTTAGTCGATCAGGTGGCGCCACGCTCGGTATCGTGTCACTTGAATTTCCCCATTCACGATCAGATAACGATCAGTTGGATGACGCGACAGAACTGGATTTTGGACCAATTGGATATCCAATCCATCCTGTTACTCCACGTTATTTATTTTGTTTTTAAGTTTGACGTTTTTAAAGTGACGCCTCTCCATTTGGAAGTATGGAGCGATCGTGGCTGGTTTAAGAGATTGTAATTCTCGAAGTTCGCATTCAATGCTAAGAATAGTGTAAGACAGAGACCGATTTGCCAAAGATATAGCCAACCTTCAAAAAGAAGACGGCACATTAGGAAGAAGCATCAAATATCATTTGGCTGCCGGATTTCTAATATTTCCAATTTTATTTGCTTCGTGAAGCTGCTTTTACCACTCTCGATGCGCAGGCAAACAACAGGGAAAAAATCACTTCAAGGACCAATCTTCATCAAGAATCCTTCTTTTAAAGGGCTGCTACGGAATGAAATAAGCTTCCAAAATCAGTTTTTCCGGAGAACTATGACCTGCAACTTTTCAAAAAGTGCGTCCACAATCATCTTCTTTCTATAATCCCTTTCCCTTCTAATAGTCGCAGTGTGAGCCGTCCGCGGCACACACGATAGGTCTACCCTTTTTGCGACTATTTTCAGTAAAAAAAAATGTATGTTTGTAAGAATTATCTAGCCACCGCGCTTACAAACTTATTTTGATATTGCTAGTTTTTTCTGTCCCTTGTCGATTCAATAACGCTGTATTTTATTAGTAGTGTCGTTTTAACAGTTTTTTGACTTGAAAAATGCTAGTGGATGCTGAGCCTTACTGCATTAGGTTGAACCGATATCTGCGTCTACATTAGCGGTTGCGGCTGCGGGAAGAAACCGTATCATATACGAGCGCTCTTAGCGATAACATTCGAGATAATAATCCCGCTGCATTATTATTAAAAACGTACCTATCGCCAGTTGGTAGAATAATTAAGAAATCTAAAACATTCGGACTCGGTGATACTTAATATCTAATCAATTACCGAATTAGAACGGGGGGTGGGTATACTGGATAGTTTTACGTTACCGAGTGTTTTAGAAATACCACATTGTGTTGTAAACTTTCATAATGTGCGGTGCCAAACTTTTCGTTTTTTTGGTAATTTTTATTTGTAAGTACGTTGTTTCGTCAAATAATTTATGATTTATTTTTTACGATAAAAGCTTTATAAATTCTCTAATTTGACATGCGATCGTGGGGGCGGATTAACCTTTTTTTACGATAACTACTCAACGATTTTCTTCTTTTGCGTTGGCTGCCGCCCCTCAGACAAATCCTTAATTTGCTTCTGGCGATAATTTTAATGTACATAACAGTTTTGCAACGACAGGATTATTGATTGGAATTTAACAAACAAGCATTTTTAGAAACCCTGTAGACCGCTGTCTATATAATTTCAATCCGACTAATTCTATGGAATTCTACTAATTGTAGCTACTCCTCGGATACCATATTTCCGGTTTGTACTAATCAAGGTTTTTTTTGTATTTTTTTTTTATTTTCTCAGCGAATGTTTGTATTTAAGAGTATTAAAATATTAAAATAAACTCGTAGTTAGCAGTGTGTGAATTTATTATAAAACGTTATGACTGCGAATCGTCATTTTTTATTTCTAGTGATATTGTTCGTTCATTATTTACGTAAGTGGACGATTACTAAATTTTTTACATCCATTATTTATATGTTAAATTCAAAAGTATGTACTAATAATTACCGACGTGGTACTTTTTTATACAGCGTGGCCAACCGAAAACGAAACGGAGCCATTTGCAGGAACCTGGTCTACATTTTAGAAAAATGCTCAGATCCGTCGATTTTTGATTTTCCGCCATTTTTGAACACACTACTTTTAACCGCAAGCGAAGGTAAGAATTACCTCGAAATTTTTAAATTGCATTAGGGGTCGAATAAGATGTCTCTTGAAAGCTCTGACAATTCTCTTAACAATAGTCTTTAAATTTTACATTTCCTCCCAATAATTTGAAAAAATTACATGTTAAAATTCCAAACAGGTCTCTCCATGTAGTGGTCGATGGAGTTTCATCTGACACTCTACTCATAAATGCTGGTGTTCCGCAAAGATCCATTCTAGCACCAACACTATTTTTACTTCACATCAACGACCTATTGAAAGCAACTTCATGTCCCGTACACAGCTTTGCCGATGATAGTACCCTCCATACCGCTTTCTCATCCAGGGCCCCTATATCAGCCCGTGAAACCAGAAATGAACGAGGAAGAAATGTTAACAATATAAATATGGACTTAGCAACAATTCTCGAATGGGGATCCAATAACTTGGTAGAATTCAATGCAAACAAAACACAAGCATGTCTTTTCTCTAGAAAAGCCGATCTCGCTGTGCCTAACATAACTTTGTCAGGAGTAACCATACCACTGAAGTCATCCATATCGATGCTTGGTATTACTATCAGCAATAACCTTTCCTGAGAAAATCACGTGAGGTCCATTGCCAAAAGTGCATCCCAAAAACTTGGTTTTTTGTTTCGTGCCAAGAGCTAATTCACCTCCAGTCAGCTGCTTATGATCTATAAGGCACAGATCCGACCTGTACTGGAGTACTGTTCCCATATTTGGAGTGCAGCACCTAAACATATCCTGAAGCTACTGGATTCTGTCCAAAAAAGGGCAATTCGCCTCGCTTACAAACTCGCTCACTTGTCTGGAACACCGTAGAAAAGTTGGCGATTTGTCTCTATTTTATAGATATTTTCATGGGCGATGCTCTTCTGAAATATCAACAATCGTTCCTCCTTTGGCAGTCTCTTCAAGATTAACCTGTCAAGTTCAGTCTTCACACCCCTTCGTGGTCACTTTGGAGACCTGCAGAACATCACTTTCCAAAGACTCATTCATCCAACGAATTGCGAGGCTTTGGAACTCATTGCCTAGGGAGGTGTTCCCCGAGGCATACAACCTCCAGAAATTTAAGAAGAACACCAACTCCTACCTTCTTTCCCTTGGTTCCCACGATGTTCTCTGAACATTACAGGATATCCCTTTTCGTGGGAACCAGAACATAAAAAAAAAAAATTATTTTAGTTGATTGCTTACTACTTAATTGATTAAATATTAAAACTGATGACCGCCCGCTTCTATACAATAATAATATCAAAACGTTCACGCACATTCCAAAGAATTTCTGGAGTAATTCGACGGCACTCGCGTCAATGATTCTTTGACGCAAATCTTCCAACGACGCTGTTTGTGTTTTATAAATTTTACTTTTCAGATGTCCCCACAAAAAGATATCGAGTGGCGATAAATCTGGCGTTTGTGGAGGCCATTCAATACTGCCTTTTCTCCCAATACAATGCCGTGGAAAACGTCGGTCTAAATACTAACGAAATCTGTGGATTATTTTCAAATATATTAGTCAAGGCAGGGTCAATAGCGTCTTCCAGTAATTGAAAATACATTTCGCCAGTCAAATTGCCTGGTACAAAAAAAAGGACCGATCAGACGGTAACCGCAAATGCCAGCCCAAACTTTTGGGTTTAAGTCGGACCAATAGCTGCAATCGTGTCGATTTACTGTCTCGTGCAAGAAAAAACTAGGTACTAGGTACTAAATTTATACCATTGGCGTACTTAACTCGAATAAATGACATTTTCACCGTTCGTGATTGTTTGCAGATAAGTTTCACATTTAAAATCTAATTTCTCAATAAGTAATATGCGGAATTTTTAAAATTTAAAGACTATTTTATAGAGAATTGCAAGAGCTTTTGAAAGATCTTATCCGACCCTCAATGCCATTTAAAATTTTTGGAGTAATTCATACCTTCGCTTGGGGTTGAAAGTTGTGGAGTCAAAAATACCGGAAAAGAGTGTCCCCCTTTAATAAAAAATCGACGGGTTTTTCTAAAATGTTGACGAGGTTTCTGCAAATGACTCTGTTTCGTTTTTGGTTGGCCAACCTGTATGTAAAACGTAGTTATTTTTGGTTGAGATTACGTTACCGGAACCCCAAATGAAAAAAGGATCTATTTACCATATTTTTTTCCCAAACCATTGTTAAGTTTATTGAAAGGATGGTTAAAAGTAGTACTTTTAATCATGGTTCTGGTTAGAACTCGGCACGCTGATCAGTCTCACCCATTTATTCTCAAGATTGACACTACAAGGACCAATCTCCATCAAGAATCCTTCTTTTGCAGGGCTGCTACAGAATGGAACAAGCTTCCAAAATCAGTTTTTCCAGAGAACTATGACCTGCAACTTTTTAAAAAGCGTGTCCACAATCATTTTCTTTCTATAATCGCTTCCCCTTCTAATAGTCGCAGTGCGGGCCGTACGCGGCCCACACGATAGGTCTACCCTTTTTGCGACTATTTTTAGTAAAAAAAAATATAAGCTAATCCCGACTATAAATATTCCACCATGTATGTAAAAGTGGTTCTGAAGATTTCGAAAAAATTTGCATTTATCCTCTATTTAGAATCATAAATTGGTTTAAATTTGCTTATTTATCCAACTTGGTGGCATTACGGATATCATAACACACTCTAAGCTCATTGTTAGTATGTTCTTAAGTATTATTTATTTTTCTTGAGCTCCTAGTTTATTTATTTAAAATATTTCGTCGTACCTATATCCGTACTGGGTCATAAACATCTTTTTTTATTTACACAAATCAAATTAATAAATAAAAAAAATATTCCTTTTGCAAAAAGGAAAAAGCTAGATAAGCTTCGGCAGCCTGTCCTATACGGAGAGAGCAATCCATTTGTGGCGGAAGTGAAATACCTAGGTGTAGTCCTGCATAAAAGACTCACCTGGAATTACCACTTGGAAAAAACAATAAACAAAGCCAGGTTTTCTCTCTGAAATCTCAGAAGAGTATGTGGCAAATCTTGGGAAATAAACCCCAAACAGATTTACTGCATTTATCAAACAATGATAATATCTATGGTTTAGTAGTCTGGTTGACCAAAGGGTTACAACAGACAGCTAGAGCAAAGCTTGCTGGCCTTCAGCGGCTGGCATGCCTGGCCATAACTGGAGCTATGTCCAGCACACCAAAGGCGGCGATGAAACAACTCCTACATCTTCCTCCCCTATATATTCTTTTAGTGATGGAGCCAGAATAGTCTTCTACAGATTACTGTCTTTGGAAAGGCTAATTAATGGAGAGCAACTTGGGGATCACTCCGGCATACTGAGTAAAACAAATAACCACCTAATTCTTAAGATGGTTCCTGTCTTGCTAGCCACAAAAATACACGAAGAAAAGTCGTTCAAAGTCCTCTTTCTGAAGAGAGACGAATGGGTGAGGGGAGAAATCCTCTTCCCAGAGACTGAATACGTAATGTACACAGATGACTCAAAAACCCCAGATGGAGTTGGGGCCGGTGCTTTCAGCAGGAAACCAAAGATTGAAATATCTACATCTGAAGTCACCACAAGTGCCGCCAAAATAATTATTTTAGACTCGGTGGAGAGGTCGTTGATGTGTAAAAGAAATAGGGTGGGGGACAGGATAAAACCCTGGGGGACCCCAGCATTGGTTTTTAATGCATCAGAAGAAATACCGTGAACTGCCACATGTAAGGAGCAATCTTGCATGAAGCTCATGAGCCATTGGCGCAGTTTATTTGGGAGACCGTAGGCAGGTTTAACCTTCTGGGTAAACCATGTATTTTAATCTGCTCCAGATTAGCGCTGGACAGTCACATGTGATATGCAAATATGTTACCTACCTCCTCGTCGCTCCCACACTCCCTAGCCGTTTCAACTTTCAGAACATGTAGATACCTCCTAAATGCAATGTGATCCTACCTCCCACCTTATGATGTTTTTATAGACTTTTTTTTAATGGCTCTTTTCCAGATTGTTGTACTGGTAATAATAGTAGTGGGTAGTAGTACTGGTTGAATTTTTCGAAAAAAATAAATGTAAACATCTAGTCGAAAACCTATTAATTAAATCAGTTAAAACAATGTGCGAGAGGTAATTTAAAAGTTGATAAAAACTAATGGATTTATTATCACGATCTTAATGGTTAGGTAAGAGTTTTCTTCGATAATGTAACGAGAATGTGAAAGAAAAATAACGTAATGTGCAACAGTTTACAAATGTTTCTCGTCGTAAGACGAAATAATTACAAAAAATGTATTTGTCGTTTTTCTTGTTGATTATCTTACATTCATAAAATGCTACGTTTGGCCGGTGCTTTTCTATGTTGAGGAAGATTGGACCCTAAAAATGAGTTGTATCAAGAAACCTTCGGGATGTGGCTGTATCGCAGATTTCTCAAGATACCATGGACAGCGAGCACGACAAACGAGGAAGTTCTTAGACATGTGAACAAAGAACGTGAGTCAATGCAGTCAAGAAAAGAAAAACGGCCTATTTGGGACATATCATGCGCAATGAAGTAAAATCAAGAATTGAGCAGGCTCCAGCAGCATTTAAAAACATGAGTAGGGTCTTGTGCTGTAGAGATCTGAAGTTAACTCTAAGAATCCGACTTCTCAGATGTTATGTCTTCTCCACCGTGCTGTACGGCATGGAAGCCTGGACTATAAACAAGTACGAAGAAAGACGACTTAAAGCCTTTGAGATGTGGGCTTACAGGAAAATATTAAAAGTTTCATGTACGGAAAAGTATCCAACTTGGTAATACTCTAACGTCTGAATAAATCCACCGAAATTCTTACCACCATCAAAAGAAGGAAACTGCAATATTTCGGGCATGTTATGAGAGGCAAAAAATACTGCAAAACATCATGCAGCGAAAAATTTATGGTAAAAGAAAGCCGGGCCGCAGAAAAGCATCATGGCTCAAGAATTTACGTGACTGGTGTAAACTCAACTCAAGCTCTCTGTTCAGACTTGCCGTCGACAGAGTAAGGATAGCCTTGTTGGTGACCAACGTTCTAGAAGGACATGGTACTTAAGAAGAAGATGCGCAACGAAGAGTACAGTTAATAATCGAGAGCAAAATTAAGGGCAGAAGAGGAATAGAGAAAAAGAAGATGTCTTGGCTTCGTAACATCAGACAATGGACAGGGCTACGTTATATACAATCACTGATTCACACCGTGCGAGTCAGAGAAGAAATGAAACATGCGATCGCAAACATCCATTAGTAGATATGCATCCGAAGAAGAAGTTGGAAAAAAAAGTTTACAATTTTGCAAACTCTCCTTCTACAAATACATTTTTTTACTTCCTGGTACTATTTCATCCCTAGTTCTGGTCCTGGTAGTTGCCTGTGTTTTTCTACTTATTTTTCGTTGTATCCTATTTCCTATTTTTCTTTATTTTTCTAAATAAAGTTGCGGAAAAAGATTTAATGTGCAACCCAATATGTTTAATTTTATTTATTGCGCGTAATCAAATTGCATCGTAAAACATTAAGTCGCCATTTTTACTTCGTTTTAATTTGCTATGCTTTATCGATAAAAAATTAACAATAAATTATAGCTAAATTTAATCTTACCAATAATTTAATATTTTAATGTTTTTTTCCTGTAACAGTAGCAGGTTTTACCAACCTTGAAAATTATCTAATACGCAATAATTGGTACTATATGATTTCATTAATTTTTATTAATGTTATTATATTTATTTACCATTATTAGGATACTTCAAATAGAATATACAGGGTGGGCTATAAGTCAGTTATGAACTTCACTGTGTGGGATTCTACTAATTCCCATATGGCAATGAAACTAAAATTACACTCTCATTGTGTGAGTGTCTAGACAGGGATTTTATTTTTTTAACAGTGTACTTACTGTCAATTCTGTTAAGTACCGAGATATGCTTTAAGAAGTGTAAGAACTACATACATACATACATATAGTCACGCCTTTTTCCCGTAGGGGTAGGCAGAAACCACTTCCTTCCACTTACGCTACGGTTCTTACACACATCTTTTGCTTCCCCTACTTTTATCAGTGCTCTCATACATGCTCGTCGGTTGTTGGTACTCTTGACCTGGCTTTTCTTCAAAACAATGTTGATCTGATCGAGATATGTTCGCCGAGGTCGACTTTTACCGACTTGTCCATTCACACTCGCCTTATAAATTTTAAAAACTGTCCTTTGTTACGACCGGTGTCCTTTTTATATTTCTCAATCATAATTCTAGACCATTTCGCGACAGCGATAGTACCTCTGGAAGTCTCTAGGTGCGGCGAGAGTTTATTAGACGGAGGCGGAAGCCGAGAAATGCTCATTAATATGCACCCTCGTTGTGGACGATGCTCGGATGCCGATAAATAAAAAGGGCCGGATCGTAACAGTATTTTCTTTAATACGTTTTAGTTGATATTATTTTAAAGATAATAACGCGTACTTTTTGTTGTTTTAGATGTGGAAGCGGACGATTTGACTTGTCCCGTTAGCAATTCCGGGACAACGTATGTTAAATTAAAAGATGCTGTTTTATGTAGATATGATAGTTCAGTAAGGCCAGTGGCTAATCATCAAAATGTGACGAACGTATCGTTTAAAATTGTTCTAAAATTTTTCAATTACGTAAGTAGACTGAAATCGGTTAAAAATTTAAAAACCATCCGGGTGAAGTTTTTGCAAGAAAATTGTATTCTTATTATCTAGTTGATGCATTACATAAAACTTACGTTGGCGCTCAAATTTACAAATATCTGAACGGTATAGAGGGTATAGAGGGGCTGATACAAAAAATAGAAATTTTGATTAAGATTTACTTGCCCGAGAAGAGCCTTTTTGTGGTATTCGCTCCGTGCGTGACTGCAATGCCATGGTATCTGTGAACTAAAGGACGCTGTCACAGAGATTTTTAATACATAAATGAATGAGGGTTTGTGACAATTAATCTATAATCCTCTGAATTTGTTAGGCAAAAATTACCAATAAAATGAAAGTATAATTAATAATTTAAACACATTAAAAAAACTGTAGCGTTTACTATGTTCAACAAAATAGGTTGTAACTACAGTTGATATAGATGTAGATGTAGATTGTAGGGTGGGTCGTGAATGCCATGCTGCCTCTCAAGCACTTCGACCTATCAGATCTTTTGTGCATAACCCTTAATCTATTCGAGGCCAGAGATTCCAAAACTTCGAGTAAAGTTTAACAGTTTCCTGGGGGCTAAGTTTCTGACATCGAAGGGCTTTAGGAAGGCCCCTTTCAGAAACTTGAGCCTTTCTGCAGTTTAAGCGAAGTTCTCGCAGTAGCGGCAACTATCACTCTCTGTTTTGCCCATCTTTTTCAGGTGGTACCTTAGAGGGCAGTGTCCAGTGAGGAGTACTGTCACCAGTTTCAAGACTTTCTTGTCCAACTCGAGAAGCTGTTTAGCTTTCCTTGGCGAAAGACTTACTAGCCTTTTCGCTTGCCCTTGTCCTGGCACTTTATGCCAGTGAGATTTCATTTTATCTGTTTCCCAACGTCGAACCTCTTTTTTCAAGTGGGCTTTGGAAAGTCCACAGAAGGGTTCTGGGCCGGAAAATTTTGTATTTGACCCTTCTTTGACAAGGTAATCTGCTTCTTCGTTGCCTTTAACTCTCATGTGACCTGGAACCCACATCAGAGTAACCTGATTGTTTGCTGCCAGTTGACTCAGGGACTGTTTACAGTCCCAAGTCAGCTTAGACTCACAAGTGTATGACTTCAGAGCTTTTAGTGCTGCTTGGCTATCTGATAAAATATAGATTTCTGCTCTTCGGGTGTTTCTTTCGATGCACTCCTGGACACATGTCTCTATGGCATGTAATATATGTATAACGCCCACTTCAACCCCTTCATCCATCTTGGATCCATCAGTGTACCACACTAAAGCATCCCTTCCTAGTTGAGGTCCGTTCTCTGTGCAAACTTGGTGGTTGTTTATGACCACTTCAAACTGCATTTTGAAGTCGTACCTAACTGGCATAATATCTGTCGGCTTAGACATGGATTCTTGGGAAATATTTTCCAAAATCTTTACATGTCCATTTCGATTTCTTGCTCTAAGATTTATTTTCTGGCTCAGTCTGAAGGCACTGATTACTGCTTCTTTCATTACACATAGGCTCCGCTCATTGGAGAGAGAGCGAAACAACACTCGCAGCAACTATCTCTCTCATCTGGAGCCAACTCTTCGTACGGGGACCCGCGGTCTATCCTTTATATGTCAATGCTTACTTTTGCCGTCTAACTGCAGCTATCCACTTATGTCTTTGGTTTATTTTCCATTTTGGAGTCGGAAATTTATAAAATTTACATTCATTTTTTGCGCTCGTATTTTTGAAATTCGCTAAAGAGCAACTTTGGCAGCTGTTTTTACCCATTTTTTTAAAAATTATAACAAAATTAATAATCTGACGTGTATTTTGCCAACTCTGACATTAAAAAAACCGTCCTTTATTGCCTAAGCTATCCACTGCGTGCGCTGGTGTCCACTCCGGCTTCCCCTACCTTGACTTTGCTCGGAGCGAAAAGTTAAACACGTATAATAAATAAATAATATGGCAAGGCAATCTCGAAAATGGCGAAATAAGGTTCTAGGAATAAGATACGCCAAAAGTACTTTATTCCTGATCAAAATTCCTATTTTTTGTTTTCACATGTATAAATATTTCAAAAACTATCATAGTTACAAAAAAAAATTAAAGGGTATGTTTGGGGTTATGAAAAAAAAAGCTAAACAATTTTTTTTTAAAATGATGAATTGACAGAATTTTGAAATTTGAACAATCGCAGTTCAGTATTAATTTATTATACAGTGTGTACATATAGTAACGTAACTTACTAATACCTTCGTACCTTGCACAAGTTTATACAAGTTCTGTACTGGGTGGGAACAATGTCACCCAAGTCACCCAAGAACCGCCCATTCCCCCTAGCGCCCCGCAGCAGCACAGCAAGCGCTCCATTGCCCCCGGATGCCCGCCGCACAACCCGCAGGCCAGGCCTCCATTATACAGTCTTAGCTGATTCCTGTTCATCGGTAACAGTTCTGCCGTCTTTTTATGGCACGGTCCTTTTATGTATTATTTCCCGTGTTTTTTTTCCTGGTATACTTTTTCAGTAGTTTTGTGTTTTTCCGAACCTCTTCTTGCAAATTCGTCTACTTCCTCATTACCTGCAAATTCCTGGCATCCTGGAACCCGTATCAGTTTGACGTGATTACGGTCTACCAGCGTTATCAGTTCTTCTTTGCAGTCAACGAATATGGGGGAAGGGGTGGTACGGCCCTGAGGTGCCCCCTGCAGAGAACTAAGGCTGTGTACTACAGAATTTCGCCTGGTTTCCTGTAGGCTCCGTTAGCGACGGTGCTCACCCACGCAATGCACGGGTCGCATAAAACTTTGAATCGGTAGTCTTTTAGTCGCCTTTTACGACAGGAAGACCCATACCTGGGATCTATTCTATTTTTCCCGTATGCCCTGGGAAACGGCCGCACTGTTATTTATTATTGGACCACTGTGGCACCAATTTTAATGACATTTGATTTCAGCAGGATGGTGCATCACCACACTTTAGTGTTGCTGTTCGGAAATTACTTAAATGAAGTTTTCCAAGACAGGTGAATTGGAAGAAGTGGCACAATAGAGTGGCCAGCCAGATCTTCCGATTCATCGCCTTTAGACTATTTTCTCTGGGGATATCCAAATAACATTGTGTACAAGACAAAATCTGATATTTGGGATGAGCTGAGAAATAGAATACTAATAACAGCCCGTCAAATAACAAATCAGCAATTGCGTAACACTATATCAGCTTGCCACGTCTTATTCGTTCTCTATAGAGTACTCTGTCAGCGGTTTCTCTACTGGCAAATTATGCCCGAGCTCAGCCGTAGAGGGTAGAAGAGAAAAAAAATATATAAAAGTGAGCCGCGCCACCGACTTAGACGGTTCAACCCGGAAACCCCTAGGTCTTATAGGCACTAGCAGAGCCACACTATAAACAACTGAGATTATGGTGAACTAAATAAATGAAATTATAGCTAAAATATATTGGATACTTTACTCCTACAATAAATCAAAGTACACAGTTCAATAATAAAATTATAACAAATATAGTCAAAATTAACAGCTAACAATAAATCAAAGTACACAGTTCAATAATAAACTTATAACAAATATAGTCAAAATCAACAGCTATGGTAAATTTTCTTACTAAAACAAACCAAAAATTTAAAATTTACAACTTTATAAAATAACCAAAACAAAAGTAAGAGTAACAGACTTTACCAAGTTACCAAAAAAAAACGTATATAAGTCAACTCTCTTTAATAATACTAAATCAAACGTTTACATAAGGCTGCTAATTTACTCATGTTTTTACCATTTACATAAAGATTTACACTGCCAAAACAATCAAGTTTATTTAAAAATATTTTTACAATGGTTGTCCTTAAAAATATCAATATTGTAGGATATTTACAAATAAGTATGAAGAAAATATTTTTACTTGGACATAAAGAATTATTGAGAAGATTGTTTTAATCAAAGTTTAGTTTTGGCATATTATCTAATGCAAATAGTTTTTAATAATGTATTATATTAATAAATTAAAACAAAAGTTAATTGTGGTGTCAAAAATAAGTCACGTCGTTAAATATTCAAAAATAATTCACTTGTAACCTTTGGGTAAACGTATATTGTAGATCAAATATAAAAAAAAAGAATAACTTTAATCTTCAACACCTTAATACGGAGTTCCTGCTAAAAACACCAAGCAAGTCTTTATAACACTGCAATTTATCGTCGATATGGATGATACGAATGCACTACTCCTATGGCCGGTTTGGTTATGGAACGGCACCTGCTAATTAACAATGGCTTCCCTCAAACAAATCCCGCATGCGGTTATTTTAACTCGACACCAAAATCCAAAATATCAACAGAGAAGGTAAGATAGAATGGTCGAGTTAAAAATTAAATGGTTTTCCTTCAAAATCCAATTAAGATGGCCCAAATACAGCCAGATATGAAAGGTAAACCGTAGAGGTTCTGCACACTTGCCAATATCACACCGTCCCCAAAATTCTCACCACACCACTCCCAAGACTCTCACCACACGACTAGACTGCTTCCCAAGCCGGATATCAAGAAATATGACACGGAATTGACGTCAAACAAGAATATTCGCAAATCTATGTCCCACACTAAGAATCGCGTTCGTCAGTGTTGATAGCTAGCCTCGTCTACACAGAAATGTCAACCAAACAATAATATAATCGATAATATACAATTATCGAGGCTATAAGGCATGCAACACTATTTACAACGAATGATATATTTAAGTTAAGTTAAATACGGTACGCGACACTATTTACGAGTACTTGAGGAATATAAAATTATCAGAGATATAATTATAATGGAACTGTAGAAGGGAAAAAAAGGCACGTTACAAGCTTTTTATAATAGACTTGGATACTGTCAGATAAAAGAAGAAAGACAATATGACCATCTAATTAAATGAGATTAATGAGTTATTTGTTTCTGTTAATAATTTTGGTAATAAAAACGTTCCTGTTAATTATTTTTCCCATTTAATAGATTATGAAATACTGAAAATATATACAGGGTGTAGTATTTAACAATTATGTCTGGTTATTTTGGAGTAACGGTGCACTCTGTATAGTTCTAATCGACTTATGCAGATGGCCTGAATTATTTGAAAAAACTTTGATTCAACATTTTTTTTTGTAAACATAACAGAACTAGAAAAATTATACGTTACTTTATGTACACACAGTATTATTTTTTTACATAATGTCTTTAATTGTTTTAAAACTACGCTTAAATTTTCAAGAGGGTGTTTTTTTAAATATATAAATTTTTTAAATTTTAAATAGGCAAAATCTGTCATTAACTTATCTTAAAGTAGAAAATATTATTAACATAATGTCTTTAATTGTTTTAAAACTGCGCTTAAATTTTCAAGAGGGTGTTTTTTTTTAAATATATGAATTTTTGAATTTTAAATAAACAATATAAAATTTATTGCCAATTTTTAATAAATATAACTTTTATAATTTTAAGCAATAAAAAATTTAATCCACGAAAGAGAATAATATAATTATAATAATAATATAATAATAGTATAATTAATTTTAAATTTAAACTCATTACGTAATTCGTTTTTTTACTTTTTTTAATTAAAAGACAGTTTTTTATCTTGTTTTTATTTCTGATAATAATACCACATAAATAAAAAAACAATTTTATTTTTTTTTACTTCTTTGCAATCTGTAAAACATTAAGCTTTGCATTGTTTAATGTTTTTGTTGTTTAATTGCAATTATGTTATTATTTTTACATAATTGTGTTGTCGATTAACATTTTTTAAATATCAAAATTACAAAACTAATTAGTTGCTTAACTTTTCATTGGGAACTTGCATTTTTTTTTATCAAAATTCAAAAATTTATATTTAAAAAAGACACCCTCTTAAACATTTCGGGGTATTTTTAGATCAATTAAAGGCATTTTATAAAAAAAAATGAGCTAAAAGGTTAATACTGCCCTTCCAATTTTACAACATTTTAAATTTTAAAATTCTGCCAATTTATCATTTTTCGAAAAAAAATTTCAAAATATTTTTTAAAAACCCAAATATCCACTTTAAAACAAACTCGAGCACATTTTTGTAGCTTTATGAAGATATGAATCAATACTACTATTTAACAAACTAAAGCTCAAAAAAAATTTCATCTAGTAAAACTACAATTTAAACAGATAAATGTTTGGCCATATCAACATATTTCAATTAAAAATAATGGCGAAATATATTTACAAAAATGTATAATGTGATAACTATTATTAATTTCAAGTTTTAATATTTGAGCTTACTGTACATTGTTATAGACTAATTCTAATCACTTCTGTAAACCCCGATCACCTCTCAAGGCCTATTTAAAAGTTTAACTTAATGTTTTTAGCCGTTTACGTTTTTATAACCAATAAACGCCACTTTCAACTTGTAGATGTCATTGATCAAGTATACTAAAACAATAAAATTTCATATTTTGTTAAATTAGATTATGCAATCCACGTAATATAAATTATCCCCGCCAATCATTCTATTTCAAATGACGTTTTATGATTGGTTCAGACGGATTACACTTTCTTTCTCCCCCTTTTCAATTTTCTTTGGCAAGACTTGGTTTTATGATAAAAGAAAACTTGTGACCAAAATTCATCCAAATCGAAAGGGATTGATTTCATTTGACATGGAATGACCGATAATAAAAGTTTTATCTATAAGGTGCAGGATTTTTGACAGACACAGTAATAATAATCTATTTTTCAGGATATTATCTCAAGCGTTTTTAGCGTAGACGCGTGGTTGGTTGTGGTACGTAATCCCCAAGAATTCGTATTAATTAATTCATTAAGTGACATTTTTTAGACTTGGAAAGACCAACATTTGGTTTGGAAGCCGGAAGACCACGAAAATATTAAAAATATTCATTTGTCATCCGACTACATCTGGACACCCGATTTATCTTTGTACAATTTGTAAGTACAATAATTTAAACACGAAAATTTGTTCTCAAATTCTTGGCTAAAAATCATTATCTGTTTAAAATTATACATTTTATTTTAAATCTTTAATAATTAAATATCATGGTTACACCATGAACAAGTTTAAATCAATATCAATATCAATGTAACATAGTCAACGTTTCAATGCATGTTCGACAGTCCGCACCATTTTCCAAATCAACAGATGTGCAGCGCCGACTCGTACTGAATTGGGTGGCGTATCGTAGATATTTTGTCTCCTTCTTCTGGTGCCGTCTTTTACTTTAGGTTGGCGATCTGGCTATCTGTATTTTGGAGACCGCTGCGCAAAATAAGGATCTTCGTTCTGGTGCTCGTCGCCCTGTATTATTAGATTTATTTTTTTACTGAAAATAGTCGAAAAAAGGGTAGACCTATCGTGTGGGCCGCGGACGGCCAGCACTGCGACTATAAGAAGAGGAAGTGATTATAGAAAGGAGATGATTGTGGACCCGCTTTTTAAAAAGTTGCAGGTCATAGTTCTCTGCAAAAACTGATTTTGGAAGCTTGTTCCATTCTGTAGCGGCACTGTAAAAGAAGGACTCTTTCGAAATGTGGATATATAGAAAAATCTTTCGTGGGTAGATCGAATCACTAACATCGAAGTGCTTGGAAGAATCGGTAAACAAAAAAAAAGTTGAACGTACAATTAAGGAGAGAAAGCTACAGAGTATTTGGGACACATAATGCGTGGCGAATAATAATGCAAGGGAAAATAGAAGGCAGAAGCATAGGAAAAAGACGAAATGCATGGCTAATTAATCTGAGAGAATTGTTTGGCTGCAGCTTCAAACAACTTTTAAGAGCAACTGCCTCAAAAGTGGCGATAGCGATGATGATTGCCAACCTCCGCCGCGGAGATGGCACTTGAAGAAGAAGACTTTTTTGATGATACTGTGTTAATCTACCAAAAAATTCACTTTCATGTATCTTTAAATTTACCACTTTGACCACGAGCCTCCATTCCACTTGCAACCTGACTTTGGAATAGATATCAGTCATAAGTTTATAAAAATGGTTTTGGACTTTCGTTTTAAAGGTGATTTGAGATATGTCCACGTACTAATCAATTGGAAATAAAGTTATACTTCGCGTAAAATTTAATTTATTAAAATTTCAAAGCGCTTTTAGCTATTAAGCCATCATCAGTGCTTTACTTGTCAGGTAAATACATGGAGATCCACTAGATTAACTAGAATATAATCTACAAGACATTGTACAAACATTTAAACAGATAAAACATTAACTTTTTTTTTTAAAGTTTGATTTTATTTTCAGAGCCAATCAGGGTGAATCTCCCGAGCTAGTAGCGAATTCGAGATGTTTAATTAACTACAATGGATTGGTTCTTTGCATTCCGGCCATCCACTTGGACGTGCTTTGCGTCCCCAATCTGGCGAAGTATCCATTTGATACGCAGGAATGCAAACTGCGCATTGGATCCTGGATGCATAAAGTATGCCATTATCGTTTAAAAAAACTGATTTAAAATTTTTTTAAAATGCTAAAAACGTGTTGAATTTTGTGTGCGTGTCATAAAATTAACTTCTGAAAAATAAACCAAAAAACATAACAAATCCAACGCAATAATCAAACAAACCACCTTTTTGTGCCAAACAACAGCCAAAATCTGTAAATCATGAAATTTTGTGAAACCATGATGAAAAGGCAAAATAAAAATGATGTTTTTTTTTGTTACCTCAGAACTTTCTACTGGGTGAACCGATTTTGATGATTCTTTATTTATTTAAAAGCTGGTGTTTCTCGTGTGGTCCCATTTTAATTTGGTCCAGTTCTGACAATGGCGTTCATGACAAACCCATAAAAGTCTTTGAAGTCGGCTTTTTTTTTACCTTTTTGGATCCGTAATGTTTTTTTTTGAGTTTACATTTTTATTTTATTTTCCAGAAGTATATATATATATATATATATATATATATATATATATATATATATAAATATATATATATCCAAAAATGTGTAACTTATTGTTTAAAAACCAGCTTACTTTCGCTGTATAATACCTATTTTAATATAGGTATATGTGTGGGTCGATTATACATCAGATAACAACTACTCCCCTGACTATGTGTCGCGACAGGTATTGAATTACATCCAATGTATAACACCCCATCTTTGGAAGCAAGATATACAGATGCTTGTTAAATAGGACAAAAGGCTATTGAATTTATTTACTCGAAGAAACCACCTGTATACTAGTTTCGGAGTGATTGCTCCTTATCAGTACAGAGCAGGTTTTCTCGAACAAACACATTTAACCTTAGACTCCTATTAAGTACAAAAAAGTCCTAAAAAGTACAGATGTCGCCACTAACGCTTTTGCGTGGTCCTTCATGTGTACTTAATAGGAGTCTAAGGTTGAATGTGTTTGTTCGAGAAAACCTGCTCTGTACTGATGAGGAGCAATCACTCCGAAACTAGTACACAGGTGGTTTCTTCGAGCAAATAAATTCAATAGCCTTTCGTCCTATTTAACAAGCATCTGTATATCTTGCTTTCAAAGATGGGGTGCTATACACGATTATACATTGGATGTAATTCAATACCTGTCGCGACACATAGTCAGGGGAGTAGTTGTTATCTGATGTACAATCAGTTTCTTCCGCTCTTTGACTTTTGAATACCGGTTTGCCATTCCAATCGAGGTCTTCCCCTATTCCTTCTTTCACTTGGTTGCCATTGTAAGACTTGTTTGGGCAATCTTGTATCGGGCATTTATTGAACGTGGCCGTACCAGTTTTTGTTTATTATATTTGCGCAATAAATCGAATCCACAATATAAATGAAGACGGTACTTTTAGAAAACGAAAAGAAATATTGTATGTTTTTGCGATATATCATATTTAAAACTATGTATATATTTTTTTTGTTTCGTTTAAAGGGCGAAGAAATCTCGATAGTGGCATTAAAGAGCAATATGAACACCGACGATTTGATTTCGAATGGAGAATGGGAGATTTTGTCCCATTCAACCGTCAAGCATGCAGGCGTTTATCCCTGCTGTCCAAATAATACTTACCCTTCTGTTGACGTTAATTTTAAAATAAAACGGCTTGCTGGCAGTCACGCTGCCGGCTTAATTATTCCTGCAATAGGTAAGTAGACAGTAGAGATATTTGCCTTTAAAGTTCTCTATTAAAGAATTAAATCACTACATTTAATCAGTATAAATTAAAGCTGTCCACTCATGCTTTAGGATAAATTCGAAGCGAGAAAGTTGGATCTTTGTAAAACAAATATGAACTAGCGTGGAAGTTACAAGGGAGTAAGTAGACATGATTCCTGGATTAGATTGGATTATATTTGTATGGGACTTATGGGCTTTGAAAATCTATTGAGTGTGCCCTTGTGTTGTGTTAAAGTTTCCTCTTTAGACCTTTACTAGACTTTATTGGCCACTTACTCCTCCACTTACTGAAAGAGTTGTAATTTTTACCCTTCTATCACCAAAAACTTAGCCTTGTCAGGCCTTTGTTGTAGCACAGTATGTTTGTAAAGGTTTTTCTTGACTGAACCTGCATGTGTTTGTATCTGCCAGTCCGATATTGTTCATGTATTTGGTGAGTATATAGGTTAGGTATCATGTGAGTGGGACGTAGGTCGCCCCGCCACTGCGACCTTTAGTAGGTCTATTGTGGCTCACTCCTCCATCCACTGGACTATCTCAGCGTTCGTATAGGACAGAAGGAGAATTCCAGGTCGAATGGTGCAGCTCTGGAATCGCACTTGTGGACCATCGTCCGGTAGTTTGTCTGCAGTGTCCATGATAGATCACTGTAGCAGCCGCAGCTCTTCGTTTGACAGCTAAGCATTTGGGTGTTTTAGGTGGATTATGCCCAACTTGATGCCCTAAGCCCTACAGCTGCAAAGGAGCGTTTTTTTTCGATTGGATGTTCCATAGTGCGTGGCTTTTTCGCCGCCTCCTTTGGAGTGCTACCATCCGAGCGTATTCTTTAGCTGGTGAGAACTGGGGGTGAAGGTTGCTTGATCCCCGCTCCTTTTCTAATCCCGTTTGATGAATCTTGATCTTCGGCTAAGACGTTTTTTCGTCGCGCCGGCAAGTTTGACCCTCTTGTTCAGGTTTATGCTGGCCCCCTCTACCGTTGCCTCGCCCCCTGACAGGTCAGTTTTCTCGGAAGTGGGGGATTTTAGAAGTTCCCTCTCAGCTTCCTGCGAGATTTGGTTGCTAGGAGGGTCTGTAGTAGACAGCTCCATTCGCATTTGTTCGTTTCCCAGAGGCTCCGTTAGCGATATCTGTTTGGGGCAGATACCATATATGTAGTACACCCCTTGGCACGGGTCGCATGACACCTTGAGCAAAGCCCAAAAATCGTGGTAGGCTTGGCTGGCTTAAAACCAACCAACCGCACCTGACTAGTTTGAATACGAGGAAGTAAGCTCACTTGTACTCAAAGGTAGTAATAATATAGCCGCTATATCATGTTCTTAGTTGATCCGTAGGTGTTTATTCTGTATTATCAGACACCTTTTCTGTAAGCCAGGAAGTTCCCTATTAGCCATTGGGACGCGCCGTGTTGGGATTAAGGACGTCCCCGCACGGTGGTGAGTATATAAGTCTATAATTCAGGATAATCGCCTATTTTGGCTTAGTAGGTACTCTGCGAATTTTGACGATGGTCCTTTAATAAACTCTTGAGCCCGTCTAATTCTCGGCTCTTTTTCTAATCAATATTGAAATTGCTTTTTCATCCAAGTACTGTTATAGTTATACGGTTTTTGCTATACCACAATAGGTTTTGGATCAATTGAAACTTGGTACATTTTTGGAAACACATCATCGAGCTCTTTTTCAGGCAAGTGCATTACACTTTCTTCGTTTTTGAGCCGTCTATGTAGCAAGTTATTTCTGCATGAAATGGAGCCCCCCTTCATGCTTCTCTGCCTGTTATGACCGTTTTGAGATTTAGTTAGCTTAGGGAGCATCTCATCCGATAATGTATGGATTTTTTTTCACGAAACGATATAAACGATGGCATGAAATTATACAGGGTATCAGTAAATAAGTGCGACAATTTAGGGGGTGATTCTGCATGAAAAAATAATGGCAGTTTGCTATATAAACATATGCACTCAAATACTTCGAGATGTGGTTGTACAGGAGGATCCTAAGAGTAAGTTGGGTGGAAAAGATCACAAACGAGGAGGTGCTTAGAAGAATAAATAAAGATACAGAAGTGATCAATACTGTAAAACAACGAAAACTTGAATATTTCGAACATATCATGAGACACCCAGAAAAGTATGACATTCTACATCTTATAATACAGGGTAAGATTAATAGTAAGAGGCGCCCCGGCAGAAGAAGAACTTCCTGGCTCAAAAATCTCAGACAGTGGTTTGGTCTCACCACTATACAACTTTTCCGAGCGGCTACTAACAAAATAATGATTGCAAACATGATAGCCAGAATGATCGCCAACGATCGTTAAACGGTCATGGCACCTAGAAGAAGAAGATACGAAAAAAAGGCAAGAGAGATTTTTTGTCACAAATTAACCGAGAAATTAAAACATGTTTTTAATTTAAAATATCTCAGTGGCGTACCATTTTTTTCTTTAAAAAATTGGTATTACCCGTATGCGCGCTAATGATAAACATAAAATTCTTAATTGCATGTAAAAAAATGCGCAATAATTACCTCTTAAAACCTACCAAATTTCATTTGCATATCTCGACCGGTTTCAGAACAATAAATAAATCGACAGTTTTTAAGAAAAGATTTAACACCTCATATCTCTGAAACGAAGTATTTGTCAATATTTTTTCATGCAGAATCACCCCCTAGAGTTTGTCGCACTTATTTACTAACACCCTGTATCTGTTCGACACGTCAAAGACGCAGTGATGCAGTGATCGGCAAACTTATTCGCCAAAGAACCAGATTTGTATATTACATCGATAATTTTTCTTTTTTTGAGAGCCGACCACTGGGCTAGGGCATTCTCTGTTTGACGACCATCTGTCCCAACGGTGGTACCAAAGGAATTCCCACATTCTTTCTCGCATTTTTCGGAGTGCCAAGTTTGGCGTGGTTCCTTTGACATCGGTTATCGTCTGATTAGTTTTTTTTTTATATAAATAGTCGCAAAAAGGGTAGACCTATTGTGCGGGCCGTGGACGGCCAGCACTGCGACTATTAGAAGGGGAAGGGATTATAGACAGGAAATGATCGTGGACACGCTTTTTAAAAAGTTGCAGGTCATGGTTCCCTGGAAAAACCGATTTTGGAAGCTTATTCCATTCCGTAGCAGCCCTGTAAAAGAAGGATTCTTGATGAAGATTGGTCCTTGTAGTGTCAATCTTGAGAGTAAATGGGTGAGACTGATCAGCGTGCCGAGTTCTTCGGCCGAATGTGGCCAATGGTGGTACAAGAGTTCTTATTTCTCTGGAGCATCTGCCATGGAAATATCTGTAGAGCAATGACTGGTCTGCAACTCTTCTATGTTCTAGAGGGTGAAGGGTATCTGTGAGAGTTGAGCTGTTTATCAAGCGAATGGCTCTTTTCTGAATGGAATCTAGAAGACGAAGATAATGCCTTGTTGCTGAACGCTAAATCTGCGAGCAATACTCCAGTAGAGGTCGGATTTGAGCCTTTTACGTCGTCAACAGTTGATCAGGAGTAAAAAACTTTCTGACTTTCCACAGAAAACCTAGCCTCTGGCTTGCCTGGTCAGCCTTATGCCGACAGGAGACTGCTTGTAGCTTACCAGTCGTGACTGGAAGTATTTTAGAATACTCCTGACTCAATTTATTTTTGGTCATTTATACTGTGTACGCAATTTTCCTTATTTTTGTAATTTCGAATAACATTTTTTTTCTTTTTAGTCTGCGTAATTCTAACTGTACTAGTACTATCATTATCTCCCGTTGACAAAGAGAGATTGATTTTAAGCTACGTAAATATTCTATGCCATTTTTTGCAACTACAGTATATTATATTCCTGCTACCTTTGAAAGGAGAAAATATACCGTTTATTAGTAAGTTTACTATTATTTTAAAAATATACGATCATTTTTCACATTAGAATGCACAAACATATTGTTACGGGTGAAAAGCCGGTCCTGCTACATTCTAGAAACAGACCAAATTACCACAGTGGACTCGGAGGAGTCGGTGAATATTCGAACCATTTAAAAAACGCAGCTGATGAGGTTCAATAAGATATCTGTAAGAATGGGATTGTCCTTTAGGTTAGTCACTGTGGGCGGCGAATGTAGGACGTAAGCTGCAGGTTTTGCAGAGATGAAGAGGATAATTCTCTACGTGTACTTCTTGGGAAAAGAGAATCATGGAAATACTGAGCTTTACTTCGAAGCTTGGTCTTACATTGCGAGAACACGCAGCTGGATTAGCAGGACCGGGCAAATAGTCTCGATTCTTATATCGCGCCAAGTATATAAATCTGTACAGAGTGAGTCATCGATTTACTTAAAGTAAGTTCATGCTCAGTAGATAAAAAATTGTCAAAAAACTTTGTTTGCCATATGATACGGTCACAAACTGTTTCTGATTAACCTTATACGGTGCCACAAAAAAGTAGAGCAGCATACAGTTTAATTTTTTTAAATGGAACAACCTGTAGATGTTTGGCTTTGTAAAAGTTGAAGTCTAAATAAAAGCATGTAACATTGAATACATAAAATAAAGGTTCTGCATTATCTGCATCTAAACCTTTTCCTTTATGCATGTCCTATACCCATTTTAAACAGATTCAGTTTAAATTTTTCTGTTTTTTCATTCTCGTAAAAAATCTAACAGTAAAATTTTAAACATAATAGTCCAAGAACCAGAGCAAAAAAAGTAGGTTGATAATGCAATTTTCTACTAAAAGGATTTTCTCGTTAGAATATGTTCAGGGGTGTACAGTTTTTTGGGATTTTGCAGGTGTTATTTTCGTGGATTATTTACCGCGTGGGCGCACCATAACAAGTGAATATTATGCGAATTTAATACCAAAAGTACGCGCGAAGCGATCAGAGAAAAGAGAAGAGGAATATTGAGTCGAGGTGTGCTCTTTCACCAGGACAACGCTCCGGCCCACAAAAGTTGTGTTGCAATGACTGCCATTCACAATGAGGGATTTGAAAATTTTAAATAACCTCCTTATTCTCCAGATTTAGCCACCAGCGACTACCATCTATTCTCAAAATTAAAAAAATATCTTGGGGGAATCCACTTTGCTGATGACAAGTTTTTTTTTTTTATGAAAATAGTCGCAAAAAGGGTAGACCTATCGTGTAGGCCGCGGACGGCCCGCACTGCGACTATTAGAAGGGGAAGGGATTATAGAAAGGAAATGATTGTGGACACGCTTTTTAAAAAGTTGCAGGTCATAGTTCTCTGGAATCATAAACCTCACCAGTTTGATATCTCAAAGGTTTTATAGCGTCTATTCTACTGGACCAGCGCGTATCAGATAGTGGTTTTAAAGTTATTACATACATAAATACATATAGTCACGCCTTTTTCCCGTAGTGGTAGGCAGAGACCACTTCCTTTCACTTGCTACGGTTCTTACACAACCTATCTTTTGCTTCCTCTACTTTCATCAGTGCTCTTATACATGCTCGTCGGTTGTTGGTACTCTTGACCTGGCCTTTTTTCAAAACAATGTTGATCTGATCGAGATATGTTCGCCGAGGTCTACCTCTACCGACTTCTGTCCTATTCACACTCGCCTTATAAATTTGTTTTTTTTTTAGGAAAATAATATTAGAAGGGAAAGGGATTATAGAAAGGAAATGATTGTGGACCCGCTTTTTAAAAAGTTGCAGGTCATAGTTCTCTGAAAAAACTGATTTTGGAAGCTTGTTTCATTCCGTAGCAGCCCTGTAAAAGAAGGATTCTTGATGGAGATTGGTCCTTGTGGAGTCAATCTTGAGAGTAAATGGGTGAGACTGATCAGCGTGCCGAGTTCTTCGGCCGAATGTGGCCAGTGGTGGTTTTGATTTCTCTGGAGCATCTGCCATGGAAATATCTGTAGAGTAATGTCTGGTCTTTAACTCTTCTTCTATGTTCTAGAGGGTGAAGGGTATCTGTGAGAGTTGAGCTGTTTATCAAACGAATGGCTCTTTTCTGAATGGAATCTAGAAGACGAAGAGAATGCCTTGGTGCTGAACCCCAAATGTGCGAGCAATACTCCAGTAGAGGTCGGATTTGAGCCTTGTACGTCGTCAACAGTTGATCAGGAGTAAAAAACTTTCTAGCTTTCCACAGAAAACCTAGCCTCTGGCTTGCCGACTTTGCGATGTTAGCAACATGGTCATGCCAAGACATATTATTGGACACCGTGACTCCCAAAATCGAGATGGAGGGACTTGGGTCAAGGGTATTTCCGGACATTGTGATGGGATGATTTGAGGAAGTGATGTTGGCGGTAGATGAATGGCTGAAAACTCAAAGTTCTGAATTTTTTTAAAAGGGGTTTGAAACATTGCAACACCGATATAACAATTCGTGAACTATCCTCGCAATTATGTTGGTCCTCTAATGACTTCAACACGGCTGGACCGATTTTGATGAAATTTTCAGGCAATCTTCAGATTAGCCCAGTGGATAATACGGTGAAGTTTGGTATCGATCGGATACTTGTATGTAGTAGATTCCTGCCTCTGTAAAATCTCGCCGTGTGCGTCGAGTGCAATTGGTCCCACGTCGATATCATTTTTTGTTCTCGAGATAATCGGGACGAAAAATAATTCCGAAAGTTTACCATTTTTTCCATTTTTTTTATTCTCCATAAACAACAGTTTAACCGATTTTGCTGAAAATCTAATCAGTTCTAAGTTGCGTAATTATGCGTCAAATGCAATTGGTCCCACGTCGATATCATTTTTTTGTTCTTGAGATAATCGGGATGAAAAATAATTCCAAAAGTTTACCATTTTTTTCAGTTAATTTGTGACCACATCGTATGATAAATAAAGTGTTTTTACCATTTTTATGTACTAGACAAGAACTTACTTTAAAGTATCGTTGACTTACCCTCAACAGGGTAATAAATTGGTCGATTAAATATGAAGTATTTTTTTTATGTTGTGACAATAACTAGATATGATGTTGGTGCTTCAAACCAATGATTAAACATTTATTATTATTTGAACATTATTGGCCGAACATACAACGTACCTACTTATTATTTTCAGTATTATTTTCGAGAGATTCCTTATTAATGTCACTATTTGCATTGTTATGCACATTCGTATTCAAAAATATTATGCAGCGAAAAACCATGCCACCTGCCTGGATTTCAGCAATTGTATCTGGAATAATTAGCTGTAAACCCGGACAAATTATACTGTTAAGCGACTACACTGCCAAAGTAAGTCAGTTTTTTATGGTTACTTTAAATAAATATTATTATTATTAGGAGGTTCGTAAGTCAGAGCGGGGTGATGAAGCGGGATGCGAGGGGTCCTTTGCTGAACATGTTAAATAATCAGCGCTGCCAACTTCAAATAAAAAATTACTGACTTTTCTAATTGAAATTGACATACACTTTTACAAAAAAAATCATTACAAAATTAATTGACAAATCATATTTAATTATGATTTAATAACATATATGTCATTTATTCAAATAATATGATGAAAATTGAGTCCGAATTTATGTGTGTAGTTGTAAAAAAAATGTGACAACAGCGCAAATAGTCATGAGATTGGCAATGAAATAAGAGTGTGTTTACTTTTATTAGCAGCAGCTGACAGCTGATAACATAACCTTAAACGTTTAAAATGTATAAACAAACTACTTTAAATTGAGATACCCAAATTGCTAAAAAAGTTTTAAATTATCAAGTTTAGCCAGTGACTTATTATCAATGACAGATAATAGTGCACACGATGCCTGTTACGATGTAGAAATACTACAAAATCTGTCATTAACTTATCTTAAAGTAGAAGATATTATTAACCACAAAAAAACAAGCCAGGATGTTTTATTGAGAATTAAAAGTATAGAAAGTAACGGCAACGGCGCATTCGTGCAGACGACTCAAGTCTCAAGTCACCCATGTAAATACACATAACCTATCTGTTGTGCACTAATCAAGGAATAATGATTAGTGAAAGTAAAAAAGTTAATAAATATAGTGTATTATAAGTATTAATTATATAATATTATATGTAAATTTAATATAAGGTGTAAAGTTTTCTGTACTTTAAATAAATATGACATACATATTTACAATTTGATCATAGCTGAGTCCAGATTCGCATAACCAAGCTTATAACATTTTTTATCGTTGAATAAGAACTTGGTAAGTATTTCACATTCTTAATACTTTTAATTCTCAATAAAACATCCTGGATAGTTTTTTTGTGGTTAATAATATCTTCTACTTTAAGATAAGTTAATGACAGATTTTGTAGCATTTCTACATCGTAACAGGCATCGTTTGCACCATTATCTGTCATTGATAATAAATCATAAAGTAAACACACGTTAATTTCATTGCCAATCTCATGACTATTTGCACTGTTGCCACGTTTTTTTACGACTACACAAATAAATTCGGACTCAATTTTTATTATATTATTTGAATAAAAGCCATATATTTTATTAAATCATAATTAAATATGATTTGTCAATAAATTTTATAATAATTTTTTGTAAAAGTGTCCGTCAATTTCAATTAGAAAATTCACTTATTTTTTATTTGAAGTTGTTTAAAAACCAAAAAAAAACGTCCCGATTGGCCCATTTTTCGCAAAGTTACAGACATTTGAAAAAATAAGAGTGATTTTTTTCAAAAATTGATATCTCGAAAACGGCTCGGAAAAAAATTGAAAAAAATCATGGAGGTCTTTTTCAATGGGTATTCTAACAAAAAAAAATTTCAAAAAAATCGGAGATGCAAAGGCAGAATGTGAAAATATGTTTTTTAAAAACTTGGCTGCATTTTTTCTTTGACACCCGAACCTCCTTAAGTTGTTGAATATGGCCAAAACGTTTTGACTGGCGTCGATCATAAAGGATCTATTGTGAGCCAAAGGTTTTGGCATGTGTAGTTTGAAAAGATAATACTTGTGATCCAAACGCGGTACAAAAAGTTTCGATTTGATTCGCATGACTAATTGAATCATTTTCAGGAAGCAGCGGCAGCCAAAGGAGACGAAGATGGTACCACAATCGTGAATACAAATACTTCTACAGTAAATACCAGCGACTGGGAATTGTTTGGTAAAATATTGGACAAAATATTTTTCATTGTGTACATTTTCACGTATTTTGCAATGATCGTTATAAATTTACCTTGAAGACCAATAATTTGTATCTCTATTAGTCGGGCTTCCAATCCAGTGATAGAGAAAAGAAATGTGTCCTGTAATTTTTCGGGGAAACCTGAAAAATGCGACAAAAAAAAACAATACCCAAGTTTAAAGAATTTATTTTTTACTTACAATAAATATTTCAATAAGTTACAATCTAGTCTACTTATGATATATAGTTGTTTAAACTAGTAACGTAGAATAACTTTTTTGAAAATAACAATACAAAAATAATTTTCTAAAATAAAATAAAATACTGTACAAAGAAAATAACAAATGTTACAGAAATAAACAAAATAAAGCTGTACATGTTTTTTATTCTTAAAATTAATGTTTTCAACGATATTTTCTGCGTTTTATACTTTTCACGATGCAAGCTTTAGAAAAAAAATCCTTTGGAGGGTTTTCCGATGGATTTATTTTGCTTTATACGTTCCTCAAAGTGATGAAAAATTCGTCGAACAGCCGAATAACTCTTTTGAATGATGCCTAACAGCTAAGGCTCGGTCCCTAACTAATTATCTCCAGTCGCGCTACTAAGCCAACGCATCGATTAACAAGTTGCAACATATCCATGTAAACGTGTCAGTAGCAGACATCTTAATAGAGAATGTGCAGTCATACAAATACCTGGGAGCCTGTATAAAACAATCAGGTGACCAAACAAAAGAAATAAGAACGAGAATAGAGATAGCCAGGTCAACATTTACGAAAATGAAAAAGTTGTTCACCAGTCGAGATATCAAGATTGGACTTAGGATGTGGATGCTGCGTTGTTACGTGTTTTCCGCGCTTTTGTATAGAGTGGAGGCATGGAATCTCAAGAAGAATTACACGGACAAACTACAAGCCTTCGATATGTGGTGCTACCGTAGAATGTGGCGTATTCCCTGGACAGAAAAGATCTCTAATATGAAAGTCCTAAATCGGATGAATAAGGAATGTGAAGTCATTTATACCATAAAAAAGAGAAAGCTTCAATATCTAGGTCATATACTGAGAGAACCCAAATACGCACTTCTCCAGCTGATAGTTCAGGAAAAGATTGGTGGAAGGAGGAATATTAAAAGACGCAGTATGTCTTGGCTTGAAAACCTAAGGGACTTGTTTAATTGTAGCAATGTTGAACTCTTCCGAGCTGCAGTCAATAAGGTCCGGATAGCTGTGATGATAGCAAACCTCCGATAGGAGATGCAATATAAGAAGAAGAAAAACATATCCTATTTTTTATCGGATCTGGTTCTTCGAACAAGCTTCCGGATGAAGTCTAACATCCTAAAACTCGGCCTATACTGAAGATTTTCATTTGCACGACTTTTTAGTCTTAGAAATACAACTCACTGTTTTAAATGCAAGTGCACACACTTGACAGATGTGTCGCTCAAAATGACGTGCGGCACGTGGCCATTCTTAACATTGGTCAAATGGGCGACATGAACGTGACGTCACAGCTTGAGATGAGTAACGTGCACGTGATACAACAAATGACATTTTGTCATTTAGACATTTATTTAGGTTTACGGAACAATATTGTGGTGCTGCTATACATTTTTTGAGTCGTTCTTCTTTATTTTATCCATAGATATGTATTATAAAGGGTGATTTATTAAGAATGGGCAATCTCTGAACTGGAGATACTACAAACCAAAATATGGCGATTGAGCTTAACATGTCTTACACAAATGTTGCAGGTTTACGAGATACAGGATAAAGTTGAAATTTTTATTTGAAATTTCTTAATAATTTTGTGATTTTAAGCAGCATTTTCTTGAAAATCAGCAACTTTATGGTTTTTGGCATGATAATTACGAATTTTATGCTGAAATTAGGAATTTTTTATACAGGGCGTTAATTACACCCTGTTACTTAGGTAAATTAATGAGTTATGGTTAAAATGACTAGAAAATCTAAAAGGCAGTTCAATTTTAAATAAAAATGGTATTCTTGTTTATTTCACGTTACTCTATTAGTTTTTGAGTTATTTGCCTACATGAAACTGTAAATATGGCCCAGAATAGTGAGGAGTGGCACAATGCTACGCTGCCAAGAAGAACTTATGATGGACCGCAGCAAGTGGAGGCAAATTGTAATGTTAGCGAAGACCCACCTCGAGTTGTAAGCTACAGATAGAGAGAAAGAGAGAGAGAGAGAGAGAGAGAGAGTTATTTTACCGCAAAATTTGTCATTAACTCGAACAAAATCTAAAAGGACTGATAAAATAAAATTACAAATAGATGTTGAAGCGTTTTGTGGAAAATGCATTGACGAAATGTCAGAAGTGGATGTCCAAATTTGAATATTAAGAAATGGATGCTATTTCTTAATTTGAAAGGAGCTTTCAAAGGAAAACGACCAAGATATTTGTGTATACGAGTAAATTTACGTTCTTTTTGGTTTGCTGTCGTATGGTAATAAAAAATAATTAAAAAAAAATAACCAACTACTTTCAAAATCCACTTATCCTCCCACATTATTGCGTGGATACGCCTCCAAGTATGTACGGGAAAATAAAGACGCCAATTTAGATACCGAAATGTATTTATAACAAAAAAATAAATAAAATAAAATCTCGAAAATGTAAACAAATGTTTATTTATTGTCGATTTAAAATTCCTCTTAACCAGACAGATAAGCTGAAAACGGTACGTGTTCAGCTGATCAAAACGAAAAATTAAGTAAATTGGCCGAGTTTTGTCAGATTGCGAAGCAAATTATCATAAGTTGCATATGGATGCGCGGGAATGCAGAACGTGATTTTTGACCTGCACAGTATCGTATTCGGAACGTTTACATAATTTTTAAAATATTCCCAAAAATATTTAGACGACGATTTTTTGCATCTCCCGGTACTGACACGCGAAAATTGCTTGGTAATTATTTTTAACACGTTGAACGCCACGTCCGAATCAACATACTCACCCTTGGGACCAATTTTTATTTTTGATGTTCCATATCTGAAACTTATTTTTTGGTCGTTTACATATATAACGATGACTCTTTTTTTCGATTCGACGTTCTAATTGTAATTTTTCAGTCGTGCCTACTAGTGGCCACGTGGTCTGTGTTAATAAGTGAGATATTGAGCACAAAACATGATGATTCCATGGTTCAAATTTCACAAAAAAGGAAAGAACTGACTAAACCTGCAATGGTCGATTATAATCAGGGCAAAGCTTTCGATGATCTATCTGATCAAATGGTAGCATATGCACCATTTGTCAGAAGAACTGTCAAATGGTACAAGAGATTGTTTTTTCATGTACTAACTTCGACAACTGTAGTAAATGCCCTGCATTTGTACAACAAGGTGCATAACAAGAAAATGAGCATTTTAAAATGCCAGATCCAACAAATAGGTCTACGCCCCATAGAAGACACCGACTGAAAGAAGCTAAAGGACAGAAAAGAGTCGCCAGAAAAATATGTAGTACATGTTACAAAACAATATCAAGGCAACAAAAAAAATCAACACGTTTTGTGACTCATGCAAAATACCAATATGTATCCAATGTTTCCCACAACATCAGGCCTCCAATTAGTTATTACTGAATTTCATGTCATAAAAAATTATAAATTTGAGTTTTACCCATTATAGGATTGATTTATTTTTTATTTGTTTGTAAGAAAAGAGCCATTCGCTTGATAAACAGCTCAACTCTCACAGATACCCTTCACCCTCTAGAACATAGAAGAAGAGTTGCAGACCAGTCGTTGCTCTACAGATATTTCCATGGCAGATGCTCCAGAGAGATAATAGCTCTTGTACCACCATTAGCCACATTCGGCCGAAGAACTCAGCACGCTGATCAGTCTCACCCATTTACTCTCAAGATTGACACTACTAGGACCAATCTTCATCAAGAATCCTTCTTTTATAGGGCTGCTACGGAATGGAATAAGCTTCCAAAATCAGTTTTCCCAGAGAACTATGACCTGCAACTTTTTAAAAAGCGTGTCCACAATCATTTCCTTTCTATAATCCCTTCCCCTTCTAATAGTCGCAGTGCGGGCCGTCCGCGGCCCACACGATAGGTCTACCCTTTTTGCGACTATTTTCATAAAAAAAAAACTTTTATTCAATATTTGCTAATGAGAAAAAATGTAACGAAATACTATATTGCCTTGATTTATTATTGATACCTTCTTGAAAAAGACCTGACGTAAAACTACTTTCGCTGTCGAATTTGCTCGGTCCATATGTCGTTCGGACGTTTCCTAGGACCAGAGAAAAAGCTAGCATACGTGAAACCCATATAAATCATGCTCACGAGTTGGCACGCGGCGCTGCAAATGTCCACTGGTGGTCACGTGGTCTCAGTAGAACAAACGAAAATGACCCACCGATGGGCACATGGCGCTCAACGTGTTAATTTAATTATTTTATGTAAAACTTGATGTAAAATTAAACAAAGTTGTATAAATGCAGTTTTATTTTTGAATATTATTAAATATTTTACACCGCAGGTTAAACTTTAAAGTGACAGAAGACTATATTAAAAGAGCTGCAATGTACAACTGGGGTACAAGTCTCAACAGATACACTAAGAAAAAAATAAGAAATCGATATTTAAAATGACGTCTTTCTATAACAAGTTACTGCAATCGTCAATTCACAGGTCTACAAAGTTCTGTCGTTTAGCAGCTGGAGATAGTTTAAGGTTATGCACTTAACCAGTGGGTTTTTTGGATACTTTTTGTTTTTGTACAGAAAGCACTCGTTTTTTTATAGTTGCATTATCTAATACTACTGTTGCCCTTTAAAATAAACTATTATAAGTATGTGGTCACCTGATCCCCTGGGGATACGGGGAAAATAGAATAGATCCCAGGTATAGTCTGCCTGTCGTAAAAGGCGACTAAAAGACTTCCAATCCAAAGTGTCATGCGACCCGTGCTGATGGTTGCATGGCGGTGGGGCAGCACCGCAGCCAATGGAGCCTACAGGAAACCGGCCAAAATCCTGTGGTAGGCAGCCTTAGCTATGTGCAGGGGGCACCTCAGGTCCGGACCACCCCTTCTCCCATACTAGTTGACTGCAAAGAAGAACTAACAATGCTGGTAGACCGTAATCACGTCAAACTAATATGCGTTCCAGAACGCCAGGTAGTTGCAGGTAATGAGAAAGTAGACGAACTTGCAAGAAGAGGTTCGGAAAAACCCAAAAATTACTGGGGAAGCATACCAGGAAACAAACACAGGAAATAATACATCAAAGGACCGTGCCACAAAAGGGCGGCAGAACTGTTTGCGATGAACAAGAACGCATTTTTGAGTACAAAACCTTAAATATTTCAAAATTTTAACGTCATGGCCAAATTCTGACCCCGGATTCAAATTATTTTCAGCAAATTACTTCGAAAATGATCTCTAGCAACGTAACAACAAACAAGACCCCATTTTTTGTGAACCTGTGGTATCAAATGCACCACAGGATAAATTTTTTAGACACCAATATAGTTTTTATACATTTGGTAACGAATTTTAATTTTCTGACTTTATATTTAGGTATATTCATCGAACCCAAAAACCAACCAAGTACAAATGTTTTAAAGAAATTAGACAATAAAAATGTGTATGCCTCTATGTGTTGAAGTAAATGCTTGTGACTTTTCTGGGATTTACTTCATAACTCATAATGGTCGTAACTTTACAAGAAAAAATCATAGTTGACCAATAAATAGCTTATTTTGAAGGGTAAAAATAGTTTAAAATGATACAACTAGAAAAAATACCAAACAAAATATGTGCAATCTGTACATAATCTGTAAACGCATTTTTGAGTACAAAACCTCAAATATTTCAAAATTTTAACGTCATGGCCAAATTCTGACCCCGGATTCAAATTATTTTCAGCAAATTACTTCGAAAATGATCTCTAGCAACCTAACAACATACAAGACCCCATTTTGGTATCAAATGCACCACAGGATAAACTTTGAAGTGATGGAAAAATGTATTAGGTGAGTTACAACGTATAATTTGGGTACAAGTCTCTCCAGAAAAAAACTAGGGATTCAGAATTAAATTCTATAACATTTTTTGCAAACGTCAATAATTATGAAATTCATTTGTGTATGACGTCTTAATAATCTGTTGATTAAATACGATCCTGATATTGCTCTCCTCGTTTTAAAAAAAGACATAACTTACGTATAATTTTATCAACTGCAGCAATCAGACACAATATTTTGCATAATATTATACAAACCGAAAAAAAGCAAGTAATTTAACAATGACAATGAACCTTAAAGTACATGAATAAGTCAGTTTTTTTTTGTCAATTACTACGAATATTGAATAATAATGAAACGCAAGTTGAAAGCTTTTAAGGGAATAACAGGGAATAATACCAGACGCTCCTAAATCTAATAGTTTTCGAAATAAAAAAATGTATGCATTATCTTCAATGAGTTTGCACTTTTAAAATAGGGGGGCGTAAATCTGTCTAGGTTTTCTTTTTAACGTCAGTTGAAATGTTATTATTGCTTTAACACGTTCACTTACGGTTCGTTGGTTGGAAAAGACTTTATTAGTAAGACAGTTCTATAGTTTGAAGGATAATAACGCAGTGTAGATATAGTGGTATTTTTTTTATGAAGTTTCTATAAATAATGATTCAAAGAAGTAGTTTCTATGAAAAAGTTTTTTAAACAATCTTAGTGTTGTCGAAATATACCTAGAAATAACAGAAAAGAGGGGTTGTGTGTACTGTGATATACAAGATATCAATAGTTAAAAAAAGGCTATAGTACACCAACATTTTTTAATTATTACAAGCCAATTCTCAAACGTTTTCGGCGTCAAGCCATCATCAGGAAAAATTTTTGTCACAAATTTGTTTACTAAAGACTAAACATGAAAAGGACATGACTATAGCTCAACAATGAACATTTCAAGATGAACAAAAATTATAGAATTGTTACTAAACTACATCATTTAAAAGACATGTACATTTTAAATGATATGGTTTGGTTACAATTCTATAATTTATGTTCGTCTTGAAATATTTATTGTTGAGCTAGAGTCATGTCCTCTTCGTGTTTAGTCTTTATTTTCTATACATCAAACAAAAAAAATGAGCCGTCGCGGGATGCCTGGCAGAGATGTGAAACATTAAAACTTTTTTGTAAAGATTATTTTTTGACGTTTCTCGAAACCAATAGAAATTTTCATTTTCAGTAATTAATATACGCTCTAGCCAATCAAAACATTATTATAGTGGGAATAATAATAAATAAATATATAAATAATAATTTTTATTGAATGACAACCACATGACAACGTATTTTCTTGATCTGACGCGTCTGTCATAAATTTTCAAGAAATTCGTAAAATGAATCCCAAACGTGAATCATCAGTCGATAAAATAACTAATATAATCATTAAAAATGCATGTAAGAATACCATAATAAGCAGCGCGTCGATTTGGAAACAATACCAATTATTTTGCGACGAGAGGGGCTATAAAATGAAAGAAAATACATCAACAACAAAACTAGCCGTTATTTTGAAGTACTATGGGTTTAATATGAAGAAACATAATAGAGAAGACTATAAAGAATTAGTGATCAAGACAATGTGGAATAAAACCGCAAAATTAATGCAAGATATGTACTACGACAAATTTAATGGAAGATTCAACCCATTCAATGATATCGAATGTAAATCCCCAGAGATGCCAAAAACACCAAGCGTAAGCCCGAAAAAAGGAAACAAAGTTCTGCAAGTTTGAACAAAAAAGAAATCTTGGACATTCTAAAACTGTACGACGAAACCACCGTCTGGCTTGCAGAAGAAATTTTATCATATTGCTTCATATGAACTGGCATGGCGTAGTGGAGAAGGTTCTCAATGTTTAGTGCATTATTACAAAGACCAAACGAACAATGCGGGGTTGGCCACCACAAGAATGGAGTATAATCCTATTTTTTCCAAAACGGCGCGAGGGGGAGCATAAAGATATTTGGACAGTAAATTGTTAATAATAAATGTCGAAGACCCTGATATTTGTCATGTTAGATTGCTCAATAAATTACTCAGCAAGTGAAATGCAAATATCAAAACTGACAGGTTATTTTTTAACAGTTAATATTGCTCGGGATAAACCATATTCTTTAGGATGGTACAAAAATATACCGATTGGGGTGAACATAATGATAAAAGAATCTGCAGAGATGATTGGACTCGATGTTAAAAAATTAAAATAACCAACCATCCCGCACGATCGACTACAGTGTCTCACTTTGCCAAAACAGGTATCAATGAGCAACAAATTATAAAAATCACAGGACACAGTTCATCTAATTAATTGAAACCTTACCTGCAATTGGATAATGAACGTCATTAAAATTTAATTAATAACCTGAGAGAGAGAGTGGGGAAGTATTCATCACAGAGCAAAACAATGTTGAAAAATCCTCCACCCAAGAGCACAACATTTATAATAATTGTATTTTTATGTTTTTCAATGCATCCCCATTCAGTTTTTATTGAGTCAACTGATATAAAATTTGTTAAAATAAAAATATAAAATCTTAAAAGTGATTTTTATTGTAACGTCAAAAATAATCTATCGAATACCACACGAGAGTTCGATAAATTAGATAATAATTCTCCAGGCCTTTTCTCAAACTTGTTGCCATTTGGCAATAGCCTCTCGAGTCCTTCGGGCTCTCGTGTCTATCGCCTGGCAACAAGTTTTCTAAAATCTGTCAAATTATTTTTAATTTATTCTCATATTACTACAGAAATTATGGTTATATCGAAGTAAATTAAGACAAATCTTTTTTGTTGCAGGTAAAAGGGCAGCAACGGTAAAAATTCATTTTGTAGGTTTTCGTTTTTCAAACACACGTCGACGCTGTCCAAATAAAAATAAGTTAAAATTAGAATGTATCGGCCAACTGTGTATTTTGATGAATGAAAAAAAAAATGTAACTAAATGCAGTTTTTGGTCGACAGCCAAATAATCACCCACGTGCAATCATCTGTTGCTAAATAATTTTAGTTTTGGTTTCCTCCTCCCCCACACTCGAGAAAACGAAAATACGTATGGGGGAAAATGATAAATTTAGACGGTATTTCAATATACGAAGACAATTCACATAATAAATTCCATTGAGCATCCGATTTTCTAGGTTAAGAAAATTATTGCTCGCCTACAATTTGTAATGTTCGTTTTAATTGCTTTTTCACTTATAAATGTTGATACAACGAAACCACAAATATAATATAGACTTCCGACGACCACAGGCAAAAACGACAAATAGCACATTATTTAGTTACTTCAAATAAATTCCTAATTAGATCTTATTTAATGGATAGACACTTCAGAACAAGAGTAAACGGACAAACTTCTCTTCTTCAACCTATAGAATCTGGGGTCCCACAGGGCAGCGTGCTGGGACCGATTCTTTATTTACTTTACACATCTGTTCTCCCATGCTCTGAGTACATAATAACAGGAACATTCGCAGACGACACGGCCTACTTGGCGGTCCATGAAGACCCAGTAACAGCAAGCTCAAACCTCCAAGAACATATCTTTTATCTAAAAGAATGGCTCCAAAAATGGAAAATTTAAATAAATGAAACCAAATCCCAACATATTACTTTTACCACTAGAAAAGAACAATGTCCGCCTATTTTTATCAAAAAATGTACAAATTCCTAGCACGACATGTGTCAAGTACTTAGGGATCCATCTTCACAGCAAATTAAATTGGAGAGTACACAGAACTAAAAAAAGAAAGCAGCTGGACCTAAAAACTAAACTGGTTAGCAGAAAGAAAATCAAACATGTCACTCGATAATAAAGTTCTAATATATAAAGGTATTATTATCCCTATCTGGACTTACGGAATAGAACTCTGGTGATGTGCTAGCAAGACAAACATTAAAATCATACAACGTGCACAATCAAAAGCCTTACGAACAATGACAAATGCTCCGTGGTACATAACAAACCAGATGCTACACCAAGACCTTCACATACCAACTGTTCAAGAAATAATCCACGACAGAAGCACTAAACACCACGCAAAAATAGAAGACCATGACAATCCCCTCCTGCGACCACTGATGATGGAATACCCCAACAGAAGACTGAAAAGAAAGTGGCCAATAGACCTTAAATGAGATGGAAAAAGTATTCTCGATGGAGAATCCTCATCAGGACAGAGAGGAAACTATCCAAATAGTTTCTAAGCCATAAAAAATAGATTGTAATTTCTGATTGCTGTTTAAATAAAAAAATTAAAAAAAAATAAATTCCTAAATCATAATAGATACTACTGGAAATCGAAAAACGGCTCATTTAAGCAAAAAGAATTATCGGATGCCTCAATGGGATACTATGGAGTAAAGAAATAACAAAGAAAAGAAAAATTAACATCTATGAAACCATGATAAAAAGTTCTCTATTATATGGAGCAAAAACCTGGAGAATTACCGAAAAGAACAAAAAGAAAGTGGAAGCTGTTGAGATGGATGTTTTCAGGAAGTCTTTGCGCATCTCCCGAAGGGACAAAATAAGAAATGACATTATAAAACAACAAATAGGAATTGAAGGCACCATTACTTGTGATATCGAGCAAAAACAGCTCACCTGGTACGACCACGTTCAACGAATGACCGATACAAGATTGCCCAAACAAGTCTTACAATGGCAGCCAAGTTAAAGAAGGAAAAGGGGAAGACCTCAAATGGAATGGCAAACCGGTAAACCGGTCTCAAGCTTGTTGCTTATAGGTAAAATACCTCAGTCTGTTTCCAAGCAACAAACTTTCGAAATCTGTTATAAATATTATCAATGTCCTTGTATTATTACTACTGAAAATGACAAATATCACCCTAGAGATGAAAAGTAAAATATCACTCAGCTATATGTTTTGCATAAACTTTAGAAGTGTCAGTTTTTCATATGCATCATTCTTATCATATACAAAACCGTGAAAATAGTATCTAAACTTCCATGAAGAGATTGACAGTGATGATCAATGTACTCCACCTAAAATTAAAGATGCCGCAAAATTAACGTCACTAAATTTACTGCCTAAAAAGTCCAAAAGAAGGTACAAAACGCTTACGATCAATTTCTTTAATGGGAATTAATAAGGAAATAAGAAGTTCCTCTTCTGAAAACGTTTCGCTTGTATATATGGGTGAACCTTTCAATAGAATCCAATGTTCAACATTATGGACTCAATATTCTATGATGCGTACTACTTTATCCATTCACCACAATTTAGATATCTCCAAATATAGTAAACTAAGGGCGTTTTTAAAGAGGAAAAGTGACGGGTACAAACTGAAAAAAGCTAAAATGGTATAATTCCAGAATAAGGATGCCAAATGAATTTTCATAGGTTATTAAAACACACTATAAAATGAATATCCTAATAGAAATATTTGCGTGGAAACGTCTTGCAAGAACTTTTTTTTAAAAAAAAATTGTGCTAAATTTAATATGGTGGACATTTCAAGGGTAATTTTTATAACAAGTTTTTACCTCGATTAAACATTTAAAATTCATCGTACTTTTTTGCAACACAATTTATACACTATAATTTACCTATTTTACACTTTTTTTTTTGCAATTTTTTAACGGAAGAAGCGTCAATAATTCCAAAGAAATTGAGCATTATTATTGATACATGAACTATTAACCTGTCCGACATATGACAGCATCTTAAACTTGTATTTGGAATTGCAACGTTGCAGATTCAAATCAGAAGTAATGGTATATTACATAAAATATTTTTATGGCTCAGTTAATGAAAAAAGTTATATTTTATAGATTACTTTATAAATTTACAAATGAGCAACTAAGAAGAGAACAAGTGCGCGTATAAAAGTTAATGTTTCAATTGGTTAAAAAAGGTACTGTTGGTGTTAGGTTAGGCTAATTTTTTATGTTCATCATCGAATCTATCATTTATAAAGAAAGATATACGCGCACTTTGGCAACGTCGCAATTAAAAATACGGGTTTAAAATCCTGTCATTTGTCAAAGTAGTTTCTGTCTATCAATAATGCAATAATAATGAATAATTTCTTGCGGTTTAATAACTCTAATCTCGTTAAATAATTGTAAAAAAAGTGCGAAATAGGTGAATTATAATGTGTAAATTGTGTTGCAAAAAGGTACGAGGAATTTTAAGTGTTTGATCGAGGTAAAAATTATAATAATTATAAAAATTACCCTTGAAATAGCCACCATGGTGAATTTGGCACACATTTTTTTTTTAAAAAGTACTTCTAAAACGTTTTTGCGCAAACATTTTTTATCAGGATATTCATTTTTAAAGTTTGTTTTAATGACCTATGAAAGTTTTATGAAAATTAATTTGACAGCCATATTCTGGAATTTTTCTGCTAAAATTTTGGCGCAACAAGAAATTTGTAAATTTATAAATAAAGCTTTCGATGAGATTCATTTACTTACAAAGGTAAGTCATCGGTATTTAAACAAAGTCTCTATAAGATGGAGTGACAATTTGACACCTGCACAGGCATGGTAACGAAGTTGGAACAGACGACTCGCCTAAAATAGAGACCGAAGAAGAAGAAGAAGATATAAAACAAATAAATGCTTCAGTTTGTTTTTAAATGTAATCCTTGATTTATATTAAAAAAATCACTTGATTAAAATTTAAATCGGGTAAATCCTTCGACGTACCCTTGCAGTATATTAATGATACATTTTCTTGCCATTATCAATACAAATGTTATTGCAGAAAATTAAAAATATTATTTATTTACCCTGGTTATTTAATTGACATTACTTACTTATAATTATTTACCTACTGTTTATTTATAGTTGCCAAAACGTGCAAAAATATTTTTAACCTCGACATTAAATGACGCGAAATTTCCGTTGTTTTCCAAAGTGAATCAAATATGCAATCGCACTTTATATACTGTTGCCATGGGAACAGATCTTTTTACACTAAAATCATATATACGTTAAGTTAAATTGTAACGTGTCATAACCAGATAAAAAACAAATTCCAAAGTTTTAAATCGGGTGAATATAACGGCAACGTAATAGATTTAAATATCTTTAGATCGAGCAATGGGGTAAGTATTTGTTTAAAAAAGGATTCCGCATACTAGAAATTCGTGGTATACTGACAAAGTGGAATATACACTCGACTCTCGATAATTTGACATTCGTTAAATTGAATCTCTCGATAATTTAAAATTTATCCCTATTAGTCCCCTCGGTAATTTGAATAGTATTTCTTGCGCGCTAACATTCAATAATTTGAACACCGGGCTTCCCTGCTCTTTATATTTAAAATTCTGACTCAGAGTGGGGACTTCTGCCTAACTATAGAGAATTTACATTTGACATCAGTGACATCAGTGACATCAGTGTCCATGGTACCCTAACCGATGCTGAACCGTTGGATTTGGGCCCTATGGATGAGGAGAAGAAAGCGAAGAATAACATTCGCCAATTTCAGTAACATTGAGCTGGACAAGGTGATCTCTTACTACCATACTTACTTCCATGCCCTCAGAGCCGACACAAGTGACGATCTCTTCTCAGTTCTCACCACTACCGAAAATTCATTGGACAATGATAGACGGAAGTCGCTCATTCAACAGAAAATTACGGACTTCTACCTTCTTCTTCTTGCAGTGCATATCCGTTCCGGACGTTGGCTATCATCATGGCAATCTGTTCGCAGCTGCTCTGAACAGACCCAGAGTTTTTAGCCACGAAATGTTTCGTCTTCCAGGACTCCGTTTACCGTTTATCTTTTCCTGTTAAATCAACTGTAAGATTCCATATCTTTGGCTATTTCTCATTATGTGGATTATTTTGGATGTTTTTATCTTCAATTGTAGTTCTTTATCCTTCCCCATTTTTGTCAATACGTGTTAATTAGTTACATGAGCGGTCCATGGTATCCTTAAAATTTTTCGATATAGCCATATCTCAAAAGCATCGATTTTTTTACATGCAGCGTCCGTGAGAGTCCAGGATTCCCTTCCATATAACTGCACAGGGAAAACATAACACCTCAATAATCTGATTTTTAAGGACATAGATAAATCATGACATCTCAAGAGTCTAGCCATTTTCTAAAATGCGGCTCTTGCTTTCTCTATTCTGCTCCTAATTTCCAGCGTGTGGTCACGTCTTTATTAATAGTTGTTTCAAGAATAATAATAATAATAATATTTTGTGCTGGTCGTCTGGAATTTCGTTCGGCTCTCTGTTTTGCATTGAAATTTCTATATTCCTTAAATATTTTTTCATGTCTGTATAAGACGCGAAGAATTGCAACTGTGATATTGTAGGTACCGATCCAAAATCTCTAGAGTTATAACTGTTTTGTTGAATTAAAAATTACGAAATTGTGGAAAACATTTTTTGGATAAAAAACTCGCACCAACGTACAAAAACGATGAAAATTCGAAGAAAACAGTTGATTATATTAAAAAATAATGAAGAGCGAACTAAAAGGATTTCTCAATTAAATATCAGTTAATATTTATAGCAAGCAGTGAACATAGTTGTATATTTTTTAGCGTAAAGTAATGCACAATTAAATGATGATTTATTAGAGCAACATCATTTGACCAATAAAATGTGACATTAAATGATGATTTAATAAAAAAATCCCATACAATTCTAGTGCTAGTTATCATTATTGATTATAACAACGATTTTTTATATATTTAACGTTGCCATTTCGGAATTATAATATCAATTATATTATCCTATCATTCTAACTTTTATTAACTATTACAAATATGTCTCAACAGTAAATATCCAGATCGCTGTAAATCTTTGGCTTAGTTTTTTTTTAATACTAATCACAATATGATGATCATATCTTCGTTAGTCTGGACTGGAATAAAAAATCATATATTAAAAAAATTGCGGTTTTATTATAGGATACATTCCAGCATCCGAAGTCTCTGTAAAAGGCCTACTTCCGAGAGGACCCTGTGTATGTAGGTATCTTTTTTTCTATTTAATCGAATATGGCAAATAATCCGATTAATCTCAGAGATTGAGATTAGAACTCGCATTGAAAAGGCAAGAACCGCATTTCTTAAGATGAAAAAAGTTTTCACAAGCCAACACATACGTATAACCACGAAAATACGTTTACTTCGTTGTTACGTGTTTTCACTACTATTTTATGGAGTCGAATCGTGGACGCTTACAGAGGATTCCTCCAAGAAACTTGAGGCATTTGAAAGTTAGCTGTACCGGAGAATTAAAAAAATACCTTGGACAGACCGGGTCACTAATGCAGTAGTGCCGAGAAGGATGGGCATCAAAATGTACGTACCTTAGCTACAGTTAATTTCACTGCTAGGAGTCAGAAAGGACTTTTCGTCTGCCAATCTAGTAAGTAAGCACTGAAGTCATACACTTGTGAGTCTAAGCTGACTTGGGAATGTAAACAGTCCCTAAGACAACTGGCAGCAAACAATCAGGTTACTCTGATGTGGGTTCCAGGTCACAAGGGAGTTAAAGGCAACAAAGAAGCAGATTGCCTTGCCAAAGAAGGGGCAAATACACAATTTTCCGGCCCAGAACCCTTCTGTGGACTTTCCAAAGCCCATTTGAAAAAAGAGGTTCGTCGTTGGAAAAAAGATGAAATGAAATTTCGCATAAAGTGCCAGGACAAAGGCAAGCGAAACGGATAGTAAGTTTTTCGCCAAGGAAAGCGAAACAGCTTCTCGAGTTGGACAAGAAAGACTTGAAACTGGTGATGGGACTCCTCACTGGACACTGCCCTCTAAGGTATCACCTGAAAAAGATGGGCAAAACAGAGAATGATAGTTACATCTACTGCGAGAACTACGCTGAAACTGCAGAACATTTGCTTTGCGAATGCCCAGCGCTTTTCTGCAAGAGGCTCAAGTTTCTGGAAGGGGCCTTCCTAAAGCCCTCCGATGTACGAAACTTAGCCACCATAAAATAGACCAAAATTGGAGTTATGTTTTTTTAACTATTTCTAAACTCTTATACAGGGTGATTTTTTGGGAGTTCCAATTAGACGTTTTAGAAAACTTGACATAATTGAGATCTGAAAATTTGGGGTGTAAGGTTTTCGGATATTCCGAATTGATATAAAATATTAAGAGCCTCCAACTACTTCCGGTTATACCGGAAGTTGACTATAACTTATTTTTAAAAAACGTATTAAAAACGTATTACGTATTTCAAAAAAGCTACTCTTGGGAATTCTCCGAATATAGGGTTTTGCTACCTTACTCTGAGTGTTTTACGAGATATGACCATTTTTATCACGAAAAAGTGTCAGATTTGACACCTTGTATCATTATAATTAGTGTACATTTAAACATTTTTTCTTGCATCATGTTTTTCTAGTATTGTGTATTTTTACTAAACTTGGTTATTTTGTTGATAAAATGATTATTATTGTACAGGGTGATTCAAAACGCATATTTAAATATTTCTCAACTTTTTTAAATGGATAACCATCTATTTTTTAACTTTGTTAGATAGAACTTTTACTGCTCTTTAAGTTACGTTAACAACTCCCTATACCTAAATTAAACTGTTATTGAGATATTCAGCTTTTAAATTACTTATGAATTGTAAGTTAGAATTTTCTTTGAGGTTATTTAAAAAAAACACAATGAAAAATATTTAATTAAAATTTAAAACTTTAAAGTAACTTTCCAAAAAAGTCTTCATATTGATGCAACTAAAATTATAGCAATATTTTTGTTTTCCATGGCACTGTACATAATATAATATAAACTCGTAATCCATAGGTTAAAAGTTGAAAATCTCAATAACGGTTTGATTTAGGTATAGGAAATTGTTAACGAAACTTAAAGAGCAGTAAAAGTTCTGTTTAACAATGTTATAAAATACAAAATACTAGAAAAACATTATGCAAAAAAAATATTTACATTTACATTAATTATAATGATACAGGGTGCCAAACCGGAGACTTTTTCATGATAAAAATGGTCATATCCCGTAAAACAGTGACTGTAAGGTAGCAAAACCCTATATTCGGAGTATCCCCAATAGTAGCTTTATCGAAATACGTAATAATATGTTTTATTTAAAATAAGCAAGTTATAGTCAACTTTTGGTTTAACCGGAAGAAGTTGGAGGCTCTAAATATTTTAGATCAATTCGGCATATCCGAAAACCTTACACCTCAATTTTCAGATTTTAATTATGTCAAGTTTCTCTAAAACGTCTAATTCGAACTTTCAAAGAATCACTCTGTATACTATTTGAACTTCCATGTTATTTCTGGTTATAATCTTTGTGAAATATACATAAAAAAATATTATACTGGATTCTCTCGGGATTCGGCCATTTACAAAAACTTTTTGTATACATTTGTAAAAAAAGTGTCAAAAAACTATGGCGCCCTTTTATTATTTCCTTTGTAAAATCTCATTCGGTAGAATATATTTTTCGAAATTTACCTTACACCTTCCAGGATACATCGTATCGATGACGTATCCTTTGAAACAAGCATCCTGCATCATGTGGCACCAAGTGTGATAGGTGCTGTTATTGGTACCGCATATCGGACCTCTCGTTACGTGTCGTGGTCTGCAGCTGGTCGTGCAGCTGATGCATCTTGGCATTCCGGAATAAAGATCCTTCAAACATGACTGACCGTCGCGACATTTCACCTTTCTGCATGTGGCGTTAGCTTAAACAATAACAAATTATTAATAAGACCATCGTATGACGTTTACCTCGCCGGGGAACTTTTTTCGAAAGTTTATTTAAAAAAGAAAATGAAAATTACCTCGGCACGGTCCCTTGTAGGCGATGGGAATGGCTTTGCCCTTTCTGCATGCTTTTTCTTTCAAATGACAGGCGCTCGGGTATGTCAAGCCATCGGTACCGCAGACTTGACGACGTTTCGGAACGATCGGACATTTTTTAACGCAATTTACGCAATGCGGCGTTAAGTTTTGATCTAATAAGCAATGTTTATTCGACGGACAGACAATTTTATCACAGGAACCTACAAATAAACAGAAGAGTAATGGCTTAAAGTAAATACTTAAAAAAAAATGTCAACGATTTTTACCATAGACCTATTATCAGAGGAGACGGAACTGTTTACTTTTAAACACGATCAGACATCCCCACTTTCTGGTCGACTGTATTATCTTTATGCGGCCGACTGGAATGTATTGCGCTGTGATGTTGCATGCTCTCTACTTATGGCAAAAGGTTTGTGATTGTTATTGAATCGTCCATAGTATTTGTTGATTATATTTGCAAAAATATTGTGACCATAATGCTATCTCTTATTAATATTTTATGAATTATAACAACCTGAATAATACAACCCATTTAATGGTATGTTGAACCATTGAACTATTTCATTCCGTTAGATCATAGAAATGTGTGGCTCAATAAGCGACAACGCCGCACGGCTTGTCTGAATCGTTCCACGTGCAAAAATGTGTGTTTACTACGAAATCGGCTATTATTAGTAGCGCTGTTGCCTAAGGTGTTGCAACGAGATTTTGTTGTATTATCGGTGATTTTCAGCATATTATTGATAAAATTTATTAAAATTTAGTGGAAGAAATGATTCGTCATTGCCAAGTATTAAAAAAACCGGACTATTTAAGCCCCAGTGTTTATTTTCACAAGTAAGTTGGAACATCTTGTTGTTTACTATATTTTCATCCAGTGGTGGGTATTATTTTGAGTTGTAAAACACGTATCTAAAATCAAAACGATGCGGAAATCAATACTTTTCGAGATATTCTCAAAAAGGTCATTATTTCCCACCCATTATTTACCACTTATTCAGTGGTAACATCCTTTTTTTGTTGTTATTTGAAGAACTATATTTTTTATGAAAATAGTCGCAAAAAGGGTAGACCTATCGTGTGGGCCGCGGACGTCCCGCACTGCGACTATTAGAAGGGGAAGGAATTATAGAAAGGAGATGATTGTGGACACGCTTTTTAAAAAAGTTGCAGGTCATAGTTCTCTGGAAAAACTGATTTTGGAAGCTTATTCCATTCCGTAGCAGCCCTGTAGAAGAAGGATTCTTAATGAAGATTGGTCCTTGTAGTTTCAATCTTGAGAGTAAATGGGTGAGACTGATCAGCGTGCCGTGTTCTTCGGCCGAATGTAGCCAATGGTGGTACAAGAGTTTTTATTTCTCTGGAGCATCTGCCATGAAAATATCTGTAGAGCAATGACTGGTCTGCAACTCTTCTTCTATGTTCTAGAGGGTGAAGGGTATCTGTGAGAGTTGAGCTGTTTATCAAGCGAATGGCTCTTTTCTGAATGGAATCTAGAAGACGAAGAGAATGCCTTGGTGCTGAACCCCAAATGTGCGAGCAATACTCCAGTAGAGGTCGGATTTGAGCCTTGTACGTCGTCAACAGTTGATCAGGAGTGGATTTCCACAGAAAACCTAGCCTCTGGCTTGCCGACTTTGCGATGTTAGCAACATGGTCATGCCAAGACATATTATTGGACACCGTGACTTCCAAAATCGAGATGGAGGGACTTGATTGAAGGGTATTTCCGGACATTGTGATGGGATGATTTGAGGAATTCACTTTCTTGGAAAACGTGGCACTTTGTGTTTTTGGGCGTTAAAGTGAACAAGATTGTTGGTTCCCCACTCGACGATTGCTTTAAGATCTCTATTGATGGAATCAACCTGTTCCTGCCTGAGTCTATTTGTATCATTCACCGAAAGTGATCGATAGGATGTGAAAGTTGAGACAAGTGTGCTATCCTCTGCGAAACTGTAAATGGGGTTCGTGGTGGTTTTCAAGAGGTCGTTGATGTGTAAAAGAAATAAGGTGGGGGACAGGATGGAACCCTGGGGGACCCCGGCATTAGTTTTAAACGCATCAGAAGAAATACCGACAACTGCCACATGTAAGGCGCGATCTTGCATGAAGCTCAAGAGCCATTGGCGCAGTTTGGTTGGGAGACCGTAGGCAGATAATTTACTTAACAATGCCTGGTGACAAACGCGTTCAAAGGCTTTATATATATCCAAGGCTATTGCACGGGATTCACCAAACTTTTCAATAGTGTTTGTCCAGAGCTAAGTGACATAAGCCAGGAAATCTCCGGTAGACCGAAGTTGTCGAAATCCATATAGTCTGTCATGGATTATCTCAAATTTCTCCAGATATTTGATAAGTTCTGTGTTAATCGCTTCTTCCATAACTTTGGATATGACTGAGAGCAATGCAATAGGGCGATAATTTGCAGGAATAGTGTTCTTTCCTTTTTTCGGAATCGGTTGGACTTTAGCGTTTTTCCACATGGACGGAAATACTCCTTTGCTGTATGATAATTTGAAGAGTCTACAGAGAACTGGGGTGAGCTCTTGAGCACAGGTCTTCAGGACAATTGTCGGAATTTCATCTGGTCCTACTGCCTTATTAGAGTCAAGATTTCGTAGGATTTTCCTGATAGTGCGATGGCGGATAGTGACCTCAGGCATTGATGCGTTTATTCTATTTATAATACATTGCATTTTATTTGTACAATTAATATTAATAATAATGAATTAAGTTGTTTTATTTCAGACAGTTAGGTAAAATTATTCAAAATTATTTTTTAGTACTTTAATTTGATAAAATAATTTAGTTTAACGGGTATTAGTAAAACAGTTCGATACACAATTAGCAGCCCTTGAGTTGGAATAATTTAGTATTAGAAAATTAACTAATAACATTACACACAATTGGCTTTGGAAAGAAAATTTTAACGTAACACCACAAAATTGTCGCCCAACATTTGGGAAATTTGAAAGTTTTTTAAAGTTACACAAAATCGGCACCCCACTTTTGTAACTTTAGAAAAACAGTTTGGTTAGGGTAGTACAGTTTGGCGCCCAACTTTTGGGGTTTAGAAAAATTCTTTCAGTAGGCTACCACACTTCATTTTGATATTCATAAATAAATTCTCATTTTGAACAAATAGCACACCACTGATTACAAGTATGGCTAAAAGTCGACAATAATATTACAGCGTTGCCAGCACGAGGACGGGACAAAGAGAATCGATTGGTATTCTTTGTCATACTCATGGCTACTCTCGTGTAATCATTGCGACAAAACAAACAGAGTTTTATAAATGAAATGTTGCGTCTCCTCTGGATAATAGGTCTATGATTTTTACAATGAAAAAATCTGTGTAAAGATTAGTATCAAATTTTGTAAAAAAAATTAAATTTCTTGTTCCGATGCATTGAAAACATTACAAAAGTCGGAGATAAATTTTATCAAAATCACAAATATTTAAATGGTACAAATCATTTGGTGAGGGTCGTAAAGCAGATAACGAAGTCCGCCAACCTTAACTAAAAATCAACAAAATCAAGGAGCTTGCACTTTCCAATCGTCGACTGTCTCAAATACTGTTTGTACATCAAAAGGATCAATACAAACAAATTTAAAATACAATTTGGGCTTGCCTCGTTATCTTCCCGTTTTTCCCCAACACTTGAATTTGTTTGAAAAACAACGTATGTCGGAATCAGTCAATTTCCAACACTATTAACTTTTTGTTAGTTCCATTAAAATCATTCTTGAGCCGTCCCTGAACGCTCCAGGTAGTTCATGTTTTGTTTTAAACGCCTAACACGGATAATTTCGTTTCCTGACCGCGCAAAGTGGCCGGTATTCAGTATAGTCCCAAAACGATGACTAAAAAGGTCGTGAAATTCCAATGCCATCAAAAACATAACTTCTAAAAAATACCAAGTCTCGCAACTCACTTCTTCTAGTTGTGAGATCCATTTAATACCAAGTCAGTTAATTTATTTAGTCCCTACTTAACGGTCCTTCTGTCTTAAGTTATTACGTAATTAGCTAACCTAATAACATCTTATAGTATCCATATCCATAGTCCTAATTTTTTTTCTTTTCGGTTATACATATACAGGTACACTGATTCATTCACTGCAAATATAACTTTGTAATCCCTTACATTTATATGGGATTACAAAGTTATTTATGCAGTTGGTGTATCTAGAAAACTGGACCGAAATTGCAAAAATTTTAGTTTTTCCTTGATTTATACACTAAACGCTAATTGTATTCTAAAATTGAAGCTGCTATGTCTGCTAGAAGTGCCTTAGAGTTTTGATGATCGATCAGTCAGTAAGTGTCAAAATTAAGAAACTTTGACTAGTTATAATTCTTAAACTACTGGTTTAAATTGAATGAAAAAATATGAAATGTACTATGTTTATACAATGCCTGCTTGGTTACTGAAAATTCAGGCTTCTAGTTTTATTCACAACGAAGTTATAGGGGGGTTGAAAATGGCCTGAACTGCTTTGAAAAAAGGATGGCACGGCCGTGCCGCTTTTTTGCTCGACTTGTCGGGGTTACTGCCGTGCATCTACTTAAAAGTTTCCGGAGCGTTTAAATCATTTTAACAGTCAGAGCTGCCATGTTAATGCATAAAAAGTATGTCATTTAGTAGAGCAAACAGGGAAACTTTAAACGAATGTAATTTTCTTAAATAAACGTAAATGGCACTAGTATTTTTGCCAAAAACTTGATATTTCATATTACCGGGTACCTACACACAACTTTTCGGCCCAGAACTCTTCTGTGGACTCTTCAAGGCCCACTTGAAAGAAGAGGTTCGATGCTGAAAAACAGATAAACTGAAATCTCACTGAAATAAAGTGCCAGGACAAAGACAAGCGAAAAGGCTAGTAAGCCTTTCGCCAAGGAAAGCTAAACAGCTTCTCGAGTTGGACAAGGAAGACTTTAAACTGGTGACGGAACTCCTCAGCCTCAAGTTTCTGGAAGGGGCCTTTTTAAAGCCCTCTGATGTCAGAAACTTAGCTAACAGGAAATTGATTAACTTTGTACGCAGTCTCGGAATCCCGGGCCTCGAATAGATTTAGGGTTATGCACAAAAGATCTAATAGGTAACAAGGTGCTTAAAAGGCTGCATAGTCTTTACGACCCTCCCCCTACAATCTACCTGGTACCGGGTACGTATATCCCCGCCTATACTTTAATTAACAAAATAAAAAATTCAAGTGATAAATAATTATGCGGCAGTTCAAGGCATAAACAGTTTTTTTGAATTATTACTGCGTAATGACCGGAACACACCTATCGTGCACTCTTCCGATCCGACTCCGATCATACAGTCGGACGAGTGTCTGAGAGGAAAATGGTCTGTCCGATTCCACTTTCAACAGGCTCCGATCATGCATCCGATTGTGCAGTCTATTTATGCACAAATATCGTAAAAAAAATTAATTATAAATATTTATGAATAGAATTTATACCAGACTTTACTAAATTTTTGCTACATCCGAGAGGATAACTACGACTTTGTGTGTATAAATATGGCAACATCAGATCGGAAGGGTGCATGATAGGTGGGTCCCGGCCATAATAAATATTCTACCCAAAATTAACAAAAACAATTCCTTTGCAGTTAAAGTTTAGCTGGTTCAGCTGCTAGTTTTATACAGAACTTACTTTGACAGACGCCTTTGTAAGCGATAGTCAGAGAATTTGATCTACGACGACACGACTGTTTTCTTAACCTACAAATGTTGCGATAGCTTCGGCCGTCCGTGCCGCAGACAGGTCCTTTCATGGGACGAAGTTTGCCTTCCTTGCATTTCGAAGCACATACGCATTTCGGCGTGCCCTTTCTCAGTACACACGTTTTGTCTACGTCGCATACGACTTCTTTGCAGGATTCTGAAACACACCAACTGGTTAAGACACAATAAAAAAAACGAAGAAAATTATGATTATATATTTTGAGCCCGGGCGGCAGGATTCAGTCATTTCTTCGGGAATCTATAGTCCTCTTTGCACACCGATTATAATTTCCTTTCCATTTTATTAAGGTGGAATTAAAATTGGAATTTTTTTTTATTTATTTTGGATCTAGGCGGCAGGATTAAGTAATTTCTTTGATAAATTTTTCTTTCTTTACATATATACATATAGTCACCCCCTTTTTCCCGTAGTGCTAGGCAGATACCACTTCCTTCCACTTGCTATGTTCTTACACACATCTTTCGCTTATTCTACTTTCATCAGCGCTCTTTTACATGCTCGTTAATTGTTGGTACTCTTGATCTGGCCTTTCTTTAAAACAATGTGGATCTAATCAAGATACATTCGCCGAGGTCGACCTCTACCGACTTGCCCATTCACACTCGCCTTATAAATCTGTTTCGTCAATCTTCTTTCATCTATCCTCTCTACGTATCCAAACTATCTACGCATTTTTTTATCTATCTTTAATACCACATCTACTTTCACACCACAGCGTTCCCTTATCTTACTATTCTTCACTTTATCCATCGGTTATACTTCTCAGACTACTCATCTCCGCAGCATTAATTCTATTTTCATGCTTCTTCTGCCGAACCCAACATTTACTACCATACATAAGTGTAGGGACCAGCACTCCAGCCGTGCCGCTTTTGACACGTTCTAAAAAGATATTATCTATTTTATTTATTTATTTATTGACACTGTTCTACAGAAAAAAAGATTGCCAATTACAGAACAGGAACAAAGTAAACATTTGCACAATAGTACTAACAATAAAAAAGCTTAAGAGTAATACACAATTTACAAAATCAGACTAACATTAGTAGAAAGCTTAAGACTAACTCAACATTATTACTGCTGATAATAATAGCTCTTAATTTGCCTCACATTACAATAGAATATATCAAGCTGGTCACTTATAAGGTTATAGTTGCTACACATAGTATGAACAGGAGAGTTTTTAAGTATATTTGTTCGTGGTGTGGTAGTGTAGAATGAGTCGGTGTATCAAGATGCCTGACGGGGAATTTTAAAGTTTATCTGATGTAGTAAGCATTGACATTTAATTTCATTGTTAATTATTTTGTGTAGCATAATGACACTAGAACATTCTCGTCTTCTATCTGGAGTGAAAAAGCTATGTCTTGACAGTAAACTCTCGTGTGCCGTGCCAATTAGTGGATAAGTCCGATCTACTTTAAAACTTAGGTATTTGAGAAAGCGTCTTTGGATTGCCTCCAGTTTATAAATATGCACTTGATAATATGGGTTCCAGATAACCGATGCATATTCTAGCTTTGATCTCACAAAAGCATAGTAGAGAGTTTGAGTATTAACTGGTTAAAGTCGTGGCCTACTCTAATTATAAATTCATACATACGGTTTGCTGACGTAGTTATATTGTCTATGTGGTTTTGGAAAGATAGCTCTCGGTCGAAAGTAACTCCAAGATCCTTAAAATTACATGGTCTGTCTAGAGAATAATCTTATAATCTTATAGTCAAATATAATTGGATCAGATCTCAATGTATATGACATTACGCAACATTTGGTAGGATTTATCGCTAAATTATTACGACTGCACCATTGGCTTATTTGATTAAGATTTTTCGATAGTTTCTCACATTCAGTCATATTAATGATAGGAGAGAAAATTTTTAGATCATCAGCATACAGTAAAAAATTAAGCTTAAATATGTCACCAATGTCATTGATATTTTGAAACCAGGTGGTACGATTCAGTCTATATTTCTTCGGTAGCTCATGATCCTTCTTGCATTTTAAAAAGAAATCCTTTTCTAAGGAAAGTTGTGTGCATTTTTGGGGTTTTGACGAAGAATTTGGACAAGGTGGTTTGCCTTCTCTGTTGAATTCATCTCCCTTTGCTTATTTACTACTTCACAAGCATCGACAATTTAGAATAAGTTACTTATTTCACCCGCCTTGCAGACCCTACATGCTCTTCAAGGACCGTAATGAGAGATTAAAATTTTAACACATTATTCAAATATGGAAAAATATTCGTGGAACAGAAATTTTAATGCAAAACGTTGGGGTGTACGGTATATAGTCGTTTGGAAAAATTGTGCCACTGCTCGTGTATTGTGACTTAAACAAGCATGCTGTTAAAACCAAATGCCCCCAAAATTTATTGGAAGTAGCTGAACTGTCGGAATAATTCGATCTTGCAGAACCTGTAAATATTTGACAGCGTTTAGGTTACAATTAAAAAAGCAGGGACTTATAAAATAGTCTTTTAAAATTCCTCTCCAAACATTAAGTTTTTGTGGTATTAAGTACCGAGACCAATATCTTACAACGAATGGATTGTGTTTCCTATGTAAAGAAAACGATGACTCGCCTGTAAATAATATGTTTTGTAAAAAAACATTTTCATTTTGCCTTTCCATCATAGTTTCACAAAATTCCATATTTTGCAGATTTGGCTACTGTTTGGACACAACAAAGTGGTTTATTTGAACTTTTATTGCATTAGATTTTTTTAGAGTTTAAATTTTTAGGTTATTTTTCAGTAGCATATTGCATGGCTTTATGAACAGCCAGAAAGTGTCTGGCTGTGCATAGAGAAGTGTTAGTTCCTACACTTATGTATGGTAGTGTATGTTGAGTTTGGCAGAAGAAACATGAAAATAGGATTAATGCTGCGGAGATGAGTAGTCTGAGAAGTATACCCGGAGTAACTCGAGTGAGATAGTGAGATAAGAGAACGCTGTGGTGTGAAAGAAGATGTGGTAGTTACAAAGATAGTTTAAGGAATGCTTAGATGGTTTTGACACGTAGAAAGGATGGATGAAGGAAGATTGACGAAACAAATTTATAAGACGAGTGTGAATGGAAAAGTCGGTAGAGGTCGACTTCGGTGAACATATCTCGATCAGATCAACATTGTTTTGAAAAAAGGCCGGGTCAAGAGTATAAACAGCCGACGAGTATGTATGAGAGCACTGATGAAAATAGAGGAAGCAAAAGATGTCTGTAAGAAGTGGAAGGTAGCGGAAGTGGAAGAAAGTGGTCTCTGCCTACCCCTACGGGAAAAAGGCGTGACTATATTTTCAGTAGGTAATGTTATGTTTTTTAATTCGTAGAATATTTATTTTATTTTTAAAGCCGTTATGGAAAAAATGAACACAATTTAAGAAGAGAAATTATTTGATCTCTTGCATGCGTCGTAATCTCTTTCCTGATAGGTCAGACGTGCACACCGTCGCTAACAGTTTTATATTGATTGCTAACGTCGCAAGCACATGTCGACGAAGTGGGGACAATTCAAATAAGAGTGTTGCAGTTAATTACTTGATTATTTATCGAGAAAGTTTTTTTTTTGTTCTGGTCGACTGGATACCGTACATCCCAACGTTTTGCATTGAAATTTCTATGTTCCACAAATATTTTTTCGTATCTGTTTAAATGAAAAGATCAATATATTTAAATAAATTACCTCGACAAGCAGAACACCGAACTCCGCCGCCCAGTATTCTCCAGAAAAAGAGTGTCTCGGAATCCAGTTCCTCGGCCGACCAGGAAGTCGTCACCGAACGTCCGGAGCAACAGTCTTCTTTGGATATTTTTTCTTGTAGCAGTTCCGTGCAACGTCCGTTTCCGTTACGCACCATGGCCGACCAGCAAGTACCGCCTTAAACACCATAAAACACATTCTTACAATTCATTATTCAATAAAAAAAAAACTAATAAAACGCGGCGAAAATTCGATTTCTCAACTTTGCTACGAGTCATTTGTTAATTCAAACATTAATTAGTGTAAAATGTCTAATAATCCTTAACAACTTTTGAATTAGGCGTGAAATCGATAATTTTCGTAAATAGGATGAAGGTTCTAAATTACGTGGAAAAAAATTTATTGTGCAGTAAATTTAGCAGTAAATTCACACAAAATAAAAGACATTCCTCTCTATTTCGTAAGTTCAGAAAATTAGCGGTGACGAAATAAGTTGGCTCGTGCTGCATAGCAGTTTGAATCAATTGTTCTGTTATTGACGAGTTACGAGGTGTGGAACAAAGTTCTAGGGCTCCTTCAAGTGTAGTATTTTATAGAAAGAGACCCTGCATAAGCGTCGCGTCGAAAAATGAAGCATCTTTTAATATTAATACCATTAAAAACATAACTTGTACAAAACACTAAGTCTCGCAACTCAGTTCTTCTACCGTAAAAAGTTGTGAGATCCATGTAATACCAAGTCGGTTAATTTATTCAGTCCCCACTTAAGGGTCTATCTGTCTTCAGTTATTATGTAATTAGCTAACCTAACAACATCTTATAGTAACCATATCAATATTAAAAATATTTTATGTTTTAAATAGATAGATCTATATAAATAAATCTAAAGCCTTTGACCGCGTTTGGCACCAGGCATTGTTAAGCAAATTATTTGCGAACGGTCTCCCACCCACACTGCGTTCTGGTTCTTGAGCTTCATGCAAGATCGCTCCTTACATGTGGCAGTTGACGGTATTTCTTCTAATGCGTTAAAAACCAATGCCGGGGTCCCACAGGGTTCCATTCTGTCTCCCACCCTATTTCTTTTACACATCAACGACCTCTTGAAAACCACCACGAACCCCATTTACAGTTTCGCAGACGATAGCATACTTGTCTCAACTTTCACATCCTATCGATTACTTTCAGTGAATGATACAAAAAGACTCAGGCAGGAACAGGTTGATTCCATCAATAGAGATCTTGAAGCAATCGTCGAGTGGGGAACTAAAAATCTTGTTCAGTTCAACGCCCAGAAAACACAAAGTGCCACGTTTTCCAAGAAAGGGAATTCCTCAAATAATTCCATTACAATGTCCGGAAATACCCTTCAATCAAGTCCCTCCATCTCGATTTTGGGAGTCACGGTGTTTAATAATATGTCTTGGCATGACCACGTTGCTAACATCGCAAAGTCAGAGGCTGAAGTATTGCTCGCACATTTGGGGTTCAGCACCAAGGCATTCTCTTCGTCTTCTAGATTCCATTCAGAAAAGGGCCATTCGGGTGATAAACAGCTCAACTCTCACAGATACCCTTCACCCACTAGAACATAAAAGAGGAGTTGCAGACCAGACATTGCTCTACAGATATTTCCATGGCAGATGCTCCAGAGAAATAAGAACACTTGTACCACCACTGGCCACATTCGGCCGAAGAACTCGGCACGCTGATCAGTCTTACCCATTTACTCTCAAGATTGACATGACAAGGACCAATCTCCATTGAGAATCCCTCTTTTACAGGGCTGTTACAGAATGAAACAAGCTTCCAAAATCAGTTTTTCCAGAGAACTATGACCTGCAACTTTTCAAAAAGCGGGTCCACAATCATTTCCTTTCTATAATCCCTTCTCCTTCTAATAGACGCAGTGCGGGCCGTCATCGGCCCACACGATAGGTATACCCTTTTTGCGACTATTTGAATTAAAAAAAAAAAAAAGTCGTGAACACATTTAAACGATGTAAATTGGAATACTTCGGTCATATAATGCGTCATTCAGAAAAGTATAACATACTACACCTTGTTATACAAGGAAAAATCATGGGAAAAAGAAGTGTGGGCCGCCGTACAACTTCCTGGCTTAAAAATCTACGCCAGTGGTTTTGAAAAAACTACCAGTGAATTATTCCGCGCAACTGTAAATAAGACTATGATTGTTAATATGCTGTGCAATATGAGAGCCTACAATCGACAAGCAATCACGGCACCTTAAGAAGAAAATACAATGCCTGCTTGGTTACTGAAAATTCAGGCTTCTAGGTTTATCCACAACGAAGTTATAGGAGGGTCGAAAATGGCCCGAACTGCTTCGAGAAAAGGATGGTACGGCCGCGTCGCTTTTTGCTTGACTTGACGAGATTTTGAGCATTCGTGAGTGGTACCCATAACAGCAATAATGACGATGCAAATATATGCAACAAACAAATCTCTAATTCGCCAATATTTACCCATTCATAAAAAAAACACTTTTGAAGAGTCTGTCGACGCTAATAAAATCTACAAATAAAAACATCGGTCGAATGAAATGATAATAAATATTAAGACAGTACGGAATTTCATGATCAAATAAAAAACAAGCCAATAAAATTTTAGCACGGCGCGGCGATCTGTAACTAACTAATATTTTTTTAAGCACGTTTTAATGTGTTTTCTCGAAAAAAAAAATTATTAATCGAGACGCGCGTTATAAATGCAACGAAAGTTGTACAATTTTAATGTGTATTTATCATGGCGGCGTTTTTGGTTCATAGGTTTGCATTTATTACGCAAATGAAACTTTAACTTTTTCATATTTTTGCTATAATAGTTATTTATGTACCAAGGGTATAAATAGATGTTTATGCCCTGAGGGCGACGTTTTACAAACCCGAGGGCCTCTGGCCTGAGGGTTTGTAAGTCCACTTAAAAACTATTGTATTCGACTCTGGGGACCTCGAAATGTGAATATATGTCAAAATTCGGGATTCGCAAAATTGGACCCATTACTATAACTTCCTGCTGAGAAGTTAAAAATGTTCAATGTGACCCCCATTTAAGTTTATCAAATCTTTTACTAAACGATCTTCTAACTTTAAAAAATATGTTTGGCTGGTTAGCAATAAAATTAGCAGAATTTACTATTTGCTGCCATAGCTCTTGACGATTATTTATTTCTTGTGAGTATACCAATGTTTTCAAATGCCCCCAGAAATAGAAATCTAAGGGATAACCTTCGGGAGTTCTAGGCGGCCACGGGAACTCACTACCTCTGCCAATCCAACGATGAGGAAATTGCTGATTTGTAACTGGCAAATCCCGCCCTAAAGGTACGTTGTTAGGGTTGCCTTGTTATACAGGGTGGTTTTTCTCGATGGCATATTAGACGTTATGGCAAAACTAGTCATCGAATGAAAATATGCTCGACTTTCGTCAATTTCATTATTTTAAATGAAACACCCCGAATAATTTTAACTTTTTAAATTGCTTACTTGATTATAAATAACTTTTTATATCAGGGTACTATAATAATCTATTGATTTTCGAAATAATAATTATTTTAGTAAAAAATTTACGTTTTACTGTTATTTAGAAACTCTATTTATTTCGTGATAAATTATAATTAGTCAATTTTTACCTTCTACATCTATTACTGATAGACAGCTCAATGTTATCGCAGAAAAATATTTTAAATTTTGTCTTACAGGGTAAAATAAAATCAACCTTAATTTTCGATTATAAAAAATGCTAAAAACTAATTTTTTTATATGGCACACATATTTTTTTTACCCAGTACAATTCTATAGTAGATTTAGACATTTAAACATTTTCCGAGGTTTTTTGGTTTTTATTTTTCAGTATCATATGAAATAACTTTTACCATCTTACAGCGTCATAAATATAATTTTCGAGAGTACAGTTGTCATTGTTTAAAAGTTTAATTCGTCAGAGAACTTTTATTTTTTATTGCTAAAATTAGTAACAATACGAATAATAAAAACCAAAAATTCTTGGAAAATGTTTAACTTAGGAATAGGGAAATGTTAGGAATTTTTTTTCTAAATCTACTATAAAATTATACAGAGTGAAAAAAAAAATGTGTGCCATTAAAAAAAAACTAGTTTTTAGCATTTTTTATAATCCAAAATTAACGTTGATTTTATTTCACCTTGTAAAACAAAATTTAAAAATATTTTTCTGCGGTAACATTGAGCTGTCTATCAGTAATAGATGTAGATGGAAAAAACAGTAAAACGTCAATTTTTTTACTAAAGTAATTATTATTTCGAAAATCAATAAATTAAGGTATAGTACCTTGCAATTAAAAGTTATTTATAATTAAGTAAGCAAAAAGTTAAAAATATTTGGGGTGTTTCATTTAAAATAACGAAGTTGACCCTGTATGATAACCCGATAAACTACCGCCTATTTGCTAAAAAGTATTTTTTTATTATTAAAAACTTTCCACTGTACAGAATAATAAATCCTTACATTCTTTTGTAATAAATTCAATAAAATGACCCTGGATATAGTGAACACAAAATAATAATTACCCTTTTAGAAAATGTTATACTCTCCCATTTTTTTATTATAGTTCAAAGACGTTATATTAAGAATTTAATATTAACAATCCCATCGAAAATAGTAATGTCTTTACTGAAAGATTCGTGCAAATATTACCTATTAATTTACACGTCATAAAGTGAAAGGGAAGTAAAATATCGCTGTCGACAAAGGTTGGTTTGCACTATGTTTCATTTACGTTCCATAACCATCATATTTTTGCTAAATCCTCGTCTATTTCGTTAGTTATTAGATTTGTTTGGATAAAAATACACTCATTGACAAAATTATCGAATATTTTATATTATCTCTTTTATTTCAAAATGATTTTGAATTCTCTCCGTAAACTTTTCTATGTGTTAATGTTATTCATCTAGTAGGCGAATAAATTGTGGTGAAGTAACTAAGTGACAGTATTTCTATTTTGCATTTATCTCAATTAATAACAACAGTATGCCACCAATCATACATTGCAATAAAGTTGAAGTGTTACAAATTGTAACTCTACTGGATTTCAACAAAACATTATCGCACGACATCTCGGAATTCCGACAATTGTCCTGAAGACCTGTGCTCAAGAGCTCACCCCAGTTCTCTGTAGACTCTTTAAGCTATCATACAGCAAAGAAGTATTTTTGTCCATGTGGAAAAACGCTAAAGTCCAGCCCATTCCTAAAAAAAGGAAAGAAGACTATTCCTGCCAATTATCGCCCTATTGCATTGCTCTCAGTCATATCCAAAGTTATAGAAAAAGCGATTGACATAGAACTCATCAAGTATCTGGAGATATTTAAGATAATTCATGACGGACAATATGGATTTCGACAATTTCGGTCTACTGGAGATTTGCTGGCTCATGTCACTCATCTCTGTACAAACACTATTGAGAAGTTTTGTGAGTCCCGTGAAATAGCCTTGGATATATCTAAAGCCTTCGACTGCGTTTGACACCAGGCATTGTTAAGCAAATTATCTGCCTACGGTCTTCCATCCAAATTGCGCCAATGGCTCATGAGCTTCTGCAGGATCGCTCCTTACATGTGGCAGTTGACAGTATTTCTTCTAAAGCGTTTAAAACCAACGCCGGGGTCCCCCAGGGTTTCATCCTGTCCCCCACCTTATTTTTTTTACACATCAACGACCTCTTAAAAACCACCACGAACCCCATTTACAATTTCGAAGACGACAGCACACTTGTCTCAACTTTCACATCCTATCAATCACTTTCGGTAAATGATACAAATAGACTCAGGCAGGAACAGGTTAACTCTATCAATAGAGATCTTGAAGCAATCGTCGAGTGAGGAACCAACTATCTTGTTCAGATCAACGCCCAGAAAACACAAAGCGCCACGTTTTCCAAGAAAGTGAATTCCTCAAATCATTGCATCACAATGCTCGGAAATAACCCTTGAATCAAGTCCCTCCATCTCGATTTTGGGAGTCACGGTGTTTAATAATATGTCTTGGCATGACCATGTTGCTAACATCGCAAAGTCAGCAAGCCAGAGGCTAGATTTTCTGTGGAAAGCTAGAAAGTTTTTTACTCCTGATCAACTGTTGACGACGTATAAGGCTCAATTTTGACCTCTACTGGAGTATTGCTCGCACATATGGGGTTTAGCACCAAGGCGTTCTCTTCGTCTTCTAGATTCCATTCAAAAAAGGGCCATTCGGTTGATAAACAGCTCAACTCTCACAAATACTCTTTACCCACTAGAACATAGAAGAAGAGTTAAAGACCAGACATTACTCTACAGATATTTCCATGGCAGATGCTCCAGAGAAATCAAAACCACCACTGGCCACATTCGGCCGAAGAACTCGGCACGCTGATCAATCTCACCCATTTACTCTCAAGATTGACTCCACAAGGACCAATCTCCATCAAGAATCCTTCTTTTACAGGGCTGCTACGGAATGAAACAAGCTTCCAAAATCAGTTTTTTCAGAGAACTATGACCTGCAACTTTTTAAAAAGCGGGTCCACAATCATCTCTTTTCTATAATTCCTCTCCCTCTTAATAGTCGCAGTGCGGGCCTTCTGCGGCCCACACGATAGGTCTACCCTTTTTGCGACTATTTCCAGTAAAAAAAAAGTCAATCTACTGTATCGAGGGAAGGGAAGTAGAAAGAATCATTTGAGTAAGCTTTCGCGATTTTTTCTTTTCCTTGATTCTCAATTGTTTGCCATGACAATAAAACTTTCATGAAATTAAACATGTATTTGTGTCCCGAATGTGACTAGCCGTCAGGCTATCAATACGATGACTCCTATAACTCGTAACAAGCAAAATTTCCCGTTACACCAAGTCTTACGTTGGGCTTAACCATACCGATCAAGTCATCAATCTTGATGCTCGGTACTACCATCAGCAATAATGATTCTTGGGAAACCAAGTGAGATCAATTGATAACAGTACTTCTTAAAAGCTTGTCTTCCTGTTTCGAGCTAATGGCTATTTCTCTTTCTTTCAGATGGTTATGATCTGCCTCCAAATATTGAAACGGTTAATGAGTTCATCTACTTGGGGTCTTTAATACACAACACAAGAGGATGCAAAACGGAGATAAAAAGGGGTATAGCACTTTCGCGGACAACTATGGCGAACTAACAGATAGATAACCAAAAACACAAAGATGGTTTTTGTGCGATCTTTGGTGTTCTCCATATTCTCGTACGGATCCGAGTTATAGACCATCAAAGCTGATGATAGACACCGCATAGAGGCATTTGAAATGTGGTGCTGCAGAAGAATGTTGCGCATTCCATGGACGGCGAGAAGAACAAACGTATCAATTCTTAATAAACTGGGCATCTGGATCGACTATCTACCATGTGCCGCAGACGAACCCTTCAATATTTCGGACACAACACACACAGAAATAAAAATAACCTAGGGGAACTGTTAGTACAGGGCAAAGTAGAAGACCGAAGACCTAGTGGCCGATATCCTTCACGCTGGATGGACGAAAAAAGAACATCACAGGTCAACCATTGCAAACGAATCTCCGCGAGGTCGAAAATCGCCACCTTTAAAAATGTAAAGTTTTTAGTTGCAAGTTGCAAGATACCACGAAAAAGAATAGATATGTAGTGCAGCTCCTAAACATATAATGAAGCTTTTGGATTTCGTCCAAAACGAGCACTTCGTCTTGTCGGTGATGTATCTTTCACAAACTCCCTTACACCTCTGAAACACCACAGAAAGGTTGGCGATCTGTTTCTCTTGTACAGATATTTTTATTATCGATCTTCTTCTTAAGTACCATGTCCTTATAAAACGTTGGTCACCAACAAGGCTATCCTTACTTTGTCGACGGCAAGTCTGAACAGAGAGCTTGAGTTGAGTTTATACCAGTCACGTAGATTCTTGAGCGATGATGATTTTCTGCGGCCCGGCTTTCTTTTACCATAAATTTTTTCCTGCATGATGTTCTGCAGTAATCGGTATTTTTCGCCTCTCATAACATGCCCGAAATATTGCAGTTTCCTTCTTTTGATGGTGGTAAGAATTTCGGTGGATTTATTCAGACGTTGGAGTAATACCAAGGCGGGGTACTTTCTCCCCTAATGTGGTCACTTCTAGTCGACTCTTTGCTGAGCGAGCTTTCCATGCAGGGAGTAGATTTTCAATGCTATGCGGATGATGTGGTTATAATAGTTAGAGGTAAATTTGAAGCGACGATCTCAAACGTCCTCCAAGAAGCCCTTAACACAGTATACAGATGGTGCGAGAGGGAACAGATGTCTGTAAATCTCCGAAAAACTGTAATTATTCCTTTTACGAAAAGGAAAAAGCTAGATAAGCTTCGGCAGCCTGTCCTATACGGAGAGAGCATTCCATTTGCGACGGAAGTGAAATACCTAGGTGTAGTTCTGGATAAAAGACTCACCTGGAACGCCCACTTGGAAAAAACAATAAACAAAGCCAGGTTTTCTCTCTGGAATCTCAGAAGAGTATGTGGCAAATCTTGGGGAATGAACCCCAAACAGATTTACTGGATTTATCAAACAATGATAATATCTATAGTCACGTATGGTTCAGTAGTCTGGTGGACCAAAGGGTTACAACAGACAGCTAGAGCAAAGCTTGCTGGCCTTCAGCGGCTGGCATGCCTGGCCATAACTGGAGCTATGTTCAGCACACCAACGGCAGCGATGGAACACCTCCTACATCTCCCTCCCCTAGATATTCTCTTAGAGAGGGAGGCCAGGATAGTTACCTATGGATTCCTGTCTTTGGAAAAGCAAATAAATGGAGAGCAACTCGGGGATCACTCCGGGATACTGAGTGAAACAAAAAACCACCAAATTCTCGGGATGGTTCCCGACTTGCTAGCCACAAAAATACACGTAGAAAAGTCGTTCAAAGTCCTCTTTCCGAAGAGAGACGAATGGATGAGGGGACAAATCCTCTTCCCAGAGACTGAATACGTAATGTACACAGACGGCTCAAAAACCCCAGATGGAGTTGTGGCCGGTGTTTTCAGCAGGAAACCAAAGATTGAAATATCTACCAGTCTTGGCAGGTATGCCACAATCTTTCAGGCTGAAGTATTCGCTATCGAATTGTGTGCAAGAGAGTTGACCAACAGACCTTTAGCAAACAAAAACATAAATATAATATCAGACAGCCAGGCCGCTTTAAAAGCACTGAGCTCCAACAAGATAAATTCTAAACTTGTATGGAATTGCATCGAATCCTTAGAGTACCTTGGTGCGAACAACAGGGTGACCCTACTGGGGTACCTGGGCACCAGGGGCTGGAAGGAAACGAAAAAGCCGACACCCTTGCAAAACAGGAGGCCGAATCTGCGTTCACCGGACCAGAACCGGTTTTTGGAGTCACCACAAGTGCCGCCAAAACAATTACTTCGGACTGGGCGGAGAGGAAAATACTCAGGTACTGGTCCGACATACCAGGACTAACCCCCTCAAAGGCGTTTTTACCGTTACAACCCTCGAGAAACACAACTAAGCAGATCCTAGAATGGAGCAGAAATAACCTGCTTATTCTAACAGGACTGCTTACGGGACACTGTCGTCTAAGATACCACCTCAGAAAGATAGATCTGAACCAACAAACGGACTGTCGGTTCTGCTGCGTGGAAGAAGAAACTGCTGAACATATACTATGTTCATGCCCCGGCCTGGGAAGAATAAGGTTCAACATATTTGGTTACACTAACCTAGAACCTACCGATTTTAAAAAAATCTCACCCTATACAACCATGAACTTCGTAAGAAGGGCTGGATTGTGCGGTGAACTGTAGCCTCTAGGGGTGAGCCACAATAGACCTACTAAGGGTCGCGGTGGAGGGGCGACCACGCCCCACTCACATGAAACCTAACCTAACCTAATACCAAGTCGGATACTTTTTCCGTCCATGAAACTTTTAATATTTTCCTGTAAGCCCACATCTCAAAGGCTTCAAGTCGTCTTTCTTCGTACTTGTTTATAGTCCAGGCTTTTATTCCGTACATCAGGGTGGAGAAGTGAGAAGTCGGATTCTTAGATTTAACTTCAGATCTCTACAGCACAAGACCCTACACATGTTTTTAAATGCTGCTCGAGCCTGCTCAATCCTTGATTTTACTTCAGTTTGACTATCTGCGCTGTTAGTAGTTAGTAGTTTCTTCGAGATTGACCCAAAGGGTTTAATCATCGCACCCTTTTGAGACATGCCGGACGTCTGTCTTTAAGGGCTCTTTTTCCAACGAACTGCAAACTCTGAGACTTATTGCCAGTTTAAGAGAAACACAAATTCTTACCTATTTTCATATGGTTTTCACGATGTTTTTTAATTATCCGTTTTCGTGGAAACCAGAAGATACATGCATTTCTATTTGAAAATAATTAAAAAACATGTACAGTGATTTGTATTAATTGCGTTTATCTTGAGGTAAAAAATCATTACGGCTGACAATGGCGCCCATAAAAGAGTTAATTTCAGTTGGTTCGTAGATTATTGCAGAAATCTGGTTTACCACCTGTGCAACAGGATATCTTCGTATAAGGTTGATTACCCCTATTCCTCTCGCGGTTACTACCATCGCTGCTACAATCAGTGTTCCATTGAACATCTCATAAAAATATACCTCTTTAGTTTGAGCGTATTTTCGACGTGCTATAAAATAACTAAGTATGTACACGTAAAATTTAATTTGCGTAGTGTTTTTTCATGATACGTGGTTACGGTTATGTTGTCCCTCTTAACTTTTTCTTTTTTTTTTAACTACTTGTCTTTTAATAGATTAGAGTCTTGTTGACGTCGTCATATTTTACAGTTATTCAATAAACCAAAACAAAAATAACACACAGGCGTGCAAGGCTCGTCTACGTCTCACGAGCGATACAATACTTTGTTTCTTTGGAAAGTGCTAAAAATATCAACCTGGTTTTACAATTGGTAGTTTTGAATTTATTAACATAAAATCAAATATTTTATCAGGGAATGTAAGGAAGTAAAGAAGGCTATTTGGTTACCACGTCTCTTTAACTTCTTCTCTGGGGGTGACAAACACGAATACTATGACGGAAGAAATCGAAATCTAAAACAGACTTGCAGCATCTAATAGATGTTTTCGATTGGTAGAGAACTAGATGTCAAATCTATAACCTCAAACCTTGGAATTTATAAGACAATCATCCTGCTACTCCTGCTATATGGTTTAGAAATGTGGACATTATCCAACCGAAAAAAATTAATGACTTTTAAAAATAAGATACTAAGAAAGAAATTTAGACCACTATATGAGAGAGGAATTTAAAAGATTAAAAAAAAAACAAGGAAATCAGAGATTCATTCAATGAGCGAGCCATTATTTCTAATATTTTATTAATTTATATACGGATTACCCCATTTTTACAATAGTTTCAGTGATTAATATAATTTAATAGAATAAAATATATTAAAAAAGTAAAAAAGTAGAATAGAAAAATAGTAAAATAATACATATAAAATAGTAGAAAATAGTAAGATAATACATACAGGGTGGCCAACCGAAAACGAAAAATAGCCATTTGCAGGAATCTCGTCAACATTTTAAAAAAACGCTCAGACCGGTCGATTTTTGATTAAAGGGGCACACTCTTTTCCGGTATTTTTGACTACAATTCTTTCAACCCCAAGCGAGGGTAAAAATTACCCCAAAATTTTTAAATGGTATTGGTTGTCGAATAAGATATCTTTTAAAAGCTCTTACAATCCTTTATACAATAGTTTTTAAATTTTAAAATTCCATCCAATACTTATTGGGAAATTAGATTTTAAATGTGAAACTTATCTGCAAACAATCACGAACGGTAAAAATGTCATTCATTTGAGTTAAGTACGCCAATGGTATAAATTAAGTACCTAGTACCTAGTTTTTTCTTGCACGGGACGGTAAAAAACTTTTTACCAGTCACGATCTATCGATTGCCCTGCGAATGAGGATGATTAGAGCATATGTCTTTCCAGTTCTTTTGTATGGAGTCGAGAGCTGGACACTAACAGAAGCCACGCTCAAACGTCTACAAGCTTTCGAGATGTGGTTGTACAGGATGATGCTAAGAGTAAGTTGGGCGGAAAAGATCACAAACGAGGAGGTGCTTAGAAGAATGCATAAAGATACAGAAGTGGTCTATATTTTAAAACAACGAAAAATTGAATATTTCGGACATATCATGAGACACCCAGAAAAGTTTGACATTCTTCATCTTATAATACAGGGTAAGATTAATAGTAAGAAACGCCCCGGCAGACGAAGAACTTCCTGGCTCAAAAATCTCAGACAGTGGTTTGGTCTCACCACTATACAGCTTTTCCGAGCGGCTACCAACAAAATAATGATTGCAAACATGGTAGCCACAATGATCGCCAAAGATCGTTAATCGGTCATGGCACCTAGAAGAAGAAGAAAGAAATCTGCTATCATTTTTTCTTACGAAATTTCTTCACATTATCGTCGTAATTTTTTGAAGATAAAGGACATACTATACGATCATCGTTTTCCCAGATGATTCTCTTCTGCTTCTTCCGGTATCCTGTCAGATTATTGAACGTTGGCAATCATATTGGCTATAATAACTTTGTTTATCGCAGCTCGGAATAGTTCAGCGGATGTTTTGCGATACCACTCTCGAAGATTTCGAAGCTAAACGTTCTTATTCGTCTTGGACCTCTATTTCCGGCAATCTTACCCTGCATAACTAAATGAAGGAGGTAATATTTATCTGGGTGCCTCATCACGTGGCCGAAGTATTCGATTCTTATTCGTAGTATCGTTTTGTAGACCCACATTTCAAAGGCTTCAATAATGAGTCGGTCAGCGTCCAACTCTCTACTCCATAGAGCAACGTGGAGAATATATAGCAGCGTGTTAATCTGATTTTTAATTTTAAAGTGATTCCTTTGTTGAAGAGATTTCTTTTTAATTTAAAAAAGGCGGTTCTGGATTTTTCGATACAGATCTTTATTTCTTTGCTCATGTACTAATTGTCTTTGATATTAGCGCCCAGGTATGAGATGTTAACCTTTTCTAGCTGTATCCCGTATGCCCTGATTTGTACTGGTGGTATTGGTGTTTTGCTGACAACCAAAACTTTGGCTTTTGAAGTATTGAGTCTTAGCCCATACTTGTTACATGACTCGGTCACTGTGTTTATGAGTATTTGCAGTTCTTCCTGACTAGTAGCAATTAGCACCGTGTCGTCCGCATATATCAAATTATTGATGTTAATTTCGTTTACCTTAATACCAAGGTCCACTTCGTCCAAGGCTTTACTGAAGATATATTCAGAGTAGATATTGAATATTAAAAGAGACAGGATGCACCTCTGCCTTACTCCACGTCGTATTTCCACTTCCTTTGATGTGTTCCGGCCGAGTCGAATGTTTGCACATTGATGCCAATAAAGATTCGAGATGATTCGCAGGTCTCTATCGTCGATTCCCACCTGCTGCAGAATTCTAATCATAAAGACTGGGTGTTGCATGTGTCTACTTTTTTAAACCAAGACCTGAAGGCTGAACAGTGCTTCCCTGGTTCCAAGATTATTGCGAAATCTAATTTGGTTCTCGGACCTTCACAAACATCTATTGTTGCACTGGACATGCCATTCTCTCCGTATACATCTGTCAACATTTGTTGGATTCTAGCGGTTTTTTTATTAAGTTTTTATTGGAATTTCAAGTTGATGCACTACACGATTTTAATTGTGTGTCTTTAAGAAAACGAGTCCCAGAACTAGAAATATTCTCCCGATGGATTCAGGCTTGATTAAGATTCTTTTTTCTGTGAACCAAAGCATAAAGTCTACGGGGAATCGTCCATTTTTTCCAAATTCTTTAGATTTGTTATGATCATGATTTTCATTGTTCGACTTCCCTTTTTTTGGACGCCTATGCATTATGTGAAAAAAAAATTAAATAAACGCGGAATTGAAATTATAAGATCTGCAATAGTGATAACCGGTATTGTATGTACGCATGCATTTTGCTTCCGGCATAATTAAACTTTCATTGTTCGAGTTATGTAATTGCGTTCATGAACGTATTCATAAAGTGGACGGAGGGGCGTACAAAAAAAAACCTCTGCGAAAATAGACTCGTTAATATTCATTAATCGACAGTAATTCAGCTAATCGACAAATAAAGTGATTTCAGATGGACGGTAGAGAAGATGAATGGAGAAGAAAATAATAATAATTTATCATTTCACATCAAATATCTAAATACAAGTCAACAAAAAAATAAAGTTTAGTGGTCAAAAACACTGGCGAAATTTTATTTTATAATCACCTCGAGTAATTATTAACTGGGTTAGATATGAGAGACTGCATTAGTTAAAGGTGTTCCGGATTTTAACATTAGCAGTAATCCAAGCATTGGTTTTTTGATTGTAACAAGATTAAAGTCTGTTTCAAAGTAAATTCACGTTACACCAATTTCAAGTCAATAAAAAAATTGTACTAAATACTTTGATGTTAATTTATTTAAGAAATATACAGATCAATTAATTTCAAACATCCTGTATACACCTTCTTTTGCATACGGTTTGATACCATGTAAAAAAAAGATGCTAAGAAAGTTGATTTGGTAGACCAAAAACTTCGAGTCTCGTGATGGCACAACATTGAAGCTGATAAAGACGAAGTTGGAGTAATACAGCAGAAACTAAAAACGTCAACCAATAAACTGGGAGCGTTTCTTAATGTTGCCATAGGCCTATGTATTCGGAAATTATGTCCTGCTGGGGTATCCTGTAAGGAAGATATTACATTGAAAATTTTTTACAGTGACCGTACTTGCTATAGATTTGTTTGTATAAGTGTCTTTCATTTACTTGCTCACAAAACAGAATACATTAATACACACTTTTTGTGTCCTTAAAATTCTGTTAGTTAGTACCATGAAAACCAGTAGGCGATAGTAGGTACTTTACATGATTTCACAAGAATTACGTCGTAGCAGTTGCTGGTGAGCTGTTGTTGGCTATGATGAAATTCTTGTGAAATCATGTAGGTGTACCTATTATCGCTCCTGGTTTTCAGGGTACTAACTAAGAGTTCTGGACACACAAAAAGTGAATTTTTGAGGTTCTATGTGTGTATCTGTATTCTTTGCTGAGTACTTTCGTATTTTCTGGACAATTAATTTTTATATAAATAAAACAACAACTGATATATTTTGAAAAAATGTGAGCTGATACGCCAAGAGCCAATCTGCAGCGTTGGTTACAGTACTGCTAGGAAGCATACTAAATAACTACTGCAAGTACTGGATGGAGCACTAAGGTATAAAAAATTCTCACTTACCTGGTACCATCTAGAAAAACGGCAAAAAAATTACTCGGCAAAGCAAAATAATGCATGCAAGAAGGATCCTGTTTAGTCCTCGTTTATTTTTCATCACCAAGTATGGGGTTGATTATCAAAGGACCTTTTAACTCTAAATTTCCTGCGTACCAATGTCATATCTAGGTACTAGAGCAAGCTAGCTGGATCATGGAAGCATCGCAGACCACAAAAATAAGAAGACGTCAACTTCAGAAAACACGTGGAGAATTAATTTATTGAGAAATTTAAGAATTAACCTCGAAGCCGGTGTGACAGAGAGAACTATTTTACCCATTTTAATTTAAAAGACAAGCAAAGCGTGTCTCATTTATTTCGAACATCGGCTGGTGATATACATGGTCGTAAGAAAATTGCCGGCAACTTAGTACAATAGCTTACAAATAGAATAAGACAAACTCAAGCTGATACGAGGTTGGTCTGAGATTTTATTTTAAGCAGCATTTTTCAGATTTGCCATTGATGATATAAATCAGTTAATTTTTTTAAGATACAGGACCGACCCTGAGGGGTTCAATTGTATACATAGGCCCTTGGTGGGTGAAAAACTGACGTTGATACCAACCCCAAGGATAAAAACAATATTGAGCAAAAAATAAGATCGACCTTTGCTAATTTTTCATTTTTCCAAACAACATTCTTCTGTAGTTGTTTGCAAGATTTACCATAATATTATTGGGTATATTTTTATTTTTTATTTATTTTAGTTTCGCAGACCATAGCACACTTGTCTCAACTTTCACATCGATCACTTTCAGTGAATGATACAAATAGACTCGGGCAGAAACAGGTTAATTCCATCAATAGAGATCTTAAAGCAATCGTCGAGTGGGGAACCAAAAATCTTGTTCAGTTCAACGCCCAAAAAACACAAAGCGCCACGTTTTCCAAGAAAGTGAATTCCTCAAATCATTCCATCACAATGTCCGGAAATACCCTTGAATCAAGTCCCTTCATCTCGATTTTGGGAGTCACGGTGTCTAATAATATGTCTTGACATGACCATGTTGCTAACATCGTAAAGTCAGCAATCCAGAGACTAGGTTTTCTGTGAAAAGATGTAAAGTTTTTTTCTCCTGATTAACTGTTGACGACGTACAAGGCTCAAATCCGACATCTACTGGAGTATTGCTCGCACATTTGGGGTTCACCACCAAGGCATTCTCTTTGTCTTCTAGATTCCATTTAGAAAAGGGCCATTCGATTGATAAACAGCTCAACTCTCACAGATACCCTTTAACCACTAGAACATAGAAGAAGAGTTGCAGACCAGACATTACTTTACAGATGTCTCCATAGCAGATGCTCCAGAGAAATAAAAACTCTTTTACCACCACTGGCCACATTCGGCCAAAGAACTCAGCACGCTGATCAGTCTTACCCATTTACTCTCAAGATTGACACTACAAGGACCAATCTCTATCAAGAACCCCTTTTTTACAGGGCCACTACAGAATGGAACAAGCTGCCAAAATCAGTTTTTCCAGAGAACTATGATCTGCAACTTTTCAAAAAACGGGTCCACAATCATCTCCTTTCTATAATTTCTTCCCCTTCTAATAGTCGCAGTGCGGGCCGTCCGTGGCCCGCCCTAGTGGTCTACCCTTTTTGCGACTATTTTCATTAAAAAAAATTTTGCAAACAACCCCAGTTACTGAAAGCTTTTAAAAAGATGTTACCGATATTAAATCCCAACCATGCTCAATAGTCACAGACCTGTTAAAACGTTGTATTTATATTTTTTAAGAAAATATAGCGAATTAAGATTAAGCGTTGCCGGAAAATGTTTTTACTAATGATGGCTTCTATACATGATCGCGTTCGCGTATTGCAGCCTTTATCCGCAGTTATCAACAAACAAATCGGATTTATAAAATGGGTGGCAATCGTTTAACTTCTAAAGGTTCAAATTGCGCTTCCCAAGTTTATGAGAGTAATATTTGCGCAAACTCATGTTTGCACAACTTCTAATTCCAACGTGAGACATTAGCAAAAGTGCCGTTTTCCTGGTCATTAAATCTTTTTATCGGTACGCTAATGCTTCGGCTAGTACCTAAATAATCACCTACCAACAAACAATGGACAACGCAAATGATTGTGTTCGTTTCAGTATAAATAAGACGGAGCTTTGTCGAGTTGGTAAAGTGTGTGGTTGACCCAGAAAAATAGGTGCACCAGAACGTAGGAAACGTGTTTGTGTCTCTAAGAAAATTAACGTAATCACAACCAAGGTCGAATCGACGATCATTTTTCGTCTACACACCAACGGAAATTGTTTATTATTTATCAGTTATGAAATTTTTAATAACTTTCAGAATAAATATTTGCGCCTTCATGGGTAGTTAAGTTAGCAATGTGTTGTTAATGAGTTGAAGATCCGACGATCAGTCCAGAGTGGTTAATACTTCATTTAATGATTTATTTCGACGTTCATTTATATTTTGTTACGCCCACTAGGTTTCAGCAATAGCAGTAATTATTTCTAATGGTGTTGAGTCAAAATTTAATTCTTGCGAAATAAATCCGATGTTGCAAACACCCGAAAGTCCTATTTTAGGTTAGGTTAGGTTAGGTTAGGTTTTCTCTCTACTAGAATCAATCTGCCACGGTAACACTAGATTGAGAGGAGACCACTCAGATACCTATAAAGAAATGTGTGAGACAGGGTTGTATTTTGCCTCCTACGCTTTTCAACCTCTACACGGAGAATATATATTTAAAGGGGCAACACAATCTGGTAAAGAAATAAAGATTGGAGGCGAAACCATTAGTAACATTCAATACGCAGATGATACTTTGCTCCTAGCTGAATCATTGAAAGAAATACAATGTATGTTAGACAAGATAAACAAAGAAAGTAATAGATGGGGACTGAAAATAAAAATCAAAAAAACTAAATTTATGGTTGTTAGCAAAATGAATGTTGGCCCGGAACGAATAACACTTAATGGCGAAAATATAGAAAGAGTTCAGTACTTTAAATATCTTGGAAGCTGGATCAATCAGTCGATGGATCCAGCCGAAGAAATCAAGGCTGGAATAGAAATAGCTAAAACAGCATTTCTGAAACTCAAGCTGCTACTTTGTGCCAAGCAACTTAACATTCATCTGCGGGAAAGTTTACCAAGTGCTATGTATGGTCTATTCTGTTGTACTCTTGCGAAACATGGACGCTCCACCAAAAAATTATTGACCGCATTGCTGCATTCGAGATGTGGCTGTACAGATGGATGCTCAAAATTCCGTGGACAAGCCGAACTACCAACGAGAATGTACTCATCAGAATAGGGCACTATAGAGAGCTCTTAACTACCATCAAGCGCCGCAAACTGGAATACTTGGGACATGTGATGCGTGGACCACGTTATAGTCTGCTTCGGCTTATTCTGAATGGCAAGATCGAAGGGAAAAATGGATAGGCCGCAAAAAGCTATCCTGGCTTCAAAATCTCCGACAATGGACAGGTTTAACTGCTGAGGAACTTTTCCACGCAGCTCAAGATAGAGATAGATACAAAGAAGTAGTCAATATGGGAGTCGTCAAAGCTTGAGAAAGCAGGACATTGTAAGAAGAGAAGAATATATAAATTGTTTTGTTAAAATGTTGGAATACTTCTAAAATATAACAATCCTTATTATAGTGTAGGGTTTTAAAGGTAAAATACACATGAAATTAAAATAAAACTTTGTTATATTTTATGAACACCAAGCTCGGCCTTTGATCTGGTAAAAGTGATACGGGAGTATTATCTTTTTACAGCGAAATGGAAATACTACACCTACCTCAGTATTTTTTTGTTAACAATATTTTTCGTTTTCCTTCGGGTGCTAGAATCACCAGGCTACTCTATGCGCTTACTCTGGAGCATGCCACATGCAACTGGCCGTGGGAGAAGCAGCGTTCTCTCAAGTCTACTCCCGCTACCTTAGGAGTTTTTTATGTTTATTGTGAAGCAGACTTTGATGGGAAACTGCACTCTCTTGAATTCGAAGGGGTAATTTGATGGTGTTAGGAGAATCCTAGGAATAAATACAGACTCTACACGATAGGTCTACCCTTTTTGCGAAAAAAAAACTCTCCTCGAGAACAACCTGTCAGTTTAATTGCCTAGATTACATTGCGATGCAATGTTTTCATTTGCAATCTGGTGCCATTGTATAAGTTTGGTGGATTTATATTGCGCAGTCAAAGAGAATTAACCGGAACAAAGTGCGGTATTTTGGGCACGTCTCCAGAAGACCGGATGCTTTAGAAAAGCTGGTGGTTCAAGGCAAAGTCGACGGACGAAGGTCACGAGGAAGATCTCCAACCCGATGGGTAGATGGAATCACAAGCTTGACTGGACTCTTCCTGCACGAGGCCACAGAACTAGCCCAGAACAGAGAGGAATGGAAAATTGCTACATAAATGGTAGAAGCGTAGTGCCACCAAACCCTTGTGAGAGTAATAGGACCGAGGAAAGAGAGATATTGTACAGCAACATAATTGGTGCGCCAACTCTCAATTTTAATATGTGAGTTGGGAGACCGGTAGGCTTCAGTGTATTCAGGAACTCGACCGGATAATGAATGGCATCATCGGTGTTTATCACTGAGTCGACAGATTTATATTAATATTTGACCCCTTCGAATGATCTCAAAAGTATTTCATTTATGACTGGTGGCTTGTTCGTTTTCTGTTGGCACGCTCGCATAACCATTCTGCAGATTTATCGTGAATATTATTAATGTTTGGGTAAATTTTAGCTATAAGGTCTTCTACATTGGAAACAATTGTACCTCACTTTGTAGGAAGAATTATATTATTATCCAGTTCTGGGAAATCACCATTTCCTATTTTAAGCAACAAGTCTGAGAACTGTCCGACACTAACATTTCCCCTAAGATGGACTCTTCTATTTTTGGTAAGGCTCAGTTATGTCACTGAAGGTCACAACACCCACGCTTTAACTTCGTCCGCTCGCGTTTCTCAGGACACTACTGGTAAAATCTGCCGGAAATCACCTGCTAACAATACAGTAACTCCTCCCATTTGAAAGTTATTGTTTCTAACATCTTGTAAAGATCTATTTAGGGCTTTGGTACACCCTTTAGAAGCCATAGTCCTCTCATCCCAAACAATTAATTTCGTTTTGCGGAGTACTTCTGCCATATTACTTTGTTTGGGTATATTGCAGAAAGGGGGTTTCGGTTTGTATCCAATCGAGAGGAAGTTTAAACGCAGAGTGTGCAATCAAGGTATAAGGTAAGATTCTCATTCAAATATTCAAGAACAAATAAAATTTCAAATTCTAATCCGATTTAAATATTCTTTTATATTTGACATTCCAATCTTAAAGCTTTTATGTAAGTTCAACGTTTTTTGAATAAAATCGAATTAAGTTTTCAAACATGTGTCAAAATAAAATGTAATTTCAATCAAAAGCACTAAGGAGTATTGGTATCAACTTCGATGCAAATCACCCCTGAAATAACTTTCTACCCCTTTTTAACCCCGTGAGGCGTATGTATCCATACGTTAAGCCATACGATAAATAAAAAATAAATTAGATAAAGAAGTAGCATTCCTTGCAACGGTTAAGAAAAGAAAAGCATCCTACCTGGGCCATGTGTTTCGTAATGACAAGTATGGTCTATTGCAACTTATCATGGAGGGAAAGATAGAAGGAAGGAGAGTATTGGGCAGAAAGAAATAATAATAATCATAATACCAAAAGCTTCAACTATATTTCATGCGGCGCAGAACAGAAAAACCTATCACATGATGGTCGCCAATCTTCGGTAAAAGACGGCACAGAAGGAAGAAGATACCTTTACCACCCCGATTGCTTCAGTCGCAATCTGCATCCTTTTGGTCGGTTGCTAAATGCGCACAAGTCGGGTCCTGATCCTGAGCTGTGTTGTTTGTACAAAAAAATTCCAATAAACTTAGACGCTCGTAAACTAACGCACCGGTGTAAGTTTTAAAAGACGCTTAAGGTAGTTGTTTAGTCTGCGAAAATCTAAAGTTAGCGTTTGACAGGCGATTCCCGAAAAATCCACTAAACTCGTATACACATGTGTGGGCATAGTTTAATTATTTTTGTGGCAAACTCGGTATTTAAAATAATCGTAAAAATATCTACATATCTCACATGAAATATTTTGTTTAGGCTGAATTCTGACTTTATTGAAAAAAGTTACGTGAATATATTCGTTATGGATACATAAAAATCATAGTCTAAACAATATCGAATTTTGTACTATAAATTAAGCAACAATAACAGACGATTATCACGAGAGAAATATTTGATAAGGAAAGTATGCGAAACCAAAAACAGTTATTACTATGCCAGTGAGGTACTAGCACAATCTATGTATGAATAAACTTGTGCCAAATTTTATTCACACCCAACACGGTCTTCTCAAATCTGAAATTTCACACAATTACAATTTGGACTAGAAATGGAAATTTTTATTTTTTAGTTTGCTGTAAAACTTTAAAAATAGGATTGTTAATGACAAATTCCTTAATATCTCTGATTTGTTAGAATATAATAAATAAACATAACTACTCAACAAGGATTAATGGAATTTTCACAGGTTCTTCTCATTAGAAAAATGGTCGGCCAACGTAGTTATACATTTATAATACACAAAATATACAATTTTTTGCCTGAAATGTACATACATATATAGAGTCACGCCTTTTTCCCGTAGGGGTAGGCAGAGACCACTTCCTTTCACTTCCACTACGGTTCTAACACACATCTTTTGCTTCCTCTCCTTTCATCAGTGCTCTCATGCATGCTCGTCGGTTGTTGGTACTACTATTTTCATGCTTCTTCTGCCAAACCCAACATTTACTACCATACATAAGTATAGAAACCAACACGCCTCTATGCACAGCCAGACGTGCCTTTTATGGCACTTTCTAGGTGTTTATAAAGCTATGCAGTGCCCCATTCATTTGTTTTCCTGCCAACACCCTTCGCTCAATGTCACTGTCGTACTTTCCATCTCTCGTAAACCTTGAACCCAGGCATACAAACTTAGGGTCGTTGCTCAACGATCATATACTTATTTCGCCCCTAAATTATACAATAACATACCAGAAATAATTAAATCTATAGTAAATCTTGACAGCTTCAAAAGAGCATTGAAAAAGCACATCCTTTAAAGCCAAAGAACTGAGATGCTACGACTATTCGATTAAGTGATAAAAAATGTATTGATTAATAATTTTTTAATTTTAATTTCCAACTAGAAATGTGTTGTTTTATTTACGAAGCTTCTACATGCATACCCTATTTTGTATCTATTAGACATGTTCTTGTAAACTCTTAACATTATTATTGTTAATTTTTCGTTGTATGGTATTATTGTATTGTTCGTTGATCCTTGTATTGTATTGTTATTATCTAAATTTTACACTTTACATTTAATATTTTTATATTATACATAGGTATCTTACATTTTTTTTTCTACATTTTGTATTTTTATATTTCTTATCTAACATTTTATATCTTATAGTTCACTTTCTACACATGTGTATTTCTCCGCGAAACAAGTGCTTGCACTTATCGCAAGAGTTCCTTATTCACTTCCACCATGTATACTTATCCAAATTTTTGTATTTATTTATTTATCGAGTGAATAAAGTTATTATTATTATATACTTGTTCCACTCTTTCTTCCTTTATCAGAACTTTACAGTTTTTCATGTTTTTTTCTCTTTCAAAACCCATTACTTTTGTTTTACTTACATTTATTTTCATTCCTTTAATTTTCAGGGCATCATGCATAACATATACCATCGCCTGCAACTTCTCTTCAGATGACGCTAATATGACTTGATCATCGACGTAAAGAAGGCATTTGACGATAAAATTATTTATTTTCAATCCATACGCACTCTTTTTCAAATCTTTTAAACAATCGTCCATGTATAAATTAAACAGCCATGGCGAAGCCACACATTCCTGTCTCACACCTTTTTTAATGTTAAACCAGTCCGTATAAGCTCCGTTTATTCTGACACAAGCAGTGGAATCCTCGTAAAGTGATTCCAGTGCTCGTATTAATCTACCGCTCAATCCATACTCAGAGAATGTCGACCGCAATTCACTCCTCACCACTTTGTCATATGGCTTTTCCAAGTCTATAAAAGCAAAATAGAGCTTCTGTCTTCTAGCCAAGAATTTTTCGACAATACCTCGTAATGAAAAGACCTGATCCATACATCTCCTACCTCTTCTAAATCCTGTTTGCACATCCCATATCATCTTCTCAGTTTCATTCGTCACTCCTTTAATCAATATCTTTGCGTACAGTTTGACGACTATGCTGAGTAAACTAACACCTCGGTAGCTCTTACAATTCTGCTGCGAACCTTTTTCTTTGTAAAGCGGCACAAGAACGGCCTTGCACCAGTCGTCTGGTACGCTACCACTCCTTCAACAAAGGTTAAGAATGCGGTACAGCAGACTAGTTACCACACTTTGTCCAGTCTTCAACATTTCAACCGTTATCCTGTCGTACCCAGCAGCTTTACCCAATTTCATACTGTTCAACGCTTTCACAATTTCTGTTTCAATTTCACTTGCATTGCAACTTTCACTCATGTCTCCGAATGGGGCCTGTGCTTATTAAATGTGCATTGCATTAATGACATGTTCCTTGGACAATTCGGTACAACAGGCCTTGTGTTGAAATTAAATTTTTTTTGCCACAACTGCCGTTGATGTACCTGGTCGCAAATATGGTGTTATTTCAGCACTGCTACACGTTCTAAACACTTTTTTAGCTGTTTCTGTCCTGTGTGATACCGATTCATCAACATACCGTTGATGACTTCCAACCTTTAGCTAAAATCTAATACTGTTTTCCCTTGTATAATAAATAACTATTAGTTACTATCAATTCGATTACCCTGATTATAAAAATATAATAAAAAAAGTCCTTTTGTATCATGAAAGGCAACCCACACATCTTTTTTTATATATTTTTACTTGAACAAGACATATAACTTTAACCTTAAGTTTAAGACTGCCATTATGATTAAGATTTATAATTTATGGATGAATTAATAATACGAATTCCAAAAAACGCTCGGTGCGAGGAAAGTTTTCAGTAACGTTGATGTATTTACTGTTGGCATCCAACGCTTTTAAACTGATATTTATTGTAGACCAAAGTTTAAAAACAAGTGTATTTAATTTGTCAACATGATGTTTAACATTTACCTCAAATTATTGGTGAGTGGGCTCGTTTCGCCTCCGCCAGAATTTATCTATAACGGTAGTAATTTGTTTAAAGGAAGTTGGAAAAATGAAATTTGTAAAAGTAAATTCGACAGTTTGGTATCTTTGAGCACAAAAGTATCTGGTTGGTTATTATTGATACCACCGACAAGGATAAGTGGGATAAAACAACCAGATGCTTGCTTACCAATGAACTATTGGTAAGCTAACACTCATCATCATCATCATCCAGCCCTTTTTAGGTCCACTGTTGGACATAGGCCTCCCCCAGTTCTCCATTCGTCTCTGCTCCTGGCTGATTGTAATCAGTTTGTGACAACTCTCTTTATATCGTCCGTCCAGCGCGTTGGTGGTCTGCCTCTGCTGCGCTTGTCTAATCTGGGTCTCCATTCTAGGAGTTTGCGAGTCCATCTAGAATCGCGTAGTCGAGCGGTATGACCCGCCCAGTTCCATTTTAGTTTGGCTAACTATGACGTCGGTAACTCCCGTTCTTCTCCTAACATTTTCGTTGCTCACTCTATCTCTAAGGTTTATCCCGAGCATTGATCTTTCCATACGTCTCTGTGTTACCTGCAGCTTTGAGGCTGATTTTTTAGTAAGGGTTGATGTTTCCATCCCGTATGTCATCACCGGAAGTACGCATTGATCAAAAACTCTTCGCTTCATGCTTAATGGGATGTTGCTTTTAAATACATCTCTCAAAGCACCATATGCTGCATATGATAGGTCGAGGTGCTTGAGAGGTTGTTAAGCCTTCACGACCCCCCCTACAATCTACAATCTAACTGGGATAGTGACTGGACACTGCAAGCTACAGAAGCATCTTTAGCACCTGAAAGCAAAGTGAAACACTTCTATGCAGAAGATGTGATTAAGAGGGCAGGTGTTATGCCATCACGTCAAATAAACAATCCGTATTGAGAGTTCTTACCGAAAGAAAGAAGGGATTAACCTAATAGCAGCACGCTGCATAGAGAAGTACGTATAGTAGTGAATGTTGAGTTTGGCATAGAAAGCATGAAAGTAAATCAATGCTTAGGGGATGAATATTCTAAGAAGTATAGCCGGAGTGACCCTGATGGATTAAGTGAGTCATGAGCAGCGACCTTTTGAGCATGTGAATGTTGAGGCTATCCAACTCCTCGACAACACTTACCAGATTAGAAGACTGAAGAGGACATGGCCCCATGACAGTGTAAAAGCAGAGAAATGTACGGTAGTTACATGACAGTGTTGGTAAATTTGTACTAGAGTTTAAGTACCTACTAATGAGTAAGATTCTTAATTTAAAGTTAAGTTAGAGTTAAATTGTTCATTGATAGTTATTGTTCGATCGAATCACAATAACAATGAAAACACTTTAAGCTTTAGGGTGATAAATAAAAATTAACCCCTATTCATAACTTCGAAAGTAGCCCATAGACACACTCAAATATCTCAAAATCCTGACGCGATGGTTCAGTTCAACCTTCAATTCGGATTCTATACAGCAAATTGTTTCGAAAATGACCCCTAGATGCCTAACAACAAACAAGCCCTATTTTTCTATAAAACTGTGTAATCCAAAATTGGTTAGCAAAATATAATTGAAACTATTCAGTACGCCACTGACATAAATCTATTGATAGTTTGTCTTTTATAGCAGGATACCAAATATTTGACTTGGTTAAAAATTCATTCTCATTTCAAACTATAAAAATGCGCACTTTGAAAAGTCTGGTAACTTTTATAAATTTTACTATAAACTCGCGTCATTGTCAATGGAACTTCCTGTATAATTAATTCGGACAAATTAAATCGATCCGTTAACTAGAAAACCAGTCATTATTTTTTTTATTATATAACGAAAAATTTTTGTTTTAAATTACCATGTCTGTTATTTTTTTATATTTGCTGTTAAACTATCCCAATTATTATTATTATTTTTTTCTACCCATCCACGAATTGGTGTTTTTGATTTATAACCGGACACTTTGGCAAATTTATCGTCTGTAGAATTAACATAGTGAATCATAAGTTTATTAATTTGTAAAAAATTTATATTTTAATTCGCAGGTAATTTTTTATTTATTGAAGTTAAATTGCGGTTGTGCTGCCAACAGTAATTACACACGTAATCTTTAACTTTGTGCCTTAGACTTAAAACCTTCCATATATTTAACCCATTAACGCCCGAAACTATTTTTCGTCTAATATTTTATAATTTTGCATATTTTTGACTTAATATGAGTCTAGACTGACGACAAAAATATTTTTATTAAATGTCAAATTCCAAATACAGAAATATATGCTAATACCAAATGGTACCACTGGGCGTCTATACTGCAATTAAATACAAAATAATTAAATTGTTCAAAAAACATTTATTTGTCGAAAACATCAAAAAAAAAACGTCGGGTTGCATCCGGGAGTGCCGACAGAAGTGAAAACAGCCGGCGCAGGCATACATTTTCGCCGCGCCATAGAAAGATAGGGGGATACTCCCTCTCCTACGCCACGCCAGCTGTCTACTCTCCATCCGTCTTACGAATTTTCGATCAGGTCACGTGTCCTGACGCGAGTTTAACATTTTTAAACATTACAAAAAAAGTGTACAACGCCGCTAAAGAAGTTTTCACTTCAAAAAATATTATTTTTAATCTGAAAAATATTGTCTCCAGATTTCCATAGTTTATGAATAATGCATTATTTTTATTAACGCTTTATTATAAATCATATATTAAACATCAGTACCAGATTTGAATGTTTTAGATTTCTTTCTTCCGATTTTTGCTTGATCTTCTTTCAATATGGCGCTTTTCTTCCTACCTCGACTTTTTCGTTTTCGGCTACCTCGTTTTCGGTTTTGTCGCTTTTGGCTACGTCGTCTACGGCTTCTGCTTCTATTTTTTCTTCGTCTTCGAGCCTCCGTTATCGGCAAACCAAAACCTAATTTAAACCTTCCCCCGTTCTCTTTGATCAAACCAGCTTTCAGTCCAGTTTTTAATGCTTTTTTAACACAAATTGATGCATTTTTTAACGGCTTCTGGCATTGATAAATTATTTGATCTAAAATTTTGTCGGGGGGAGAACCATTAGAGTCATTAAGACACGCTATGGTGTCCATAACATCTGCTAAAAACAACACCTCTCCTTGGACCATTTTAATGCAGCAAAAGCAGAACTTAATCAATAAACTAATGAAAAGCACTTAAATTTTGAATTTAGCTACTAAATTAATTTGTCAAAATGACATAAAAAATGTACTTGAATGTGTCAGTTTGTTGAATAAGGGTGCCAAGTTACCAGTCAAGAAAAGTCGCATTTTATATTGCTCCAGTGAAAAACATCCGTCTTACGAATTTTCGATCAGGTCACGTGTCCTGACGCGAGTTTAACATTTTTTACCCATTACAAAAAAAGTGTACAACGCCGCTAAAGAAGTTTTCACTTCAAAAATATTATTTTGTGTGATAGCTGGCATAACAAGATACACAAAGACCTACGTCACAATTAGAGAACATTGTTCTTAAAAAACTTTTGCATTCATCTCCGTTACAACGACGTATATTGCATTGATTAACATAATGGTTCGCACCATCATACCGAACGGCAACAGATATTCGGCAACAGATATTCTTGCAGGGCCTGGTGATTTTGCTTGTGAACCGTAACGTGTTAGGTATTCTTGAGCTAACTTCCTTCTGAACTCCAAGTTTAATGTTTTATTGTGGTTCTGCCTGTATAAAAACCATGCGTATCTTGTAAAGCCAAATTGAAATATGACACACATATCATTTTTTACTCAACCCAACCTAAAGAAGGTATTCCGGTCCAACATCCCGGTATGTTTAAAGAGAAAAGTGTTCAATCAGTGTGTCCTGCCTGTTATGACATACGGAGCGGAAACATTTTGACAAGAAAATCCATCAATAAATAACAGGTGACACAACGAGCTATAGAGAGAGTCATTTTGGTCATTTGGGCACGTGACAAAGCACAACAGGGTCAGAGAACGATACATATTCTTAACTAATTTCTTTGGTCCAACCAAATTAGGTTAAAGACTGAGAAGACAATCTACACAGCAGTTGTAGAGTCTATCTTAACGTATGGGGCAGAATGCTGGCAATTGATAGAAAAGACAAAAAGAAAGATAGACTAATGAAATTAGACGAAGAACAAATTCATAGAACCTCAGAAAGAATAGAAACTCGACAGTTAATATGGTATGGGCACGTACAACGCATGAATGAGAATAGGTGGTCCACACGTGCTTTAGAATGCATTCCAGAAAGCAAAAGAAAATGTGTGAGACCAGCAACTACATGGATAAGCGGAGTTATGCAAACAATGAGAAAAAGAGCAATCCAGGAGGTTTTATGGAGAGATAAGAGAGATGATACTGTGCTCCTGGCTGAATCATTGAAAGAATTACAATGTATGTTAGACAAGATAAACAAAGAAAGTAATAGATGGGGACTGAAAATCAATGTCAAAAAAACTAAATTTATGGTTGTTAGCAAAATGAATGTTGGCGGAAAGAATAACACTTGATGGCGAGAATATAGAAAGAGTTCGGCACTTTAAATATTTTGGAAGCTGGATCAAACAGTCGATGGATCCAGACGAAGAAATCAAGGCTAGAAAAGAAATAGCTAGAAGAGCATTTCTGAATCTCAAGCTGCTACTCTGTGCCAAGCAACTTAACATTCATCTGCGGGAAAGGTTTACCAAGTGTTATGTATGGTCTATTCTGTTGTACTCTTACGAAACATGGACGCTTCACCAAAAAATTATTGACCGCATTGTTGCATTCGAGATGTGGCTGTACAGATGGATGCTCAAAATTCCGTGGACAAGCCGAACTACCAACGAGAATGTACTCATCAGAATAGGGCACTATAGAGAGCTCTTAACTACCATCAAGCGCCGCAAACTGGAATACTTGGGACATGTGATGCGTGGACCACGTTATAGTCTGCTTCGGCTTAACTTCTCCACGCAGCTTAAGATAGAGATAGATACAAAAAAGTAGTCAATATGGGAGTCGTCAAAGCTTGAAAAAGCAAGACACTGTAAGAAGAAGAGAGTTTGGCGATCGAAATGCGGGATACGGCAGAAGCTGTAGGACCCCCGCTTATATATAGGTAAACGTCATTATTACTTTTAGATTTTAATTAAAACCTTATTAAACTATAGCCACTTAAAATTAAATGACTCGTTAATAAAGCAACACTTCTTTTATTATCAGTACTACGGTACTGGATGTCAAATAATTTATTAAAAAAATAGCGTAATTATTGCAGTATTTATCGTTTCATTACATTGTAATTGTACTACCTACTTGCATTATTTTTAATTGACTATTATCTTAATTAATATCGTGTAAAACGAAATAAAAATTAAATTAAAATATATTTAATGAAATTACACGTACTTTTGACTCGTTTTTATTTTATTAAACGTAGTAATTTTGTTTTGTTATCACCAAATATGAAAAATATAAATCTCCACGTAAAACTTTTAAAATATCAATAATGGTTAACATTTACTGGGGATATTTTTTTGGGGATTTTCAGTGTGGATTCAGAAAAAACCGCTCAACTTTAGACCGAATCTTCCCTATATGACAACTGATTGAGAAATGCTAAGAATACACCAAAACTTTACACCAACTATTTATTAATTTCCAACAAGCATACGATAGCATTTCAAGAGTGGAGCTATGGAACGCTATGGCAGAACTGGGAATACCTAGAAAAATGATGACTAAAGTGTGTTTCGAGGGGTCCTATAGTAGTGTCAGGATTGGGGGAAGAGTTTCAACGCCTTTTCTCATAAATAAAATATAAAATAAATAAAATATAAAAAATATATATAAAATATAAAATAAAATAAAAATTAATGAGTCTAATACTAAATATATGGCAACGGTAAAAACCGATGGGCGAGATCCAATTGGGCATAACCATAGATACATATAATTTCGAGCGAGTGGAGCACTTTAAATATTTGGGAGCTACAATAACAGCAAATAATAACATGACAGAGGAAATTAATATGAGAATACAAAGTGGAAATCGCTGTTACTTTGCACTACAGAAAATAATGAAGTCCAAAATAGTCTCTCGAAGAACAAAAATAAGTATCTACCACACTATATCAGATCCATTATGACATATGCGTGCGAAACGTGGACCATGACAAAACAAAATGAAAACCGACTAAGAATAGCAGAAAGAAAAATCCTTCGGAGTATATATGGGCCAGTGAAGGACCAAATCTCAGAACATTACCGGATCAGAAACAACAGAGAACTGGGAAACATATACCAGATATCGTCAAAATGGTTAAAGCTGGAAGACTAAGATGGGCTGGACACATTAAAAGACAAGATGATGAACGAGTGGTAAAACTAGTATGGGAACAGAATCCACCCAGCAGAAGACTTTTTGGAAGACCCAAATTGCGCTGGAGGGATAACCTGTCGGCAGACATAGGAACCCTAAATATCGCCAATGCCAAACAACTTATGATGGATAGAAACCAATGGAGGCAAATCGTAAAGTCAGCTAAGACCCACCCGGGGTTGTTAAAGCTACAAAGAGCGAGAGAGAAGGGATATTTTTTAAGTTCTATTTACTTTATCTTTATTTATAATAAAATGGAGAAATAATGACTTATTAACGATCTCTTTGAAACATCTTAAGGATTATCATCATCATGGACGTACAATCCCGAAGGATTATAGTTAGCTCAAAAAGTAGCTGTACTTATCCTATCGATGAGGTGGATACCCCTCTTATATCATCATCATCATCATCATCTCCCAGCCTGGTGTTGAGTCCACTGCTGAACATGGGCCTCCATTAAATTGCTCCTCTGGGCATGTCCTGCCCACTTTCTTTTTAGTTTCGTGATTCTCTGTATTGTTACCCTCCGGCCCTGTTTATTTGTCGGCGTCCGAGAGTCGACCACAATTAGGGTGCATATTAATGAGCGCTTTGTCGATCTACGCCTTCGTCTAGCAAATTATCCGCGACGCGTCTAGCGGTTTCGAGATGGTAAAAGGATTGTTCTGGAGCTTTCGGGAAAAAGATCGAATAGTGGCTTTGAAATATAAAAAGTAGAGCAGTCGCGAATAAGTTTTAGTTTTTAAAATTTCATGATTTTTGGTATTTAATTAGTTTTAAAAGTTGTATCTAAATGATTTGTAAAAGTAAGGTTTATAGTGTAAAAGTATTGGAATAAAAATTGTTTTGTTACTGTATCGAGAGTTTAAAATTATCGAACCCAAGAAAGAAGTGAATTTCGTAACATTATTATGTCTTGGACCTTTGTTCTTTGCCGGATGTACGTATTTCTTACCCGATCTTGGGTTCGAATTCCAAGCATAACTCTCTCCATTTTTCTCTGAGCAACTTCTAATCTATTTACGGTGTTCCTTGTCAGTGTAAGCGTATGTCATTACTGGTAATACGCATCGATTAAAGACTTTTGATTTTAGGCTTATTGTTATGCTGCTTCTAAAGACATCCCTTAGTCTACCGTATGCAGCCCACCCTAGGCTGTTCCTGCGTTTGATTGTCTCGATTAATTCTAATTTCGTGACCTAGATATTTGTATTTGTCAACCACTTCAATGATTTTGTCCTCTAGAGATATAATTCCACCAAGTTCCAAATTAATCACGATTTTGTTTTTTGATGATCTATACACAGGCCAACGTTGGCTTCTTATATTAGTGTGTTTATTATATTTTATTTGTCCTGGCTATCCATTTTCTTTTGTCTTTGCATTTTGTTTTTCAGTTTCTGATTTTCAATGTTTTTATATCTTCCTCTTCTTGATCCCACCATCTGCTTCGTGGCCCCCCTTTTAATCTCATTGGAACCGTATCATCAGTCTCTGGGGTGTAAAGCTAGTTCGCCTCCTCGTGGTGCACCCTGGGTAACGCTAAATGAACTAACACAAGATGCATCAGACAATCTCCTGGCAAGAAAAATCACAGGCGTATGAAAAAACTCTCTGTATCAGGGTTAAGTGGAAGAACATTTTCGTAGTGAAGCTACTGTTTCTCTACAGAAAATGAACTTCGCCCTTTATTTTCAGAAATCCTTTTCTTATATGTAAATACTTCTATGTATATTACTTGAAAACAATAAAGACCTTTGTAACGTGCCTTTTTTTCCCTTCTACAGTTCCATTATAATTGGGTCTCTGATAGTTTTGTATTCCTCAGGTACTCGTAAATAGTGTCGCGTACCGTATTTTGTTGTAACTTAAATATATCATTCGTTGTAAATAGTGTTGCATACCTTGTTGAGATTGGATTCAATTGTTAATGGCTGTGGCATTTTTGTTAATCGCTGGAGATTGAGTGGGGGTTTTCGTTATTAGATTTTGCTTTGGTTTTTGGCCTCGATTGTTGTGTGTTGTCGGTTATATTATTGTTTGGTTTGCATTTCTGTGTGGATGGGGCTGGCTATCAACACGGACGAGCGCGATTTTTGGTGTGGAGCATGGACTTGCGAATATTGTTGGTTGACGTCGGTTCCGTGTCATTTCTTGATATCCGGCTTGGGGAAGTAGTGCTAGTCGTTTGGTGGCAGTCTTGGGAGTGGGTGTGGTGAGAATTTTTGGGACAGTATGATATTGGCAAGTGTGCAGAACCTCTACGGTTTTTCTTTCAAATCTGGCTGTATTTGGGCCATCTTAATTGGATTTTGAAGAAAAACCATTTAATTTTTAACTTGACCATTCTATCTTACCTTCGTTGTTGATATTTTGGATTTTGGTGTCGAGTTAAAATAACCGCATGCGGGATTTATTTGAGGGAAGCCATTGTTAATTAGCAGGTGCCGTTCCATAACCCAAACCGGCCACAGGAGTAGTGCATTCGTATCATCCATATCGACGATAAATTGCAGTGTTATAAAGACTTGCTTGGTGTTTTTAGCAGGAACTCCGTATTAAGGTGTTCAAGATTAAAGTTATTCTTTTTTTTTATATTTGATCTACAATATACGTTTACCCAAAGGTTACAAGTGAGTTATTTTTGAATATTTAACGACGTGACTTATTTTTGACACCACGATTAAGTTTTGTTTTAATTTATTAATATAATACATTATTAAAAACTATTTATTGCATTAGATAATATGCCAAAACTGAGTACTTTGATTTATTGTTAGCTGCTAATTTTGACTATATTTGTTATAATGTTATTATTGAACTGAGTACTTTGATTTATTGTTGGCTGTTGATTTTGACTATATTTGTTATAAGTTTATTATTGAACTGAGTACTTTGATTTATTATTAGCTGTTAATTTTGACTATATTGGTTATAAGTTTATTATTGAACTGTGTACTTTGATTTATTGTTAGCTGTTGATTTTGACTATATTTGTTATAATTTTGTTATTGAACTGTGTACTTTGATTTATTCTAGGAGTAAAGTATCCAATATATTTTAGCTATAATTTCATTTATTTAGTTCACCATAATCTCAGTTGTTAATCGTGTGGCTTTGCTAGTGCCTATAAGACCTAGGGGTTTCCGGCTTGAACCGTCTAAGTTGGTGGCGCGGCTCACTTTTATATTTTTTTTTTCTCCTACCCTCTACGGCTGAGCTCGGGCATAATTTGCCAGTAGAGAGACCGCTGACAGAGTACTCTATAGAGAACGAATAAGACGTGGCACCTTTATTATTATTATTATTATTATTAAATAGTGCTTTTGTTACCTACTATAATTGTATGCAATGTATTGTATCTACTTAGTTGTAATTTTCAATGTATTTATAACTTGTCTGTGATAGGCTAAATACATAAAAAAATCAGTCTCTGGAAATTTCTGTTGGGTTTCTTCTCATAATAGGTTCCATACATTCCAGTCTCTTTGTCTTTATGACTAGGACTATATTTTCTCCATATATTTCCTTTCTATTTCTATGTTTTCTCGCCGCGCCTAGAGACTTCCAGATGGTTATATCGCTTTCGCAAAATAGTCCAGAATTATGATCAAGAAATATAAAAAAGGGAGCGGTCGTAACAAAGGACAGTCTTAAAAGTGTTTATAAGTTATAAAATTTAAATAGTTGTAAAAGTTGTAATTAGTTGAATATCTATGTGATTTATAAAAGTAAAACTTATTGCGTAAAAGTATTAGAATAAGGATTGTTTTGTTACTGTATCGAGAGTTTAAAATCACCGAAACCAAGAAAGAACTAAATTCCGTAACAATATGATTAACAGTAATGGTTTACAACATGAAAGCCTTTTGCAAAGAACTTTAAATTATTAAGTGATTCAAGTCAAGAATAAGTTAATTATATTTTTATAACTAAGGTGTCCATTTATATGTGTACGTGTATATTTTTAATATTATCTGAATATTTTGTTTTTAAATATGCCATATCTATTTCCTTTAATAAACCATCCTTTTATGCAAATTCTCCATATCAAATAGTTTCGATGTTTCACATCTGCCAGGCGTCCCGCGACAGCTCATTAATTTTCAGATTTTATTTTTTAATGAATTTTGTTTCTTCGGCATAAATAATGGCTGGTCTAAACAAAGTCTTATAGATTTGTTTCTTTGTTTTTTATGCCGATCAATTTAGATTTAAATAATTCGCTATTTATGACAAGAGTTTCGTTTGTTAATATTCTTTCTAGCATCTTGTCTTTCCTTGTAAAACAAAACGGTAGCAAAATTTTTAATGATGAAATTACAAATTTCCCAAAAATCATCTCGTTATCAGTTTTTATATCTTGCATATTTTTATCTATTATTTAACGAACACCTTCGTCAAATCGTTTGTTTTTTATGTTCATTTTTTTTAAAGATATACGACTTTTACGTAACACTTTTTATAGCTTTTAATTAAAATACACAGTACACGTAATAAAATATTTTTTAAATACGCTCCCGCGGATAATAAAATTTAAGAACAACCTTTGTTTTTTTTAAATTTATGTACCTACGCAAACTATAAAAAAAAGGTCAGAATTTAAGAGACTTAATTCCTTGTTATACACCACACTTGATGTTAATATTTGAAATCATAAAAAAAATATTCATTAATCTTTAAATTTACCAAGGAGACCTTTTTTACTTTATTGAACCTACATAAAAATTGCTATTAGATCTTTTAACTTAATAGGCCCTGAAATGGTGCCCCAAAACGACCTACACTCAGTCCAAAAAGTCTTTATACAGTACATGCTTTTTATAAATACTTTCTTTTTATTATTTTTAACCGGCTAACTGGAAGTATAAAAAATAAATTTACATTATTATTTCAGGCGTAACCAATAAAAAATTGAATAAAAAATTGCAGCGAAATATTTTATTAAAATCATAATTTAGAAATATTTAATAAATAATATTTCAAAAAAGTCTCTTTACAAAGAAAATCTACATTATATTCAGATTAGCGTTGCCAGATTTGTTTTTTGCTTTGTCGTGAAAAAAATGTATATAATCAAAAGTTTTTAAATATTTATCCAATTCAGCTTGTCAATGCCCCTCCTGGATCAAAGACCTTCTGGTCTTTGGCTAAGGCCATAAATAAGAATTTCACAACTTCTTCTTTACCACCATTCGAGAGGTTCGAAAACACGACAGCCATATCTTCCAAGGAAAAAGCAGATCTGCTGGTCGGAATGTTCAGCTCTAACTCAACCCTCGATACCAATGGGAAACAACCCCCAACGATACCTAGAATAAACGCATCAATATCTGAGGTCGCTATCCGCCATCGCACTATCAGGAAAATCCTACGAAATCTTGACACTAACAAGGCAGTAGGACCAGATGGGATTCCGACAATTGTCCTGAAGACCTGTGCTCAAGAGCTCACCCCAGTTCTCTGTAGACTCTTCAAATTATCATAAAGCACAGAAGTATTTCCGTCCATGTGGAAAAACGCTTAAGTCCAACCGATTTCAAAAAAAGGAAAGAAGACTATTCCTGCGAATTATCGCCCTATTGCATTGCTCTCAGTCATATCCAAAGTTATGGAAAAAGCGATTAACATAAAACTCATCAAATATTTGGAGAAATTTGAGATAATTCATGACAGACAATATGGATTTCGACAACTTCGGTCTACTGGAGATTTGCTGGCTTATGTCACTCAGCTCTGCCTACGGTCTCCCAACCAAACTGCGCCAATGGCTCTTGAGCTTCATGCAAGATCGCTCCTTACATGTGGCAGTTGACGGTTGACACTACAAGGACCAATCTCCATCAAGACTCCTTCTTTTACAGGGCTGCTAATGAATGGAACAAGCTTCCAAAATCGGTTTTTCCAAATAACTATGACCTGTAACTTTTCAAAAAATCATTTCCTTTCTATAATCCCTTCCCCTTTTAATAGTCGCAGTCCGCGGCTCACACGATAGGTCTACCCTTTTTGCGACTATTTTCATTAAAAAAAATTACGTTTACGTGACAATAGATAGCAAAAGTAGCCATAAAAAATGTATTCAAATAAATATATAATATTTTAAATAAGATTTACCCTATCGCTAAATAGTTGAGTCTTTTTCTCTTTTTCGTCTTCCGAATAAAAAAAATAAAAAAAACAGAAATCAAAATAAAAAAAGGTTTATTCATTAGAAAAATATGGCGTTTTAAACAATAGTCTGTGGAGTGAGTGTTATAAATTGCAACTTACAATAAAAGAATGATTATTTATAATATTTACTTATTTATGATATTTCTGTGAAGATTTAACTTCTTTTAATGTTTCCTTTTTGTCTTTAATAAAGATGAAGAACTCTTCACAGCATAGATGTAGATCAAAGTGGATGAGTAATTCTGCTTTCATTAGATTTACGAAGCATTTAGCGTTCAGGAAAGCAGTTTGATGTTGGGATACTTAAGATAAAAGGCACCAGTTTAAACATATTCCTGGTATCTTTTTTGGAAACTGTTGAAAGAGCTGGAGTCATTTCTGTGCGGTGGTGGCAGTGGTGTCTTTGCAATTTACCGCTAATACATTCAGAATTAATGCTGCGGAGATGAGTAGTCTGAGAAGTATAGCCGGAGTGACTCTGATGGATAAAGTAAAGAATAGTGAGATAAGGGAACGCTGTAGTGTGAAAGAAAATGTGGTCATAAAAATCGATCAGATCAACATTGTTTTGAAGAAAGGCCAGGTCAAGAGTACCAACAACCGACGAGCATGTATGAGAGCACTGTTGAAAGTAGAGGAAGCAAAAGATGTTTGTAAGAACCGTAGCAAGTAAAAGGAAGTGGTCTCTGTCTACACCTACGGGAAAAAGGCGTGACTATAAGTATGGGTTATAAACAAAAATGGATACCTTACTTTTAATTTGTACTACCCGGTCAAATAACAGAGGTAAACGTTATGTTCGATGCAATGCGAGTATTTCAAATATAAATAAACGTATTACTGAAATAAGGTCCTTAACCCATAAGACCAATATGTATGATAAAATGTCATCGAAATTTCAATTTAAATGTATTGATATTTGCATTTATATGGACGGCAACGAGACATTGTATTGTAATATGGCGGGAACTATTTTTAGAAAGGCCGTCTACACGTTTTTGGGATTACTGCAAGACCTCGTTATCATTTGTACGATTTACCGTATTGTTGAATTATTTTTCAAGTACCAAAGAAAATTACTTTCCCAATGTTACTCACAAAAAACCACTCTAGTGCATATGAACTTTTTCACGACTCCCGTAATAAATTTACTTGGTGGCTTAATACATGGCCGGATTAAGATCACTTGGCGCAAGGGGCACAATATATTTTTTCGCCCCCCGCACATTACAAAAATGTTCACAAAATGAAAATAAAATAGCCATATTTTCATTTTTATTCAAAAAGTGACAGCCAACAAAAATTATGAATGAAGAAAACGTCGAAGAAATAGAATATCTAGAATATCAGTGGTCTGGGTGCGACCCGAGAGGTCCACACGACTAACTTCTCAGAGAAAAGAATGAAAAAATACCATCTGTTTTGTTGTTATAATTATTTTTAAAAATATTGTCATCACAGTTTTCATACAAATATTCCTAACATGCAATAATCTATCAGTTCCCGCAGTCAAAAAAATAATAATATTATTCAAAAATGTTAAAATTCTGTATTAAAAATAGTATAATTTATAAATCGCAAAATTCAGGTAGTTTACCATTTTTTAAATCTCCTTAAAAAACTGCTTGACCGATTTTGCTGAAAGTTGCAAAATTATGCGTCGAATGCAATTGGTTTCGTACATACACACACAGACGTCCACTTAAAAACTATTGTATTCGACTCTGGGGACCTTGAAATGTGGAGATATGTCAAAATTCGGGATTCGCAAAATCGGACCCACTACTATAGCTTTCACTGAGAAGTTAATAAAAATAAAAGGCAAAGACCACTTCCTTCCACTTGCTAGTGTTCTTACACATATCTTTTGCTTCCTCTACTTTCATCAGTGCTCTCATGCATGCTCGTCGGTTGTTGGTACTCTTGACGTGGCCTTTCTTCAACACAATGTTTATCTGATCGAGATATGTTCGCAGATGTCGACCTCTACCGACTTGTCCATTCACACTCGCCTTATAAATTTGTTTCGTCAATCTTCCTTCATCCATCCTTTTTACGTTTACGAATCATCTAAGTATTTCTTTATCTATCTTTGCAACCACATTTTCTTTTACACCACAGCGTTTTCTTATCTCACTATTTTTTACTTTATCCAACCGAGTCACTTCGGCCAACTTCTCAGACTACTCATCTCCACAGCATTAATCCTATTTTCATGCTTCTTCTGCCATACCCAACATTCACTACCATACATAAGTGTAGGAACCAACACACCTCTATGTATGTATGTACTAGAAGATAAATAATTATAATGGTCGATATGTTTTAAAAAGTTTTTTTATTCACTTAAGATAAGTTACGTGTTGTGAAGGCCCATATCTGGATACTTATCTTCCTTATTCGTGCAATATCGATAGTTCGCTATCCCATCTCTGCCATACATACTTACTCAGAATTGACAGATGACAAGACACGAAAGGAATGTTGTCATCTGTTATCTGTGACATTGAAAAACATGTAAAAACTGAAGAGTGAAAAGGAAAAATGTAAAAACTGAAAACCAGCAGCCATCTGAAAACTGTGGAGTTTCCGAATTATGTAAGTTTCGTATAATATTTTATTATAATTATGTATTGAAACTAATGTACTCGTATGTTGAGTATTCAAATAAAAAAATCCCAACATATGACCAACTGTTTAACATTTACGTTCTAAAACGTAAAAGTCTTTTACGTTCTAAATCATAAAAGTATTTATCAGCTGAGTGACAGAAAAGAGCCACTTCGCTAATTGAGATGTCAACAATTGATGACAGTTTTCGAAAAATAATTATTGTTACCTTTATCTGTCTATCTTTACAAAGGAAAAATGCTATTAATACAATTTTTCTGTCTTTCTTTACTTAGTATAAGAGAAAATAGAAAAGTATAAAAAAGACGATATTTTTAGCAAACTTTAATAGTAGTTATTTTCAATTATTTCATGCAACTAAAACTTAAGGAAGGCGTTTCATTTGTGCTCTAAATATCTAACGAATTCTTTGCAAAATATAGTCACTTGACAAGCAGAAATTATAAAATTACAGCCTTCCTTTCACTGTAATTATACAGATTGGTTGATAGCTAATAGAATACATTATTTTATAAACATGCCCAAAACTTGTCACGTGCCTATTTTTTCCCTTCTACAGTTCATTATAATTGTGTCTCTGATGATTTTGTATTCCTTAGGTACTCGTAAGTAGGGTTGCATACCGTATTTTGTTTTAACTTAAATATATCATTCGTTGTAAATAGTGTTGCATACCTTGTAGTGATAGGATTCGATTGTTAATGGATGGGGCTGGCGATCCACACGGACGAGTGCGATTCTTGGTTTACGTCAATTCCGTGTCATTTCTTTTGATATCCGGCTTGGGAAGGAGGGTGAGTCGTTTGGTGGCAGTCTTGGGAGTCGTGTGTTGGTGAGAGTTTTTGGGACGGTGTAATATTAGCACGTGTGCAGAACCTCTACGGGTTTTCTTTCATATCTGGCGGTATTTGGGCCATCTTAATTGGATTTTGAAGAAAAACCACTTAATTTTTAACTTGACCATTCTATCTTACCTTCGTTGTTGATATTTTGGATTTTGGTGTCGAGTTAAAATATCCGCATGCGGGATTTATTTGAGGGAAGCCATTGTTAATTAGCAGGTGCCGTCCCATAATCAAACCGGCCAGGAGTAGTGAATTCGTATACCCAAAGGTTATAAGTGATTTATTTTTAAATATATATAACGCCGTGACTTATTTTGACACCACGATTAAGTTTTGTTTTAGTTTATCAATATAGTACATTGTTGGAAACTTATTTTAACACCACGATTAAGTTTTGTTTTAGTTTATTAATATAGTACATTGTGGGAAACTATTTATTGCATTAGATAATATGCCAAAACTAAACTTGGATTAAAATAATCTTCTCAATAATTCTTTATGTCCAAGTAAAAATATATTTTCTTCATACTTATTTGTAAATATCCTACAATTTTGATATTTTAAAGGACAACCATTGTAAAAATATATTTAAATAAACTCGATTGTTTTGGCAGTGAAAATCTTTATGTAAATGGTAAAAACATGAGTAAATTAGCAGTCTTATGTAAACGTTTGATTTAGTGTTATTAATGAGTTGATTTATATACGTTTTACTTTTTTTTTGGTAACTTGGTAAAGTCTGTTACTCTTACTTCTGTTTTGGTTATTTTATAAAGTTGTAAATTTTAAATTTTTGGTTTGTTTTAGCAAGAAAATTTACCATAGCTGTTAATTTTGACTATATTTGTTATAATGTTGCTATTGAGCTGTGTACTTTGATTTATTGTGTGAGTAAAGTATCCAATATATTTTAGCTATAATTTTATTTATTTGGTTCACCATAATCTTAGTTGTTTATCGTGTGGCTCTGCTAGTGCCTATAAGACCTAGAGGTTTCCGGCTTGAACCGTCCAAGTCGGTGGCGCGGCTCACTTTTATATTTTTTTCTTCTACCCTCTATGGCTGAGCTCGGGCATAATTTGCCAGTAGAGAGACCGCTGGCAGAGTACTCTTTAGAGAACGAAAAAAGACGTGGCAAACTATGAAAGCGTTTATACAAGAAATAAGATAAAATAAGAAATAAGAATAAGAACAAAAGATGGCCAACTTTTATCTTTTTGTCTCATTTTATTTTATTTTGTTTAAAAACTGATAATCCGCGTGACCCAAATCTTTTCTTTTCTAAATGTTCCGAGTTTACAATTAACTTAACCTAACCTAATAATATTGTTTGTGGAGCTATTTTTGATTTTCCTTCTATGGCTGGGTATATTTATTTCTTAAAAGCTTCCATCTGTGTTCAGAAGCTTCAGCTATAGAAAAAGTGATTTAAAAACGGTAAACTCTCTGATTTTTTGTCACTTACGTGCTTCTTCCATTATGTTAGCAATTGTGAGCAAAGCATTTTCTTTCAGTCGGCTGTTCTTTTTCCATCAGTTTTTGCATATAACTGAGGAAAGGTCGATACCTGCTCTATCAACATGCCATCATCCATTATAATATTTTTTAATAGGAAATGGATGATAGATATATAGTTGGATAATTTTAGATAATGATAAAATTTAAAAAATCCGTATTTGAAATAAAATAAATCAATTTGGAGATTATGTACTGTTATGCACAAAACACAAAAGTCATTGTCAAAAAAGCTGCGATTTCATAGCTTTAATTTTATTTCTTATTTTATTTTAGTCATCTGTATAAACCAATGTTTTTTGCACTCATTCCTTATTATATTATATGTTATTTCCTATTTTATTTTATGTGCTGTATAAACTCGCCTTCCAATAAACAAAAATAAGATTACTAATGATAGTTTCGTAGAGGAACATTTTCATCTGCACAATTCTGCAACCATGGTATCAATAAAAATAAAAACTCATTGATTTTCATATTATTTTACCTTGTTTTACCACTAGCTAGTTTGATAAAAAAATTTTATTTTGCTTTAATAAACCAAGCATTTTGTTAAATTTTTTCCAAGAATTTCATTGGATTCGAAGTTGTTCGTAACACTTTTTAAATATACCATTAATAAGTTATAAAGTTTCACCACAAGAAGTGTCAAATCTAGATAAAATATCATTACACATAATATACACCCCTGTTTCTAATTTTTCCGTAGTTTTTAATGGTTTAATGAATGTTTTTTCTTTTTTATAAGATGTTGCCCGATCATTCGTTTTTTTTTTGATCGGTTATATTTTTCTTCGATTTGTTCATTCTCAAAAATTTCATGGGTGCGCCATTGTTGCGGATTATAAAATACCGAATGTTGAAATAAATCTTCTTCTCGCATGCTGGATGCCAGCAAAACTTCTACCGTTATGGTGTCATCATCTCCTACCGAATTTGTACAGTTAATTTAAATGTCTACGTACAGCTTACACAAACACGCGTGCATTATTAAAAAATTTCGGGAATTTCCCGAAACACTCTAATCCGGTAACGATCAATTACAATTAACACAGTGCCGTAACATATAAAAACTAATTCCGTCAGAAAATTTTCAGATTTTTTTAGTATAAACTTCTTTGGAGAAATGCAGTGAATTCAATATTCCAATGGTTATCTGTTTTTTGGATTACCAAAAGGCATTTGACTGTGTCAACTGGAATATGCTGTGGGGAGTTCTTCGCGAGATGGGAGTGCCTAAACATCCAATTGCACTAATAAGAAATCTTTACGACAACAACATGGCCAAGGTCAGAATGGAAAACCAGCACTCGCTCCCTTTCAAGACCGGCAGGGGCGTTCGCCAGGGATGCATCCTGTCTCCAGATATTTTCAACATCTATGGAGAATACATAATGAGAAAGGCATTGGGGACGAATGGCATGGAGGAATCACAGTTGCGGGCAAAAATATTGCAAATCTGAGATATGCAGACGACACTAATAGCTGCATCAGAAGAAGAAATGTTAATTAAGAAATGTAAATCGAGTTGAGACAGAGAGCATTAAATGTGGCCTTATGATTAACGAGGAGAAAACTAAAATGATGATAGTCGATCGTGCAAACACTCTGCAACTGACAGATGCTCTAAAAAGATTTCAACTCGTTGACCACATCATGTACCTGGGCTCATGTATTAGTAACGCGGGTTCCAGTGAGAGTGACCTCCGAAGGAGAACAGGACTGGCTAAAAGTGCAAATAGTCGACTGCCCAAAATCTGGAAAGACAGATCTATCACTAAACACACTAGAAAGAAATTTGTCCAATCATTGATTTTCTCTATTTTCCGATATGGGGCTGAAACATGGACAATTAAAGCAGCAGACAGGAAAAGGATTGATGCTTTCGAGATGTGGTGCTGGAGGCGCATGCATCGAATTCCGTGGACGGCGCACAGGTCAAACGAGTCAATTCTTAGAGAATTGAAAATCCGCAGTAGACTCTCTTCCACTTGCCTTGCGATTATATTGGGATTTTTCGGTCACATCGCGCGAAGAGACAACCTGGAGATGCTCATAGTTTCCGGAAACACAGAATGACGAACGGCTAGAGAACGCTCGCCAACCCGATGGACCGATCAGATCCAAAAGGCCACTGGTAATTCTTTATATAAGTCTGCATTCAGTCTCTGGGAAGAGGATTTTTTCCCTCACCCATTCATCTTTCTTCGAAAAGAGGAGAATTTGGTCGTTTTTTGTTTCACCCTGTATCCTGGAGAGGTCATCGAGTTGCTTTACCGTAATTTGCCTTTCCAAAGACAGGAATCTGTAGGAGACTATTCTGGACTTCCTCTTAAAGAGAATATCTAAGGGAGGAAGATTAAGGAGGTGTTCCATCGCTGCCGTTGGTGTGCTGGACATAGCTCCAGTTATGGCCAGGCATGCCAGCCGCTGAAGGCTAGCAAGCTTTGCTCTAGCTGTCTGTTGTAACTCTTTGGTCCACCAGACTACTGAACCATACGTGACCATAGATATTATCATTGTTTGATAAATCCAGTAAATCTGTTTGTGGTTCATTCCCTAAGATTTGCCACATACTTTTCTGAGATTCCAGAGAGAAAACCTGGCTTTGTTTATTGTTTCTTCCAAGTGGGCGTTCCAGGTAAGTCTTTTATCCAAAACTACACCCAGGTATTTCACTTTCGCCGCAAATGGAATGCTCTCTCCGTATAGGACAGGCTGCCGAAGCTTATCTAGCTTTTTCCTTTATTGTAAAAGGAATTATTAGTTTTCCGGGGGTTGACAAACATCTGTTTCCTCTCTGTATACTGTGTTGAGGGCTTCTTGGAGGACGTTTAAGATCGTCGCTTCAAATTTACCTCTTCAGATGTGGTAAAAAGAAGTATGCACACCACAGGAAGAAAGTATGTCATCTCAATCCGCGGGTTGGAATGACATACTTTTTTTCCTAGGTGCGCAATATACTATTGTTTCCTTTTTTGTAATATATTCTATCTGCTCTACCTGATTCTATAGGAGGAAAGCCCACGATGCCAAATATGGATTTACTCGAGCGTCGAAGAGATCTATTAAATTTTAAAGATTAGATGGTGGAAAGAAAAAAAGGTTGTATACACACTTTCACCGGTGAGAAAAGCGTCTACAGATTTTCATAAATGTAAAAAAAAATTGTCACATGAAAATACTCGAGCGCGTTAGATATTGATAGTGGGCTGTACGAAAGTGTTGAAAACGGGAAACAAAAAAATTAATTCAAGCGCGTCAGATTTTCAGAGGGGATGTTTAGTGAACCCGAAAAAAGCTTCCATTAAAAAAAAATACGATTTGGACATGACGCAAGCTCGTATCTCGTGAAAGGGAAAAAAAAGCGCAGATTGGAGAATACATGCTTCACTGCAGCTGCACGCACTAAACTTTATTGACGATTTGTGCTACTTTGGCTTGTCGAAATTGTTAGATTATATTTTTTTCGTTTTTCATGAATTATTTTCATCAAAATAAAAAAAATTCGACCACGTTCGAGAATGTCAAAATGGCGTTTTATTTTTTGCAATTTTGTGATCCTCCCATTTCTTTATGGCACGCTTAAATTGTCAAATTATTGTAATGCACACTTTTCAGCATGAAATTAACACGACTTACTTTAATCTGACGCGCTCGAGTATTTCTAACTATTAATTTTTTTTACTACTCTGATCGGCTGCTTTAGACGCGCAATCCTACGGACTTACATAAAGATACTCAACAAGGTGCAAGGTATCCCCCTTTATGTTAATCTGCCGAGCCCGTGTGATTCCCAAAATCCCCTATAGGCCTCCCCTACTATAAGACAAACAAAAAATTATGGAAACTTTATGTCACACTAGTTTTTGGCCACGGCTTTGTCGTTTGTTTGTAATAATTCTTACCATAAGAAAAAAATTAGTGACGAGAAAATTAATGTC